>OX392464.1:87009357-88374076 GCA_947623515.1 Neoascia interrupta | reverse complement strand
CCACTCAAAATTTGCCTCAATTTGAAGTGGCTTAGCGCGTGCCTACAATCTGTTTCGGAATTCCGATGAATACAAGTACGCGCACTTGATAATGTTTTTGTTTTGTTCACGGAGGGCACATTCAAGGGTGGAACACACTTTGCTAAACGCGTTGTAGGGTATGCAATATGAGGAGTTGAACAGTTAATAATGGTGTGTGGCACGCGGGTGTTCTCGTATTGTTCGGTACAGGTCTATTGCAATGTTTAGTACAACTTAAGTAGCTGTTCCCCTGATCAAGCAAGGAAATTAACAATAGCTGCCTACAACGTTCAACGCAGAGTGTTTTTAACACTTAGCACATTCCAAGGGAGACTTTGGAACATTGTTTGTTGCGAAGTAAAGTACCTACATACTATACTGTTTATCAAGAAAGGTGGGTAGGTATACGCGTAGGTATTTTCATGTTGGTATCTATGTACATGCATTTCTACATACATATAAGGCCATTAAACTTAAAATTACTTTTATTTTATAGGTATAAAAAAAAAACGCTGCAAAATTAAAAAAAAAAACTCTAACCTAGGTTTAACCTCGTCGATTGTATAAAAGAAAAAATTTAAACGAATCCTTATTGTAGAAAAGTTACAATTTTTTTTATAAAGAGAGGATGTCGTTATACATTATGCTCTAGAGTCTGATATCTGATACACTGCCAGTCACTATAGGATAAGGCCCTCGCCTTTTTTTATAATTTACTCATGAATAAGGGAATGGTCAAGGGAAAGGTCAATTTTCCCGACCGTTTGTTTTTCGTTTCTCGTGTTAAGCTTAAGTGTCGTGTACCTTTGCTTTTATTTATTACGATGTCAACCAAGACAGTTTGAACAAATATTCCTATTTGGTGCAAAAAGTTAAGAGGATAAAAGCTGATACTATTTTCCTTAAAGAGTGCCATAGCTCGGAAGTTTACCTCACTTCATAAAAGTTAAGTTCGCGGTTTCAAATGCGAGAACTGCGCTGTACTTAACAGATCCAAATGTATTTTGCTTAATTTAGAGTTGAAAAATCACTACTCACGTCTCACAGAAATCGAATTGGAATTATATAATTTGCATTTGTCGATCACAAAAACCTAAACGAATTCGATTTTGCGCTTGGTTGTCTTTTCAAAGTAATGTGTTAATTAAATGTAGTGAACTGTTTATCAAAAAAAGCTATACCCAAAAGAGAAAATTAATAAAATTAGAAGAAGAACAATCAGCCTACTGTGCAAAAAAAAGCAATCAGAAACACAAAGTTGTTAATGACCTTGTAGTAAATTTGTCTAGTGAAACGTTTACCCAAAATCAACTTGATATTCTTAATAAAGGTTTAAACTTCGTCCCTAAACCGATACATCCCCCTGTAACAGATTCTATTGTTGATTTAGAGACTTGTCTAAAGTTCAAGCAACCACAAATTAAACAAAATATACGAGACTTTGCTAAACCCGTCATCAAAAAAGCAAAACAAACATTTCAACGCGACGGTGCGTCCAGAGAAACACACAGAATTATTCGCGAATTGAAACAAAAAAGATGTTTTCTATATTAAAGCTGATAAGGGTAATAAAGTGGTGATTATGAACAAACAAGACTACGACCAAAAAGTTAAAGACTCAATCACATCAAGCAACTACAAAACCCTCAATAAAACACCTTTACCGAGTATGATTAGGAACTCCCAGCTAATTATTAAAAAGATTCATGCTTACTTTGATGTTCCAAATGGAAATTGAACGTTTCCAACCCTGAAATAGCCAAACTGTACGCGTTACCAAAAGAGACCAGAAATCATGGTCTCTTTCGATGTGGAAGCATTATTTCCAAGTATCCCAATCTCGGACGCTTTAGACGCTCACCTAGAAAAAAACTCAAAAAACTCACCTAGAAAAATTCGAGTTAGATACAGGACAGAAGGTAACATGTTTAGAAGCTGCCCAAATATGTATGGCTCAAAATTTCTTTCAGACGCCTACAAAACAATAACAACAGTGACAGATCTTCGATGACGTACTTCCTTCCCATAACGAATAAAATGTACACAAAACTAAAGAAGCAAAACATTGACTGTGTTTACTCCAAGATGTGACATTATCTGAAAAATCCGGCATTTATCAAATCAGCTGTAAAAATTGTGATGCTACATAGATCGGCCAGACTAAGCGAAGCATCGGAGTGCGTATCGGAGAGCATTCAAACCACACAAAATTCAACAGAGCTGAAATATCATCTGTCGCTGCTCTTGATTTTGCGAATGTAAAGCTGTTGAAACACGTCACCAACCACCGCACGCTAGATGCATATGAAAGTCTCTTCATTTGCAACAACAGTAACAGCATGAACAGTGATAATGTCAATATAATTTCCCCTTTGTTTGATCTTGTGTGACTCTCTCCCTCACACACATTTAAAAATGTAAAGTAACTTCTTATTCTCTCTCATTGCTTATACCCGACCCAGGGTATATTAAGTTTGTAATAACGCAGTGAAATAATCACCGTAGACCCCTAAGACCTCTTAGATATATGAATGGGAAAGACAGGAGAATCGATTAAGCCATGTCCGTCCGTCCGTCCGTATGTAAACAACTTTTAGGCCTTAAATTTTAAGGTACAGAGCTGAAATTTTGTGGGTTGGTTGGAAGTCGATCGGACCAGATCAAGTTGGAAAATTATCTACAGACACGCCCACTTCAGGCCTGTATGTGCGACCATCTCTAATTTAAAAAAATACTTTTTCTAAATTTTAGCTATGTTAGAATAGTGCTAGCGCATTCATTTTTGTTACGTAACATTGCCTTGTGATTATCTTTGAAGTGACCAAAAAAAATTTAGTCTTTTCATTGACCACGCCCACTTTTTTAAGGGACTTTAGTTTAAAATGGCTGTTTCTCAATAAATATATATGAAATTTGACTAAAAATTATATGACAAAAGTTGTAAATACTAGCATTTTCTAACTTTCATGTACGAGTACTATGTGCCTCCGCCCACTTTTGTGGGCGTGGCGTTAAACAAATCGAATTTTTAAAGTTATAAAGGCGGAGTTTTAGACCGAAATGTATGCAACCAACTAGTAAAAAGCATTTAACAGTTATATTTTTGTATCCCGCCCACTTTTTGGGGGCGTGGTATTTTTTTTTTTGTATGATCGGGTATTTTACAATCCGTCGTAGATGGACTGAAACTTTTGCATACGCACTGTTGCACTTTCCCACTTGTTTTTGTTTTGTATTAGCTTTTAACCCCCCTTTTCATTGCATGCCAATAAGTGCATTGCTGAGGATGTACTGCAGTAGGTCTGAAATGCATATAATTAAATAAAAAGTTTTTGCAATTTAATTTCGTTTATTTTGTTTTTTCGTTTTAACTTTGCTGTTGGTCACTAAGGTGCTTTATATCTTCATTCATTCAGAATTTAACGCGACCGCAAACTCTTGTTTAATATTCCCGACCGTTTGTTTTTCGTTTCTCGTTTTAAAGTTACGTGTCGTGTACCTATACTATTATTTACCTTTTTAGTGAAAGACATCTCATGAGCGGAAAGTAATAGAAGAAAAGGAAAAGGAGGAGAGGTACCGGTACATTCTTGTTTTGATAAGTTGTAAATTGTAATGAGTAGGAAAGACTGATTGTGAAAGGACATTCCACATTCGCGTTGTACGGCTTATAAAAGAACCTCTGAACTTTACTGTTCGTCTGAAAGTGAGCTCGCGGGTGAACTGATGCGCATTCGATCTTTGACGAGTATAACGGTTGAATATCTTGAGCGGGGGAATGCAATTGGCTACTTCGCTGGTACACTATTCGTGGAAAAAGCGATAAAACAGTGACAGGCAGGAGACATTTCGTCGGTGTTCAAGTGAGTCAATAGACTTTCCTATGATTCTGTCGCCAATAAGCTTTAACGCCCGTTTTTGTATCCTGTCCAACAGGTGAAGTGCAGTTTTTGGGGCATCTGCCCAGACATGGGAGTTATATTCCCTGCTACGTCTTGAACTTCTCTTTTCTTAAATAGTGGGAATTATCGGGTAGCTGGTATTATCGGGACCGTCTAGCCTAAACTTTTTTTATCTGAAAGGAAAACGGGTTTCCATCCTACTATACAAACTGTTTTGTTTTTCGACAACGATAAATAGCTACAAATATGTGCTGGAACGGTCATTTCCAAGGATGAATAATATTTTTGAACAGAAAATTTTTGATTTTCTGCCCTTTTTTTCAATGCCTCTAGGGTAGCCAGACGCTAAATTCTTTTAGAAAATTTTTCCGTGACCGATCAATTCAACGGAGTTGAACATTACCAAAAACATATCGAAAACATACCTAATCAAAAACATATAAAAATGTCTGAAATGTATATTCATCAACAAAGCTATAACGATATCGCAAAGCATGATTGCAATACTGAAAAAGCGTTTACCAGCCGTTGGTTCCGTTTAAAATTTGTTTATCCTCTTCAAGAGAGAGTTGACTTAAATTTAACCTACGAATTTCTGGCGAAATAGGGACATAATTTACTGAAAAACTAGACAGTCAACTTGCGTCCCTCTTACCCTCCAACACCGATTTTTTTACGTTTTTTATAAAGCCTTTACTTACTTGTTTACTCAAGGTGGCGCTACAGTCCGGGGTGGACCTGGACCTCAGACAACAAGCTTCGCCAGCCAGCTCTGTCTTTAGCTAGCCGTCTCCAGTTTCGCACGCGAAGGTGGCTGAGGTCCCCTTCCACTTGCGTGCGCCACCTGAGTTTCGGTGCTCCTCTACGGCGCCGTCCCTGCGGTGTGGATTCGAAGATTTTCCGGGCCGGGGCGTTGGTGTCCATCCGCTCTAGATGACCCAGCCATCGTAGACGTTGTGTTTTGACTCTTTTGGCTAGGTCGGTATCGATGTACAGCCCGTACAGTTCGATATTATATCTCCTCCTCCACTCTCCGTCTATGCAGACGGGACCGTAAATCGTCCGAAGAATTTTCCTCTCGAAGCAGTGTTCCTAAAGTGTTTTCATCCGCCTTTTACAGGGTCCATGTTGCTGCAACGTAAAGCAGGACTGGGATGATTAGGGTCTTATACATGGCCACTTCTTATACATGGACACTTTAGTTTCTCGAGAGAGGGCTTTGCTACTCACCTGCCTTCTTAGCCCAAAGAAACAGCGTCAACAGATCATTTCCATGAAAATGAAATTACATGGAAATGATCGACTGAGGAATTTACTCACATTTGTAAATTTCGGCGGATGGGTAAATTCTTCAATTTCAGCTTGTGGGCAAAGCTTTTATTTGTCCGAAGTTGAATATCTAGTTATTCAATAATTTATGATTAGGGCACAATGCCAGTAACGAACTTCTAAAATCCCAACCGTAGGTAACACCAATTTAAAAGTTTTTTGGCCTGAATCCATATGCTGTGTGTCAATTTATTGTATTTGCCAAGCCCCCCAGCACAGGGTTTGGGATAAAAATTAAAATCAATTAATTTTATTCTTGTTAAAACTGTGGGAGAGTGCGTTTAAATCGTAAATTATTGCTTAAAAACAGTTTTTTCCCAAAAACGCCCCCTAAAAGTGGGCGAGGCTCAATACTTTGTATACAACAAATTTAGCAATTGGTAATATCTTTAATATTTGTCAAGCAATTTCTTTTCGCTTAAGAATTAATTTTCCAATAAATCAGGTTTTTAGAGATCTAACATGATAAAAGTGGGCATGTTCGATGGTGTGGGCGCTAATGTTTTTGTCTAACTTAACCAAAAGGCATTTTGAAATAAAGTGTAAATTAGAGGTAGTCTCACATTTAAGTTTATTATGGGCGTGGTTGTGGGCTGATTTAATCAATTTTTATAAGTTGTCTGTACAAAATGAGAACAAAAATACACTCCAAGTTTCAGTTTTCTAGCTTAATTAAAAGCCCTAAAAACTTTACCCATGCGGACAGACGGACGGACGGATATGTCTTAACCAATTCACTTGTCGGTCTCTACTACAACTCTAAAAGGTCTTAGGGGACTACGGTGATTATTTCACTCTGTTGCAAACTATGCATTAAAATTAGTAAAGATATCCTGGGTCGGGTATAAAAGTATAGTTTTACCTTTAATTTGAATACCAAGTATAATAAGGGGATGAAAAAAACCATTAAAAGGGGCATTATTTTACATTTTCACTTTTTGACAATGCGTAAAAACTGATCAGCGAAAGAAAAAAAGTTATAATAGCGAAAATTCCATCCCTTTAGTTCTAAGAATGGCAAAACCTATACTTAGAAGTGGTTTCAACCTGGTCTTATTAATCGAAGGTTACAAATTTCAATAATAATTATTAAATGTTTCAACTCGTAGCCAGGAAGCAGTTTTTACGTAGATATAATTTATTTTAAAAAGTGTAAACGGTTTCTTCAACCCCTTAATTTCACCGAATGTTGAAATTTTTTATAAAATATTTTTAAAATTTAAGTTAAAGGTAATATTACCTTTACCTATACCTTTATACTTTATACCTTAGTTAAAGGTATATTTTTTGATGCCAATGAACACTCAAAGCGCGAATGTAGCAAAAAAAAACCTTATTTAGGGATATTTTTGGGTCATTTAAGTGTGAAGGCCTAATTCCTCGAAAAGAAAGCCCGAAATTCCTGATGAAACCTGTGTTGAGTAAATCTGGTGGTGGCCGAAGGGTGTACCAACAACCAAAGCCGCAAATTAACTAGAATTACATATTTTAAGACATTCTTAGGTCCGAAATTCAGAATCAATTTTGAAAAAAAAAGTATGTGCAAATAAGACCTTTTTTAAAATTTACTCCGAATGATTTAGGAGGAATTTTGTTTCCAGTTTAGTTTGAATAATTTATTTAAAAAGTGATATTTTTACGTTTACGTAAGTTTTAATGTTTTTGTTATTTTTTTCTAATTATTTAACGTTGCAAATTATTTCATTTAAGTAGGACAATAAAATTAAAATCAGTTGAAGACTGAATAAAATGTGTTTTGTAAACTGAGAAAACAAAGGCAAAATGGTTTTAAATGCATTTTTTGAATGTTAACTTTGCTTATTAAGGCAGGACAGTTTTTAAGTGAATTTTTTTAGTTATGTATTTTAGTGCGTGAATATCCTTACGCTAATTAATTAGCAATCCTTTGGTATACATACTCATGTATGTATACATACATGAGTATGTATTTTAATTAGTAATTTTAAATTGAATTTTTTTTTTATTATGCGTAAAAGAAGAAGTGTGTGCTGTGGTGAGTGTATGTGACTACTGTGTCCGAGATTCCTGTTCGTATCCCGACCGAGGCAATAACAAATTTCACGCTGAAACCTCAGCGAGAGTCTAAAAACCCTACGAGAATCCCTCAAGTTTTTCAAAATGTTTGCTGAAAACAGTTCGTGGCTTCCACGTTTGCTTCAGCCCTTCCCTTAGTTATATACATAGATAGGATTGCTGCTATAAATCTTTAAAACTAAAGGTCAATAAGAAATAGTAGGTAAATTTGTCCGTTACGCTCCTGATTCCATTCTGTGGAATCTAGCAATACTTCCTTAACTATTGTTCTTTTGACAACCTAAACCAGAACCAGTAACTGTTAAACGCCCATAAATAATAAAAGTACTCACTGTAAACTCTGGCGCATAGCTGTCCTAAACACTCCAATTCTTTCCAGTATAAGGTGGGCAGGATCAGCTGGATTACGTCAAGAAAACACAATAGAAAAAGGAACCACACTCGGTTACTCTAGAACATTTGTTTTGTTCGAGGAAGTCGTTAGTGTGCCTGATCTAAGACCTGTCTGGCGCCAGCATTAGACAATATCGACTCCTTTGAGGCGCGTTGTCTTTACACAATATGAAATATGCGTCACCAAAAACCGCTTTACTGCAATCCATTCACCGCCATTGAACCCTTATTGCTTGAGTTGCTTAGGTAGAGAGATAATACCTGTACCAAATCAAAACAGGTACGTACCAATAACTATGAAGCAAAACTCATCGGAAAAGTGAAGGAGAAATAATGTAGCCAGTTTTCTGTTTCAAAACCTAAAACTATGACACACAGCAGGAGAATCAGCATTCCTTTTGAAAATTTTTTGCTTTCTTTGCTTCAATGCATTCTGCACAAGGTACGTGCGCCTATTTCATTTCAGAGTGTTGTGACAAGTCCTTCTATAATTTATATCGCAATAAATTATAATTTTTTTTGCCTTCCACAATTATATCATAGGATAGGTACAGCATGTGTATTTAGATGGGGTTGATTTTTTGTCCCTTCTGCAGGGCACCAAAAAGAATGTGCAGGATTTATATCCATGTGAAAGTCCAGTCGGTACATAAAATAGGAAACCTGCTCTAATTTCTCAGTTGGTCATCTACCTGTAACCTTCGTTTGGTTCGCCCACTGCCAACTCTAATCTAAGCCTGGCGCAAACTATTTTGTTGGCATTGTTTCCAACACAATGTGCACAAAGGACATGTTTGCACTGATTATCAGATTAGGCATTGTGCATACAAATTGATATTGTAGTTTCTCAAGTACCCTCGGTCTTTTGTCTCAATTCATGAGGCGGATTAGGACTTGGATTTGTGGATTATTTGCTTGTAACAAAGGTTACTTTAAGGATTCACGACGTTTAGGCACAAAGACACCAAGTGAAACACTATCTTCTGGTCTAGATTCGTTTTATTTCGAAAGATTTGCATTGCACTAAACTGATCGATATCAAGTTCCTTGAAAGCGAATGTGATACCGATCAAAGATTTCCAAAACGACAGCAAAAGAATCTACAGCACATCCCTAATCCTTCGAGAACATTTTAACAAAAATAGTGGAAGGATACCGATGTTCATTTGAATTGACGTATTTTAAGGAAAACCATTCGCATTCAGATTGTCAACATATGCGAAACTTGTACTCGAACATACCGCTTAAGAATAAATGGCCAATTTGAGAGGGGTTACTTCTACTGGCGAATTGAGTTGTGAACATGTGGTTTTATGTTGCAATAGTGGTGTAATTTGAAGTTTATTCCCTGCTTAATTGCCCATTTATGGAGGAAGTTTTTTTAAAAAATATTTTCAACACAAAGAATGTAAATCTCAGTGACGCAGAACAAACAATGAAACTAAAGAGTAATTGTTACAATAAAATTAATGCGACAAGTGGCATTGAACAACAATTGAAATTAGGGTTGCGGTTAGTCCCCTTTCCAAGCAAAACGATAGCCGCCTGTGCGGTAAGAGTTTGAATAGTATGTTTGAATAAATGAATGTTTGAATAAAATGCAGCGTTATTGCATATAGGGAGATTCAAGTCGTGGTTTTGTTTAGGTTAGATATAGTAATAACAATTTAGATTGCACAAGCATACACAAATCGATCTTAAAACTATCCAAGTTCGGTTCTGTCCTATTAAGGGAAAAACTCAATTAAAAAAAAATTTTACGTTTAGTCGTAGAGTGGAGTTGAAATGTTAGCGGACGGAAATATCGAAAGAAAACACCGTGTGCGGTTCACCCGCAGGGTACGCCCTGCAACCCTTAATTGTCGCGAGTAAAGCTCTACCAGTTGAGCTACAGTTGAAAATTTTTTGAGCCAGACTTACTTAATTACTAAAGGTGGCGCTACAGTCAGGACCTTGGATGCAACAAGCTTCGCTAGCCCCAGCCGGCTCTGTCTCCAGCTAGCCGTCTCCAGTTTCGCACACAAAGTTGGCTAAGGTCCCCTTTCACTTGCGGGCGCCACCTGAGAAGTTTCGGTGCTCCTCTACTGCACCGTCCCTGCTGGGTGGATTTGAAGATTTTCCGGGCCGGGGCGTTGGTGTGCATCCGCTCTAGATGACCCAGCCATCGTAGGCGTTGTATTTTGCTTCTTCTGGCTAGGTCGGTGTCGCTTTTACGGGACCCTGAAACGTCCGAAGAATTTTCCTCTCGAAGCAGCCCAAATTTTTTTTATCCGTCTTTGACAGCGTCCATGCTTCTTCACCGTAAAGCAGGACTGGGATGATGAGGGTCTTACAATAAAAATGAAAGCTTTAGTTGCGCGAGAGAGGGGTGTCCTACTCAATTACCTTCTTAGTCCAGAAAAAAAATCCTTCGTTTTATTTCAGCGCTTCGTCATTGTTCGAATTTACTTGAAGACTAAGTCCCTAACTACCTCAAAGTTATAGCTGTTGATGGTGATGTTTTGTCCAAGACGTCGGTGTTTGGTGTCTTGGTTTTGCCCTAATTGACTGCTAGGCCCATATTCGCTAATTCCGGTAATACCAAAACCCACGAAGGCTTCACTGACATCACGCTTTGTTCTTTCAATTATGTCAATGTCGTCTGCGTATGCGAGTAGTTGAACGGACTTATAAAAGATTGTGCCTCTGGTGTTGGCACGGGAGTTCTGCACAATTCTCTTAAGTATGATGTTAAAGAAGTCTTATGACAGCGTAGCGTGTCTCCTTGTCTGATTCCTTTTTTGACATCAGAGGGGTCGGTGGGGTCTTGACCGACCTTGACGGAACAGCGTGAGCTTTCCATCGTCATTTTTTTGGCCTAAGGCCTCACTGATATGTGCTTAGCAGATTGATGACAAACAGTTTCAGGGTGCAGACAGTACAGCGGAAAAGATCTTTTATGCGATGTTAAGAAGATAGATTCCTCTGTAGTTGGCATAGTTCAGAGGGGCTCCTTTCTTGAGGATCGGGCAAATGTTATGGACGTTATGACATTTTAAAATTTGGGCGTTATGACATTCTAAAATTTGGGCGTTGTGTTTTTGGGCGATATGACTAAAAGTATCAGATCCTATCACCCAAACCACAACGCCCAAATTAAGAATCGTCATAAGGCGCAAAAAGCTTCTCAACAATATGTTTTGGGTAATTCCTCAATTTAGGCGATGTAACATTACATTTGGGTGTTATAACAAAATTATCATTTTATCAAATTATTTGTCAGCCAAAATCAAACCGTCGAAACCAAAATATTTCATAACGTCCGAAATCCTTCGTATTCCAAAAGTAAAAAGCCCTATAGCGTCGCACAGCCCAAAAAATATCGAAATGGTGCAACCGATTTCTTAAAAACAAAATCTGATATTCAAATTAACTGGATTTTATTCATTTTTATAATATTTTTTTACCAAAAAAACTTGAATTGTGTCTACAATGTTTTCCCTGCAACATAGACAGATACAACTTTCTTCATTGTTGGCTAAAGCCTGAGCTTGCAGTTTTATGTAGCATTCATTGCACATTTTTAGATGCCTACAAGGAAGCACTAAAATACTTGATGGTATATCCTGGCAAATGATGCATAGGGCTGCTGATGAGTGCTTGAATATCGGGCGTTGTGACATTTTAGAATTTGGGCGTTGTGGTTTTGGGCGATAGGACCATACGCCTTTCCGTCATAGGTCTTATCGCCCAAAACCATAACGCCCTAATTTTAAAATATCATAACGCCCAAAAGAGCGACATATTGCCCAAATTTCATGGTGTAAAGCGTCACAACGTCCAAATAAAATGTCATATCGCCCAAATCGACGATTTTTTTACAACAACAAAATGCTAAGAAACTTTTTGGGCGTTATGACATTTAAAAATTTGGGTGTTGTGTTTTAGGGCGATAGGACCATACGCCTTTCCGTGATAGGTCTTATCGCCCAAAACCATAATACCCAAATTTTTAAATGTCATAACACCCAAAAGAGCGACATATCGCCCAAATCTCATGGTGTAAAGCGTCACAACGCCTAAATAAAATGTCATATCGCCATTTAATCGCAAAATAAAAGCTTTGTGATCGAACATGAGAGCGACTAAAATGTTTCTTTTGGGTCCTCGACACCTTGCAGCACTTCTGAAAATAACAATTTTATTCTATTTAAATAGCATTTACAAAAATATATTCTTTTATTAACCCTTTTTTGTTCAGCCTTCCTTTGTTTTGATGAAATTCGCGATGAAATTTGACGTTTAAAGTTAAATTTTTTTCGATAATACAGAACACCGTTTTATCGCTTTTTTCAGTTGTTTTATTTCGATGTCAAAGTTACAAAACCTCGAGAGTGCGATAAAATGTGTTTTGAATTTATTTTATCGATGCGATATTTTCAGAACATACCCACCCACTGCCTTCGAATACGGCAGACATGGAGCTGTAGGCCTCCGGCAGGACAAAGTTGGCCAGTTCCGAGGAAGCAGAAAATTTGATGGGCACATTTTTAAAGAAGTTCTTTAAAAATGTGCCCATCCATTTTTCTGCTTCCTTCCTGCCATATGCCCACAGCTTTATGAGGAACGCTTTGTCTTCCTGACATCAAACTTAAACAATATAATTTAAAGCAAACTAGCATTTTTTTCCTTTCATGAAAAACAACATACCGAAAGTACATCAACTTGGAAGTAAAACAGTTTCCCTTTTATTTTGGAATCCAAACCGATCAGCTGTTTCGCGACTTCTACTGCTGCAACCGCTAAGTTCTACAGCTACGTGCATTGTGGTTCCACTGTCAGTGCCATGTGCTGAGCATGACTGTTGCCGATTTGGCACGCATCAATAAAAATGGCACGGTGGCATAGAAAAATTTGATATGGCATGCTCTCGCCTCAATTTTTGTGTTAGTATTGAAACGAAATATTTTATAAAAGACCCATTTTTTTAACGCGGTCTTTTAATTTTATTATTATTAAATTATTGTTTGCTGAAATGAGAAGAATGTTTGCCCCGAAACAGATGAGTCAATATTTTCAGCTTTTTACAAAGTCATCAATTCATTAATGTTAAACAGTGCAAAATGTTTTTGTGTAATGAATTTCAAACAATTTATAAATTATTAAGCACAAAGTATACGAAGTGTTACTTTTTTTCTATTTTTTGCTGGTGCCACGCTAAGGATTTAAATGGCACGCTTTTTTGTCATGGATGGCACGGTAAAATTTTTTTTGCGGCAACGCTGTCAACAAAATCAACAAAATTGATTGTTTTTCACCTTTACACCCTGTTCGGTGGGAATATTTTAGAGCTGCTATATTCTGAATTTATTAATCTCCAGACCTTGAGAAACGATTTGTTAGGTCATGAGAGATCATTCAATTCAACATAAAACACATGTTAAGTGTTTTAAGGAATCGGAGTGAAACAAGATGGTTATTTCAATAATATCAGTAAGCTATTAAGCTTTGGGTGTGTCTTTTTATCGTTGACATGAAATGTTCCGATCTCCAAGAAAATACTTATACCTACACAAATGCATCGCGTATACAATACGTTTGTTATAGAACAATAAAAGAATTCGCTTATCAATCAACCAGAACATTAAAACAACACGAAGAGCAGCGAGTTAAACAAATGACTCTGCGAGACGACTTCAAGTTCCTGTAGGTGGTCCATTGGCCTGACAGTCTACATCAATTTCCATCCACTTCATATTGGCCATGCCAAGCCACTACTGTGACGTGTGCGTGCAGACAGCAACCAGCTACTGTAACCGGTCCAAGATTGATATTCTCTGCACTATCTGCTGATCTTCAGTGGGATGTTATAAATTAAGGATAAGTTAAGACAACACAAACAAAAAAAAACTGAAGAACGAAATGTTCATACATGAACTTTTGCGAGGGTGTTTAATGATTGCATCGATAAATGAGTTAATTGCAAGGGACACGCCTCGAGATGTCAAACCTTTTTTTGGTTAGGAGAAAATGTTTTCTATGGCTGTATTTGATTTGCAGTGAGTGTTATTAATTGAATTACGATTCGAAAGTTTGATTACATAGAATTTGTCATAAATTTCTTTTTTTGTCAATGGCTGAGTTTTCTTTTTTGGCAAAATGAAAACAAAATTTATCTTATACGAAAATCTAACGAAATGGTCAAAAATACTGTACGTACCTAATAGAAAACTTATTATATAAAAAACATGTACCTACAGTTCGAGTACTGGTTTTGCGACTGCCTTTTCTGAAAACTTCTTGCTAGGAAGATCGATGTGTATAACCACGCTACTTCGTTTTCAATTGTCTAAAGACTTTATAGCAGTTCATAAGAAAATCTTTTTTCTTTTTATAAGTTGTTAAAAAATTTGCACACCAGAACCTCACTTATAACATCGACAAAACATTTTTTTTTCATTTTTTTTTTTTTTTGCGAAGTTTATTTTTATTTTTTTATGGAGTTCGCACCAAATGGAAGGGAACATTTTAACCCGTGGCTCTTGTTTTCATATTCTTACTACTCTCTCAAAATAAAAGCAGTAAAAAGAGCAATGAGCGTTTTATCAAGTTTTGATTTTTTTTAAATAGAAGACGAAATAGAAAAACTCGTGAGAGTTATTCAGAGCGCTGCGTGGAATAACACTTCTTTTCGGAAGGCCGAATTATCGATATATCCGCGAGAAATACTTGAGCTTATATGCGAAAAGAGGAGAGCGCGCAAGAGATGGCAACGTTCGCGAGCACCCTAACAAACTGAAGCATGAACTTCAAGACTTTAAATGTCGCGAGACTACTGCTTACCTGGAAAGTTTGACTGCCGATAAGGCTCGATCTACTCTCTTTGAAAAGCAGTGAAGTCCGTTAATAAGCACATAGCACACTTAGCGCCATTAATAAAAGCCAACGGCGAATGGGCAAGAGGAGAAAAAGAAAAAGCGGATTTATTTGCAGAATACTTAGAAGAAACATTCCAACCGTTTAACGGGGAGTTGGTCGAGGAGCTCAATCCCTATGCGGTACAAGATAATTCTAGAATAAAAACCGTGTCAATGGCTGAACTTCGTCAAACGATAAATAATCTGAAGAACAGAAAGCCCCTGGCTACGACTTAATTACTAGCGAAATTCGAAAGGAGCTACCGAAAAAGGCGTTGGCCAAGCTACTCTATATCACTAACGGCTCCATGAGAATTTTATATGTTCCAAGGCAATGGAAAGTGACCGAGGTTATAATGGTTCCGAAACCAGGAAAATGTCCGAACGACAAAAAATCATACAGACCTATTTCGCTACTGCCGATAATATCTAAGGTTTTCGAGAAAGTGTTGCTTAAAAGGTTGCAACCAATTATTGAAGAAAGACGATTGATATGACTTTTTAGTTGTCATTTGATTTAACAGCTAAAATTAACTTTAATAATTGTCAATTTTTGCTACGCATGTGGTAGTTTTACAACTAATAAAGTTGGTTGAATAGCTAATATTCAGGTAGCACCAACATGATTTCTCATGTTACCAACACTATTTCTCGACGCAAGCCTTCGACAAGGTATGGCACGAAGGCCTGAAATTCAAGTTAAGGCTTAGCTAACTAGAAAAACTCTTTGAATCTTAGAGTCTTACCTTGAAGACAGAATCTTTCGCGTAAGGTACGAAAATGAGTACTCGGAATTCAAAGAGATAAATGCCGGTGTCCCGCAAGGAAGCGTTCTCGACCCAATATTATTTTTGCTTTGTTCAAGAGATATACCCCGATATACGATGAGGGAACAATTTTAGCTTCGTTCGCTGACGACACTGCTATTCTCGCTATTGATACGACAGTTGAATTATAAACAGGAAAACTTAAGCGCGCTTTAGACAAAATATGCGACTGGACGAAGAACTGGCGAGTCGTCCCTAACGAGACTAAGTCAACGCATGTTAACTTTACTTATAAAAAGATAAACAACAAACCTTTATTCATTAACTCGGTCCAAATTCCGTACTCAAATGAAGCGAAATATCTAGGAAAGACTCTAGACGCGAAACTTAAATGGAAGCCGCACGTTAAAAGAAACGCGACGAGCTCGAAATAAAGTTAAGAGAAATGCATTGGGTTATCGGAAGATTTTTGAAAAGAAGCAAATATAACAAACTGCTTTTGTATAAGCAAGTGCCAAAACAATTTTGGGCGTACGGTATACAACTCTCGGGTTGTACTGAACCAAGCAATATATCTATTTTAGAAACTTTTCAAAATAAGACACTCAGAGCAACCCTTAATGCTGCATGGTACATAAGAAATAGCGATCTACACCGAGATCTAGGAATCGCAACCGTGACTGACGAGGTAATAGACTTTGCTCGCAAACTTAGAACTCGTCTTCGCGGACATTGCAACACTGATACTATCCGAACTTTGGATCAGACAATTCTTACGCGCCGACTACAACGAATGATACCTTTGGATCTAGCAGCATAAGATGAAACCGCATAAATTGCCGGTATAGTAGGTGCTTTTGTCGGAAGGCAGCCTGCCACACGCGATTACTACAGAAGCTTGAACTACTTGCTAACGAAACTTAGTTGTAGTCTAACGGAAAATGGGAGATTTTTTAGTGAGTAAGAATCTCACACTACTATGAGCACGCGCGGCCGGTCCTCGTAGTGCCTATGAAGGTTTTTCCTACCCACGAAAAAAAAAACTATTTGCTAAGTTTGTTCCATACAAAGTTTTTAGCTCAGCCCACTTTTAAGTGGCATTTTTACGAAAAAAAAAACTGTTTTTCTTTTCTGAAATATTTGTCACTTTTACCATATTTTCTCATGATTCTAACGAAATAACAGTTAATTGATTTTAATTTTAAACCCATGCGTGGTCTATACAAATTGTATATGAATTGGGGCCAAGAAACTTTAAGATTCGGTGTTACATGGTCGGGTATATAGAAGTTTGTCACGAACAAACTCTTGCACCTACTCACTTGTTTTCTTTTAAACACTAAAAGGTCTGAGGGGTCTATGTCGATTATTTCACTTCAAACTTGGTCTACATTTAACTTAATACACTTTGGGTAAGGTATAAAAAATTATCATTGCTTTGGAATTCGAAGAAACTACTGAATTCATTGCTTTAACTATTTCCGTCTGCAAAACAAAAATATGACACGAACGCAGCTTATTGCCAAATACATTTATGCTAAGTAGAAATAAGGTTACACAATACGAGTTCATGAGAGAAAATTTCGAGCGGTGAGCGCCGCCTATAGGCATTAAATACAAGGGAGTCGTCCTCCAAGTGAGACAAATCAATTAGATTTTATTGCCCGCAGCAACGATTCAATCACAGGGGAAGAGCGAACGCCCAAGCAGTTAGGGGATGTTAGCACGCCGCAGAACAATCCTCACTTACGCTTGTAGCACTTTGTTTTGATTTGTTTTGACAGTTTTGATTGTGGGAACACATTCTAATTGCGACATGGTTAATTTGGTTCTAACTCGATTCCAGCAACATTGCTATGCAAAAATTAACCGAGAAATTTTATTGCACTTTTATGTCTTTGGCGTAAGACTTAACGCGAGTTTATCTCAATGACTGCAACTGAAACAAGGCCTACGCCGTAATTCAACAATCGTTCCCAGGACAATCATTATTAAAATCTGTGACGCAACAAAGCGGCTTCGCTGCATAAAAAGGACAATTTTCTTGCATATACGCTACAACATCAAAAGGATTCCAATCTGCGATATGAATAAAAATAATTAAATAATTCAGAATCGGATTATCTGCTATGATTCAGAACAATGAACAAACGATTGTCATCCTTGTCACCCTGTCGTCACTTGCAGGCAAGCCTACACTGACGAAGACTGGATGTGAAAGGACCCACAATTGAACTTAAGAGTGAATATTTTAGTAAATGATAAATTTCCACCCGCTTGAATCTCAATGAAAATCCATTTGAGAGTGTACAGCAGCATGGTATGCGGTATGCGAAATAGAGGCAAGAGTTTTCCATTGTCCTGTGACGTATCAAACGAAACAATGCGAAAACCCGTAAAATAAAAATTTTAACATAAAAAATAGAATACGTTGGCGTCCTTTCTTTGTGCATTGTGGACGTGATCGCAAAGGGATTTTCACTTTCAAGTTGGCATTGTGATAGAGAACTGGTGTAAAAAAAGAAATGAGTCCCTGGTGGCAATTATGACAACTTTGCTGCATGTAAAAAAGGCGGATCCTACACATCATGTCAAGAAAGATCTAAATACAACATCAGGTTGATGGGCATTTGTTCACCTACAACAAATTTTGGGAGAACCAAAAGGTTCTGAATAAATTTACTTTATGAAAAAAGAGTCGAGTTTTGCCATTTGAGCTGCGAGTGTAAATCCCCTTGAAAGGGTTTTTCCCGAAATAGTTTTGAAGTAGTTTTTTTTGAAAATGTCATGTCACTCTATTTGTGCGTCAGATAGCATCAAATTACCAGAAAGGTCTCCTTCAGAAAACTCTAAAATGTTTGAATAGGAAAAACACTCGACAGAGTTTGTAAAACTACAGCTATTGCTAGGACAAAGTTCCTTACTTGATCACGCTCGGAAGAATTTGATTGTTGTCGTCTACAATTGTGCAAACATGAATTGAGAATGCAACAGAGTCTCAAAATTCTCAAGGGCAGCACAAAGGATCTTACCTCATGAACAAAATTGCCGTACATTGTGCTACAGTTTTGTAGCCAATTATTCTATTAAAAACTCGATGATTTTGCGGTTGGATCCGAGTCGTTTAAAAGATAATTGCGCTTCAATGTATATCTATAAGGCCAAGAATATTTTTTTTTATGTAAGAGTCCTGTCGGAAATAGCCAATAGTGTTATTTTATACCTGTTTGCTTTCTCGAATACTGCTATATGTTTAAAAGAAAGCTTTGTTTAAGGAAAAATCTAATACATAGGTATGTACGTTCAAAAAATAAACGTTGTGTCTGGTGTTTGGGAGAGTACCTTTGGTGGTACAGTCGGAAAACACAGCCTGCACGACACGGCCTCCAATGTCCGAGAACGGATAAGGGCTGTTCGACTTTGCTACGGGGCTACACGATGTATGGTAGCTAGAACACAGTTCCCCCATGTTTATATGCACAAAAGGGACATGGAGAACCACCGATCAATTAGTCGTCAACCTGATTTTATTCCGATCGACGCGAGGCATGTTTTCCAGTATCATGGATGTCGAAACTTTCCGAGTGGGCAGGCACGGCAGCATATATCCCGACCAACGCCATAAGAAATGGAAATACTGTGAGGAAGTTTCAGGTCATTTCAACCGAGTCTCTCAAAAGCTTCTACGAAGTAACTGGCTATCAATATACATCGTCAAGGATATTGATAGCCCACTGACAACATAGCCAAAATGCCATGAAGGATGCCGCCTTTGAAGTGCTGGGTTTCACACGGCCACCACAACGAAACCCCTGGTTTGACGATGAGTGTTGGCAAGCTATAGGTGCCCGGAGGGGGGGGGGCAAGACGTAGCACTTCCCCCCCCCCCTGGCTCAGTGCGATTCATCATCAAACACCAAACATATATTATTTTACGAAGAAGTTTCAAGAAATACGTCTGTTTAATTGAATTTTTTCGTCTGAGTCCATGGTTTGCCCCCCCCCCCTGGAAAAAATCCTGCGGGCGCCCATGGCGCAAGCACATGCAGCTAAACAGCTGCATACGTACGAGCGAAAACCCAATTAAGTACAAATATGCTGTCATCAAGAAAAGACACTCACCACTGACGTCTTGGACAAAGCATCACCATCGACAGCTATAACTTTGAGAGAGTTAAGTTTTAAGTTTAGCGCTGACACCCTCGATGGCCTGGCCCTTTAATGGAGATTCGGTCCCCCTGGGGAATCACGAATCTGAGCGCCTGGGTTCGAAGATCCACTAGGCTTGTGAATCCGCTCGATGTGATTGAGCCAATGTAATCTTTGGGTTTTGATACACATCCTTGTACTTTGCATGCTACTCTGCACAATATAATCAGTTTTGTTGGGATCGATAGGCCATAACCAAGTGGAGATGAATGAAATGAACTTGAAATTTATCAGTCTCTTGTCTCTGCTAGGATTTGTGTTCTTTCGAAGATCTGATCTTTGGTTGCCCTGCCGGCCAGAAAGCTATACTGGTTTGGTTGCGTTGTACTAATCTCTTTGCGGTTTTCAGCAGACGAACGGCTTCATGCAAATCACAGAGGCGTCTTTGTACATTTCAATTGTACGAATGATGCGAAAACCTCAACAATGTTTGCTGTGTGTGTTAGTTTCTTCAAATAAAAGGGGACCTACAATTTTTCTACGGAATCCGAACTGCACTTTGCGAAGTTTTTCAAGACAAATGGTACTCTCGGAAAGCTTGTCAGATCCTCGCGGACGTGCGGACCGTGAAAAAAGTTTTTTTTTTTCAGGTGACGATGGTTGGATTCAAACCCATACCTCCGGCGTAGTTAGCACACACAGTAACCACTACGCATTGGTGCAATGCACAAAAGCTTTAGTAGTATCATTATACCCTACACCAAATAGTTTGTAACACGGTGCAATAATAATGGGAGACCACTTAAATATTATGTAAAACACACTTAATTCTACATTTCGTAAACAGATGATTTCAGGCCACGTCCACATTTGGAGGCATAACTGAAGAAAACCCTTGAATTTTCCATAAAAACGAAATTCTTAGAGGTTTTAACCGTAATTTGTGAAAGAATAAGAAATTAAAATAAGCATTTTAGGCTAACGAGACTCTGTTCTAGATTTCACTCTTGCAACATTTTTAGCCACGCCCCCTTCCAAGGGATCTAATAAAAAATACTGCATTCACTCATTTTTAGCAGTAGGGCAAAATAAGAAAACGACCTCTTATTGTATTGCTAACGTTGTCTGTCCGCCCCTCCGTTTATCCTACCCGTCCCGTCCCTAAAAAGCAAAAGCAGTCGAAATCAATTTTTTCCTGAAAATTAGAGGTTTTTCTTAAATTCTGTATCTAACTGTGCAAGTGGCCTAAGGCTTTGAACAAACAAAATAAAGAACCAAGTATTTTCTATATATTTTCTATCTATCTTCAGTAATTTCACAAGGGCATCCATCAACCTAACCTATTATTTTGTACATAACGTATTGAGTAAAACTTTTTTTATTTGAAACATAAATATTGAATAAATTGCGCTTGAATAATTAGTCTTTAAATCGCTGCCACGCCCATTACACTCAGAATAAAAATCTATTAAATCAATAAGAAATCCCATTACTATTATACTTTTTATGCCTCATTCCATAGGACAGGAAGTATATTAAGTTTGTCACCTAGTTTGTAACACAGTTAATTAATATTGGTAGACCCCCAAGTATGAATGTAAAAATTTGGGATCCGCCCAAAGACACGCCCACAATTGGTCTAAATGTGCAACTACCTCCAGAGCTTTCAAAACTGTAAGACGTCTTGAAAGGCTGAAATTTGACATTTAGCATCTCCTAATGAATTTAAGACACAAAAATAAAAATTTAATAGGTGGGCGTGGCATCTATTTTAAAGATAAATTTTCAAACGCATCAAATTCAATACTTTTGCACCGAATTGAAAAAATTTTGCATAATATATTATGTAGAAAACACTTATTTATTCATTTTGTTCACACAAGACTTTGGGCCACGCCCACATTTGGAGGCAGAATTGAAGAAAAACCCAAAATTTTACAGAAAAACGTAATTTCTGGCCGTAAGCCTAATTTGGGAAAGCATGAAATAAAAAAATTAGCAGGTCAGGCAAACAAAGATTTCATTCCAGATTTTGTTCATACAAAGTTTTTAGCCACGTACCACGCATTTTTACGTACATTCAAGCGTAACTAGGAAATATCTGTTAATATTGATAGTTTGTAATAAGAGGCGGTTAGACCACGCCCCCTTTCGAAGTTTGTACTACTTATAATATGTCAATGGGGTACGCCGTTTTGACCTCAGAATATACCAGCAGGACACCCGGTTTTGGATCTCTTTGTCACTGAGGCCAAATAAATGCTGTTGTCGTTGCATTTGAGTGATCCATGAGAGTTTAGGCCTTCCATTCTTTCGCAATTGCGCTGCAATGTTGATTGACATTGCCTTTTTTGGCAGGGTTCGTAGGATTCCTTCTTTGAACATGGCCATACCAACTGAGCCGGTCGTGATCCATTTCTGGAGGTTCTTTTACATGGAGGCTTCCTCGGATCTTCGTACTTCTTATTTCTATCACGCTTTGTTTCTCCTGGTGTCATGCGAAGCATCTTCATCTCATTAATTAAAAAGCTAACCGAATGTATCGTTGCTTATGTTGGGGAGCGGCCGCTATGGCAAAGCCATACAAAATTAAATTTAATATTGAAAAGTAAAAAATTACAACAATTTGCAATTCTACAAACATTATAATAAAGGATAGTCCTCTCAGCTGCCATTAATTTGCTCCGAAAAAATAACTAAATGAATTTCTTTTTCTTATGTCGAACACAAACGGATCACAAAAACAAAATTTATTTCAACTATTCGAGAGTCGATTTGAGAGTCAAAACAATAAAATTAAACTCGAACCCTCACAACTCAACTAAATACGAATACTACATAGAACTTATCAATGGTAGTATCAACAGGTTTCAAGGTTTCGCTTTCTACAAGATGTGGGACGAGATTTCCCGACATTTGAACGATGTTGTTATTTTTGTACTTGATAAATATTTTAGGTATTGGCACGGTCAATTTGAAAACGTATGAAGGTTTTGGTAAAAAATACAAATGACGCGACACGGACGGACGGGATCATTTTTTTGATATTTCACAATGCCACAAACTTCCCAAACACGGTACGAAACTACTTTTACATCTCTAGGTGTTCGTATAATGCACAAAGCAACGAATAATTTTTTCAAAAAAAGTAAAAATGTTATTTCAATGTAAAAGGCTTTGTTGTGCGGTTTTTTAACTCAGTTTTTTGACACCCACACTTGGTTTACGATTTGGTGCAAACAAATCCAACGGCACCAACTTAAAATTGGCACACGGAATGTCTCATCGCTAACGGAGAAGGAACTTGAACTGGTTGAGGAAGCTAAAAAGCAACAGCTCGATGCTACTGGCAGCTCCTCAACTAAGTGGGAAGGTTTCGAAACCAGAGACTTCGCTGATGGGTGGAGACTTTTCTGGTCTGGCGTCCCACGTAACATGACTGCACAGGCGGGTGTGGGGATACTCACAAGCCCGCGGCTGTAGGAAAATATATTGGAGTCTATTCCTGTGGAAGGCAGGGTTTTGATATTAAAGCTTAAACTTGAGCGATCGACTTTGGCTCTTGTTGCAGTTTGTTGCAAATTGTTGCACTTTTGCTCAGCTTATGGCTTGTCCATCATGAACATCTTTTTCATGATGTTCATCATTTCCCACACAAATACACTTGGTACCGGCACAGTTTAAATCAGAGATATTTGATGGTTTTCTTTGTGGTATCATTGTGTGTACAAAAAATGGTTTGTGATGTTCGCGTTTTAAGAGGAGCTGAGCTGTCAACTGATCACTACTTAGTCCTCTCCAAAGTGCGCTTTAGAGACAGTATTCCTTTGCCACCCAGGCGAAGTCCATGATGACTGACCCGCATACGGTGGGAAAGGTTACAGGATGATGGATCTTATTACAGAGGGAGCAATTTGCACTGCACGTTTAGGAGAAGTTTGAACAAATTCCAACTGCCCTTTAAAATGAAGAGGTAGAATGACCAGCTGTTTTCATCGGCTCGGCAGTCATTGCCTCTGCAAGGAATGTTTGTGGAGAGAAGCGGCTGGGTGTCAGAAAAGAACTGCGAGGTTCAAGACCTCTGGAGTTCAAGAAGCCATCAGAGAGAAGAAGAGAGCCTATATTGCGAGGAATGAATGTAGGAATTCTATTTCCCGAGCCCTGTACACTGAGAATCGAAGAACTTCTAATATGGCGGTCAGAACAGCCAAAGAACATGCATTGAAAAAGTTCGGCGAGAAGTTGGAGCGCGATTACAGATCTATAAACAAGACATTTTGGCAGACTATTCGCCGGCTCAGAGAAAGGAAGTATAAAATATCGTTCAAGGGCTTAAATCCAAAGACGGTACACTTCTTTCAAATGAGAACGACGACTTACGAGGATGGAGCGAGCACTCTTCTGAGCTGTTCAATCCCCAACAGGCCACTGAGGATGACAATCCCATTGCTGACGAGATTTGGGCGGAGAATAGTCCTACAGATGAAGTCACTGCCGCAATTAAATCATTTAAAGTGGGTAATTCTGCTGGAGTTGATGAAATTCGGCCAAAAATGCTCAAGGCAATAGGTGAAGAAGGCAAACAGGAGTTACAGTGCCCATTTTCAAAAGGTTATTCTTGTGAAGGCCTGGAAATATGCCAACCCGGTATAAGTGTGTAGAGTGAGAAACGTTAGTAGGTATTCGTGGGAATCTTAATGTTAAGCAACTTCGATGGCTTGGACACGTTGTTCGCATGCTTTCCGACAGACTTCCAATACAGATTATCTTAGCCGAGATGTGAGCGCATCGGCCCTCACATCTCAAGGAAATACGTTTTGGGATCAGGCTAAGAACATCGCAGAGACCCGTCCCGTGATCGCGCTCGCGCCTGTGTCTTGAGATGGTGGCGGAGGATCGAGAACTGATGATGAGAAAATGATAATGATGATGATGATGACAAATCCAAAACATCACTTCCATATTTAATTGGGTCCACTCAAAAGCCACTTAAGTTAGCCAATAAGTGGTGGAACTTATTCTTTGCCGACTGGAATCTAGTATTTTCAGTCTTCTGTGACTTGGTTTGCTTTGCTATTTCGAAGAAACTGCGTACCGCTTCCAGAGCCGTTTTTTTATAACCTTTCTGGTATTTAACGCACTTCGATCACCTTAAGCTTGGAGGTTGCATAGACTCTCCTCTTTAAGCAGCAATGCTGCACCGTTTTCGTAATATGCATTTTCTATTCCTTTTTTCGCGAACTATATACGCAATCTTCATTATACCAAGGACGCTTTTTTTGGGGTGACTGATAACCTAAGGTGGATTCAGCGACGTTTTGTTTTGTCGCATATGGCTTTGCCAATTCAACCTTTGGTGTCGATCATTTCTGGAAAAGTTCTTAGAGGGCTCCGACGTTTTCTTGGTCTAGATAGGTGTATTTAAAGCTATATGAGTAATAAACCTTGTACCTTACGGGATGGGGTATAAAAATTTAAGTTTTAATGTTATGTTTTTATGTTAGAGATCAAGCATAGCATATAGTCAAGTCAAATGGAGCCAAGACTTCCGCGGAAAAAAGAATGCTCTTAATTGATATATTTCCATACTAAATATGAACCACGAAACTGAATGTAGAACTTTATTCGGCTTACAGAGCCTAATTACAGACTCTGAAATGGATCCATTTATACCCAACTCTTGAGCCAAAAACAAAGTGCGTCCTTTAAATTCAAGTGTACATCATTTTTAATAGCAGCTACCTGATAACTTCTCGATCAGTTGAAGAGCCACTTTCGATCGGGCGACTGCCTGCTGCCAATGCTGTTGTCTTCGATCCATCGCGCATGCACTTGTCCGTCCTCCGTCTGGAGAAAAGGTTCTTCTCGCAAGTCACTCGAAGGTATATTCGAAATGCAAGTCCGAACTCAAGCACTTCAGCTTGATGTTTGAGTGGCCACATTGGGCGTCCTCATGTCATTATGTTTGAATGGCGTAAGTGTATTCTGACATGCTAATTAAAAGACTTCCAAGTCCCGCTAAAATATATTGTGCCAGCCACTTTGCTGTTGAATAGAGTTTGGTGATGTTCGCCTCTCTGTTGCAAGCCTCTTATGTTTGGCAAACAAAACGTCATTTCCTGATGAAAAAAGGCATGTTTTTTTTTCTCTTTTTATGAACCACACCTATGATTATTCTATGAGTATTCTGGGAATGTAGCAGTAACCCATATGAAGTAGTCTGCTGGGACTTTCTGCGTAGGTGGATAGACGATCAGAAATTGTCAAAGCCACACAGGACGTAAGAAACAAACTCCCCGAAGGAACATAAGTGGATCTCTGATATACCAAAGTCCAGAGATACAGGCGTAAAGATTACGTGTAGCTTCCGAGATCGAAAGAGCTGCGGTTCCCGCATACACACCAGTCATGGTAACCGGCAGAAGAATAATTACGTTATGTCATTCGGAATTTGAGGAATTAATAAATCAAAATCCGATGCTGTCAGGATGGTGGCCGCAATGAATTTGTCCACCAATGCGATAACTCTCCTTCCCCGATCGCTATGGAATGGATATAGTGATACTGACACTGTCATACGGGAATCAATGGGGCAAGCTCGGTGGAGACGAATGAGTTTTTGTTCCGAAATTAATTCACGTACGAACCAACACTCGGTGTGTTGGCGTCACATCATCAATAGCGTATTCCGCTGCGCGCAATTGTGTTCGCCTTCTGCCACTCCCTCGATCACCGGTGATCATCACAATCAGCTATAGGTACTCATGTCGTCTTGTTATTGGGAACTTCTGTTTGATGGCTACGAAGTCGTTATATGCACACATAAAGTAGTCTTACAATTAATTTAATCTCTCCATCGTGGTGCGGTATATCAGTATTCAATGATCTGGTTTTAGGATCACCTCGGCTTCTTGAGAAATCTGTACCTACGCGCGCTCAAATGAGATTATGTGGGACTTATTTCAACTCACAAATGGCTGTCGTTTTTTGTCGTCGTCGTATATGTTGTTTTGGGATTTGTTGTTGCTTTTTTTGGGGGCACGTGTGATTTATGGCTTTTGCAGGTGAAAATGTGTGCCGCTGAGATCAATCTAAATCACTGTTATTTTAGTTTTTTTTTGCGATTTAATCGACTCGATCCGAAATGCCTTTATTGACCCGAAATTATGACCAAATTCCCAGAGGTAAATTTTTATCCCCCGGATTCTTCTAAAATCTAAATTGTAGAAAAGAAATTTAATTTGATTTGACTTGGTACAAGGCAAAAGCATACATTGGCACCCAACCCAGTAAAGGTGTACCGCGCTTAGAATAGAAATTTCACAAAAAAACTACTTTGTTATATGAAGAATTTAATGGCAGCTTCACAACCAGGCTTTGGATTCGTCCTCGACCCGTTACAATACGACGCGACGGCTTTGAAATGTCTCTGCCAAGGACTGCAAAGACGCCAAAGCCGATCAAAAGTGCGAGATTGGCGAAAGGAAGCGAAGCTCCACAAAAGAGCGTCGCCAGTTAAAGTGCCGCGGAAAAACCGGCACTCGTTGGACCGAAAACGTGGGCACCGGCACAGTTTGCGTTTGACGAAAGAGCAAGATCGCCCACAAAAGATGCAGTGTTTCAGATCCTCGCTGTAATCTTGAAAACCTGGAGGACCAGACTGAAATTAAGAAATTTTAAATTTCACAAACTGAGCAAGGTTGAGTTTACGCCTGGAAAAAATTACAAGACAGCATGAGTATGACACAGTTTTTTTTTTAAATACTTACATGGAATGCAAATGGTCTTCTGAATTAAATCGACGAAATAGAAGTATTTCTACGGAAATACGGGTCTAGACCCAAAATAAAAGGTAAGAACGACTATCACGCACATCACTCTTTGCTAAATTCGAGAGGAGGGTCCTCTCTCTACATAGAAAGCTGTATAAAACACTTCGAGAACTAGGCTTTATGCAAAAAAGCTAAGTTCTGTTAAAAGAGACTCTTTAGATTAAAGGTTTAATTCGGTCGAATTTTATCATTGGGGGGGGGGCGACTTTATTGCAAAGCGTACTTTTTGGGTTTCAAGGTGCAATTCTACAAGAGGGAGAATACTGTATGAAACGTGGGTGGACTTTTTCTCTACGAGAAAGCCAACATATTTGCCAATCGACAGGAATAAAAAGCATGACCTTGTCGAATTCTTCATCTTTAGCGATGGTACCCCAAATATCTTTAGCGAGCCGAAGAGCGTTATGATCCTTGCTTAGACCACTCAGGAGTTATCTTTAAGATGGGCGAAAGCCTAGCGAAAATAGAAAGTTTAATGAGTCAAGCAAACAAAACCACTATAAGTATTGTTTGTCGCTTAGGGATGGAGTTTAAAAATTATTTTTAATAAGAAATTATTTTTGGGTGGTCTTTACCCCAGCATTTCTGCTGTACAGAGCATGAAAACATGCAAAAAACGACCAAAATGGCATTTCACCATCATACCTGCGACTGGACTCTTCAGCGGACTATCGCAAGTACATCGTCCGTATGATATTTTACTCGGTGACTTTTCTACTTCAATAAAACTTGAATCATAATTTTTATTGCATTTATTCAACGCAAATTATTGTTGCTCTTGACCAAGCATTTAAGTTTTAATGAGTTAAAGTCGTTTTTCGCATGTTTTCATGCTTTGTGCAGCAATTTTGGTGGGGTTTTTACCACCATAATTTACCAATTACCACCCAAAAATAAGTTTTTATTAGAAAATAGAGAGAGCTCCTAGATAAAACAACAAAAAGACGAACTGGGATGTCTTCAAAAATGACTCTAAGGACGGTGTTGACTTGAATGTGTCATTTAGAACTCCATTCGAATTAGAAGATGCAGTTGATAGATTCACTGAAGCAATTCAGAACGCTGTGTGGAACAATACTACTTTCCAAAAGACAGAAGTAAGCACTGACGGGCATGTACCTACCAAATATCCGCTCTTAATCGAAGAATTGATTCGTGAAAAGAGAAGAGTGTGTAGAAAATGGCAATGTATAGGGGCAACCCCGAACAAAACCCCTTTAAACAACCTCTCTAACAAGCTGAAAGAAATGCTGCAAGAAACAAAAATTGTGAGACCAATGAATACCTTGAAGGCTTGTCGGCGGATGGGAACTCGAACTACTCGCTGTGGAAAGCAGTCAAGTCTATCAAGAAACCTATAACGCACTCAGCATAATTAAAAAACCTAACGGCGAATGGGCAAAACGAGACAAGGAGAAAGCAAATTTGTTTTCCGAACAGTTAGGGGAAACATAAAAGCCATTCGACGGTCCGCCGAATTTCGGGAGGCAATAAGCACACTTTTTTATACTCGACCGAGAGTATACTAGTTTTGATGCATAGTTTGTAACACAGTGGATGTTTCTTGTGGATGACGACAAAATTCTTTACAGGTGACGGCATTCTTCACAGGTTAGGAACTTTTGAACGAACAGTTTCCCAGGCACCACTTTCCTAGCCGAGAAGAAGTACCAGACATCACAGTCAACGAGGTTGGGAAGGGAAGGCGGTTAAGTACTCCAAAAAGCGAAAAGCGGTTGGGCGAGATCAGATACCCTCAGATTTGTGGAAGAAAATAGGAGACAGCGGGTCCCGATGGCCTACGACCTTCATCTCCAAACTAATAAGAGGGGATCCAATGCCTAATCAGTGGAGGGAAAGTTATCTCCTTCCTTTGTTTAAAGGAAAAGGTGATACACGAAGCTGTGACAATTACCGTTCTAACAAGCTGATGTCTCACACAATGAATCGTCGACTACGAAAAATAATAAGGCTATCTGAGGACCAGTGTGGGTTGTATGCAAAGACAAGAGTAAGATGTGCTTCCGGAAGCACTGATGAGTTCTCAATCAAAGTCGGTGTACACCAGGGAAGCGTCCTAAGTCCTTTGCTTTTCATTGTAGTCCTTGATTATCTGCTTGAAGGAAAATTGACGGACCCGAAAGTATATCAGTTATTCTTCGTAAGTGAAGATCATGTATCCCTGCAGCGAGCACTTGATATATGGGTAGATGTTTTAGAGGGGAATGGGTATTGAATTAGCCAAAAGAAGACAGAGTACCTGTGCTGCCCATTCACTGACCCACCCGAACCAGTACCTGGGATCAATGATCAATAGCAAAGCAAACTGTGATGACGACATCAAATATCGCGTAAGCGTGGGGCGGATGAAGTGGCGAGACAATCCCGCCATCTTCTGTGACCGAAAAATGCCCCCTAAGCTGAAAGGAAAGCTCTTTACCGCAGTTGTGCGTCCGGCGCTTACATATGGTTCACAATGCTGGACAGCGTATAAGAAATATGAGATCAAATTAACGCCAGCTGAGATGAAGATGCTCCGCTTTACAGCAGGAGTAACAAAGCGAGATAGAATAAGAAGTACAAAAATCCGAGAAAGCCTCCATGTAAAAGAACCTATCTCCAGGAAAATGGAGTACGGCCGGCTCAGTTGGTATTCCCACGGTCAAAGAAGAGATCCTACGAACCCCGTCAAAAAGGCAATGTCAATCAACATTCCAGCGCAATCGCGAAGAAGAAGAAGGCCTTAACATTCATGGATCACACAAATGCAACGACAACAGCATTTATTTGGCCTCAGTGACGAAGAGATCGGTATATTCTGAGGTCAAATCGGCGTATAGCCCACAAGCGGACCATTAGGAATGCTAGAGTGGGAGGGTTATAATCCATTACTTCAGATTATAACCTCGCCCCTAAATGAAAAAGAAGAAAAGAAAAAGTTTGTAACACAGTGAAATAATCATCCTTCATCCTCCGTCCACCCCAGTATTAAAAAAATATATATAATTGAAGAATTTAAATATGTTCCTATGAAATTATACCCTGCCCAAGGTATATTAAGTTTCATGTATAATGCATTAATATCGCAGTGAAATAATCACCGTAGAACGCTAAGGCCTTTCAGAGATTTGAATGGGACCGGCAGGAGAATCAATTAAGCCATGTCCGTCCGTTCGTATGTAAACAATTTTTAGGCTTCAAATTTTAAGCTAGGAAGCTAAAAATTCGTGAGTGGGCTGGAAGTCTAGTCCTTCATCAGTTGAATCCGCCCCCAGATACGCCCACAAGCGGTCTAAATATGCAACTACCTCCAGAGCTTTCAAAACTGTAAGACGTTCTAATAGGCTGAAATTCGACATTTAGCATCTCCTAAATCCTAATGAGTAAGACACAAAAAACAAAAATTTAATTGGTAAACCTCCTCCAGTGGGCCTGACATCTATTTTAAGGGTAAATTTTCAAATGCAGTTTACTCAATACTTTTGCTGCAATTTGAAAAAATGCTGCAAAATACTTTAAGTAGAAAACGCTTAGTTCTTCATTTTGTTCATACAAAACTTTGGGCCACGCCCATATTTGGAGGCAGAATTGAAGAAAAACCAAAAATTTTTTAGAAAAACGTGATTTCGAGTGGCCTTAAGCCTAATTAAGGAAAGCAAGAAAAGAAACAAAAAAATTAGCAGGTTAAGTAAACGAGACCTCATTTCAGATTTCGTTCATATAAGGTTTTTAGCCACACTCCCTTTTTGGGGTCGATTTTTCAAAAATATTGAATTTTAGCCATAAAATTCCATTTTCAAATATATTTAAGCGCAACTTGGAAATAATAAGGGGTGGTTGGACCACGCCCCTTTTCGAAGTTTACAGTACTTGTAAAATGTAAAAAAATAACAATAACATCAGCATTTTACAATGTGGGATAGGGTGGGGTATTCAACGGTCCGTTTTACGGACTGAAACTTCTGCATTCACACTGTAGGACTGACTCACGGGTGTCGCAAGGTAAGCTAGATTCGTCCATCATTACGCTTTTGATAGTTAAAGCACGTTGTACCAATATATGCACTTTAGGGCTTCCATATAAAAACGTATATATTTATACATATTTATTTATAAACATATTATATTAATATTATATAATACCATGTATATAAATACCTATATACTCGCATGAATATAATTTATAATAATTTGGACCTTAAAGATTAAATTTATCGATGCAATTCATTACTTTCATCATTTTGTTTCTATACTAAACGTCTATATTTATTTATTTCTCTAATACTTGAAGGTTTAAGTTTATAGGTATTAAACTTTCAAGCTTAAAGTAACCAACTACTACACATTATTTTGTACACATTATTTTGTAACAAAATCAAAAAATATTTTACCGAAATTACCGAAGCAATCTCAGTTTAGCTACGAACATCACCCACCCTCATCGACGGACGTCTCATAGATATAGTAGCTCAGATCTTAGATAGCTCCAAAAAAGATACACAGCAGCACATAAATCTCCGTCTGATTTATCTTTCAAGGGGAAAACCAATTCCTTGTGTCGCGTCATACCCACGAAACAGCAAGAAAAAAACGTCAACAATACATTTGGGCTATATACCTAATGTGTCTTCGAATCTAACCTGCAATGTTCCACACTGGCCTAGAAGATGGGGAGGAAAAGATACTTTTCGACTGTCTTCCCATAGCAAGTTAAAACCCCTCCTCTACCTAACCAATATTAAGTATAAATGTAGGAAAATGGTTTGGAAGAAAGTCGAGTTCGCCAACTTCGATTGCCCCACAGAAAATCCAAATAAAATGGCGAAGAAGAATTCAACACAGCATTAAGCATAACAAATGTCCTGTATACAACTGTGTATCATAGTGCATCTGTGTAAGTACTGACACACATAGACGGTGCTTAGCACCGGCGAACGCAGTCTGACGCTCCCCAATCACCCATACCCCATCAGCATCGTATATCTATCTGGTGCTCCCCCGAAAATCTCAGTGTTTGTATCTACGCTCGGTTGAGAGATAATTTTTCTAGATACTTTTGTGCGCGCGTGTTTGTGTGTATTTGTAAGATACACATTTATGGAGAAAGCTCGTATATTATCATAAAACGAGGGATGTAAAAAGTCGGATCGTAAATCTTCCAGATAACACTTTATGTGAAACTGAGAAGCAAGTGCCCGACCCAGTGGGGGTGAAGGAAGAGCATTCCAAATCAACATTTCAGATAAACGAAGACAAGAGAGCACAAGAGATTTCGAGGAAAGAGGACAGAAGGATGGAAAGAATGTGTACTTCATAAGAGTCTCGGGCTCACCCAAAAAACCTTGGTCCAGCAGATTTGTGTGCACTTGAATAAAATCCTATTCGTCTGTCGCCTCCCACACAACAGGAGTCACCGCTATTTGGGCATAATTACCTTGTCATTAAGTTCTTCCCCGTTTGATTGACGCATGCACCATCACGAGCAGCAAATCCACCCTACAGCTAAATAACGCTTTGCCATATAACACAAAGGGCGGCTAGCACGCAGCCCTCGATATTTTCCACCCTCTTTTCTATGTCACATGCGATTGTCCTCTATTAAATCAAAAGACGTAAAAACTGCACAATTGAGATAAGACGAGATACCCCACGAATCTCGGCAAGCGAACGCCGTTCCGTGTGTTTATGCCCGAACTCTAGGCAGATCCTTGCACTTGGTGTAGATTCAGATTACTATCGTCATGTCACAATCTTGTTCAATTTAATCTGTAACCACCACCACTACCAGCACTATCGCATATTCGCCCTAATCGAATCATTTCTTCTTATCCCGTGAAGCATTTAGGTTTGCCTCTGCTCAGTGCTCGTGTGGACGTTGACGTGCGTCGCTTCAAAAATCTTTTCCCTCCTGACAAGTGCGTTGCTCTTTTCATTCAGAAAGGAAATGAAGGAGTTGGCGGATATATTGGAGGAGGCGGAGGTGGTTCTGGGCTGGCTGGGTATCTCTTTGCAAAGTGAAGCCAGTGAAGCCATTGATTTTCTTCTGCTTTTTTTTTTTTGATTTTTTGGTGTTTTAATCGCTTTGACCTTAGGCTTAAGATCCTGGGGGAGATTCGTAATTTGATTTCGGTTTGCGTAACGGCTGTTAGATATAGGTTACTTACATGCGAGATTGGCTGTTGCAAACGTATCTACATCTTATATGAATGGTTGCCACTAATCCAGTAATAAGTTAACTTAATTGTATAAGGGTTGGAAGTATTGTGTCAGAAACATGTGGTAATTAAAAAAGTTGAACAAGGTGGTTTAATAAAATGTTTAAAAAAGAGTATCAATATGTCGTTAATTAAGCTATAAGAAACCACATTCACATATATATTTATATGTACCTACACTTGCTTTTGCACTTTACAAGAATTTAACTAGTGAGTAGGCGCAACGTCTGTCTGTACGCAGAAGTTACAGTCCGTAAAACGGAGCGTTGAATCCTATCCCACATTGGAAACTGCAGATGTTATTTTCACATTTTATGACATTTTTGACACTTTATTTTTGAAATTTTATGACCTTAATCTTTGAAAAGGGTCGTGGTCCAAATGAAGAACTAAGTGTTTTCTACAGAATATATTAAGCAATTTTTTTTTAATTTGGGGCAAAAATATTGAATAAAACGCATTTAAAAATTTAATCACAAAATAGATACCACGCCCACTGGAGGAGCTCTTACGTTTATTGGGAGATACTTAATGTCGAAGTTCAGTCTTTTAAGACGTCTTATAATTTTGAAAGCACTGGAGGTTATTGCACATTAAGACCGATTGTGGGCGTGTCTTTAAGCGGATTTCGAAAATGTTTACACCTGTACATACGTACGAAATTTTAGCTCCCTAGCTTAAAATTTAAGACCTAAAAGCATATGACATACAGACGGACGGACGGACATGGAATATTTGATGCACAATGCGGTCTCAATCATACCTATGGTCTTGGGGGCTACCATTACTATTTCACCTTGTTACAAACTATGTGAAAAACTTAAAATACCTCCTACCATATGGGTTCAGGTATAAAAAAGGGCCGATTTTCGGTTTTAAAATTCTTAAAAATATTTCTACCATACTGTTATATTTTTTTTTTGCAAGTCCTTCTATCCTAATTTAAGACGAATTTTAAGTTCTCAAACGTACTCAAATTTTTATCGAAACGCAGACTGAAAAATAAAAAACAGACTAAAATCAACAAACTTATATTTGACAAGCTGAGCAAGCTCGAGTTTAAGCCTCGCAAAAAAATTACAAGAAAACATGAATATGAAACAGTTATTTTAAAATACTAACATGGAATGCAAACGGCCTTCTGAATAAAAAAGACGAACTAGAAGTATTTCTACGGAAAAATAATATTGATATTTGCATGATTACGGAAACTCACCTTCAAAACGGGTCTGGACCCAAACTTAAAGGTTACAATGACTATCACGAATATCGCCCTTCGCAAAATTCGAGAGGAAGATCATCCCTCTACATTAAGAACTGCATAAAGCACTTCAAGAACACAGAAGTTCAGCTAGACTCTATGCAGATAAGTTCAGTTTCTCAGTGCTTTTCAATTCAACTTAACTTCCCGTTGTAAAAATTGACTTCTTAGATTACCACATTGCATCTTGTTGTTTCCCGCCGGGATATAGACTGGTGGAAGACGATCTTGATCGTTTGTATGACTTCATTGGGTCCAATTTTACCATTGGGGGTGACTTTAACGCGAAGCATACTTTTTGGAGTATAAGATGCAATTCAACAAGATGCAGATTGATGTACAAAAACAGTATGAAGGGTGGGGTGGACTTTTTCTCCACGGGAAAGCCAACATATTGGCCAACCGACAGGATAAAAAAGCCTGACTTTGTCGACTTCTTCATGGCCAAAAGGGTACCCCAAGTACCTTACGCGAGTCGAAGAGTGTTATGATATTTGCTCAGACCACTCAGGAGTAATCTTGAAGATGAGTGGACCCATTATTATTATATAATAATTATTACTATACAATATTTATTATTAACATTAATAATTATTATTGAAATTAATTATTATAACATTATTATTATAAAAGCACAGAAATTATGTGCTTTTTCAGCACTTCCATTTTACTAAATCAACTTAAATGATTTAACGCGATCTCAAATACTGTGCAATATTTCAGCCCGCTATCATCTTTCCTTCGAACCAAAAAAAAAAACTGTCTATATCTAAAATTTGGTTCGAAGCGGTATATATTACCGTTACCGAGATAGTAGGGAGATTTTTTTACATTTATTAAGGTTTTGAAGTTTTCGGTCTAGATCTCAGAATCTGGTTAATATTTCAAAATTTCTTAGTGTTCCCGAAAATTACAAATAATTCCTGATGTGTGTTATAGTGGTGGAGACAAAAATTTTCACGACTTTTTTTTCGAAAATTCGTTTCAAAAGCGCAGTTTGAAAACGCTTTAACCAAAACTCGATTTAAGATTTTGCCCAGGATCTGCTATTTTTAAGTAATTAAAAAGTTATGACTTAAAACACGTTGCAAATGGGTACGAATTTTCCATTCTTTTCGAAACTATTCTGAAAGTTCAATGCTACGTTTCAATTTTCTTCTTTCTGACTGTAAAATATTTTTAGATATTTTACAGTCAGAAAGAAGACAAACAAACACTTTTCCCCTTTTTTTACCATCAAAATTCAAAATGTAATTAAGCCGTTATGTGTTTAACTAAAAAAAATACCTTTGGATGCGTTCTCATTTTTTTCACCGAATTTAAAAATGTACCAAAATTTCATCTCTATACGACTCACCGTTTAGAAGTCACAGGTGCGGACGGACCGACACACGGACAACGGAGTGAGAACATAAGAGGTCCTTTTATTTTTTTGGAGGAACCGCTTAAAACACAACCAAGTAAGTAAGTGCGAGAGTTCGTCTGTTACAAACTTCTCAATACCCAACCCTCTTTACGCAGGACCACTAAGTTTGTTTTGGCCTTAATTCATTCACTGGATTACAATTATGCGCATTGGCCACGCCTCACGCCCCTAAAAATGGGTGTGGACTAGGAAGAAAATCTTTTCAACTTATTTCGCTAGAACCGTGGGGAAATATGTTAAAAACGAAAACTTAAGCCAAAAAGTAAAACAGCTTTTCCCTAAAAATTCCCCCTTAAAGTGGGCGGAGTGGAACAAAGTTAGACAATGCTTATAGATATGTATTTTAATATTATTTATAATATAATACTTTTTCGATTAAGGGTTAATTTTCAGAAAAATAAAGTTTATAAAGATATATAGTACCTACTGCAAAATTTGGCATTTGTAAGCAATTTAATTTTCGTCGTGTTAAAGGGTTGCAGTCCCTATTACTATACGTATACGGGAGCGTGTCATAATTCCGCTTTCCGAAATTGTGCTTTCGAAATTCTACTTTTTCAAAATGCTACTTTTCAAATTTTCATGGGCTAGGAATGGGACAGGTTGACTTAAGATCACTTTTCATCTACTGGAGATTCAAGGGCCAAGCTCTAGGGCAAATGTACTAGACTAAATATTTTCTTCGTCTAATAGCTCAGAAGCTTAGAAAACCGATAAGAAAAGATAAAAGAGAAAAGTTATGCTCCACCCAACACGCAAACGCTGATGACAGAGTACGTAGTAAAACTCTGCACAGATACACCAAAGCTTACACCCGCAAGTGTTATGCCTTTACGGAGAAAAGCAATAATACTTATAACCAGCAGAGTATTTCATAAATGCTTCTGGCATGCATCTAATTAATGTCTATTCTATTTCTGTCCACTCTATTTAGTCCTGTAATTGTTGTTTATTCTATTTGCATATTGGAAGAGAAAGAGGTGTTTGTGTCTGGTGAATACCAGCAAATATCTGGTGAGCATTCCCCTATCCGCCACATGGGGAGGCACCCAATTGGGGACCAGCAACCCCAAAAGGGAATCCCCAGCAACCTCATCCTATCCCATATTGTAAATTACTGATTGTATTGTTATTTTGAATAATATTTTAAATATGGACGAAAGTAGTTCCTTATTTTTATACTTTTTATACCCCTTCCCATAGGATAGGAGGTATATTAAGTTTGATTGATAAGGGCATAAGATCGAGACCGAACTGTTAGTCAAATGAGCCATCCTTGCTTTAGTGTATTACGATTGGCATTTCAAAAAAAAAGTTAAAAACCCATGTGGGCGTGGTCATTATTAATTTGCATTCTAATAAACAAGTTTTATTCGATATATTTTATAAAATGTTCAGATAAGTGCGTAAGCTATCAATTAAAATACATACATTTTTGCGACGCCCACATTTGGGGGCGTTTTTAAGTATAAACCAAGTTTTTAATATGAAAATGCAATGAACACGTGTATACTATACCACTTCCGATACAAAATACGAACAAGAAATAAACGATCTTATTGAAATGGAGTTGATGCCACGCCGTTTTTTTAAGAAAGTGGATTCACAATTGACAAATTAAGCTGATTCATCATATAATTAAAATGAAAAGAAACCGAAATTTAACAACCAAGATTTATGACGCAATTCGGTGCTTTCCAGTGGTCCATTGGGATGGGGTATCCAACGATTCGTCTAAGCGGATTGGAACACTCTTACTAGCTTTTTTGTTTAGTTTCTTAGCTGTTTAAAGGAATTCAAGGTCTTTTGTTAATTATGCCTCCAAATGAAAACCCTTGTATGAACGAAATGTGGAACCGAGTGTTTTGTGTGTAGTATCTATATTAAATTTTTGTTTTTGATTTAATACAAAAATATTGAATAAAATGCATTTGAAAAATTATCCTTCAAAGAAGCCCTCAAAGCATACGACACACAGACAGACGGACGGACGGACCTGACAAATCATACCTATGCCCTTAAGGTCTTGGAAGTCTATGTTACCAAATATGTGACAAACTAGGTGTACTCTCACGAGATTGATTATGAATAAATTATAATTAAAATCATTTGTAACGTATGCGCGCTGATGATAATAGTTTTAGTAGTGGTATGGTACACATAAGACCAAAATAAGCGCTCAAAAGACGAAGAAAAGACAATTTTCCCGAAAACAAATATTTTCGTTTAGGTGTCATTTCAAAACTGACTCAAAGCCGTCATATCGTAACGAGACGAGCACGAAGCCAAAGCCGGGATTTTAAGCTACGCTCATGGTCCTGCATAGAAGGAGAGTAGAGGAGTAGATATACCATCGAACTATACGGGCAGCACAGCGCCAACGACCTAATCCAGATGAGTCAAAGAAGAATGGCTGCGATGGCTGGTTCTTTTAGAGCGGATGGACACCAACACACCGGCTCGGAAAATCTTTGAATCCACCCGAAATGGACGGCGCAATCCAGTAGATTAGCAGCGAGATGCGAGACCCAGGTGGCGCACGCAATTTGAAGAGGACTTCATCCAACTTCACGTGCAAAACTGGAGTCGGCTAGCTGAAGACAGAGCTAGCTGAGGCCTGAGGCCAAAGGTCCTTCCCGGACTGTAGTGCCATCCTTAAGAATGAAAGGTTAGGTTGATGGATGGCCTTGTGATAATAGTCACGGCTGACTTCGACCAGCAGTTGGGTCCATTGTGTCTCTTTAAGAAACTTCGTTACACCTGTAACAAAAACAGAAAAAAACCACTGTTAAAAACTCAGAGTGCCACCTTCTTGAAGCCATCCGGATTTGTGTGCAAATCTCAGGAGGTCCTTAAGGTCTGCATAACTCAGATCTTTGAACTCGTTGAAGACAATAACTGCCAAGGGTACTACGAACTACGCCCATTCGCATAGCATGACGAACAGACTCAATTTATTCAATGTCCCTGCAGCTTCTGCAGTAATCTTATGCACTATGCCTAGCTGCTCTGCGTGTAAGCCCGTGGCTGGGGTATCTTTGGAGTAAAACACTGAGTATGCACAGAAGCGTGTCCATCTGATCTGGAGAACCACAGCCCGGATTTCCTTAGGCGGACAGCTGTTTTAGCTGCGTTGCTGCTGCAGTAAGTATGGTCGAGTCTCTCGTGATAAACTCTAGAGAGTTTTGCTTGACTATATACACTGAATGGATAAATTCTTCTGAGATCCATTCGGACTTTGTAAGGAGCTGCAGAATCTGTGTGCGCATAAAATGCGTCAATCTGTTTCCAATTGGCATAACAGTAAGCAAAATGCTTTCGCAGAAAGTTTAGCTATCTTTTCATCCGCCGAAGAAGAACTTCAGCGAGTATAATGCATGCGCTTTACGTTCCATCCAACACTTATCAATGGTCATGAATAATTAATATCTAATCTTTATTTGGGTAATGGACGAAAAATTAGATCGTTGGTATCTAATCTCAGACTACCTGAGATTATTATTTATCTGATGATTGGCGGATACAGGCTCCCGAATTGAGATTTTTATTATTCCTACATCTATAGACAGGTATATCTAAAGATGTAGGAAAACTTAAACCAAGCGAAATGCTGATTTTTCTCAGATAGATATACTTAATCAATTAGAGGAACAACAACTGAGTGTTGGCAGGTCGATTCGCTTAGTCAGGCAATTAAAATGAGAAATGCAGTCAGTGCACTCCTCAGCCAGCAATGACGACAGTTAACGTTTGATGGAAATAGATGTAAGAAACGCCAATTAACACGTACACCTTTTACTCGGCCCGCTATGGAGCCGCACTCGGCCCGTTTACGAGCCGCAAAAATACACCACAGCGCAGTGTCAGCATCAGCAGTCGCAAAGGAGACTTTGAACAAAGTGGTCCCGCCGTGGAGCACACGTATAGCATCGATTGCGTTCGAGTGCATGGGCACGGACTGATGAGGCAATATTAAGTATAAAGTACTACGATATGAGCCTTATGTGCTGAGACGCCGCATCTACTCCTATATATGCAGACCTCTTTCTTACACCATAGAGTACATCATCATTTCAGTAAAGGCAGTGTCCTCGTCGGCGATGTGTCACCTTACGTGCGAGCAAATTCCACTTGTGATATTTTTTTTACCGCGCTATGGACCAAGAAGAACCTACCATCGATGCGCTACCGAAGACGACTACGATGTTGCATAGAAGTGTCATCGGTTGCAAGCAATGGCACTGATTGCAGATAAGACATGTTCATAAAGTGCTTTGGCGTCAAGATGGAAAACGAAAGAATAACCAGCAGAAAGTAAGAAGGGAATTTTATATTGGAGAATTTAAATGAATAGAAAATGAAACGGAAAATGTATTAATTTCACGTGTTCTATAATGTATGTGGGGTGCCGTGGCGTAGTGGTTAGTGTGTGTGCTTACTACGCCGGAGGTCTGGGTTCGAATCCTGCCATCGTCACCTGAAAAAAAAAGACTTGTTCTTTTCACGGTCCCCACCTCCGCGAGGGTTTGACAAGCCCTCCGAGAGTATTAATCGTCTTGAAAAACTTCTCAAAGTGCCGTTCGGATTCGGCAAAAAATTGTAGGTCCCCTTGTATTAAAAGAAATTAACACACCAGCATACATTGTTGAGAAGTTGGCCCTGGTTCACATCGAGCTGTTGCGCCACTCTATTTATTTATTTATTCTATAATGTATAAGAATTTCAAAATTCTTTACTTTCCCTGGGCTTAATTCATTTTACAAGTTCTGGGATAAACCGGCCTTGAGCTTGAGGTGAGGTATCTCTTTTGTAAGGGACGTCTGAGATCCGCCGAAACTAAGTCTTAGCAGATGTAAGCAACTCGTACTCCTGAAAGGATAACAATTGGCAGATGGGTTTGTAATTGAAAGAGTAACATAAGGTAAGGTTTACCAAGATCGATCGTAATTTTTGAGCTAAGATATATAAATTTGATGGGCGCATTTAAAATCAATTTTTTAAGATCAAATTCAGAAATCACATAAATCAGACACGCCCATATATTTTCAAATACTTTATTCACATTAAAATTATCTAACAATCGCTTCAGCTCACTATTTTTTGATACACAGCAATGTTTTGTTATTGCCCTTTTTGCAAAGGTTGCTATACTATCCCATGGAGCACTCAGACGAAAGTACAACTACAATATTTTGCTTTTTATTATTAATTAAATAATTATTTGTTATGCAACAATGTTTCTATAAGTGAATAAAATGCTATTTTGTATATTTGTTGCTTCAAAGCAAAGAAAGTTAAAAGTTTTATTGAACTTAACGTAAAGCTAAGTTTTATTGAACTAAGCGTAAAAATATATAGAGCGATCGGAAAACCCTCGTAAAAGGAATGATTTTTTTTATAGATTAATTTGCCAGTTACAAATACATTTATAGTTTTTTCTTGTAGAATATTCACGAGAATACTTTTATCTTCCCATTAATCGTATCCTTTAAAATAAACAATATCTTTTGAAATCACTTTACAGGGAACTAGAATATGAAACCAGTGAGTAAGTGCTACAGTGTGTAAAAGGAAGTTACAGTCCGTAAAATACCGTTGAATACCCCATCCTTATCCTACATTGTAAAATGCTGATGGCATAGTTATTTTTTGACATTTTATAAGTTATGAAAACTTCGGAAAGGGGTGTGCTCCAATCGCCCGTAATAACAAACTATTAATTGTAAGATATTTCTACAGACATTTCCAGGTTACACTTAAATGTACGTAAAAATGCAAATGTACGTAAAAAATTTTTTGGTTCAAATTCAATATTTTTGAAAAATCGACCCCTAAAAGCGGGCGTGGCTAAAAACTTAATATGAACGAAATCTGGACTGAAGTCTCGTTTACCTAATTTGCTACTTTTTTGTTTGATGCTTTCCTAAATTAGGCTCAAGGACAGTCGAAATTAAGTTTTTCTGGAAAATTTAAGGTTTTTCTTCAATTCTGCCTTTCAAATGTGGGCGTGGCCCAAGGTCTTGTGTAAAAAAAATGTGGAACTAAGCGAATATAAAATACTAAGCTACATAAAATATTAAGCAAATTTTTTTTAATTTCGAGCAAAAATATTGAGTAAAATGCTTTTGAAAATGTACCCTTAAAATAGATGCCACGCCCACTAGAGGAGGTTTACCAATTAAATTTGTCTTTTTTGTGTCTTACATTTATTAGGAGATGCTAAATGTCAAATTTTAGCCTTTTAGAACGTCTTACAGTTTTGTAAACTCTGGAGGTAGTTGCACATGTAGACCGGTTGTGGGCGTGTCTTTGGGCGGATTTCAAAAATGTTTACACCTGTACTGCTTTGCATGACATGGACCTTACGTACGATGTTTCAGTACCCTAGCTCAAAATGTAAGGCCTTAAAACATGTGACATACAGACGGACGGACGGAAATGGTTCATTCGATTCAGAATTCGGTCTCGATCATATGCCTTTAAGGTCTTGGGGGCTTACCATTATTATTTCACCGTGTTACAAACTATGTGACAAACTTAATATACCTTCTATCCTATGGGATGGGGCATAAAAAGAAAAGCTCGAATGTAAGCCAAATGTAACAGAAACCAGTGCCCAACAAACGACAATTAATTCAGTAGAAAAAACGGTATCATTTTTAAAAATACATTTTAATTTTAAGGTAGATTACTATTTAAACCTATTACAAGTAAAAATTTAAAAGCACACATTTATAACGGTTTTTTTTATGACAAATCCATTTAAAAAAATACAATAGGTACAAATTAATAGAAATTAATACAATACAAAAAAAAAACATATATATAGGTATTCTATATCCACTTAATATAACCTAATTCTAGAATACTATTTTGAAACTTATTTATATTTTTGCCTATAAGGTTTTTATTTTAACTGTTGTCTTGGCTACACATAGAATAATTTTTGAAATATCGCCTCAAATAACGAAGACTTGAACTTGGCAGTTTAATATTTGCTTTGAAGTCTATGTTTTAAAACTTAAAACATAGACTTTCACCATTGTTTTTTTTAGCGTACATACCTACCTCTTTGTGCACTCTGGGTCTTGAACTGGATGGCACATTAAGAGGAAGCCCATTTCATTACAAAGTTTCAAAAATAAAAATCAATGTGTATAAAAAAAGGTTTAGTTTGCACTAGTCCACCTTCGTCTTGGATATACTTTCCAACAGATCCCTCATTGCTTTGTTTATACCCCCATCCCATAGGATAGGAGTTATATTCAGTTTGTCACATAGTTTGTAACACGGTGAAATAATAATCGTAAACCCCCAAGACCTTAAGGACATATTATCGAGACCGAATTCTAAATAAGCCATGTCCGTCCGTCTGTCTGTATGTCGCAAATTTTTAGGCCTTAAATTTTAAGCTACCAAGCTGAAATTTGGTACATAGGTTCACTGTTATCCAGAGCAGTACAAGTGTGAAAAGTTTTCAAATCCGCCTACAGACACGCCCACAATCGTTGCAATTGTGCAACTACCTCCAGAGCTTTCAAAGCTCTAAGACGTCTTAAAAGCCTAAAATTTGGTATTTGTTATCTACTGTTTATTGTTCGATAATCAAAATAAGAATTAAGTCACTTTGCCTCCCCTAGTGGGCGCGGCATCGATTTAAAGGTTAATTTTTCAAATGCATTTTATTCAATATTTTTGTTCCAAATCGAAAAAATTTAAGTGAATACATTATTTATAAAACATAACGTACAGTTCTACATTTCAGGCATACAAGACTTTGGGCCACGCCCACATTTGGAGGCGGATTTGAAGGAAAACCTAAAATTTCACAAAAAAATGTAATTTCGACTGGCCTTAAGCCTAATTTAGGAAAGGATAAAAAAAATTACAGGTGAGACGAACGGGACCATATTCCAGATTTGGTTTATACAACGTTCTTAGCCACCCTCCTTTTAGGGGTCGATTTTTCAAAAATATTGAATTTAAACCAAAAAATTACATTTTAGCGTAGGTACATGTAAATGTAACTTGAAAATATCTGCGTTATAATTGATAGTTCGTAATTGTGGCGGTGGGACCATGCCCCTTTTCAAAGTTTGCACTTCTTATAAAATGTCAAAATATAACAATAACATCAGAATTTTACAATGTGGGATAGGATGGGGTATTAAACTATTCGTTTTAAGAATTGTGACTTCTGCGTACACACTGTAGCACTTACTCACTGGTTCTAATATTCTATCGCCACCGGTTTTAGCGTAAACGGTAAAACAAACTCTTTTGATAGGTACCGCATCCTATGGGATAGGAGGTAGATACTTATACTAAGTTTGATTCATAGTTTGTAAAATAGAGAAATAATCATCGTAGAACCCCAAGACCTCAAAGGCATATGATTGAGACCGAATTGTAAGTCGAATGAGCCATGTCCACGCCGTCCGTCCGTCCGACCGTCCGTCCCTGTGTCAGTAGTTTTTAGCCCATAAAGGGCTTTTTGAGCTAGGAACTTGAAACTAAATATTTGCTCTTTCTAGGTCCCGAAGCAGTACAAATGTAAAAATTTTTGAAATCTACCCACTGACACGCATGATCAAAGTTGTCGTAGGATACTGAAATTTGGTAGATATGCGATATTCTCGCTTAAGGGTTTGTGATTGGCATTGTAAAAAGAAGTGAAAACCGACTTATGTGGGCGTAGTCATATTAAATCCAAAAAATTTGTACTATAATATGCAAATGAAATGAAATGAAAAAATTTTTGACACGCCCGTTTTTGGGGGCGTTTTTAAGTATAAACCGAATTTTAAGTACAAACCAAACAACACATGTATCCCACTTCTAATTAAAAATATGAATAAAAAACCGACGTTATTGAAAAGAGGTTGATATCACGGCCCTTTTTTAAGGAAGGAAATTCTTAAATGACAAATTCTAAATACAATAAAGGTTAATAGAAACTTAAATTTAGCAACCAAAACTTAGACGCAATTCGGAGCTTGAGAGTGGTCAATTGGGATGAGGTATCCAAGGACTCGCCTAAGCGGATTGTAACTCTCCCACTAGTTTTATTTCGTTTTTTAAAAGATTTCGAAAAACTTAAAGAAAACTTTAAATTTTAAAATTTTTTAACGCAGTTGGGTTTCTTTTTGTACGCTTTGTATTTTATCGTTTAAACAAAATCTGAAAGAGACAGCGGGTCCAGATGGCTCACGACCTTCAATAAGAGGGGATCCAATGCCTGAAGGGAAAGTTATCTCCTTCCTTTGTTTAAAGGAAAAGGTGATACACGAAGCTGTGACAATTACCGTTCTATCAAGGTGATGTTTCACACAATGAAGATCGTCGAGCGGGTACAAGATAGTCGACTACGAAAAATAATAAGGCTATCTGAGGACCAGTGTGGGTTTGTCACGGGCAAATCAACCACTGATGCAATCCAAAGCATACGGATCATAATGGAAAAACATTGGGATGCCCTTAAAGATCTGCATGGTTGATTTTGAAAAAGCTTTCGATAGACTACCACGAGATCTGATATGGGTGGCGCTAAAGTAAGATGTTCTTCCGGAGTCACCGATGAGTTCTGAATTAAAGTCGGTGTACACCAGGGAAGCGTCCTAAGTCCTTTGCTTTTCATTGTAGTCATTAATTATTTGCTTGAGGGAAAACTGACGGAAGTACATCAGTTATTCATTGCTGACGATGAGGCCATCATAAGTGAAGATCATATATCCCTGCAGCGAGCACTTAATATATAATACCTGTGCTGCCCATTCTCAGACAAACCCGAACCAATTCCAGACGTTAAATTAAATTAAAAGGTGCTTTCCAGGTGTGAAAAGTTCAAGTACCTGGGATCTATGTTCAAGTAAACTGTGATGGCGAGGAAACTCCACCATCTTCTGTGACCGAAAAATGCCCCCTTAGCTGAAAGGAAAGCTCTACACCGCAGTTGTACATCCGGCACTTACATATGTTTCATAATGCTGGACAGCGTATTAGAAATATAAGAGCAAACTAAGGGCAGCTGAGATAAAGATGCTTCGCATGACAGCAGGAGTAACAAAGCGAGATAGAATAAAAAGTACGAAGATCCGATGAAGCCTCCATGTAAAAGAACCTATCTCCAGAAAAATAGAGCACGACCGGCTCAGGTGCTATTGCCACGTTCAAAGGAGAGATCCTCACTGAGGAAAATATTAAATTCATTCATGTTTAAATAAAACTCGAATACACCCGTTTTGGCTTCAATTGAGTTTAAATTTACTTCATTTTCTGTTTGACTTTAAGGTATTTGTGTTTGTTTTATTTAAACCTTTTCAATTTTGTTTGAAATAGAATTATGATTATTTTTTTCAAATATTTTCGTGTTGAACCCAAAAACGTTTCTGTTCGAAATAAATGAATGTATCGGGCAAATTTCGGAAAAAGATACATACCAAGATTTTCCAACCATATTTATTTCCTTTTATTCAAAACTCATTCTGAACTAGTAAAATTTTTTATTCAATCGTTTATTATACACAATCACTTTTCCATATAATTATATCACTTTAAATTCTTAGGAAGACATTTTTCACAAGGAAAGACTTTCTGCTATTGAGGACTTCACGATTGTTTGTAAAAAGCCAACTGGTCCATCCATAAACCTAATCCATTGATTTTGAACTAAAAATAACACAAAAAACATTAGAAATATTTGTCGATTTCTCTATAAATGTAGATGTATATTAGTATAAATACATACCTTTCTTCTAAATAAGAGCTAACACAACAAAACCGCAACAGCTTGACTTAAAAAATCTATTTTCAATAAATTTAAGCAAGCAAACAAGACCTTTCCGCTTAACAGATTTACATAGAATAACTTTTTCAAAGATGACGCGACAATGACGCCAACACAACGCAAGAAATTCACAGTTACATATTTTTGTACTTAACTTCGTTACGGTTTGATTTAAATCGATTTGAGTTAAAATGTAACTTTTGTGTTTTATTTCATTCTTTTGTAAATATTTTAAATTAGTTCAAATTTAAGACAAACATGTACGTATTTACTTCAGTTTTGAACTTATTTTGTTTGTGTTAATTTCAAATCGATTCTAGTTTGACCATAATAATTTCTGTTAGATGCCATTCTTTTAATCAAGCCAAACATGAATGATTTTGATCTAAGCACGATTCCCTTTAAGTCATAGTTTTTAAGAGTTTAAATAGATTTCAATTTGCATTGAACCAAGTTCTATTCGTTCTTTTTGAACATGTAGCCAAATATGTTTCTTTTTGAATAACTCATAGTTGAGTTTTCTGTGTACGAACAGTGACGAAGAGATCCAAAACCGGGTGGTTTGCCGGTATATTCTGAGGCCAAATCGGCGTACACCACAAGCGGACAATTAGGAATGCAGTAGAGTGGGAGGGTAATAGTCCATCACTTCAGATTATAACCTCGCGCCTAAATGAAAAATAAGAAGAACGAATCTAAAACTTTGAAATTTCATTTTAACTAAAGGTTTTGAAACTATAAAGTTAGCTTTATTTGAGATTTTTATAAAGTTCAAAAGTTATGCCCTCAAACACTTTGAAACACTTTGAACATCAACTATTTTCAACTCTTCATTTTTCAAAAACCTTTAAATATTTTCAAAAACTTTCGTTAAAGCTCAGTACCTACATATTTACTTAACCTTTTTCAAGTTTTGTTTTTTTAGTTCTTGCCTGCATACAGGTAACTTCTTGAAAAAGTATTAAAAAACATTTAATCCATTTTCCTATTTGTACTTAAAAATGTCCTCGTATGGGTTGTCCGACAATTTCCGCAGTTTAAAGAACACCAAATTTGGTTTTCTTACGACTTACAGTTCAGAAGTTATAAATCAATTGGACGGACAAACAACGTAGTGATACCATAAGAGGTCCTTTTTCCATATTTGAACGCTAAAAATGCAAAAAACATTCGCTCCTGTTCCAGTACCCTGACTAGTACATGCAAATTCAAATAAGGTATATTATATTGGCTCATTTCTAAGCATAGTTATACGATCATTAATGTTTACGATCATAAAAAAAATAGAGTGGCGCAACAGCTCGAGGTGAACCAGGGCCAACTTCTCAACAATGTATGCTGGTGTGATAATTTCTCTTACATACAAAGGGACCTACAATTTTTTGCCGAATCCGAACGGCACTTTGAGAAGTTTTTCAAGACAAATGATACTCTCGGAGGGCTTGTCAGACCCTCGCGGAGGTGGGGACCGTGAAAAAGAACAAGTCTTTTTTTTTCAGGTGACGATGGCAGGATTCGAACCCAGGCCTCCGGCGAAGTAAGCACACACACTAACCACTATGCCACGGCACCCCACTACGATCATACTAGATATAAGTAATCCATATTGATGTTACGATCTACATAGCGCCAGCATGGTTCTTCTTCCTTCTGAAGCCAACCCTTGCCAAGCCTAGTTCATTGTCTCTTGAATTTAGTATTAAATAAAGTATATTGAAATTTTAAGACTGCGCGTTCTGTTTTGTTCATTACATTTACAACAATTGGCGATGAGGATGGGATTATCCCAAATGTAATGACCGATACTACTAAAAATGAATTAAAAAAAATGCATGTATTATAACAATTATTGCTGCGTAAATTTAACAAATTTGGTAAAAGCATATTTGCTGTACCCTTCAAAAAAAAGAATAAAATATTTAACTTGCGGATTGGAGATAGTAATATTTCTGGTGGTGTCTTGCTATTACTGAAAAAATAAACAAATCAACCTGCCTTTGTAATTTGAGTTTTTTTTACATGTGCTGATTAAACGTTTGCTGCTGCTAAATATGCCGGAAAATTCAAAACAGCCCAGCATGGGAGCCTCGACTAGCGTTAACAGTGGAGCACCACCAAATTGCTTTGCCGGTGGTGTGCCACCAAATTTTTCGATTGAGTTCTGTGATGAAACAAAGAGCAGATTTGAACGGTGCACCGTTCCAAAGTATGGCTCCAAAGTCTAGAAGGTGCAATTGCGATCTTTAAAATACGGACGCTGCCTTTAAAGTCAATTATTTGTTGCATTATATCGGGCCAAATACATTTGACTTATTTTGTGACGGAATTTCCCCACAGACACCTGAAAGCCGAACGTACGTGGAGTTAGTGGAGGTGCTGAAGGAGCATTTCAACCCGCAGCCTTTAGAAGTAGCGGAATATTATAAATTTCACCATCGCGAACGAATGGAAGGTGAATCAGTACGACTACGTGGCCTCGTTACGGAAGATGGCCGTACATTGCAATTTTGGGAGCTATTTGATGACCGCCCTAAGAAATCAATTAGTCTGCGGTATAAGGGACAAGCGTATAAAAGATCGGTTGCTCGAGACGAAGGGGCTTACGTTTGAAAAGGCGGTTGAGACAGCCACGAGCTTAGAGATGTCACAACATAATTCGGTTGAACTAAACGAGACAGCGATCCATAAAAGTTCAATACATACGATTAATCAACATAAGGTGGAACGGTACAACAATAATTGCAACAAGTTCGGCAAGGAGGTCACAATGCGGAAAGGGAACCGGAAAAGTGGGAGCAACGACTAGGCAACAGAAGCAACGTGTGCAGAATCAGGAGAGTACCTTTATTAATAAAAACCAAGAGAAATGCTTTCGATGTGACGGCCCCCATCTGACTAATGTTTGTGTTCATAAAAATACAGTTTGTAATTTTTGCAATGTTCGTGGTCATCTTTCCAAGGTATCTGTCAAAAAAAAAGAAAATGAGAAATCAAAGCATTAATCAATTGGAAATGGACTATGACTATTTGCGAAGAAGATCCAATAGTATATATTAATACGCTAAATGATAAAAATGATGTTTCAAAAGATTATGGATAGATGTGCGTATTGAAAATAAAGTTGTTAAAATGGAAATTGTTAGTAGGGCCGGCGCGCGTATCGTTAATGAGCTATAATGAATTTGTTAGGAGTTTTATGAATGTGCTAATTCTAAATTCTAAAATTAAGTTAAGCACTTTAAATAATTCGCTTTGAAATGTTGTAGGTGTTGCAGAGGTTTTTGTTGCCCCTCAGAACATAGAATCGGCGGATAAAATTGAGAAGAAACTTCAACTGAACATAGTGGATTCAAATAAACATGCGCTTTTTGGAAGGGAATGGCTATTTGCATTTAATGGGTGACCGATAATGAAGATGTTTGACGGAAGAATTTCTGGAAACGGGAACGAAAAATTAAGCAAGGCAAATGTGAACCCAATTTTTAAATTACAAGCATCGTCCAAAGTTTCCAATGCGCCACAAGAATTGCCAATGCTTTTAGACAAATATAGTATCCTTTTTAGTGATGACGTAGGGAAAATTAAAGGGGAACCTGTTTCAATAGAGTTAGTGCACAACGCGAAACCGATATTTTGCGCTAAGAGAACCGATAAAGAAAGAAATTGAAAGTTAAGTTGAACAGGGAATTCTTAAAAGAAAAGAATTCTTAAAAAAAAAAGAAAAAGGAAAAATCCGCCTGTGTGGAGATTTTAAAATCACAATGAATAAATTCATACTTGCCATTTAGCACCCTCTCCCGACAATAGATGAACTATTTAATGCAAAGAATGGGGGTAAATAATTTTCAAAGGTTGATCTTCGTCGTGCTTACTTGCAATGGGATGAGGATCAGAAGAAACTAACCGTATCAACATTTTTAGGTCTTTTTCAATGCACGCGTCTTTGGTACGGTCTGAGCTGTGCACCAGCAAAATGGCAGAAAGAAATGGAAGAGACATTAGGCGGCATTGAAGGTGTCGGGGCTTTCATTGATGACAAATGTGCCACAGGCCCGGATTTTAAGGCCCATATGTCAAGATTGGAAACGGTATTTAAGAGACTTAACTCATTTGGACTTCGTATTAATGCTGAAAAATCAGAATCTTTTAAAGAATCAATTTAAAATTGTGGTTTTAGGATTGATAGAAATGGGATCCATAAGACTTCTAGTAAAACAGAGGCCATTGTTAAGGCGCCTCGCCCCACAAATGTATCCGAGGTACGTTCATTACGATTTTTTCGTAATCTTTCCGATGTTTTGGAGCCGTTACATACACTGTTGCGGGAGAGTCAAACTTTCAAGTAGACGACAGAATGCGAAAATGCGTTTTCAACTAATGCGTCGCCAGTGGGTGTTGGGGCAGTCTTGTTCTATATTTACCCAGATGGCAGTGACAGGCCGATTCAATTCGCATCTCAGACACATTCGCATCTCAAAACTTGGCTCGCAGTTTTTGCTGGTGGCAAAAAATTGATCAGCAAATTGAGGAGTACGATAAAAATTGTACAAGTTGCTGTAAATATCAGAATGACCCGCAAAAAGTTGAAGCACATCTTTGGTGCTATCCATCTAGGGCATGGGAGCGAGCTCATTTAGATTTCGCAGGCCCAGGTTTTGGAGTTTATTTCTTGCTTATTGTTTACGCATCTCTAAATGGCCTGAAATACATATTGTAAAAAACATAACTACGGATACAACTATACCCATATTGCGTCGAGTATTTTCAACTTTTGAGATACCAAAAACCATTTGCACGGACAATGGTCCACAACTCACTAACATTAAATTTAAACAGTTTTGTTAGTTGAATAACATTGTGCATAAGCGTACGGCACCTTATTACCCTGCCACAAATGGGCAGACTGAGCGCTACGTATCTGAGCGAGATGCTTAAAAAGCAGGAATGAAGACCTTGAGATTAAATTAAATAATATCTGTGTTATTCCAATACCGAGTAACCCGGCATCCGGCGACTAAATCTTTAGCTATCCTATTCGGACAAAATTTTCGATGATGTTACCAGAGGATAAGACACCCCGCCAAACCTTTAATACAAATTGTAAGGCTAGGGAATTTTCGAAAGGGGAAAGAGTTGCTGTAAGAAACTATGTTGGCAAGACAAAATGGGACTTTGGAGAGGTTTGTGAAAAATCGGGTTTACTTCATTATAACGTAAAATTGGACAATGGAAAAACAGCGCACAGACATGTTGACCAAATGTTGAATGCAGGTAGCCATGTAACCGACCATTTCCAATTTCCAAGCGAGGTTCTGGAGGAGCAGCAACAGCTCCCTGCATTAACTAAGAGGGGGTGAGGTTGTAGAAGGTGAGGTTGTAGAAAAACAAAAAGATGTAGAAGCGTCTGTTTCTGATAGTCCATCCTATACTGTTCGTAGAAGTAGCAGAGTGCGGAACCCTATAGACCGGTGGACATATTTGTAGGTTACATATATACCTATATTATTATTATTTTTGTTTATGGCGTAATCACGTGAACTTAATTTCCAATTATCTTTATAAATAAGATTTATGTCATTATTGTGCCAAATAATCTCGATTTTTGAAGATTGTACCTACTTACCTTTTTGAGGGGGGGAAATTATGATATTGGCTCATCTGTAAGCATAGTTATACGATCATTAATGTTTACGATTATACTATACCTAAGTAATCCAAATTGATTTTCCGATCTACATGGCGCCAGCATGGTTCTTCTTCCTTCTGAAGCCAACCCTTGCCGAGCCTAGTTCATTGTCTCTAGACTTTAGTATTAAATAAAGTATATTGAAATCTTAAGACCGCGTGTTCTGTTTTGCTCATAATATTTACAACAAGGTAGTTGTTGCCCTAGCTGTTGATTGCACCGTTGATTCTTATTTGGGCAGTACTTCCTTCTTCTTAGGACTCATTTTGAAAAAATTAAAGTGTTGCTGTTCCCTTCTTGCTCAACACTCGCACTTATGAGTTCAGCACGCCAAGTCCAAGGGCGGACGGGAGAAAGGAGGTATCATAAGCACTTGATGTATGATGTGTAGTAACAGTTACAACACTGGGCGTCACCAGGTTGACGCCGATCAATGACTACCCTGTTCTTACAACACCCAACCACCTAAAATGGTTGTGCCTAAAAATTCTTATAACTTCTGAGTTGTTTCCTTATGTAAAATATATGTAAAAATATGTAAAAATTTTGAATACGAGAACCCGTTTGTCTTTTTTTCAGTTTTTTAACAAACAAAAAATTTAAAAAAAATTTGTTTGTCACCCTGCGTTCCGATAAAAATTTGAGTAAGTACCTTTACTTCAAATTCACTTTTTTTTTAATAATGGTAGAAGACTTCAAAAAAATATATAATTATCGAAAAAAGAAAAACATCCGACTTTATTAAAGTCGCAAATATACTAAACAACGTTTTATATGCAAAATAAGCAATAATCGTACGCTAAGCCTTCAAAAAAAAGCCGAAGGACCGCTCCGTGTAGGTATCACTTCATACTTGACGGTCTTTTTAATTTCTTAATTGGTAGGTATAGTCGCATAGCTATTAGCTAGTGGGTTGTGACTGCGAGTCGAGTCCGGCTTAAGGGCGGCAAATACTATTATTTCTAGGGCGGTAAAATAGCTAGATCGGGCTTTGCTTGGATTCTTATAAAAAACTATACCTACCCCTTAATAGATACCTACCTATTGTTGGTAGGCACCTAAGTTATTAAAAAGGCCACATTTGCTTTAGTTGATTGATCGATACCTATGCTGATGCTCTTTCAGTCTATCGTCAATAAGCATCTTTCTATAGATATGTATGTAATGTAGATAACTACCTTTCTATATACCTATAGTATATTTCAATCCAAAACAGATGCCAATTTACCTATGAGTTATAGGCACCCACCTTACCTACACTAAGTGTTAATCCGCAGTCACGTCTGTCTATGCATGTAGGACCTATGACAATTTCTCTATGCCTACATTATGCATAGGTATTAGACAAACAAATTCAAAGCTGACATCGGCCATCCGCTGTAGATGTAACCTTACGCTATCACTGTTGCCTACATCCCTTTGAAGCACAAAACGCAATCACTACAGCATATATCTAGTCCACAACCACACACCCATTTCAGACTCCATCCACACCGAAAGTTAAACTACTCCTTGGTGCCCCGGGTATGTTCAAAATTATTCAATATTCCAGTAGCTGCTAGCTCCATCTGCGTTCGTCGCCAAAGCCCCCAGAAACGACGACATTTCTATTAAAATCTTTTGTTTTACAGCAAACAATTCAATCAATCAGCCCACTGATGCCTTATATCCGCGTACTGGAGATGGAGATGTGCGAGGGCGCTGTGGGCGGCATGATTATCGAACAGAATGCAATTATCGCATCCATTGTCGTTGTTTTCGCATTGATAGTCAAAGTAAATAGCGCCATCTAAAAACAGATGAACTCACCATTCACCCACTCTCCCGTACCTACCTACGGAGTGGATGAAAGTATTAAAATCTCTGCATCGAAATTCCGCTGAGCTAAATACGATTGCGAAACATTCAGGACAAAAGGAGTAGGTAACAACAACAAAAATATGAAAACAACTTCCAAGACCCGGAAAATCCTTTCGTATCGTTGCAGTGCTCTACGCCACTGCAGTTGTGCAATGCTCGGCTCCGTCCACCACAATTCATCCTCTGTTACGTTTGGGGTAGTTAAATCAGCACCCATATCTATCCCTCTCGCTCGAGCAGCAATTATTATCCACGAAGTACAGAAACAGGGTGAACACAGAACAGATAGCGTGTGCAGACCACTGCGCCATTTTATTTTCGGGCGGAGTCACACAGACACTACGCTATGTGGTTGGCCTCTGTGACATGCGTACCTGTTTTGCTGTTCCCCACTCATGGATGATGTTGTTGGAAGCAGACATTAATTACATTTTGTTAGTTTGTGGTTGTGCTTTCCATTTCCCCTTTATGGTGAGTTCCAGCAAACACACCACGAACACAAAATTGAGTTCAGTGAACGAGGAATGTTTTTGTTTGCAATGCGAGAGACTTTCATCTGATTGCTAAGACTAACGCTGACGGAGAGTGTTTCCATATGTCGAAAATGAGTTAGATGTCATCATAAGTTTGGGAGTGAAACTTTGCTCAAAAATCGATTGATTTTTGTTGATGATGCTGTAGTTTTATTTAAATAAGTTTAAAGATATGAAATGAACCGAGATTGTATGAGAGTTGGCGAAAAAGGTCTAGGAGTTGTTGCTTTGATGCGGATTTTGGGGGAAAAAATGGTAAGTGAAAGAAACACAAACCCATTATAGGTAAGTAGGTAATAATCAGTAGGTACCTACCTAAGTAGGTTAGATATGTACCTATATAGGTACCTACCGAATTTGATGTGGTTCGCCCCATTCTGACCTCCTTAAACGGCTTTTATGCCTGAGGGACCTGTCTCCTTTTGGTATTTTATCAACCTGTGCTGATTTCTTTATCTACACTCAAAAACATTTTAGCTCATCATAATGCAAGTAGGTACTTTTTATGTCCGCTCCTTACTTGCTTACTTATTTAAGGTGGCGCTACAGCCTGGGATGGACCTGGGGCCTCAGCCAACAAGCTTCGCTAGCCAGCTCTGCCCCCAGCTAGCCGTCTCAACTTTTGCACACGAAGTTGGCTGAGGTCTCCTTCCAATTGCGCGCGCCACCTAAGTTTCAGTGCTGCGCCATCCCTGCTGAGTGGATTCGAAGATATTCCAGGCCGGATGCTGGTGATGGTGTACATCCGATCTAAATGACCCAACCATTGTAGCCTTTTGACCCTTCTGACTGGGCCCGTGTCGCTGTACAGCCCGTACAGTTGGATGATATATCTTCTCCTCCACTCTCCGTCTATGCAGACGGGACCGTAAATCGTCCGAAGAATTTTCCTCTTGAAGCAGCCTAAAGTGTTTTCATCCGCCTTTGACAGGGTCCAGGACTGGGATGATGAGGTTATTATAAATGGACAATTTCCTTCTTAGACCAAAGAAATACCGATTGGCAAGAGTAATCCTTCTTTTGATTTCAGCGCTGGTGTCATTGCCTGAATTAATAGCGGAACCCAGGTAGACAAAGTCCATAACTAACTCAAAGTTATAGCTCTCGATCGTGATGTTTTGTGCGAGACGTCGTTGTTGGGTGTCTTTTCTTGATGACGGCATATACTTGATTTTACTCTCGTTGACCCATATTCGCAACTTCCATCCCAATACTGACGTAGGCTTCACTGACACCACACTTTCTTCTTACATCTTATATCAATGTCGTCTGCGATGCGAGTAGTAAAACGGACTTTTGAAAGATTGTGCCTCTGGTCTTGGCGGGGAAATTACATGAGAGCGCATCGCCTTGTCTAAATCCTCTTTTGTAATCAAAGGGGTCGGTGAGGTCTTAGCCGACCTTAGCGGAACAGCGAAAGTTTTCCATCGTCAACCTACACAGACTGACTAGTTTTTTCAGGAATCCCAAAACAAGACATTGCGCTATATAGCTCGTCTCTATAGATGCTGTCATACGCTGCGGCTGCATTGAAATCCATGAAAAGGTGGTGGATATCGATTTGGAAATCCTGGGTTTTCTCAAAGATCTGCCGCAGTGTGAGCATTTGATCTTTGTGGACTTTCCTGACCAGATTGTTGACAAACGGCTTCACGGCAATCACATAATATATACTTAAACAGAAGAAAAGATCTTTTATATGTGACGATGTTAAAAAGACTGTCCATAAACCCGTTCAATTCCGAAGGCTTGTTGCTGCTTCGTAGCTAAGTTTTCTTTAAGTGGCCGGGAAATCACCCTGACGGCACGACCCCCTACATGGACAACCAGATTCTGTTGACGACTTCAAGGACGGAGAACCCGAAAACTCGCTCCTTATACACCTGAGCTGCGAATATGTCGTAGTAGGCCATATAAAGTGTTCACTAAGTAGTTCGGCCCGACTAGAACGTGGACGCCGTTCCATTGATTCCATCTGGGGAATCCGCTGCCGTGCGGATGCAAGGGGAAGTTCCTTAGTGGGAACACACCTCCCCCTCTCTCTTCTGCTACGCCCAACAACCCTCCAAAGGGGTTAGAACCCAATCTCCAGTTGAAGCACCCGGTCCTCACCACGGGGAGGTGAGAATAGGAGTTGATAGAAAGAGGTGGGCTTAGAAAACCTGTGGGTGCTTTTAGTTATGTAGTTAGTTAGTTAAAATTATATTTTTATTTCAAAAAAAGTACATTTCAATGAAAGTAATATAAATAAATTGCTTGGCATAAAAAAAGCCATCTAAAGTGGATTGACAATAGTTTAAAACAAGTGAGTAAGTGCAAGAGTTCGTCTGTGACAAACTTCTATATACCCGACCATGTATGCCGTGTAACACCAAATCCTGTAAAGACCACGCTGCCAAAAGTGGGTCTGGTCTAATAATTAAAATCAATTGATTGTTATTTCGCTTGATTCATGACAAAATGCGTTAAAACAGAAAATTATTTCGGGAAAAAACAGCTTTTTCCTAAAAACGCCCCTAAAAGTGCGCGGAGCTCCAAACTTTGTATTGACCAAACTTTGCAAATATATTTAATATTTGCCATATAATTTTTTTTTCGATTTGGAGGCAACTTTCCGAGAAATGAAAGTGGGCATGGTCGATATTGTGGGCGGTCCAATTTTTGGCTTGTTAAAAGTACTAACATTTTAGTTTCTATGACTTTTCTAACTTAACTAAAAGGCATTTTGTAAGAAAATGTGAAATAGAGGTTGTCTCACATTAAAGCCAGTAGTGGGCGTGGCCGTTGACGAGATTTAGCTAAATTTCACAATTTGTCTGTGCAGCAGAAGGTATAAGCCGTGTACCAAGTTTCAGCTTTCTAGCTTGATTTTGAAGTCCTAAAACCTTCACACATACAGACGGACGGACGGACATAGCTATATCTATTCACCTGTCGGTCTCGATCATATCTCTTAAAGGTCTTAAGGGTCTACGATGATAATTTCACTGTGTTACTAACTATGCATTAAAATTAATATACCCTCGGTCGGGTATAAAAAAAAGCCCATGTGCGGGTTTGGCCAATTTTCATACTTTTTCTATATGACGAGAACAGAACCTTCTGGGATTGCTGGTCCCCAATTGGGCGCCCCACCAGGTGGCGGATAAGGGAAACCTCACCAGATATAGTGGGTCCCATAATGGAAAATAACCGTGGCGTACCAAAACCAGCAACAAACGAAAAATCCAGAAGCGTCTGTCTCAAAATGAGTGGATTCCTGGGCCGCGTCTGCTATTCAGGTTAGGGTCGACCGAATATTAAACACTTTTTTCTCTTCCAATACGCAAACGAAATGGACAACAATTAGATGCATGCCAGATGCTTTTATGAAATATTCTGCTGGTTATACTATTGCTTTTCTTCGTAAAGGCATAACACTTGCGGGGGTAAGCTTTGGTGTTTCTGATCAGAGTTTTCACGTTCCGTACTGATTAGCCATCAGCCATCTGCGTTTTGGATGGTGAATTAATTTTCTTTTCTATCTTTTCTATCCTTAATTTTGTTCCGCTCGCGCTGTGCTACGCATCTTAAAGGTAGTCATAGCCCCTTGATCGCGAGTTAATTATAAAAAAAAATACTCTCAGGCCTATTTCCCAAATACCCGGCACCCGGTCGTTAGTATATCATTAGAGTATATCATCGTTAGGGTACCAGTGCGGCGACGGTTTCGGTTTGCAAGTGTGAACGCGCCCGTAAGAACGTATTCCCAGCAACCGAGAAACCGGCGAGAAACCGGTTAGCAGGCTGCCGGGTTTGTGTGAAATGGGCCATAATTTAAGCTCTCTAGATCAATTTGGAAGACCTAATAAATTTAAAAATAGGCTCAGACTGACGGACGGACGGACATTGATTTTTCAATTGAAACTGTCAAAAGATGCTATCATTCATCACGTCATCATTCACTTCTCTGGATGCAATGAACCAGTTTTCCAGTCGTTGAATCCAGAGTGACCACCTCTGTCGGTACCACTGAAGAGCACATCGTGAGCTGATTTCCCGGAACTCTAGGAGAAGATTGAAGGGTTCGCCTCGATCTCAATGCAGGTACAATCATTCATCACGCCATCATTCACCACGTTGGATGCAATAAACCAGTTTTTCCGCGTTGTGTTCGTTTATTCTAGAGCGGCTACCGTTGTCGGTACCATTGAGGAGCACAGGGTGAGCTGATTTCCAGCGAAGTGAGTCTCTATAGGAGAAGACTGAAAGTGTCCACCTTGGTCCCTTGAAGCAAGTTTGCTAGGCCAGTTCCTGTGAAGTAGGTACTTTAACAAGCCTATAGTTTCACAGAGATTCGACCTCCTCGCAACATTTTTTATTAGAGTCATTTTTCGACTAATAAGTCGCTTAAAATTCTTTTGCTTCGATCGGCATATATTCCAACCTACTACTTAATCGGTTTTTTGAGACCGATTCAGGAGCTTTCTGATCTCTTTACGAATGTTCTGCAGTTCGGCATTCCACCAAGGTACCGGTTTACTACTAGATTTTTTCGTAATCGGGCGCGCTAGTTCAAAGCAACGGGTAAGGACGCTATTCAGGTGTTGAGCAGACATCTTTACTCTATACCCTTTGTCTTGAACAGAGTTGCCAAGCTCCTCTCTTAACTGCTCCCAATTAGTCTTTCTCGGATTCTTCCTCTCTTGCAAAGGTAAAACCTCACAGCGGATTTGAAGTTCGATGTATCTGTGATCTGACGGTGCTATGTGGCGATATACCCTCCACTTGGTGATAGTCTTGGAAATTACTTGCTGTGCCCTAGCAGTAACAAATGTAGGTCGATTGTAGATGGTGATGTCAGACGATAGAATGAATTCCAAAAGACAGTCGAATCTTGCGTTACATTTGCTGCTGCCCCATTTAGTATTCTGAGCATTTGCATTGCAACACAAGATGAGACCCAAACCTTTGGATTCACAGTATACTCTACAAGCTCAATAACTGTCTTTGGTGGAGGAGGAGTTATAAGCCCTATAATGCAGCAACAAAGGTGGTTGCCATGCAAATTTGCCGTTTGCACGGCATAAAATAGAGGCAGCAACCAGATCTTTGTACAAAATCTTTCAATCTTAACTGCCTAGAAGGATTTCAACGCAATAAGACAAGTCCTAGGTCTATCGAACTGTTTATCGTACACAACGTCGGAAGAAACTTTTAATCTAATAAGACCAAAGATGAAACCTTTACACACCCATGGCTCTTGAATGGAAGCTATGCGGTTTACAATTCTACAGCCTTCTGCTTCTGACTTTTATAAACGCAATAGAAGCGCACCCACCACCAGAGCCAACCGCGTTGACCAAATTCTGTCCGCTGATGCTATAGGATACAGTTTGAACATGAGTTCAGACTACCAAGCGAGTCGGATGCAGAACTACAAGACTGGCTTTGTTGTTCCAAAATGAATGTTGGTGCCTCCAGAATTTGTGCCCCGGCCGTAGTCGAAAAGACTGCGGGGGGTTTTGGCCATAGCCAGTACGGAGTAAGAACATCCTTTGGGTTCTCCATCCATTAATGATTTCTGAGTTTTTACTGCTGTTTCTAATGATATTTGGTTTGGTAGGGGAGGATTAAAGGGATGAGGGATGGGTGGTACGGGTTGTTTTTGGGTTTTGTAGTTTCATCCCGAGAAACAAACTAGGGTCCGCGGTGTCGTCTCCTGTAGTCCCCCTCTCCCATTCCCCCTCCCAAGGTTTTCTCTTACTGAAGTGGAATGGTACGGTTATATACCTATTCGGTTGCCCTCACCATCAAGAGAACACCGGTATATATTCTCCCCTGGTACGGGTTCATACCGCTTCGGCTAGCCCTACCTTTTCGATTCCCCCGAGGGTTAATTCTGACGGTTACCCTGCATTATCGTCCTGCATAAGGATTCTTCCCCGGTAGGGGATCATACCGAAATCGGTTACCTCTGCACTCTGCCATCCTTGATGCTTATTCTTACTTGAGGAGCAATAGGCATGGATTTCTACCGAAATCGGTCGCCCTTGCCTTGTTGCTCATGCAGAACTACTTGTTACCTACCAGCCCTCCCCTCCCATCCTCTAGACGAATTCCTATCTGGAGTCCAATAGTTACGAGACACTTTTCTTCAGGAAATCTCTTACTGAAACCCTCAACTCTACTAACCGTGGTACAATACCGAAATGGTGTTGCCTCCAGCCTCATTTACTCTTTTTAGGGTAAGTCGTCCCATACCAATCCAGAATTGATTGGTGATCTTTGGAAAAGGTTTACACCGTTACTGGTTGCCTATACCTTTCTCAACCAAAACGGCTTGTTATCATTTAGGTTCTCGGGCTGAGAACTCTGGTCCTTAAAGTGGTATCACAATGGACCACCCTAAGTGTGTCACTGCCTAGCGGGGATAGCCACACAACCTACAACCTATGGCCTCTTCTTTCGTTATGTTGCAAAATATGCATTAAAATAACAAACCTAATCTGAGTAGGGTAAAGAAAAGCATTCAGAAAATTTATATATATACATGTACTGTGGGCTATGAAACCGTTGATCGATCCGTCTTAGTGTAGAAGAGATTAGCTCATATATAAGCTCTTAAGTTTTACTTAAAAAAGTAAATGCCTTTGTTTTTATAAAGATACGCATCCCAACCTACCCCCATAATAAAAAATATTGTTATAAGTAGGTTCCTAAATTTGGTCGGTTTAGCTTTTTTAAAAAGCACCACCGGTTAGGTGGTTTTTGAACAAAATTTCCTCTCTTAAAGCCACGCCCAAAAAAGTGGGTAGTATGAATAAAGTAGGTATAAAGTAATTAAAATAAAATATGTAGGTAGGTAGTATGAATAAAGTAAAGTCATATCTACTTACTCATAAAATAGGTAAATTAGCTTACATACCTACACTTATAGTATACATACCTACTACACTTCATACTAGTGACAAGGTAAAGGAACGTGGACATATAAGATTCATGATCACAATATTGTGTTTAGATAGGTATTATTATATGTTAACTTCCTATAATTAGGCATATCTACCTACCTACCCATAGGGTACCTATACCTTCTACAAGGTATATATAGGTACCAAGCATTCCGATAATAACGACAGATGTGTAATATATACCTAAGTACCTTACCTTACCACTTCATATCAAAATCAAGTTTTTGCAGTCATATTGTGGGCGTACGAGACCATTAACATCGTTGTTGTCATGGATGAAAGGCGTGGCATAACCGATAACCAATTTATTTTTTACAAAAAAAAAAACCCAATACCGAAAGACTGCCTGAAGGTGGAACCATTTTTTTGTTTGTTTGTTTTACTTTCCTTGTGAATCAATTAACTGAGCAACTCTGATCGTGTATCTGCTGCCAAGACAATTTAGCTTCAAATTTTCCATAAAATTTACCAGTCCACAAGTGGAAATGTATCCAGATGAAGTAATTGTGGCAGAAACGTGATCAGATCAGAGGCCAACAGAAACCACAAGCATAGAGGTTTTGTTTCTTCTGTCCCCGTTTTATTTGTTCAGCAGCGCTTCCACATAAAGCACTTTTTAATCAGGCCATTTGCATTCGAGGAAATCGTAAAATTATACTGGTAGACACGTCGTAACTTCTCTACTGTAACAGACACATATACATACATATATACAAGGAGGATTTGCCGAATAGGTATAGGTACGTTTTCATAGTTAGCTTTAATTTAACCTTGACGTACGGAAGCTGAAAGCTAGCGAAGAAAGGAGAGAGACACACACTAAAAAAATCAAAATCCTTTCACATACACATTGGATATAACTTTCACCCTCAGACCGAAATGAATTGCTCACTAAAGGGGTGGTTGCTGAACAAAAGGAGGGCGCATGTTGGTAGCAGGCCCACTCCTTAGCATAGCAGACTGTTCGCAAACATCCCCTTGTCGTGTACTTTCAGCCCCTTGCGTTGCTCTTCCTCAGTCATGGACATGAAGGCATATTCAGTCAAAAAAGTACCGCGGCACAAGGAGAGAAAGGGTTAACGTCCCGTTCGTGAGCCCTTGTTAAGCAGTTACGTTTAACTTTTAGACAATAGGGCCCTGGCAAGGCTACAGAGCCCAATTCCCCTGATGTAGGTATACCTATAATACGTGAGCGTGTGTAAATCTCATATAAAACCGTAAATTTAACAACTCGACTAAAGGGCTTTCTCTCACTTTGTCGTAGTCGTTGTGGGGGTGGCAAACGAGTTGGGCCCATGACGACGAACTCTGCATGTCCGACATCAATTCATCGCGATGTAGCTCAGCACATTTGCATAATTGACCCATTCACGACTGTGCACGGATGAATTCGAGCTTATGCCTGAACGAGCTTTCGCCAAAAATTTGCATTTTCATTCTGCGACGTTGTATACCTACATTGTTTAGAGCGGTTTCAAGGCTTGACGGGTTACCTACACCGAGGACAAGTTGCTTGTCCAGAATTGGGACAAAGTAGGCCAACTAAAGAAAAGGATTTATTAGACAACCCTCTTGGTTGTTTGTTACATACCTAATGGCTACGCGCTTAGGTACACGATATTGATTGGACTCTTGGTTGGTAACGATAGCCCCTCGAGTGTGGCTTAGTCAAATTGAAAAATAAAATTTAGTCAGGATGACTTCCTACCCGTATTTAAACTTAGTTTTACGCAACTATTTCGTGAACTAAAATTTTGAGTTAAGAGAATCATGTTTGCCAAAGATCACGAAGACATAAATAAAACTATAGTGGGAGGGTTACAATAGAATTACAATAGAATTTCTCAGTTAAAAATCTTCTCCCTAAAAATGAGGCGTGGCATCAACACCTTTTCAATAACATCGTTTTTTTTTTGTTAATTTTTTTTATCAGAAGTGGTATACACGTGTTGATTGCATTTTCATATTACTTACTTACTTAAGGTGGCGCTACAGTCCGGGGTGGACCTGGGTTTCAGCCAACAAGCTTCACCAGCCAGCTCTGTCTCTAGCTAGCCGTCTCCACTTTCGCACGCGAAGTTGGCTGAGGTCCCCTTTCACTTGCGTGCGCCACCTGAGTCTCGGTGCTCCTCTACCGCGCCGTCCCTGCGGTGTGGATTCGAAGATTTTCCGGGCCGGGGCGTTGGTGTCCATCCGCTCTAGATGACCCAGCCATCGTAGACGTCGTGATTTGACTCTTTTGGGACCGTAAATCGTCCGAAGAATTTTCCTCTCGAAGCAGACTAAAGTGTTTTCATCCGCTTTTGACAGGGTCCATGCTTCTGCACCGTAAAGCAGGACTGGGATGATGAGGGTCTTATACATGGGCACTTTAGTTGCTCGAGAGAGGGCTTTGCTACTCAATTGCCTCCTTAGCCCAAAGAAACAGCGATTGGCAAGAGTTATCCTTCGTTTGATTTCAGCGCTGGTGTCATTGTCTGAATTGATAGCGGAACCCAGGTAGACAAAGTCCCTAACTACCTCAAAATTATAGCTGTCGATGGTGATGTTTTGTCCAAGACGTCGGTGTTGGGTGTCTTTTCTTGATGACAGCATATACTTGGTTTTGCCCTCATTGACTGCTAAACCCATATTCGCCGCTTCCGTCCCAATACTCACGAAGGCTTCATTGACATCACGCTTTGTTGTACCGATTATGTCAATGTCGTCTGCGTATGCGAGTAGTTGAACGGACTTTTGTAAGATTGTACCTCTGGTGTTGGCGCGAGAGTTCTGCACAATTCTCTCAAGTATGATGTTAAAGAAGTCGCATGGCAGCGCGTCGCCTTGTCTAAATCCTTTTTTGACATCAAAGGGGTGGGTGAGGTCTTTGCCGACCTTGACGGAACAGCGTGAATTTTCCATCGTCATCCTGCACAGACTGACTGATTTTCATATTAAAAATTTGTTTTTTTACTTAAAAACGCCTCCAAAGGTGGGCGTGGCAAAATTTTATTCATATCTGTTGATAGCTTACGTACACATCTGAGATCTGAGTATTTAAAGGTAATTTTTAGTGCATTTTTTTTTTGGATTCAAAGAAAATATGTATATCAAATGAAAACCGTTTATTAGAATGCGTGTTAAATATGACCGCGCCTACATCGGGGTGGTTTTCGCTTTTTTCGAACGCCAATCAGAATTTTTTTTTTTATAATTCATCCGCTTTCAAGGGGTTATGGCTACCCTTATACTGAGTTAACATAACGCGAATGGAAAGGATCAGAGGAAAAAGAAGAGAGGAACTGATGCACCTTGGTTTTGAACTGTTGTGGACTGTAGTGACAAGGAAAAACTCCTTCGGAAGTCTGTTCCACATCCGTGTTGTTCGGCTAAAAAAAGAACTCCAATACAACGCGGTTCGTCCGAAATTGGGCTCAAGGGTGTACTGATGAGCATTCCTTCTTGCGCGAGTATTGCAGTTGAATTCTTTAAGGGGTGGAATGCAACTGGCTATTTCATTGGAGCACTTTTTATGGAAGAAATGATAAAACTATGAAAGGCAAGAGACATTGCGACGATGTTGCAAGGAGTCGATTGACTTCGCAATGTTTGAGTCTCCTATCAATTTCAATGCTCTTTTTTGTATCCGATTAAGTAGGTGTAAATTTGTCTTAGGAGCTCCTGCCCAGACATGATAGTTATACTCCAGTTTTGGTCGTATGAACGATTTATAGATGACAGCCAGATTAGAAGGTGTGAAGCATTTCTTGCATCGACTAAGGAATCCTAACCATTTCGCTGCGTTCTTGGCGACGTCGAATATGTGGTCATTCCAACGTAAGTTGTCATTAACACACATACCGAGGATGGAAAGCTTTTCGGTTTCAGTGATGCAAGTGTCGTTCATGGATAACGGCTCAAGATTTCTATTTAGCTTGGATGACAGTAAACAGCATTGCGTTTTGGATGCAATAAATTCCACTCTATTGAAAAGCCCCCATGTTGATATGCTGTTTAAGTCGGAATTTAATGAGTTCAACAAACTCTCAAATTTGACACCCAGACTCTGTCAAATGCCTTAGAAATGTCGAGCGCAACAATCTTGCTTTCGCCATAAAGGTGCAAGGAACGGGTCCACTTTTCGGTGCGATAAGCCATCAAATCACCAGTGGACCTTTTGCAACGAAAGCCGTATTGACGGTCATTGAGAAGCCTCCGTGATTCTAGATATTTCATAAGCTGACTATTCATCAGCGTTTCCATGACCTTGGAAAGAATGGATGTTAGTGCAATTGATCGGTAACTGCTCGGAGAAGTTGAATCGCCTTTTTTTGGGACGGGCTGAACAAAAAAGAAAAGCCTACGCAGTGGTTTTGCCAGCGTGGAAGAACACCTCTTCAGAACTATGGGGGAAATGCCATATGGACCAGCGGATTTGTGTATGTTGAGATTTTTAAACGAGGATATCGCATACCAAATTTCGGCTTTCTACGACAACTTTGATTTTTCATGCTAATAAGTAAAGTGGGCGTGCAATTTTAACACTTGTACTGCTTCGGGACATTAGAAAGAACAGATATCAAGTTTCAAGCTCCTATGTCAATCTTTAAGGCCTAAAAACTACCGACAGACGGACAAACGGACGGACGGACATGGCTCATACGACTAACAATTCGATGTCGATCATATGCCCTTGAGGTCTTGCGAGCGTCGAGGAATTGTAAATTCAAGCGAGGATCGAATTGAATTGTAACCGTTTTGACCAACACCGATTCCACTGCCATGTTTATGCAATCAAGTAGTTTCAAACTAACCGGTTTGAAAATTAGTTTTTCTTTTATGTCAAACTCGAACAATTTGTCACAAGAAATCAAAAGTTAATCGATTCAAACCGATTCAACCATCTATGCGCATTTTGGAGTCGGTTTGAATTTGATACCGAATTGTGTAAAGCGAATACTTAAATAAATCTGTTTCAAAAAGTGTTTATGCTATCGGTTTTCGTCAATTCGATATCGCTCAAAGCGATTTAAAGTGTCGGATAAACGGGGTATACATATGTACATATGTACATACATATGTATGTTACAAACTATAATGAATCAAACCCATCCTAAAAATGGGACAATGAATCAAAAACTATCCTATGTGATGGGATGATCAATCACATCTGATAAAAGATTTGAAAAAATACAATGTTATTGAAAAGGGGTTGAGTAATGACACGCCCCATTTTTTGAAGGGGGTTTTTAACTGATACATTTTAAATGCAATTAAATTAAGTGAATAGTAATTTATGAACAAGAAAGATTTATAACACTATTCGATTCGGATCTTCACATCAGGTTAGGGGAAAGCGAGGCTAGTTGGGTGCAGGGGTAACTCGACTCACTGGCTTTTATTTCAAAAGCAGTGACGTGCCGGGACGTTTTCAGTAGGGTGTTCTCCACCTTTTTTTGACACATAATATGTATTTACAGCACAATGTCTGTATCCAATCTTCCCAGAAGCACGGCGAGGACGTAGAAGAAATTTATCCTCTTTTTTTCAAATGTGAAAACGCGAAAATGTGAAATTACGAGCGTATTTTTGATACACCTTTTTTTCTGAACGGAAATAAGTACCTATCAGGGCTGCTGATATTGATTTTTATTTCCTTAAGTAAAGCCTTTGCGATGGAAATTGAATAATTAACTCTTATAATCTTCCTGAAAGCATCGGGTCTATAAGTTTTCGATATTTTGATTGCAGAAAACCATCGTTCCATTGAATTGATTGTTGCTGTATGGTTAAAATTAATGAGCTCAATTTAAAGATTTCAGAAAACGCATCTTTCAGGTCTGATGTTAAAAGAATCAAAAAAAGAAGCATAGTTCTTTTTAGGGCTTTCAAAACTAGGACTATATTTTTTTCATATGCTGATGATTAACGTTTTTTGAATTTAGGAATTCGAAAAAAATAAGATCTGTAAACCACTTCAACCGGTAAATAATTTTTGTTGAAAAGTAACTTTTTTTCAGGGTGGATTTGGCGTTCGCAGCCCGAAACCTTTTAAATCCAATAAAAACGAGACTAAGTCAACGCATGTTAACTTTACTTATAACTAGTGGGAGGGTTACAGTCCGCTTAGGCGAATCGTTGGATACCCCATCCTAATTGACCACTGTCAAGCTCCGAATTGTGTCATGAAGCTTGGTTGTAAAATTTCAGTTAAGAATCTTCTCCCTAAGAAAGGGACGTGGCATCCACCCCTTCTGAATAACATCGTTTTTTCTTGTTTGTTTATACACGTGTTGACTGCATTTTCATATTGAAAATTTGGTTTATACTTAAAAACGCCCCCAAAAGTGGGCATGGCGAAAATTCATTCACTTGAGTTGATAGCTTACGCACATATCTGAACATTTTATAGTGCAAGTTGTTTGGATTTAAAGCAAATAAATCAAACAAAAACCGTTTATTAGAATGAATTTTAAGTATGACCAGGCCTACAAGGGGCGGTATTCGCTTTTTTTTAAATGCCAATCACAATACACTCTAGCGAGGATATCGCATACCAAATTTCAGCTTCCTGCGACAACTTTGATTCATGCTATTAAGTAAAGTGGGCGTGTCAGTGGGCGGATTTCAGAAATTTTTACACTTGTACTGCTTCGGAACCTAGAAAGAACAGATATCAAGTTTTAAGTTCCTAGCTCAAAATTTAAGGCCTAAAAACTACCGACAGACGGACGGACGGACGGACGGACGGACATGGCTCATTCGACTTACAATTCGGTCTCGATCTTATGCCCTTAAGGTCTTGGAGGTCTACGGTGATTATTTCTCCATGTTACAAACTATGAATCAAACTTAATACTCCTCCTATCCTATGGGATGGGGTAAAAAAAAACTGCCCGCGAGTATCAAATGCTCGCATCAGCGTCACAAATGATGCGATCGTCAACCATTTCTTAAAAAAAACTTTGGTTTATCCTAACCTGATGTGTCAGAATTAGTATGATGAGGGGAAGCGCCAGTGTGGTGGCCACAACTTCAGTTTTATTTTGAGAAATAAAATTTGGGTTAGGTTAGTATAAACCAAATGAAAGCAGGCACTAAGTGGTGTATGAATGAACCATTTAAATCGACTCAGTATTTTTCTTTTAGGTTTTGATTTTCAAACTTGAGTGCTCTGTTTTTGGCGAACGCAATACACAATCGCATGTAGGGATTTTGAATATTCTGATCTTAACATTTTTTTGTATGAATGGGGTCGCTCTGTTCACTGGACAGAGAATGTTCACAAAACGACAGATTTGATTACCCCAGGTGGCAGCCCAGCTATGCTGGAAAATCCACCCTTTTCGGAGGCAGGCTCTACGGATTCTGGGGAGAGCCTTTTATTGCTTATAAATCCTTTTGAGAAAAGGACAAAACTAAATCGATCACCACCACCTAGATCGAACATATCCGGAAAAAGCAGTCCAATGGAGCGACTCTTCCACGATCTAAAAATGGAAGTTGACTCTCTGCGAAAATAAAACCAGGATATGAAAAATACTCGTTTAACGAAAGACTGTGAGGAAACGAAAGAGTGTGTAACACCGAACCGACCAGCAGTCGAATACTTCACGGACGAGGACGAACTTGCACTTGAGACCGATTCAGTCTTAAGGAAAAGGTCTAGCAAGAAGCGAAAGGCGAATTCCTCTCCCGAAGTAATACAAAAAGAAGATAAGCCCTCTGGCTCAAACAAGGCTAAACCAGAAGCGAAAATTCGTCCACCTCCCGCAATAAACATCGACGGGATAGCAGACTTTGGGAGATTGCGCAACCTTCTTGCAAACACGGTGAGAACAGAAAACTATAAGCTTACCTCGCACCGAAATAACGTGTGGAAAGTAAATGTTGACATCAACGCCGATTCCTATCGCGCACTGTCTCTTAAACTGAATGCAGAAAGAATCGAGTGGTATACTTATCAAAATAAGTACGAAAAACCACTGCGAGTCATTGTAAGGGGGCTCCACCCATCATGCACAAAAGAAGACGTTGTTAATGACCTAAAAACTAAAGGCCTTAAAATTATTGATGCCGTCAATATCATTAAAAAGGAAAAGCAACGCACGGAAGGAGAAAGAGACACTGTGATCAGACGCGGCCTTCCAATTTTTATGCTCTCCTTTGAAAGAACTGAGAGCATAAACGATATTTATAAAATAAAAATGATACTTAACATCAGGGTTAAAATAGAACCCATGCGAAAGGGCAATAGACTGATACCACAGTGTAAGCGATGCCTAGAATTCAGGCACACAAGTGCCTACTGCCAAAACGAACCACGTTGCGTGAAATGTGCCGGAAAACACCTGTCAACAGAGTGCAAAGTTGACATAAAGGCTCCAGCAGTTTGCGCCAATTGCCACGGAAACCACCCCGCGAACTATCGAGGATGCGAAGTAGCCATAGAGCTGCAAAAGGGACGAGAACCTCTTAAGGAAAATACTAGAGGTCAGAATCAAAGCCTAGGACGCCCAAAACCTGCTGAAACTCCTAAGCCAAAGACGCCAAAGCCGATCAAAAGTGGAAGATTGGCAAAGGAGGCGTCGACAAAAGGCGTAAAAGCTCCACAAAAGAGCGGCGCCAGTTCAAGTGCAGCGGAGAAACCACCACTGGTCGGACCGAAATCATACGCACAGGTTGCGGCAAACGAAAACAAGGCAAGATCGCCCACAACAGATGCAGTGTCTCAGATCCTCGCTGTAATCTTGGAGAAACTTGAGGATCAGACTAAAATCAACAAAGTTATATTTCACAAAAGCTCGAGTTTAAGCCTCGAAAAAATTACTGGAGAATATGAATATGAAGCAGTTATTTAAAATACTAACATGGAATGCAAACGGCCTTCTGAATAAAAGAGACGAACTAGAAGTATTTCTACGGAAAAACAATATTGATATTTGCATGATTACACGGAAGCTCACCTTAAAAACGGGTCTACACCCAAACTTAAAGGTTACAATGACTATCACGCACATCACCCTTCGCAAAATTCGAGAGGAGGATCCTCCCTCTACATTAAGAACTGCATAAAGCACTTCAAGAACACAGAAGTTGAGCTAGACTCTATGCAGATCAGTTCAGTTTCTGTAAAAATTGACTGCTTAGATTATAACATTGCATCTTGTAATTTCCCGCCAGGATATAGACTGGTGGAAGACGATCTTGATCGTATGTATGACTTCATTGGGTCCAATTTTATCATTGGGGGTGACTTTAACGCGAAGCATACTTTTTGGGGCTCACGATGCAATTCAACAAGAGGCAGATTACTGTACAAAAATAGTATGAAGCGTGGGGTGGACTTTTTCTCCACGGGTAAGCCAACATATTGGCCAACCGATAGGAATAAAAAGCCTGACCTTGTCGATTTTTTCATCGCTAAAGGGTACCCCAAATACCTTACGCGAATTGAAGAGTGTTATGATCTTTGCTCAGACCACTCAGGAGTTATCTTGAAGATGGGTGGAAGACTGGCGAAAATGGAAAGAGCTCCTAGATTAGCTAGCAAAAACATGAACTGGGACGCTTTCAGAAAGGACTGTAAGGAGGGTGTTGGCTTGAATGTGCCATTGAAAACTCCTTTCGAGTTAGAAACCGCAGTTGACAAATTCATTGAAGCAATTCAGAGCGCTGCTTGGAACAACAATTCGTCCCAAAAGAACGCAGTTAGCACCGACGGGCATGTACGTAAAACATATCCGCTCGAAATCGAAGAATTGATTCGTGAAAAGAGAAGAGCGCGTAGAAGATGGCAAGGCACGAGGGCTCCCCCAGACAAAACCCTCTTGAACCACCTCTCTAACAAACTGAAAGGAATTGCAAGATCTTAAAAATCGTGAGACCACTGAATACCTTGAAGGCTTGTCGGCGGATAGGAGCTCAAACTACTCGCTATGGAAAGCAGTTATGTCTATCAAGAAACCTATAATCCACTCGGAACCAATAAAAAAAGCTAACGGCGAATGGGCAAGAGAAGACAAAGAGAAAGCGAATTTGTTTGCTGAACATTTAGAAGAAACATTCAAGCCTTTCGACGGTCCGCCGTTGGCTGACGTTCTAAACAACAACGCGGAACCTGATAGCTTTAGAATGAAAAAAGTTTCGCTAATTGAACTCCGACAGACAATTAGCAAACTTAAAAATAACAAGGCCCCGGGTTACGACCTGATCACTGGCGAAATATTGAAAGAGCTACCAAAAAAGGCATTAGTCAAGCTACTTTATATGATAAACGCTTCTCTTAGACTTCTATACGTTCCAAGACAATGGAAAGTTGCTGAAGTCATTATGGTTCCAAAACCGGGGAAATGAGCAAATGATAAAAAATCTTATAGGCCCATATCGCTTCTGCCGATAATATCGAAAGTATTCGAGAAACTTCTGCTGAAGCGATTACAACCAATAATTGCAGAAAGACGCTTGATCCCGGATCATCAATTCGGTTTCAGACCTAACCATTCCACAATAGATCAAGTCTACAGAATAACGCATGAAATTGAAAAAGCCTTAGAAGGGGAAAAAATATGTTCAAGTGCTTTCCTCGACGTATCGCAAGCCTTCGACAAGGTATGGCACGAAGGCTTGAAATATTAGCTATGGCAAAACTTGCCGGAAGACATGTTTAAAATATTGGAAAATTATCTTGAAAGCAGACTCTTTCTTGTTAGGTGTAGTAGTGAATACTCGAGTTTCAAGCAAATTCGGGCTGGCGTACCCCAGGGAAGCGTCCTCGGTCCGACCCTGTTCCTGCTCTACACAAGAGACATACCTCTAGATGACGAGACTGTCGTGGCCACGTTTGCGGACGATATTGCGGAGGATGTTGCCATCCTGGCAACAGATGAATCAGTCGAGTCATCAACGAGAAGCCTCCAACGAGCATTGGACAGAATTTGTGTCTGGACGAAGACTTGGCGAATCGCTCTTAACGAGAACAAGTCTACGCATGTGAATTTCACTTACAGAAGGGTTAACAATTTACCTCTGTTCATAAATTCTGCACAAATACCTTATGCAAATGAAGCGAAGTATCTAGGGATGACACTGGACGCTAAACTTAGGTGGAAACCACACGTAAAGAAGAAGCGTGACGAGCTCGAGATTAGGCTCAGGGAAATGTATTGACTTATCGGAAGATTTTCGAAATTAAGCATATATAACAAACTGCTCTTGTACAGGCAAGTGTTAAAGCCGTCCTGGACATACGGTATACAACTTTGGGGTTGTACCAAGCCGAGCAACATGGTATATTAGGAATAGTGATATTCACAGAGATTAAGGAATAGCTACCGTGAGCGAAGAAGTAACAAACTTTGCTCGAAAGCTAAATGCTCGCCTTCATGTTCATTGCAACAATGAAATGATACGAACTCTCAACGAGACTCTTAACGATGTAAACAACGAGCGACGACTACAAAGAATAAGACCCTTCGATCTAGCGACGTAGGTTGAAGCCGCATGAATGAACGGCTTAGTAGGTGCATTCTGGAAAGCAACCCATCCAATGCGATTAACACTATGGAAGCGTAGACTACTTGTTAAGTTAACTTAGTTGTAGTCAAGAAGTATTATGAGAGAGCGAAAATTTACTACTATGAAGTGCGTTCTGGCAGTTTCATAGTGTCTCTCATAAATGGGTGGTATTTTAGCACGTGGAAATCGGGCATAACCAAAATCGGCTACTTCGGTATTATATACCTGTTATAGTGGGCGTATTGGTATCTCTTTGAAAGATTTTGGAGTTTTAGACTCCGTCCACCCTAGTATTCAACAAAAAAAAATATTAATTCAGTTAACACCTATCATTTTGTACAAATCGGTTATGTGTACATATTCTTTTGTTCGCATTATATATATATATTTTTTTTTTTTTTAATAGACAGATCCTATATTTACGTAGTAGTAACTAAGTAGTTAGGTACACAAAAACTATTTCCCAAATTATTAACATTCTGCCAACGCTCTTGCAAAACTCGCTTACATACCCATGTGCATGTGTACCTACTATACATACTTTTTCAAAAACTAAATCAAGTAAATGTTTGTTGCAATTCTCCACTGCTATTCAAATATTGCTTTAGAATGCCAATTGAAAACGACGCTTAAATTTGATGGCGGATACCTGAGGTAGGTATATACCTATATCTACATGCGTATCTGTACCAAATTAAATCACAACGTGCTTGGATTTACAAACTACCCTTCAAACTGTTCGCTGACAATCGTGCTGATCTAGATTACGAAACAATTGTCCACGCTTTTAACACTTAAAGTTCTTCTCGCGAAATTGTAGGCTGGCCGCGCTTTATCATGTACGCGTAATTAAGCACAGCCGGACTCTAGGGGCCAATGCCACCCGCATTTGCATGAGACCATAAACTTGTGGCAACCCCACCCGAATACTTTCTCTATAGGTTTTAATAACACAAGCAACAGTTGTTGCTCAAAGTTTAAATAGCGCACTATGTAGCCACTAAGCAAAAGAGATTTCTCCATGTCCATGGAGACTTGCGTGAGATTGTAAACGTGCCCGTAAGCTCCTTCCAAATTAAAGAATTCCAATTTAAATTAAAACTAGAATATAAAATCGCAATCAAATAAAGATATACAGACATAATTGATTTTATTGAACTACTTCTCAGCTGATAATATGCTAATTTTGTGTGTTATTTAAACTAATTAGCCTCGAAGACCAACATTTGTGTGTAGTAAGCTTCAAGCTCCACTCCAGATTCATATCAGTGACACTTAAAACATCTAATTCCCGATAAACACCCCTGTGTCCTCATAAATTAACCAATAGACTCCTCGGTGAAACTTAAATTTTTCAAACATTTCTTTTCGCTACCCGTCGACTTTGGAACGGAGATATTGTGAGTTGATAAGATTAAAAAAATAGGTACATTCATGATACAATCACTCAAAAATTCAAATGGTTTCTTTCTAATTTTATTTTGTTTTTTTTTTTATATTAAAAAAATGGGAAAGGTTTTAGGTGCAATGATATCATTATTCGGGTGAGGTGTACGCTTATGAAGCCAGCGATAGGCCACGCAGATATACATATATACAGCAATGGACTTAAATAACACGATTTCATGGCACTATTTTTGTCACATTGAAAGGAATTGCATGTTTTATTGGCAGTAAATTATAAGCACTTACATACTTACTTTTTAAAAGATTTTGAGCCTTCACTATAGGCTGCCGGAACTCAAGTTAGATAAATTCAAATTCAAGAAGCTTTTTAATTCTTGAAACTCTAGTTCTTTTGGTTTGTGGACGATGCTGTTTTGTACATTTAAGATCCTTACCGAGTAGTAGGTAGTGAATTCCAAAGACGGACAGAATTGACAAAAAATTGACGCTCCGATGTTAGACAAGAAAAACGAGGATGAATCAATTGACGGCTTCTATGCAAGGAGGCCATTCTTAATCTCTCAAAACATTCTTGAGGTTGCTGGGTTAGCAGAATATCGGATAAAAGTGTCCGATAAAAATTTAACACCCAAATTCTTAAAATGAAAATTTTATCCTTCTCAATCATTTTCAAAAACGGAAAATTGTTGGCACAACAATAAAATTGTTGTATTTCAAGCTAGCTTCGCCTATCATAAATCAAATTGTTGATAGAACAATTAGTTCTTGAGGTTACGATTTTCTTTAAGTATGAAAATTGTTGAAACAATAATTAAAAATTCTGATACATAGTGTGCGGCTTTTGATACATAGTGTGCGGCGAACTGGTCAGCGTCTGATCCCAGAGGGGCGGCTGCACTCTAAACAGTTAAACTCCAAGAGCGTCTGTCTCGGGATGAGGGGCTTTTTGGTCGGTGTTGGTAGTCCATGTTAGGATCGTCCGGATAGAAACCTGGCAGCTAGGTATAAAGTGCAACACCCCACCCCACCATGAAAAGAAGAAAGAAGAAGCCTCGGTGGATATGCGCTGATCCCGGTAACCCAGGGCACCCTTTGGAGCTAATCTCGACGGGTACCAGCATGGGAGCGCTTGGTAGTCGAAATGTCCCACTCGGCATCCGACCGGGTTCAACCCGAAGAAGTTACGAGCAGACCGGCAATGGTGACGCTATCCATTACGAGGGGCGGAGGGGGCAGCGCTAAGCCAAAATTTTGCGTACGATGGTCAGTCTACAAATATACAACGGCACCAATTTAAAATTGGCACATGGAATGTCTCATTACTAACGGAGAAGGAACTTGAACTGCTTGAGGAGGCAAAAAAGTATTAGCTCGATGCTACCTGGCATCTCCTCAACTAAGTGGATAGTTTTCGGAACCAGAGACTTCGCTGATGGGTGGAGATTTTTCTGGTCTGTCGTCCCACATAACATGACTCCACAGGCGGGTATGGTGATACTCGCAATGTGTTAAGAATTTGTCGGTTAAGTAAATGTATCCTTTCTTAAAAAAAATGGCATCAACCCCTTTTCGGTTTGTTGCTCATATTTTTAATCAGAAGTGTTGCTCATATTTTTAATGTGCTGTTAGTATTTTCTTATTAAAAATTTGGTTTATACTTAAAAACGCCCCCGAAACGGGACGTGGTAAAAACTTTTTTATTGCAGTTGAAAGCTAACGCATGCATATGAACATTTAATAGCGCACGTTTTTTGGATTTAAAGCAAATATATCGAATAAAAGGCATTTATTAGAATGCAAATTATATATTATAAACCACGCGCACATGGGGGCGGTTTTCGTTTTGTTTTTAAATGCAAACAGAAAACACTTAAGCAAGGATATTGCATACCAAATTTCAGTATACTAAGACAACTTTGATTATTCATGCTACTAAGTAAAGTGGGCGTGTCAGTGGGCGGATTTCGAAAATGTTTACACTTGTAATGTTTCAGGACCTAGAAAGAACAGGTATCAAGTTTCAAGTTCCTAGCTCAAAATATATGGCCTAAAAACTATGAATCAAACTTAACTTACCTCCTTTCCTATGTGATGGGGTATAAAAATGATTTGTGATGTTCGCGTTTTGAGAGGGCTGAGCTGTCAACTGATCACCAATATGCGGGTGATCCGCATATTGTGGAAAAGGTTTTAGGATGCTGAATCTGATTACAGGGAGCATTTTTCACGGCGCGTTTCGGAGACGTTTGAACAAATTACAACTGATCTTTTAAATGTAGAGGAAGAATGGCAGTGGCAGCTGTTTTCATCGGCAGTCATTGCCTCTGCAAGAAATGTTTGTGGAGTGAAGCGGCTTTGTGTAGCGGCTGTTCGTGAGAAAGGTTTAATACTCCTGGAGCTTAAGAAGCAATGAGAGAAAGGAAGAGAGCCTATATTGTGTCGAATCAATGTAGGAACTCTATTTTGTGAGGCCGGTACACTGCGGCGCGGAGAAATTCCAATATGGCGGTCTGAAAAAAATTCAAGGCATAAAAAACCGCATAAAAAAATGTCTTGTTTGCACGATAACAGATCTGCAAACAAAACATTTTGGCAGACAATTCGCCGGCTCAGAGGAATTAAGTTGAATATAGTTCAAGGTGTTAAATCCAAAGACACTTCTTTCAAATGAAAGGACCGAGCACTTTTCGGGGCTTCTCAATTCCCAACAGGGCACTGAAGATGGCAATTCTATTGCTGACAATATTAGGACGGAGAAAAGTCCAACAGAACATGAAGTCTGAAGATGGCATACCCACTGCTGACGAGAAAAGGGCGGAGAATAGTCCCACAGTAGACGAAGTCACTAAGACTTGCCAACTAAAGCGATTAAATCGCTAAAAGTTGGCAAGTCTGCTGAAGTTGATGAAATCCGGCCAGAAATGCTCAAGGCAATGTGTGAAGAGGGTGTTTAATGGCTAACAGGTGTCATCAAGGTGGCCTGGGCTAGCGGGAAGGCACTTAGCGAATGGCAAATAGCAGTTATTGTACTTATTTTCAAAAAAAGGGGACAAGAGTGATTGCTCTAACTATAGGGGTATATCTCTCTTAAGTCTTCCGGGAAAAGTATTCGCGAAGGTGGTTGGAAGTTCCAGAGCTGTAATCTGGGCTTTCGCCCTGACACTGGCAGAGGCACAACCGACCAGCTTTTTACTCTAAGGGGTTGTTCTTGAGAAGGTTTGGGAACATGCCAAACCGGTCTACACGTGTTTTGTAGTTTTGGAAAAGGCCTATGACCGGGATCCTTGGGATAATCTCTGGGGAGTCTTGCAGGATTATGGACTGAATGGGCCTCTTCTGAGAGCCATTCAGTCTTTGTATATGGGAACTGCAGAAGCTGTTCGGATAAATTGCGTCAAATCCCAACCTCTTGATGTGTGCGCTGGTCTTCGCCTTGGCTGCGTTGAAATGACCCTTTGAAAATAAGAAATAAGTTTTCTTAGTCATCAATAATTCAATGCTCCAGGCCGAATTTGGCGAATTTGATCGCACGTAATTAGTATCTATAGCTTGACCAAGAAATTAACTTGGAGCAACTCCAAATTATTTTCCTTTTTATTATATGGAAAACGTCAGAAATTCGATGACAGTGTAAGGCCATAATAGACTTACGTGTGCTTAAGTCAGCTTTCATAAATGGCTAATTACAAGCAATTCGTATGCCACGACCATAAAAGCCTTTTGCTCGGTTTCGTTGGGTCTTCGTTAATTTTTGCTCTCTGTAGTAAGTCCCACTCAAGTTAAGAGGCTCAGCGCGGAAATTTGGCAGTGGAGTGGGTCAAATTTCAAACGATTTCCGAATCGATCACTTAAGTCTATTGTGGGCATAAAACTTGAGTGGGATTTTCGATGTAAATATTTTGACATAAGATTAACCCCACTAAAGTCTATTATGACTGGGATTGTTAATGTCAAAATACATCAAAAGTACCACTCAAGTTCTTCCCATAGGTAAAAGACTTAGCTTAGTGTGAATGTTCCGGAACTCGAATGCAACAGAAATTCTCACAAGCTGTCAAATTTTCCTGTCGGAACGGAACTCCCATTTGATTGGAACTAACTTAAAACTTAACGAAAGTCCAACAATATCGAGCAAAATGCTATTAACTATATGGTCGGTACATGTTGCGCTATTACACAATCAGAGGAACTTTGCATAGTTTTAACATTTTTTAAGTAACATAAGCTGTTACACTTTTTCCCCGAGTTAAATAATAAATACACAGAGGTTGCGCCGACGATGCGCTCGCGGATATAAACAATTTGACTAAAAGGCTAGCGGCGAAAAAGTGCAACAACACAGCAAGTTGTTGCTGTGCGCCCCGACTGCTCAGAAAGGGGGTGGGTCCCGATTGGGTATTGATACGCGAGATAAGATGCGTAATGATTTTTGTACGTGGATTTAAATGGGCGCCAGCTGTTTTATAAGTAAAACAACAAAACTTTAGGTAGCTGAAAATGATTGGGTCCTATAAAAGAATAACACAAGTGTTTTAGGTAATTATAAACGTTCAGAGATGAACGAAGGCGATTTATTAACAAGACTGAAATTAAAAGATTTGGCCGACGAATTACTCGAAACAAAAGAAACAACGCAAACAAGAGAAATGGCCGAATGAGAGCAAAGTTTAACAATTGTAGAAATATCGCCGCAAGGGTAGAATGGCTCACTATATAGGGTCCCGAATATTTAAAGCAGGTAAAACTAAAAGGGTCGCGTGTCCCGTCTTTTCCTAGGGATTTTTCCCGAGACGAAAGTCTACCAGTCAACTATTTCTTCCTTCCTAATCGAGCAAAACACAAACATAAATCTCGTTAAACACTCTACTTATCTTTTCTTTTTCTCCTTTTCGTTCCTTTTTCCTTCTCCTTTCTATTCCTCTTATTAAGTCCCTTATCCTGGATCTTTTGGCTTCCAAAACTTCTTCCTCTGGATCTTTTCCTCAACAATAATCTTTTTCTCTACTTCCAGCTCTCTTTTCCTTCCGCCAAACTCGCTAGGTAAAACAGAAGTGATTCACCCAAGCTTGGCTTGGCTTTTTCACAAACAAACGATGACTCATTCACGCACACATTCATCCAATCCTCTCACACCGGTGCAGTGGTTATCGGGCACGGCGTTTCAAGCCACGCTCAGCTCTTTGCTGGGCATGCTTGCCGTTATTGAACCCCAGCTGCATTCCTCTCACACAAGAATTCGTACCAATTCGCCCCACTGCGAAATAAAGGGTAGAATTCAAAGCCGAACCGAAAAGAGAGCATTCAGTGATCCATAACATTTAACTCTATCCTCAGAAGGAGAATAGGGTTATACATTTTAATAAGGAGAACGAAGAAGGAACTATCATACTCAACTCGCGATGTACTACATTACCCTAGTGGAATTTCGCGCAGATTTGGGGAAGAGGACTCCACCTATAGTAAGCCATTCTTTACACTATTATGATCTCTGTTAGGATGGGCCCTCGGCCATTGATGTTCTTCGCTCAAGGTGGATGTATGACTTAGGTCGATCTCTCTTTATAACTTGTTGGTGGTAGTGGTGCTCAAGTGTTGGACTCTTTGGTGTTTGAGCTCATTCAACTAAACTAGAGCCTCCGGATCCTCCATCTGGATTTAAGTTGACTCGCGCGGTCTTGGTCCTGACCGTCCATCTTGCTCTAAGGAACCTGTACGGAAGAAAAGAGGGAACACAAGTGGGAAAGAAAGACGGGGGAGCCCAAAAAGTGAAGTGGAGGGATGGGACCAAAAGGACAGACAAAGAGCTTCTTTGTTGCGCGCTTTTTGACCGCAAAAAAGCTTCAAATAAATTGTCGGTCAGCCTGTCTCTTAGTCTTAGTTTACAAAGATTCAAATTAATGTTGAAACTTAGTTTTCTTCACAACTGGTTGAAACTTATGAGGATCACTTAGTTTCAACGAAAGCTTACCTTCTAAATTTCAAATCAACATTAACTTAGCCTTTTTAAAAATGAGGAAATTAATAAACTTAATACGTCTAAGCTGGTTTAACGAACTAATTCTTGTTTTAAAAGCTGTGTGTACAGAACTACAAATTATACACTGGTGCATTCATTACGTTATGTGTCAAATCGCCTTGACTTCATTTTGATTACTTTATTTTCATTTCGTAGCGTGATTTTGTTGGCGTCCGTTATTTGTACTTTTTTCTTAATATGAATTTTGATATCTTTGAATTTGTGATATTTAGTTTTTATCGATTTCATACAATTTCAGTCGCGTTTTGTAAAAAATGACGAATGAAAATTGAGTCGAAACGTCATTTCACATACGCAATCAAAGCTACACCAAGCCACCACTACACTTTCGCCACCATTTATTTTTTCTGTATTCTACACCAGTCTTACGATTCGGTGTTGAAAAGGATACGCCATTAGTCTTCACAGGTGTGAAACTCTTGGTACACTCTGTTCTCTTTTAAATTATCTTGTTTTGTAAAAGTAGGACAAAGGTATCCCCAATAAGAAAAGAGGGCAAAAAGGATCCAGATGAAAAAAGTGAGTACAGATAAGATCCGTGGCAAAAAAGAGAACATGTCCCCTTTAAAAGAGATACTCTGGAAACCCTAATACAAAGGTAAACCCCATGAAATGAGCTTTTATAGTAATCTATAACTCAATGCACCGGTCCAAATTTGGCGAATTTAGTCGCACCTAATGCTACTTAGCTTAAGCGCGAAATAAAGTTGGAGCAACTCGAATTTCTTTTCCTTTTATTCTATGAAAAACCTCAGAAATTAGATGACAGAGTTAAGGCCTTAAATATAATAGACTTAGGTTGGATTAACAATGTCAAAATGCATCAAAAATACCTTTTGATGCAGTTTTGCCTTTCTGCACTTTCCTGTCGGAACTCTCATTTGTGGACTAACTATAAAGCCCACAAAACCTAACGAAATCCCAACAAAATCGAGCAAAACGCTATTTATGGTCGTGACATACATCTTGCTCATAATGGGACACTTATGAAAGTTAAGTATTACTCATTTAGATCATAATGGTTAGGCCTTCAGTCCTGTAATAAAAAAAACCTGGAAAATTGGCCATCGAAATGTTATCTATAGTGTTTAAATTTGAACGTCTTTTACTACCAATTTTTTTTCGGAGGCTCTGCCGCATATACGATAAAGGTAAGGTGGGTACTGCTTTTTATTGCTTTTTGCCTTGCAACGGCAACCCTCCACTGCATCTTTTGTGAGTAGATTTTAAGTCATGAAGCTGTGATCGCATGCCAGTCTCTGGTAAGTACCTAACCTTCTAAACTTCACGGTATTAGATCGTAAAACTTAGGTTATGTTACCCATACTTATAACCTATTTCAACCAGTAGCTCTAATTCAACCTATTGCTGTCACCTGTCATCATGATAACACCAAGATAAGATGGCAATCTTTAAACTACTTGATTAGCAAAGTGCGCTATTATTTAAACAGATAGGTATAGGTAGGTACAAGGTCTAGATGTAGGTAGGTGCTACCTTACCTACAATTATAACCACAAACAAAAGGCGCAAAAAACACCCGCTAACGAAACTTGTGGCTATCTATGATTTATACAACCCTTGCATTTGTCGGAATTTTATCCGCACGCCAAATAGGTACAATTTTAGTTTTTTTTCTTACAGTTTTTTATGCTTATAACGAGCCAGCATGCACCGATAAGATCAAAACCAACAAAGAACATTCGTCCAAATTATGTGTGTGTCTTATGCCATTCTAGTACCGTAGGTAATAAAGGCAGGTAGGTATACGCATGTGATATACATTAATGTTTTATTTTTAAGCGCAGACAGGCACATGTCGCATATGAAAATATCGCACCAAATCAGATACAGATGGATGCATCTGCAACATCGATTCAATGACAAATATGGAATTAGCAAAATAATGTTCCAACCATATCACCCCACAGCAATCCGACAGAATAAAATAATTTTTACAATTTTTTTAAATCTGCACCGATGTGCATTCCGCACATCTGGTAGGTACACACCCCGGAGATGTTCTGCACCGTTTCCACCCCCAGTAAGGATTGAATTTTCCAAGAAAACCCAAACCAACCGGGGAAGCGGAAAACGGGAAGCAAATCACCATCGCGACAACCACACTGAAGCTCTAATGGAGTCCTTCCGAGCCAGCGGGTTGTATGTCCACCCAGGAATAACAAAAAAAAACATAACCAACTCCAAATGAGCATTTTTGCTTTAGTAGACAAGCAGAAAAAAACAACACAACCACATCTAGAACACGTATAGGTACCCGCGATGCATTACAGAGCACCTACGTTATGAACCCACAAACACGACCGACCACGACCATCGCAACCCGAAGCACCCAACGTCCCAACCCAGTGCATACACATAGAACCCGAAGAAAATTCCAACAAAAATGAGCAAAAAATCCCATTTCACGCAAAAAAGCTACAAAAAACGACATAAAAAGAATTTCCCTGGGCGCTATTTTATTTTTCCACATTTCCCGGCCAGATGACAAACAGTCATCTAAGCCGGAGGGAGTAAGAAGATGTGTGGCTATGCAGCCGCACAAGCACTCGTTCTCGCTTCCAAAAAGTATCTGTCAGTGATACCTAGATACTGAATGGCAAATGGGCACCGTCTGCACCCGAATCTGTGAGCAAGCGAGACAGCCATCGCTGTTAAAACGTACATCATTGCCAAGTCAAAATTTCCAGTGCCACCGAACTGCTCCATGCCACAAGCCGAACAGAGATGGCGCATTGAACAGATGCGAACAGTTGCCGCCCCTTGCTGGCAGATATGAGACGATCAAGCACGACACTCATTCCAACCCCTTTGAGCGCATGTTCGCGCTAGCCAACAGGGGCACAGGCTGGCGACTACCACCACCATTGCCACCATCAATTCCCGGTGGGATTGGCCAAAGCAACCGGCTGGTGGCAGGCAGCAGCTTGCTATTCTCGTTTTGCCTGTTTTGAAGCCGTCGTCGTCGTGTCGTTGATGTCGTTCCCGCAACCGTGCGGTTTTCCAGTGTTACTACATATTCTTCAGTTGGTCTGCGACCGTTGACGTGTTTGCGTGTGCGAGTTTTTGTGTGTGCCCAATTTGACAACTACAGTTGCGGCACCGTGCGGTATCACACGGCTTTTAATTGCGGTTAATCTGGCGCGCGTTCTTCTCCTTATCCGATCATACAACAGTCATCTAATTCATACAACCACCCCATGTGGTATTCTCGCGCCGCGTTTCCTTACCGCTCGTCGTAATCGTCGCCGACGATCAAAGCTATCTAAAGATGCACATCCGACGATAATCAATCGTAGATTAAATCAAAACATAAAGATGTAAGCATCCCAATCTAGTAACTAGTCGGAGTCGATGTGTCGACTGTGTACAGTAGATTTAATAGATCGTTGATTATTGCTTAGATATACACCTTCAAAAATTGGTTGTTTTATTTATATTTTTGAAATTAAAATCAATAATTGTGACATTGTGAGAGTGTTTATCGATTATTCGCCTCAATCCGCCGCATCAAACAGTGGTTCTACCTATCAACCTTACCTACTGCCTATACCTACCTATCTACCTGACGCGGGATCGATCGATCTATTTATCTGTCTATCGCCGTGCAGTGCTGCCTTATCAGTGTTGACAGAGAGGAAATATTATACTCGTTATCGGGGTGCCGAATTTTTTTAATATTTTTTATTTCTTGTTAAGGCTCTTATGTGATGATGTCTTGAAGTGATTTTTTTTTAACGAAAACTTTTTTTTTATCTATTGGCGATAAGAAACAGTGTCACTGGCTATAACTAACAGTTACCACGACTACCTGTCAATCTTTGATCGACAGGATCATGTGAATGGATTGATTCTAGTCGTGGATAAGGTGCGGCAGTGATAGATACACCGCGGTCTTCAAATCGCAAGGATGTGCTTGTTTTATTATCGTTTGTGTTGGTACTGATTTATGATCGAAATCTAGTATAACGAGTGGATAAAAAAAATTATAAGAGTAAGAATAACATTGTTTGACGTTAACATTATCTACCTATCTTGTGCCAGGGGTGAGATCCGCGTGTACCTTTAAAAGTATCCATCATATATAAAGAAGTGAAGTGCAAACGAAAATATTGACTTTGGTGAATCTTTGTCACATAAATAATAATTGGTCCTTTAAGTGTTTATAGAGGTAAAGAGGGGAAAGTGAACCAACGCAACATGGTTTTATTTAAACAAATCCAGTTGGGAGAAACGTCGATGATGGCCGGCTAGAGTAGTTAATGTCCCTTAGATAAAGTTTCCTAAGTTAATTGTGAGTCAAGGTGCGCAAAGCCGTTGGGGGAGCTCTAACTGCACTCTAAAAGTTCTTAGGAGAAATTATGACTTCGCTGTTTTATATACCTATCTATGCACTCACTCTAAACATGGATATAGGAACCTACCAATGGCACGTTCTTAAGGCATTGGTTCTAAAAGTCTATGCAATTTTCTAAACGTTTTTGCCTAATCGGTTTGTTTTTGTTGCGGTTAACTGAATCTTTTAAAGTAAAGATCAAAATGTTTGTAAACACAAAGGAATAACCATAAGTTGCATACGTAGGTATAGCTTTTTTTAATTTGTATTAAAGGACTTCCTGCTTTATTTAAAAGCCCGTCGGATGCACTTACCCAGTGTGACTGCTACATAGACACCCATCTGTGTAAGGAGGCAATGCCGGATGGAGCAATAGTGACATGATTTTCCAAGTAATGTTATAATTTAACAACAAACGCTATTAGAAGTGAGATTTATTCCGCAAGGTTTGCCGCGAAATAAGTTCTAAATCTGTAAAATTAGTTTTAAATCTTACTTACTTACATAAGGAGGGGCTACAGTCAGGGGTATACCTGGGCTCAGCCAAAAAGATTTGTTAGCCTGCTCTGTCTCCAGCTAATTGCCTCCAGTTTCGCACGCGAAGTCTCCTTACTTGCACGCGCCACCTAAATCCCAGTGCTCCTCCACTGCGGCGTCCCTGCGGGGTTGGTTTTGAAGATTTTCCGGGCCGGGACGATGTTGGTGTCCATCCGCTCTAGGCAACGAAGCCATCGGATCCTTTGTATTTTGACCCTTTTGGCTAGATCGGTGCTACTGTATAGCCCGTACAGTTTCTATGTTATGTTTTCTCCTCCACTCTTCGTCTATGCGGACGGGACGTCCGAAGATGACGTTCGGATGGCTCGTCTGAAGAAACTCCTCTCGAAGCAACCTTAAGGGTTTTTATCCGCCTTTGGATGATGAGGCACTTGAAATACTAGCGTAGGAAATGTTGAAAGAAGAAATCATTTTTGGCTCACACGGGAAATTCTATAATAGGTACAGATTTCAACTGCATTTGAATATAAAGAATTTTGGACATATACGTTTTGAGTCGTACAATATTAAATTTACAGAAATCGAGCTTACTTAAGTAAAACAGTTGAGTAGATACCTATCTACGCTTAAATGCTCAGGTTTGTTTGAATCCCGCAAGCGTTTTTCAATCCAAGCCATAAGCTCTGAGAAACCGCTTTTGCTTTTTCATAAGATCATAAGATATCATGCTTCTGCTTTTCTTGCTGAATAATAACATTTTGCGGTGTAAGGTTTTGGCTTTTTTTAACTTTTAAGGCTTACGCTTAAAAGTTACAAAAGGCGACAAAGACGAAAAAAGCTTACATAGGCTTTCGCCTTCGTTTGATTACATTTTAATAATTTTCTGATGCGCTGCGTACTAAAATACTAAATAAGCACAATTCTGAACTCACCCCGAACATTTCGCTTCGAATTATATCGAGCGTGGTCACCGCGAAACTGCTGTGATTGCGTTACAATTGAGACGGGCTTCGCAGGTTGTAACGGTGCATCGACTCCTTCTACTGCTGTTGTTGAGTTGCATATAGTTGTGAGCAAACTATGCTCCACTACATCACAAGGTCTTTTAACCACAGCTAGGAGTGGACTTGCGATCTTTATCAAGGAGTCCCTGGTGCGAGAGTTTGAAACTATTATCCCGATTAAAATTTCGATGACGTTTAATTTCGATCGCCTCGCTATCGAGGGATTAAGTGAGTTTCCTGAGCCAATACCGGCTTTGATCAAAATGGATCCAATGCTGTTCGTCTGGATTATCCTTTAAATGCGCTCACATATTGCTGATTTTTCCCGCTGTTTCTTAGTTACCGCACCTTCGTGTGGTAACTAAGAAAAATCTGGATTTTACACCATATTTCTTTAGTACTTTCCAAACTCTGTCGTTACACCTTAGACGTAAGGTAAAAAAGGCTCTTTTCTCCAAATTGTTGTCTCCCCTTTCTGTTGGCAAATATGGTTTCCATGTTCTTTGCTTTTTACAATAACCGTTTGCTTTAGGAACGTTATTAAGTAATTTTAGTTTAGCGGAAGATGATCGTTGTCATAAATTTTGTGAGCGCGCTGATGAACCAGGGTCGAAATAATGGATCTTAAATTTTCCGATTGGTGGTGGGAACTGTGTGTCCTATGATGCTCCGCGGGTTTCCTTAAGACCTTTAAATCCAAGAATGCGATAGAATGATCGTTTTTTCTATCACTGAAATTCTTTGATATTCTGAGTGAAGATGTCCCAAGAAACTTGCTCTGGTGGAGATCTTAAGTACGCAGAAGGTATCATCCTCATATCTTAGCCAGACTTTTGGTTTCTTTTAGAAGTTATTTAGGGCTTTTTTCTTTAAAATACTCCATCCACTAGTCTGCAACAAGACAACCAATGAGAAACCCATAGCAACGCCACTACTTCTAGATAAACATTTTTCTTGTAGCAAAAATACCCTGATGTCGGACAAAACTCTAAAAGTGGCTTATAGGTATTTTTTGTTGATGCCATAATCTGTGATAAGATTGCGGATCACACCAATAACTTCCTCTGTGGGAACATATGTGAAAAGTGACTCGTCCAAACTCACCAAAACTTCATCAGTATCAAGTTTTAAGCCATGCAAAATCGACACAAAGTAAGCCGAATCCTTTAAGGTTTGGTTTGGCTATACCAAAGCGCTATCATAATTCCCAATGAACTCGGATTGATACTCCGAAAACGAATCATTTCGGACGTTTGGTTTAGTTAACCAAATTGTTTGTCGGTAAATTTGCTTAGCCATTATTTTAATAATCTACGTCTAAGTGCTTTAATAGTATCTTAAAGACACTTTAAAGAAAAATTCTTTCATATGGCTTAGGATCAAACTCTATTCAAGAGGAAAAGTTCTTATCCGTAAGGCTACAGCCACGCACTGAGCGGCAAGCTACATTTCTATGGGTAAAATGCCGCTCAGCCGCTCAGTGCGTGGCAATAGATAGAGCAATAAGTTCTTACGATCAGAGTATGGCCGGCTAGCCTCTATGCCGCTTATAATTGCTCACTAACTTCCAGAATGATGAGTAAGAATCTAAGCACGACACCTGATTAAAATAATAGGGTTCTATGTTCCATCTTCAGAAACATCGTCTGAGACCTAGACTCAGTTGTTGTTATGTGTTCAGAAAAGAGATTCTGTACGTTTTATTGTATACAGCCGTTGAAAGCTAATTAGAAACGATTTTATTTTTGCACTATGGGCGATGCGATGATGAATGATACTTGTTTAGCCAAATCAGAGGCTTAAGTACAAAAAAAATGTTAAAAACCATAATGCGTCTATCAAAATTGATTAAAGAGCTCTGATGTTTTCAACAGAAAACTCAATTTTTTGAGCATAACAAATAAAAGTTAACATTTTCATAGTTGACTAAGAAAATCCATATTTCTATTTAAACTCGGAATCGGTTCTAATTAGCTCTCAACGGGTGTACCTATAAGTTCCATTATTAATTTCTATGATTTTGATTACGGCTTCAGTAATAAGGTAATTCGCAAAATGTAACCTTTCCGGTAGTGATCGCATTCCAGAATCGACCAATTGTCTATGTAAATTTGTTTATCTACATTTTATAGAAAAAAAAGAATATATGTCTGTGGAACTAAGGAACGAGCTAAGGAACTCGTGATCGTGAATAAATAGGCAAACATAATTTTGCCAATATTTTGCGAGTTGTCCTTAATTAATTTTCTCCTGTTTAATGTCTAAGACTTGTGGTGCAGAGCGTTGGTGTTTTCATGCTTTAGAATTGCTTCTTTAATGTTTAGTGCGCATATTTTTATCTATAGTGCGCATATATCTACCTATAATTTTGTATAGGTACTTTTTTTCCAATCGTCTTCACATGGAACGGAATATTTTACGAAGAATTAAACTTTCGTAGTGATGCTAAATACGAAGTCGAAGCCGGTTGCTATGTTTGACACATGGCTGTGCATTTTAACGTTTTGGTCAAGACGTCGTCGGTGTTTCGCCTCAATTTGGTCAATGTCGTTGGCTCTTACAATAATCAGCCTAGTTTCAGGTGGTTACACGTAGTCAAACAATGCGCGAAATTCACTAACATAAGTCTTCTATGCGCCATTCCTAATCAGCAACAAAGAATAGCAACGAATATAGCATACGTAAGCCAAACTATTGAGATGGCCGAATCTGGACAAAGAATCAATCGTGTTCACTGTAGCTCAACTGGTCGAGCATTACTCGCGACAAGTAAGGGTTGCAGGATCGTACCCTGCCGGTGAATCGCACATGGTTTTTTCTTTCGGCATTTCCGTCCACTAACATTTCAAGTCCATTCACTCTACTAGTAAACGTCAGAATAAAGGGGCCTGTACGGCTTAGTTGTCATCATAATTGTCAAAATTTACTTAACAAGACATGTTGTCAATAAATAAAAATCTAAAGATGGTTGGTTGGACCTGGAATCGAACTCAGGACCTTTCATTCGACGGTCATAGTTGCTACCATATGCACCACAGCCCACTTCCATCTCGGATGTCCAAATAGGCTATATGTTCTCTCTGCATAAAATAATGCACATAAACTAACAACATGAAAAAATGTACATTTTCTTGAAGGGCATCGATAAATTAGTTATGTATCTATAAAAATTGTTAGACTACAATTTTTGTTTTAAAAAAATATCATGTAATTACAGCTTGAATTGCGTTTACCTAATAATGTTTTCTGCATTCTGCGCGTCAATTTCATCATATTTGTTTAAAACAGTCTATGTGCCGAAATTAGAGAATAAAATATTTAATCGAAACTTTTGACTGAAACGTTTAAGGCGGGAACACTCTCAATCTTAAATCTAAATCGATAGTAAAACGAAAATCACACAGACAATTCAACATTTATCATAAGCCGGTACAACTGCGATCCGGTTCCGGCGAATTAAATGTTTTCGGGACATGCACAATACACCATTTTCAGAAAAAAGAAACAGAAAAAACTTAAAGCCAGGTGATAAACTTTTTTCCCACATGAACAGCCATCTTAATTTATTCAAATTAGTCATTGAATTTTTGTATGCTTAATTATTATGTATTTTTCTTAATATTTATTTCTCCTATTACCGAATATTAAAATGATTTGGAAATTTATCAAAGTAGGGTTCGATGGTCTCGGAATTCGTAATAATTTGTAAACGAAATTAAACGAATTTTATAAAACAAACAGTTTGCCGTAAATGTTTTTTTTATGCATTATGTTTAAGAACCTTAAAAGTCTTTTCTGTCTTTGGGCGCTTGTATAGATATCGTAGTCGGCTGAATCATCGTTAAGCTAATGTGTATGGCACCATATTGTTTTAATTTCAAATGAGACACGCTTTAATTGTTAAAGAAAGAATTCGTTTTAGGAATAATTTTTTTGTGCAAAAACGAGGTAGCCTTTATTAATAAGTGAAACATAACATTTTTAACACTCCTTTAGATTTTTTTAAGCAGTTTTCCTAAAAAAAAACAATGGAACCTACGTGACGTTACTATTTGTTAATGCTAAGTATAGGTATCTATAACTGTCGTTATCTAATAATTTTTTTAAATTAAAATAATCTAACTTTTGTTGGCCTAAATCTTATCTCTTTGATTGATTTTTTAATCATATGATTAATCTTTATTTTGATTGCAAAGACAATGAATTCGATTCGATTTGGAAAAATTATTATATCTACGTAGCTATACCTATATTATAGGTATCACGTGTAAACTTTGTATCGATATACCAACGAATTTTATTATCTGAAAGTTAAAGTGTAGAATGTAGATAGCTGTTTGGAAATCCAACCATGTTAAAGTTTTTGTCAAATTTTGGACATGTTTTACCATTGAACCTATGTGGTGCGAGTATTATTAGTACTTAATTGTACTGTGAACTCGTGCTGCTGCGCCACTCTTTTTATTTATATTTTTAAACCTAAACAAAAATTGTAAGATTTCCATTAATTACATCAATTACAACATCATACTTAGTTGACTGGAACGGCTCAAGTCCGATGTAATGTAATAAATGTTTATTTTTTTTTTTGATAAATTCTAACCAAATTCTAATCCTAACCGTCGGCGTCGCGTCGTGCCGTCACCTGAAAAAAAAAAAGACTCGTTCTTTTTAACTTGTCCGACCTCTGCGAGCGTCTGACAAGCGCTCCGAGAGTAACATTTGTCTTCTCAAAGTGCCGTTCGGATTTCGCAAAAAGTGTTAGGTTTGTAGGTCCCTTTGTACCTACAGTGAAGAAATCGACACACATAGCATATACATTGTTGAGAGGTTGGACCTCCTGGTTCATCTCGAGCTATTGCGCCACTCACACTAGTTTGGAATTAAAAAAAAATAAAACAAAAAAAAACTAAAAACACCTTTACCTACCTGCTCACTTACTTTATTCGTAAAAAATTATTCACTGTCTATTTTTTCTTTAAATCATGAAATTTCCCCGTCAAGATTCCTTCCCCCCCATCTAACTTGGACCTTTTTTCTAAAAGCAATAGCAAAGAAAAGCTTATTTACGCACCCGCCCGTAGTTGCTGCCAAATATTTTATGTCAAGAAGCAAGCAAGAAAGAAAAAAAACTGACAAAAGTACATTTATTGACAATGGAATTGTCAGTTGCATGACAGTTGAATTGACAGTCTTGTTGTTTTGTTGTTCTATTAAAAACTTAAAAAAAAAAAGTTGTTCAAACAAAGTTTACCTATACGAGGTACGAAGTACGACGTACCTTGACTTATTTGCTTTGTAAAATCGCACAAATTAAATTTTTTTATGTGTCTAGGCCAGAAGGTATATGTATAAAACCTTTATTTATTGCTATATATATATATATTACCCTAATTAAAAAAAATGCTGTAACTACCTTTAAAAAAAATCGCAATAAAAGTGCCTGTCCTCACACTGCAATAATTTGAACTTTTTAGTTAAATGTCACTTCTTAAGTGCCTTAAAATCGGCGGCAGGAAGATACAGCTTAGTTTAGAATATAGAGTTGTATGTTTTTTTATCTTGAGCCTCAAATCATAATTAAAAAATTTTAAAATCTAGTACAATTCTTGTCTGAATAAAGTCGTGTCCCCATATTTCGTCACTGGCATCATGTAATCTTTTTCCTCAAAATCCGAATATGAATTCAATTTTCCAATCCAATTTTTTTAAGGAAATTCGGCTGCCTTTATTTTCCACAAAATATTTTACAGTGTTTTGTAGTCTATGGGCCAATTTCACAATCGAAACTTAAATATCGATTCGGACACTTAGAGGTAACTTACTGTTAATTCTCACTGTCGCAAGGGTGCCTTGACCAGTTGGTGTAATAATACAATAACAACAAGTGAGGAGGGATGTCTGTTTCACATCCAGCGCGAGAGAGCGAGCGAGGGTCTCGGGCGAGCTGTCAGTTGTCAAATGAATTTCAATCAATGGCAATATATAGGGTGGTTCTGGTTAACAATACCAGCGTTATCGCTGTCAAAAATTTGAAAACCCAATCGCTGTTGTGAGTTATGACTCGCTGTTGAATAGACGTTTTTTTCTCGAAGCTAATAGGTACTTGTTGTGATACATAAACCATGCATTTGCAATAAAGTCAACAAATTTTAGAAATTTGTTTAGTTTTGTCACAGTGCAGTCAAACTGTGTATTAACAAACGATTTCTCTGGTTTCTCGTTGTCGCTGCCGCTCTGTTTTGTCGCTCTCGCGCTTAAAGTAAAACTGCCACAACCCATGATGCGAGTGACAATTTTGTGATGCAAGTGACTCTTGGGTTGTAAGATACAAAACAAAACACTTTATTGATGCGTAAACTAAAAGGGAGCAAAGAAAAACTTAAAAAACATTGCATAGTGAGTGATCTCAACCAAATATTGGGTATTCCTTATTGAAGGATATGATTATTCATCAAAATTTAGATATTTCTTTTGAGTCGAAAAATTGACATTCTTTTTAATGAAAATAATTATACCTAATACCCAAACGTTCTTTTACTACCATTCTACGAAAAAGCAAAATGATAAAAATTGGACCTGAACAAAACCGAAGATTGTGATAATAACTTTTGAAATTTAAATAATCATAGATTGCATTTTATCTCACAGAGAGAGCAGAAAGCAGAATAATGGAGCAAAAGAGACGTTTCTTTAACCTTTTTTACCAGCTTTCAATTCCGTGACGAAAGTGACAGGATTTTACAGTTTGGGTGACATTTTAGGTTATTTCATGCAAAATATTACGAAAATGGCACCAATAGTAGATCTCACTTGCAGATTTCTTTATTACATTAAAAAGAAACAAGTTTTATTGAAATATAGATTTTTTTAAAAACGAGCAAAGTGTGAGATGAAACTAAGTGAAATTATTTGACGCCAGTAAAATAGCCAGCTGCAATTCACCCCCCAAAGAATTCAACTACCAAACCTGGCAAAAAAATGAACGCTCATCAGAACTCATCATAAGGATGTAGAATTAAGTACTTTCCGCATGAAGTTTCTCTTCGCGCTTATTTTGTTACTTCTACTAGGTATGTATATTGAGTCTTAGCCCCTTTACTTGAGGCTGATTTAGAAAAAAAACGATTGGTTTTGTCCACTTCGAAGGCCGAGTGTGAAAATTTCATTCCAAACTCTTCGCAATGCTTATCCGTGAAATGTTTCAACAACCCATGTTTCTACCCATGCTTCCAACCCATGTTTCAACAAACACATCGTACACCTACGAAGCCTCTTAAAAATTATCTTAACAATACAATAAGCCAATAAGATACCTTCTGTCACCATAAAAATTATATGTTGTATAATACCTTTGCCCAGCTTGCAGCCTTTTATTTTTGCAATGTCAGTGGTAAAACTAAATAAATCCCTCATGTTTACCCATCGCTGTATGTAGGGTTACTAATCATCATTCCATTAATCACAGAGCCCATCAAAACTCAATCACCACCATGAACAACAACAAAAAGTGTCACTGTCAGCAAACAATGCGGGCAAACACCTCTGCGGGCGCCAAGTGTAACCTACCGCAGCTCGGTATACGGTGCGTGTCCTTTTCGTTTTATTATCGCTATGCACCACACCAACAATCGAAGAGCCTGAATGCAGTATTTAGTGTGAAAACTACAGGCATTCCCAAAAATGAATTGTTCCTTTTTTCACAGCAATAAAGTCCTTTAAGATGCATCAGCTGTTTGTGTGGGAACGATTTATTGATCCTACCTGATCAATAAGCCAACAAATTTAATTCAATTGTATTTTTTTGTTGTGGTAAGGCTTGAGAACCATAACTCCATTGTACCTATACGTATGTGTATAGGTATATAAAGTCATCATCATTAACTTTCTTATAGTTTGGGGCGTTATCGTCAGCGCACCAACAACCAGTGGTTACTGATAAGGATATTTGATATTTTTTAACGATAATTATATTTCTTGTAACGCATGCGTTTTGTTTGGCCTTTAATACTCGCAATCTCTTGTCATTAAGTCATAAATAAAATTAAAATTTTCACAAATCATTATTTTGATACGGACACTAGGAACGGTGCGGCAGTGCATGAGCTTTATTATTATTTGGGTAAAAAATGAAATTGTTTGATTAAAAAAATAAAGTAGTGGGATCTGATAAACACCTCTAGTATAGTTGTGTCAATATGGTTTTAATTCATTAACATTACTATCAGTTTCCACTGGGAAGGAGCTGCGTGTTACTTATTATGCTCTGTGCGGCATAAGTCAGTCTTAGAGAATCCTGATTTAAATCAAAATGTGAGATTATCTAAATTTATTGTCTTTTTTTCTTCTTTTTTTTAGGTCACAGCATGTTTGCTTTCTCGTTCACTTTGAAACAAGGAGAATCTACTGATATATTAAGTGACAAAAAATACGAATAGTGAGACAAAAAAATAAAAACAATATTCAAAAAATAACACACACTTGGGTGTTAACACAGTGCATATTTTTCGTGTTACAAGTGTTTATATAAAAAACATTCAAAATTATTCTCGAAATGGATATGACTTCAACAGCGGAAGCTGCTCGCAGTTGGTACGAGAGTCCGCGGCTGGGTGGTTCACCAAATGCCAATGGACTAGGGGCGGGCGGCAGCGCTCATCAAGGCTTATCCAGTGGCTCGTCGGGGGGACTCGATGCATCCGATATGGGAGCATTCTATGCCTTGGAAAGTTCTGGACATCATAGAAGATACTATTCGACTGGTTACCATCCAACGCATGGTAAGTTTTAATTTATATTTTTTTCCTTTACTTTACGTTCATTGTTTAAATGTTTGCAAAAAAATTCACCGGCATTGATTTTGATCAACTTTTTTGAAAACAATCATTTATTAACATTTTTGACTTTCATGTAACTTTATAAAAATTTTTAAAAGCCACATTTCCAGTTTAGGAGCTTTAATTGTTTTAACGAAAGTTAAAATTTAATATGTTTACAAAATAGTATGCGTGCTATTATAATTTGTTCATGTTATAAGGTTTTTTGACTGAGAACAATTTTTTTAACAATTTTTTGATGAATATTATGAATTCCACAAAATACTTGTTGGGCATGGAAAAAAAACGCGTTATCAGCCTGATAAAAAGACTATTAGAGGCGGTTTTTCAGTGCTGAGTTAAGTCCAGATCTGCCACTAAGACACACTCTAAAGAAATTTTTTGTGATTTCACTACAATTAATGTAGGAAACCGATAACCTACAATAATTGTAGTGAAACTTCAACAAAGAGGGATGGCAAAAATCAGAGTGAATTCGCTCATTGAATTGCTAATTTAACATTTTTTTTGAGGCAATTCACTCTATTTTTGTGCTCAATTAAGAAAATTCGCTACAAGAAACGGGTATAATAACATTCCCGGCGAGTGGATTCACACTTTTTTGGAATACATCAAGGAAAATCCCTCCAAAACAGGAGTTATTTTACAATTTTTTTTTAGGCATTCACGCCTTTTTGTGGTGAGAAATAGCGAATTCACTCCAAATTAGTGGTGATTTCTCAATTCTTGTGAGTGAAATTACACTGTTTTCTTGTGGTATATGCTATGCATTGCCGACCTTCGAAGTCACAAATAAAAGATATACAGAAGAAAGTATTTTTTTTCTTATAATCTTTTTTTCTCTTTAATAGAAAACACAATAAGAAAAAAACACATTAAACATAAGAAACACAAGAAACACATTTGAAACACAAGGTTTAGCTGGAGTTATCTACGGAGGGTTGATCAGCTGCTCTTCTTTATGTCGCGGTCATTCGCCGTTTAAACAAACTGAAAAATTGAGAAAAATTAATGTAGATAATTCAAAGGGGTACATAATGCAGTAGTTAAACCTACCAATGATATATTTATGCATTATGATATTTATTTTAGATCCGCGATACCTTCACGCCTTTATTAAAAAAATTTAGAAAAGAAGAAACACACGTTTTTTCCTAATGCGCACACGAAACTAAATGATTCCGGTAGGACGCGCACGCGCAACAGGAATTTGACTCCATGACGAAAGCTTTTTCACTCCAAAACAGGTTGTCAAGTATATAAAGGATGGAATTCACATAATTTCAGAGTAAAAACATTGCAGTAGAGTAACTAAGCATTCTTTTTGTGTAAATTGGCAAATTACTCTAGCTGCGATTACTTCACAACATTTAAAAATCTGTACTCCAAAAATCGAGTTAAATTCACTATATTTATTGTAGTTAATTTTCCGGTTTTCTTTAGAGTGTAGTCTAATCCCGTAACAAAACGAATCTGAAGCAATTCCAGGGAACAGTTTTTCAGTTAATTCCATCAACAAAGTTAGCAAATCTCAAAATTTTTGCCTCTCCCAACTCTAACTTCACAATAAACACAGAAAAAGGATACCTAGTTATTCTCAGATGTCATTTTTCAAAGAAACCAGAGCCGCCATTTCACACAGAAAAAACATTCAAAGAAGTTAATACTGTTCACCAGATTTGATCCGGGCATGCTTAACTCACCGCAAGAAAAAATAAGCAACATGACGTAACGTAAAAATAAATTAATGGCGTCTTCTTTTGAACACCGAACTACCATGCTGAGCTGTCAAATAATACTCGGTGTTCGCAACAATTCCAGGCTGGTGTCCACTCGGTTTCATTGTGTACAGATACTGCACCGGTGCGGTTTAAAATTGCTTCGACTTCATTTTGTTTATGTGTTTATACCCGATCCCATAGCATAGGAGGTATATTAAGTTTGTCACATAGTTTGTAACACGGTGAAATAACAATGGTAGACCCCCAAGACCTTGAGGGCATATGATCGATACCGAATTCTTTTAGGCATTAAGTTTTAAGCTAGGGAGCTGAAATTTGGTACAAAGGTTCACAGTCATCCGAAACAGTACAAGTGTAAAAAATTTTCGAATTCACCCACAGACACGCCTACAATCGGTGCACTCGTGCAATTACCACCAGAGCTTTTAAAGCTGTTTTTCAAATGCATTTTATTCAATATTTTTTTTTTCAAATTGAAAAAAATTTACTCAATATATTATATTATAGAAAACACTATATTATATATATATATATATTATAGTTCTATTTGTTAATATAAGACTTTGGGCCACGCCCACATTTGGAGGCAGAATTGAAGACAAGCCTAAAAATTTCCAGAAAAACGTCATTTCGACTGGCCTTAAGCCATAAAAAAAAACCATAAAAACCATAAAAAAAAAGAATTAGCAAGTTAGATCAACGGGGCTTAATTCTAGATTTCGTTCTACAAAGTTTTAAGCAACGCCCCCTTGTAAGGGGCCTTTTTTCAAAAATATTGAATTTGAACCAAAAAATTGCATTTTTACGTATACATTTAAGCGTAAAGCAGCGTTGTCACAAGCAACGTAAAACAGGAACAGAAACAGAATCCAATACATTAGCAACTGAAACCTTAATTCGCTGAATGCTTTTTGCGTTGCTAATATATGAATTTCTGTTTCTGTTTCTGTTACTGTTCCTTGTGACAACGCGGCTTAGGGAGTCAACTATAATAGTCGCAAGTAAACTAAAGCTAATGTCATAACCAGACGAAAATTTCGATTCAGTTTCGTTAAACAGACAAGCAACCCGCAATTGCCTGTTGCAAAATTATAAATCTGACAAATCAAATTTTCATTTGTTTCGCGAATTTGTGAAAATAATTCTCGTTGGGAACAGCCTGCAAAACTAAGAGACCCCCATAAGTATTTTAAATGTGCCGAAAAACAAGAATTCGGCTTACTCTCGGTCCAAGTTCAATAGAAAGAATCAGTACGTGCGAAATGTGCGATCAAGAGCGCTGAATACATACGAAATAAAAGTCCAAGGAAACTTCACGAATTTGACCCGACCGATATTATGGGTGCGACACACGAATTCAATGTATTCGCTCAGTTTCTTAAGGCTCCGTAAGAAGCATTCCGTCTATTATAGATGGCCCTTAACTAAGAAATAATTGATGGTTTGTAATTAGGGGCGGTTGGAACACGCCCCTTTTTAAAAGTTTGCACTTCTTATAAAACGTCAAAAAACAACAATAAAATCAGTATTTTACAATGTGGGATAGGATGGGGTATTCAAAGTTCCCCTTTAGGGACTGTAACTTCTGCGTACACACTGTAGCACGTACTCACTGTTTTTTTTTTTTTATTTAAGCATGACTTTGTTGGCGCCTGTTTTTTTTTACTTCTTACTTAAAAGAAAAGAATTTTGATAGCTGAAATGAGAGATGTTGAGATATTAGTAATTTGAGATGTTAGTAACTTTTTATAGATTTTATACGATTTTAGTCGCGTTGTAAAAAGTAACGAATAGAAATTGAGTTGAAACGTCACTTCTCATACACAGTCAAAGCTACACCCAGCCTCCACTGTCAAATACAACGGTGGCGAAAATTCGAGTTCGTTGTCGACACCGAACTTATTCGGAGTTCAAAAGAACATTTACATGAGCACGATTCCGTTCATATGAACGAGAAAAGAACAATTTTTTCTGTATTCCACACCAGTTTCACGATTCGGTGTTAGAAAGAATACGCCGTTTCAGAAAATTTTAAGTAAGAAACGTCATTTTTTAAAGTTCGTAAAATTTTTTAGAATTTCTTTATACGTTTTATATACAAACCAAATTTCATAACAATCAGTTTTACCGTTAAGAAACAAGAATAATGTATTTTTAGCTTTCGGGAAAAATCTCAGAATCTGGTAAATATTCAAAGAAACCTACCTTGTTTCCTTTCAAAAATTCAAGAAACCTACCAACTTCCCCAATATTCAAACCCGTACTCTAGTTTTCCCAAAAAATAACAAATAATTCCTGATGTGTGTGATTTTTTTAAACCTTTTGGTGGTAAGTGGTGGTAATTCTTTTATCGAAAATACTTCAAACCCGCAGATTTGAAAAGGTTTAACCAAAAGTTGATTTTAGCCTTTGCTGCTGCGGTTGCTATATGTGTTTGTTTTCTTAGTATCGACAATTCTTAAAGAAGTGATTAAGAATTTATGACTTAATCAGTGTTGACCGAATTCCGGTTAAATCTCACTAAAATCACTTGACTTTAAAAAAATCGGTCAGAATTTTTCAAATTCTGTCTGGACAAATCGATTTATAACCGATTTTTTGAGCGAAACGAGAAAAATATTTAGCACCAAATTTATTTCTTGAATACAAATAATATTGTTTTTATAGACTAAAAAACATAGAATTAATTCTTTCGTAGATTCAAACAAATGTTCATGTTTGCAAAATCAGTTTACAGGCAGCCTAGCTCTAGGCTTTAACTCTAGACTTTAAGATAAGCGCCAAAACACTTACCATCAAAATTCAAAATGTAGGTAATTAAACCGTTATGTTTAATTTACCATTTAAAAATACCATAAGTGGTCCGTTTTTCATTTTTGGATGTGAGAAAACAGTCGCTACCTACCCCGGGGTCGGATTTACTCTCGGCGGCCCTGCCCTGAGAATGACTGAGAATGAAAGTTGCAAAGTTGGCTGAGTTGGCTCTTAGAATTCTAGCACCACTAAACGCAGAAAAATGAATAATAAATAAATACCTATGCTTTTTGTGATTTGTAGCGCTTGGCTCACAATTTTATTTTTTTTTTTTAAGAATCGAATAATAAAATTATAAGTATGTGCCTAGGTATAAAATTCAATTCCAAAAGACGAAAGTAAAAAAAAAACTGCTGCATGCAATCCACCAGCGGATTGATGTTCACCTTTTGGTCTGACTGTCGAATTAAATTCGAATAATGACAACTTGCATTGCCTGTCAAAGAAATGCCAAATGCCGAATCAACAATAGGACTAACACTGGGATTGTGTTTTTTAAGCACACTCCTGCACAATAAGTACAAAAACAAGAACCTTCCACTAAACCTTCGACGTTTTGCCATTGAATGCTTTATAAATCGAAGTTGGCGGCCGAAAGAGGAACTGGCAATAACTCCTCGGAGGAAAATTCCATCTCCTGTCGACTCTGCTGTGCATGTTTGACAACAATGGAGGCGCGCACAAACAGAAAGCAATTCTGAAAAAAAACAATCGCCTCCAGTCGTTTTGGAGCAGAAAGGCGTTTATTTTATTATTTTCTACTCATAGATCCAATTACCCTCCCGTCAAATTTGAGGGAGGATTTTTGCTCTTTTCAGAACTTTCTTAGTTAAAAAAAAAATTAATCATGGCTCATTTTTACGGCAACACAATTTTAAAGCGCGTGTCAAATATATGATGTAGTTATGTCTAGGTACCTACCCAAAAAAAAAAAATGGGACAGCGCACACACCAAAAGTCATAGTATTGCGCAGCGGTACTTTTTTATGGCTTTTTTGCAGTCCATCTTTCGTTGTTTTTTATATTTTTTTGTGTAGTTATTACTTTCTTTACAGCCACAATTGTTGTCTGTCAAAAATGTTTACGATGACCTGACATTACACACAAGCCGAACAAAAGCCTAGCAGAAAAATGTAAAGACACAAATAGATAGGTACCTACATACCTACATATATTGCACGTTAGGTACTATACATGAGTGTATAAGGTTGAATGCTTATTTACCCAATGAGGCGACAACTTCTTTCCCCACATACTGCGCCCCAAGTGCGCTGGCCGTGCAGAGAGACCTGTAATTTAACGTTTTCATTTTTCGAAACGCCATGAGCCATCTCATAAATCTTTGAATAGACATGAAAATTACAATGACAAAGTGAATAGAAAATGAAAATTGTCGGCTTCTGGTCGAGCACTGCCCCCACCCTGTGTAATTCGCGGTCTTTTTTCTGTTTGTTTGGTATGGTGGGGGCAACGGATAGGTGGAGTTGTTGGAAGCTTTGGGGTGGTGACACACAGAATATAGGGTGCTCTTGCAGAATACCTATGTGTTTTGTTAGAAAACGCAGCACCCACACCAACAAGCGTGGGTGTATCGATCGATTGTTTACCTATAAGGGTGTGAGCGCGCGTAAGAATGCCATTAAAATCGCATTAGGCCGACAAAACACTGAAAATGGGAAATCGAAAACGAATGAACGACCGCACCACAGTTGGTTGTGTGATAAACGAAAACGTGGGTAGGGAGGTTTCCAACTGCACACCCTTAAAGCGCACCCTTAAGTTAGTTATAGATGGTTTTATAGTCGGCAGAATCGTCCGCCCTTATGTATGGCAGTCATTTTTTGGTGAACGGTTCTTTTTAAAAATGGTTCGTATTGTACCAACTTATATCTACTCTAAAGTGAGATTTTTGTTCACCTAGGCTCACAAAATGGTAGCTTTTTGAACCCGGAATTCTATAAACAATAATGTTATTTCCTGCAACAAGATTCTGGATTTCAGCGAGAAGAAAAGATTTTCCTTTCAAGAACGCACTGACCAAAGGTCTGGACAACAAAGTCTGCGCTGATTTATTTTTTCAGGAAATAAATTTAAATCCAGATCCTTTTTACCTAAAACCTTTTCAGAGGTACAGTCAGTCATTAGTTTTCATTGTAACTAAGTAAAATCAATAATACGAGCCCTTAAAATTAGAGCTATTCACTTTATGTAACTATATGAGATTTGGGTTTGAGCTTGTTGAAATCAATTCTCGAAGTGAACCAGGGAAAACCTTTTTGTACCATGTCTGGTGTGGACTTTTTTTAGATTTTAAAAGTGCTTTAAGTGTTCATTAAAACTTTTTGTATATAGATTCAACTAAAGCAATCGGCAAAAGGCATTGCCTTGGCCGTCCCCTCAGTAGCAGCAAAAATTTAAAAAATTTACTCCTATAATTTTTTTTAAGTATCAAAGTACAACAATTATTCGAAAAAAAAGATTTATTAAAGTTTATAAAAAGTTTATATTTGGTAAAAAAAGGCAATGCTAAAAGTTTCCCGTTTCTGTTTTATGTCTGTATAGGTACTCGCTTCCTTGCAATATTCGTAAGGAGAATCGCATCCCTCTACGTCTACTCCGCTAAGTATACCCAAGGTTCTCTCAATCGTAATCACCGAACTGAAAACATGAAGAGTTCTTGATTCACCAAAGAAAGGCATCTTCGCGCACACTTAAATTGCATAGGCTGCAGTAGAAGGCCCTCTCTATGTGGCATATAATTAAGCTCAGAGGCTCACCTCTAGCCTTGACAATCGGTGAAATTATCGCTATGCATTCCTTGAAATTTCTTTTCATGAGATTGCAGTTGAGCCGATTATATAGTACTCCCTGTACAAAGATGAACTTGCTTCCTCCTCGAGCTTGACTCGAACTTGGTCCTGAAACTTAATATCCAGGCCGCCAATGAATATGATCGTCTAGTAGTTAGGACCCAACATTGTGTAGAGTATAACACACAAATATAAACGCGGGCCTTTTTATCCGAAATTCGTAAACACACTCGAGACCAACAGGAGAACTGATCAAGTCGTGTCAGTCTGTTAACTTTTAGGCCTTAAAATTTCAGCTAGAGAGCTGATTCGGTAGCTAAGCCTGAAGTCCAGATAAGGTTTGAAAATAAGTCGAATCTGTCACAGACACGTCCAATACAGACCTGCATGCTTGACTACACCTGTTTAAAAAACTCTTGAGTTTTAACTATATATTTTTTGCGTCAGAACATCATTTTTTGGCAGGAGGCCTTGCTTTGTAACTGTCTTTAAGGCGACAGAAAAACCTTTATCCCAGCATTGGCCCCGCCCACTTTTTAATCAGATTTAAATACAAATTTAGTTTGTTTTAAAAAAATATGTATGATATTTGGAAGAATATTAAAATAGAGTGGCGCAACAGCTCGAGGTGAACCAGGGCCATTTTCTCAACAATGTATGCTGTGTGTGTTAATTTCTTCACATACATAGGGGACCTACAATTTTTTGCCGAATCCGAACGGCAGTTTGAGAAGTTTTTTGCAAGACAAACGATACTCTCGGAGGGCTTGTCAGACCCTCGCGGAGGTGGGGACCGTGAAAAAGAATTAGTCTTTTTTTTCAGGTGACGATGGCAGGATTCGAACCCAGGCCTCTGGCGTAGTAAGCACACACACTTACCACTACGCCACGGCACCCCGGAAGAATATTATGTAACACAAAATTTAGGTATACAAATTTACTGCATTTTTATATACAAACAATAAGTCTTCGCAGTTTTTTCGGTCCAAAATTGATGTACCTAACCGCATTGCATAAAACGTCTTGAGGTAATATTTCTTATTCTGCCCTCTTTTTGGAGGCGTGGCAGTTTATTTTTCTAGGTAAGGTAGATTTTTTTTTTCAATCCGTCGTAGACGGACTTAAGTTTGTGCTGAAGTTTTCCCATACCTACTTGTTTTTTCCTGCAAGGCAATTGTGGCCACATTGCTTATCTTTTTTTCCGCAAATTTGTTCGATTCTGAAAGCTGTGCTTTATAATGTTTTTATTTTTTTATTTTAATTCGGCACTATAAAAAAAAGTCCATACGCATTACATTAAACTCTTAATGGAACGTCTTCCTCGAGCGAAGGAATGAATCAAACCCAATTACGGAATCTCTTTTTCGTTGACAATCACAATTTGTCAAGCCGGCTCTTAAGCCGCGCACGACCAGCGACAACTAAGTGAGGGCTACCTCAGCATCAGAGATTCAAACGTCAAAAACCGCCATGTACGCACGTAATTAATCGCGTTAATCAGCATTAATTAAAATGAGAAACAAAAGCTCTTCTTGACAGACACTCTGCGCCTATCGCCAAGTCCATCTGTGGGCCATTTGCGGTCTCCATTTGTATTTTTTCGAATTTCAATCACACCTATTAATCATGGTACTCAACACGGCTCATATAAGCTCGTACGCCTCCTGCTAATTATATTTGCCAAAAGACAAAAACCGCTTCGAATCTGGCACGCATTTCTAATAAGACATAAGTGTGTGTAGACCGCTTGAAATAGTCATGCAAATTAATCGATTGACGCGGATTAAGCCGCTTTGTGTCGTCGCACTCGATGAAAACCGCTCATATGCGCCGCCGCGCTGCGCGTTCGCGACTTGACTTGAAGTATTGACAGGCGCTTCTCCGACACACTAGCACACAGAGATGAATCGAGTCCAATCGAAGTGATTTTCTTCAAAGACATTAGTAAGTCGTGTTGACTCTTCTGTCAGTCGGATGACAGTACAGTAGCAGGGATTTTGAGTGCTGCAAGTGGCTGGATATAGTTTGCTCCAAAACCGCCCACTTTGTAAGTGGTGCGCGCGGATGGGAACTTGAGAAAAGTGTCACTTGACGTGAATTTGATGACAGCCATTGCGAGATGTCATCGAGTGTCGGTGTCGACGCAACGCTGCTGCCTAAGGATGGCAACTCCTTGAGCGAGCTCACCCGATGCGATGGCAGAATTAGAATTCACAAGTCGTTGTGACGTGCGTCGGTGCTATTAAGGTGACACCTTTATTCGCGGTAGAATTCTGCACGATTGCTGCGCAAACACTTGCTTGACTTGTCGGTAGGTGATATGTGTGTGTGTGATGCGTGGTCATGTGGAATTCAACAAACGTTCTACGTGTCACTAGTATATTTCTGCGAGATGTGTTTTGCCTCTTATGTTTTGTATTTGTACACATGGACAAGCTTATTTTGTCTTAGCTCTAGCAGCTGAACACCAGCGGCGACTTAATTGGTTGGCATGATGTTGATGAGTCCGAGCGAGCTGCGAGTGCGGTGAGCGTGCAATGTAGGCGCGCAGCGTCACAGATTCCTTTTGGGGATATAAATTGAACGAGGCAAAGTAATAATTATGTCATTTAGCGAAACAATGAGTACACAGCGCGGCTCTACAGAAAAGAGCCGGCGACCGCACATGTGCAAATGTATACACTGCAGCTGTGTTGTGGTTGCAGTGGCGTGGTTGTGTATGCCTCCGGCCACTCTGGGGATATAAGACTGCACACAAAAATTCTAATTAAAACGTCTTCAATGCGTCAGTTGGAGCTCTAAAGGATCCCCTTTGTGTACTTATTAGATTGCGCGAGGGGAAGAGTGGTTTGCAATTAGGCGTGGCACCATCACAATCACCAGTGCAAAAAAAATCAACCTCAACAAGTGTTGAAAGTGACCGCCGCATATTGCCTCTGCCACTGCCGCCACAGTCATCGTCGTCGTACTTGTGATCTTTGTCGTCAGACTTAAGTAATGTCTACTGCTTCTCTATACCATCAGTTTACTTTGTCAATCTGAAGTGAGGATCGTCTCTTCCAGGAATTTGGGTCATAATTAATGTAGCATGCTGCTTGCAGCGATAAATGAATTGGAATGCTGAAGCTGTGCTGTTCTGAGCTGCTGCAGTGCAAACGCCTACTCCCGATCCACCGCCACCAAGCGTCCTGCTCGATGAACACGAGCCTGGATCAAACGTTTCATCAATCATTGCAATCAATGTGCGATCGCGTTTTAGCCAGGTGTTTTGGGGAGTCAAACTTACGCATAGTTTGTCACATCGTCGAAGGAGATCGGAGTTGGAGCGGCTTGAAATTCCAACGACCACATGCTGCGTGGCTTTCGTTGGCTTCGCTCTCGCGCTAGGTGTGCATTCATAACCCCTAGCTGGCATGCTTCATGATTTGTATGCGTCCGATCTGGTTATGGTGGGCTGTGTTTCACGTGAATTACCCAACTATTACACATACGTTATTGTGTCTCGACAACGACAACGACGACGGCAAAGTTTGTTTTCCCGTGATTTCTCAGCTACACACCGGGTAATAAAAACATTTCATTTTTCCTCAAGCCAACGAGAGAGCGAAGATACCTCACTAGGCAAAGCTATATACGTCTTATAGGTATATGTCGAGGTTTTCCACAGAAATTGCCTCTCGACGAGCACTCGTCTATGGAAATTTATTACCAGTGGCCCACCGGCTTACCAACTCACCAGCTTCACCTGGCTGATGGCCCACTGCTCCTGCACTGCCTGTGTATGTGTTAGCGGTGGTATAGCAACAACGGTGGACTTATGTTGTCTTTTGTCAGCCAGTTTGAAAGCTTAGGAGTAAAAGACTAAGTCTTGAGAATGGTATAACTTCACAGGCGACACCTAACAATGTTTTGCGTAGAGAAGTGCATTTTTACTTTGGCGTTTAAGAACGATTGCAAAATCAGTTCCATTGAGAGGAACATGCGAGTTCAACCGCAGAGTGTTCTCCCCTTGCCTTCGCCTCGATTCCGCATGTCTACAGATGCGTATTACCTCTGCTTTTACCGCTCATCCACCATCCCGTCCAGATGCAAAGTGCATTTTGGGTGACATTTTAATTCTTCCAAGTCGAGATCCGCAGGCCGGATTAAATTGTGTTTTTTGTTGATTCGGGGGCATGCAGCAGCTGAAACAAAACTGTTCGGCAACCGACCGATTTCGACGAATCCAATTGGTATCGGTAAGTTATTGCCGCTCTGTACCTGACAGATAGATGGCTCATCTCTGGTTAGCAATTAAAAGCAAATAAACCGCCGGGGATAATATCGTTGTAATTACCACTCTATCGAGTCGAACCGATCACCTATTTAAAAGCCAATTCGATGTGCGCGAGTTTTATAGCTTATTTAACGATTTGAGTAGTTTTATAGCTGCATGGCTTGGCAATAGATTTATTGGTTTTCCATGGAAACCACCAAGAGAAGAAAGACTTTCTCTGCTTGTGATGCCCCGCACTCGCACTTGCCGTCGGCTTCGTCTCAAAGTCCGCATTGGCTTGGCGGCGACTGCTGCTTTGACCCTCTTCTCCTGGGCTTTATTTGTGGAATTCCAATAAAACACATCATTAAGGTAATAAAAATGAATTGAAAACACAAATAAAAGACGAAAATCACTGTGATGGTCAATCGTATAAAGATAACAAACAACGGGCAGTAACTAAGTTTTGTTTTTTTTTTCCTGTCCACACACACTTTCCTAGATTTAATTACCCAACAACTACCATGGTCGGTCGTTCCATTTGTACTCCTTTTATTGTTATGGCCAGAGCATATAAAAGTCGTAAGCTTTTTGGCAAACCCTGTTCAAGAGTAATGGTGATGATTCTTCGACGTGTAATGTATACAAATAGAGGTGTGTACGAACGCTACGCGACTGTTGGTTGGTTCGTTGGTCGTCAAGAGACCGATTTTGGACCGACACGATGAAATGATTTATTTAAATAAGTTTAATTAATTGGTAGACTCCTTTTGGTTAAAGGTAATACCTACCCGAATCTGGTATACTAACTCACACTTCTGGGAATTAAATTTTTTAAACCCAATAAAAATCGCGGTTAAGCAAATGAGATTAAAGCGGGCCTTAAGTGTAAATCTTGCGGCTTGATAAGAAAAGCGCGTTGAAGTTGAAAAGATTTGCATCTAGCTTGTATATGGTTCAAGAGTTAGAGGCAGAGTAACACTTGCTAGAGCGGTTAAATACTTGATCAGTATTCCTGTTATATGTAAGGAAATATTCAATCGAGGTGTTAACAACGAAAATAATGGGATTCGCGTTAAAATTTGCCTAGCGTTTGATGAATGTTAAACGTAAATAAGTTCGTCTTTTGAAAGTAGATGACAGAGAATTCTGCGCTTGGAATACGAAAAAGTAAAATTTTTGCTTCTATTTCCTTTGAATTTTACGGCTACTTGTGCGATTTTGAAAGTTTTCTTGAGAGCTGATTAGACATCAGATCAGAAAAGACGTTTCAACCTTCAGGAAATGCTTTCAAGTGCCCCTTTGATTTTTTCATTTGTCTGGGCGAGATGTTGATCAGATTGAAAATCCATTAAACTAAAACTAAGCTGTCGAAAAGTGGCTCCTCTGCCATGTTTGCACAACTACAGTTATTCACATTAAATGCTCTGGCATCTATGATGACTTGTTCCTTCAAACGAGTGTTGTCAGAACTGGGGGCTCGCATTCTAGGATCTTGACTGATGAGGCTGATGGACTTGGAATATATTATTTTTTTGTAAGAACTGAGCTTTATATGTCTTGTCATACTACTCTGTGTACTGGAAGACAAAGTGTTTTAGTAGAGCTCATAAATAAAATGTTGCACTTTGGCTGCGGCCTAGAACTTGGTACATGCAAACACACAAAGGAGCTATGGCCAGCGGTATACAAAAAGAGATCACTATTTATGATCGGACCAGACTGCAGGGGTATCCGAGTACTCCCTGGAATCCTCACGGGGCACTGCGCTGTGGGTTCACACGCTGAGCGGCTAGGCATACCGCATAACGATTGCTGCAGAAGCTGCAGGACGTTGAGGAAATTGAATCTCTTCATCACCTGCTATGCGAATGCCCAGCCTTATACAGCATTAGGTTTAGTATCCTCGGCAGTTACTTCTTTTATGAGCTCGAAGATTGCCGAGTGGTCATTTACTAAGCGACGTCATTGCGTGATTAGTTTCGAAAATGCCCTCGTCAAGGTTAATTTTGACAATACAGTCAGTACCATAGCCTTTTTTCTGGTGACTTGCAACACGGTAACTATCTTAAACTCCTCCTGTGAAACTGGTGTTTTACACATGACCAGAAATTAAGGCAAAAATCCTACAATGTCCCAAGGGCTGTGAAAATTGTCGTTTGTCAAATATATAATCAAAATGTTGTCTTTATATATTTGACAACATATAGAGACATGTTGTCAAACATGTTCTTCTTCCATCCCAACACTCGTTTTCAATGACAAAACCTACTTGTCAGCTCCGCAGTCAAAGCCAATCTGTTCCAGATACTTCTTCCATCTCAACACTCGTTTTCAATGACAAAACCTAGTTGTCAGCTCCGCAGACAAAGCCAATCTGCTCGCAGCTCTTTTTGATTCCAGATTACACGACATCTCCACCTGTATACTAGAGCGCGTCAAATTATGGAACTTAGTCATTTCCGCACTCATTCAGTAGTAGGACCTCTCGAAAATCTCAATCATCATTTAGTCAATCAATTAATCACTTTCTGTTGCCGCCTATCCTTTAAAAGTTCGCGAAGCGAGGGCGGCTAAATGGCCCTTCCATCGTTTTCGATCCTCCGCCACCAACTCAAGAAGCACAGGCGCGATCTCCAAACGGGTCTCGGGGATTTTCTTAACTTGATCCCACTACCTGTTTCTTGGCCTAACAGTGGGGCAACGCGCTGTCAACTCGGATAACATGACCTGTTTAGGAAGTCTGGCGGGGAGAATGCGAACAACGTGTCCAAACCATCGAAGATTTCGATCCATTGATCGTTCCACTCGAAGAAGTAGCTGCTGAGCATTAAGATTCCTACAAATACTGACGTTTCTCAATCTATCCCTAGACATCTATTCGGCAGCTTGTACCCGTGATCTAATTCTTTGGGTCATTACCCAAATTTAATGACCATAGATGAGGGTTGGAACAAACACTGAATTAAAAACTGAGATCTTTACTTTAACTCCAAGCTCAGCTTTCTTGATGACCGGCCGGCGCAGTTCGTTTGCTATTGTTCCAGCTTGGCCAATCCTACAGAATAACACTGTATCACTTCTTCCATCTTTCGCGTAAAAGCTCTCGGGATACTTAACCTTCTCTGCACGTTTCAATGGGACTCGATTTATGAGCAGGGTACACCGTACACTGCACAGGAGTTCAGGAAACCACCATCACTTCAGATTTGCTCACGTTTACCTTCATCTCAGCCTCACTACAGATGGCTGCCAAACCATCCAGTGCTCGCTAAAATTCGTCCTCGGATGATGCCATGACAGCCTAATATATGCGAAAAGTAGATGGCTTTATTCTGACTCCAGCCATTGCGAAAGATTCCTTACCAAGACAGCGATTGGTAAGGAATCTTTCGCAATGGCTGGTAAGTTCATATATGCTATGAAAAGCAGAAGCGATAGAACACAGCCCTCGCAAAGTCCAACGCACACATCAGGATGGGATGTTGGACTTCTCATTTATCACTCCATTTATCCGTACACAGCTTCTGAAGTTCCTATACAAGGAATGAATGGCTTTCAGCTCACTCAAAGCATAGTCCTGCGAAAGGGTTTATCCCGTGGAACGCGGCCATAGGCCTTTTCCAAATATTCATTATTTGAAAAAGGTCATGGTTGAAGTTGAATAATTTCAGCTACAACTGTGAGCTACACATTGTGTTCGCTCTTATACGTACGTACGAGAATAGGTACGTGTGTATTTAACGTTTCACTCAGCTTCAGATACACGTTTTGATCAGGCATTAGTCAGTTGACAGTTGCTTTGCGGCTTCATAGCATTTTCTAGTCTTTTTTCAATAGCCAGACTTTAGGTTTTTCTGGAGCTGGGCTTTAGAGTAGAGTAGAGATTTTGGATTTGCTCACGTTTACCTTCATCTCAGCCTCACCACAGATGGCTGCCAAACCATCCAGTGCTCGCTAAAATTCGTCCTCGGATGATGCCATGATAGCCTAATATATGCGAAAAGTAGATGGCTTTATTCTGACTCCAGCCATTGCGAAAGATTCCTTACCAAGACAGCGATTGGTAAGGAATCTTTCGCAATGGCTGGTAAGTTCATATATGCTATGAAAAGCAGAAGCGATAGAACACAGCCCTCGCGAAGTCCAACGCACACATCAGGATGGGATGTTGGACTTCTCATTTATCACTCCATTTATCCGTACACAGCTTCTGAAGTTCCTATACAAGGAATGAATGGCTTTCAGCTCACTCAAAGCATAGTCCTGCGAAAGGGTTTATCCCGTGGAACGCGGCCATAGGCCTTTTCCAAATATTCATTATTTGAAAAAGGTCATGGTTGAAGTTGAATAATTTCAGCTACAACTGTGAGCTACACATTGTGTTCGCTCTTATACGTACGTACGAGAATAGGTACGTGTGTATTTAACTTTTCACTCAGCTTCAGATACACGTTTTGATCAGGCATTAGTCAGTTGACAGTTGCTTTGCGGTTTCATAGCATTTTCTAGTCTTGTTTCAATAGCCAGACTTTAGGTTTTTCTGGAGCTGGGCTTTAGAGTAGAGTAGAGATTTCGGATTTGCTCACGTTTACCTTCATCTCAGCCTCACCGCAGATGGCTGCCAAACCATCCAGTGCTCGCTAAAATTCGTCCTCGGATGATGCCATGATAGCCTAATATATGCGAAAAGTAGATGGCTTTATTCTGACTCCAGCCATTGCGAAAGATTCCTTACCAAGACAGCGATTGGTAAGGAATCTTTCGCAATGGCTGGTAAGTTCATATATGCTATGAAAAGCAGAAGCGATAGAACACAGCCCTCGCAAAGTCCAACGCACACATCAGGATGGGATGTTGGACTTCTCATTTATCACTCCATTTATCCGTACACAGCTTCTGAAGTTCCTATACAAGGAATGAATGGCTTTCAGCTCACTCAAAGCATAGTCCTGCGAAAGGGTTTATCCCGTGGAACGCGGCCATAGGCCTTTTGCAAATATTCATTATTTGAAAAAGGTCATGGTTGAAGTTGAATAATTTCAGCTACAACTGTGAGCTACACATTGTGTTCGCTCTTATACGTACGTACGAGAATAGGTACGTGTGTATTTAACTTTTCACTCAGCTTCAGATACACGTTTTGATCAGGCATTAGTCAGTTGACAGTTGCTTTGCGGCTTCATAGCATTTTCTAGTCTTGTTTCAATAGCCAGACTTTAGGTTTTTCTGGAGCTGGGCTTAAGAGTAGAGTAGAGATTTCGGATTTGCTCACGTTTACCTTCATCTCAGCCTCACCACAGATGGCTGCCAAACCATCCAGTGCTTACTAAAATTCGTCCTCGGATGATGCTATGATAGCCTAATATATGCGAAAAGTAGATGGCTTTATTCTGACACCAGCCATTGCGAAAGATTCCTTACCAAGACAGCGATTGGTAAGGAATCTTTCGCAATGGCTGGTAAGTTCATATATGCTATGAAAAGCAGAAGCGATAGAACACAGCCCTCGCAAAATCCAACGCACACATCAGGATGGGATGTTGGACTTCTCATTTATCACTCCATTTATCCGTACACAGCTTCTGAAGTTCCTATACAAGGAATGAATGGCTTTCAGCTCACTCAAAGCAAAGTCCTGCGAAAGGGTTTATCCCGTGGAACGCGGCCATAGGCCTTTTCCAAATATTCATTATTTGAAAAAGGTCATGGTTGAAGTTGAATAATTTCAGCTACAACTGTGAGCTACACATTGTGTTCGCTCTTATACGTACGTACGAGAATAGGTACGTGTGTATTTAACTTTTCACTCAGCTTCAGATACACGTTTTGATCAGGCATTAGTCAGTTGACAGTTGCTTTGCGGTTTCATAGCATTTTCTAGTCTTGTTTCAATAGCCAGACTTTAGGTTTTTCTGGAGCTGGGCTACAGAGTAGAGTAGAGATTTTTTTCTACGCAGTGACTTTTTCTCCGCCTTTTTGGGGACTTACATACTACCAATAACTTTTTATTCAACATTTAACATCATAACATCAAGGTTCTTTCTTTGGGGTACCTTGAACACCCTTTGTTTTTTATACTTTTTTTATACTTTTTTTCCTAAGAGTAGGTAATTGCTAGGTTTTTGACCGAAGTGGTGTTTCTCATTAAAATTTTACCTTGCCTGTCTAAAAAACAAAATCCGAGAGTGGCTTTATTAAGGGCGCATAACATCATGAAGACTTTTTCTAACGGTAGGCACAATTTCTGGTCGAATAACTATTTCAAAGTTAAGAACCACGCAAAAATTGCATTTGCAAATAAAATTTTAAGTGTAAGAAGAAAGATGAAAAAAAAACATCGGCTGCTCTCTTGAATCCTTGTTACTGGGCCCATTGCTGTTAGCTATCTAAAAACATTATACTTAGAATTTCAAGGAAGCGAAACGATTCTAGCAAGACCAAAAACTCCATTCAACTTAAAGTATCAATGGACCACGAGCATACCGCCTTCTAAAAAAACCCTTGTTGGACTGAGCTCCTATATATTTATAACATCCTATCCTAAAATTAGTTATTTAATCTTCTCATCTAGAAGTCAACAGTGCAACATTAAATTATTAAACAATTTTTCACTCATCTGCACTCTAAATATCCAACATACAAGGCTTTGATATCTAAATTTCGGTTTTTGGGCAACGTCCCTGCATTTTCCTCAAGCGATGAACATCGCCATCGAATTAAAATCAAATTGACTTCTCTACAAGCACCCACAGTTGTACAGATAAGGTACTCAACAGCAGCAATGAGACAGCTTCTCTTTACCACCATTCGACAACCTAAATTGACCAATTCAATTGGTAGGATACTCGTGTATGGCAATGAAAATCGTTTCTAAGCAATTTCCTCGTTGAATCAGCTACATACATGTCCAGTATGCAGGAACGCACAACCAAGGATGCACCACTGTGGGGTTTTGAATCTGTGTCTGTACTTATGCCAAATTGCAATATGAGGGTGCAAGCGAATGCACAAGAAATCGCCGTCGATTTGTCAATTTATTGTACACTTTGTGCCACTGTGACTTCATTAGAGTACACGCACGCACATACGCGCAAGCTGGGCCTGGCTGCGCGTGAAATTAATGAACGCTGCCACATTTGATATTGTTAGCTGTTTGGTACCCCTGCTGCGGTGCGATGCTGTGTGCTTCCAGCGCACAATAAAATTAAGAACGTAATATTAAAATGACAAATCACAACAGTGGACGGCTGAACGCACAGTGTCAAGTAATTTGGTTTGAATCTACCTGTTCGCTGCGCTTACACCAGTGTCATGTTCAATTGCCCGGTATAATATATGTTATTAATGCGTCCTTAGCTTTGTCCTGAGACAAGGAATTAATATAGGTAGATTCAGTGGAATTTTAATAACAAACAGTGGGTCAGTAGGGGTGACATCTCCTTGTGACGGGGCACATCTCTGGTCTTTTGTTTTGCTTTCTAGGAAAATGTCACCTCGCGAATGTGATGGTAGTTGTATGTATCAGGCAAATGTGTAAATTGGCTGAGACAGTCTTTTTTGCAATTGTCGTGATTATTTCAGGGCGTTATTGTACAAAGTTAAAAACTTTTTAGATTAAATATTTCTAAGATTAAGCCACTCGCTGTGCTTGAATTTTCGATCTTTGGTGCACACCATTGACTAATGTGACATTGGTGCACCTACCCAGACATGAGAGCCAGATTCCTATTCTCACCATCGAATCCCGGTCCTGCCTTTCACCAAGAACAATAGAATATGACCAAGATATCTGAATCTAGATATTACGATGCGATCGAGCTTACCACGGACCAAAACAGAAAGACTATAATGAATGTGGGCCGCAAAAACATTTTTATTTTTAATATTAATCGGGCTTGCTTTTGAAATTTTTGAAAATAAGTAATCAGGATATAATTTGGATTAATATTATAAATTTGCATAAACAAAAAAACGAGGTCAACACAAATCGCATATATATATATTTTTATTTTTGTGCTAGAATAGCGGTAATGTTATAATTTTCCTTAAATCTGGACAGAATCGCGGACTGATCGGAACTTTCAACCCTGCCAATAATCTCATGTCATTTTAGTTTTTATAGGGATAGGCATAACATATTATAAAAACAACTCGGCAACCAAATTTTTTTTTTCTTATTCAATTTTTAAGCTTTGAAAAGTAGGCGAGTGCGTCAAGTATTCGTTTCGCGACTGATTGTAGCAAAGAGCCTGCTCACTCTAATATATGGTCGGCAATGAAGTTCTATAATATACATAATATATATATATATATGTATGTATGTATATATATATGTATATTATATTACATTTGATATTTTCTATTATAATATAATATATTATATATTATATAGTATATTATATATACACATTTAATATTGTAATATATTATTTATATATTATATATATATTATATATATAATATATGTATATACATATTGCATATGTAGTATATATTATATATATATAATATATATATATAATATATAAGTATTATAATATATTATAAATAAATAAAATAAATAAATAGAGTGGCGCAACAGCTCGAGGTGAACTAGGGCCAACTTCTAAACAATGTATGCTGGTGTGTTAATTTCTTTACATACAAGGAGACCTACAATTTTTTGCCGAATCCGAACGGCACTTTGAGAAGTTTTTCAAGACAAATGATACTCTCGGAGGGCTTGTCAGACCCTCGCGGCGGTGGGGACCGTGAAAAAGAACAAGACGTTTTTTTTCAGGTGACGATGGCAGGATTTGAACCCAGACCTCCGGCGTAGTAAGCACACACACTAACCACTACGCCACGGCACCTCATTATAATATATTAGTATTATTTAATAATTATTTTATAATTAATATATTAATTATATATTATATATGTATTAATATGCCGTATGTAGGGGTGCCGTGGCGTAGCGGTTAGTGTGTGTGCTTACTACGCCGGAGGTCTGGGTTCGAATCCTGCCATCGTCACCTAAAAAAAAATACTTGTTCTTTTTCACGGTCTCCACCTCCGCGAGGATTTGACAATCCCTCCGAGAGTATCACTTGTCTTGAAAAACTTCTCAAAGTGCCGTTCGGATTCGGCAAAAAATTGTAGGTCCCCATATATGTGAAGAAATTAACACACACAGCATACATTGTTGAGAAGTTGGCCCTGGTTCACCTCGAGCTGTTGCGCCACTCTATTTATAATATGTATAATATAATATTATATCTATATATAATATATAATATAATATATAATGAGGTTTTACTTGATTTTTTTATTAACCCTTCTGCCTTTCATATAAAGATTTGCGTAAGTTACATTGAAGCCTAATTGAAAGAAAACTCGCAAACAATTTTTAATAATCGTGAATACCCATAAAGTCAAACTCAAAATTACAAGATGAGAGTAGCTGAGCCGGTACGCATGTGGCCCGCGTGGCGTAAGTTTGACGTGGATGGATTTAGACGCAAACAGAAAGCGTATAAAGCTGTCTGATGGTCTACGAAGCTTGTTGGCATGGCTAACGAGTTGTGGTGAAAGAAGACGAGTAGCTATCTACACTATCATATGCTTTCGACAAGTAACCAAAAGCTTTTGCTAGGATTGGAACATTGAAATTTCCTGCCGCATAACTTCAGTTTATGAGAGAACTATAACAATTACAATTGGACCTTTTTTAAATTAAATCGTCTTCAGTTTTCAGTGGATCATACTTATGATCGTACTTATATGATTAACTCAGACGAATCAAATATATTTGATTATTTACAGCTTTCATAATCAATGCTTAAGCCCTCTGACAAAAAAAATGTTGTTGATATTGGTAGATCATCACTAGCGTACTTAACGGCTTGTTCAAACCATGCAACCAGTGTTCTGAAGGCGGCATCCCGATTTGGGCTGCCGCTAAAAAAGACTGGGTTGCTAAATTTTTTCACTCTCGCTGTGCAGCCCACATAATCTTGTCCCACTAAAGTGATTACCAGTCTCCAAGAAGGAGTCAGTATATTTGTCAAGGTGATTGGTGGTCGCACGAATCCCTTTATCTGGTCGTCCCAAGAATCCTTCAGCTTTCAATTTGGATAGCAATTAAAAAAAAACAAAACCACACGCATTTCAGCTGCAGTTTTTGCTTTCTGTGACACACACAACACAAGACACAGTTCGGTCAGTCAAATAGCCGCCAGAATGACAGAGTGCATTTATTTTCCTCCCCTCTTCGGCGATGCCGGGCAAGCAAGTCATATTTTTCTCCAATTGATAGTCCATCATTGGACGCGATTATAAATTCAAATGTGTCATGTTAGTCTGACAGCTTTTTTCGTGCAATTTAATTTGTTCATTCGCCTTCGCCCTGCTGCTGTTATGGCTGCCTATCGTTGGTAGATATTCCCCTTGAGACTGGGACAAAAAGTGACAGTGGTAGGTACTGGCAGTTTGGAAGCCTGAGAAAGAAACTGGAAACCCTGACAGAAACAGAAGGATGCGCATTCACTCATCTTTCAAAAATGCTTTCCGTTGTGTCGCTGGGACAACACAAAAACATACGAAGAGACAAAGTCTCCGCATCATCGAGCATACCACCACCAACCAACACAACCACCCAACTTGTGATGTTCAATGTCGCTGGTGGTTGCGCGAGCGCACCAGCCGCCCCATCATCACGGTGATAAATTGACTAGCGATGGCTATCGAGATTCTGGGATGCCGCTGTGGCTGCTGCTGATGCTCCTGCTGTTGCCGTGCACATATATACCTATATAAAGCTATGAATACTGTATAGGGTTGTGCGCCTTGATGCTTTGATTTTCCGTGTTCCACGGTATTCGCAGAATCCATTCTTGTCCTCGCAGACAATGAGGCTGCTGCAATATGACTGCCATTCATATACATAAGAGTGCTGCACGGGCGCTTTCTGCAGAATCATAGGACTCGCACAGCCTAATCAAATATTCAGTAGAAAGCAACATTTTGGGGGCAAATGTGTCGTCGATAGTGTCCAAAGAGCCGCCTTCACGACCGCAGATGGAGGTGCGCGCAAAATTTGCCAAAAAGGACCTCCTTGGAATTTTCCCTGATGTGACATCCTTTCGTTCTCTCACGACTCGCTGGTAAAATTGTTCGCCGTGATGTGCATAATTTAATAAATAAATTATGATTTTTGCCCATTTTGGTGGGCCCAGACGCCTTTTGTCTTTGCGGAGAAGTAGGTACCACAGCATTGCGCGACAGTCCCCTCATGTATTTATGGATTTATTCCAATCGATTCGGAGATCTGGTTGTTTTGCTATCTCCTCGCGTGTTTTGTGATAAATGTGCCAGGATACGCGTTTATTTTATTATAACGCGCCGCGAACACACATTCCCTTGGCCCATTATACAATAAATGTCAACAGGATCCGATGGTGGTCCAGACTGCTCACTAGGCGTCTGCAGAAATTCCAAATTTGACGATCACCACGGCCGGCGATCAGCGACAGCATGGAGAGGCGCTTTGAACATATTTCGTGTGTTTGTTGTTATATCCCGTAGATTAAATCGATCGAAGGTGCACTCAGCGATCGCTAACGTATTTTGGGAGACACGCAGAAGCAAAGCGACGCACACCAGACGAAATCGGACATAAATGAAGCAAAAACAAGTTGTACGACGAGGAGATTCAATGTGCCTGATATTTTATCTGTAAACTTTGTGTTGTCTTGCAGGAGTTTTGTTTTTCCGTGCGAGATAGGACGCGCGCACGCGCAAGCATCCAACTCAAATTTAGCGTGTAAACGCGATTAACAACGCCTTGCCAGAGCTCGGATCGACACAACGCGCAAGTTTTTGTTTTTTTCATTTTTTTTTTTCAGATTTTTACCCCCTCTTTCTAGAGAGAAGAAAGTGCGGGAGCGGTAACTAGTATCTCTTACGGATTGGTTAACAAGCTGTGACGCGAAATATTTAACGCCATGAAAAATTATGATCGCGACGATCGATTACGTTTTTGAAATATGATCACGAACTTTTCGCGCGGCTGTCTCTCTCTATCAGACGTCCTTCCAATGATGTAGTTTTTCTTGGTCGCGGTGATTTCAACGACGAAGGCAACGACGCGACGCCTCCTCCTCAGCACAATTGGAATAAGAATAAAAATAAGAAATGACCAAAGGAATACATGATGTATTCGGTGTGATCTTACATCGATCGATTGAGCGAGGTGTGCGCGGTACGCGTCTTGTCTTGTGATTATTATTGGTGTGATGTGCTTTAGCATTGGCTTCGACTTTTAAGTGGGAAACAATAATAATAAAAAATAATAACACCTTGACAGGAGACAAGAAGATCCTCTTTATGCCCGCCTCAGACCAGGGCAAGAGATATAAATCGGTAGTCTGATGAACCTTCCAACCATATTCCCACAGGCCATCGATAGGACCATTATATGTGATGCATGTATATGATGTGAGGTTCTCATCAGAAATTCCATACTGTTCGCCATCAAAATAAGCTTTCGCAAAGGAAATATTCTCGACTGGATACGAGAATGTCCTCAGTAGTCATACCTATATGAAAAGAGTTCCTTGTGGCTAATGATTCCGTGCGTCTGCGAAATCGTCGATTCAATGATTCTCATAGATTTCGGACTTAGAATCAAACTTGTGACTTCGGTACAAATGGATGAATTAATTCTCGGAATGTATGGGACCGTTGAAACTCTAGAATACAGCACTATATGCCATCTTCGCCGGTGGACGTGTGCTCACCGGAAGAGTGAAATAAATCAACTAGTCGGATGTTACTCTTTATCGTTCTTTGGGGCTTTTCTTTCGGTTTTAGCAGTTCAGTGCGAAGACGCCCAACCGGCTGAAGTCGAGAAGTGCGCTAATTCTTCTTATATCCAGAGACCCTAAGAAACGCTAAGATAGCAGCGTCGGTGCTCGTGCTAATGGTATGTTAGTGGACTGACAATGTGGAAAACCTTAAACCCTTCGGGAAAGTAAATCTGTACGACATTGAGCTTGGAAGAATTTTTCCCTCGTTTTCTAGGGATGGTTCCTTGTGTTTCTTAGTTGTTTATAAATAAGTTACAAAACAGACTGAGAATTAGGCCGTTTGAGAACTAACAATCTAGCATCTAAGAGAGGGTCTCTCTTTTTTCACTTCAGCTCCGCATCACTTATTGGCTACTACTTTTCTTACTTTTTTTTATGCCACCCTTTTTTTAAGTGACAAAACTAAAAAATCACCCAATAGTAGTGGGCAGTAGATGGAAAATTCAGACATAATAAAATAGTAGGTATACACCAGAATATAATATATATCCAGAAATTCTCATATTTATCCAATCCAGACTTATTCAAACACATATCCAAATGGAAGCAAGACTGAGCATTCATCGTCTGCTCCATTCGAATAAAATAGATTTTCACTTTAACAAAAGCGGCCACTTAGCTTTGATACTAAGAATCTGAAAGCACATGCAGTATGCCTCTCGACGATATACTTTCAGAATATTGCTTCCAGAAAAAGTTCTTCTACGAACTCCAAGGGATGAATGGGAAAAATTCAAACCAAATCCTGTTCAGTTTGTCCTTGTCTGGTATACAGACGGCTCTTTAATGGAGACAGGGGCTGGGTCTGGTATTCATGGAGAACTGCCCCAGGTAGACTATTTCGTTAACCTCGGCAAAAGCATATCCATTTTCCAGCCTGCCATCTACTAGAAGTGTTAGAATAAATCTAAGTTCCAACACAAGAGGTAGAACCATATTCATCTTCTCGAAAGGCCAAGCAGCTCTCAAAGCGCTTGACAAGACATGTACGCAATTAAATAAAAGCTTGTTTAAGAAACAGTCATAGTCTTCAAAAAACTAACCAAAAACAACTTAAACAACAACAGTGGCTTTGGGCTCAATGAATTCGCAGACTCGCTCGCTAAAGTCGGGGCAACTCTACCACTTATAGGGCCTGAACCATTCTGTGGAGTCAGTAAAACACGCTTCAAGAACTCTACAAAAACCTATCTAGAACTGAATCCAACGAGGTCTGGCTAAACACACCTACAGCATTGTTCCAAAAAATTCTTTCCCAGATTCTGTCCCAGGAGGTCTGACCAACCTTGACAGGTCTTATTTTAAAATTCTCACTGGAATTTTCAGCGGCCAAATTGCAAACTGAAAAAACATCTCCATCGCATCGGCCTTTTACCGGACGCCACATGCAGACTTTGTCTAGAGAGCGTTAAGTCCTCTCTACATATAATCATATGGAATGCCGACAGCCAATACCAAACCTCGCCTATAGTGTCAAATGTTGTCCAAGCCTCATCTGACGCTTTTGGTTGAAGATTTGACTGAGACTCCCTCTGTTGCCGGTACATTTGTGCCGTCCAGGAAGGTGACTTTTACCATCTCGCCTCCTTGAAGTCTGCGATGAAAAAGGAAGATCAAAGGAAGGTCTTGATTTTAAAGTATTTGGTTCACGATATTCCACACATTTTTGCCCGGCAAGGTCTATCGAAGATTACACTTTAAACCGTAGTCGAATTTCTTGCCAAAGAACATAACACACCTCTATCCTTTCCTTATAGGAAAATAATGCAGTTAAAGAGGACATAAAACGTAGTTTTTCTGTGTCAGTACTCTATAACATAACCGCACTCTAACATATCCGCGCGTTGAAAATTAAATTTGCATCTCTCGGCGTTGTCGCGTTAATTGCACTGGCCAACGTTTTTTTTTTTCTATATAACCCAACAACTATCTGCGATCGGCTATAAGAGATCAAACGTTGCCGATCATTTTAATAGCAACACTGCTGCTGTCGCGGCTGTTTCTGTAGGAACTATTTGAAAACTCATTTGACAAGCGTCTTGCACACAAACAAGCGTTGACCACCATAAAGCCGTCTGACCATTGTTAAAATAGGAGCTATAAACGCTTTTTACGTGAACCACATAATTAATCGTCTTTCGTTCGGAGCCGTGTGTGGCTTGATAAATATTTCTTCAAAAAGAAAAAAACACGTTAAGTATGTGGGCTTGGATTATGTTAAAGTGGGCTTTTAAACATCATCCCAACACCCCTTCAGGAGGATGACATTTTTTTTTTTAAATTTACGAGTAGGTATGTATCAAATTGGCAGCTGCCTAGGTTGTGACGACAAACATAATACTTATGCGTCCCTTATTTTAATTCCTACCCTCTGTGTCTCTTTATTCATGTGAAATATAATTTTTTAGACGAGATTGCAGTGATAATCTTTTTTTTTACTTTACCGAGTGCATATATGTGCCATCTGGGCGCTGCAGGGGTACTGGTAGATATATAGAAACACACCTTAGACCTATTCGCTCATGTCTTATATAAAAAAATGAATTCACCTTTAAGCCTGACTGGCTGACTGCGGATGTCGTATGTCTCTGTGATCAGGGGTTAGTTAACCCCCTTTTTTAAACTTGTGTACATAAAATTCCATAAATATGCAATCGACTTGAGCATGGATTCTCAAAAGGATGTGAAACCAAAACCAAACAATCCGCCAAATGAGATGACGTCGCTATTCAAAAACAAAGCCGTCTGACAAGCTTCAACAAGGAAAAAAATGTATGCCATCACGATGGCGATTGTTAATTAAACTCACACCTCATAAGTTAATGCAAGACGTCGAAACACCCGCCATTAGCTAATGCAAGAGAATATAAATAGATTTTCAGCATAAGATATACGTCAGGAGGTCCCTTTGAATTGGTGGCTTTTCACAAGGATGGCACATAGAGAAGCAACAAAGCGCCTTCAATTAGGCAAATGAAATACTTTCGACACCCGGTTCCGAGGATCGGCTGAAGAGTGTCGGCCACCTTTTATCAGTGTGAACCATCTATGTCACATACCTCCTCCATTTACCTCCTCAATGGTAATCTTGATGGGCGAAATATTGGCTCAAAAAGGATTGCGATTCCGGAACGACACTATAGTGAAGGACGAACTCTCTGTATACATCAAAGCAATGAAAAGCCGAACTCCCTTTCTCGGATTCACTGCGACACCAAACATATTGTTGCATTCTCATAGAGCAATCCTAACAGAGCCATTAAGCGGAGAAAGAGTATCATATCTCACTTAAGATCAATTCCACAATCGGATTAGTTGGCAGGGGATTGGATTCATCTCGCTGGGAATAAAATGTGATTGGTACTCAAGGATGGGAACCCTTGCCAGTTTATCAGGGTCCCATATATAGAAGAGTAAACCAGCCTAACGAGTCTATTAGAGGTTGGCGTTGGCTTCTTTTTTCGCCTTTCGTTAATCTCACCTGCTTTCTTTCTGTCTCATTGCTATAGAGAGGGGATAATCAATCATATTAAATGGGGAAATTACGAAAAATTTTCTCCGGGGTGAGTGTGTTTTCTGTTTGACTTTTGTTGTGTTTTTTCCTGTGTAAAGGGGCTCCTTGAATTTATGCTTACACTCGTGGCCGTTCGCCGTTCAGCTGCCCATGTGATCCTTTGAGAAAAGAAAACTTGACTGCTGTGTAGTTGGCGGTGTTGGCGCGAGTCTTATTCCATCTGACCGTCATTCTTCTACAAACGACTTAATAATAATCACCAAGCACCTGCTCCAGTTGTTCTTCGCGTTTCGTTTCCGTTTATTTTTTTTTATTTTTTTTTTTTTCGCTTTGATGACCCCCGTGCAGTCGAATTTAAATTTGTGCATCCAACAGCGACAACGCTCTGAAATGCAGTCCACCCCGACGTTGCAGTTTAATAATTGTTTATTTGTTTTAATTATATTACTTCAGACGGTTCATGGTGAAATTATAATTCAGAGCGTGTGATGATGAGTGTTGCAACTCAGTATAAAAGGACAAAAAAAACTGCCCCGTAGCACGAAGGGCGCTTAAGGCGCAAAAGAAAGCGAATCTAGCTCGCGCGAGCTTCTTTTTTATTAAGAAGTAAAATCTCTGAGATATAGTCATGCGGACGGGACTGCACTGATGGGAGAGAAGCTTGTGCAACACCTTACGTCAGTCGCCGCACGCGGATAGTTGAATGGATGGGCGGTTGTTGCATGACGAAGGTGTTACTTGATATGATGCAAATATACTTTTCCTTCCATTATGATCCACTGAGCCAACGTCTGGATGGTGCGGTGTTGTTAAGTACCTCTAGTTTATTTTCTAGGTGAATCTTCTTGTAGGTTATTCCATTCTGCTAATACAGCAGCGAGCAAAAAACTTTTGCCAAGATTAAATAGAGCGTTTAATGCTAAAATCAGTTTTTTGCTTATTTTTGTTGCTGGTATTTCTTTTGCTGAACTAATTTTTTGTGGCAACCTCACAGCGCGCGGATCTTGGTGTTTGTGCCTCCGATTAAAGCAGCTAAGTACGGAAGCTAGTTTTGTGCGCAGTAGACCAAATAAAAAGAAAAAACCATTCAAACTTATACGGTGATAGATTCTTAGATTAACATACGTTCATTTGTGCGAGTTATACACCTGGTATTCAAGACATAGTATCACTAGGTACAAATAAACTGCTTGAAGTGTTGTAAGACAAGCTGCAAAATGCAGGAATATATGCAGCTCCTAAGTTCAAGGAATACCTGTGCTTCGCAGAGATGTAAAGGGCAACTATTGTGGGATTTTTCAGTACATAAAACCATTAAACCCAGTATTCTTGCCAATTCGTCAAAAAACTTATGACTGATTTTTTTAATTCTCAGAACGACATCCTTTGCATCCTTTGCATGTGCCATGTGACATCCTTTGCGCGTATTATTTACGGCCGACTTTTCGGTGCTGAGTTAAGACCAGCTCAAAACAAGTTTTTTTATCCCGGGACGATAGAGTTCACACAGCAAATATTTTTTCAGTGCAGAGTTAGCTCCGTCAGTAGATAAGTCAAAATCTTCGACTATCGAAATTATTGACTCTCCCAGTTCACACTTCACATAGAAAAACACATCAAGAAAAAAGTCGAGTTATTTTAAGGTGTCATTTTCACAGAAACTCGTAAATCCACTGCTATTTCACAAAGGAAAAACATTCAAGGAAATTCATACTGTTCACCAGAGTTGATTCGAGATTCACCAAATGCGTTTAGCTAAGCCAAGATAAATCACGAATCAATATTTACTGAAAAACTCATTTCCGGAGTTAATCTCAGTTTAACTTCGAAATTTGGATGATCGCGCACTGAAAAACTGGCGCTTAATGGTTGACCCCAAAACATTTTTGGCACTATGTAGCGTTCCATGCTTTATTTGTTACACATTATCGTAGTGCGGGTTTTAAACCTAGCTTATTGTCCAGCTTAATTCCAAGGGATTTAACTGACTCTTTTGATCTGATGGGTTCATTCATAAAAGTTTGCAAGTTCAACAGTTTAGTAATCAAGGTCTAATGGTCGGCTAGCTCAAGAGCGGGTCAGCTGGCCTTATATGCAAAGAATGTAAATTACACCATAAGCTCAAAGTACAAAAAGTCCAAGAATAAAGGAGAGACTCAAGACTGGGACTCCTATAAGGAATCTCTCAAATCGTTTAAAACTGTACTAAGGAAAGCAAAAAGGATAAGAATCAAAGAAATAAAAAAGATCAAAGAATCCTCGGAAGCATTGAGACTCGGAAAAGTTCTCTCAACCGTCCTAATGCACCTAGCTTTCTCAAAAAGGGAGACCATACGTGGACTTTATCTAATGAAGAATCTTTGAATCCATACTAGATATCTGTACTAGGCTCCTACTTCTACGACTATCTAAGTGACCTCAGTAAGACACCGGTGGCTGTCATAGACCAAACCCCTCCCTTGATTATATACCCACGTGGCAGTACAATGGGCCAACCTTGAGGCCAACCTTGCACCTAAAAGCCACCTACCTACCTACCTAAACCGTCAGCTAAGTTCCAATGTAATAGTAAAGCTACAACATTAATAGTTACCGATGGCTCCAGTACGACATGTCCTGTGATGTTGGTGAGCCTGCTGCATCACTTTATGGCCCACACCTTAAATGGGTGTGGGCCATCTTGTTAAAATTCCCTCCCTGGCGACCTTGTTAAATTCTGAAATTTTAAAACTTTGATCCTCATTTGTGTCCTGGTATATCTACAATTAAAGTAAGTACGTGGGTACTACCAAATCATAATTTGTTACAAGCAAAAGCTTTTCGTGAGCATAATTTTGAAATTTGTACGTGTTTACAAGAGCGGAATCAATGTTTTCCATCTAGCGAAAGAGAACTGGCTCTCTACAACGCAAGAGCCTTCTTCATATAATTTGCGCCAAACATAATAACTCTACTCGTTTCGATATTGCAACGCGCGCTCCCTGAAATTTGCTCTCAGAAATTACATGCTGCCTCCCTATTACGTGGACAGCTCGAGCGATTCTTCCTCGACCAGACTGTGGGGCATCAAATCCTAGCTGTAGCAGATAATAAGTGTGAAAATCACTCAGACAAAGTCTGATTTTACCAGAAAAGATAAAGCTACATATGTATCTATATATCGCCATCTCGCCAAACGCAAAAGTATACACTGAAAAAATGATTGTTCCTACACAAAAAAAAAAAAACAAATTAAATATTATCTCAAGATGATTGTTGAAATCCTCGATCCGTTGATTTAGTTGCTCTCTCCAATCTGTGGCAAAGGTAAGCGAACGACCGGATCGCGACGCGTCCATCCGTCCACCATCGATCTTCCGACGCTGCGGACGACCGCAGCAGTCATAATATCTATAATCAGGTCCACGTACATATAATATTGGCAAAAAGCTGTTATTAGGATAATCAAATGGGAATTATCGTGCCAACTGATCGATCGTGGCAGATCACCGCCGATCATCTGGTTTGGATTGCCGTTCATCCAAGCAGCCATCATCCATCGATCAGCACACGAAGTGTGTGCGACATTGTGTTGAATTGGTAGGACACTGCGCTGTTGCTTGGCCGACTGGCTCACGCATTTGACGTTGTGCTTCTGATTCAGATTCAGTTGGGCGCTCTATTATAATCCCTGAGCCGTATTACATAAATCCTTACATAAATCTCACTTGGTGTCCGTTAAATTATACGCTGCGTAAAAGCCTTTACCAGGTTTGGGGCGATGCGAGTTCTCGCGCGCTCCAAACACAAAGGATGCGGATACGGATAGATCGACTCTCGAATAAGTCTTAACGCGATTGTTTATGATACAAATTAAACAATTTATGACAATCGCCCTGCCGAACAGAAGCTTCCGGCCATTTTAGCTTGCAGTCCGCGTGTACAGTGTTTGAAATTATATACACAAGAAGCGGTGCAGGCATCTGCATCTAAATTTTGTTGTTGGACGCACCCAGTCGTGGCAGTCAGGTGGGTAGACATTATCTGGTGTATTTGCCTCCTGGATAGCTGGCATGCTGGACCGACTGGTGATGTATGACCTTATTCTTGGCATAATTTCAACTATTAAAGTAAAAATTTTATTACGAAAAATTACATACCCTGTGGTGCTTGACAGCGTTGCTGCTGTTATGGACCACCTTATTATTGATTCTCCCACTTTAATTTGATCAAAGTGTATTTTTCTTCCATAAATGTACCTATTCGCTTTTTATTTTTGCAGCTTCTCGAATGCAATCGTCACATACATCGCCTCAGGTATGCCGACCACACTTTCATCCGCCCTTAAGTTCGTGGCTAACCAGCGACCATAAATCATTTCCGCCTGGCAGTCCGTGGGGTAGTCCGTTTGCGTGTCCACAGGATCCCCAGGATAAAGTTGGCGGTCAAGTACAAAGCCATCAAACGGGTCATTCGTTTCCATTCCCTCCGACACCGCCAAAGGACTCAACGCCCGACTCAGTACAAACAGGCCCATCCGAATATCAGGTATGATGTCGTATCGAACTTTTCTACATTTTAACAATTACAAACAAGCTTTCGGCCGATGACTTAAGACTTTGTGTTAAGAACAATTTTTACTTCTATACTCATCAGGCTGCTGTGAACGCTTTCATGCATCAGGCACAGGCATCAACTACCTCACTTAACGATGCGAGTTGCGCTTTGGACATTAAACCGACGATACCGAACGGTGGCGGAGGCGGCGGCGGTGGAGGTGGCGGCTCGAATCAAGTTTCTGCACCGAAACAACGCGAAGGTACGAATGCGGGTAACAGTAATAGCAATAACAACAATACTAGCAGCAATAATCACAATTCGCATGCGGCTGCCAATGCGGCGAGCAACAACAATAATTCGGCGTTGAATGGCACCAACAGCTTATTTGATAGTACACAAGCTGCATACGGGGTAGGTGGCGGTGGAGGTGGAGGCAGTGTTGGGTATGAGCCCAGCTATGCTGCAGCGTATCACCATCATCACCATCACCACTCACACCATCAGGCGACTGGAATGTTTCAGACAGCTGCCAGGCAAGCGGGTATGAGCAGCACGGATGTGAAGCCACAAAGGACGAAGCCACGCACAAGTGCCGGTAAGACATACACATATGGTGTGGGTGAATTTTAGTATTTTTCGTTTATTTTTTATTATAAATTTTCCTATTATTTGTTATATATTTTTGTTTTAAATGTTTTTACTTAATTTTTCTAAGTTGTAAACGGTGTTTTTTTCGTTTAAATCAAATCAAAATTGCACTTTTCAGAAAGAAATGTTCAGCGCAAGAAAGAAAGAAAAAAATCAGCGCATATCTTGTTGTGAAGCTTATTAAGAGAACGAGCTAAGGTGCAGGATTAAGTGAAATAGGCACTTAAAAATTCAGGCTGAGTGCTTATACTATGTTTCGGCAGACGATTAATAATAAAACCCAAAGTGGTGTTCCACGTCCACCCCACCAGAAATTTTTTTTATTAATTTGACATGATCACTCTTTCGCTCTCAAAAGAGCGTGGTGATGTCATTTTCGAAAAGCGAAAAAATTATTCCGTTGTAAAGACCCAATAGAAATCATAATTCTGACAGATCTGTCATATGTGGACAGCTTCAGTGTCGTTTTTCGATTTTCAAACTGCTAAAAAGGTGTTAGAAAAGGGTTGGAAGTGGTTCGTGAAAAAGTTGACTGAGATCTATGAGTGGATTAATATTTAATCGCTTGCCGAGAGGATTTGAATTATTATGGTTAATCGCGTAATTTGTAGAAGATTCAATAAAATTCTATATTGATCGCGGATTAGTGCCCGGTGGAAACATGCTGTAAGATCTGCTTAGATAGAAAAATTAAACCCTTACTAAAACTGATTTAGGGCTAACGCATGAAATGAAAATTTCGTTATTTTAAGGAAATAGTTGCGGTGTAAATAAGAATGCAGCTCAGGACATTTAGCCATTCGATTCAAATGTCGCAAACGGCTGTCTAAAATAGAGCCCAAAAAAAGCTCTTAATTAAATAATACTTAAAAAGAGGGTCCTGAAATTTCGCCCCCGAAACAAAGTTAAATGGGTCCCATATTTACCCAGGGTGTTTGAAGGACGAAGGGATTGTAGCATGTCTCCTCCCATCAAACTGATTATACACCCTGGGGAAGCATGCTCGCTTACAACATTATACCTTTGTATCATCGAAAAGTGTTCAGATATAGTTTTTCACTAGAAGAGAAGGAACGCAAGGTACCGAATGTGTCGTAAGACGTATCGGTACTTCCAATATGTTCAATAAGTACTACTTCACGGGCGGCGGGACTTTTGCCAAATCACAAAAAGACCACCTTTAATTATGAAGAATTTATTGACGCGAAACCTAAATATCCCAATTTAGCCATGTTAAAATTGTTGCTTTTTGGCGAGAGTGGTTCAGATGAAAAAATTTGGTGAGAATCAAACTCGTTCGGTATTTTGTTATGTACAAAAATCAAAACTCAATCACCAAGCTGTAATTCAAAACTTTCAAGTTAGTTTATGCTTCATTGGTAGCATTGGCGTTGAGCACAAGGAAATCTTCAAAAAGTTTTGAAACACTAAGTAGACCTTTTTCCGAACAGTGTTCAATTCAATAACCCTTTGGTTATTATGAGACAAACTAACGAGCTGAACCAAGACATTATCGTGTAGGTACTAAACGCCATGGTGCAAAGCATCTGTAAAATATGGCTTTTCAGTTTGATGTGTAGTTTGTAACGCAGTGAAATAATAACCCTAGACCAATTAAGACCATTTATAGATTGAGACCGACATGGAAAATAGATTAAGCCATGTCCGTCCGTCCGTAACTAAAAACTATTTTTAGGTTTTAAAATCTAAGCTAGAGAGCTTAAAGCTGGTAAGTCAGCTGGAGGTCCAGTCCATCAGATCAATTTTAAAAATTAGTTGAACCTGGCCACAGACACGCCCACTACAGGCCTGAATGTGTGACCACCTCTTATTTTTAAAAATACTTGTTTCAAATCTTAGCTGTTACAGTAGTTCTAGCGCACTAATTTTTGGTATATGTATTATTGCCTTAATTGTCTTTGAGGTAACAGAAAAGTTTGGCTTAACATTGACCACGCCCACTTTCTGAGGGACTTAAAATGACTGTTCAATAAATATATATATCAAATTTGACAAAAAATTAGATTACAAAAGTTCTAGACTTTTTGTATGTTTAGTTATTCCACCGCCCACTTTTGTGGAAAGACTGATTGTGGTAGGACATTCCACATTCGCCGTGGTGCAGTGGTTAGTGTGAAGGACCACTGTTCACGAAGGCCCGGGTTCGAATTTCGACCGGTGCAATAAAAGTTTTTTCACGGTGTCCCACCTCCACGAGGGTCTGATAAACCCTCCGAGAATATCATTTGTCCTGAGAGACTCCTCAATTCACCATTTGTGTGAAATCACATGCAACGCACACAGCATGCAAAATTGTAAAAGAAGTCAGGCGATGGCTCTTCTGAGCTTGGTTGTATCAGAAGTGCCAATTGGTTGGTTGGTTGGTTGGTTGGAATTGCAGTCATTTCTGGCTTGTTTGAATTTATTCCGGTAAGCCCTTCTATAGTAATAGGAGTTGTGCTTATAAGACCAAAAGTAAGATTCCTTCTCAAGTCGAACCTTGAATTCTCCTTTGGTTTGATAACCCTGCAACCCTCTTAACCCTGCAAGGGAAAGAAGATCTCATTCCTAGGAGAATTTTATTAGTGATCATATCGGTAGCGACCAGTTAAAATTTTTGAAAAAGTTGGCCAGATCGGCCCAATTTGCCTCCTCGTATCGCCAAATCTAGAAAGCTTCTGTTTATATTGAGTTGTCGGTCGGCGTGCTAAAAGAATTGCAGTTCCGCTTCCTCTATGAAATTCTCGAGAGGACGTTGTGTAGCTGCCAGGCCACGTACAGTTAAGGCTGTCCATCTGGTAGTGGCCTTCGGGTGGCGAAGCTCGACCGGAGGCTGTATTCTGGTAGCATTGGAGGCAGAGCGCCCATAAGTAAGGTCGGTTTTGATTTGTCTGCGGCCTGGCTCGCTCTGCCTAAAAGGGGTAGGCCCCAGAGTGGGAGCTTCATGGTGGCTGTGGTAACATTTGCGGGTCAAGTAGTCCTACCGTCGGGCTTCTGGGCTTGAAGGCCCTCGCTCTGGCAAGGAGGAAGTTCATGACTTAACGTGACTTCATATTGCGCTGGGTGATTTCTTGTGCTGGAAAGCACATCGATTGATTTTGGGGCGAGTTAACGCTTATTTTTACCATCTATGTGGAATTGCCCGCCGTGAGATTAAGCCTAAGAGGCAATTGCTTACGTTAAGCGTTTCCATTTTCTTCCTTCGGTTGTTGTCTGACCAGAATGTCGAAGCCAACAAGAATTGTGAAGATTGAAATTGCCTGTAATCCCGATTTCATTATTAGAATTCAGGGTGACAATTCTTGGGATAGAATCATACAGGGCATCAAACTCATTACAAGTTAACGCACTGCCCAACTTTGGGCTTCTGGAAAGAGTAGAATTTTTTATTGGATTAGATTTGATTAGACATTTGACAGGAGTAAACAGAAGCACACAAACAATCATGCAGCACATGTGTTAAGTTAGATAAATGTCATTTGTCCCATGTTTCACAAATATGTCCCCAAATAAACTTTAAAATCAAAAAGAACGCGTTCTTCTGGATTGCCGACCGAAAAAGCCATAAGTAAAAACTAAATTTGTAGTTTTCAGCAGATGTAAATAGGTAAAAGCAGAAATTTCGACGATTTTCAAAACGTTTTTTTGCTTTGAACATTCCTTAAAAAAATGTAAGTTCTCTATAAGCTCTTGCAATCTTTATGTTTATATCGCACCCACTTCTGGTTCGATCTCCATTCTTGAGCACGGATTTTCGAAATAGTCACACACTTTATACACACGAGATAGGTATGCACGCCTTGCACTGAGTTTGCAATACGGGTGCATTCTTTTCACCATCCCTATGTGAATCGTCCCTGATTTTGATACGTGAACAAGCATGAGAAATGTGTCAGATGTAAAGTTCGCATGAAACACACTGCCTCTTGCTTCTTTAGTTTTTATCAACAACATTTTCCAATATGTATCTGCACACATTCACCCACCCATCTGATGATGCATGCCAATACAATTTTCAGCACCAAACCCAGTCCAGCTCTGAGCCCCATGTTAGTTTGAGTTTTGCATCTTATCCCACCCGCATAAACGTGTCCACTCACCTTGCTTAATTTTTGTATCTCGTTCGAAAATAACAACCGATAACCGTAATAATGAAGAGAAATGTCAAAAGAAAAAGCCCATATGAAACAAAAGAAGAACTTGGTACCGTACCTTCTACACACGGGAGCAAACGCAGCAAGCAGAGCAAGAAAGAAAAAAAATAATCATCAACCGTAGCAGGATGAGAAAATTTACTGATGCTTACTGGGACATATATTTTCAGGTGACAGCACCTTTTTGTCTTTACGAGGTTTTCGAGAATCCTTCTTTACGACTGGTACTTCTCGGCCTACAACACACATACCTACACCTGTATACGACGGGAATCCGTGTTTGTTTTGTCTTTCGCTCGCATTTTCTACTTATTTTTGTGAGTTTTGTTGCCCGTTTGTTGCATCTTTGGTCGTCCTCGCTGGTCGTGTACCCACAACATCGAGCCCGCTGCAAAGAACACATGTCCAATCGGTGCAGTTAACCTTTATGGGCATTTTCATTGTATTTAGGCGCATCTACTTTTGGCTGACACACACAACACAAGACACCGGGCCAAAAATTATGATGCTGCGTCCGTGTTTAATGCTCCTTCTCTGGGTAGGTATCTCTTGGTCAGGTGCGCGCTGCATCAAGGTGCAGATACTTAACATTCTTTAAACGCATTCTTTTACTTTGTGTTGACGGTTTGATTTGATTTCGTTTTTTATGGTTTAATTATAATTTTTTGTTATCATTGATTTGTTAAATTATGATTCCTTGGATTTGTGTTTTATTACAATTTACTCACATCATGTGTCTTTGTCTTGCTCACGCACACAAATTGATTGCTACGCTTTTGTGTTAATTTCGGCTTCTGAATTGAAAAAAAAATAATACATAAATAGTTGTGGTGTGCATGCACTTGCTCTTGCTTATTGCATTTAGTCCTTTATCTGCAAAATTTAGTTACGGTATCAATTGTAAGTAGAAATGAGTATGCAAACTTACTGCGACACTTACGTACGACTACAGCGCCGTTTTCTGAAAAGCGAAAGCCGAGCTTAAATCTCTAACGTATAATGAATGTTTTCGACGCATGAAAAGTAGAGATGCAGATGATCTCTGAAGATGAGCTGATCAACTTCGAGGCTTCCCGGTTTTCGGCTACAAACGCATTCTCGAAAATGCAGAACAATTTAGGAATATAATTATAATTGAATTCTGTGCAAGCGAGGAAACAATAATATAATAACTAAGAACGGAAGAGGGTGTGTTTTTTAGTGCTCGTGCAAAAAAAAAATGCTCATTAGCCAAGCCTTTATACAATGAAACTCGGACGTTCTGCACTGTAGCTACTTCAATTCTTTTTCTAGCGGAATACCACGAATGTAGAACGAACACCAGTACAGTCTTTAGCAGTGAAATGAAAGTTTAACCACAAGACCTCCTGTCTCTCTTTTTATTCACTAAGCGCAACCAACAAACTCTGAGACTTTTGCACTTAAAACGTCAAATAATCTCTTATATAGGTAAGACTCTTGTAACGCTCTTGATATTCTTTAAGCATGAGCTCTTGTTAAAAGTTCTAAAAAAGAATCTTGTGGTACTATATTTTAAACCGTTTCACTCTTATTGCGCAAAACTCTTATAACAAGAGCTTAGATCTTGTAATATAAGTGCGAGCTTAGTAAACTGATTTTTTTTCGGAGGTTGCTACCTGATGCAGCACTCAGACACAAATACTAGTCGATTGTACTAGCATGTGTCCACATCGACCCACCTTATAGCTGGACCACAATGAGTATCTGTGTCTGTGTCTCGCAGTTCAGCTTGCGGGAACACATATATAGCAACACAACGCGCATCTCGCTGTGTCTTTTATTTAAGGTGAAAGATGAGGCGAGACACAGCCAAAGACCCTCATTGTGCCCGGGTTTTACTGTAATTCTTTTAGTTTACCTGTCTTTTGAAGACAAACTAGAAGGAACTTTAGTGATGAAGAGCTTAGGTGTTCGGGTCTTCCTACGTCGTCCCCAAAGATCCGCCACCTTATACGAGCAAAGGTAGGACAACTACAGAGGACGTGTTCCGCTATATCGTCGTCCTCTCCACAGGCTGGACAGGTGGTGGTTTCCCTCAAGTCTAACACATACATATATTTAGCAAAAGCTTGGTGGCCCGTGAGGACGCCTACAAAAAGTCTGAGTCAATTCTCCTGGGGGATAGAAAGACTGAGGCTGACCTTTTACAGATGTCCGGGCGCAATCGTTTAGTCTGTCTGCACCCATCGCAGTCACGCCAACTAGCACATGTGCTTACGAGAAACCCAAGTATCAATTGCACCGTGACAACAGGTACAGGTAGGCCTAGCGCAGGTGCGGTTCTAAGAAAACTTCTTCTGAAGCTTGTCGAGCAAGCTCATCGGAGATCTTATTTCCCTGGATACCAGCATTACCTGGAATACACAAAGATTCACTATATTTAACATTCCGACAAAGTTCTTTGAGTTCGAGCACTATCTTGGACGAGGTAAAAGGTTTGACCAACGCATTTCGAGAAGCTTGTCTGTCACTGCAAATGCATATGCTTCTTGCCCTCCTCATTTAAGTCACAATATAGCGCATAGCCAAGCCATTAGGGCAGTGCATTTAGCGCAGAGCCCGGCGTGCTAGGGAAGGCCCCTGCCCAACAAACATACTCTCGAGAGATGTGCTCTACAAACCTAGAAAATCCTCTTATAAGACTCTCGTAAGACTCTTGAATACTCTCAGAACATAATCTTTTTTGAATAAATTTAATTTTACTCTCATAGTACTCTCATTAAAAGGGTTAAAGGCTAGCAGAGTAAAAAAAGACGTGAACTCCCATTATGAGACAATATTTGATTCTTGTTATGTGAGTTCAACTCTCATGTTACTCTCAAAGAGTAAAAGTTTTATAAGAAGAATCATAATGAGAATCAAAGTATCGAAGCGCTCATAAAAATACTCTTTTCAGCCTAACACTCTTGTTATGAGACCGGATTGCTGATAAAAATACCTATTTATGTCAATTCAAAATAATTGCGTCCCACCATCCGTCAAAAGTAATTTTGCCAGTATGTAGTGTGTTTGCGGTGACAGAAGTTTTTTAATTAATTTAGTTGATGCATTTCTTTATGAAGAAAAAAGTGTAGGTATCTCTGCAGCACAAATCGTCATCGAAAACATATTCATGGTCTGGTTGGCCAGCATGGATTGACTGACTTTTTTCTACACGCAAGCAAACTCACAGTCAACTCCGATGACGTCAGATTTATATTAACTTTAGCGAGCAAATGTCATAATATGCGTATGCCGCCGTAATCTTTATATTCCTTCATTCATGTGCATGCGGCAAAATTCTGGTAAAAACAGAAATGCGTCTTTAAATAGTACGAAACCACGTCATTTCTAAATTCTTAAAAACAGTTTATTTACTCTGATTCGGGAAGACAAAGGCAATTTTACTCTGGTTAAAAGGGTAAAACTCTGGAAAACAGCCAATATGCCAATAAGCTTAATCGCTCACAAAAAGTGAATTACTCTTATAAGAAAACTATTTTTTCCGCCATTTAATTTCTTACCTCTTAGAGTTACCAACGTCAAGGTATACGCATCTAGTTGATTTGCATCCGTTTGTTATAAATAAAATTAAAAAAAATTTATGCCGAAAAGATTTTATGAATGTACGAAGAAATGTTAATTTTTTTTTTGTAGGATGGTAAGAGCTATATTTTGGTTCTTATACTGCCCAAAAACTAGGATATATTTTGAAATGTATAGTTTGTAACAGTAAATTATCACCGCGTAATCGCATACTTAGCATTTTAATTGATTGAGACCGAATACATAATCGACCATGTACCTAAATACGGACGGACATGGCTTATTTGACTCACATTTTGGCGGCGATCATATCCTCTTACATCCTATTTTACTCCTTACTAAGACTAACTCTTCATATCCCATAAGAAGAGAACTTATTGTCTTATTATGAGACCGAATAACTCTTGCAAGGAGAGTTTAAGACTTTTTATCAGATCAAACAACTCCCATAAGTAGCTCTCGTAGTACTCTATGAGAGGCAAATTCCAAGAGGCAAGCTCTTGGAGAATACTCTCATAAGACTCTCGTAGAGTGTTATGGGAGGAAAAATGTTAGTTGGGTGTGCAGCCAAGACAAGCCGTTCTTTGGAGTTTGGCAAAAGAGGCAAACACGTTTCTGCGAAAGCCTGCGAAAACAACCGACGCATATGAGGGGCCCCATGTCTTGCCAAAAGTGCCTCTACACTTCCAGAAAGTGGAAAGTGCTTTTTCGGTTTTGGATTCAACATGCTTGGACCAAAGAAGTTTTCTATCAAGGGTTACTCCCAAATATTTGATTTCGTCGAATATCAGGATAGTGACACCTGTAAAAGCCGGCCACAATAAGTGTCTGCGCCTGTGCCTGTATTTTAAAGACACAGTGAGATACGCATTGCGTTGCTTTATACGTGTTCCCGTATGCTGAACTGCGAGACAGAGGCACAGATGCAGATACTCATTGCGACCCAGCTATAAAGCACGAGTTCTGTCAGACTAGTGACAAAGACTAGTGGTCCTTCTCGTGAAGAGAACAATCGTAGTTTTAAAAAGATTTAATGAAAGCCTTTCCTAGAGGACCAAATATTGATCAAGTCCAGGGATCTCTGCGCCTGACAGCACACAGTCCCTAGGTTTAAGCCGACAGAAGGAACGGCGACATCATCCGCGTAGGCTTGTGTGTAGTTTTCAGGAAGGTAGAGAGCTGATAGCAGGCAATGTACAAGCATAAAAGAGGAGACAGAATATCTCTCAAAAGAAAGTGACAGTTACAGTGACATTTCCCCTTGAGCGAAAAAAAATTTCCGATGTTAAAGCCCAATAGAAAACCAATTCCTGACAGATCTGTCATACGTGAACAGTTTCATGGCCTTTTCGGTTGGCGATCCTGGATCAGGGCATTCTTCTCCGGGATTGGGGCTGTACATTCAAGCAGCCAAAAAAGTTTACAATACCGCCTGAGTATAACCGTTTTACACTTTTATCCTGATATTTTTTTTTAACACCGTCTTCCAAAATACTGTTTTTTTAGATCTACCTTTCCAGAAGCCCACTTGGTCTTGCCAATACAAAAAACCCACTCTTTGAATCCGTTCAAATTCTTATTCAAACGCCAAAATGAATGCACCTAACTCCAAATCCAACAGTAAAACCGGAAAACTACAAGGCAACGCAGACATGAGTGCCAGGACCCAGGAGGGTCTCATATTCATCATCTTTAGAAATGGCGTTTGATTTGCAAGAACGGTGTAATAAGAAGCCAAGTTATGAATATATGATTATGAGAACGGTTTACAATGATTACAAAAACCGGACTTTGAAAATCGGTATTCTAGAATCGCGATATATTACAGAATTTTTCGTTTAAAAAAACTTCTGCCCTTAGCTCCATGAACGTGAGAGAAAGTCCTAGTGAGAGAGTGTCGTGACGTATTGAACCAGAAAGGGCAATAGGTAACATATTAGACATAGGGGAGCAGAGCATTAGGAAAGAATTCAGGAAAGCAGATAAGGTAAACGGATCTAAAATGTGGGAAAGCCTTCAAGGCATAAAGCAAGCTGTATTTTCTGTATTTCCCTTTTGGTAGTTTTCCATTTGTACTTTTCGCTGAATTTCAAGGAAAGGAAATTTTCGGTATCGAAATTCGAACTTCGAACATCAATTTGATGTCAGCTGACTGGAATGAGAGTTGGGTGTGTTCGTATAATGAATCTATGGGTGCATTCAGCGATTCCTGAATTTCGTTTTTTTATTGTCGCCATATAACAATATTAAGGACATCTCAACATCAACGCGAGACGTCTTGAGTCGTTCGACCGAGAGTAAATAAGTATCGCACCTTTCTACCTTCTAATATACCGCAGCATCTTCCTAACTGCGTAAAAACACAAACGCTTCGAGCTAAAGTTGTCTTCATTTCGGCTCTAGGACCTGATTTTTGAAACAATAATTCATTGTCAAAAAACTTCAAATGCGAACTGATTTTGCACATGGCATTTTCGAGAACAAGAAATGTAAAGGCAGTTGGCTTGCTGAAAAATCCTTCAATGTGTCACTGAAACCGAGACTCCATTAAATTGACTCTTTGGCAATAGTCACTGCACTGGCGTTATTAAGACACATGACGAACTTTCGGCATGGAGTAGTTTCCAAGTGGAAATTTTTTTGTTGATGAACCTACCCCACATGAGTCACAACAATGTTTTTAAAACTATAAACTGAAGACGAAAAAAAAAAAAACTAATAAAAAAGTGGGTACAATAATAATTATTCATTGTTGCCCGACAGTGTCGTCCTCACACGGTGCTGACATAAATCTTGAAACTCTCCAGATTTTCGTGAGGAATTCCTTGAAATGTCAATGCTGGTGCTCGTTGCCTTACTCTCAATTACAGTTATATTTCGTAATAATTGTGACCAAATGTCAACTATGATACAGTGCCCACAATATAACAGTCAAATTGGACACCGAAAACACAGAAAAACCCATAAAAAATATACCCTCAAGGAAGAGGAGGAGTAGAAAAGGTCACACACAATAGCAATTCTTATTTTTTTTTTAGTTTCGTCGAGGCAACATCATTAACTTACTGATTTATTAACGGTCACCTGGGCAACAGGTAAAATGTGAATTCCTTGTGCTTCCCTTTAGCTGGGATGTTTTTTTTTACCAGTAAGCATCAGTATCATCATCATCAACATCAGCAGATAAAGCCAAAAAAAAAATGCTACTAAGGTATACAAAAAACAAACAAGAGACAATAAAAATGAAATTAAAAGGAAAATCAAAATTCTGAAATCTTCCGTGTGTCCGTGTGTGTGTTGATTGTCGTCTTTGCTGTCGCCTGATGGCTGTGGCTCTGACTCTGAACTCTAAAGGAAATACCCCAGAAGGCAAATCATTTTCCACGGCCAGCCGCCTTACCTTGCTTGAGACATTTCAACAAGGTTTCAAATTTATATGTCGTCGTCCGTGTCGTCTTGTCACAGTATCTATATATAGTCGTGGTGCAGCATGGTTGCTGCATGGTCCAAGTCTACCAGGGCAGCAGCAACAGTATCTGCATCGGAGACGATGAGCAGCAGCATCCCTGAGAAACCCCAAACACAAACACTTATTCCCCACTGAATGTCCAGTGATTATCGTTATTATTTCCCCCGAATTCGTAGGCCTCGTCCCTGTCCACGTTGTCGTCGACCATCGCCATCATCGCCGTCTCGTAGCCTGGATGATCCCCAGTTTATTAAGCAACCTGTGTGCCTAATCTTTGCTCGGGTTCTTATCTTGTTTTTATTTGACTTGTAAATTAATAAAAATTTAATTTATTTAACTGCTACCGAACCGAAAGCGATAAAACATAAACAATCGGAAATTATGGATTTCCGAAGGCGTAGTGCGACTGGGCGAAGGTGCCAGTGGGAACCCCCATATAGAGCGAGCCTGCATCTTCAAACACATATGTAGATATGCATTCTTTCTGGTGGAGACGTTTAAACTTTTTCTCTGTTTGTCTTTTTCTTAATTTTATTGGTGGCGTTTATGACGGCGACAGACATTTATATGGATGTTATGGGATGAGAATCGGGCATCGACTAATTAGTTATAACCCACAACATTATGCAAAACTTAGATATTATCACCTCGCTACACACACTATAACCACACGATAAGAATGCGATGCGATAAAACAACTTGTAATTGAAATCGTTTCACATTCTTACCGAGTATTTAGCTACTGGGGCGGTGGCGACTAGTTATGACAAAATGAGAAACTTACTCGACTCGGTGAATAATTAGTTAGATATATGTACCTACACCACAACGAGCTGTTTATGACTATCCTTAAAATTCCTGTAACTTATCTACATCGTCGCGTATAAGATTCATTTGTCTTCACATGCTACGAGTATAGTCGCATATTCATGGAGATGTTCATTCCAATCTGTTCTTATAAGCTAGAAGAAAAGTGACATTCGAAATCGAGTTAATAAAAAATGTCCGGTTTGGGATTTCCACGAAATTTCAAAACACTAAAACTTGGTCGGTCGGTACCGGGCCGGCCGAAGTGGCGCGGCCGGCGTTGCTGACTGGCCTGGTAGGGGTTCGACTTGAATAAAGGACATCGTGTCTAAATTGTGTCATAACACCATATACCTAGCACAGAAAACAAACAGAAGAAAACAGAAAATGCTTAATGACATTTGGTCAGGTAAGACACCATGGACGGAAGCCATCCATAATGAAGAAAATGACGAAAAAAAGAATTTTACGAAGCTTCTATTGCATGCATGTCCTTGTGGACAGATCAATAAAAAACAAACGCTATTTGTGCCTTTTTAGGGGGGGGAAATGTATTACATTAGCCTAATCCTGAAAGAAGAAGGGGAGGGGGGGGGGGGGGGGTAAAGAAAGCAAATTTCAACGCGAGTCTTATTAATGTTGAAAAGAAAGGCGAAAAGTATACTCACTGCTTCTTTTTATTTTCTACGTAATAAGAAGTTAGGAATAATAACGCCTGTTAAAAGATGCCTAGTCTTTCAATAGGTTTTTTTTCTCAATGGAATTTCAGATAAGAATTTTTGCTGGCCGCTTGTAGTCACTAAATTTTACAAAGCGAGTAGTAGGTAGGTCTATCTTTTTCGGATAGCTTTTTCATTAAGAAATTTCTTGTCTTTGTCTGGACTCACTTTATTGACTTTTGCTCAGTCTGGCAAAAACCGTAACTATACATAATATGGGAAAGAAATCTACCTACATAAATTCAATAATTTTATTTTAGGTCAAGATCAGCTCCTCTCTCCACAAGGACTCATATTTATAGAGATATCACTCACAATCCCAAGTCGCCCATTCCTAGTGAATCGAATTCGAATGACAGAAAATTAAAAAGGTAAAATTTGTCATTGCATTTAATGTAGGTCCGAAAATTTTTTAGAGCCATGGTTTCCCAGGGCCAAACGTCCCACTTGCCCTTGATAAGATTTAATGCCAGCTGACAACAAAAAAAAAATTAGCTATATTGCAGCCGAAAGCATTTTGTGTCCTTGCAGACTGAGGTATCAGGCTTGTGTTTTGATTTAGTTTAGATCATTCGTACCTTTCAAAGAGCAAAACATATTGGGTAGTCCTGTTTCGATCGATATTGACATAATCGGAAGAACAACGCGTGATGTCAGTGAAGCCTTCATGAGTAATCGGACGGAAGCGGCGAATATGGGTTTATCAGTCAACGAGGGCAAAACCATCGAGAGCTATAACTTTGAGGTAGTTAGGGACTTTGTATACCTGGGTCCGCTATCAATTCAGACAATGACACCACCGCTGAAATCAAAGGAAGGATAATAATAAATCGCTGTTTCTTTGGGCCAAGAAGGCAATTGATTAGCAAAGCTCGAGCAACTAAAGTGTCTATGTATAAGACTCTCATCATCCCAGTCCCGCTTTACTGTGTAGAAGCATGGACCCTGCGGGTGAAAACACTCCGCCTACTTCGGAGAGGAAAATTCTTCGAGCGATTTATGGTCCCATCTCCATAGACGGAGAGTGGAGGAGAAGACATAACATCGAACTGCATGGGCTATACTCCCGCAGGGGGCGGCTTACTGAGAGGTAAGGTGACGGGTTTAACAAACCCGTGGACCCTAGTGAATCCGGCGAGCATCTGAAGTGCAGTTTCTGCCGCTTCTTTAATGCAAATCTAGAGAGGACGTTGAGTGGCGGCCATGCCACGGATATATTCTGGTACCATGGGAGGCAGAGCGCCCATGAGCCAGGTCGGTTCTGCGGCCTGGTTCATTTCTGCCGAAAAAAGGATGGCTCCCTTGTGGGAGCTTCATGGTGGCTGTGGTTACGCAAAATCGTGGGAACATTTGCGGGTACAGTAGTCCTGCCTCGGGCTCTTGGGCTACTAGACCTGAAGATGTGTAAGATAGGCCTCGCTCTAGCAAGGAGGAAGTTCACGCCTGAACGTGACTTTCATATTGCACTGGGTGATTTCTTGTGCTGGATAGCACATTGATTGATCCTGGATCCAACGATGCGGAATTGCCCACCGTTAGATTAAGTCTACGACGCAGGTGCTCACGTTAAGCGTTTTCATTTCTTTCTGTACGGGCTGAACAGCGACACCGACCTAGCCAGAAGAGTCAAAATACAACGGCTACTGTGGCTGAGTTATCTAGAGCGGATGGACACCAATGCCCAGGCCCGGAAAATCTTCGAATCCAACCCGCAGGGACGACGCAGTAGAGGAGCACCGAGACTCAGGTGGCGCACGCAAGTGGAAAGGGACCTCAGACAACTTCGCGTGCGAAACTGGAGACGGCTAGCATGGAGACAGAGCTGGCTGGTGAAGCTTGTTCGCATCCCGGACTGTAGTGCCACCTTAAGTCAGTAAGAAAGTCCTGTTTCGATGTTATGCGTTAACCATATGTTGATTGAGCTTGGACACTAAGCTTGACCTTCCATTGTCGACAGCTGTCGTCATCTGCCGCTCCCATAGGGGGCAATGTTTCCCGGGCTTAACTCAACTGTCAACGGCGACTGTTCTGTCGCTCGCGAAAATAGACCAATGTGGCTTATTTTCAAAACGTGTTTGAGACGCTTGAGCATACATTCTGCTCACTGTAAATTTGACGAAAGACTCATTCACCTATACCCCAAAAGAATAGAGCCCTGCATAGAGTAAATAAAACGTAGGTACGAAAATCATGCGCTGACATCAATTTGCAAAATCAGAGTTCTCAGTTAACAAAGTTCTTTTATGCAACAATTATTGCTTTCTTGCGCCTTAGGAATTTGTTTTTGTTTTTATTTCTTTTTAGGCTTTGTCGGTAACCCAACTTCACAGTTCAGACACTGCACCGACCGGTGTCAGTGTATAGTATACATAAGTGTATTCTGTGGTTTTGCTCATTTCCTTTCATTGTCTTCTCTCAGGTTATTAAAATGAGAGAATGTATCCATCATTTCCGCTTCCATGAGTTTTTCTCCTTTGCCGACGCTGTAGAGTGTTAGTCACCCACACCGCAGGAAGACCAAGTGCGTTTTACAACAATTTACTACTTGCCTGCTTAGCGATTTCGACCCAAAACGGCATGTTCCGCGGCATGACCGCCAAAGTCGAATGCAAATTAGCATTTAGGGTCATTAGTTTTGATATGTAGGTACTATGCGCATGTTGAGGTACAGATGTGTGAACGGTTTTTAGTTGCTACGGTAAGAATCATAATTTTATTCACTTTTTGGGTACTAACTTGTGGATGCTTTTTTTTGTGTGGGGTTAGTTATGGTGATATCAATATTAAGTAAACATGCCTCCTATTTCGAGTTCCACTTCAAGTCAGCAGTCTCAGAATTAAAAGTCGCCTGTCTACTAGGATATCCAATCCTAATTGGATCTGAGTGAATAATCTAAACTAATTTCACATTTGGAGTATCTTTAATTTTGAACTTATTATTATTTTGAACTTATATTCGAACTTAAAATAATTGTAGAATATTAAATATTATCTATAGCTTGAAGGTACGTGCGTAATGTTTTTTTAAATTAACAGCCACTGAGACAGGCTTTACAAAATTACGGGAATCAAATAACAAAGTTCGCATCTGCCAACCGATTCCATGGTACCCCACGATACCAAAAAAAATTTTATCCTAACCACAAGTGCTCGTACAGTAAAACATAACAATATTGACATGCTCTATGAAAGGAAGGTGTAAAAAAGTTTCCGACCGAAACCTCCACTTTTTAACGAACGAAATAATTTTTCTAAAAGTCAAGCCAACAAAATTTTTGGTTTGGGGAGACATATAACTGTTTTGCACACTGAGGCTAAGGCGACCAGTAGGTTAGGTCAAGGCAAGAAAATATATACGCAAGTGGAAGGGGACCTCAGCCAACCTCGCGTGCGAAACTGGAGGCGGCTAGCTAGAGACAGAGCTGGCTGGCGAAGCTTGTTGGCTGAGACCCAGGTCCACCCCGGACTGTAGCGCCACCTTAAGTAAGTAAGTAAATATTAAGCAGGCATAACACTTGCGGGTGTTCTTAGGTATTTCTCTGCAGGACTTTCATACTCCATAGTATTTAATTTAGCAGCGTTAGTATTACACCCGGAACTCTCTTCTTACCTCCAATTTTTTACACTTGCGACGCATTTTATATAAAACAATTGTAGAAAAGTGCAACAGTTCGTATGTAAAAACTGCAGTCGGTCAGCGATGAATTGCATATTCTATTCCTACCCTACTTGAAAGAGAAACTGCCACGCCTTCATAAAGTGGGCGGGATGCCAAAATATAACTTTTGAATGCCCTATTCTAGGTGATTCTAGGCATACATTTAGGACAAAAACCCGGCCTTTTTCACTAAAAAATCGCCCTTTTTTAAAGCCACGCCCACAAAAGTAGACGGGGAATAGGTATCTTATGTAAAAAAGTGACTTTTGAATGCCCTATTCTAGGTATTCCAAGGCATTCTTTTAGGACTAAAACCCCGTCTATTCCACAAAAAATCGCAATTTTTTAAAGCCACGCCCACAAAAGTGGACAGAGAATAGTTATCCTAGGCAAGAAAGTTAGCCAATGCTAATATCTAAAACATTTGCAATAGAATTTTTAGCCAAACTTCATTTATTGAATAACCGTCATATGATGTTAAAATTCCTTAAGAAGGGCGTGGTCAATGTAAGAGCCAAACTTTTTCTGTTGCCCCAAAGACAATTTCAAAGTAGTGTTACAGACAGAATTATATTTTTAAATTAGAGTTGGTCGCAGACACAGGCCTGTAGTGGGCATGTCATGCAAGCGGATTTTAATAACTTTCAAACATGATATGCACAGCAAGATTTCCGGCTCATCTAACAAATTTAAACTGTCTTGACTAAAATTTAAGGCCTTGAAGCTGTTTACATATGGACGGACGAACGGACATGACTTAATCGATTTTCCTGTCGGTCTCGATCTTATCCCTTTTAGGACTTAGGGGTAAGTATACGTTAAACTCCGGATAGGGTATAATAAATAGAGTTTCTCAACATCTCGATGCGAATAAGGGCCAGCTTCTCAACCTTGTATGCTTCGTGTGTTGTATTCTTCACATACAAGGCGACCTACAATTTTTTACCCAATCCGAACAGCACTTTGAGAGGTTTTTGAAGGCAGGTGTTGCTCCCAGAGACAGACTGTTGCTCCGAGTTTGGCAGACTATTTTGAAAGTACAATTTAAGACGAGACCTTTCCATTAAATTGGCGCACACAAAGACCACTTCGCCACAGTTACCCCATTTTAACTGCCCTTAAAATGCGTCAGAACCAAATGACAACAAGTTTGATTCTGCTGTAGTCAAAATCTTAGGTTTGATCGCTTGGGTTTGCTTTGAATTTTAAAGAAGCGATCTGTACCTTTCTCATTTTTCCTTGCTTAATATCAGTTCTTTGAAAAAAAAAAATAATTAAATTGGTTTGGTAGATATCTAAAATGTAGGGAAGAGCGGGCCTAAACCTAGAAGTAACACTCAAAAACAAAAGGGTTCCTCTTAGAATTCAGAATCGCGTGAAAGAGAAAAATGTTCATTTTCTACATAGCAACCCGCTTATACTTCCGTTGCAGATTGAACCTCGGAGTTGGATGTCCTATGGGTGGTACAAAAAAAAAAAAAGTGGTTTGTAAATGTTTATTTTTTTTAATTCTTGGTCTTTTTTCTAACATAGAAGGGATTAATTGCTAAATGGATTTTTTTGTCACTGTCATGCATATTTGCTTTGTCTACAAAGCGGTCCTTGCCCGCGTCCAAATCCTTTGGTTTGCACCTGCACCTGGACTTTAGGTTTTCTTACCACCAGAAGGGCTTAGGTTTTATCCAAAGGCCCACCATCCAAAACGAGTGAACTCGCGAAAATCTGCTACTTTGACCGATACACCCGTGAAGCGGACACTTTTAGATATATCTATTGAGAAAAAAACTAAAACCAAGCCTTGAGCCATGAGTTGAGCGATAAAAAGCATAAATTAAAAATAGTTTAAGCCTCTTGATCTGAAGAGGAAGACGAAGACGTGAGGTATTTGTGTCGCATTTGAGACTTATTGTCACAGCCTCCTTTTTGCCTGCTATGTACTGGAAAAAAAAGGGTCCAGTATGGCAAAAAAATTTTAAATTTTGTTAAAATTTATACATAAGTATAAATAAGATGAATAAGAGATTCTTATTTTTTTATTTTGTCTTTCCATATGAAACAATAGACACATGTTTCAAAAAAATTTATATAGTACATGAAACCATGGCTTTTCAATCTGAAAAAGGAAGTTTTGGTTAACTTATATTCAAAATTATAGGAAAAGCATGAGATTAAGTATAAAGTGCTACTTTAAGCCCCGCTCTCCCCTATGTACCGTACTTTGTTGGAACTTTTGGAGGAAAGAAAAGTAAAACAAGTAAATGAAACATTATTTTTGCGTTCTAGCGCTGTTGTTTATTCCCTGTATTACAATTATAGAACAATAAATAATACACGAAATAATAAGTTTTATGTTATTAATTTAAGTTTTCATTCTAGCGAACTGTTAGTAAAATTTAAACATCTATTTTTTAGCCTTCACCTTTCGTCGTATTGCAATGAATTGGTGTCTTCCTTTTCAACAAATTTACTGCTAATGGGCAGTCATATAAGAAAGAAACTACGTTTCCAAAGAACCAGCTTAAGTAGATATTTTAATAGAAAAGTTTTGGGCTTTCATTTCATTACAGATTAAAATAATTGAGACCTAATAAAAAAAATGGACTGTATGATCAAGACTGTATGATTTCTTTTCTTTCCCTTTACAGAAGGCCGAGAGTGTGTCAACTGTGGAGCGACGTCAACTCCACTTTGGCGAAGAGATGGCACCGGGCACTACTTATGCAACGCATGCGGACTGTACTACAAAATGAATGGACAAAATAGACCACTAATCAAGCCAAAGCGAAGACTGGTAAGTATATAAAACAGCCTGTCAACAAAGTTACCCACTTGCCAACTGCAGGGATTCGTCTTTAGCCTTGGGTCAACGTCCTCACAAATCGGCAAGAAAAACGAAAGAAATTAAAGCAGATAGTCGAAGACTATTCGAGGTGAATAACCTACCGGTGACAACCCCTAAAAATGAAAACTTGAATGCTATGGGCTAAGAATGCCATCCTCACATGTCTCCTTCCCATGAGTTTTTTTTTACTCAAGAATGGTATCTACATTCTACACACAGAAGACGGGTGTGGATAGCCAGAAGGACGTGTAGGCATATTCGTCAATTATAACCAGGTCGTCTCGATGCTGTTTTTATCGATAGTCCAGGCAATTTAATTTTATCCCAAGAGAGGTGTGTTTCTTGGCAAAAGATGAAAATAAAAAAAGCAAAAATGCGATGGGAGATGGTAGACGGGGCTCCAACAACGTAAAATCATTTCCCTTCCCTGATTCCCATCATCGGAATACAGCCTTCTTAATTACCTAAACAAATCATTAGGAGAATAGAACGCTATTAAAATCAGATTTTTTTTTACACAACAACCTTTATGATTAGCATCAGGTCTCCAAAAGTCCCCATCTGAATCTCTGAGACAGGGAAAAACTTGGTAGATCATGCGTGCGTTTTATGTAAATTTCACCTCCAGGGTGGTGCTGAGACATCCATCCGATTGGGCATCTCAAATGTCATAATAGTGTCTGTCTGGTTGTCGTCTTCCAGGAAAAACTCCAATAGAGTTCACTGATTTCTCATTCGAGAAAGTATCACATGTTTTGACCGTTTAAATGTGGTGGCGCCATCACCTCCATATCAGTGGAACCCATTGACACGAGAGATTATGGTGCGCCTACCTATAGATGTATCTGCCATCTGCACTTCCATCTACCTGACTACTAATGCATGCGCCCCTCCTCCCGTGCTGCCGTTAATGCTGCTGCTGGTGATTTCCATAAATTTCCTATCCTATACTGGGATTGAGTGTTAAACGGTGAACATAAATATTTAAATTAATTAACGAGTGTTCTATAGAGCGGACTCCGTATTTGAAAGATGTGTCTTCGTGGTTGCCTGTCGTTAGTTCAGCCATCTTTTGGTTGATCGTCGAAGAAAGTTACTGGACTCTCTACGGTCAGGTGCATGCAGCATGATACACCCATGCAGCGGGGATGTCGGAATAAAACAAAAAGTTTGCGCTGGACAGCAGACGAAGTAGCCCCACATCTCATTCGAGTCAAATGCACTCCTAATTACCATTTCAGTATATCTTGGAGAGATCGACAGTGTATATTCAACTGCTCCTTTGCCTTTGTGGGGCAATGTTGAGGCACAGGAGTACCTATACCTACACACCAGGACCACAAACTGGGTGGCAATTGAATTGATTTAAGGTTACATGGCATTTGTTTGGGTTTTTCTGCGATGTGACGCGTTTCGCCATTGTTCGGCAGCTGATGCGCCTCCGGTCTTCCGCCTGGCTAACTGACTGTTGGCCCGCATCCGTTGACTTATTTCTTATTCAAGGATAATTTATAGCTCACTTTAAATATGTAATTTCGTTCCGTTCCGCGGAACCTGTGCTCATGCCGCTGACATTGATCCTTTTGTGCGAATTTGCGCGATTCTCTCAGTTCGAGCTTCGAGCCCATTGACGGAGCCCAAGAAGGAGGCGAACCTCAATAAAACACTAATAAAGTATCTTTTATGTGACACATTGATGGCGTAAAGCAGCGGGGGCATCTCAGCTCTTAGGAAAAAAATCTTATTGTCTTGCGCGGATTTCGCCAAAGGCACCTGTAATTAAAGCAAAACAATCACCACAGAGCAACCGAGCGAGCACCACCAGTGTAAAGCACTATCAGTTGCTCGTTGTCGGTTGGCTTTTCGCTATTTTGTTGGTTCTCTCACCTTGACTCATTTGCTTGGGGTTTAGCGCTTAACATATACGAACCCGAGCCCCGCTGTGTACGGCTGGTGCATTTAAGAGCCTCAAGGTGGTGGGCCAACCTGTTGTAGACATGGTGGTGGTTGTGGTGGGTGGTTCCACATGAATATATTTGCGGTGCCGTTGCCGCATGTTTCACATGCAAAGTAACTCCGGTCGTTGTGCTATTGGATGTCGTATGTTGTAAGAAATATGTTTGCATCTAATGAATTGCGCAACATTAGCAAAATAGAAAAAAAATTAATCGGCAAAATATACACGAAAAAAAAAATATCCACGGGATATACAAAATGAACAATCATAATTAGACATTTACTATAACAGACGTTCTCTTTGTTTTGGGTGCTTTTAAAAAGCACCAGAGAGAATGGATGCCAGTTTAATTGAAAAACGTGCACCTTAAGGCCTAGATTGAGGTTTATTTGACAGTTCCTTGATGTTGAAGGCACATTGTTCGTTTGGGTTTAACCCCAATCAGTGTAGCTAATTTCGAAATGCATTCTATCTTTAACTAATATATACCGTCTTTAGGAGTCTTGAATAGTTTCTAATACAAGTTTCTTCACGATTTACCTCCGTCAGAGTTCAGACCCTTCCCTTCCGAGGGTATAAAGTGTCATGAGAACCCTTAGCTTATTTAAGTACTAAATAGAACTTCGATACTCGCTTGAAGCAGAACATTATATTGGTACTTCAAACAGCGAAATACTTTTTGTAAAAGAAAAACAGTGAGTAAGTGCAACATAGCGTATGCTTCGCGGTATACCCTAAATAAAAATACCCTATTCCTATTCTCCTTTCCATTCCTATTCTCCTTTCCAGAGTTTATAGAGTCTGATTCCAGGCGATTAATGGCCGTCTGACTATCAGAAAAGACTATCGTATATTCTTGCAAGATATGTATAACGTTATTCTTAAGCCAGGATAAGACTTCCTTTATCGCCAGATTTTCAGCTTGAAAAACACTACAATGATCCGAAAGACGGAAAGAAAGACTCCGATTAAGTCTTTTTGAGAACACACCTCCACCTACCCCGCATCATTTGCCTTTGATCCATCGGTGTAGAAGTAGATCGATTCACATTCTAGAGGAGCACCCAAATCCCAAGAGGACCTAGGGGGATGGTTGTCTGGAAGTACTTATCAAACTGTAATTGCGGTATGGTGAAGTATATGAGTCAAGAGGGGAACCTGAAAGCGTTCAGAATAGCAGAGTGTGCGATCTCGCAGTCGGTCCACTCAGAGGTTGCTTTGAGGCGAGTAGTCGTGATTGCAGCTGCTTGTCTGCTGTAGATATTAAGAGGAAGTAGATGGAACAGGATGTCCAGTGCTGCTGAGGCAGTTCTGCTTCATGGGCCTGATTTAGTGTGCTATGAATTGTATCTTGTATTCGTCAGATTTTTGTCCAAAAATCATTGCAGTTTCCCAACTGATAAATTATTAGAAAGAATAGGCAGGTTGTCAGCGTGCGTGCTTGATACTTACCTACCATTTCGCAGGTTTGGGGCATTGGCATATTTATTGAGTTTGCTTTATCGAAAAAGTTGCCTCTACTGTACGGTGTACCCGTCACCGCACACAAAGGTAAAAATTTAGTCACTTGATTGCAATGGTAACTTTTGACCCTATTGAGAAAATAAGCAGCAATGACTTGACTGAAGGGATTTTTTTTTAAGTTTCAGGATACTGGGTTGCTCTTCAGCATTATAAAGCTACATATTGCCTTACACTTTACTAAGTTTGCTAAGCCTTTTGATATCTGATTGCCGCACGAAAATGTTGTCCAGACCTCTCAATATTCATAAAGCAATTTTGGTACATCTTTATATTGAACCAAAAAAAGGTAACCAAGTAACGAAATCAAGCCAAAAGCCAGACAACAGTATGTTTGTTTTCACATAAGCAGTTCAATCACAGGATCTTTTAAGTTAAAAAAAAGCACAAGACTCCAACTGGTGTGAACTAACGCCGCCGGAACCAAGGAGTACATAAGCTTAATAAAAACCGCTCATAACTATTAGAAGCAGTCCTTCAACAAAGAACAAAAATAACACACGAAGCAAAAAACTCTCCACTATAACTTCGTGTCCGAGCATTACGAGCTTCCGCTAGGCATAGAAGCGCTTCCACTCAAGTCATCATCAGTCAACCTTACAAGCACACCGGCTTGGGCCAGCACCACCGAATTCAAAGTATCTCTCGTGCTGTTTAGCCGAAGAACAACCCTATTTACCACCACAGTTGCAACTAGGTATACCATACCCATTCTGAAACTTGCGGTCAATGGTTGTTATCGATTAAAATGCATGTTCATGTCTATAGCTAGTAGCCAGAACAGATATGTAGGTACACCGAATTGAACGCGCGTACTTCTGCAGTATCGCGCATGAAATATGAAAGCAAATCGTACCAAAGTACCAACAGTACCAAAGTACTGGAGCTGGATTTGTTTGCCGCACCATCGAACGTGTGTTTAGTGACAAATATTAATGACAGTTTTCGTGCCTCGTTTCGACTCAATTTTAATGTATGCACTCCATTACTTCGAATAGGCCGGCCCTAAGTCTTCTTGACTGCCCTTCGATCGTCGATGTCCATGGTGGCGGTGGCGGCGGCATGCAACGCGCACATAGATTCGAATACATTAAAACTTTGGGCTCGTAAAATTCGACGTTAATGAATGTAATTGCGTGGCACTCACAATAGAGAGTCTTGTTGTTCCACGAATTCGATTGAATCATTAATAATTCAATTGCATGTGTAAGGCTCAAAGTGCCGAATGACACTTATTCATGCGCCCGCGTCGGTAAGCGGGTGGCTGTTGTCGGAGGTGTGTTCGCCAATATGCTGTGCACCTTAAAGTTTGTTCATTATGACCTTTTGACGTAAGAATCTGTCCACCTTGCAAGATCTTCGTTCAAGCCAGTGAGTAAGTACCGGCAGATACATCAAATGCAAATATTAAGGCAAAGCCAAGCCTGATCGGTGATCACACCTGCTGCTGGCGATGCGGGATCGATAAATAAATTTGCTAGAAACATGAATTATCGGCGACCGAATGCTGAACGAATCGACAGCCACATGAATATGCAACATGACAATATTTATTGTGAGAAAATCATGGTTAATTGCATACATTAGTTACATTGAGGTATATCAATCTCTATGTTTGGTCTTTGTGAACCTGGATTGCGCTTGGTGTTTATTATGATATATTATATAGCAAGCAACGTCGAAAGTATAATCTTGGGACGGGCTGCTGGACACATACCAAAGTCACGAGTCTCGGTACACAGGAATGTAATTGGTGACGGCAGCCAGACAGTCTTAGGAGCTTGTTCAGTGCAATCAATGTAGCAACTATATACCTACCCTACAACGAGCCACTTTTTTCTTCTTAGTCAGTCACTTGACCATTAGTTTTGGGTAATGGTGGGGAAGTTCGACTTGAACTAGTGAATCTATTCAGGTCGTCTGTATGATCACTGTGTCATTGGGTCATGGATAGTGCTGAACAATAAAAAAAACTATCTGCACTTCAAAATATTGTTTTAACTTCTAGTTAAAACACTGTTGAAAACATTAGAACTTTAAAAACTCCGTCCGTTTACTCATAAGAAAAAATATTTAGTACAAGTGGGCGTGGCAGGGGCAGCTACCTACTTTACTAACAAAGCCTTGAATTTTGTTTTCGGCCTCTGTTTTCTGTTTCTGCTTCTTGAATTCTGTTAATTAAGACGTTGGAACAATTTAAGATCAAATTTTTTGATATAAGATGTTGTTTAACACTTTATTGCTAAAATTACCTTATATTTTGCTCTTCGACTATATTGAAAAATTCGAAACCTAAAGGCGCGCTTTAGTGGGATGATTTGAAAATTGCTTACACAATTGTTTAACACATAAACCTACTTTTTGGAACGTATATAAGAATTGTTTATAAAATAGTTTTAAGGATACAAGGACTTTTACCTTTACAATAAATGTTTGCAAAACATATTAGTTCTTTCCTCCAAAAACAAACATTTCTACAAACAAAAATATTATTGTTAAAAATGTTAAATAAAAGACATGACTTTCCAAAGAAGTCAAAACAAAGTATATGTTTCCATGAAAAGAGAAAATATATTTTCCTAACAAGTTCAATAAGCACATAAGCACATAAGACATAAATTCAAAAAAAAAAATCATTGTTTTCTTAACACAAACATAAAATTTTTGCTACAAATTGGTATTCGTTGAAACCAGTGAGTAAGCAAGCGCTACAGTATGTACGCAGAAGTTACAGTCCGATAAACGGACCGTTGAATACCCCATCCCATCCCACATTGTAATTTACTGCTATAATTTTTTTACCATTTGTGGTTCTGGAAACTTTGAAAATAGGCGTGGTCCAAACAACCCTATACGCTGGTAGGGTTGGTTTTGTGTACACGCTGAAAAGTACACAAAAAATTAATTTTATTGTTTAAATTCTAAAATTTTGTGATTTCGACCACTAAAAGGAGGCGTGGCTAAAAAATTTGTAGGAACAAAATCTAGAATAAAGTATCTTTTACCTTACGTGGAAATTTTCATTTCTAATACCGTTTTCACACCGAAGCTAGAATCTAGATTCTGAGCAATTCGATTTGAAAATCGAATTGACCCTTTCACACTGCGAAAATTATCTAGATTTTGTTGACTTTTCGATACGTTGAACACCAACTGTCCAATTTTTCACTCTTGTCACAAGTTAAACAGCTTCAAATAAGTAAATAACAATTTTGGAAAACTAAAGAAGCACTGGGAATACATGAAAATCACCGCACAATTAAATAGTATAAAAAAAAAACGAAAATATTTCTCCTTTTTATTTTATAATAAAACTTCATCGGCTCTCATGAAAGGTGTTTGCTTTTATTTTCCTATTATTCCCACAAAATCAAATACAATCTATACATTTGCATTCGATTTTGTGGGAATCTAGATTCTGAATTCTACAAATGTATGCGAAATCTAATAGATTTTAATTAGATTTGGGACTTTTTACTCTGAATCTAGATTCTGGGTCGGTGTGAAAACCGTATAATTCTTTCCTAAATTCAGTTTAAAGCCAGTCAAAATTACATTTTTCTGGAAATTTCAATGTTTTTCTTAAATTCCGCCTCCAAATGTAGGCGTAGCACAGAATTTTCTGTGAACAAAATATAGAACTAAGTGTACTCTAAATAATACATTGAGGAAATTTTTTTGTCGATTTTGAAAAAAGATTTTGAATAAAATGCATTTGAATAAGTACCCTTAGAACCGACGCCACGCCCACTGGAGGTGGTAATTCGATTTAAATGTTCTTTTTTATCCAAGTATCAAGTTTAATTTTTTAACACGTCTAACTCGGAGTCTGGGTTCAAATCCTACCATCGTCACCTAAAAAAAAGACTTTGTTCTTTTCCATGGTCCCCACCTTAGCGAGGGTCTGACAAACCCTCTGAGAGTAAGATTTATCTTGAAAAACTTCTCAAAGTGCCGTTCGGATTCGGCAAAAAATTGAAGGTGCCCTTGTATGTGAAGAAATCAACACAAACAGCATACATTGTTCAGAAGTTGGCCCTGGTTCACCTTGTTGCACCACTCTATTTATATTTTAAAATGCCTAACAGTTTTGGAAGCTCTGGAAGTAGTCGTACATTTAGACCGATTGTGGGTCTGAGTGGATTTGAAAAATTTTGACATTTGTACTGCATCGCATGTCATGTTTGTATGCGAAATTTCAGCTTCTAGCTCAAAATTTCAGGCCTAAAAACATGTGGCGAACAGACGGACGGGCGAACACGCATAGCTTATTCCATTCAGAATTCGGTATCGATCATATCATAAGGTCTTAGGGGTTTACCTTTGTTATTTGACCTATGGGATGGGGTATAAAAAAGTGGAAAATTATATTGTTTGATGCCTATAATGCCGTAGAACAAAGTCACGTAATTTGGTCCAGCAACGGGGGAAATGGCGAACCGAAAACTCATTTCTTAAATTATTTCGCGTCACGATTATTCCGATGGTCCTCATGACTTTGAGGACCATCGAAAATCATCAAAGTCATGACGACCATCGGAGAGGATTTCATATCACCTTTGAAATCCTTTATGCTGAATTTGTGGAGGACAAAAAGTAGCCCTATGGCAAAACTGAATTGAGTTGAATGTATGAAGTGCGCCGTAAATAGTAAACCTTACCTCCCAAATCAATTTAAATCTGTAGAAAGAAAAGAGAACACTGTACCAAAAGATGTTTCATATAGGTATGTAGTTTCTTTTAGTTGTCCAAAGTGTCTACAGCTTTTAGTGCTGCTTTGAAGGCCAAGGCAGCACTTTCTCCACTGCATGTCCAGTAAGAGTTCCACATAAAAGTCTGAGATCAGATTGTTGAACTTACCTACCTCAACCGCAGAAGACCCGAGGGAGCTCAATAGGAAAGGAAAATAGTTAAAAAAAACGCTTTTTGTTGATTTACGAAGCTAACTCAAGAAGTTATAACTCGCTATTGATTTCTAATCAAGCATATCATGCACAGCTAGGTCTGTCCAAAACTCTTATAAACACACCTAGCCTATATGTTGCATAAAATGTGCATTCTTTCTGACTACTAGCTATAGGTAGGTAGGTATAGCTCACGGGAAATTCTCACAGCAAAATTTACAAAACCTAATAACAAGAACAGAGTAAAACATCTTGGCTTGTTCATTATGTTATTGGCACGCCCAGCTTCGATGCTACGAAAGTATAAAAAACCAGAGAAAATCCTTATTCTTATTTTTTAATCTAATTTCAGACATCGTTAACTTTTTAATTGATGAGCATATAATGCCTAACAGAAGACACACACGTAAAAAGATAAAACTTTGTGTTGTGCATCTTCATCGTCCTCATCGATGAGTATAGGCAGTGCCTTACGTAGGTTACTCTGCAAATGCAGATGGGATTGAGTTCCAAACCTCTCCTTGTGTTATCATGAAACCAAACATACTATACAACCGCACGGAAGAGGCTGATTTTGTCTTACCTTCCTAATATTTTGCGTTACAACCCACCTTCATCGGCATGGACGGATTGAAATTTTTGCGTCTTACGAGCTCAGTTCCGCGTGCGTCGTCAAACTAGTTAAAGATGAATACCTACAACAGAAAAGGGATATCTTTGAAAATTCCCACGATCATCGGGTTGATCGATTCCTTATTTAGTTTACACACTTTTAGAACACAAAAAATCGGGGGACGGGAGATAGGTACAATTTTGAAATTTATTCTCTCTGATATTGCTTTGCGCCATATGGATGGTGTATTGATTTTTTCTCTTTCTCGTGTCTATGTATCTTTTCCAACAAAAGTTTGTGCGAAATTCCTCCACTTTAAAGATCCGCCTCGGAGGTTGCTGTGTATATTTATTTACACTCGGAAATTGTTGGTGGATATGGTGTCCTGATTTCATTCACATTGCTTGCACATTGTGTGCACTCGCACTTAGCCAAATGTATAGGCACTGATACCATGATACAGACGGCGGAGAAAGAGAGACAATAAATTTAGTATCGGTGAGTACACAGCACAGGGGAATGTTTCATACACTCGTGCTGTTTGGGGTGGATATCGACCAATCACGTGACTTAAATGAGGCACCCTAGCAACCAGAATGTAAGCATCCCTAGCAACGAAAACATTATTTACCACGCCCTGGAGAAATTTCGTCCTTTCTTTTGTAAAAGACGCAACCACCCAAACCCCACACCGGTTAATCTACCTATCCAGCAACGTACACAAAAGGATACCCAAGCCGAGTGAAGTCCTTGTCCTTTTATTGTTGTATTTTTTCGTCCCTTTTCTAAGTTCCTTTTTGCTCTTGCTTGTCTAGGCTCGTTTTCTATTCGTTTATGTAATGAGCTTCGTATATATAATTTTATGAGGATGCGTATGCGAAGAGTGTCCTCTTCTGCGCAAACGACACAGAAGATGTGTTCCGTATCTAAGGATGCTAAAGATAGAAAACCCCTCCTAGGGACTATCGCAGACAATCTTTTATCTGTTCCTTATCTAGCAAACATATTAGAATTGAAGTCCGTTCTTAAATAAAAGATAGCATCAACGATTCAGAGGGCATTGCCATTGGTGATTTTCTTTTTGATTCTTGGGACGAGTTTCTTAGCAAATCGTTTGCCGACGGGATTTTTGTCGTTGCTAGAGATGGGCGCAATCGAATGACTGACTTAAAGGGAATCGAGTAGGCATATGTAGGTATATTAGGTACCTACAATTGCATTATTTCAACGTTCGAACGTCAAGTTATAAGTCGATAAAAGGCAAAGTTTGTAAAAATAGGGGTAGCGCAGAATTGTTGATGTGTTTTAACTGTCACTCGTTGGTATTTTTGTTGGATTTAATTTAATTTCTCTCACGATTGAAACAATGATTGGGCTCCAAACAATCGATATTCTTCAAATTGGTGATTATAGGTGTACCTATATAAAAAAAAAGTTTTTTTTCCCATTAACTAGATAATTTTCGGTTGTCTAAAGCGATATCACACAAACAACGATGATGAAAAGACAAAACGCCAATTAAATTATGTTCACAAATTTGAAAGTGGGCCTACTTTGTCAACCCTTAATTTTCCGGATTCGCCTGCACTCTACAGCTTAGTCTGTTTAACTTTTTTGAAAGGTTCAGTAACACCGAAACCACCATTATATTAACCGTTCTCGTTCTTTTTTTTAAAGCCATGCCCACAAAAGTGGGCCCGCCAATTTTTAGAAAATGCTGCTTTCTACAACTTTTGTAATAAATTTTTTTTGTCAAATTTCTTATATATTTATTAAAAATAGTCATTTTAAGTTAAAATTCCTTAAAAAGTAGATGTGGTCAATGTAAAGGCTATACTTTTTCTACCACCTGAGAGTCAATTACAAAGCAATGTTAGAAATGAAAACATAGTGCGCTAGCACCATTGTAACATAGCTAAAATTTGTAAAAATAATTTTGCCGTTCACTTCCATGAAGAAAAGAAGCATAAAATAATAATCTGATGGGGTGTTCCCACCGCACATATGACAAAGATTCACGTAGGAAGACTAAAAGTTAATCCCAAAGTGTTTCCACCGGAAACGAAGAGATTAACTTGATCTATGCTTTCAATTTTGAAATTTTTCAATAACGTCCTGGCTAGTGTGAAATGGCAATGTCTCGTCGTCACGTCCTCTGCGCATTTCCTTGAAAATGGGAGTTCTTTTCGTCTCCCGGGCAACTCAGATTAAGAAATAATTAAATTCATATACATATCTTAAATTCATATACATACCACTGATTGTTTTAGTCTACGTATCGAAATAGCCTTTAAATAAGAAAAACAAAATGCGAAATATTTTGATATGTTGACCAACTTGATCAAAATGAACCAGCAGTACCAACATTAACATCCTTCAGTGGGCACTCCTCAGGGCATTAAACCGTTTTGACAGGTGCAATCACATCCAAATCAACCGTTTTGCGGATCCCTTAACACAACGCAGCAAACATAGTTGAGTTGACGATACCAAGCTGTCAAATAAAGTTTTTTTTTATTTGTTCCGTCAGATAATGCACAGAACACGCAGAATTTTGTACGGTTTGCATGGACAATTTATGCTTGGAAGAGATCAATTACGCGATTTATTTTGAATCTTTTTATGAAGATAAGTTTCTGGTGAAAACACCCTATGACACAAAAATTCAATATACCATTAGGTAGCTAACCGTTTCCTTGTTACACAAAATTATGAAGTAGGTTGGTATGCCAATAATATGCATGCGCCACGCCTCCGAAAATGGGCATGGGCTGAGGATAAAATCATTTACATATATTCAAGTTTTTTACTCAAAAGTCGCTACACTCTTAAATAAGAGCCGAGCAACTTTTTAAGTTTGGGCTATCTTCTATCTACCTTGATTTTGACCACCTAAAAACTCACACATACGGGCAGTATGTTTATAAAATAAATTAGGTAATACCATATATCTCCACCGGGCACTAAGCAACGATTAATATAAACCTTTACAAAATCCTCCAGAAATCGCGCGATTTACCATACAAATTTTAATCCTCTCCAAATTTAAATCCACGCAATTAAATCCCATAAATCCCATTCACCCTATTAAAAAAACCTATTTTTGCACCTTTGTAACAGTTTGAGAATCAAAAAAGGAAACTGAAACTGTCCCTGTGCGACATATCTACCACAATTGCGTTTTTTAAAGTGATTTTTACAGCGAAAATCGTTTTTCGATTGTGGGAATTGACATCGCCACTCTTTGGACAGCCAAAATGACAGAAACAGTGTTCGTGTCAAATTAATCCTGTACTTGTCTGGTGGAGCCACTTTGGGGTTTATAATTGAGAATCAAAAAAGGAAACTGAAACTGTCCCCGAACGAAAGATCTGTCCTTTTCTCTTAGGATTTTTACAGCGGAATTTTTTTATTACAGATAAATATGTATATATTCAAGAACTATCCTTAATGTACTTATCTTATGATTAATGCACTAAAAAAGGCAACGAAATACAAAATTCTAAACACGAAATAAATGAAAGGAAATGAAATTAAAATTTTTTCGTTCCTGGGAAAAGACACCGCTATTCTCTTTTGAGAGCCAATATAACAAAAGAGTGCGCGTATCGAAATAAATCAAAATTAAGGATTATTTGTCCGGTGGAGTCACTTTGGGATTTATTTTAAATCCTCTCCTGTTAATCCTCTTTTTTATTGCCGGTAGAGACATAGTTTGAGTATTTTTTTTTAAACCTAGAGCTTATCTAAACTTACGCAATATTTTTGGCAGATGCTCGATTCCGTACGACGAAATGCTCGATTCCGTACGACCTGAACAAATCATTCCAATGATAAGACACGATTATAATCATTGAGAGAGTCCCATCACTAGTCGTTTCGATTTTGAATTTTCAGCATAAAATAGTTGTATCAACATCATCGAAGAGTCTACCTGCTGTCAGTGTACATCTTATCAAGTAGGTTGTTTTTTTTCGTGAGGTGGCCGATAAGGATCTATTAGAAAATTTCAACTTCTTGTTCGTTTAAAAATTAACTTTTTGGTCGCCCAGCCTGGTTCCTCAACCAACAACTTTATCAAATGATTGATAGAGATAGCATACCTAAGTAATCAATTTGGTTGTGATGATAGGAAATATATGTGTATATAATTTTTTTGTAGCCCCGAAAAAATAGTGGCGATGTGATAGCGTTATCACAACGGCTTCTGCGAAAGTTTCAATAAATTTAAAAAAAAAAAAAAAAAATATTTGGGTGTGCTTAAGATTTTTGTTATTTATTTACTGGGGTGATGAAATAGCAAAATAGCTGCTATTCAAAATTTATTGCCCACTTTATAGTAGTAAAGTTTTGGTAGACCGTTCGCTTCTAGAAACAAATTGTCTATAAGGCGTTGGTATTAACATATCGCTTTGAGCCTGTATGTATGGAGGTATTTCGGATCGTTTTAGTTTTAATTGCTGTAGCTTCGGCTGGGCCTTTGTTTAATTAATTTCATTCGAATGAAATGGATTGGTTGAGCGCATTATGGCTTCTTTTAATAGCACTGACATTCCAAAAAAAAATTTACTTTATTTACCTGAGATTCCCTAGTGTGAATAAATTAGATGTGATAAAAGGAAAAAATCGATTAAAAATGCAAAAACTCAGCCAATGACAAAATGCCGACAAAGTCAAAGCACAGCAAACATGGAAATGAGGTTTTTTAAGACGCGCGCAGAGGCAAAATAACACAAGAGATACGATAAAAAAAGCAGTAAGGAACATAAAACAGAATACAGCGAAATACAAACGACTTGAGAATACTTCAACATCCAAGTTAAATAAATATAAAAATAAAAGAATAAGAGAAATAATGTTAAACTTATGTTTTAGGCGGCTGCCCAATCAAAACGGACTCGTGAGACTATAACACTGTGTGATATATTCTTTTTGGCTTCTGGGGTTTCGCTATCAAAAAAGGAAGATCACCGCCAAACGAGATCTGTCTCTGGTGTTGTTTTTATTCTGCGGTCTTATTTTCTTTTTCAAAAACATTATATGACCTTAGAGAAAGAGTATTCCAGTCATTTTACAAATTAATGAATATAGACCTCGTATAGGTACGTGACGTATGCTATGCACCACAAATTTGTTTTCTTCTCACGCCTCCAGAGTATACAGAAAATCTTGATGTTTTGTATTAACAACTTGGCTTCGTTTCGTTAATATGAAAGCTCATTAATGAAAGCTATGATAAGAATTGCTCGGCTTTATCTTTCGTTTGAAGCTGTTATCCTTCCGCATTGTTGTACCAAGAAAAATTTTGTTGTAGCCGTAGACAAACTCCTCTGGTTGGAGAATAAAAAACTATGTGCATTTCGAACTATGATCTTGCGAGCTTAGTCCCATGTTTAAGGTACCTATATTTTCACACTTACGCGAACTATTGCGCTAAACACAGCTGAGACAGTAGGAGCAAACAGCCTATGACACTCTACCTTAATTTACACCCAATATAACGCTCTTTCTTTTGGTGAGCGTCTAGTCGGTGCAATGTATACAGTGTCTACAGAAACGGTTTTTTAAAATCCTCAGCACCGACTTCGATTCCATAACCATGTTCCCCTGATGGTCCTTAGAGGCTTCGGTTCGAACTTTATACCCTTGGAAGGACTTTTTGATCCTCTGGGAAACCTTTCGAACAACAATGGGGTTTTAAAACCTCTCTATCTCTTCAACCGCGCGCTTTTCGTGCTCTCTCTTTCACGTACGGAGAAGCCAGTGTTCCCTTCTCCTCCTCTGCTCGTAGAGCTCGTTAGCAGCTCTAGTTCTTCTGTGCAGGGCCGCTTCGTATGCTTCCTGGTTAGCTGCATATGCTTGTCGGCACTCGTCTTTAAACCAGGGGTTTCGTTGCGGTGACCGTGTGAAACCCATTACTTCAGAGGCGGCATCTCTGATGGAATTTTGGAAATGGTGCCACTGGCTACCAATACTTGGTCCTTGTTTCGTTTGCATTGGCCTTCAATAGTAAATCCGTCCGATTCTGAGGCTTGTCGCTGGTACGTAACTACACTGAGGAAAATATTAAATCCATTCATGTTTAAATTAAACTCGAATACACCCGTTTTGGCTTCGATTGAGTTTCTATTTAATTTCAATCGAAACCTATTAAATTATTATTATTATGATTCTGTTTAAATTTACTTCATTTTGTGTTTGGCATTAACGTATTTGTGTTTGTTTTAATTAAACCTTTTCAATTTAATTTCAAATAGAATTATGATCATTTTTTTTCAAATATTTCGTGTTTAACCCAAAAACGTTTCTGTTCGAAATAAAACTCATTCTGAACTAGTATTTTTTTTTGCAATCGTTTATTACACAATACATAATCACTTTTCCATAAAAATATATCACTTTAAATTTTTAGTAAGATAATTTTCACAAGGAAAGACTTTCTGCTACTGAGGACTTCACAATTGTTTGTAAAAAGCCAGCTGGTCCATCCATAAAACGAAACCATTGATATTGAACTAGAAATAACACAAAAAACATTAGAAATATCGGTCGATTTCTCTATAAATGTAGATGTTTATTAGTATAAATACAAACCTTTTATTTCTTCTAAATAAGAGCTTACACAGCAAAACCGCAACAGCTTGACTTAAAAAATCTATTTTGACAAATTTAAGCAAGCAAACAAGACCTCTCCGCTTAACAGATTTACTTAGAATAACTTTTTCAAAGATGACGCGACAATGACGCCAACACGAAATTCACAGTTACACATTTTTGTACTTAACTTCGTTACGGTTTGATTTAAATCGATTTGAGTTAAAATGTAACTTTTGTGTTTAATTTCATTCTTTTGTAAATATTTTAAATTAGTTCAAATTGAAGACAAACATGTACGAGTTTACTTCAATTTTATTTGAATTTGTCCAGTTTTGAACTTTTTTCGTTTGTGTTAATTTTAAATCGATTCGAGTTTGGGCATAATAATTTCTGTTAGATGCCATTCTTTTAATCAAGCCAAACTTGAATGGTTTTGATTTAAACACGATTCCATTTAAGTCATAATTCTAAAGAGTTTAAATAGATTTAAATTTGTATTGAACCAAGTTCTATTTGTTCTTTTTGAATAACTCATAGTAGAGTTTTCTCAGTGTAGGTTTTCTCTACATGGCCGGAAAGTCACCCCAACGGCATGGCCCCTAACCTGACGGACCAGATCTTTCTGATGACTCCAAGGACGGAGAGCCGGATAACCTGCTCCTTATAGACCTGAGCTCCGAATACGTCGTAGTACCCCATATAAGGTGTTCAGTAATTAGTTCGGCCTGACTGGAACCTCACTGAGAATTCCTCAACTGCTTTCCGGATGCAAGGAGAAGTGCTTTAGTGAAAACACTGATCTCGTCTGCTCCAGTTGAGATTTTAGGCACCTGGTGTTCACCACGGGGAGGCGAGAGTAGGAGCAGAAAGCCTGTTGATGCTTGTAGCCTCTTGAGTGCACATGTCTATCCTTTAGCCTTATGTACATCTAAAACCGAAAAATAATTTCACTCACCATAGTAGCCAACAAAGTTCCAATCGATTTGTAAATTTAGTCTTTAAGATATGCCTTCCACCTCATACCTACCTCAATAAATTTTGTTAAAACAAAGAATTCCAGACCACGAACGACTTTCTTCCTATATAAAAAACTGAAGTGACGTGTCAACTATATTTGGCTCAAGTTGGGAGCAAAAAGGTTATTAAAACCATGGAAACATTGCTTATATACAATTCAACTTCATTGAAAGCAATTCTTTACGATCCATTGATCATACTCTAAGAACTAAAAACAAAATAACAAAAAAATGATTGTCACTCCAAGTGACAAAGATGAATGAATTGGCTGTCGGGAGACAAGAAACACCCGCAAATTGTTTGCCTGCAAGGCCCACACGTTTGACTGCACCATCCGAGGGCTATTTGATCGATTTTAGGAAGTCGATCTTAAGTTCCACATAACATTCTGTCGCGCACTGAATATCCCAATCTCTAGAATAAAGATTTTGCTCCAGCATCGTTGTTAAGATGTACGAAAACAAAAAAAAAGAGAATCAAATACCAGCTTATTTATATCCCTTCTTGGCGAAGTCATTCTCCACGCTCCAAAACGACCAAAACAAATGTTCTCTGAGCCATTATCATCAACAACCTCTGCGATCATGTCTGACGTTGATTTTTAATTGATGTTTTTCCAATCGTTTTGTATGTTATTCACCTGCCATGGAATCTCGAATGCCAGTCCGAGTTCGATACAAACATTAAATTAAGGTGTAAAATAAAAAATAAAACGGCCCGGACCGTTCCCGGACCCAAGTGAGACATTACACAAGATTCCTGCGTTTCTGCTCATCTGTTTTGTTAACGATGTTGTAACATTTTGCCCATTTCATTTGCTACTCAAACCGAAATGTATTCCTTTTTCCGAATCGACCACAGTCTCGGCCAGAGTGCGAAACAAAATTAATTTCGACGCCCACAAGCCTAAAAAAATGAATATGGATGAGCGAGGATACGACGCGACGGTTCGTTTGGATCTGTACATTTAACCAATTGTCCTGAAGTATAAATGAAGACGTTTAACATTTTTTCTCTTTCCACAATATTAGACCTGCGTACTTGAGTTGGCTCGTTTAAGTAATTTTAAGAGACATCCTGGAACTTTTATCATACTAATTTCAAATTTCAATTTCTGACTTTGCAGTCGCTGCAGAGCGCGGCCAAGCGTGCGGGGACATCCTGTGCGAATTGCAAAACCACAACAACAACCCTTTGGCGACGGAACGCCAGCGGTGAGCCAGTGTGCAATGCCTGCGGTCTCTATTACAAGCTTCACAATGTAAGTATGAATCAATTTGAAATGTTATTTTTATCCTTATATTTATGTATAGAACGCGCATCAGAGGTCTGATTTAAATAAATAGTATTAGGCGCGCCAAAATCCCCGCTTTTGAAGGGGAGGCATTGACGGAAATCCGGTATCACACTGAGTGAACTATGCTCAACACTCCCCGGTTTATGTTAAACAATCTCATCATCTAGGCAAATCGGTGTTGTTCTGCTAATAACCGAAAGGAAGTTCTACACCGAAACAGCTCATCAACGACAAGGACAACTTACTATGGTTGGAATAGTTGGCCCCGTGCATTTATACCAGATTTTAACAAATTTGCAACAAGAATACTATCAAAAGTAGGAAAGCGGAAAACAAATCCGAGGTCTCAGCCCTCGTTAAGTGCTTAAGCGATTTCACACACCATTTCCTCCCGGTTTGTGAGCGAGGCGAGTGAGTACGAACTCGCTGTGACTTACGAAATGAAATTTTATTTGCCAGGACATAGAGCTCTATACTCACTGTTGTATGGGTGTAGTAGGTATTTTGTTTGCGCATCTTTTGTTATGTTGCTTGCCATACTGATTGGGAAGTTGTGCTGGGAAAGGAGGTTTATAGGTTGACATAATCCCGCCATCCAAAGAAGGTATACATTGTGGACGGATGCAGTCTGCCGATACGCGATAAACACACGACGGTAGATTAAATAAATGAGATTTTAGATTTGAGACTAGGGTGAGCTACTCGGCGTATGGTGGAAAGTTAGCCCAGTTGCACGGTTCACTGGTGCGGATGGTAAATTCAATTTCATCCCTTTTCCGATTTTTCCTCTTCCCTCAACCGGATCTGTGAGCGTGTGGCGGCGGGGGATTGATGAATTAGTTGACACTTTGTGAAAGCGAACGCACACTTTAAATATGAATTAAGTGGGTAATTTTTATCTCATTTATTTTGGGGTGCCCAACGGCGGCGGATGGTTATGGGATCATTTAAGTCCTTGATATATCACCGTTTTTCTGTTATTTTTTTTGTAGCCTAACCGGGGTATATTATTTTTCCTCGTTTTTTTTTTAAGATCCTGGGGCCATGTTTCTGGGACTTTTGGCACTTCATGGTGGAAAAGTTTTCGTGTTTTCCATAAATGAAATTCACAAGTCAGAGAAGAACCTTCACAAAAATGAATGGTCAGTTGGAAAAGAAAAGTTTTTGGGTTGTTGAAAGCTCCCCAACTACGTTTCCAAAGAATTTGTTTTATTTGAAAACTTTGTTAAACTACCTTACAGTGAATTTGCCTAAAGCGTAAGTAAGCAACAGTGTGCTTGATGAGAAGAAGCCAAGGAAATGAAGGAACCTATAATAAGCGGTAAAAAAACGTCAAAAAAATCTTGGTTTAAATAATGGTAAAAGGACTAGGTAGATTAGATATGCTACCGTCCACTTAAGTCGGTTTTAAGAAACTTAGCGATCTGTACGTACTCGGTCTCGGAGACTACTACAAACAAAGATACTTATCTCCTTGAATAGGCTGTATCAAATAAAGATTATTAGGGCCCCACACCCACAGGACACTATCTGGTAGGGCGACTTGCTAGAAGACTTGGTGTTCCCTTCAGGGACTTCCGCAGAAGTTGCAGAGACTAGGAGGATGAAGAGATGGTTCATCTTTCTGTGTAACTTGCCCGCCCTACCGACCTTGAGAAGAAAAATTTAGGTGAATACTTCTTCGATGATCTAAATGATCTAGCACGACTCGATATAAAAAGAATAGTGAGCTTTATCTCCGGGTCAAATTTGCTTATCGCCTAATCGGTGATTATTTGAGTAACCACATGGGAACTCAAAGTTGTGGAGAGAGTACTTACAGTGGAGTGCCAAACACCCCCCGTCACTACACCCTACCTCCGCACTATATCCAACTTTTTTCAACAGGACCGGCCTGGTAAGGGCTCAAACCGCTTCAGTTGCTTCACCTGTACGTTCTTATGGGAGCAGCAGTATATATTCCACCCGCTACGGGCTCATACCGCTTCGGTTACCACTACCTCTCCCCCCCCCCACGATTATTTCTGACTTGAGTCTCCTGAGGTACGGGCTCACACCGAAACGGTTACCCTACCCAACGTTTAATTGGTCTTTACCGAAACCGGTTACCCCCTGCACTTTCACTTGAGGGGCAATCGATAGATAAAAGTTCTTAAGATAGACTCGACCTAAAGAGGATAATAACCCTGTCCCTGATACCACCAGGGAACGAAATAGTAGAATACCTATAGTGAATGCCTGCCCCCCACCCCCTCATATCCCAGGATCTTTCCCTACAGGACTGGACCGGTGCGGGCCTATACCTCTTCGGCTCCCCCACCCCTCCACCCCTAAGAGAACACCAGTTCACATTCCCCCGGGACGGGCTTATAACCTTTTGGTTACCCCCACCTACCCAATTCTCACATGAGTCGCCTGGAGTACTGGCTTACACCGAAGACGGTTACCCTACATCAGCTTCTTGCCTAAGAGAATTCGATTAACTCTGCAGTTTCCCATCCTTAAGGATAATTCTTGCCAGAGAAACTAAGGGCACGGACTTATACCATAACCGGTTGCCCTTGTCGTATATTCTCATAAAGAAACCACTTCTCAATGACCTCCCACCGCCTTGTTGACGGGGGGCTCACACTAAAAAACAGTTTCCCTCGACTTTAAGTTACTGCCCCCAAAACGCATCAACCCCCCCCCCCCCCCCCCCCTCCAATCCTCGAGGTAAATTTCCATCCAGAGTCCAACAGTCACTAGACCCCTTTTCTCAGGAAGTCTCTCATCGGTTCCCTCAACCTTGGCTCATACGTAAACGGTTGCCCTCATCTCCTTTACCCTTTTCGGGTAAGTCTCTTACCAATCAGCCATGATTGATTACCTTCGGCGCAGGCTTATACCGTCACTGGTTGCCTTACAAAGTGGTTTCAAAATGGATTTCCTTTGGTCTTAGTGTGACCCTGCCTAGCGGCGACAGCCGCCCAACTTAACCTAAGGGCCTTAAGCTGTAGCAAACCACCCTTTTAGATTCTTTACAATTCTTGGCATTCTATAGCTAAAATGTTGAATTGTTTTATATTAAATTATTCCAGCAATCCTGTAAAGTATTTCACAATTCAAATTCGGATGATGGACATTATGACAGCAGAACCTTCTATCCAACACTCCCTTCTTAACAGCTCAATTGGGTTTGCATCTGGTCAATTTGTCAGCCTTCCCTCTGTTTGAGGCAATCCCATAGTTCATTTGTGTTAAGGGTCGTTGGCCTTCGCCAATCAATCTCAGTCCGGATATCAAAGCGTTGTCTCCCAATAGCGTCTTATATACCTCCTTATTCATTTTTTTTTATCACTCGAACCTTATCTCTCATAATAAACTTGAGGAGAAACATATCCAAGCCATTACAGAAGTACCTCCAAGTAGGAGCCACAAAGCCAGGTAGCATCTTGTGTTCAGCGCTACATCGAACGAAAACCCCCCGTTTTGTGCCAAATAACTCGAACTTGGATTTATTGCTCCGCAAGTCTTTGTTAAAGTCTTCTTCTATCCAGTCTTTATGCTTTTCGACACATTCTTAGCTTAAAAGCTTATTTTGTGGCCGTAAAAATAGCTTCTAAACAGCAATTCGTCCAAATGATCCAACATCACTTAACCTAAGTTTGGCCGTTCTTAAGGACAGCGGCCAAACGGAGCCGATAAGTGTGAGAATTGCAGAACGTTTCTCAATTATTGTTTCCGCGACTTTTCCCACCTTAAATGAATAAGATACTTAAATACTTACGAATTCAAAGTGTGGCTTTACATATAAAAGCCCTGCAATCCAGGCCTCAACATTTTTTTGTTGAAACCTCTTTTTGTGTCTACGGAGTAATGAAAAGTTGCTGAGTCACCAACTAATATTGATAAAAATTAATTAATGTCAAAAATAAAAACCCAGTTCATAAAAGCGGTTTTCCCACATTTATAATTAAAAACCCTTTTCTAACTAAATCTGTGTTAAGAACCAAATTTTTATTTTCTAAACTTGCTGCGTAATACTGTTCACGTAAAAAACTAGGCAGAAACTTCTTTGAAAAAATCCTTTGAAAAAAAGGATGGACTCAAAATTTGGCCTGCATGCATGTCGCTGTACCACATTACCCGAATATGCCACAATACACCACTTTACTGTACCGAATATTCGGCGGGCACATACTAAAATTTGAGTTCCTACGCTTACCTAAATTTAACCGAAAAAAAACCTTTTTCAAATAAACTGTAAGCTCAAGGTAGTCAAACCTAAGACAGCCGTGGGCGTGGCAGTAAGCGTATCTTACGAATTTCTTACAAAGTGTATCTACCTGTACCTGCATCTGCTGTTAATTAAGCGTACATATACCTCAATCCAAATCAACTTTCATATGCCTATGGGGACAAGTTTAATTGCACAAAATTTTCGTCACATTTAATTAGTCATCGCATGTTTCAACCGGTTCAGGAACGATGTCCACCCAGCTCGCACCATACTAAAATACCATGTAAATTATTTGATTTTCAATACACGCAAATCAACTCCTTTCTCGTACAGATGAACACTCACTATGGCTGAGGGCGGCCCACACGCGCGTCGACTTAATATTCACAAATTCGCTGGATGATGAGTGCTTATCGAGATCGGACAATGTCCATGATTTTGACAGAAATAGAAAATTTTCGTTACAATTTCAACGTTCCGGCGCACACATGTCCCGCGATAAGTTGCCACGATATGAATGCAGCACCTACGAATGTGAGCAGCGTGCAGCCAGGCAGCATGATGGCTTTCGGCATTCAAATCGCGAGCTGCATACGCTATTCACTGTCACTATTTGGTGGCTTGCTATATAGATACTGCACTTATATATATGTATTGCAATTTAATTGCAAAGTCAACTAAAAGCGGTTTATAATTTATTTAATTTTGCTACATTTCAATTTTTCGTTGCTACATACATCTACTGGTAGTGTGTAAATGTTGCGACTCCTATCTGAGATGCGAATCTCTCTAATTAGTCTGACAGAATTTATAATGTTCTCGCGCGCTCCCGCGAGATGTCCTGAAGACAATTTTTAGGCTACATCCTATCACATGGTGTTTTCGCCAAAATGGTAGCGCGATTATCCGTTCTGCGATCATAGCTACGTCAACAGCGCGGCTGGCCATAGGTAGTAGGTACCTACTATATTCAGTGCCTTATCATCATCTTTGCATCACAGATTAACAGGAATTTATCATCTCACCCTGCGCGGATGTATAATTTTTCTATAATTGTGTTCTACTACAGAAATATTTTTTGCACTGACAACACAGTGTAAAACTCCTTCGGTTTTCATTGAGATTCCTCAAGCGCTTTGCTGCAAAATAACGCGCAGATATTTGCATACCGACTACACCTTGCGATGTGCCGAGCAATAGATGGAAAATCAAATTCCATGCCCCTACCTGTCGTAAAATGAAGTAAAATCGGACCCGATGTCACATGACGAATTAATTACGAATTAATGGCGGTGTCGTGTTGGGGGTGAAATGTCTCCCACAGAGGCAATAAGTACGGGAGAGTGTCTGGGTAAATTCATAAAACCGCTTCATTCCCCGCTGTGCACCGGGAGAGACGGTATTTTATACTATTAGGTATTAACTATGACCTCCTCCTCCCTACCTGAGTTCGTTGGCGGCGGCGGTGGTGGTCATTCGTCCTGGCGTCAGGGTGAAAAATGACAAGGTGTTTTGCTTGTTTTGTCTGGCAATGGATTTATGTCGTTTCACCAGAAGGACATGTCCACTTTCTTTTGTCGATGCATCCGATTTGGACTGGCGCCTGCACTAACGATCGGATTTGGCGTGCAACTCTTGGTTCGCACTCTTGGTGTGCATTGTATTGAATTTTATGATGCGATACATTGGTTGATGGGTGACCATCAGGCAAAACTGAATTTTTATAGGGAAAAGCAGTCCAGGAATATAAGAGTTTTCCGAAGACACGCGTCTGACGTTCCGGTCAATTAGGTAAGTACAGGCTGGGGGCTTGTCTTTCAGATTTAAACTGACACAAGACGCGTGCACAAATATTTGCGATGGGGGCGAGCTTATTTGAATGAATCAAGAGCATGCAGAGCTTCGCTTATGTTTGTGCATCTATTCGGCTCATATCGCACGCTAATGGGCTGCGCTTATTCCCTAGCAGATGTGCGATACCAACGATCTGGTGTTTTTATTTATATGCACTGTAAAACGCACTGTGAATGCGCTCTCCTCTTGAAACCACTTAATACCCCACTTGATCTCTGCGTCTGATCCGCTTCCTCACAAACAGATTTTCCATTGAAAAGCCGATCCTGATCTGAACAAGGGAAACAACAAAACATCGCCCAACACACAACTGGGAACAATTGCCAACAATGGACTGTGGAAAAGTATCAATTACCCGACAATTATTTACCTAGGCGGAAGCCCTTTGCGAAAGTAGTCGCGCGAACGTAAGCTATACAGAAGGAAGAGTCCTATCGGATGCGGGATGTCCTCGGCAATGTGATGCAATAAGAGCGGTAGTTGCCTTAGTAGGCTCCTAACCCAGGTATATGTATTTGGACAAGGGGAGTTGTCTGAGATTGTTGCTACAATTGTCGCACGTTGTTGTTACACTTTTTGCTGTACATATACAAAAAATTTTACCGGGTAAGGAACCCTCAGAGTGGCGGCTCTTTGTTACCCTCGGATGCATTTTCACGGATGTGTATTCACGCCCCGAAATGTCTGATGATGACTATGGAAACTCAATATCGTTGCGCTAGATTTAAACGTGCGATATAGAGTGCTTATCGTTGCAGATCACAAGATGCTCTTTGTAGTAAATGGAATAGGCACTCTATTGTATAGGAATGTTAGTGGCATTATACTGTTGTTGCATTTTGACTATTTGAATGATATATTTTGAATTGTATATTTTTTTTTTTTGCCTTTCCAGGTTAATCGTCCTCTAACAATGAAAAAGGAGGGCATTCAAACGAGAAATCGAAAGCTGTCGTCTAAGTCGAAGAAAAAGAAGGGGCTTGGTGGAGCATGCCTTCCCATTGGTAGCCATTTGGGAATGAGTGATTTGATGAAGCCGCTCGACCCGTCTAAGGGTTTCGGAGGCGGATTTTCAGCATCTATGGGTAAGTTGACTCGTCACTTAAAGAAAAATAAATTTTTAAGCCGAATTTCTGGCAAACGCTTGTTCTGCAAACCGGCCCCCCTTCATAAATGTGATATTACTTCGAAATTAGTAAGAAGAGCAGTTTTTTCATCACACAGTGAAATGTTTGCTTTCGAAATATGTATTGCTAGGTGTTCATATTTATATCCGTGGTATATGCAGTCCTTTAACCTAAAACTGGAACCTTTTATTGTTTAGGCTTCTATTGTTAAGGTTTTTTCTAAAACTGGAAAACCTTTTTAAAAGCTATAAAAACTGGAATATTTTTAATTCTTTTAAAGGCACATCTACCAAATATTTTATCCACACAATTTTAAGTTCAATGTTTTAAAATGTAAGAGCAAAAACTACTGCAAGGAGTTGTGTTCAGTCAGTGGATTTTGCTTATAGTTTTTGTTGGTACTTTTGTTGCCTTACTTATTCCACGTGCTGGCAAGCAGAAGGTATATACCTACCTATATATGTCATGAGAACACAACCAACCGCCTTTCTTTCTCGTAATATTGCAAAACTCCCACATCCTGCACAATGAAATCCCTTAGAAAATTCCCTTCGTCCTGAAGAAACACATTCCGATTTTTGTCGTCAAAGAATGACGCAACGTTTCGCACTGGAAATTTTAGTTTTTGCTGCTCCATGTTTTCTTGTTGAATCAGATCTCAAATTGTTTCCTTTTTGGACATACCTTCTACACTCCTTGAAGTTATTGTTTATTATTATTTTATTGACAAAGATTTTATTTTTTATTTTTCGGGAATTTTTTAATTTTTTTTTTTAATTTTTTGGTCTTGTTTCCGTTTCCACCTGTTAAAGTAAGAAATTGAAAGCATAGAAAACTCTTTCAAACCACTTCTAAAAGCCTAATAATTTTTAATCCTCGATGGGCCTTGTTTAAGTCGATGTGAAAAATAAAGAAAATTTATTAAACCTTTGTACATAATTCATGCATAACTTCGTATGTGTGTCATAAAAACCTTTCAAAGAAGCACCATATACCTCTTAGAACAAAACATGTTTTCGTATGATAATCCACACATACTACTCCTTTTTTCTACCATAATCTTTATATTGGCACGAAAATTCCAACAAATAAGAGCAATAGTGCGTATATAAAAACTTCAGTATTTTTTTTTATTATTTAAAAAAAATGGCCACGCCTTCTAAAATAGGGCGGGATAAAAAATTACTCATTTAGACGCTTTATCCAATGCGGTTGTATCAATTTTAGACCGAAAACCCTGCGTTTTGACTAAAAGACACACTTATTTTTTAACCACGCCCGCAAAAGTGGCCGGAGACATAGAGTTTGTGTATAAAAACTGCAGCAAATTTTTAACCTAAGTTTTTTGTAACATAATATTTTTCCTAATTTCATACATACATTAAATTAAAAAAAGTTGAATTTTCATTTAAAACTTGCTAAGAAGTGTGCGTGGTCTATCCTGGGATAACATTTTTTCTTTCGCCTTAAAAACAATTCCAAAGCAGTGCCTCATTCCAAGAACTGATGTTCTGACGCAAAAGTAGTATAGCTTAAGTAACCTTTGAGTGATTTTAGCGGGCCGACCAAAAATGGAAAAAATATAATGGAATTTTCGTGATAAATTCGAGTTTCCGCAAAATATTGAAATGTTTTTAAGAAATAAGGAATGAAAAATTAGTGCCCGTTTGCAACGTGTTTAAAGTCATATTTTTATAATTACTTCATTAAAAAAAGTCTTCAAGTGACTTCATTAAATAACATGTATTGCAGCCGCAGCGCAAAAGCTTAAATAAAGTTTTTGGTTTAACCGTTTTAAAATAGCCGTTTCTGCGTGTTTTCGAAAAAAAGAAAAGTGAAAAAATGTGTTACCACCACTATCTCCGGTGCAAGGCCAAATGATTTAAAAAAAAAAAAAATAGGAAAAAAATATAGAAATTTTTGAATATTTACCAGATTCTGAAATTTAGCCCGAAAGCTCCAAAAATATTTCAAAAATTATTTTTTAAATCATTTTGGGAAATATTCTGAGTATATATTATACTCCAGTTCGTCTCCGGCGGATTGTAAAGTACCCTACCCTAAAAAGAAAACTCTCACGCCTCCAAGAAGTGGGCGGGATGAAAAAATATAACTGTTGAATGCTTTATGCTAGGTGGTTCGGTGGCTGCATACAATTTGGACTAAAACTCCTTCTTTTCAACTAAAAAAACAGTCATTTTAAGTTAAAATTCCTTAAAAAGTGTGCATGGTCAATGTTAAGGCCAAACTTTTTCTACTACCTCAAAGACAATTAAATACAAGGCAATGTCACATACCAAAAATTAGTGCGCTAGCACCAATGTAACATATCTAAAATGTGAAAAAGTTTTTTTTAAATCAGAAATTTTCACACATGCAGGCTTGTATTGGGCGTGTCTGGGGGCGGATTTAACTAATTGGACTGGCCTTCTAGCTCAGTCACCAACTTTCAGCTCTATAGCTGAAAATTCAACGCCTAAAAATTGTTAAAATACGGACGGACGTCCATCCGTGGCTAAGTTAATTCTCCTGTCGGTATCGATCATATCTCTAAAAGGTCTTAAGGGTCTGCGTTACAAACTATGCATTAAACCTTATATACCCTGGGCAGGGTATAAAAAGGTCATGGGAATTTTTTCTCGTTCTTTGTAACTTCAAAAATGTTACTTAGGATCTTACCTATGATGTTGACCCTTTAAGTCCTAAGCCAAGAGCAATTTATATGTATCCAAGCTGTGTCACGTGGATAGTGTTAGCTTTTTTTATGTGCAAATATTTTTTTCATTCTGACTATGAAATACCAGACTTCTAGACTAAGACTTTATTATGTGTTAAATATAGCAATTTTTCATAACTTTAAAGGCTGAAGAAGAAATATTGCTCTCAGTTACCCTGTATACTAAACGCATAAATATTAATTCATATCTGATTTGAAAGATCCTGAACGTGCCTATACCTACATTGAGTCACGATATAACGGGTGATTTTTTAAGAGGTTGAGAACTTTTTTAAAAAAAAAAAAACAAAAAATTCAAAAAAATTAATGAAATATTTATTTGAATCGATAGTTTGAACCTTGCAATTTAATGTTTAAGGATAATTTCATGCAAATGTTGACCGCGGCTGCGTCTCAGGTAGCCCATCCGCTGAGTCCAATTTTGGCATACTCTTTCACACATATCGGCCGGTATCTCACGAATGAATGCATGGATGTTGGCTTCCAGTGCGTCAATCGAAGCGGGCTTGTCCCTATAGACATTAGCCTTGACATACCCCCACAAAAAATAATCTAATGGTGTCAAGTCGCACGATCTAGGCGACCAATTGACCGGCCCGAAACGTGAAATTAATTGTTCACCAAACTCGCCAACCGTAAAATGGAAGCAGCGCGCGATGAACATTTCGAACCGAGCACGAATTTTGATAGTAAAATTCAATAATTTGCAAGCGTTGTTCATTTGTAAGACGATCCATGGTTAAATTGCAAACCAAACTGAAGCTGTTTGACAGTGACACAAGGTACTAAACACAGTTCAGCTGTCAAAACCAGTGTTGCCAAAACCAAACCAGCTAAAAAATCACCCTTTACATACATTTTTTTGCTTAAATTACGCTCTTAGCAAATCATAAAAATAACAAATTAACTAATCACATCGATACAAAAAACTAAAACATTTAATTTTTAATCAACAGGACAACATGGACACCTATCCAGCGGCCTGCATCCAGCCCATGCGCACATGCATGGTGGATGGTACGCCAGCGGCATGGGAGCACTGAGTGCATCTAGTGGACTGCAAGGAGGCTTTTCCACAGCGGGCTCATTAGGAGGAGGTGTTGTGCCTCACTCGCAGTCATACCACTTAGGACTTAGCTCGATGGTAAGTTGAGATAACTAGTTTCTACACAACATTTTGTGCAACTATTCTCTCCGTTAGCCTGGCATGACTTGAAACTAACTCGTATTTTGCACATTTTGCTTCTCTTCTCTTTTCTTTAGGGCACATGGAGGCCTGATTACACGTGATGGAGTGGGAATAATTTGAACAGCAATATATTCAATTAAAATTAGCTTCAAATGCAACTTAGACCAATCTAGACCGATGCTCTGTAAATGTCAATACCACCAATATTCAGCATGATTCTCAAACAGTTCAGCACAACGCGGGCGGAAGGACGTTGATGACGGGTTAATGACCGCCACCAGTCGTTTTCCATTATACATCTACAAATAAAACACATTGACGTCATCCAGAAATGGGGACATAAATTAGTTATGACCTCCTTATATCCGTCGTCTTAGAAGTCAGCAGGTGAATTTATGAGTCTTGCCTTTCTCTGTATTCATTCACATCGTCGTCATGCCACGAAATCATGCAATTTGTGACCGCGCTGGACACTCATAACAACACAAAACACACTTACCCCTTTCGCGTCACCTGAATTGCCATTATGGCACAACCACCATTACCAATTCCTCAATACTGAACATTGCGCAGCGTGGTGGTGATGCCAAGCGACTGTTTTTTTTTCGATGTTTTGGCCACGGCCAGCCCCAGTGCGTTTTACTTTGATTTATACAGGCGTAACAATAATTTATTAGTAATGAAATTGAGCTACGAAATAAATTGCGTGCAATTCCTATTATTTAAGGACCTACACATACATACATACTTATAATATTCCTTCTATGTATGTTTATTATTATTTTGTGTATAGCTATTTGTTTAAGTAATTTTATTCACTAAGTAGCAGAAATTACATTTAACAACCCTTTTCAGTCGTGCGTGTGTATGTGGGGTGGCTATCACTCTTTCCTTCTGGGTAGAGTTGCATAATTTTTTCTCTTCTTTTCTTGATCAAGATATCATATTTCGATGAACCACAATCTGCCATACTGTACAGTGTATCGATAAAGCATTACATAAAAAAAAATTGTTTCTTGTATAGTTAGTAATAAATTTAGATCATAAATAATTACCACTAATTTCTTGTAAATATTTTAAATTAAGGTGCACCATATTGTTATTGTTGCAATATGAAATCTGGACAAAAAGGCATGTTCATTTGTATGTGACCTTTTGAAGCAAATTTATCATGTACATTTTTACCTTAATCAAAAATTAATATAAGCTTAAAAATCCTGTATAAAAATTAGGACAAACTCTTTAAGTAAAAAATAAAACATACCGTGATAGTTAAAGTAAAAGTATATATACATAATATGTAAAATAATTAAAAAAGAGAATTTATAAAGTTGATTGTGTTTGTACAGTAGTCACCACGCGATAAGTTTGAATAAAAAATATTATACCGCACTAAGAAAGGCAGATAATTAGAAAAATAACAAACGAAGTTCAGCATAAGATAAATAATTAAATATGATAAAATTAAGATTAATTTAAATTGCAAAAAAAAAACTAAATAAGAGTGATCATACACTGTTAATATAAAGAAGATGTCTTGATGTGTTAATATTAGTATTATTACATTATTATATTGTATTATTATTCTTATAATTGCTAAAAACAAAAAAAATACGGTAAAATGTAATTGGCCATATTGATTTTAAATAAAAACCACAATGGCAAAATCATCACAAAACAAAATAAAAAAAAATAAAAAAAATAAGTGAAAAAAAACAAAACAAAAAATATAATAATAAAAAATTTTATTGAAATTTTCTTATTTGTTTTTATTTAGTTTTGATTTACTTAAATTGAAAACTTACGTCGACTGTGATGAAGGTTAGCATTCTGACAGGTTTGTGTATGTTTTAGCAGCAATAAAGATTTATTGTAGTTCTTACCGCTGGAGGGGGAAACTAAATAAAATAACCGTATTGCTGGGTGTCCAATGTGAACATAAAAACTTTATTCTATTCTTATGCCTTATATATACTAAAATAATGCTTACTGTACAATTTCTTATTCTCGTTTTGTTATCATGAGGTTCAATTACAATAATTGTAATTGAACGCATGGGAATGATAGAAATAACTTTGCGTTTTGAAATAATTCTCATGCATTGCTGGGAACTGCGAATTGTTCGGCGTCATCAAATGTTGGACACAACAGTGTATAACTATTATTCCAGCTGTTGAGGAAGTTTTTGACAAAAAAAAATTGTCTTAAAAATTCTGGCAAAACTAAGTCTTTATATAATATTTGGCTTTCTTAAGACTCGTCTATCGACCATGCAAGGATTTTGCCGTTCCTGTTGCCAGAGGTTTCCGATTTGATGCTGGTGGAATAAAGTAGGGTATTTTTACACAGCGAGTCAAATGTGCACTTCAAAACACTTTTTAACCGCATTTTGTTAAATAAATATAAGGAATCTCTAATACCTCGCCTAACCCGAAAGGGTCAAATTTAGTCAGGGTCTAAACTTTTTGCGGTATTTTTGTTCCCTTTTTTGTGTTGACTGTCAGCAGCTATCAGCAAAAAGTACGTACAAAAGGCAACACAAACATCTAATGGGCTTCCTCAAATAAAGATCGCAGCGTATTTTAGTGAGGGTGGAAGGCTGGGTGATATGGCTGGGGTGCCGTTTCACCCTCTACATATTTTTGCATTAATTTTGCGAAGGTTTAATCATAAGTTTCATTCACGAAAACAAGACACTTTGTTAAGATATGACGGTTAATCTTTTTAAACTGATTTGAAGGATGGTTTTTCCGCTTTCGACTTTTCGCTTGTTTTGGTAGGGTGGAGATAAAAAGCCCGGGTGAAGTCCTATGCACACATCAAAAGGATGGGATTTGACGCCACTTATTTGAACACAGCTTATTCACTTACCAAAAAAAAGACTGATTGGCTCTCAAGAGAGACCCACTCAGTGCATAGTTCTGCAAAACCCTTCAGAATTTATCCCATGTTCATAAATTTTTTTCAAATCTTCAAAACACGCATAGACCGGTTTGGCATATTCCCAGGCCTTCTCAAGAATAACCTTCAGAGTTAAAAGCTGGTCGGTTGTGCTTCTGCTAGGCCGAGAGCCGCATTGCTCTTCCCGCAACAAAGATTCGATTACAGCTCTGAAACGAGCTTCCAACACCTTTGCGACTACTTGTTCCGGAGGACTTAAGAAGAATAAGTTCCGTTTAAACCGTTTAGGGCAGGACATACACAGGATGTTCAGCACTTTCGTCTTCGACATTCTGGAAAGTCGTATTTCCAGGTGATATCTTAATCGGTGCTGTCTTGTAAGGTATCCTACAAGGTTAGGCAACCTTTGGTATTTTTCCTGAACGGCTTTATGGTCCGCTTGGCTTGTCTTTGGCAGGGGGAATCCACTCAAAATGAGATGGATCTAGCAAGCGCCCAGCTTTTTATAACTTCGTTTATCGCCAATTTGGAGGTGGGGAAGCGGGCAGAAAGTTTCGTGTCCCAGGAAAGGGGTTTCCGAGCCTTTTCTTTTTAGTTCGTCAGTTTTCTCATTGCCATCAAAGCCTTGACCAGGAACCCACTGCAGCTTAGTTATGTACCTTGAGCTAAGCTTCTGTAGGGTGTTGAAGCAGTGCAAGACTGGTTTGGAGTCAATGATGTGCGAGCTAAGGGCTTTAATAGCTGCTTGTTTGTCCGTATATATATATGGATATTTGCACCTTTGATACCAGAAATGTAGATCGGTTGGCGCATCCTCGAATGGCGTGGAGCTCTGCGTGAAACACACTGGGGCTTTTTCCCATTGCGATTGGGGTTTTCAGGTTCAGCCCGTATACGTCGGCTCCCACTCGCGACCCCATTTTAGAACGATCCTTATACCATTTAAAGCCGCTTTGGCTGTTTGGTAAGTAAGTGCTAACCCATGCTTCTCTAGTAGAAATCTCCGTAGAGAATCTTTTGAAGAACCATAAAGGTTTTTGAATGCGGTCTGTGACCGTGCAGTGCATTTCAAGTTCCGGGAGTTCAGAGAAAAGTCGGCGCATGTCTGGGTGGTCGCTAAGACTTAACTCTTTAACTTGTGGTTGACTTACGATGCCACGTATTGAAATTCTTTGTTTGAAAAAGGGCAGGGGTGTAAGCCCAATTATAGCTTCTATAGCAGGCACGCAAGACACAGCATCACAGCTCTTTGTTTGCATGTCGATACTGTTGAGGTCGTGCTGACAACTATGGATATATTTATGTATATTAACAGCGTTATGAAACTGCATTCGTTAGAATTTTTTTAATAGGATCGTGGTGCCTATGGACATTGAGAAAGTAAGACTGCTTTAACTCCTGTTTACTGATATTTGGAGCACGATGAGTGTCAATTAGAATTTTGCTACTTTGACGATAAATTTTCAAAAATTCATACAAAATTGTTTTGCTACGAAAAATAATCAGTTCTCTTCAATTTTTTTTAAATACATAGTTTAAAAATTTGAGTCTCCGAAATTATCCAGTTTTCTGATCAATTTTCTTAATTGAATAAAACTCAATTTCACTTCTATAATTACACAATGAAACACTTAATTTATCAAACAAAACTTATTTAAATTCAAATCACACTGTTATTCAACTTTACTTCTTAGTATTCAACCCTTTATTTCAATTCAATCACTTTTTACTTTATAACCGATTTTCACAAGTCAACGTTTAAAATATAACTGTCCCGTACGAGCCTGCCACCCGTGTATTTATACAAAATTAAGCACCTTCTAGTACGTTCCATACTTCCCCTTTTGTAATTTTCCATTGTAACTCTTCCGCTGAATTCCATGGAGGGGAAACGGAAATTCGAACTTGCAATATAATTTTGCTGTCAGCTGACTGGAATCACAGTTGGGTGTGTTCGTAAAGTGAATCAAGCAGTGTGTTCGTAGAGTGAATCGATGGGTGCATTCAGCGACTCCTGCATGTTGTTTTATTTCTTGTCGCCACATAACAATATATTGGAGTTCCGGTGGAAATGCAACGTTCTTTTAACTTACGAACCGTCTTCAGAGCCATACCTTTCAATCAAAAAAATAATCATAAAATTGCACGATTTCAAACTCGAGTTATATTTGTTCAAACATTTTATCAACCTCATTTTTATAGATGTTTGATGAACCTACTATTATAAGGGGTATATTTTGCAACAAAAAATACATTTTGTGCAGTTAAGTAATTTTATTGAACTAATTAACTTGGGTTAGTTTTAGTGGCAAATATATTATACCACAAATAAAAAATGCTCGAAATATATGCCAAAATCAAATCACAAACATTTTTAAAATTTTTAGAAACTAAAAAAATAACTTTCCACTTAAAATATGATAATTTCTCCATTTTATATTTAATGTAAATGTCTACGCGATAATCAGTGAGTAAAACCTTATAAGTCAAACCTTTAGGCTATTAGTCGATTAAGACAATTTTATTGAAAAATCGATAACGGTTACCAACAAAGTAAAGGAGAAGGAGCGCGGCACCCAGGTAACGGCAACAGCTGATATCTTTTTGAGTGATCATTTATTTTGACATATTTTTCTTTGCGACGATAAAAGACAGGCGAAGCACTTCAAACCGAAATGTCATTTCATTCTCGAGCCTCTATTGTGTTTGGCGGTGATTCAAAGCGGTGGTGTATAGAAGATTAACTTTTGCTGAATAACGCTTGTTGTATTTGTTTTCGGCTTTGTTTTGGTAAAATTTTCCGCCTAGCATTGGGAATTGTTTTCAAAGTGATCGTTAACCACATGAGGTCTTTTGGTGGACAAAGTATTAGACAACTTGTTGTTTTTATTTTATTAACAAATATTTCGATGTTTTGAAGCGTGATTCTTTATGGATCAATATCATGGGCTGTGAACTTGGGCATAAAGCGAAACAATTATATAGTCTCAATTATAGTCTATCCGACCCAAGGTATATTAAAGTTTGATGTATAGTTTGTAACGCAGTGAAATATCAAGGGCTTACAATCTTTAGGGCTTAAATTTTGAGCTAGAGAAATTAAATTTGGTAGCCGAGCCAAAAATAAACTTTGAAAATAATTGAAATCCGCTGACAGACGCTTACTTCAGGATCGCCTATGCGACCTTCTCTGTTTCTTAAAAACACTTACATAATACACATTTTTAGCGATCCGTTCAAAAATGGAAAAAGAACCTCATATGGTATCGCTATACGTTGTCCGTCCGTCCAATCGCTTTTTTTAAGATTCACTCGTGAATAAGGGAATAAGCTACCCTTTTAATGTTAGACATCTCACGAGCGGAAAGGAATAGAAGAAGACGCAAATGCTTATAACTTTTGAACGGTAAGTCGTAGGAGCATTTTGGTTTGCTCATAAACTCCGGAAATAGTTAGCGAAGGCTTACTAAAGTAAATTTTTTCATGCACATCTCTTTTTTATACCCAATCCCATAGGATAGGAGGTACATTAAGTTTGTCACATAGTTTGTAACACGTTAAAAATAATAATGGTAGACCCCCAAGACCTTAAGGGCATATGATCGAGACCGAATTCTGAATCGAATGAGCCATGTCCGTCCGTCCGTCCGTCTGTATATACCATATTTTTAGGCCTTAAATTTTGAGCTAGGGTGCTGAAACTTCGTACGTAAGGTTCGCGTCGTGCGAAGCAGAACAAGTGTAAAAATTTTTGAAATCCGCCCAAAGACACGCCCACAATCGGTCTAAATGTGCAACTTCCTCCAGAGTTTTCAAAACTGTAAGGCGTTCTAAAAGGCTGAAATTTGACATTTAGCATCTCCTAATAAATGTAAGATACAAAAAAGACAAATTTAATTAGTAAACCTCCTCTAGTGGGTGTGGCATCTATTTTGAGGGTAAATTTTCAAATGCAGTTTACTCAATATTTTTGCTCGAAATTGAAAAAAATTGCATAATATTTTATGTAGAAAACACTTAGTTCCACATTTTGTTCATACAAGACTTTGGACCACGCCTACATTTGGAGGCAGAATTGAAGAAAAACCTAAAATTTTCCTGAAAAACTTAATTTCGACTGGCCTTGAGCCTAATTTAGGCAAGCATGAAACAATAAAAGGAGCAGGTTAGGTAAATGAGACTTCCTTCCAGATTTCGTTCATATAAAGTTATTAGCCACGCCCCCTTCTAGGGGTCGATTTTTCAAAAATATTGAATTTGAACCAAAAAATTGCATTTTTACGTACATTTAAGTGTAACTTGGAAATATCTGTGGAAGTATCTTATAATTAATAGTTTGTAATTAGGGGCGGTTGGACCACGCCCCTTTTCGAAGTTTGCATTACTTATAAATTGTCAAAAACTAACTTTGCCATCAGCATTTTACAATGTGGGATAGGATGGGGTATTCAACGGTCCGTTTTACGGACTGTAACTTCTGCGTTCACTTACTCCAGCACTTACTCACTGGTTCATACTGGTTTAATTACAAAGCTAAATTTCATACGGAAATGGACTAAATGTTTTTATTTAGGTACTTATTTTGAGAAGTTTAGCAGGCAAGAAGTAAAAAATAGAAACTTAAATCAAGTACATATTGAGTTTGAATCATAAAAAATCGTTTTATTTTTTTTGTAAAATATTGAAAAGTTTTTGAGAAATAAAAAGTTGAAAATGTGTAACTTTTTTCAAAGTGTTTGGTCTTTTGAACCACTCAGTGTACCAAGGCGACATTGAACACCCGTATAAAACAACTCAAAATCGACCAAATATGTACTCAGGTCATATTTTGCCGAAAGAATTTTAAAATTGCAATTTTGACGCATTTTCTAAAAATAATCGCAATAACTCACGAAAAAACGTGAAGTACTATTTGGAGCTTATGAAAAAAATTACTCGTATCAGAATTTATCCAAAATTTTAAGGAAAACTTTGAGATTAAACTTGAAAGCATAAATGCATTTTCATAAATAACTCTTTAAAATCTTCTAGCATCTTATTGGTATAAGCGATTTTGTTCAGATTTGGTACGAGGACAAACCGTACTAAAATTGCCTTTTCCAACCTAAGTTTTTCTTATATATAGAGGAGGCATATATTAAAAAACCTTACTTATACCTATTATATAAGCAAAAAAGTAAGTAAATGCTAATATCAACTTTTGTAATAGAATTTTTTGTCAAATTTCAAATATGTACATATATATTTGTTGAAAAAAAGTAATTTTAAGTTAAAATCCCTTGAAAATTAGTCGTCGTCAATGTAAAGGCCAAACTTTTTCTGCTACCTCAAAGGAAATTACAGGACAATGTCACATACCAAAAATTAGTGCGCCATTATCACCATTTGACAATAGCTAAATTTGGAAAAGTGTTTTTTTTTTTTTTTAAATTTGAGATGGTCGCACATACAGGCCTGTAGTGGGAGTGTCTGCTTGCGGATTCAACTAAGTTCTAAACTTGATCTGAGGAACTGGACTTTTAGCCTACTTACCAAATTTCTCACCAAATTTCATAGACAATTACAAGCCAATGTTACATATCAACCAGTGAGTAAGTGCTATAGTGTGTTAAAGTCCGTAAAACGGACCGTTGAATACCCCATCCTATCCCACATTGTAAAATGCTGATGGCATTGTTATTTTTTGATAATTAGTAAATAATGTAAACTTTGAAAAGGGGCGTGGTCCAACCGCCCCGAATCAATTATAAGATATTTCCACAGACATTTCCAAGTCACGCTTAATTTACATAAAAACGCAATTTTTGGTTCAAATTCAATATTTTTGAAAAAATCAACCCCTAAGAGGATGCGTGGCTAAAAACTTTATATAAACGAAATCTGGACTGAAGTCTCGTTTACCTTACCTGCTACTTTTTATACCCGACCAAGGGTATATTAATTTTAATGCATAGTTTGTAACACAGTGAAATAATCACCGTAGACCACTAACACCTTTTAGAGACATGATTGCGACCGACATGTGAATCGATTAAGCCATGTCCGTATGTCTGTCCGTCTGTATGTGTGAAGGTCTTCCAAATCAAGCTTGAGAGCTGAAACTTGGTAATCGGCTTGGTTCTTTTGTTGCACAGACAAAGTGTGAAAATTGGCTCAATCGGTCAACTGCGACGTCCACTACTGGCTTCGATGTGGGACAACCTCTATTTCACTATTTTCTTCAAAATGCCTTTTGGTCAAGTTAGGCAAGGCACAGGAACTTAAATTTTGGTACTGACCAGTATTGGCCTAAGACCTTTAAGAAAGGAAAAATTGGACCGCTCACAATATCGAACATGCCCACTTTTGACATGTTAGACTGTGAAAAAATTGTTTGACAAATATTGAAGATATTGTTATTATCTTAGTTTGCTCCACACAAAGTTTTGAGCTCTGCCTACTTTTAGGGAGCAATTTTTTTTCAATTTCGAGCAAAATTATAGAGTAAACTGCATTTGAAACTTTACCCTTCAAATAGATGCCACGCCCACTGGAAGAGGTTTACCAATTAAGTTTTTCTTTTTTGTATGTAACATTCATTAGGAGATGCTAAATGTCAAATTTTAGCCTTTCAAAACGTCTTACAGTTTTGATATCTCTGGTGGTAGTTGCACTTTTAGATCGATTGTGGGCGTGACATTGGGCGGATTTCAAAATTTTTTAGATTTGTACTGCTTCGCATGACATGGACCTTACCTACGATATTTCAGGAACCTAGCTCAAAATTAAAGCCTAAAAACATGTGACATACAGACGGACGGACATGGCTTATGCGATTCAGAATTCGGTCTCTATCATATTCCCTTAAGGTCTTGGGGGTCTACCATTATTATTTCACTGTGTTGCAAACTATGTGACAAACTTAATATACCTCCTATCCTATGGGATGGTGTATAAAAATGAATGCGCTAGCACTATACATACATAGCTAAAATTTGGAAAAAGTATTTTTTATAAATTAGAGATGGTCGCACATACAGGCCTGTAGTGGACATGTCTGTAAGCGGATTCTGCTAATTTTCAAACTTTATCTGAAGGGCTGGACCTCCAGCCAACTTACCAAATTTTAGCCCTCTGGTAGCCCTAGCTTAAAATTTATGGCCTAAAAGTTTTTTACATACGAACCGGCGGACAGAGCTAATCGATTTTCCTGTCGCGGTCCCATTCATATCTCTAAAAGATCTTAGGGGTCTACGGTGATTATTTTACTGCATTACAAACCTTACATCAAACTTAATATACTCTGGGTCGGGTATATTGTCGATAGTGTAAATTCGAAACTTTTTTGATAAGCCCTAGATCGCTGTTGCACAAAAATATTTTTCTAGCTTGGCAACTGTAAAAAAATCGCTAAGCTCAGCAAAGGGTACTTTAGCTTGAGTACACTTTATACATGCGTGCACAAGTGACATCGAGCTTTATGGCACAAGGACTTTGTGTCTTTTCTATATTCAAAATTAATGTCAAAACATTACAGTCATGTCCAAAGGCTGTTTAAATTTGCACTGATGTGTTGCTTGCAGCTGCCCTTACATCTTTTTTACGGCTAATTAAGTTTGTGAGCGTGCTCTAAGTAATTAATATCTATTGGCTAATTAGACGAACGACAGTATTAAAAACTTTGACATTTTTTACGCTTTTGTAGGGTTTAAGCTGAATACAATAGAATGGAATAAACAAAAACCCATATCCGTTTCCGTTAAATGCTTAAACCGCATGAAAACCCAATTAATTGGCATCCATCAGTTCTGGAAGGTGGACCATTACATGGGAACAGGCAAATAAATATTCCATAAAGCTTCACCTATAATTTTCTAAGTTACCGCAGAGAAACAGCGGCGGCTGTGATGAAACAAAGGCTGAAAATAGTGTTTGTTTTTCAAATACTGATTAATGAATCCATCAATTAGCTGCACGAAAGTCACCTGTGCCGCAGGGAATACAAGACCGAGTGCCATATTGTTGGTGGCACCGGCACCTCAAGTGCTGTACTAAATAGTTAGCCAGCCAATAGGAATTAATACAACGCATACATTAAATTCATTTGATTTGGCTGATCTTATTTAAACGGGACGATGCCTGAAAGTACAAACCATTAATCAAAGGGACACATGAATAAATTTCGGATTGAATCTTAATTAATGAAATCAACAAATGAAACAAATTATTTATAAAATATTCAATCTTTGGCGATAAGATCGACTATCTTATGGCAATATCTGCAAATCATTACGCAACAAGATAAATTAATTTATTATTAGTTTATAACTACTATTCCGAGTGTGTGGCGACGACGACGTCTGAATACATTAAAAACTGGTAAAGAAGTAGAGAGGCTGGTAGACGTATCATGCCGTCCGTTAAGTTGTCAACACTTTGCATATTGCACTGGAGCGTGATGAATCACCGTGATTTTTTTAAGGCTATTTATGCTTAGAAAATTAGACCTTCTAGCGTTGTTGGCGACAGGCGATGACAAATTACGGCTGGGATTCAAAGGAATTTAATAAGGAAATATTTTACATCTTTGTTGTTACGTTATAAATTTTTATACTCAGGATGAACATAAGATAACATTTTCTTACTTCTGGATAAAATTCTTGTTTGCTGGTCCAAAAATGGAAAAAGGACATTTTATGGTATCACTCGTTGTCCGTCCGTCCGTCCGTCCGTCCGAACTTGTGATCGGTGACTCGCGAAAAAAATGTTTGTCCCCACCACTATCTCCAATGCTATAAATCCAAATGATTAGAAACCAGTGAGTAAGTGCAACAATGCGTATGTTAGGATGTAAGGATGTCCATATAATGAGGTAAAAACAGAAGGTCTTAACTTGCAATGATCAATACCCAACATTTTGACAAGAAAAATTTTACATTGAATATGGATTGGACTTTTTTTCTAAGACGTTGCAGAACGTCATAACACGATTGGTTTAACCGTTTTAATTCTGAATCAATTTACTCCCACTGCCGAATTTTGTATAGAAAGTCGAAAAATGCGCCTAAATTTGGCAATTTGGGTGGGAGTCCAAAGGATTACCTTATTGACACAATCGTAGGAACTCTGCATAGTACCTACTCAACATTTAGGTAATATAAGCTTCAAAAAATGTCGGCCAGTCTGTCTCTCAACAGTGCTTGCAAATTACAGAAATGGTACAAAAGATTCGAATTAATGTTGAACTAGTGATTGTCTTCATTTCTGGTTGAAACGTATGAAGACAATTTATTTTTAACGAAAGCTTAACTTGAAAGTTTCAAATCAACCTTAGCTCAACCACTTAAAAATTAAGGAACTTAGTTGGTTTTATATCCTATTCCACAGGAATGTAGTATATTAAGTTTGATAAAGGCGAAAATGTAACATAGAGAAATAATAACGATAGACCCCCAAGACCTTAAGGGCATATGATCGAGACCGAATTCTGAGTTGAATGAGCCATGTCCGTCCGTTCGTATGTCAATTTTTAGGGCATAAATTTTGAGCTAGAAAGCTGAAATCTTATACGTAGGCTCCCTGTCATCCGACGCAGTTAAATTAAAATTTTTTGAATCCACCCACAGACATGCCCACAATGGGTCTAAATGTGTAACTACCTAGTGCTTTCAAAACTGCAAACGTCGTGAAAAGGTAAAATTTGACATTTAGCATCTCCTAATGAATGTAAGATAAAAAAGTAAATCGGAAGACCAACCCTAGTGTGGCATCGATTTAAAGAGTAAATTTTCAAATGCAATTTATTCAATATATTTGTGCCAAATCGGAAAATGTTTACTTAATAATTATGTAGAAAATATATGGTTCTACATTTGGTTCTTTAAAAATTTTTTTGCCCACACCCATATTTAAAGGCAGAATTTCATAAAAACCTTTAAATTTCCGGAAAAATATGGATTTCGACTGCTTTTTAGCTTTACTAAGGATAGAATAAAAAATAAAATTTAGCACATAAAGTACACCGGATACTATTTTAGATTTCATTCATACAAAGTTTTTATCCACGCCCAAAATTATTGAATTTGAACCAAAAAACATTACATTTTGGAGTACATTTTTGTCGCAAACTTGTATATTTTTATGATAATATTGATTTTGGACTTGCCACACCCCCTTTAAACAAAACCCAGTGAGTAAGTGGTACAGGGGGTACGCAGAAGTTACAGTCCGTAAAACGGACAGTTGAATACCCCATCCTATTCCACATTGTAAAATGCTGATGGCATTGTTATTTTTTGACATTTTATAAGTAATTCAAATTTCGAAAAGGGGCTTGGTCCAACCGCCCCTAATTAGAAACTGTCAATTATAAGATAATTTCACAGATATTTCCAAGTTACGCTTAAATGTACGTAAAAATGCAATTATTTGGTTCAAATTCAGTATTTTTGAAAAATCGACCCCTAAATAGGGACATGGCTAATAACTTTATGTGACCGAAATCTGGAATGATGTCTCCTTTACCTAACCTGCTACTTTTTTAACCTAACCTGCTACTGTTTCTCCATAGGTATCTGCATATTGGCACAGAGGGACTGTTCCAGTTCAAGCGCATGCCATTTGGTCTGCATAATGCTCCTGCGACTTGGCAAAGGTTTACAGATAACGTGCTGGGAGCCGATCTAGAACCCTTTGTCTTCGTGTACCTCGACGACACTATCATCGTCACCGAGTCCTTCGACAAACAGGTAGAGATTTTGCAGGAAGTCTTCCAGCGGTTGCGCGCTGCAGGACTTATAGTTAGTAGGGAAAAATGCAATTTTTGTAGGCCATCTCTAAAATTTTTAGGTTATGTTGTGGATGGCAATGGGTTGCATGTGGATCCAGAAAAGGTTGAGAGTATGGTAAAGATACCCAACCGAAGAATATCAAACAAGTTAGGAGTTTTATAGGAACGGTATCCTGGTAAAGGAAACTTATACCAAACTTTGCAGTTTTGGTAAAGCCGTTCACTGCCCTTTTAAAGAAAGGGAGTAGGTTCGTCTGGTCTGAAGAGTGCGAGAGGAGTTTTCAGAAAGCAAAGGAGTGTTTAGTAACTGCCCCGATATTAACGTGTCCGGATTTTCAGCAGGAGTTTGTCGTGCAAAGCAGGAGTTTGTCGTGTCCCACTTTGGGATTGGAGCAGTGCTCTCTCAGACATTCGAGGAAGGTGAGAAAGTAATTTGTTACTTGAGTAGGTCTTTGGATAGGAGCGAGAGAAACTTTTCAACCACGGAGAAAGAGTGCTTAGCGGTTCTGTGGGCTATTGAGAAGTTACGACAGTATATCGACGGCGTTCGATTTAAAGTTGTGACGGATCATTACTCACTGATCTGGTTGAGCAATCTCAAGGATCCGTGCGGTAGGCTAGTTAGGTTGCAGCAGTTCGACTTCGAAATCGTGCATCGGAAGGGGAGAGATCACGTTGTACCCGATTTGCTTTCACGTACGGTTCCGGTGATAGGGGAAATACAACAGCAGGTTTCTGATCCATGGATCACGAAGATGATGACGAAAGTAGAGTCGAACCCATTAGCTTTTCCGGCCTGGAAGGTCGATAAGGGAATTTTATATAAATTTCTTAAGGCTCATTACAATAATTTTGAATGGAAAAAAGTAGTAGGAAAACAGGATAGGATTAAAGTTTTAGCAGAATGTTATGACAATCCATTAGCAGGTCATATGGGAGTAAGGATAACTTTTGCCAGGATAGGAACAAGGTATTATTGGCCTAAGAGGAGGTCAGATATTATCAAGTATGTTAGGAACTGTAAGATATGTCAGAGTGTGAAACCTGTGAATGATAAGCCGGCTGGTTTGATGGTTGAGAGGAAAGGTATTTCCAGTCCGTGGGAAATGATATGTGTAGATTTGGTAGGCCCTCTTCCAAGGTCGAATAGAGGTTTTGTTTATATTCTTACGGTGGTTGATTATTTTACAAAATTCTCTTTGTTGTTTTCTCTTAGAAATGGAAAGGCTGCTTCTATCTGTAAGGTACTTGCGGACAATGTGTTTCTACTTTTCGGCGTACCCAAGTGAACTGTCTGTGACAATGGTCCCCAGTTTCGATGCAAGGAACTGAAAACGCTATGCGAAGCGTACGGGTCACAGCAACGATTTACAGCGAATTACCACCCCCAGGCTTATTCCGCGGAGAGTATTAATAACACCCTTAAAACCGTTCTGCGTGCTTATGTGTCGGAGAACCATAGGACGTGGGACTCACATCTGGAGAAGATAGCTTGTTGCATCCGCACTGCGCAACATGACGTTTTAGTAGTTTCCCCGTACTATGCGAATTTCGGGTAGGAGATGGTTACTTATGGTCGTGGCTCAAAGCCGGTCGAAATTACGTTTTTCTGGAAAATTTTAGGTTTTTCTTCAATTTTGCCTAACAAATGTTGGCGGGGCCCAAAGTCTTTTATGAGCAAAATGTAGAACTAAGCGTTTTCTTTCTAAAATATTTAGCGAAATATTTTCAATTTGGAGTAAAAATATTGAGTAAACTTCATTTGAAAATTTACCCTTTAAATAGGTGCCACGCCCACTTGAGGTGGTTTACCAATTCAATTTCTCTTTTTTGTGTCTTAGATTCCACAGGAGATGCTAAGTGTCAAATTTCAGCCGTTTAGGACGTCTTACAGTTTTGAAATCTCTGGAGGTAGTTGCACACTTAGACCGAGGCGTATCTTTGGGTGGACTTCAAAAATTTTAACACTTGGACTGCTTCGCACTATGAGGACCTTACGTACGAAATTTTAGCAATCTAGCTCAAAATTTAAGGCCTAAAAACATGTGACATACAGACGGGCGGACATGGACGGGCGGACATGTCTTATTCGATTCAAAATTCGGTCTCGATCATATGCCTTTAAAATCTTGGGGGTCTACCATTATTATTTCACCGTGTTACAAACTTAATATGTCTCCTATCCTATGGGATGGGGTATAATTAGTTAGTTAGTTATATGACTCTTTGAGCTCCGGACGGTGCGCTATATAATTAAGGCGCAATAATTCTCTTCTTATTTTAAAAATTGTACTTAAAAGTGTACATCGATCTCGTTCATAAAGTATGTCCTTTCCAGAAGGTTGTACTGTAGCTGGCTGTAATACAGCCTGTATTGCAATGACTGAGCCTCGTTGACAAATCTTTCGTACCTTTCCTGTCCTATATTTGCTAACAGCGTCTTGAATTTTTTCATTAGAAGTGCGTTTTGCTCGGCGGATGTAATTGATAAACTGTAGTTGCAGTCAGACGCTAATTTTTCCCATTCTTGGACACAGTTGTTTCTGGTGGACATCAGAATGTGCAAAAGTACTTTCTTCTGCAATCTTTCGCTACCCATTGCCATAACTCTAGCTATAAAATCAAAGTGTAGTTTGAGTGTATCCAGGAACATAGGAGCTACTCCAGTTTCTACGTGTAGCATGTAGTTTGGAGTGGAATTTGGTAACCTGAATACCCTCTTGATAAAGTAGCGGAGAGATTTTTCAACTGAATCGTACGAGCAATAACCCCACACCTGAGCCTCGTATAGGATGATGGACTTTATGGCTGTGTGAAAGATTTTAAACTTCGAACTATGGCTTACGTGGACATTGTTAAGGCAACTACTCCAAATTAAGCCTACTGCGCGCTTCGCTTCAGCTTGTTTGCTTTGAAGGTGCTTAGCCATGCTAAGGATTGACCTTCGCACGATTTCAATCGGGTCCCCATCAAATGACCCCTTCCAATTCCCCTTCTAAAGATCATTATTTTGGACTTGCTTAGATTAACAGACAGGCTCCATAATTTAAAGAAGGTTTCAAGACGGTTGATCATAAGCTGCAAGGACTCTACTGTTTCAGCCAGGAAGACAATGTCATCTGCAAATAATAAAGATGGTATCTCGCGCCATTCACCTCATCCGTTATATCATTGATGAACAGAATGAACAGCAAAGTACTCAGAATGCACCCATGTTTTACACCAAATGATGTCGGAAAATCTCCCGACAAAAATTGACCATCCCATACACAAGCTACATTGCTCTCAGTATGTTTATGATTTTTGTCGATAGTCCGTAGTTGTGCAGCTTATAGAAAAGTTTCTTGCGCGAAATGGTGTCAAAGCCGCTCGAAAGTCAACAAAAAAGCATATAACTTTTTGTTTCTATTTAGATAAATTGCAGCAATGTTGTAGAGTGTAAAAATTTGATCCAAAGTAGAATAGTTTTGCCGGAAACTAGCTTGATATTCGTGCAAAATTGTTTTGTTTTCAACCCACTCAGTTAGCCTTTTAAAAATAACTGCACAGAACAATTTGGTTGTTGAGTTCAGAAACGAGATTCCGCAGTAGTTTGCTGGGTCGTCGTATGCTCCTTTCTTGTGAAGTGGAAATATTACCGCTCTTTGAAAACTTTCCGGTACGTCTCCGGTCTCAAATATACGATTGAATTCAGCAGTTAACGATAGAAAGAGTTCCGGCGCACAATTTTTAAGGAGTTCATAGGGTATGCGATCATCTCCAGGCGCCTTATTACGCTTTGAATTGGAAATAGCAGCTTGGACCTCATCTACCGATATCTGCGCATCCACGAAATTATCAAAAATCAATGGACTGGCATATTGGAACATTAATGAAGGTTGGATTGAGTTGAGAAGATTTGCGAAGTGATCTTCAAGTTGGTCAGCTTCCAAACTAGTTGCGATGGCGTTACCTTTCCCATTAACTATCTTGACAGCTTTCCAGAAATCAGATGAAGACCTAGATGTGATAAGCAAATTTATATTTTGCTGGGTATATAGGAGTTTTTTCGATCTATACAGACTTTTGAATCGCTTATTTGCTAGTGCATATTCTTGCTTGAAGGCTATTGTGTTTAAGCGTCTTAGAAGTTTTAGGAAGGCGAAAGATAGCTCCCTAGCTTTCATGCACTCATTGTCGAACCATTCATGTTTCCTTAAACTGCAATTCATCTTAGATTGCTTGCTTTTTGGAGCGACTTTTTAAAGTAACTCTGTTAGGGATGGGGTATAAAAATCACACCCATAAACAATTGTTTGTTATATTCGGGAAAATTATAGCAACTTTCGAACATTTAGCAGATTTTGAGATTTAGATCAAAAATTATTTTTTAAACCATTCTGGAATTTGAACGGTGGTACCGATTATAGTGAAATTTGGTTTGTATGTAAAAAACGTGTATAGCGAATTCATAAACTTTAAAGATCTTTCAAAAACGTCGTTTCTAACTTAAAATTTTCTGAATCGGTTTTAAAAACAAATAAAAAATCTTGTTTTTGTAACCTACAACTAAAAAACCTGTGCTCTTTGTTAGAAAAAAGTAACCGTTTCTAGCGCTTATATACTATAAGAATTCAAAAACATATAACGGTATTCGGCAAAAAGTTCAGAATAGACTTTTTATGGATTTTCAATAAAAAAAAAATGCAGAAAATAGCTTAAGAACCCCCCAGATTATCTCGATAGCTGTAACACATAACGTTTAAAAAAAAATACCAGGCAAAGACAATTTTTTCAGGTTCGAAAGAAAAATATAGAAGGGCTGAAATATTTCTTGATTTTCGAGATAGGCTTAAAATAATTTAATTTGATTTACTCACGTGGTAGTGCTAAAAAATACCTATAATTTCTAAGTTGTTTCTATCTAATCAACTAAGTTTTACACAAGCACAAACCACTAGAGTAGAAAGCAATATATTAAAAAAAATAAAAACAAAAAATCCGCTCTTTTTTTTACGAAAAAAAAAATCAAAAAAAATATTTGTCACCCTGCGTTTCATTAAAAATTTGAGTACCTTAACTTAAGATTCGGTTTAAAAAAGTACAGTAGACTTGTAAAAAATATAAACATTAACTTCAGTAAAATTAAAGAAATACTATCTATATTAAGAATTTTAAACGCGAATACCGGGCAAACAGTCAAAAATCTCCCATTTATTTACTACACTGCAATGGCTTTCGTGTTTAGAGATACTTGGAAAAAGCCATCAAGTCCAAAATCGTCATTAAAAGAAAAGAAAAGCTAGGTCGCAAATATACTAAACAACATTTTATATGCAAATCAAGCAATAATTCTAAGCAAAGCCTTCAGAAAAATCCGACGGACCGCTCCGTGTATGACTTCATACTGTACTTTTTTTTTCCATCCCCGTCCCGTTACTGCTCATGCACCATTTAAACTAGAAAAATATTTTATTCCTTACAAGGTTTTGTTTAATTTATTTCTTAAAAGGGGCGTGTTTTGTCCAGCTCCTATAACTAAAAATCAATATAAGCATAGAAATATCCAAGCTTGCGGCTGAAATGTACGCAAAAATGTAATTTTTTGGCTCAAATTCTATAATTTTGTCAAATTTACTCTTAAAGATGGGCGTGGCTAAAGCTATGTATTAACTAAATATAGAATATTCTCGTCTGTTGTATCTTAAAAGCTAAATTATATTTTTTATTCTTTCCTGAGTATGGCTTAAAAGCAATTTTATTTTAACGCAGTTAAAAGAAGTAAATATGCTATTTTTTCTCAACTTTAAGTCCTAAATAAAGTGTCTGTTGTGAAAAATAGTGGATATATTAGTGTTAGTATGGATCAGGGTATCTCAAAGTAGGCGTTTTCTTAAATTTCCATTAAGTGATGTCAAAAATAAAGTTAAGTCCATACTGTAGAACGATTTTTTTCTTTAATAATATCTTTACCCAAGAATCATATTACAAAGTATAGACCTTTTAACAGTTTGACGTTTACTGGTATTTTTGAGTGCGGGATGCCAAACAATGTTCGTTTTTATGTGGAAAGCGAAAAAAAAATACACATAAACATAAATAACTATTAAATAAATGCAACCGTGTATTTCGATGAACGGGAAAGTTGTAGAACTATTCAACCTTTCTAAGTAAAGCTAAAAATATTTTAATTTGCTAATGACCACAAAAGGGGTCATGGATTCAAGGAGTTCAAATCTTCGCAAAATTTTTTCGATGCCTTCCACTTCTTTGATTTAGATTATTTTAAGGTTAATTCAAATAACAGAAAAAGCACAGCAACTTCTTTCCTTATTGGCGCACTCAAAGTTAGTTATTTTATTTATAGTTCGCACTTCTACAGAAACTATTGAATTTTTTGATAGAAGAACTTGAGTTTTTTGGCATCCCGGGGCCGGAATGTGTGAAAGACGTCAGATTTTGACAGCTGTGCTAAAAGGTCTACCATCGAATTGCCATCGAATTAGGAAACACCCTGTTGTGTACCTATACATATTTATTACGATATTGCGATTGCTTTCTTACAAATTTATCTAATAATAAAATAAAACGTTATAATAAATATGTATCTATATTAATTAAGCGATAATAATAATTTTATGATGTGTTACAACTTGTCGTAATAATATCTATGTACCTATGCAATATCTACATGTATTTGATTAGTACTCTACTATAACATCAGGCTTCATTCCAAGTCGCGATTGCAATCATGACACTAATATCTCTATATGTAAACAGTGCGCATTCCGGAGTAGGTGCCTTACCTTTATTATATTGGCGGAAAACCTAAAATAATAGAGTCAATTATGAAAAATTTCAAATTCCTGTTTTGTACTCTTCAGAATCCCACAGACTGGCTAAAGAGGGTCGTGCTATTTTGTTTAAATCCAGTCAAACAGCGTTGATATTGAGCCAACTTACAAGCCAAAGAACAACTGTTTCTTTACACCTTTTGTGTTCGTCTAAACACTTAATGGGCTCAATAAGGGGCTCCGAAAATGGAACAATGCAGCGCATTTATGTCAAATCACGCTTCATCAATTAATCATCAAATTGGACTCTTATTTTTAATACTTAACCCATAAGGCAATCGTCTCCAAAACGACTTTTTTTACTCTTTTGATTTTCATGAGCCACGCGATTCCTCGAAATCTATCCAAATCCATTGTAAGACCTTCGAGGCAATACCTGCCTTGTTATGAGTGCGACGGCCGCACGGCGGTGCTCCATTGTAAGTGCGCAGCATCTCCTGGAAGTGACCCAATAGAACTTTTTGCTGCCATTTCAATCACTTCGATTAATAGAAAATGAATTAGCTGAGAGTGGATCAGGCAGTCAGACAGCTCACCGAGGTATGCTTCGATGTTTTTTTTTTCCTTTTCGAATTGTTGTAGGCGGTTAAGTTGGTGAGCCCCACACCCATTCAAAAGACGTTACGTTTTGGTGATTGAATTTTTCGAATTTTAGTTTTGTACTATGCGCGCGGACTCCGAATCCCGAGAAAAAAAATGAACAACGAGAAATGTAAACATAGTGTCGCAATTAATTTGTTCATAACGCAAAGCTTGTTTGATACCAATCATTAATTAGATTAGCATAATTCGATTAAATAAATCGCCCCATCATACAAAGCAAACTAATTTACAGCCACAGCGCAGAGCAGGCATAGGTGCCCCCCAAAATGGAAAGCTGGCGGAGTAGTTGTGTAGAACACAAATGGCACACTCAGTATATCCTAGGATTGTGTTGTCGGTGGCGTATACATGTGTCGTTAATATAATCCATGTCTCCCTGTGCGCTAAGGATAAAATATTATTTTCAATTAAAGCAGTAGCCAATGCGATGGAAAGATAAGGCGCCCCATCAATATTTGATTTAATTAATGCAATTTATGGAACTTACGGTTGACCGAATGAGGAATTAATATTGATGGAGTTTTCCTCTGCAGTCCTAGGAATATAGGATCCAACCCACTCAGAACGTGTACATATTATTCAAATGAAACTAGCCCCAACGCATTGTCTGAGCTCTGCTCTGGTGTGGCGATGATGACAAAGGTCACCAATGAGCAAGAGGCATTGGGCATCAGCACACATACAATTTCAGGTAGCTAAGCTCGAGCCGGGACACAGATTGTAAATTAAGGTCAAAACAAAAATAATAGTTTGAGCGTGCGGACAGATAGAATCTTTCCTCTGTCATCTGATAGTGAATGTTTCTTCCTAATTAGTTAATGTTGACTGCGAGATGTATCTCTGGTTGTTTTGGAAGAATTTCCACTGATTTTGAATGGGCGTCTTTCTTTGGAATTTAATCATTTACTGATTATGAGTACGAATGGATGTTTCCCAAAAACTAATCTATGTAATATTTTTCCACGATACTGTAATATATTGTAAGAAATTAAACCTTTTTTGAGAAAAACGTGAATTTATGTTCAAATAACGTTCGAAAATATAGTTTCAACCAGACTTTAATTTATTGTTGGAGTTGCTTTGGAGTTTTTAGGAATATTTTTTTCAAGTAGGTATTAGGTACCTTAGTCAATAACATTCATGGAAACTAATAATGATTTATCAATTGTTGTTTTTGTAATCTAATCTAAATTAATACTATTAGATATATATATAACTTCCTGTAGTTTAAAAATCTTTCATAGCATAAAATTATGCTTTAATATCTTAATTTAAGGACTTAACACTCAGAAAAAAACGACCGCCAAGTATGAAGACATACGCGGCTTTTGTTGTAGGTTAAGCTAACCTTGATTGCCCAGTTTTTGTTAATTTTGCACATTATTATTTCTGCGTGTATATTAAACTCTGTTGTTTTCGATTGACATACAGCCGGACTCAGTAAGCATGTTTTCGTTGGAGAAGTTCTGAATGCGTGAAGTCTGGATCTGATGAGTGCGTGGTATGGTGAGTTCAATGCGTTAAGATTTGTTTTGGCGGCTTTTCCGTAAATAACTAACCCGTAGTCTATTTTTGAAATGATGATCGCTTTTGTCGCACGGACCAGGGTATTTATGTGAGCAGAACTGTTCTTAGAGGATAAGTACTGAATTAAAAAAAAAACACAAAAAATTCGAAAAAATTAATGAAATATTTATTTGAATCGATAGTTTGAACCTTGCAATTTAATGTTTAAAGATAATTTCATGCAAATGTTGACCGCGGCTGCGTCTTAGGTAGCCCATCCGCTGAGTCCAATTTTGGCATACTCTTTCACACATATCGGCCGGTATCTCACGAATAAATGCATGGATGTTGGCTTCCAGTGTGTCAATCGAAGCGGGCTTGTCCCTATAGACATTAGCCTTGACATACCCCCACAAAAAATACCACAAAAAATAATCTAATGGTGTCAAATCGCACGATCTAGGCGGCCAATTGACCGAATTCCGAATAGACTGCTCAGAAGGTCGAGAATGCCGACCATAAAATGGAAGCAGCGCGCGATGAACATTTCGAACCGAGCACGAATTTTGATAGTAAAATTCAATAATTTGCAAGCGTTGTTCATTTGTAAGACGATCCATGGTTAAATTGCAAACCAAACTGAAGCTGTTTGACAGTGACACAAGGTACTAAACACACGTCAGCTGTCAAAACCAGTGTTGCCAAAGCCAAACCAGCTAAAAAATCACCCTTTACTAAGCCTGGTTGCTAGTTTTTTTCTTAAATCTAGACAGTGTTTTTAAAAGCTAAACTTATTGTCGAAAACGAATCCTAAAATATGCAACTTGTTTGCGTGTGCGTTTTATTCAATATTTTTGCTTCAAATCGAAAAATTTTTCCATGATATATTATGTAGGAAACACTTATTTCTACATTTTGTTCATACAAAACTTGGGCTTCGCCCACATTTGGAGGCAGAATTAAAGAAATACCTTAAATTTTCCAGAAAAACGTAATTTACACTGGCCTTAAGCCTAATTTAGAAAAAATAAAAAAAAAACAATTAGCAGTTTAGATAAACACGATTTTATTCCAGGTTTTTTTTCATACAAAGTTTTTAGCCACGCCCCCTTTCAGGGGTCGATTTTTCATAAATACACTTACTTTTCAAAAATGCACTTACTTACTTACTCACTGGTAAGTGACCCATTTGACCCATTGCCGTTATCGGATTAGCAACCTATGAAAAATCGTTTTCGAAAATGTTTTTACGTTTTTGAGTCAAATCTTCGAGTTTTTGAACATTTGCAGTTTGTTATTTGTTTTGTAGTTTGTTTACTTCGCATAAAACTTCAGAAGATGGACTTTGCCACTTTATTCCGTGTAGCAGTCAGAGGCAGAGACGTATCTTCATTTAACTTTAACTTTAACTTTAACTTTAACTTTAACTTTAACTTTAACTTTAACTTTAACTTTAACTTTAACTTTAACTTTAACTTTAACTTTAACTTTAACTTTAACTTTAACTTTAACTTTAACTTTAACTTTAACTTTAACTTTAACTTTAACTTTAACTTTAACTTTAACTTTAACTTTAACTTTAACTTTAACTTTAACTTTAACTTTAACTTTAACTTTAACTTTAACTTTAACTTTAACTTTAACTTTAACTTTAACTTTAACTTTAACTTTAACTTTAACTTTAACTTTAACTTTAACTTTAACTTTAACTTTAACTTTAACTTTAACTTTAACTTTAACTTTAACTTTAACTTTAACTTTAACTTTAACTTTAACTTTAACTTTAACTTTAACTTTAACTTTAACTTTAACTTTAACTTTAACTTTAACTTTAACTTTAACTTTAACTTTAACTTTAACTTTAACTTTAACTTTAACTTTAACTTTAACTTTAACTTTAACTTTAACTTTAACTTTAACTTTAACTTTAACTTTAACTTTAACTTTAACTTTAACTTTAACTTTAACTTTAACTTTAACTTTAACTTTAACTTTAACTTTAACTTTAACTTTAACTTTAACTTTAACTTTAACTTTAACTTTAACTTTAACTTTAACTTTAACTTTAACTTTAACTTTAACTTTAACTTTAACTTTAACTTTAACTTTAACTTTAACTTTAACTTTAACTTTAACTTTAACTTTAACTTTAACTTTAACTTTAACTTTAACTTTAACTTTAACTTTAACTTTAACTTTAACTTTAACTTTAACTTTAACTTTAACTTTAACTTTAACTTTAACTTTAACTTTAACTTTAACTTTAACTTTAACTTTAACTTTAACTTTAACTTTAACTTTAACTTTAACTTTAACTTTAACTTTAACTTTAACTTTAACTTTAACTTTAACTTTAACTTTAACTTTAACTTTAACTTTAACTTTAACTTTAACTTTAACTTTAACTTTAACTTTAACTTTAACTTTAACTTTAACTTTAACTTTAACTTTAACTTTAACTTTAACTTTAACTTTAACTTTAACTTTAACTTTAACTTTAACTTTAACTTTAACTTTAACTTTAACTTTAACTTTAACTTTAACTTTAACTTTAACTTTAACTTTAACTTTAACTTTAACTTTAACTTTAACTTTAACTTTAACTTTAACTTTAACTTTAACTTTAACTTTAACTTTAACTTTAACTTTAACTTTAACTTTAACTTTAACTTTAACTTTAACTTTAACTTTAACTTTAACTTTAACTTTAACTTTAACTTTAACTTTAACTTTAACTTTAACTTTAACTTTAACTTTAACTTTAACTTTAACTTTAACTTTAACTTTAACTTTAACTTTAACTTTAACTTTAACTTTAACTTTAACTTTAACTTTAACTTTAACTTTAACTTTAACTTTAACTTTAACTTTAACTTTAACTTTAACTTTAACTTTAACTTTAACTTTAACTTTAACTTTAACTTTAACTTTAACTTTAACTTTAACTTTAACTTTAACTTTAACTTTAACTTTAACTTTAACTTTAACTTTAACTTTAACTTTAACTTTAACTTTAACTTTAACTTTAACTTTAACTTTAACTTTAACTTTAACTTTAACTTTAACTTTAACTTTAACTTTAACTTTAACTTTAACTTTAACTTTAACTTTAACTTTAACTTTAACTTTAACTTTAACTTTAACTTTAACTTTAACTTTAACTTTAACTTTAACTTTAACTTTAACTTTAACTTTAACTTTAACTTTAACTTTAACTTTAACTTTAACTTTAACTTTAACTTTAACTTTAACTTTAACTTTAACTTTAACTTTAACTTTAACTTTAACTTTAACTTTAACTTTAACTTTAACTTTAACTTTAACTTTAACTTTAACTTTAACTTTAACTTTAACTTTAACTTTAACTTTAACTTTAACTTTAACTTTAACTTTAACTTTAACTTTAACTTTAACTTTAACTTTAACTTTAACTTTAACTTTAACTTTAACTTTAACTTTAACTTTAACTTTAACTTTAACTTTAACTTTAACTTTAACTTTAACTTTAACTTTAACTTTAACTTTAACTTTAACTTTAACTTTAACTTTAACTTTAACTTTAACTTTAACTTTAACTTTAACTTTAACTTTAACTTTAACTTTAACTTTAACTTTAACTTTAACTTTAACTTTAACTTTAACTTTAACTTTAACTTTAACTTTAACTTTAACTTTAACTTTAACTTTAACTTTAACTTTAACTTTAACTTTAACTTTAACTTTAACTTTAACTTTAACTTTAACCATAAAACAACCATTTTAATTCTTTTCAGTTTCTCTTTGACGTTTTGTCCAATAGTGCAATTACCCGCGCTTGTATTGCATAATTTCCTTAAATTGCCTATGACCACCGGTTTTTGTGTAAACAGTAAAACAAGTCCTTTTTAGCAGTCCGACCATAAATGGAAAAAGGACCTCTTATGGTATCGCTACGTTGTCCGCCCGTCCGTCCGTCCGTCCAATCGCTTTATAACTTCTGAACGGTAAGTCGTAGAAAGACAAAATTTGGTGCACGTTGAAAATGCGGAAATAGTCAGAGAACACAAAGACGTCAATTTTTTTTAAAGCACAAATAACGGTTTAATTACATTTTTAAATTTCATGTGAAAATGGACTTAATAATTTTTAGAGTTTTTTTTTCAAGAAGTTTAGTAGGCAAGAACTAGAAAAACAAAACTTAGGTTTAAAAAATACTAAGCTTTAATTAAAAAATAAAACTTTTCAAAAATATTAAAACGTTTTTGAGAAATGAAGAGTCGAAAATGCATTACGTTTTTCAAAGTGTTGGAGGCCATAACTTTTGAACGGCTTATCGCTCAAAATCAATATTGTACACACGTATAAACTCAAAGTAAACCAAGTGCTCAGGTCATATTTTTCAAAAACAATTTGAGTAGTGCAGTTTTGACGCACCATCGAAAAAATTCGCAAATGTTTGAAACATTTTTTAACAAACGCAAATGCATGAAAAATAGTGTGTCCCCCCCCTTATACTAGTAGCTTAACGGTATGAGCGATCTTTTTCAGATTCGATTAAAGTAAAAAGCTTAAAAAAAGAAGAAGGCTGCCTTAAATTTGTTAAATTGCCGTTTTTAACCCAAGTTTTTAGAAGCCTATTTAAAAAACGAAATAAAAAGGAGCTTGTTTTACCAATTGCACATAAGCCGGTGGCCATAGAAATAAAAAAACATCCCAGGCACTACGGCTGGTTTTGCTATTGGAAAAAAGTCTAACGGGAAGTGGAAAAAACTCCAAAATAATTGTTTTATGGATTTGAAATTTAAAAAATTATAAAAAAGCACGCATGTCTCCCCCTCTATCTCCCAAACGGTATAAAGAATAAATTTTAAATTAACACCGGGCAAAATTTTTAAAAAAAGATTTAGCTGAAAAACATAAAAGGATTTTCAAAAACAATTTTTTTAAGTCTTCTTGTAGCTTAACGGTGTAAGCGATCTTTTTCCAGATTCGGTTAAAGTACAAAACTTACAAAAAGAAGGAAGGCTGCGTTAAAATTTTTTCAAATTGCCGTTTCTAACCTAAGTTTTTAGAAGCCTCTTTAAAAAACGAAATAAAAAACTTGTTTTACCGTTTGCGCATAAACCGGTGGCCATAGAATTAAAAAAAAAACATCCAATTGAAATTTAAAAAATTATAAAAAAGGTCAAAAGAACGCATGTCTCCAACTCTATCTCCCAAACGGTATAAAGTATAAGTTTTAAATTATCACCGGGCATAGTCCATCCTCTTGAACCTTATACAAAACTATAGCGGACTTTGAATATTCAAAAACTTCGAAGATTTAACTGAAAAATTTGAAAACATTTTCGAAAACTATTTTTTAAAGATTTCTAGTTCCTTAAAGGTTATGACCACCTTGTTTAAATTTGGATGAAGTATGTAATGTTTAAAAGGCAAGCGAACTGCATCAAAAACGTTTCAAAATTCAAACAAGCGAAATAAAAAACAGCATATTTTTATCGTTTTTTCAGCAATCCATGTCCGCAGAATTTGAGAAAAGTGGCAAACGCTAGCACAGGTGTTTGTAAAATTGATCGAAAAGTCTAACGATAATTAAAAATAATCGAAATTACTGTTTTATGGGTTTTAAATTATAAAAATCCTAAAAAAGGCCAAGAAAAGTATGTCCTTCCCTCTATTTTTGAAACGGTAAAGCTTTTTGTCAGCCTTTTTTTAGAGTAACGAAACCCAATATAAAATCACCCAGTATAATATAAGGATTATTATGGTGGGTGATGATTATATAGAATCACCCAATATAAAAACAGTAGACAGCACTACGAAAAAACTATATTACAGACCGTAAAATATATCCAGAAATAATTTTAATAAGTAAATAGAATGTTACACAAACTGCGCAATATAGATGACTATAACCTTCAACAAAAGCCGACGGACCGCTCCGCGTATGTCTTCATACTTGACGGTCTTTTTTTTATTTCGTTTTTTAAAAGGCTTTAAAAAACTTAGGTTATAGAAACGGCATGCTGTTTAAATTTTTTTTAACGCAGCTTGCTTTCTTTTTGTGCGCTCTGTATACTTAAATCAAATCTGAACAAGATCGCTTTTACCTCTCCTATCGGGAGTTGGAGGAAGTTCCTTCCCCGGCTGCTAATACATACCAGGCCATACAGGACCTTCGACAAAGCACCTTGAATAAGGCGGCCACAATCTTCAAGATTGCCGCTTAGAGGAGGAGAAACTTCATAAACAATGCTCAGGGCCAGCTTCTTGTGGATGACGAGAAAGTTTTTGACAGGTGGATGCAGTATTGTGCTGGGCTTTTGAATGAAAAGTTTCCCAGGCAGCACTTTCCAAAAAGAAACCACTCCCTTTGTACAAAGGAAAAGGTGATAGTGATACACGAAGTATCATCAAGTATGACAATCAAGCTGATGTCACACTCAATGAAGATCGTCTAGCGCGTACTAGATAGTCGACTTCGAAAAATAATAAGGCTATCTGAGGACCAGTGCGGTTTGTTGCAGGCAAATCAACTGATACAATCCAAAGTATAAGGATCCTAAATGGAAAAACACCGTGATGCCCTTAAAGATCTCCATATGGTGCTGGTTGATTTTGAAAAAGCTTTCGATAGACTACCCGAGATCTGATAGCGCTAGTAGCGCTAAGAAAATGAGGAGTTCCAGAAGCCTTCGTGCGGATGATCGTAGACACGTATGGCTGAGAAAACACAAGAGTAGGATGTCCCTCCGGAGTCACTAATGAGCTCCCAATTAAAGTCGGTGTACCTCAGGGAAGCGTCCTTAATCTTATGTTTTTCATTACAGTCCATAATTGTCTGGCTGAAGAAAAACTGATGGGGCCGAAAGTACATCAGTTATTCTTCGCTGACGATGGGGCCATCATAAATGATAATCATATATCCCTGCAGCGAGCACCTAATATACGAGATATAATAATATATGAAATATGCTTTCCAAGTGTAAAAATATAAAGTACCTCGGATCTATGATCAAAAGCAAAGCAAACTGTGATGACGACTTCAATCACCGCGTAAGCGCGGGGTGGATGAAGTGGCGAGAAAACTCCGCCATCTTCTGTGACCGAAAAATGCCGCTGAGGGGAAGGCTCTACACCGCAGTTGTGCGTCCGGCGCTTACGTATGGCTCACAATGATGGGCAGCGTATAAGAAATATAAGAGCAAATAAACGGCAGCTGAGATGAAGATGCTTCGCATGACAACACGAGTAACAAAGCAGGATAATATTAGAAGTATGAAAATCCGAGGAAGCCTCCATGTAAAAGAACCTATCCACAGGAAAATTTAGCAAGAGCGCGCTCAGTTGGAATTGCCTTGTTCAAAATAAGGATTCTACAAACCCCTTCGAAAAGGCAAGGTTAATCAACATTCCAGCGCAATCGCGAAAAAAAAAGGAAGGCCTTAACATTCCTGGGTCACACAAATGCGACGACAACAGCATTTATTTGCCTCAGTGACGAAGAGATCCAAAACCGGGTGGCCTGTCGGTATATTCTGAGGGCAAATCAGCGTACCCCACAAGTGGACCATTAGGAATGCAGTAGAGTGGGAGGGTTATGATGCATCACTTTAGATATTTACCTCGCGCTTAAATAAAAAGAAGAAGAAGAACCAATTTTAAACAAGATGCTGTTACAAGAGCTGTTACCGTAAAGATACTATAGAAGATTATAAAAAATTGTGTTTGAAAATATTTTTATGTTTTTAAGTCAAATTTCAGAAGTTTTGAAACTTCAAAATTCGCTATAATTTTGCTTCAAATTATAGATAATCTCTGACACGTGCGACTTTTATTTCATATGATTTCTCCAAATAAGACCGGTGATAAAGGCAGACACACGATTATTCATTTAGCAATTAATTTAAAATAAACGAACAACTAAAGCACGTACTTCAAGACCTTAAAAAGCGAGAGACTGCTGCTTCTCTCAAAAGCTTGACCAACGATCGGTAGAACTATAAGCAACGAATGCGCCCGCCAGCCTTCGAACCGTTTGAAGATCATACGTGCATTAGTGCCTGAACCTATCAAACTATCTGAAATTTGACGAATGATAAGGCTCTAAGCTATGACTCAATTATAGGTTCTAGGGAATTTTAAAGGAGCTACCAAAGAAAGCGTTTGTCAAGCTACTTTTACATCACTAAATCTGCAATGAGGAATTTTATTTGATTTCAAGGCGATGAAAAGTCGCCTATGAAAAGATACCTAAGCGTTTGGGCTATGAGAATAACACTGTGCAGAGTCAACTTAATATCTACACTAGGCATAGAGAAGCCAAGCACCTTCAACTCAACCAATAACGTAACAGACGTCATGTCCACTCTTATCGGCTTAAATTGTTTCTTTCATGTTCTTTGTCAGAACAATGCTTAAATCATGATCACTTACTAGCAACTATCTAAACAACAACAAATTAAAAAGGTGCAATCAATATTTTGTGAAAAGCATAAGGATGCCCATATTTATTCGACAAGTAGTTACTACCAAACGATTTTACTCTGCAAGACCAAACTGCGTATGTACAAATGAGGCTCATTTAAATTGAAAAGAGGAAACTATCGGTTTGTACAGCCATGCACTTTTACGGAATAATGATATTCTTCTAATATTTCTTAGCATATCTAATTTTCCGATCGATCTGTCATGGTCTCCTTTCTTTAACTTATATTGTTACTGCTGAGTGCAATTTGTGCATTTGCGTACATTATTCCCACTGGAAGCCAAATGGGTGTTCTCAGTATGTAAATGTGTAGCAAGCATTGTTACTTGAGAATTCTACTGCGAGAAGAGAAATCTTTAATGTCAGCCCCTTGTTTTCACTTTTTAGGGGCTGACGTATATCCAAAGCAATATGTATCAATCACAGTCAATCAATTACTTTCTGTCGCCGCCTACCCTATACAAAGGTCGCGGAACGAGGGTAGCTAAGTGGTTCTTCCACCGTTCCCGATCCTCCGCCACCAACTCAAGAGACACAGGCGCGATCCCCAGACGGGTCTCGGAGATGTTCTCTACCTGATCTCACTACCTGCTTCTTGGCCTACCAGTGTGGCGACGCAATCACATCTCGGCTAACATGACTTGTCTAGGAAGTAGTTTGGGAGCATGCGAACAACGTGTCAAAACGGTCGGAGAATTGATCGCTCAACTCGGAGAAGTAGCTGCTCAACAATAATTCTTACGAATACTGATGTTTCTCGCTCTAAGAGTAATTCCAGCAACCCACCACAGAAATTTCATTGCGGCAGCTTGTACCCGCGATCTAACTCTTTCGGTCATTACCAAAATTTCATGACCATAGACGAGGGTTGCTCACGAAGCTCAGCTTTCCTGATGACTATTGACTGCCAGTTCCTTTACTATTGCTTGGGAAACAACCATAACTTCGGATTTGCTCACGATTATCTTATTCCATGCCTCACCAGTCACCACAGATGGCCGTAAACCATCCAGTGCTTGCTGGAGTTCCTCCTGGGACAATGCCAGGATAGCTAAATCATATGCGAAAAGCAGATGGCTGATTTTAAGTGCAGCCATTTCACAACATTGCTTATGAAGATTATGCCTCACCATCCAGGCCATATATGTTATAATGGAACAGAGTGGCGATAGAACACAGCCCTCGCGGATTCCAGCGCACCTATCCACATCCAGCCGATTCACTCCACAAACATTTCTTGCAGAGGCGATGACCGCCGATGAACACAGCTGCCATTGTTCCTCTACAATTAAAGAAAAACCTCGCGGCTTTTTTGCTGCGTTTTTTATGTATATTTTTCACTTAAAATCCATAAAACAACTATTCAGAATTTTTTTGAATATCGTGACTGACAGGTGGATTGATTGGGCCATGTCAATCAGTCCATCTGTGGGTATGTGTGCAGTTTTTAGATTATTTGAATTAAGCTAGAAAGGTGAAATTCGAAAAGTAATTTTTTTTTTGTATTTGATTTGACGCCGGCCATTGTATACAAAGTATAAAAATTGATAAAATCGGCTCACAGCCACGCCCACAAGTGAGTCTAATTCGCAATGATCTCTAATTCGCATTTTATTTCAAAATGACTTAGCAACTCAAATTTTTGTGTAGAGGAACAATGGCCAGAAGGCCCACACTATCGACCGTGCCCACTTTTAACACGTTAGAAATCAAAAAACCTCAGCTCTCGGAAAATTAATTCTAAATCGAAAAAAAAATCTATGACAAATATGACAGATAGATATCACCAATTCCTATGCATGTCACATAAATACAAAGAATTGAGCTCCGCTTTTAGGGGGCGTTTTTAGGAAAAAACTGATTTTTAGCAATAATTTTCGCTTTGTACAATACAAATAATTGACATACAACAAATGAATTTAAGCCAAAAAAAATTTAAACTTGGTGTAAGATTGTAAATTATTTAATTTACTTAATTTTTTGTGAATTCTAATGTTCCTACTTTCTGCTAGCAAATACTCTGGGCACAAGTTTTTTAGTTATCGGTTATAAATGAAAAGCAAATGGGTGTAATGAGATATAAGTTGAAAAGCAAATTATAACCCGTAATTTGCTTTTCAACTTTTTTTAAAATGTTTTAAGTTAAACGTAATTTTTGAAAGACCTTAGAAATTTTGGAAATGTCTTTGTTTAAATTACAAAACAAATACTCAAGAAAATTAATAAACTAACTCAAATTAATTTATTCTGTAAACAGTACGGTACTGCTGTTTTTTCAGCAGCTGTAGGATTTCTCCCTGAAAAACAGTTTTTTTAGGCACATGTGAAAAATTATATGATCTTTTAAATTTGAGAAAAAATAAATTCTGCTCGCTTTATTTTCTCTAAAAAATAGCAATAAATACCGTTGCCACAAATCTAGTATTTCTTCTACAATGCAATAAGGATTTGAGAGGTTAATTCTCCAGTGGAACTGCGCTCGCTCTGCGGAATACAGCGTGCTCTGTAACCTCTTCCTGATGTGCATTCTGGACAAAAAGGGGAGCTATCGTGTCCGAAACGGTGAAGATATTTTCGATAGCCATCGTGGCCGAATAGAAACTGCGTAAGGTGGTAGTGACAGTCCCCATGCTTTCGTTGTAACCATAAGCAACGATTATCGGGATGAGTTTAAATGTTCATCTGCCTTTCGTTGTGTTGGTCCACCGGGTTTGCCACATAGCTAGTGATGCTATCTAGCGTCTAGCAGAGATCTTTTGATGAAGGACCAGTTGGCCGAGTTTAAAGGGTTCCTTACGTCCAGCGTTATACACAGCATTCTTTTGTGCCGTTTAACAGCTCTTATAGCGCCCACAGTAAATTGTTTTTGCTCAAAGCCAAATTTCTGGTCGGAGAGAGCCCATCTATCCTCTGCAACTGCAAGTAACATGCGTTGATAATTTTTTCAAGAATCTTTCCTATTGTAGGGGTTTGCTTCCTTTTGCTAGAAGGACCAAATGCTGTGTTTTCCTTTTTTCAGGAACAGTTCCCTTTTCCAAACACATTCGAACTCAACATTATTGGACTCGTCATTAACGGGATCTTATAGCCCCTCGGTTTTGTCATCACCATGCTGTATGACGCCCCCAGGGCTTAATGTCGGGTTCATCGCAGAGACGTTTAAAGCATGCGGCCTTTCTCTCCATGATGGTTTTACTAAGATTGCAACTGGCCAGTCTGAAAGCGTCCTGTACGTTGTTGATAGTCAGGTCTTAGTCTTCAGCGCTGGCATTTGTGGCGGGCATGGAATCATTTCGGCCTGAGCTCCTTTATCTCCTCATTCCTCCAAAAGCACAGTTTCACCTTGTAATGCATCATATGCTCTGGTAATTGTGTCCATAAGTTGTTGGACGAAGCTATCAGCGCATATGCTAATGGAGTCTGGATGTTACTCAACATCTCATTGAACGCGTCCCTGTCGAATGATTTGTCATTCCAGTTTGGGCTAGTGGATTTCGGTGAGACTTCATCTATCTTTTTCCTTATTTCGATTAATCACCTAAGGGTCACTGTGGGAGTATTCCTCGCTAGCACTTTATATTACAGTTCTTAGTATGGAGCTGCTGACTAGAACATGTGCTCTTTTTTTGGTGATCCTGCTACTCCACTCTGTAGCGCACGCGTTGAAGTCGCCTGCTATGACCACTGGATTTCTGTTAAGTGCTTACAGTGCTTAATTATCAAGCATAAGTTGGTATTCGCTTACACTCAAACTGGGTCTGGTATAACAGCTATAGAAATGAATTCCATTTATCTTTGCCCTTGCGAAGCCTTCAAGCCGGTCGTTTGATTCTTGGAATGCAAGGGTCTCACATGTACATATTGCAACTTACTTTCTTTTTACCAAAAAACCCAATTCCTGTTCTGATCGGGGCATTAATAAGGTTTTTTAAGATTAGAACGACGTCCGCTCTTTGATCTATTTCTGTTTGTGCATTGATGTCTTGATTTATTCTACAATGATTCAAGTTTACTTGTAAAATTTTCATGGTTTTATGCTTGTGACAACTCTTTGGAAGTACGGACAGTCTCGCCTGCAAATACTTGTTCAGCTGTCTTTTTTCTCGGATTCGGCATACTACCCATCTGATTTGGATCTTCCCTGCCTCAAGAAGCATCCTGGCGTCTTCCACCCTTAATCCTTACGATTGCTTAATCTCCAACGGATTCGCATATAACGTGTTTGAATGCTTCGGTTTTATTTCCAGATATTTATTTTATTTTGTGTTCTCCTAATTCTGGATACAGCTTCACCCATGGCTTCCAACTAAGTGTCGGATTTGATGTTTCGAAGTATTTCCGCGGAGGAGAGATCACCTTTTGTTTCTATAATTATTATTGCAAGGGAAGACCGGCCCTTGATGATACGGGTCACTCGTGTTGATAGTTTTTTATGGCCAATACTTAACCATTCACTATTATTCGACTTTTACGCGTTAGTCGTGAGAGTTTGTTGTTGAGTTGTTTTAGGTTCCATGGTGGACCATTGGCGCAAAAAGGCAGCATTGCTCCCACTCGTTGGGCTGAAAAAGCAAGTGCACGACGCTGATGAACAAAAGATAAAAATTTCATAAAAACAATCGGTAAAACATGGTGTTGATTGTATATCGCAGCGTCAATGAGTTAGTTATAATATGGAGAATTTTTATACCCGACCCAGGGTATATTAAATTTGATGTATAGGTTGTAACCTACGGAAATATTCACCGTAGACCCCTAAGACCTTTTAGAGATATGAATGGCGTAAACAACTTTTAGGCCTTAAATTTTAAGGTAGAGAGCTGAAATTTGGTGGGTTGGCTGGAAATCCAGTCCTTCAGATCAAAAAATCCCTTCAGTCCTTCAGGTTGAAAATTAGCTGAATCTGCCCACAGACACGCCCACTACAGGCCAGTATGTGCATCCATCTGTATGTACACCATATGCCTGTATGCCTGTATATACACCATCTCTAATTTAATTCAGTTTTGGTACCTAACATTGCCTTGTAATTGTTTTTGAAGTAGCCAAAAAAGTTTGGCCTCTTCATTGACCAAGCCCACTTTTTTATGGGATTTAAGCTTAAAATGACTGTGTTTTTCAATAAATATATATGTTATTTGGCAAAAAATTATAGGACAAAATTTGTAGATATTAGCATTTTCTAACTTTTATGTGTATTTTGTAAGTGCCTCCACCCATTTTTGTGGGCGTGGCATTAAAAAGGGATTTTTTAGTTAAAAAGGCGGAGTCTTAGGCCGAAATGTATGCATCCACCTAGTTTAAAGCGTTCAACAGTTATATTATTATATCCCGCCCACTTTTTGAAGGCGTCGCAGTTTTCTTTTTGGTAAGGTCGGGTATTTTGCAATCCGTCGTAGATGGACTGAAGCTTTTGCATACGCACTGTTGCACTTTCCCACTTGTTTTTTATACCTTATTCAGGGTATATTAAGTTTGACTTATAGTTTGTAACGCAGTGATATTAGACCCCTAAGACCTTTTAGAGATATGAATGGGACCGACACAGGAGTATCGATTAAGCCATGTCCGTCCGTCCGTATGTAAACAACTTTTAAGCCTTAAATTTTAAGCTAGAGAGCTGAAAGCTAGTGAGTGAGCTAGAAGTCCAGTTCTCTAGATCATGTTTGAAAATTAGTTGAATCCGCCCACACTCGTACCTTTAGATATAAAGTTTCAAGATCGTTGCTTAAAAATAAGGTCTTAAGACAAAAGATACACAGCCAGACGGACGGATATGGCTTATTTGATTCACGATGCGGTCTCGATCAATTAGGTACTTTTTTTGTATTGGGTATCTGCCTCTTTTATTTCGCAGTGTTACACATGTGCCAATGCCAAACTAAATATGCTCCAATCGGATATGGAATCAAAAAGACCTTCAACAGCTAAAATTTTACAATAAAGTTTGATCGACACGTATATCTCCAACATTTATTTCTAAATGCTATTCAATCGCAGCCCATTGTAGGAAGGTGTTCATGCACTGAGTTAAACCAATTTCTGTTTTTTATTTTTTCTTATACTTTGCAGTAAAAACTCAGTGAATGACAAAATGCAGGGAGTTTTGTTGGAAAAGAAAAAAATATCTTTGCCTCCGCATAGAATCTTGCAAGACATGGAGGAGACTAGAGTCCGAGTACAAATACGCGCACACAAGTTGGAGGGGCTCTGCTTATAACGAACGGTGCGTATGCTATGTGATGTCCATCTGGCTAAAGCAAATTCTACACAACCGCAACACCATCGCCCATGTTCCCTGCTCCAGCCAGACAACAACGATCAGAGCTCATGCAATCTACACAAATTTAAAGACGATGAGGATGTGCAAGGTCCTCTCGTTTGGTGGAATTACCTCGCGCGGATACCTGTACACGATGCTACTCAAAATATGGCACAGGTATCCATTGCATGGCCCATGTTCTCTGTAACGCCTGTCCAATGACCAAGCAAAGTCAATATTTTGGTTTTTTAGTTTTTGTCTTTGTCATATTTCATTTTTTCACATGCGTTCCGGCGATTCTCGTGAATCGCTTCTGAGCGCGCGAACTTTATGGGCAGGTAACTCCCTCGCGCAATACTCGCCACAGGGTGTTGCGCAGCGGAACGTACAGCATCTGTCTGCGGTGTTGCAGGGTCAACACAGCGCACCCGGTTCGAAGGCAGACACTTAAAAGTTGCCCAAAGTCACGACTTCTCAAAGGTATGTGTGTGCGGCGTGCCTATAATGTGCGATTCCCTAATTTAGGACTGAAGCGAGGCCCAGCAATTCCGATTAATAGAATTTTAATGATTTTCATTCTTTATTCATCGGTGGAGCAAACAAAAACACAGGTTGTGTCCTGTGACAGCTCCGAATTCAGACTGCCCACAACCGAGGAGCAGCGACCAGGTCTCAGGAAATGTTAAACAAAACATCGTGGACCATTGTTTGCTCGGCAGGTCCTCGCCTCAACGGCCGAAGAAGCAGTTGTCATAAAACTTTCATAGTAGGTATTCCAGCTTGCAGCACACATAATCTTCGACAAAGAACAAATGACTGTTGAACACTATCTGTCGTGTTAATCGCGAATTTCAAATGAATTGCTCCATGAGACTGTATGGAGTTCTTGGTCGCGATCTTTGGTACTAGAGTTGGAATATTCTCAAATAGTAGAATAGAATAGAATAAGACACAAGGCTGTGCTGACTTGCAGCTATCGTTCTCTACGTGCACGTGCGATCGAGCGTGCTACCCTCTCGTCCGTCGTTTATCTGCGCAGCTACCATCGCAGCCCGAATGACTATTTTCTGCGATCATTTGGCATTTGCTAGGAGTTGCATATTAGCTGGGTGAATAGTGAATCTTCAGCGGGAATCTGTGATGTGATAGCTGGTTGATTTCTCCTGGAGTTTTCTTGGTTTTCTTGTGAAATTTTTCGAACTCTTTTTCGTGCTCCTTTTGCAATTCTTGGGATTTAAGTGCTCGCCGGACCCCAAGCAGTCTGCTGTGGTTCCATCTCTTTGACTGCATTTGCAGAAACTCCTTCGGTGGTGTCTGGAGTTGGGGATAGATTCATAATCCCGCAGTATAAGTTGGCAAATGTATGCAAACTTTATTTCACGTGGCCTTTTACCGACCAAGATATTAAGGAACTTGAAGTTCATCGCGTTTGAGGCACATGCTTTGGGACTTTTTAGCTCGCGGCTCGCGAACAAGTTTAAAAGAGTGAAAATTTATTGAGCCAATGGCTGACATAACTCACAGAGTTCTATTCAGGACACCGGGTTAGCGGGTCGGAGCAATCCCTTTATTTCCTATCGTATTGTAGCTGTTTGTTATATTTTTATATGGTTTTGATATAAAAATGAGATTCTTTAGCTGACACTCGGCTTAGAGGTATAGATTCCAAAACACTTCATACGTTAAGTCAAGACAAATTTCGCATTGCATTTGAACCACATGCTTTGCAGCTATGAAAATTATCCGCAAGGAATCGAATCATTGAAGTTTGTTAGAAAATAGTATCTTCGCAGGTTTGTAACGTATCCAACCAAAACCTCCTAAGAAAAATTAAATGTAACGCAGTATAGCTACGAAATTTTTAGCGGTCCGTCCAAAAATGGAAAAAGGACCTGTCCCACCGCACTATCCCCGATGCTCTTGAGCCAAATGATGTAAAAAAAATCACACACATCAGGAATTATTTGTTATTTTCGGGAAAACTAATGAAATTTTTTAATATTTGGCAGGTTCTAAGATATAACCCGAAAGCTTCAAAAACTTTTAAAAATTTTTTTTCAAAATATTTTGGCGGTTGAACATGCGTTCACCCCTGACGTAGGCTCTCTGTCATCCGAAGCAATACAAGTGTTAACATTTTTTAAAACGAGGCTCTTAGGAATCCCCGTGATACTACAAAACGTGAGGACACGCCGAAGCGTCAAAGCGAATACGTGACAGACGAAGAAGAGCTTGCACGTGAAACTAATCCGGCTCTCAAGAAAAGATCTACCAAAAAACGAAAAATTGGGTCTTCGCCAGTAGTTGAGGCCGTATATAAACACGACGAAACACCAACCGTGTCAAAAAAAGCGACAGCGAAAATTGAAGAAAAAATTCGCCGACCGCCTGCAATAAATGTCGTTGGGGTCGCAGACTACGGAAAGCTGCGAAATATCTTAAAAAATACTCTGGGGACGAAGTATAATTTAATTTCTCTTCGGAATAATGTATGGAAAGTCAATGTCGATGACTCTGATGCCTATCGCGCACTTTCGCAAAAATTAAATACCGAGAATGTACAATGGTATACTTACGAAAACAAATTCGAGAAGCCGCTTCGGGTTTTCGCTAGGGGACTTCACCCAACCTGCACGAAGGAAGAAATTGTTGAAGATGTTCAAGCCCAAGGCTTTAAAATTCTTGATGCCGTGAACATACTTAAGAAAGAAAAACAACGTACGGAAGGAGAAAAAGACACCGTGGTCAAGCGCGGTCTTCCTATTTTCATGCTGACGTTCGATAGGATTGAAAACATAAACGAAATATATAAAATAAAAACAATCCTAAATATCAGGGTAAAAATTGAGCCCAAGCGAAAGGGCAATAGACTAGTACCTCAATGTAAGCGATGCCAAGGCTTCCGACATACTCAAGCGTACTGCCAAAAAGAACCGCGATGTGTCAAATGCGCCGGTGGACATCTTTCAAAAGATTGCAACGTAAGCAGTCAGGCCCCAGCGACTTGCGCCAATTGTAATGGAAGTCACCCGGCGAGCTACCGAGGTTGCGAAATCGCAATAGAGCTACAAAAACGTCACGAAACTGCTAAGCAACATATTGTAGATAGGGCCACAACCCCAAAACGTTCTAGAGCTGACAAGCCGAAAACTCCCAAATCGGTCAGAAATACGAGATTGACGAGAAAAAATATACAAACTCTGCAAGAAAACGTCGCCGGTCCAAGTACAAAGGGAAAATCATCACTCATCGGCCCAAGATCGTACGCTGAAGTCGCGTCACACAAAAGCAAACCTCCAGAACCTACCACAACAGATTCGGTATCTCAAATATTATTTATGATATTGGAAAAGCTTGAGCAACAAACTAAAGTTAATCAAGTAATATTTGACAAACTGAGCGAGCTAGAGTTTAAACCTCGCAAAACCAATAACAAATCATGAATATGAAGCTCATTAACATACTTACATGGAATGCAAATGGTCTTTTAAAGAAAATCGACGAACTAGAAGTATTTCTACGGGAAAAAAATATTGACCTATGCCTGATTTCGGAAACACACTTTAAGAAGGGATCCGGACCCAAAATTAGAGGTTACATCGACTACCACGCGCATCATCCATCAGAAAATTCGAGAGGCGGATCCTCTCTCTACATCAAAGACTGCATTAAGCATTACAAAAACGAAGAAATTGAGCTTGACTCTATGCAAATAACTTCAGTATCGGTAAAAATAGGTCACCTAGATTATAATATTGCCTCGAGTTATTTTCCTCCACAGTATAGGCTAGCGGACGACGATCTTACTCCCCTCTTTGACTTACTTGGGTCGAATTTTATCATCGGCGGGGACTTTAATGCGAAAAACACCTTTTGGGGATCACGGTGCAATTCAACAAGAGGTAGAGTACTCTTCAAAGCTAGCATGAAACGTGGCGTGGTTTTCCTTTCGACGGGAAAGCCAACGTACTGGCCAACCGACAGAAACAAAGTACCTGACCTTGTCGACTTCTTTATCGCAAAAGGGGTTCCCCGCCACCTCACAAATGTAGAAGAAGGCTATGATCTCTGTTCGGATCACTCGGCAGTCGTTTTGAAAATCGGCGGAAGTCTAGCAAAAAATGAGAGAGCGCCTAGGCTAACGAATAACAACACCGACTGGGATGGCTTTAGGAAATACTGTAAAGAAAATGTATCTCTACATGTACCACTTACAACCCCTTTAGAAATAGAAGACGAAGTCGATAAACTCGTTAGAACTATCCAAGACGCTGCTTGGAACAATACTTCTTTCCGGAAGACTGGAGTAAGGAAAAGCGGATCAATTTACCCGCGCGAAATTGAAGAGCTCATACGCGAAAAGAGAAAGGCTCGAAAGAAGTGGCATTTGTCTCGAGCTCCTCCTGATAAAACCATTCTGAATGGGCTATCTAACAAATTAAAGCACTTACTTCAAGATTTCAAAAGTCGCGAGACTATTAACTACCTCGAAAACTTGACTGCCGATAGAGGGTCAAACTATTCACTTTGGAAAGCCGTGAAGTCCATTAAAAAGCCCATAGTACACTCGGCGCCAATAAGAAAAGATAACGGTGAATGGGTAAAAGGCGACAAAGAGAAAGCAGATGTATTTGCAGAACATCTAGAAGAAACATTCAAACCGTTTGACGGGGAGCCGTTGGTTGACGATCTGTATCGCAATGCGGAATTAGACAATTATCGAATGAAAACCGTGACACTGTCTGAACTTCGTCAAACAATCCGAAATTTGAAAAATAACAAAGCTCCAGGCTATGACCTAATTACTGGGGAAATTTTGAAGGAGCTACCGAAAAGAGCGTTAGTCAAGCTTCTCTACATCATAAACGCATCAATGAGAATTTCATACGTTCCACGGCAATGGAAAGTCGCAGAGGTAATAATGGTTCCGAAACCAGGGAAATGCCCGAACGACAAAAAATCATATAGACCGATTTCGCTTCTGCCGATTATATCTAAAGTCTTCGAGAAACTTGTGCTCAAACGACTGCAACCAATAATTGAAGAAAGACGATTGATTCCGGATCACCAATTCGGCTTTAGGGTCAAACATTCAACACTTGACCAGGTCTATCGAATAACTAATGAAATTGAGAAAGCCTTAGAAGCGAAAATGATATGTTCTACCGCTTTTCTTGACGTATCCCAAGCCTTTGATAAAGTTTGGCACGAAGGCCTAAAATATAAGCTACGGAAAGTTTTGCCGGAAAAAATGTATGAACTCTTAGAGTCTTATCTTGACAACAGACTATTTCGAGTGAGATACGGGAGCGAATACTCAGAATTCAAAGAAATACAAGCCGGCGTTCTACAAGGTAGCGTCCTCGGTCCAACACTGTTTTTACTTTTTACAAGAGATGTACCTCAAGTAGAGACAACGACTATAGCCACGTTCGCTGACGACACGGCTATCCTCGCTACGGATAAGACAGTCGAACAATCAACGGGAAAACTCCAACGCGCTTTGAATAAAATATGCGAATGGACAAAGGCCTGGCGAATCCTCCTAAATGAGACAAAATCAACGCATGTAAATTTTACTTACAAGAGGGTAATCAACTTACCTCTATTTATAAACTCGGTGCAAATTCCGTACGCAAACGAGGCGAAATATTTAGGCATGACCCTAGACGCAAAACTTAAGTGGAAGCCACACGTTAAAAAGAAACGCGATGAACTTGAAATCAAGCTACGAGAACTGAATTGGCTTATCGGACGTTATTCGAAACTAAGCGTATATAACAAACTTCTATTGTATAAGCAAGTGCTAAAACCATCTTGGACGTACGGTATACAACTTTGGGGTTGTACCAAACCAAGCAACATATCTATTTTAGAAACTTTTCAGAATAAGACACTAAGAGCAATCGTAAATGCTCCATGGTATATAAGAAATAGCGATTTACATCGAGATCTAGGCATCGCAACCGTGACCGACGAAGTAAGAAACTTTGCTCGCAAACTTCACACTCGCCTTCACGGCCATTGCAACCACGAAATAATCCGAACTCTGGATCAGACAAATCTTGCACGCCGACTACAACGAACAAGACCGTTGGATCTAGCGTCGTAAGAGGAAACTGCACATAATGACGGTATTGCAGGTGCTTTCGTTGGAAGGTAGCCTGCCAAACGCGATTACTATACAGAAGCATGAACTACTTGTTAAGGAAACTTAGTCGTAGTCTTACAAAGATTGGGAGGTTTTTTAGTGAGTAAGAATCTCACACTACTATGAGCACGCGCGTTCGATTCTCATAGTGCCTATGAAGGTTTTTACCTACCCACGGGAAAAAAAAAAAAAAATTTTTTTAAATCCGTCCACAGACACGCCAACAAACGGTCTAAATGTGCAACTACCTCCAGTGCTTTCAAAACTGTAAGACGTCGTGAAAAGCTGAAATTGGACTTTTGCCATCTCCTAATGAATATAAGATATAAAAAGCAAAACAAAATCGGCAGACCGCCCCTGGTGGGCGTGGCATCGATTTAAAGAGTAAACCTTCAAATGCAATCAATATTCTTGTTCCAAATGGGGGAAATTTCTACCTAATATATTATGTAGAAAATACTCGCTTCTACATTTGGTTCTTACAAAGTTTTTGGCCAAGCCTACATTTAGAGACAGAATTCAAGAAATACCTATAAGTTTCCAGAAAAACATGGATTTCGACTGCTTTTTACCTTTACTAGGAATAGAATAAGAAATAATATTTAGTATATAAAGTACTGGGTACATAAAGTAAGTGGGGTGCCGTGGCGTAGTGGTTAGTGTGTGTGCTTACTACGCCGGAGGTCTGGGTTCGAATCCTGCCATCGTCACCTGAAAAAAAAGACTTGTTCTTTTTCACGGTCCCCACCTCCGCGAGGGTTTGACAAGCCCTCCGAGAGTATTAATTGTCTTGAAAAACTTCTCAAACTACCGTTTGGATTCGGCAAAAAATTGTAGGTCCCCTTGTATGTAAAGAAATCAACACACCAGCATACATTGTTGAGAAGTTGGCCCTGGTTCACCTCGAGCTGTTGCGCCACTCTTTTTATTTATTTATTTTACATAAAGTACTAGGACACTATTTTGGATGTCGTTCATACAAAGTTTATGGCTACGCCCACCTTTGTAGGTCAATTTCACAAAATTACTGAATAGGCACCAAAAAATTACAATTTTGCGTACATTGTAGCCACAAACCTGGATATTTCTATGCTAATACTGATTTTCAGTTAAAGGGGTAAGACACGCCCCTTTTGAAAAAAAGTATACAAAAACTTATAAATATGTAATATTTTATTTCTGTTTAAAACGATCTATTAATGGTAACGGGACGGGGATGGAAAACAAGAAAATAAACGAGTGGAAGGGAGATAGGAATGGAAAGGAGAATAGGAAGGGAAAGGAGAACAGGAATGGAAAAGAGAATAGGAATAGGGTATACCGAGGTCCGTTACAAATCGACCTGAGCTATAACATACGCACTGTTGCACTTAATCACAGGTTTTCATTCAAAATGTTGCACGAATGGTAACGGGACGGGGATGGAAAACCAGAAAATAAACGAATAAAAGGCAGAAAAGAATGGAAAGGAGAATATGAATGGAAAGGAGAATAGGAATCGAAAGGAGAAAAGGAATGGAAAGGAGAAAAGGAATGGAAAGGAGAAAAGGAATGGAAAGGAGAATATGAATGGAAAGGAGAATACGGTCCGTTACAGACGGCCCGAAGCTATAACATACGCGCTGTTGTACTTACTCACTGGTAATATAGGGTCCGCCATCTAACGTTTTTTTTTTTTTTTTCAACTAGTGCTTATATCGTGAATGGAAACACTTAGCTCATGTCTAGTTCGACAGATAATTAGTTTTATCCTTCCGCTGGATATATGCGTTTTCGCTTCGCTAAGTGGGCCTGCGATCGACTAAGTGAAGATGCCGATTTTGCCAAAAAAAAACCTCATCTTCTCAGATGAAGCTCATTTTGATCTTGGCGGGTATGTAAAAAAGCAAAGTAGCATTTGGGGCAATGAAAATCCGCACGCATACATTGAAAAGCCGATACACCCAAAACGAGTCACAGTTTGGTAGGGATTTTGGTCCAGAGGCATAATTGGGCCATTTTTTTTTTCAGAATGAGCAAGGAGTGGCCGTTACAGTCAATGGCGATCGTTATCGGGCCATGTTGAACGAATTTTTGTTTACAAAAATTAAAGAGGATATAGGCAACATTTGGTTGCAACAGGACGGTGCTACGTGCCACACAGCCGAAGCTAGACTTGATGTTTTGCGCCCTGTTTTTAAAGATCGCATTATCAGCCGCAGAGCTGATGTCTAGTAGGCAACTGCATGGCCAGTCGAGGTAGCCATTTGAACGAAATTATTTTCCATTATTAACCGGAAGGGTTGTACTTTCAAATAAAAAAAGAAATTTGAGAAAAAAAAAAGTTATTTGGCGGACTCTTTATAAAAAATTTGGTTTGTACTTAAAAATTCCCCCAAAAGTGGGCGTGGCAAAAATTTATTCATTCCAGTTGAAAGCATTCGCACATTATCTGGCATTTTAAGGTGCAAGCTTTTTTGATTCAAAACAAATATGTCGAATAAAAACCGTTGATTAGAATGCAAATTTTGGTGAAATGCCAATCGAAAAACACTTAAAGCGAGGATATATCACACCGAATTTCAGCTTCCTACACTATTTTAATTTTCCATGCCAATAAGTAAAGCGGGCGTGGTAAAGGGGCGGATTTCAAAAATTTTCCTAGCTCAAAATTTAAGGTCTTAAAACTACCGACAAACAGGCGGACATGGCGCATTTAACTTACAATTCGGTGTCGATCATATGCCCTTACGGTCATGGGGGTCTGCGGTGATTATTTCTCTGTGTTACAAACTATGAATCAAACTTAATATATCTACCTTCTATCCTATGGGATGGGGTAAAAATGTCGTTTGTAATGAACCTAGAGGTACGTTTAAAATAAACACACAAACAACTGTCACTTTTGTGGTGTATGCGACAGTGTTTGAGCTCAGTGCTTCTTATTGCCCGTGTATACGATAGTTATATTAGGCAGACTTTTTCGTGTTTTCGTGTTAGGCGTGGTACTGAATACTCGAGTTTCAAGCAATTTCAAGCTGGCTTACCCCAGGAAAACGTCCTCGGTCCGACCTTATTCCTGCTCTACATACGAGACATACCTCTAGAATCTAGATGACGAGACAGTTATGGCCACGTTCGCGGACGACACGGCCATCCTGGCAACAGGTAAATCAGTTGAGTCATCAACTAGAAGCCTCCAACGAGCTTTGGACAAAATTTGCGTCTGATGGACGAAGACTTGGCGAATTGTTCTTAACAAGAACAAGTCAACGCATGTCCATTTTATGCTCTGTTCATAAACTCTGTACAAATTCCCTATGCAAACAAAGCGAAATATCTATAGAAATAATTTTTGAAGCTAAACTTAGGTGAAAGCCACACGTTAAGAAGAAGCGTGACGAGCACGAAATAAGACTCAGAGGAATGTATTGGCTATAAGGAAACTTTTCGAAACTAAGCTTATATAACAAACTGCTCTTGTACAGGCAGGTCTTAGAGCCGTTCTGGACATACGGTATACAACTTTCAGGTTGTACCAAGCCCAGCAACATGTCCATGTTGCAAGCTTTCCAAAACAAGACACTTAGAGCAATTGTGAATCTTCTTCTTCTTCTTCTTTTTCATTTAGGCGTGAGGTTAAAATCTGACGTGATGGATTATAACCCTACTGCATTCCTAATGGTCCGCTTGTGGGGTACGCCGATTTGACCTCAGATATACCGGCAGGCCACCCGGTTTTGGATCTCTTCGTCACTGAGGCCAAATAAATACTGTTGTCGTTGCATTTGTGTGATCCATGAATGTTTAGACCTTCCTCTCCTTCGCGATTGCGCTGGAATGTTGATTGAGATTGCCTTTTTGACTGGGTTCGTAGGATCTCGCCTTTAAACGTGGCAATACCTGTTGAGTCGGTCGTGCTCCATTTTTCTGGAATAAGGTTCTTTTACGCGGAGGCTTCCTCGGATCTTCGTACTTCTTATTATTATTTCTTACTCCTGCTGTAATGCGAAGCATATTCATCTCAGCTACCGTTAATTTGCTCTCATATTTCTTGTACGCTGTCCAACATTGTGAACCATGTGTTAGCGCCGGACGCACAACTGCGGTAAAGAGCTTTTCTTTCAGCTTACGGCGCATTTTTCGGTCACAGAAGATGGCGGAGTTTCCTCGCCACTTCATCCACCCCACGCTTACGCGATATCACAGTTTGCTTTGCTATTGATCATAGACCCCAGGTACTTGAAGTTTTCACACTTGGGAAGCACCTTTCCATTCAATTTAATGTCTGAAATTGGTTCGGGTGGGTCAGAGAATGGGCAGCATAGGTACTCTGTCTTCTTTTGGCTACTACGATATCCATTCCCATAAAAAACATTTCTCAAACATCCACCCATATATCAAGCGCTCGCTGCAGGAATATATGATCTTCACTTCTGATGGCCCCATTGTCAGCGAAAGGGGGATTACTTTCGGGTCCGTCAGTTTTCCTTCAAGCAGATAATCAAGGACTACAATGAAAAGCAATGGACTAAGGACGGTTCCCTGTTGTACACCGACTCAAATTGAGAACTCATCGGTGACTCCGGAAGGACATCTTACTCTTGTCTTTGCTCCATCATACATGGGTATGATCATCCGCACGTAGGCTTCTAGAACCCCTCGTTTTCTTAGCGCCACCCATATCAGATCTCGTGGAAGGAGAAGCTCTATCGAAAGCTTTTTCTAAATCAACCAGCACCATATGCATGTCTTTAAGGGCATTACGATGTTTTTCTATTATGATCCTTATACTTTGGATTGCATCAGTGGTTGATTTGCCGGCGATAAACCCACACTGGTCCTCAGATAGTCTTATTATTTTCCGCAGTCTACTATCAAGTACCCGCTCGACGATCTTCATTGTGTGAGACATCAGCTTGATAGAACGGCAAATGTCACAGCTTCGCGTATCACCTTTTCCTTTATAGAAAGGAAGGAGATAACATTCCCTCCACTGTGTGAGCCATCTAGACCCGCTGTCTCCTATTTTCTTTCAGAACTCTGAGGGTATCTAATCTGGCCCAACCGTTTTTCGCTTTTTTAAAGCAATTGTGAATTAGGAATAGTATATTAGGAATAGTGATATTCACAGAGATTTAGGGATAGCTACTGAGAGGGAAGAAGAAACAAACTTTGCTCGAAAGCTAAGTGCTCGTCTTCATGATTATTGCAACAATGAAATTAATGATCCGTACTCTTAACGAGACAAACAACGAGCGACGACTACTAAGAACAAGACCCTTCGAGCTAGCGATGTAGGATTGAACCGCACGGACTGACGGTTTTGGTATAGGTGCATTCATTGGATAGCAACCTACTCAACGCGATAAAAACACTGCGGAAGCGAAGTTTAACAATTAGTGACAACAATGAAGTTAACTTAACTACTTGTTAAGTTAACTTAATTGTTGTCAAGAAGAATTATGAGAATACGAAAATGCGTGGTTTTTTAGCATTTGGAAATCGCGCATAACCAATATCGGTTACTTCGGTTGTATACATACCTGCTTATAGTGCGGTGCATATTGGTATCTTTGAAAGATTTTTTAGTTTAAGCCTCAGTCCATCCTAATATTCAAACGAAATAAAAATCGTATTCACAGATCTTATATCCAATCTTCTTAAAATTGCACTCTTAATATTATATAAATATTATATAAATATTATATAAGAGAAACAATGGAGTTATCCAGATGCGTTTGAAAAAATGCTGTAAAGTCAAAAATTTTCATTAAAAGAAAAACCTAAAGATTCGCAAATATACCAATAATACCATTTTATTTGTAAATTAAGCAATATTTTTAAGCTAAGCCCTCAAAAAAAGCCGAAGGACCGCTCTGCTCTTTGTATGTACCTATTTGAAGAATATACCAAAAACGCATAATAATTTTCCTTGTTCTTTTAACGGATTGTTAGTAATATTTGTTTTTAATATAAAACCTACCGATGTCATTCAAATGAACGCACCTAATTTCGTTTTCAGTCAAGTACATTCATACAATGCCATAAGCCAATTGGGGTTTTCGGCTCTGAACAAATGATTTTCTGTTTCTTCAATATTTGTTGAACATAATCTGAGGGTAACCAGATTAGTCGGATTAATGAATTGCATTTCGACCCAAGTTCGACCGTGATATATTGGCAAGCCGTCACCATTCAATGCGGCGACGATTGCGGTCGCTTGAAATATTGCCTTTTGTTGTGGCATTTTGTGCGATTGCTTCATGTCGGATTCGTCTCTGCGAGCGGAAGTATCCATTCTACCTGAATAATCTTTAATTCGTTTTGCTTGTATTTTATTCGCATTTTTTTTTTTTTATTCTTCGATGCAATATTTTTCACAAACTTCAATTGAAGGATGACATTGCGGTTCATCGCACTTGGTATTCTATGCCTTCTAAATATGTAATGCGATTTGAGGACTCGTCCTTACCTGTGTAACGGACACGGACACGAACGATCGATATTTGGTATGGTTTTAATATTTTTATTGAGCTGCAAGGCATATTAATTTAGGCAAAACAAATAATATTCATTAGTTACTTCACCATAAAAGGTTAACTATGCTTAGACGAAAATTATTAGGAAAGTCTTAACGTTGGTATCATCAGACAGTGTGTCGAAGAGGAGAGATCGAATCTATCGACTTTGCTTTAATTAGGTAACGGCGATGATGAATTTCGGAGCATAAGCCACTCGCTGCAGCTTTCAAGCAACGCATCCTGCGAAAAGTACCATTCATAGCATTATTCACAATCGGGCACAAGAACTCAAATTTATTACAATAGAAAAACCTTTCAGCATTAAGTCAAATACGGAGTGTTTCATCGGCTTTTGCCTTATGGTTTATGAACTAAAATAATAAGTTACATAAGTTTTTATGCCCCATCCCATAGGATAGCAAGCAGGTATATTAAGTTTGCCACATAGTTTCTTACATGGTTAAATAATAATGGTAGACCCCCAAGACTTTGACGGCATATGATCGAGACCGAATTCTGGATAAGCCACGCCGTCCGTCCGTCCATCTGTCTGTATGTCACATATTTTTAGGCCTTAAATTTTAAGCTAGGAAGCTGAAATTTGGTACATAGGTGCATTGTTATCCAAAGCAGTATAAATGTAAAAAAAATTTAAATCCGCCTACAGACACGCCCACAACCGATGCAATTGTACAACTACCTCTAGAGCTTTCAAAGCTGTAAGATATCTTAAAAGTCTGAAATTTGGTATTTGTTATCTCCTGGTTTGGTGTTAGATACAAAAAACAAAAAAGTAATCGCTTTAGCTCCCCTAGTGGGCGTGGCATTGATTTCAAGTTAAATTTTCCAAATGCATTTTATTCTATAATTTTGTGCAAAATCAAAAAAAATTACTTTATATATTAAGTAGAAAACATACAGTTCTATATTACGTTCATACAAGACTTTGGGCCGCAACCACATTTAAACGCAGAATTGAGAAAAACTTAAAATTTCCCAGAAAAACCTAATTTCGACTGACCTTAAGCCTAGTTCTAGGAAAGAATAAAAAAATAGCAGGGGGGTAATAAATAAATAATTTGGGGCGGTTGGACCACGCCCCTATTCAAAGTTTGCACTTCTTATAAAATGTCAAAAAATAACAATAACAGCAGCATTTTGCAATGTGGGATAGGATGGGGTATTCAACGGTCCGTTATAAACGGACTATAACGTCTTCGTAAACACTGTAGCATACTTACTCACTGGTTTACCTACATATGTAATAAGTATGTCTTGCCTACCTGGCCGAGGAGAATATTGATGTGGCCCTTATCCAGGAACTGTGGCTTTCCAAAGACAAAATCCAGATATTAGGGTCCAAAATATATTCACTCCTCCACACCAAAAAGAAAGGTAAACTGAGAAGCTACATATTGGCTAAGAGAGCACTTAACTTTAATCTTTCCTGTCCTTTCAGTAACAGCGACTTAGCAGTGACGGTGTGCGACCGCAGGAATGAGGCACAACTTATTCTTGCATCCTAGGGTAACCTAGTCATCGCGGTGGATGCTAATGCCCATTACACTCACTGGGACAGCAAAGATATAAACAAGAGGGGTGAGTCTGTTGTAGAATTTATTTTGATATCCAATCTAAAAATTTGTAACAGGGGTAGTCATCCTACTTTCCACAATAAAATTAGGGAGGAGGTCATTGATCTAACCCTAGCTCACTGTACTGAGAATTTTGAAGTTAATGACTGGATGGTATCCACCAAATGCTCCTTCTCGGACCATTACAGAATAACCTTCAATAATAATTTTAGAATAGATAAAGAATCGACTCTGGCTCTGGTTCAGGATTATGCACCAAATCGAGAGTCAGAGTATAAGTCCTTTTTGAACGAAGTTGATGCTGCCCTGGACAGAGTGGCAGAAATGGACTTCTTTCTCCTGATGGGTGACTTCAAAGCACATGTGGGTACGGACGACAGTACTTGGAGAAGGCACGGTGACCCGCATCAAAACAGGAACGGAGGGAGGTTGTTGGACTTTTGCTGTGCATATGGCTTGTCCATCATGAACACCTTTTTCCCACACAAAGGCATTCACAAATACACATGGTACAAGCACAGTTTAAATCAGAGGTCACTGATTGATTCCTTTGTTGCACCATCGTGTGTTCAAAGAATGAATTGTGATGTTCGAGTTTCCAAGGGAGCTGAGTTGTCAACTGATCACCACTTAGTGCTGTGTAAATTGTTTTTCAGTGACAGTTTTCCTTTGCCACCCAAAGAACTGCTTGGTAAAAAACGCCTGGAGTTCAAGAAGCCATCAGAGAGAAGGAGAGAGCCTACATTGCATGGATCCAATGTAGAAACTCAACTTCTCGAGCCCGGTACAATGAGGCGCGAAGGACTTCCAATCTGGCAGTCAGAACAGCCAAGGGACAGTCATGGAAAAAGTTCGGCGAGAAGTTGGAGCACGATTACAGATCTGCAAACAAGATATTTTGGCAGACCATTCGCCGGCTCAGAGAAAGGAAGTTGAATATCATTCAAGAGGTTAAAGCCAAGGACGGTACACTTCTTTCAAATGAGAGCGATTACTCGCTCTCTAGTTTTACCGTAGACGAAGTCACTAAAGCGATTAAATCGCTAAAAGTTGGCAAGTCTGCTGAAGTTGATGAAATCCAGCCAGAAATGCTCAAGGCAATGGGTGAAGAGGGTGTTAAATGGCTAACACGTGTCATTAAGGTGGGGAGTTATAGTGCCCATTTTCAAAACGCGTTTTCGCGTTTTTTCGATGTGCCCATTTTCGAAACGCGTTCAGAGCTGTAATCGAGCCTTTGTTATGGGAGGAGCAGTGCGGCTTTTGGCCTGGCAGAGGTACAACTGACCAGCTTTTTACTCTGAAGGTTATTCTTGATAAGGCCTGGGAATATGCCAAACCGGTATATGTATGTTTTGTAGATCTGGAAAAGGCGAATGACCGAGTTTCTCGGGATACACTGTGAAGAGTTTCGCAGGACTATGCGCTGAGTGGGCCTCTTCTGAGAGCCATCCAGTCTTTGTATGGAAACTGCAGAAGCTGTGTACGGATAAATGGCGTCAAATCCCGTCCTTTTGATATGCGCGTTGGACTTCGCCAGGGCTGTGTTCTGTCGCCGCTCCTTTTTATAGCATATATGCACTGGATGGTGAAGCGCAGTCTTGACGAGCAATGTTTCGAATTGGCTCGCATCAGGATGAGCCATCTGCTTTGCCCCCTAACAGACTTCCTAGACAGGTCATGCTAGCCGAGATGCTAATGCTAGCGCGTCGCCCCCCTGGTAGGCCAAGAAACAGGGGGTGGGATCAGGTAAAGAACCTCTCTGAGTTCCGCCTGGGAATTGCACTGGAGTCTCTTGAGTTGGTGGCGGAGGGTCGAGAAAGATGGAAGGACCATTTAGCCACCCTCGGTCCGCGACCCTTTTAAATGATAAGCGGCATTCGAAAATGATGATGATGATGATGATGATGATGATGATGATAATGATGATGATGATGATGATGATGATGATGATGATGATGATGATGATGATGATGATGATGATGATGATGATGATGATGATGATGATGATGATGATGATGATGATGATGATGATGATGATGATGATGATGATGATGATGATGATGATGATGATGATGATGATGATGATGATGATGATGATGATGATGATGATGATGATGATGATGATGATGATGATGATGATGATGATGATGATGATGATGATGATGATGATGATGATGATGATGATGATGATGATGATGATGATGATGATGATGATGATGATGATGATGATGATCATGATGATAAAGAATTACCTTTTAGAAATCCTGCTAAGACCGACTGGAGCAAATTCTCCAAACTCGTTACAAGACGAGTCGCGTCTAATCAAACAGGCAATATCTCGAGTATGACACGGTTAGAGGAATCCGTCAACCTTGTAACTGTGACACTCTTAGCCTCGTTCAAAAAATCCTGCCTTATAAGTCGGCCCCCCAAAAGAACCCATGCAATATGGTGGACCGCGGAACTTCGACTTTTCAGGACAAAAACAAGGAAACTTTTCAACAAGGCTAAGCTGATCAAGAATGATGCTGATTGGGATCTTTAACGCAACAGCTTCAATGAATACAAAGGAAAAACTAGAGCAGCGAAAAGAGCAGCATGGACCAACTACTGTACCAACAAGCAGACCTCAATGGAAGCAGCAAGATTGCGCAAAATCCTTGCAAAAAATCGAAGCATACCCAAAGACATAACAAGCGAACAAACACTCGATACAACAGACTGCCACCCTTCATTATCCAACCAAGAACAGCAGTTATCGCTGAGTATATTCGCATAAACTAACCTGGCAATAAAATCCTTCCAACCCCTTTAATAAGCGGGACCGGATGGTATAATACCTGCCATGGTTCAGAAAACGAGTTATGCACTCATTCCTTGGCTCAAAAACATCTTCATAGGGTGCATAACTCTGAGGTTTATATCCCAAAGAACTGGCAAGACGTGCGTGTGGTCTTTATTTCTAAAGCGGTAAACGTGATCACTGCAAAGCAAAAGATTAAAAATAAGTAAATAGAGTGGCGCAACAGCTCGGGGTGAACCAGGGCCAACTTCTCAGCAATGTATGCTGTGTTTGTTAATTTCTGCACATACAAGGGGACCTACAATTTTTTACCGAATCCGAACGGCACCTTGAGAAGTTTTTCAAGACATATGATACTTTCGGAGGGCTTGTCAGACCCTCGTGGAAGTGGCAACCGTGAAAAAGGTATTTTTTTAGGTGACAATGGCAGGATTTGAACACAGACCTCTGGCGTAGTAAGCAAACACACTAACCACTACGCCACAGCACCCCACGCTGCTCGAGGTGACGAGTACAATCGAGAGGTCCTTATATAGCAAAAAATTTACATTGGCAACCTTTGAAGACATAGAAGGAGCGTTTAATAATCTAAAAACAGAAACCATTATCTCATCTCTGGAGGAATATGGCATCTATTGCCACTTGAAGAATTGGGTAAAGACAATGCTTAAAAGCAAAGTCATCAACTCTAATCTGGGAGACTATTTTATTAAGAAAACTGTTGAAAGGGGAACCCCACAAGGGACATATCACTGAACAAAATTCTTAATTCTCTCGTAGAACGAGGAACAAAATTGGTCCCTTACGCAGATGACATAGTTATACTGATTACAGGCAAATTTCTTCCAACAATCAGTGAACTAATGGAGTCTGCGTTAACAGAACTATTCAGATAGGAAGAGAATAGTGGACTTAAAGTCCACCCGTACAAGACAGATATAGTCGTGTTTACAAGGAAGAGCAAATTGCAGGGGTGGATAGCTCCTGAATATAAAATGTGACCAATCTTCAACTCTCCCTGGAAGCCGAATATCTTGGCGTTTTCTTTGACTCCAAACTAAATTGGAAACTAAATTGGTTCTGATATGGATATAACGATGGCCGACCGACGGGCTTATCTTCCTTTCAACACAGCCAAAAGTCTTATACATCAATACACGGTCAAACTAGCCGGTGAACGTTGGCAACAGTCTAAAGATTGTATCATGACTCACTGCTTATGGCCAGTACTCGACCTAAAAAGAACAACGACGCTTCTATCTCTCAGTAGATATTTCATAAGAAAACTCGTTGTTGTAGTTACAGGACACTGCACCATTGCTGTCATGGCTACACGAATGGGAATCTTTGCGAACGACTTCTGCAGAAACTGTAGGGATGAAGAAGAAATAGAGCCTATAGAACACTTTCTCTGCCACTGTTCAGCTCTCCAAGAGCGACGAATAACCTTTTTAGCAAGCAGGTTCTTTGATAGCCTGGACGACCTGGCAGGAATACTAGACCTAAAAAGATTTATTAAAAGATTAGGCTGGTTCAGTTAGCAAGACATAAAATCCGCCTAAGCCGGTCCCAAGTCCGGGTGAGATAAGGATGAGGGGGGGAGTAACATCCCGTCGGTAATCTGGCCATTACGTATATAAACCTCGGTTCACTTTTCCCGAGTGGTACCGTGTAAGGGGCCCCAGCCTGTGTTACGGCGGCTGAAGTTGGGCCCACCACTGACTTCAGTTCTAGCCCCCTGCAAGGACGGCGTTAGAATAGCCTTGAGGTAAGGTATGCCTGTTGTAAAAGTCGACTAAAATCCCCCCTTAATCCAAGGTGTAATGCGAACCGTGCCCATTGGATGGTTTGCAGCCAGGGGGTATACCGGCTGTATTTTAACGGAGCCTCTCTGATGCCGCGCCGCCTTGGAGGTATCTTTGGCCTTACCAAGTTAGTACGAAGCTCTGGCGTGGCGGACTGTCTTTCCTGCGCTACTCGTGGGAATTAATGAACAAAAACAAAAGTCAGAAATTCAATAAAACAAAAAATATGCGGGACTATACCGCACAAGAGCTTCTCGATCGAATGGAGCAGGATTTCTGTGGTGATGACCTTGAAGCGCGAAAACCCTCGACCAGTCAGGGGCGTGGTCCTAGGCAGGTGCAACCAAGCACTAGCCAAAAGACCACAGATACCCTGAAAATAGGTCAGAGTGCCCTACAAGGCAAGAAACCGGCGACGGTAAGCGGGAGCCAAACTCCAACCGACGCTGTCGGGAAGGTGACCGCAGAGCAGAGATTGGAAAAGCCGGGCCCATCCCGAACTTCTCAATCCCCTGCTAAACGGTCAGGAAGAAGACGGCTCCCGAAAATGCCTCCACCCGGAAAACCGGGCTGGAGGCATGACTCTCTTAAGAGAGGACTCAGCGGGGCCGGTATAAAATGGTATCTCCGCTACCTTGAATAGGGCCTTGCACCTGAGGTAGCGAGAGAGAAAGCAGGAGAACATAAAGTTCAGCCGGGGCTCACCTCCACACCGGCAGAATTTGCAGGGTCTTCTGCAAATGTAGCGAATTCTGCAAAGAGATTTAGAGGGAGCAAGACAGAGAAATCTAAGGCGAAACTTCTGAAAGCCAATACTGTAAGGGTCGGAAGAAGCTATGCTGTGACTGCGAAAGCGGCAACAGCTCGAAGAATCCAGCCTGAAACAGTGAAGGCGGAACGGGTTGCGGTATTTCCGGTGGGTTATCCACAGGTAATACTGGAGGCAGAAATCTATTGTAGCAGAAATGGCCCTGGGATGGGAACACAAGCTCAAAATCCAGGGCATTCATTTCAAGAATGGGATGCTACTAATCGACTGCGAGACCGCTGAAACGGTCGAATGGTTGAAATTGGTGGCTCCCAAGCTACAGAAATGGGATGGGGCGGAACTGGCTGCAGCATATGGGGCAGAGATACCTCGCTCCCATTCTGTAACTATCTTTCTACCAAAGAGCGCTGACCAGGAGCATCAAACTCTCCTACGGCTCTTGGAAGCGCTGAACGAAGGCCTGAAAACCAAGGCTTTAAAAGTCTTGTACAGTCGGAAAGAGGGGACCGGGCAAGTACTGGCCCTCGGGATCGACGACAAGTCTTTTGAGACGATTCGTGCTCAGAACTGCAGTCTAAGCTATCGGTTCAGCAGGGTGTCGTTGAGCGGCCGGAAGAGGTCGGAGGATACGGGTGGGCCAATGACCACCTCGAATTCAACTAAACCGGAGGCAGACTAAACCGGAGGTCAGAACACTGGCTCCTACTGGCTCCAGTTCAGAGCGGGGACGAGTACAAACTAGGGAAGAACCATGATCGAGCTGGATCTCGATCTGGTCGAGGATGAAGAAGCGTTGGCAGTTTTTTTTTTTTTTTTTCCGTGGGTAGGTAAAAACCTTTATAGGCACTATGAGAATCGAACGCGCGTGCTCATAGAAGTGTGAGATTCTTACTCACTAAAAAACCTCCCAATCTTTGTAAGACTACGACTAAGTTTCCTTAACAAGTAGTTCATGCTTCTGTAGAGTAATCGCGTTTGGCAGGCTACCTTCCAACGAAAGCACCTGCAATACCGTCATTATGTGCGGTTTCCTCTTACGACGCTAGATCCAACGGCCTTGTTCGTTGTAGTCGGCGTGCAAGATTTGTCTGATCCAGAGTTCGGATTATTTCGTGGTTGCAATGGCCGTGAAGGCGAGTGTGAAGTTTGCGAGCAAAGTTTCTTACTTCGTCGGTCACGGTTGCGATGCCTAGATCTCGATGTAAATCGCTATTTCTTATATACCATGGAACATTTACGATTGCTCTTAGTGTCTTATTCTGAAAAGTTTCTAAAATAGATATGTTGCTTGGTTTGGTACAACCCCAAAGTTGTATACCCTACGTCCAAGATGGTTTTAGCACTTGCTTATACAATAGCAGTTTGTTATATACGCTTAGTTTCGAGTAACGTCCGATAAGCCAATTCAGTTCTCGTAGCTGCGTTGGCAGTGGTTGGGGTACAGGCCCCAAGCGAGCATTAGCTCAATGGCCGCTGCCAATAAAATCAGCATCGGCCAGATGAACATACACAATAATCATCGCTTCCGCATATTGTGCTGGGGATAAACCAGCACCGCAACTGCAGGCCCTAGTGGAGCATTGCAACAAGCTCCATATGCCAGTGCTCATCGGGTTGCGACGCAAATGCGCATAACACTATCTAGGGGAGCACGGACACTAATAATAGAGGTAAATGTTTCCTAGAATTCATAGTTAGCTATTCCCTACACATATATAACGTAGGATACATGCCCACTTTTGTGACTGGAGTACAGGTTCCATTCGAAATCTGGTAAGAAATCCAAGAAAGACAAACTGGGAAGCTTTCAAAGAAAATCTTGGAAGCAATCTGGAGCAAATTGACGTAAGACAAACTCCACCCCACTATCTTAGTCTTGAAAACGCAGTAGAGGGTATCACGAGAGCCATCACAAACGCGTTTCAAAGTAGCTGTCCTCTTAGTATGAATCGGAGAGCCAAAGAATGCCATGGTTTAGCAATAACCTGTCAAAACTAAGATCTGAGACGCGGAAGCTGTTAAACATGGCTAAGCGAAACGGAGACTGGCAGAGCTACAGAGAGGCACTAACCAACCACATTTAAGAAATAAGGAAAGCTAAAAGAAATAGCTCCAGGAAATTCTGTGAGACATTAACTAGCACTAGCACTGAGACAATAACTAGCACAGTTTGCTTTTGCAAAATCAGGTGGAGTACCTACGTCTCTAAAGAAAGTGGATGGAAGCTATACAGAGAATGAGGAACAGAGAGTACTGCTGCTCTTAGAAACTCATTATCGTGGAAGCTCTCCAGACACCTATGCCTGGCAAAGTTTGAAGGAACGCTCTGTGATATTATTCAAGGAGCACTCAAACCGTCAAAAAATGGTGCTACACGGCCGCGCTTAATCTTAACCCGGCTAAGACAACCATAGTACCATTCAAAAGGGAAAGAAATACTCAAATGAAACCTATAAGACTATCGGGCACGACGATGATACCAGTCAAAGAGGTAAAATATTTAGGTTTAACCCTAGACAGTAAAGTCATCTGGAAAACTCATCTGGAGAAGATATCTCCAGCAAAGCTACTCGTGCTCTTTTGATATGCAGGAGCCTTGCGGGTAAGTTTTGGGGATGCAGCCCGAACATCATAAGATAGATGTACACTGCCATAGTGAGACCTATTATCACTTACGGAGCAGTAGCATGGGCAAAACGAACAAACCTGAGCACAACGAGAGAAACAATCAACAGAGTGCAAAGACTGGCATGCCTCTGCATAACCGCGGCTATGCGATCGTGTCCGACCGCAGCCATTGAAGTGCTTTTGGAACTGACACCACTACACATCGTGGTTGAAGAAACGGCTACAAAAACGATCCTCAGGATGGGAGTGAGAGGTGCATTAGGTCGAAGGAATTTGACGCACTTCTCGATAAACTCCCCCTTCTGGCTATCCCTAAGGATGACAGTTTGAGGGAGTTTAGCTTCGAAAAGAACTTCATCGTGAAGCTCAGCACCAAAGAGAGCTGGAGCGATGAATCCACAACATATAGAATGAGCAACAGCACCATCAAATGGTATACAGATGGCTCAAAAACTGATTATGGAACTGGTGCAGGAGTATTTGGACCAATAGCAAAATACTTTGAATCCATGGGTAAATACACCAGCATCTTCCAGGCGGAAATATAAGCTATAGACAGATGTGTTAATACGCTAAAGGCCCAGATAGTCAGGTCCAAACACAAGCTTAATGATCTGGGTAAGGTCAATTAAATGACCCTGTACTGGGTACCTGGCCATGTTGGAATAGAGGGGAACGAAGCAGCGGACTCCTTCGCAAGACGAGGAGCAGCAGAACCCTTAATAGGACCTGAACGTTTCTGCGGGATACGGGAACACACTCTCAAGGAAGACATTGAAGGCTTTACCAAACCGAGCTAAGATGTGGTAAAGCCTTCAAGGTCTTAGGCAAACAAAGAAACTTCTAGGGAAAAGAATAGAAAGAATAGAATTTTCTATATATAGAAAACCATAACCAGAGAAGGCTCAAAGCATACATCGGCCTTAGTAAAAATAATCTACGCATTCTCACATGGTTCCTAACGGAAATTTTGTCCTCTGCATGTCCTTTTAAACGGGTATTTTTTGCTTATTTTAAGGTGAAGCCTAATTTTTCAGGGAAAAAACCAATAATTCATGGTCAGCAACAAAAAATGTCTATGATAGGGAGAATTCCATCCCGTTAGCTGTTGAAACGGTTAAACCAATATTTAGGGAGAGTTTCATAGCCCATAAGAGGGGAACTCTTATTAAATCGAAGGGTTAGATTTTTTTTAAATTGCTGGTTTTTATAACCCATTCCATAGGAGTGTATTAAGTCACCTAATTCTGTCACGTAATAAGTTTGTGAGACCTAATTCTGAATCGAATAAGCCGTCCGTCAGTCTGTCTGAATGTCATACCCTAAAATTTCAGATTTGAAACTTCATTGAAATAGATTAAAATTCGGTGCATAAGTTTACTGTTATGCGAGGCAGTACAAGTGATAACATTCTTTTAATCCGCCCACAGACACGCCCACCATTTACACCAGTGTAAATGTAAGACGTCTTAAAAGCTCGCAGTTTGGTATTTATCATCTCTTATTCATTGTAAGATACGAAAAAGAAAAATGAAATCGTTTCACCTCCCCTAGTGGCATTGACTTAAAAGGTAATTTTATTTTATTTAACATTTTTCTTTCAAATTGAAAAAAAATTGCTAAATATATTGTGTAGAGAACTCTTAGTTCTACACTTTGCTCCTACAAAAGTTTGGGAAACGCCCACATTTGGAGGCAAAATTGAAGAAAAACTTCCAATATTCCAGAAAAACGTAATTTCGACTGGCTTAAGCCTAATTTAGGAAAGATTAAGAAATATAAATTACCAGGTGAGATAGGTAAGCAAGATTTCATTCCAGATTTCATTCGTACAATTTTTTTGGCCTTGCCCCTCTTTTAGTGTCGATTTAACAAAAATATTAAATTTAAACCAAAAAATTGCATTTTACTTAGGTGCATTTAAGTGTAACTTTGAAATAGCTATTTTAATACTAATACATAGTTTGAAATAAAGGGTGGTTTGACCACGCCCCTTTATTTTATTCAATTCAATTCAATTTGAATTCAATATTCAATATTACCCCTGCAAGGTCGAGGTTAGAATAGCCTTGAGGTAAGGTATGCCTGTCGTAAGAGCCGACTAAAATCCACCGGAAGAAATATTCTTTAATGTTTCAACGGATGCTGTCGATGCTGCTCCATTTGGGGCAACTTTTGGCAGTAAGGTTTTAACTTATAGATGAATCTGAAGGTTAAATTAAAATCCAGAAGCGTCTGTCACACATTGTGCGGCTCACTGGTCGGCGTCTGTCTCCAAAGGAGCGGCTGTATTTAAAAATGAAAATAGAATTGACTTACCTATTTCTCATAAAAACGACAAGTTAAAAAAAAATGGCAATGAACAAAACGACAGATTTAATTACCCCGGGTGGCAGCCCAGCTATGCTGGAAAATCCATCCTCTTCGGAGGCAGGCTCTACGGATTCTGGGGAGAGCCTTTTACTTACTTTACTTACTTAAGGTGGCGCTACAGTCCGGGGTGGACCTGGGCCTCGGCCAACAAGCTTCGCCAGCCAGCTCTGTCTCTAGCTAGCCGTCTCCAGTTTCGCACGCGAAGTTGGCTGAGGTCCCCTTCCACTTGCGTGCGCCACCTGAGTCTCGGTGCTCCTCTACCGCGTCGTCCCTGCGGTGTGGATTCGAAGATTTTCCGGGCCGGGGCGTTGGTGTCCATCCGCTCTAAATGACCCAGCCATCGTAGACGTTGTGTTTTGACTCTTTTGGCTAGGTCGGTATCGCTGTACAGCCCGTACAGTTCGATGTTATATCTCCTCCTCCACTCTCCGTCTATGCAGACGGGACCGTAAATCGTCCGAAGAATTTTCCTCTCGAAGCAGCCTAAAGTGTTTTCATCCGCCTTTGACAGAGTCCATGCTTCTGCACCGTAAAGCAGGACTGGGATGATGAGGGTCTTATACATGGACACTTTAGTTGCTCGAGAGAGGGCTTTGCTACTCAATTGCCTTCTTAGCCCAAAGAAACAGCGATTGGCAAGAGTTATCCTTCGTTTGATTTCAGCGCTGGTGTCATTGTCTGAATTGATAGCGGAACCAAGGTAGACAAAGTCCCTAACTACCTCAAAGTTATAGCTGTCGATGGTGATGTTTTGTCCAAGACGTCGGTGTTGGGTGTCTTTTCTTGATGACAGCATATACTTGGTTTTGCCCTCATTGACTGCTAAACCCATATTCGCCGCTTCCGTCCCAATACTCACGAAGGCTTCACTGACATCACGCTTTGTTCTACCTCGGGGAGAGCCTTTTATTGCTTATAAATCCTTTTGAGAAAAGGACAAAACTAAATCGATCACCACCACCTAGATCGAACATATCCGGAAAAAGCAGTCCACCGGTAAACCAGGACTCTGTGAAAATTAAGAGCTTAGAAAAGGAGAATAATGAACTCCGAGCTAAGCTTATTGAAATGGAGCGACTCTTCCAAGATCTAAAAATGGAAGTTGACTCTCTGCGAAAAGAAAACGAGGATATTAAAAATACTCGCTTAACGAAAGACTGTGAGGTAACGAAAGAGTGTGTAACACCGAACCGACCAGCAGTCGAATACTTCACGGACGAGGAGGAACTTGCACTTGAGACCGATTCAGTCTTAAGGAAAAGGTCTAGCAAGAAGCGAAAGGCGAATTCCTCTCCCGAAGTAATACAAAAAGAAGATAAGCCCTCTGGCTCAAACAAGGCTAAACCAGAAGCGAAAATTCGTCCACCTCCCGCAATAAACATCGTCGGGATAGCAGACTTTGGGAGATTGCGCAACCTTCTTGCAAACACGGTGAGAACAGAAAACTATAAGCTTACCTTGCACCGAAATAACGTATGGAAAGTAAATGTTGACAACGCCGATTCCTATCGCGCACTGTCTCTTAGACTGAATGCAGAAAGAATCGAGTGGTATACTTATCAAAATAAGTACGAGAAACCACTGCGAGTCATTGTAAGGGGGCTCCACCCATCATGCACAAAAGAAGACGTTGTAAAAGACGTAAAAAATAAAGGTCTTAAAATTATTGATGCCGTCAATATCATTAAAAAGGAAAAGCAACGCACGGAAGGAGAAAGAGACACTGTGATCAGACGCGGCCTTCCAATTTTTATGCTCTCCTTTGAAAGAACTGAGAGCATAAGCGATATTTATAAAATAAAAATGATACTTAACATCAGGGTTAAAATCGAACCCATGCGAAAGGGCAATAGACTGATACCACAGTGTAAGCGATGCCAAGAATTCAGGCACACAAGTGCCTACTGCCAAAAAGAACCACGTTGCGTGAAATGTGCCGGAAAACACCTGTCAACAGAGTGCAAAGTTGACATAAAGGCTCCAGCAGTTTGCGCCAATTGCCACGGAAACCACCCCGCGAACTATCGAGGATGCGAAGTAGCCATAGAGCTGCAAAAGGGACGAGAACCTCTTAAGGAAAATACTAGAGGTCAGAATCAAAGCCTAGGACGCCCAAAACCTGCTGAAACTCCTAAGCCAAAGACTCCAAAGACGCCAAAGCCGATCAAAAGTGGAAGATTGGCAAAGGAGGCGTCGACAAAAGGCGTAAAAAGCTCCACAAAAGAGCGGCGCCAGTTCAAGTGCAGCGGAGAAACCACCACTGGTCGCACCGAAATCATACGCACAGGTTGCGGCAAACGAAAGCAACGCAAGATCGCCCACAACAGATGCTGTGTCTCAGATCCTCGCTGTAATCTTGGAGAAACTTGAGGATCAGACTAAAATCAACAAAGTTATATTTGACAAACTAAGCAAGCTCGAGTTTAAGCCTCGAAAAAATTACAAGAGAACATGAATATGAAACAGTTATTTAAAATACTAACATGGAATGCAAACGGCCTTCTGAATAAAATAGACGAACTAGAAGTATATCTACGGAAAAACAATATTGATATTTGCATGATTACGGAAACTCACCATAAAACCGGGTCTACACCCAAACTTAAAGGTTACAATGACTATCACGCACATCACCCTTCGCAAAATTCGAGAGGAGGATCCTCCCTCTACATTAAGAACTGCATAAAGCACTTCAAGAACACAGAAGTTGAGCTAGACTCTATGCAGATCAGTTCAGTTTCTGTAAAAATTGACTGCTTAGATTATAACATTGCATCTTGTTATTTCCCGCCAGGATATAGACTGGTGGAAGACGATCTTGATCGTATGTATGACTTCATTTGGTCCAATTTTATCATTGGGGGTGACTTTAACGCGAAGCATACTTTTTGGGGCTCACGATGCAATTCAACAAGAGGCAGATTACTGTACAAAAATAGTATGAAGCGTGGGGTGGACTTTTTCTCCACGGGTAAGCCAACATATTGGCCAACCGATAGGAATAAAAAGCCTGACCTTGTCGATTTTTTCATCGCTAAAGGGTACCCCAAATACCTTACGCGAATTGAAGAGTGTTATGATCTTTGCTCAGACCACTCAGGAGTTATCTTGAAGATGGGTGGAAGACTGGCGAAAATAGAAAGAGCTCCTAGATTAGCTAGCAAAAACATGAACTGGGACGCTTTCAGAAAGGACTGTAAGGAGGGTGTTGGCTTGAATGTGCCATTGAAAACTCCTTTCGAGTTAGAAACCGCAGTTGACAAATTCATTGAAGCAATTCAGAGCGCTGCTTGGAACAACAATTCGTCCCAAAAGAACGCAGTTAGCACCGACGGGCATGTACGTAAAACATATCCGCTCGAAATCGAAGAATTGATTCGTGAAAAGAGAAGAGCGCGTAGGAGATGGCAAGGCACGAGGGCCCCCCCAGACAAAACGCTATTGAACCGCCTCTCTAACAAACTGAAAGGAATGTTGCAAGATCTTAAAAATCGTGAGACCACTGAATACCTTGAAGGCTTGTCGGCGGATAGGAGCTCAAACTACTCGCTGTGGAAAGCAGTAAAGTATATCAAGAAACCTATAATCCACTCGGCACCAATAAAAAAAGCTAACGGCGAATGGGCAAGAGAAGACAAAGAGAAAGCGAATTTGTTTGCTGAACATTTAGAAGAAACATTCAAGCCTTTCGACGGTCCGCCGTTGGCTGACGTTCTAAACAACAACGGGGAACCTGGTAGCTTTAGAATGAAAAAAGTTTCGTTAGTTGAACTCCGACAGACAATTAGCAAACTTAAAAATAATAAGGCCCCGGGTTACGACCTGATCACTGGCGAAATATTGAAAGAGCTACCAAAAAAGGCATTAGTCAAGCTACTTTATATGATAAACGCTTCTCTTAGACTTCTATACGTTCCAAGACAATGGAAAGTTGCTGAAGTCATTATGGTACCTAAACCGGGGAAATGCGCAAATGATAAAAAATCTTATAGGCCCATATCGCTTCTGCCGATAATATCGAAAGTATTCGAGAAACTTCTGCTGAAGCGATTACAACCAATAATTGCAGAAAGACGCTTGATCCCGGATCATCAATTCGGTTTCAGACCTAACCATTCCACAATAGATCAAGTCTACAGAATAACGCATGAAATTGAAAAAGCCTTAGAAGGGAAAAAAATATGTTCAAGTGCTTTCCTCGACGTATCGCAAGCCTTCGACAAGGTATGGCACGAGGGCTTGAAATATAAGCTACGGCAAAACTTGCCGGAAGACATGTTTAAAATATTGGAAAATTATCTTGAAAGCAGACTCTTTCGTGTTAGGTGTAGTAGAGAATACTCGAGTTTCAAGCGAATTCGGGCTGGCGTATCCCAGGGAAGCGTCCTCGGTCCGACCCTGTTCCTGCTCTACACAAGAGACATACCTCTAGATGACGAGACAGTCGTGGCCACGTTTGCGGACGATACGGCCATCCTGGCAACAGGTGAATCAGTCGAGTCATCAACGAGAAACCTCCAACGAGCATTGGACAGAATTTGTGTCTGGACGAAGACTTGGCGAATCGCTCTTAACGAGAACAAGTCTACGCATGTGAATTTCACTTACAGAAGGGTTAACAATTTGCCTCTGTTCATAAATTCCGTACAAATACCTTATGCAAATGAAGCGAAGTATCTAGGGATGACACTGGACGCTAAACTAAGGTGGAAACCACACGTAAAGAAGAAGCGTGACGAGCTCGAGATTAGGCTCAGGGAAATGTATTGGCTTATCGGAAGATTTTCGAAATTAAGCACATATAACAAACTGCTCTTGTACAGGCAGGTGTTACAGCCGTCCTAGAAATACGGTATACAACTTTGGGGTTGTACCAAGCCGAGCAACATGTCCATGTTGCAGACTTTCCAAAACAAAACACTAAGAGCAATTGTGAATGCTCCATGGTATATTAGGAATAGCGATATTCACAGAGATTTAGGAATAGCTACCGTGGGCGAAGAAGTAACAAACTTCGCTCGAAAGCTTAATGCTCGCCTTCATGTTCATTGCAACAATGAAATGATCCGTACTCTAAACGAGACTCTTAACGATGTTAACAACGAGCGACGACTACAAAGAACAAGACCCTTCGATCTAGCGACGTAGGGTGAAGCCGCATGAATGAACGGCTTAGTAGGTGCATTCACTGGAAAGCAACCTATCCAATGCGATCAACACTATGGAAGCGTAAACTACTTGTTAAGTTAACTTAGTTGTAGTCAAGAAGTATTATGAGAGAGCGAAAATTTACTACTATGAAGTGCGTTCTGGCAGTTTCATAGTGTCTCTCATAAATGGGTGGTTTTTTAGCACGTGGAAATCGGGCATAACCAATATCGGCTACTTCGGTATTATGTACCTGCTATAGTGGGCGTATTGGTATCTTTGAAAGATTTTGGAGTTTTAGTCTCCGTCCATCCTAGTATTCAAAAAAAAAAAAAAAAAAAAAAATATTCAATATTCAAATTCAAATTCAATTTGAATATTCTTATATTTTTCTTAAAACGTTACAAAAGTTGGAAATAAAAATTAGGTACAACATGGTTAAGTGCCGTCTGCCGTGTTGAAAGAGGAAAAAAAAAGTTCAAACATATTAAGTTGGTTTTTAGAGTATTTCTAAGTAAGTGCTTAAAGGATTAAAGTTAAAAGTATTAAAATGTGTTAATAATCCAAATATTGGTTAAATAACGGAAGTCATTCGTAATTATGCTGTAAAACACAGAAGGGCTTTTAGTTTAGCTAAAACAAATTAATTTTCAAAAAAGAAAAGTTAAAAAGGAGGCTCGGCATAGACAACTAAGCAATTGACAATTCAGTTTGTCCCAAGGGGATCTGAATTCTATTCAGCTAGCTGCTAGTATGTTTTCCGAAATTTAATTGCTTTTCTCAAAAAGAGGATAAGCAAGTTCTAACCGTACCCGCCGTTTAATAAAGAAAGACATTCCGCGAGGGACCGAAAGCTTTTATCAAAATATAATCTTCTTATTTCGTAAAGGATAGGACCTTTGTTTTATATACAAACCAAATTTCATTATAATCGGTTCTACCGTTAAGGAAAAAAGTTTTTGAAATGTTTTTGAAGCTTCCGTATTTAAATTTCTAAAATAAAATTACAAATAACTTCTGATATGTGTGTTTGTTTTTCAAATCATTTGGTTTTATAGCATCGGATATAGTAATGGGGACAAAATTTTTCACGTTTTTTTTTAAAGAACGGTTTGAAAACAGTTTAGCCAAAACTTGATTCTAGCCTTTGCTTAAGCTGCGGTTGTTGTTAATGTTTGCCCAATATCGTTTTTTTTTTAATAAAGTGATTAAAAAGGTATGAGGTATGACCTCAAACACTTTGCAAACGGGCACATATTTTTAAATTTCCATTCCTTTTTTCTCAAAAACTTTTCAGTATTTACCAAAAATTCGAAAATATTATGAAAATTCAATACGTACGTTTTAATTTTCTTTTTTTCTTGATGTAAAACTTTTTTAGATAAGCACGAAAACATTTTTTACTCTTGTTTACCATAAAAATTCAAACTTTAATTTAACCGTTATACCTGTGTGTATAAAAGAAATAGCTCTTGTATGCGTTCTCATTTTCTTCACGGACTTTATAAGTGTACCTACTTAATTTAATCTTTCTTCGACTAACCGTTCAGAAGTTGCAGGTGCAGACGGAGAGACGGCCGGATAACGGAGTGTTACTAAAGAAGTCCTTTTTCGATTTTTGAACAGACCGCTAAAAACTACAAAAATTCACGAAAAACAGCCGTGTGAAGCTCCGAATCGCGCTACAAAACTCATGTGCCAATTTTTTTGTTTTTTGACTAAAATTGCATTTAAAATTTATCAGTTGGAAATTTGATACAAATCAGGGGCGTGGCCTCAACCCCTTTTCAATAATATTTTCTTTTTTGTTCAAATGCTCAGATGTGGTTTAAATTATGTTGGTTGCATTATCATATAAAAAATTTGGCTTTTACATTAAAAAAGCCCGAAAAAGTGGACGTGGTGACTTTTCTTTTATCGTTGAACTTGATCGGTTGCGTATATGTAGCTTTACCTGAAAATTTTATAATTCAAGATTTTCTTGATTTCAAGTCAAATATTAAATAATTACCGTTTGTAAGAATACAAATGAAATGTGACCACAATCACATAGAGTCGTTTTTAGCCTTTCTTAAAATGCCAATCAGAAAACACTTAAGCAAGGATACAGCACATAAAATCTCAGGGTCCTGCGGCAGTTTGAATTATTTATACTATTAAGCAAAGTGGACGTGTCTGCGAATGCGAACGTTCGTCTTTCAAAATCGAAAGAAAATAAGCGAAATCGAATATTCGAATCATGTAACTCATTTCGTTTTCTTTTATCGTTTCGCAAATGTTTGAGAAGCTCAAAAAACCCTAAAACTTGCCAAGCCATTGTCATTTATGTTTCAAAATTCAAGTCTCGTCAGTTTGAAACTTCGAAGAAGAACACGTCTGTTTTCCCGCCTTACTTTTATTGGTCAGTTTTTGTTTACTTTTTCACCCAGTTGACAATGTTTTTTCCTGCCTTAGTTTTATTGGTCAGTTTATGTTTATTTTTTCAGCCAGTTGACAAGTAAACCAAAGCCGGGTGATTGAAAGCTGGCCTTGTTGCAGTCTCCACATATTCCTCTATTTACCGATATATCTGCCCTTAGCCCTTTGTTGAGCTACTGGGTAAGTGCAGAGTGTAAGCAGAAATTACATTCCGTAGATCGGACAAAATTTAAAGTCTCAAGCTCAAAATTTAACCCATGAAAACATGTTAAACATGGACGGGCGAACGGATAGAACTTATTCGACTTACAGTTCGGTCTCGATCATATGCCCTTAAGGTCTTGGGGGTCTACCGCTATTATTTTACAGTGTTAAAAACTACGTGACAAACTTAATATACTCCCATGGGATGGGGTATAAGATGAGAGGACTCAAATCAAAACGCCTGAGCAGAACGTGTTTCTACAATAAACAGTGAAATATGTTACAACTCTTCTTTGACACTTTATTTAAGTTGTCTTGTAAATTTTTTTTAACACTAAAACCTTGTTATTCGCGTATAAAACTCAAACTTTTCAAAGAAGCGCATCCAATAAAAAAAACGTCAAAGGAATAGCTTTCGTTTATTTCTTTTCGCACAGACGAAAATTTCTTTCGTTTTTTGAGTTTTGTGAATCAAATTTTTCGTCTAAGCGAAAATTTTGTTCCGTTTTCGCCTTACAGAATCTGCCCCCTGTTCTATGTCTTCGGGATCTAGAAAGAACAGACATAGAGCTTGAAGTCCCTAGCTCGACACATGGCGGAGCTAATTAGGCACTCTATAACCACTAAGAAAACATTTAAATCACAGAAAGATTTTATGAATATAATTTCAGAACACTTTAAACATTCATTTTGGTTTTAAAACTAACGATATAATGGATTTGTTGCTGTTGGCTTGCAGTATTAAAAAGTAATGAAATATAATAACACAAATTTTGGAGTTGGTTTTATGACCAAGGTTCGAAATGGGAAAAACAAATGGGAATAAGAAAAGAAATACGAAAGAAAGCAGTTCCTTACTGGAGAACTGAAGATGACAACGAATTGTTGTTTATTGTAGGCTCAAACAGTTCATAATCTCCATTACATGCATCACCTGCGATCGATTCCACACAAATCCAAACAGCAAAAAAGAAACAATCAGCGGTTCAAAACATTAATGTATTAAAAAGACCTTCTCGACAATCCCCGAATACGTATGGCATTATCTTCCTAAGGAATTCTCTAGTAACAGAAAGCACCTTGCATTCGGATGCCCGTGGCAATCATGGCGCACGGTCATCGGCAGGTGATCCGCTGGTGGCACCCCACAACGTGTCAGTTACACATTATTTCTGAAGGTAGCCACAAGAAAAAAAAACAGCCGAGCACAATCCAAGGCTTTAACGTACAGGAGGAAACTGTTATTGGGACGAATCGATTGTCATAATAAATACCATCATTATCCTACCTCGGCGATGCACCTTTGCCAACGCAAAGTGTCAACGGAGGTAAATCATCCCTGTCCCGCATCGAGTTATGTATTGAAAAGAGTCACCTCACACCGATAAAGAAAAAATCATTCGATTTGACGAGTGACGCGTAATCAACACTGGACTATCTGTCCAATGCCATGCCACTGTCACACACTCCAATAGGCACATTTGGAGGTAGTAAAAGGCTTTCCTTCTTGAAGGTTAGGCAATTCAATTAAGAAAACTGTTTTATAAATATTTCTCATGACTGGACTAAGGGTAGATTTATTGGAAACCCCTCATCTTCTTGGGATATCTTTGCACGCAAAAAATGTACATTCCATTTTATAAAGCTCCCTAATCCTGTTCAATAAAATACCATCCACCTTCGGCTTGGCCAGCAAAGCACTTGGCCATAAACTCGTCCTGCGAGGATGTACTCAACCCTTTGCTGGACTTGATTCGGGTATAAATCTATTGCAACTAGCACGTGAAGATAGTGCGAAGTTTAGAATGACAATTCATTCGCTTGAGCTGTTTCTATACGCTTTTGTACTGTGGGGGTTGGTTGGCATTTTACTGTCGACCCTGTATCAGACTATAAAGATTTGCTTACCAGCTTGGGTAAGTAAAATGAAAAAGCATCTCCACCACGGATAAGGCGAATGTGTATGCCTTCGATCGTAATTGTCAAATCTTGTGTGAAATAAGTGGACTTGCACACATAAAACCATCGAAACTCGAAGGATTTGTGATTTTAGAGGAGAAATAAAAATAAATCGAACGCATTAATGGTGGATATAAAGAAAAGTACGCACGGCAAAAAGGTGCAGATCACTGGACAGTGGACATTATTTAATGGGCTTAGATGGTGACCAATTTGGACACTACGACGTGAAATTGAATTGACTGTTTAGCGATAATTCAATAGTAATAAAAGGGATGGCCTGCTGGGTTTATCTTTGTGAAACATACAATTCTCTTCAAACAACGTGCTTCGCTGAACCTGATTTCATTTTTTTTTTATCCAAGTTGAGCCCATATGATGAGTGTGTAATACATACTGGCTTTAACCTTTTAACTACAACAATCTCTTATGCTACTATCGGCTATCGCACTTAATTGAAAGACCGAGGTCGTCAGAAAACAAGGAATTTCGAAGAGCATCTTAGAGCCAGCCAACTGCAAATCCAAGCACTCCATTGAGCGCGTTTTTATTCCCCATCCGGATAGGTATATTAGGTTTGATTTTTAGTTTGCAGCATAGAGAAATGAAGCTCCCCAATAACCGGGGGAAGCTTCCAATAAGGGGGGAATCACAGGAGTTTGATTCCCGCGGAAATTTTTAACAAGTAGTGTAACGCCATGGACTTTGGCACTGATTTTTCGTTCATGCTGTACTGCTTATACATATTGCTTATACATTTTGATCCCATCGATCCTTGGAAAAGCAACACAGAATTTAAAGAAGAGCATTTTAAATTTTATAAATGATTTTTGAATTGGGATACAATCGAACACTGAGTTTCAACTCTGGGAGACTAAATATCATAAACAACAGTGGCAAAGCGACAAAAGGACGCCATAACAGCTTAAGCTCGCTGCAGATTGTGACTTTTAAAAATGTTGGCAAGCTTATCAGTGTGGACGTGTTCACCAGGATAGACGTTTTCGACGACAAAAAGGTGAAGAACAACTTCCAGGTTTAGCCTATATGTGAATTTATTGAGATATAGAAATAGTTATATAATAAATAATAATACTGACGAAATAATTGATAAATTTGTAGAAAGAAGGCCAGGCAATTCTTCTCTTCTTCTTCTTTTTCATTTGGGAGCGCGGTTATGATCTAAAGCTATAGATTATAACTCTCCCACTCTATTGCATTCCTAATGATCCGCTTGTGGGGTACGCCGATTTGCCCTCAGAATAAACCGGTAGGCTACTCGGTTTTTGATCTCTTCGTCGCTGAGGCCAAATAAATGCTGTTGTCGTTGCATTCGTGTGATCCTTGAATTTAGGCCTTCATTTCTTTCGCGATTGTGCTGGAATGTTGGTTGACATTGCCTTTTGAACGTGGCAATATCAACTGAGCCGGTCGTGCTCCATTTTTCTGGAGATAGGTTCTTTTACGTGGAGGCTTCCTCGGATCTTCATACTTCTTATTCTGTCTCGCTTTGTTACTCCTGCTGTCATGCGAAGCATCTTCATCTCTGCATCTGTCGCTGCTTGTCGGGCAAACAGAAAATTAATATGGAATTTGTAATTTTTTTTTTGTTTATTTTTATACCCTACCGAGGGTTTATTAATTTTAATGCATAGTTTGTAACACAGTGAATTAATCATCGAAGACCCTCTAGACCTTTTACAGATATGATCGAGACCGACACGTGAATCGATTAAGCCATGTCCGTCCGACCGTCTCTATGTGTAAATGTTTAAGGTCTTCAAAATCAAGCTAGAAGGCTTGATACGCGACTTGTTTCTTTTGTTCCACAGACAAAATGCTAAAATTGGCTCAATCCGTCAACGGCCACGTCCACTACTGACTTCAATGTGAGACAACTTCTATTTCACATTATCTTGCAAAATGCGTTTTGGTCAAGTTAGACAAGGCACAGGAACTTAAATTTTGGTACTGAGCAATATTGGTCCAAGACCTTTAACAAGGCGAAAATTGGACCGCACACAATATCGACCGTGCCCACTTTTAACATGTTAGATCCTTAAAAATCCGATTTCTCGGAAAGTTCACTCCAAATCAAAAATAAAACTTTATGACAAATATTAAAGATTTTACTATTTGCTAAGTTTCCTCAATACAAAGTTTTGAGCTGCGCCCACTTTTAAGGGGCGTTTTTAGGAAAAACTGTTTTTTTCTGAAATAATTTTGGCTTTTACTGTATTTTGTCATGATTCTAACAAAATTACAATAAATTGATTTTAATTGTAAGCACATGCCCACTTTTACAGGCGTGGCCCAGAAGTTTGTCGCAGACAAACTCTTGCACTTACTCACTTGTTTTTTAATTTTTTTAGTTATACGAAGAACATTTATTGCTTAGCGAACAACAACTGCATTCGCCTAGGATCTTTCCAAATCGGTCAATTATTTCTTCAAGAAATGATGTCTTCTCTTTTTTACAATTTCGATGTATATACATCATAGACATTGAATTAAGTCTTTCATCAGTCATGGTAGATCTTACACATGTCTTAACTTTTCGTAAAGTGCTAAACGATTGCGGTTGCTGGAATCGAGAGCCCAATGCAAAGAGCTGAAAAAATCGATGGGTAAGACTCCTCGACTTCGTTCAATACATCGCAGATGTTTGGGAACTCATTTTCTTTAGCATGTTTTTTGTTTATAGTATATTATATAACATATATTTTAATAATTGTGTGAAAGCTTGTGATTGTTTGCATAATTTTAATGTTGAACATAAAGTTGCGATTCACAAAATTGTAATTTTAATGAAAGCAATTACACAAAACCGCTGCTAAACGTATTATTTACAGGCCTGTCCACGACTTCCCTAAAGATATAAAGGTATAACGTTGTACCAAAACGTATAACGTGCAGCAGTGTTTGATTATTTGTTGTATGTGGACTGAAATTGCGTTAAACACTGTGTCTAAATAAATAAATATTCTGCCGTTGTAAAACATAATTTTAATACTTATTATACAAAATAATAATAAAAGACCGCACTGAAACCTAACTTAAACCTTACAATACCCCTTCAAGAACTATTGAACTATTGAACAGCTTGAACGTCAATGATTTGGACAAACAAACAGACATCTCTCACGGAGATTTTAGTCTCTCCAAGTTTAATCTCTCATAGAAATTCTTAGTAAAAAAATTATCGATCAGAGCCTTGCCCCCCCCCCCCTCCGTGCGCCTATGCGCCAGACGCAAAACTGCGGTGTAGAGCCTTCCCTTCAGCTTAGGGGGAATTTTTCGGTCACAGAAAATGGCGGAGTTTTCTCGCCACTTCTTTCCACCCCACGCTTACGTGATGATTGTTTCACAGTTTGCTTTGCTATTGATCATAAATCCCAGGTACTTAAACTTTCAACTTGGGAAGCACATTTCATTTAATGTCTGGAATGGGCTCGACGGGTCAGAGAATGATGAGCACTGGATAGTATATCAAGTGCTCGCTGCAGGGATGTCTGATATTCACTTATGACGATCCCATCGTCAGCGAAGAATACCTGATGTTCCTACTTTCGGGTCCGTCAGTTTTCGTTCAAGCTGATAATCAAAGACTAGTATGAAAAGCTAAAGACTTAGGACGCTTCCCTTCATCAGTGACTCCGTAAAGGACATCTTGCTCTTGTCTTTGCTCCATCATACATTTCCATGATCATCCAATTCTGGAACTCTTGTTTTTCTTAGCGCCACCCATAACAGATCTTTTGGAAGTCTATCGAAAGCTTTTTCAAAATGAACCAGCACCATATACAGATTTTTAAGGGCATCGCGATATTTTTCCATTATAATCCTTATACATTGGATTGCTTCAGTGGTTGATTTATGCGCGACAAACCAACACTGATCCTCATAGCCTTATTATTTTCCGCAGTCGACTATGTAGTACCCGCTCGACGATTTTCCTTGTGTGGGACATCAGCTTAATAGAACAGTAGTTGTCACAGGCTTCGTGTATCGCCTTTTTCTTTGAACAGAGGAAGAATGAAACTTTCCCTCCACTGATAAGGTATTGGTTCCCCCCTCTTATTAGTTTGGAGATAAAGGACCCATCTGGACCCGCTGGCTCCTAATTTTTGCCAGAACTCTGAGGGTATCTGATCCGGCCTTCCCGCTTTTTGCTTTTTGAAGCACTTAACCGCCTTCCCCCCTTCGTTTGTGATGTCTGGTACTTCTTCTTGGTAAGGAGTAGTTTGTTCTGCAAGGTGGTGCCTGGAAAACTGTTAATTCAAAAGTCCCTGCAAATAATGCCGCCACCTGTGAAGAATTTTGTACTCATCCACAAAAAGCTGTCCCTGAGCATTGTTGATGAACTTTTGCGGACGAACCTTCTGGACGTTTCTCCTCCTCTGAGTGGCAGTTTTGGAGATTTTAGCCCACTTATTCAAGGAGCTTTGTCGAAGGTCCTGTGTGGCCTGATGTGTGTTAGCAGTGGATAAAGAAATTTCCTCCAATTGCTGATACGGGCCCTCCTTTCTCTTTGCCCACTTCTTCTTAGCGAGACTTTTGAGGTGTCTATATTCCAATTCCAGCCGAAGCATTTTATATTTGTTGTGAATGCCGCTTTCTTTTCACTGATCACTAGTTTCACCTCATCTAGTTTTGGAAACACCCTCTATATTATAAAACTTACCCTGCCTGTATAAGAACTATGATATTCTAATACGCTATACTAAGATTGAACCGCGCGCTGCTTTCGTTTCATAATCAACGTGCGCATGGCATTTTTACATAATATTGTAGTGGGTTTTAAAAGTCAAACCCGAGTTCACATCGCAAAATGAGTTTCCCCTCAGTTCAATTTAAGGGAGCACATCAATGCTTCCAACAATGATACCTACACCTACATATTTATGTATAGTAAGGACCGTGATGTGGGAGACTGGTACAGGGACAGGTGCGAATAGCATCAAAAGTAGAAACCAAAAATAAATTCACTGACCAGCAATGGATAGCGGGTCCTTCGACCTCAATAAAAATGTAAACGGCAAACCGCACAAAGGGTCTTATAAACAAGTTACCATTATAACATATTAACGCCGCCGCTACTTTCAGTCGGTTAGTTAAAGTAGTGACTCTTAAAGGGTTTCTGTGCTACATACCTCAGCTACCGTTCGATGCTTTATAAGGAGGAAGACAGAGAAATGTTTGACCATCATTTGTGTAGTGTAAGTTACATACAATGTAGTGGATTTACATGTCACATATTTGGTTTTTAATGCATATGATACGTTTTCCCTAGTCTTGTATATCTTAAATTCAACTTAGTTAGTAGAAGGGGGGGGGGGGGGGAAGGCTGTATCGTTCCAGTTTTCCGTTGCAACTAAACAAACCCGTTCTTTTTAATATAACTATAAACTTCGAAACACAAAACGACTCCTCACTCTTCTTTAATTAATTTATAACGTCGAACTACCTATGTATATGAAAAATTCAATAACGCAGTAGATACCCCTGCATTTATTGTATGCAATATTATTACTTTAAAAGATTTTCCAGCATTGCTAAATTATTTAATAGTTAATTGATAAATTATTATTTACATGTACATACGTACATCTTAAAAAATTGATAAACTTTTGAATTATCGTGCGACTATTGTTTGAATAGAAAATACTGTTTAAAAAGGACTATTAAAATAAAGTTGTCACATTGACAGTGTAGTTGTATATTTTCTTTAATTATTAAAAATTAAAGTTGGCGGTGAAATTATTGAAATTGTGAAATTGTCTGGAAAAGTTTTCGCTGTCTTGTCAATGTGCACTTACGTCCCAAATGATGTTCATATATAAGAACTGATATTTCCTAAACGAATATGGACCTAGAGCCCACAACATAAACCTTTCCCAGCAATGTTTAACTTAAAATATCAAATATTGACATATGGCAGCTGGTCATCAGGAATCTCGCTTATGAGAAAAAACGCTTAAAACGAAATAGCCCATAAGGCAAGATATGAAAAACCGCCACAAAATAAAATTTGGGTGATTTTTTTTTTCATTCACTTTTACGGGGTTTTTAGGTTATGTTTTTTTGGCGATTTTATAGCTCAAAACTTCGGAAATCATCAAATTTTCAAAATCAATTTAAACTAATGGGCGTCTCATCCCCATTGTCCCATGACAACCTTCGAATCGACTAATGTGGTTTGCATATGCTAAGTGCATTTGTTACGTTCTTACGTTACATTTTTGTTGGAGGTTGCTGCTATTCGATGAAGCACTCAGACGCAACTACTGGTCCTGGCCCATTGTACTAACATGTAGACACCTTAAATTAATTTATTTTGTTTACCCGTCTTTCGAAGAAAGATGATATGGAGCTTTAGTGATGAAGAGCCTCGCAAATATCCGGGCGTAGTCGCTAGCCTGCCTGCTCTAATCGCAGTCACACCGACGAGCCCTGTGCTCACGAAAAACCCAAATTTGAGTGGCAGACGTGACAACAGATACAAGCAGGGCTAACGCAGGTTCGGGTCCTGAGAAAACCTCTTCTAAGCCTAGTCTGACAAGCTCATCAGAGACTCATTTCCCTGGATTCCAGGGTGACCTGGGGACTCAAAAAAGATTCACTGCATTTAGGCTTTCGACTATGTTCAACGAATGCTTCAGTTCGAGCACTATCTTGGACGAGGTAAGAGGATTAAACTGCAAACGCATATACTTCTTGCCCTCCACCTGTTAGTCTCACACAATATAGCGCATAGCCGCAATCTCCACTAGAAAAACAGAGGCATACTTACCTAAGGGGTAGCGGAGTTTAATGTTCGCTCTTTCGACAAAGACCTTAGCACCAGGCTTGTCTGATTATGGAGACTTTTGTGAAAAAACGATGGCAATCTTTCCCTGGGCTCAGAGTCTGGCCGAAGCCATTTCATTACCTGAGGAAATCGAGTTGGTAGTTTTGTCGCAAAAGGACTTCATTGCGAGTGCGTCAAAAAGCATGTCCATAAGACAAAGGTCGAAGTACATTCTAGCGCAAGTTCTTCAAAATTCCAATGCACGTGGTACCAAAAACCACCTGTCTTTAAACGAAACATGGTTTTGAGCGTACACCCCATGATAAATATATTACGTGGAAAGATTCAACAGAGCATCTGTTGCCGCCGTGCTAGGGAAGGCACCTGTGCAGTCAAGATATTCTTTTCGTTTCCAAAGAGGCAGTAAAACGTTTCGCGAAAGCCTGTTCCACCAAACAGCCAATGCATACGAGAGGAGAGGTCTCAACGTGGTTGTATAGATCCAAAGTACCCATCTTGGAGATTGGCCCCATGCTTGGACCAAAGAAGTTTTCTATCAAGGACTACTCCCAAATATTTGACTTCATCGAATATCGGGATAGTGACACCTTATCGGGATAGTGACATTCCTCCTTCTCGTAAAGAGAACAACCGTAATTTTAAGAGGAATCTCTGAAAGACCATTCCTAGTGCACAATCATCGATCAAGTCTAGGGATCTCTGCGCAACAGAGCACACAGTCTCAAGGTTTGAGCTGACAGAAAGAATGGTGACATCATCTACGTAGGATTGTGTGTAGGTTTCAGGAAGGTTGAGAGCCGATAGCAGAGTCTACAACCATATAAGGGGAGACAGAAAATCACCTTGCGGGCAGCCCCTGTTTACCCCAGTTATGACGCATCTGCCAGAATCTATCTCGGTTATCATCTGTACATAAGCTTTGCCCTAATCCATTAAAATCCATCGAAACAAATCATTTGTACCAAACTCAAGCTAGGCTAGGTGCACAACCGGTACAATACTTCGGTAGCATAGTGCTTTTTCTGTACTGTTGGTGAAGCTGAAGCAGGATTGGCAAAGCCTATTTAGCGTTTGGTATATGTTGCCCAAAGTATGGAGAAACAACGTAATCAGCTTTAGCGGTAGGCTGCGATTGTTCGGCCTGTATTCTTTTATGCGCCCTTTACACAGTCAATCGATTGTCGTCAATCATGTATTTGTGAAGAGTTATTGTAATATTATAATATAAATGAATAGGTGTACCTAAAATGTATTGTAAATTTGGTGAAGATCTGGACTAGAGATCTCTATTTTTTTAATCTCACTAATTGGTAATCATTGTAGTTGCTAGTTCAGAGTTATCTCAAAATGAAGGTCTTCCCGTCTGTAATAAACATATCTTCTCTCCTCTCCGCCTCTTCTCTTCCATCGTCTTCTTGCATCTAAAAAGTATCAGTTAAGGTAGGTATTACGTGATTTTGGGAGCCGGGTGTGCCTGATAGATCTTCTATCAATCTGGCACACTATTTTCATATATGTATATGCAAACATATGTACAAATTTGTATTCCCAATCATCTCCAGCGATTAAATTTTGTGTAATAAAACATAATTAAAAAATAATTTGTTCTCGAATCCAAACGCAATATTGTCCCATAATTACTTGGGAAGAATTGCAGGGACAGGAAATGGAAAAAATGCATTTATCTCTGTACAAAAGCAGCTAAAAATTAAAAGACAGTTAAAATGTATCGTTGTTGTTGCATGCATACTCCTCAAAATAATTCGATTGCCAGCTGAATGCACCCTGTCCCCATCGGTTTTCTCGCCGAGCACATAGCATGTCCACAACCACTGTTGGGTACACGACTTATTATTTATTTGCGCCCTTTGCAGCGTTCGAATTTTGAAAATGTCTGTATTTAACACATGCAAGACAACCAGGGACAGACAACAGTGCATTCTATCGGGAGGGCTTATCTAAATCTTTATACTTGGCTACTCGCGGTGTTTTAATTGCTGAGCCGTGCGTCGTCGTAGACATCGTCGTTTCTCGCCAAGGTGGACAAAATGTGGCCAAGTTGGTCGACGATTGACTTTTCGCTTTGTTGTCATTTGTGTGTGCTCTGCACCAAAGGTAACATGTGAAAATTCTCTAAAAAAAAAAGCGTCACATTCGTCGCCCTTTAGTATTACATTCTTTGGGGTTGAAGGGACTTTTACCAACGTATACTTACTTGCAGCTTAAAAAAAAAAAAAACAACGAACTGTTCATACTGAATAGAATACCAGCCTCTCCTTGCATTCGTCAATTATGTCGCGGAATATAATATATGTAATTACCTCAGTAGGTATAGAGAATAGGTGCTTATGAACATCAGTAGCAGTAACATCAACTAGCACAGTTGTATATAGACATAAATATCTACATTTTTAATAGTATCTCCGTCATTATCTGTCACTTCGTTGGTTCTCATCACAAAAATCACTTAGCGCTGTACACAGGTACAGATTATATAGATAAGAAAGGTACCTATCTTTTATTGCTTAAGAATTCCAAATTATAGTGGTCTTATAAGAGCAAAGATATTGGTTAATTGGCTTAAGGACATTGGATTAATTTAATTAATTTGCTTCGCTTTCAGGACAATGGTTTTGAGGTAAACCGCAAGTTTAGGCAAATTAAATTTGTCAACCTGGGATTTTGACCAGACACGACACACGCTCTGACTGTCAGCGCAAATCAATAAGACTTTTGTCAGAACTGATAGAATTTACTTAGCAAAAGAAATTAATGGTCCTTACCTAACAATTCAGATTCATGGCCTGAAGTCTCACAACCATGTGTAGTGTATGGTATACGTTACTACACACAATACATCTGTAGCATGAACGAAACTTCCATTTTGCCTTCACTTTGCACTTATAGGCAGTAACGTTAAGCAGGAATTGAAATTTGAATACAATTTTTTTAAAGTTCTTATACATAAGAACTTTGAAAAAGCTTAAAAAGCTTGTTTTAAGCGGTTCGTTCAAAAATGTTAAAAGGACCTCTTACGGTATTACAACATGTGGCCATCAGTTCTTCCGTCGAATCGCGGAGTAACTTCTGAACTGTGAAATTAAAGTGTGAAATTTAATGGGAAAATGGATTAAATGTTCAGTGTACATTTTGTGAAGTTTTGCAGGGAAGAACTTGAAAAATGAAGCTTAGTTTTAGTAAATACTGAATTTAAGTTAAAAAATTTAGTTCTTTGAAAATATTAAAAAGTGTACAAGAAATGAAGAGTTGAAAATATTTTTTTTTCCCTTGGGTAGATCAAGAACTTCATAAGCATTATGAGGACCGGCTGCGCGTGCCCACAGTAATGTGAGATTCTTATTTACTAAAAAACCTCTAAACCTAAAAGACTACAACTAACTTTCCCTAACAAGTGGTTCAAGCTTCTTAAACAATCGCGTAGAGCAGGTTGCCTTCCAACGGAAGCACCTACAATACGCGTCATTAGAAACGGTTTCATCCTAAGACGGTAGATCCAACAGTCCCGTTCATTGTAATCAGCGCGTGACATTTTTCTGATCCAGAGTTCGGATTATATCGTGGTTGCAATGTCCGCGAAGTCGAGTAAGTGCTATGTTTGCGAAAATAGATGCCGTTTCTCACAGTGTTTGAGCCCATAACTTTAAGTCTAAGTGCCATAATAGCTTAAGTCAATTTCGCTAGTCTGGCAGCATTTGTTTGGGGCTGAGGTTAGTAATAGTAAGGTAAAAACACGTTTTTTCCAAATCCTGGATCGAAGATATAACCAATTACGAATAGTATTAAATGAAAGCGGTCGAAGTCCTCTACACAAATCGGCGGGTGCCAGACATTTTGCTTGTGGGTAAACCGTATTGTGGGTAATTCGTATAACAACACACTGAATTATACCAAAATGAATTTGGAAGTACCCTGATTCCGAAAATATGGGTCCCAGAAGTTTTGCTGATAAATAATCAGTCACCATGCTTATACCCGACCCAGAGTATATTAAGTTTGATGTATAGTTTGTAACGCAGTGAAATAATCACCCCTTTGGAGATATCAATGGGACCGACAGGAGAATCGAATAAGCCATGTCCGTCCGTCCGTCCGTCCGTCCGTATGTAAACAACTTTTAGGCCTTAAATTTAAAGGTACAGAGCTGAAATTTTGTGGGTTTGCTGGAAGTCCATTGGACCAGATCAAGTTTGAAAATTAGCCGAATCCGCCCACAGACACGCCCACTACAGGCTCGTCATCTCTAATTTTAAAAAATACTTTTTCGAAATCTTAGCTATGTTAGAATAGTGCTAGCGCATTCATTTTTCGTATGTAACATTGCCTTGTAATTGTCTTTGAAGTGGCCAAAAAATGTTAGCCTTTCCGTTGACCACGTCCACTTTTTTAAGGGATTTTAGTTTAAAATGGCTGTTTTTCAATAAATATATATGAAATTTGACTAAAAATTCTATGACAAAAGTTGTAGATATTATTATTTTCTAACTTTCGTGTATAAGTACTATGTGCCTGCGCCCACTTTTGTGATTTTTTTAAGTTAAAAAGCGGAGTTTTAGACCGAAATGAATGTAGCCAACTAGTATAAAGAATTCAACAGCTATATTTTTGTATCCCGCCCACTTTTTGGAGGCACGGCAGTTTTTTTTGGTATGGTCGGGTATTTTGCAATCCGTCGTAGATGGACTGAAACTTTTGCATACGCACTGTTGCACTTTCCCACTTGCTTTCAGTTGGCTTTTGTAGAACTATACGGTTTGAAGAATTGGTTTGCTCTATGTACCAAACAAAAGCTTAAAATGTTAATGAAGCGCGGTACGAAATATTTTATAAAGCCTGCAAGCCCACTTCAAAAAAAATTTTCGAAACTATCAAGAGTAAGTAAATCTTATTATTAATTTATTCATAAAAATAAGAAATTTTTGTTTATTTTGCGAAGGTTTTGAAGGAAGTTTTACCTCCGTGCTCCTACAGAAAATATATAGATGCAACTATATTTGTCAGATTTGGAAAAACGCAGTTTCTAATGAACCTATACAAACATCACCATTAGACAATGGTTGGCTACTAGACGGCACGGGGTATCAAGTTAAATGGTTTGATTTCAAGACTGCACCTAACAAGTTCGACAATATTTTAAGGACGAATGTGGATGCATCCGACGATGAAAACAATGTCTGATTACGATTAAAGTTATATTTGTTACTTTTGACAGAGTATCGTCTAAATTGTTTAGAGTAGGTTAGGTTAGGTTAGGTTAGGTTAGGTTAGGTTGGAAGTGTTGTTTGCATTTGGTGCAAGTTCACTCGGTGGCCAGATTGGCCCATTGTGATTACCTTTGTAAGGTAGACAAACATGGTTGGACATATGTATGTCTTACTAACTGAGCCAGCCTGATCTTTTACTAAAACTTTTTAGGTCTAGTAGTGATATTCTTGTCAGGTACGTCCAGGCTTTCAAAGAACCTGACTACTAAAAAGGTTAGTTGTCGTTCTTGGAGAGCTGGACAGTGGCAGATAAAGTGTTCTATAGACTCTATTTCTTCTTCTTCCCTACAGCTCCTGCAGAAGTCGTTCGTAAAGATTCCCATTCGTGTAGCCATGACACCATTGTTACAGTGTCCTGTGACGTCGCCAACGAGTGTTCTAATGAAAATTTTACTGAGAGGTGGAATGGTCGTTGTTAAGCAGCGAGTTATGATATAATCCTTAGATTGCTGCAAACGCTCACTGGCTAGTTTGACTGTGTATTGATCTATAAAACTTTTGGCTGTGTTGAAAGGGAGATATACCCGTCGGTCTGCCATCGTTATGTTCATATCACAACCTTTCCTGGCTAGTTCGTCCGCCATTTCACTTCCAGCCACGCCAACTCCTGAATCTATACCATGTTCTGTTTTCGATTCATCGGTATTGATACCGGTACCTTTGATGCAACATTTGTCATATGTTACAATACAATTCAAAGTCATTATATACATAATGACTTTGAATCTTTTATCGAAGTCAAATTGAGGTTTATGATAATCTCTACGGGTTACAGACCCATCAGTATGTTCGAGTGTCCTAGACATTGTGACTTCTTAGTCTGAGAGCTGCCTTTGTTGACACATTTCTTGTGAAGAGCTCCAGAGTTTGGAGGTGCAGCATTCTTTCCAGATCTGTTTGAGGTGTGGATCTTAATGCACCTGTGATACCTAAGCAAGCAAATCTTTTTACCTTCTTCAAATTGTTGGGGTAAGATTCGGTTTTACACGCCTCCCACCATATCAATGATCCCTAGGTAAGAATAGGTCTAACCACCGCTGTATAAAGCCAGTATGTTATTTTGGGTTGAAGACCCCACTTTTTTCCAATGGGTTGTTTACATGTGTAGAGAGCAATGAGACCTTTCTTCATTATCTCCTCCGTGTTCAGTTTCCAATTAAGTTTGGAGTCAAACCAAGATATTTAGCTTTCAGGGAGAGTTTAAGATTGGTTCCATGTAATTGGTGAGTAGCGCATCCTTTAAACAGAACCATCTCTGTCTTGTACGGATTGACTTTAAGTCCACTGTTCTCTATCCATCTTGATAATTCTCTTAACACGCAGACTCCGTTAGTTCACTGATTGTTGGAAGAATAAAAATTGTTTAGAGTTAATGTTTAGTCTAATTTAGTATTTATGCTTTTTTTTCTCGAAATGTTTTTATTTCATTGATTTAGTAAAAAAAAATACTGAACCTATGTTGGTGTACAAAGAACAAAAACGTTCATTTAATCCATTACAATAAGCATATTTAATAATAATATTAAAATTATTTCCTAAATAGGTGCAATAATGTATTATTTGTTTTTAGCGTTCCGTCCTAAAATAGAAAAAGGTACCTCTTATGGTATCGCTACGTTGTCCGTCCGTCCGTTTGTCCATCCGTCCGTCCAATCGCTTTATAACTTCTGAAGAGATTCGTAAAAAGACAAAATTTGGTGTGCGTATAAACTGCGGAAATAGTCAGAGAATCCAAGGCGGGACATTTTTTTTAAGCACAAATAACGGTTAAATTACGGTTTGAAATTTCATGTGAAAGTGGACTTAATGTTTTTTAGTATATTTTTCAAGAAGTTTAGTAGGCAAGAACAAGAAAAACGAAACTTAGGTTTAAGAAATACTAAGCATTAATTACAACACAAAACTTTTCGAAAACATCAAAACATTTTTGAGAAATGAAGAGTCGAAAATGCATGACGTTTTTCACAGTGTTGGAGGCCATAACTTTTAAAAAGCAACTCAAAGTAAATCAAGTGCTTAGGTCATATTTTTCAAAAACAGTTTGAGTACTGCAGTTTGCAAAAAAAAAATCGCAAAAATGCATGAAAAAACATGTGCCAGAAAACACGTATCAGAAATAATTCAAAATTTTAGGGAAAATTATAGCGGATTTTGAAATTTCAAAATCTTCTGAGATTTAACTGAAAAACATTAAAGCATTTTCAAAAACAATTTTTTTAAGTAGCTTAACGATATAAGCGATCTTTTTTAGATTTTGTTAAAGTACAAAGCTTACAATAAGAAGGAAGGCTGTTAAAATTTTTTAAAATTGCCATTTTTTACCTAAGTTTTAGAAGCCTATTTAAAAAAACGAAACAAAAAAGGAGTCTGTTTTACCGTTTGCGCATAAGCCGGTGGCCATAGAATTAAAAAACCAGTGAGTAAGTGCTACAGCGTGTACGCAGAAGTTACAGTCCGTAAAACGGAACGTTGAGTACCCCATCCTATCCCACATTGTAAAACGCTGATGACATAGTTATTTTTTGACATTTTATAAATAATGCAAACTTGGAAAAGGGACGTGGTCCAACCGCCATTAGAAACCACAGATATATCCAAAATACACTTAAATGTACGTAAAAATGCAATTTTTTGGTTCAAATTCAAAAAATTGCATTTTTGGAAAAAACTTCAAAATATTTGTTTTATGGATTTGAAATTTAAAAAAATATAAAAAAGGTCAAAAGAACACATGTCTCCCCTTCTATCTCCCAAACGGTATAAAGTGTAATTTTTAAATTAACACCGGGCATAGTCCATCTTCTTAAATTTTATACAAAACTATAGCAGCCTCGAATATTCAAAAACTTCGAAGATTAAACTGAAAAAAGTGAAAACTGCTTGGTTTTGCCCTCGTTGACTGCTAAACTCAGATTTGTTTTGGTAGCCCCTAAAACTGGGAGTGAGCTGAAAAATTAAAATGCATTAATTCTAATTTCCTTAGAACGATGGTAAAATATGTATGTTAAAAGCGAATATTAATACTTGTAAAAACTCCCCCTGTAAGGTCGAGAATAGCCTTGAGGTGAGGTATGCCTGTCGTAAGAGTCGACTAAAATATCTGCCTAAGCAGATATTTACAACCACGGGATTTATATTTTAAAACATCTTTTCGGTTCAATTGAACCATCAGCATGACGCCCTTAACCGAAGGCTCGTTGATAAAAATATAATTCACACACTGTAATTCCTCTTGATTTTTCGAAGAGCGAATATAGCAAAAACACCTCAACAACATTTAGGGGTCCCCAACTTCTCGGAAGAAAAACCCCTGAAATTCGTGATCCGCCACCCGAAAAACCTATAGTAGAGCAAATCTGGTGGTGGACGGAGAGTATACAACCAAAGCACCAAATTAGCTGCGGAGTAATGGGTACACGTACATTACAATTAATGCAGCCTGGGTATGGTTAGAAAATAGCCATTTTCCCAATATATCCCTCATATTACCTCAATTTGGTGACCATTCCGGAGGAATTCCCCATAAGTGTCATCGTGGCAATCTTTTCCAATGCAAAAGAGGTAGGTATCTATCTATCTTGTTGTTAGTTTGTAGCTATTATTATACTTTCATTGGGAATGCCCTCGCTATCGGTCACAATCAAGAAACGGTGACTTTCTGCGTATGCTTTTCAAGAAGCTGGAATAGGTTTCTTGCCCCATGAGACTTAATAATGGTAATTTTATGAACATATTACAAAACTACGATGCTTATCTGTGGCGTTTTGTCCGCTTCGTTAATAATCATTTTGTGCCCCTTTTTACGTTGCTGGTGCTCAGAATTTTTGTTCCTTAATTATTTTAAAGTAGGTTCATGGCACAAGAACTCACGGCTGGCTTCTTAAAGTCTTCTTAAAGTCAGGAGAAGATCATTGCGCGAAATTATTAAACCTAATTACTCAAAAACCAGACAAATTTGTATGCCAATGCCGATTTTCTGTCTGAGAGAATGGTAACGGTCACAGCAGGTTAGACGACGAATCATTTTGACTTTTGAATTATGATAGTATGGAAAACAGGAGGGTTACTCAGAACTCACCGCCTGCACTAAAGGTACACTTCAGTAAGCTTTACAGCTAAATTCGGGGCATTCATCTCCATTGTTTTGTTCTTTTATTATTACATAAAAGTTTAGTAGTTGGTTGGGATAAATATGTGTCTATTTGTTCTACTAAGCGGATAGCCTCAACCGTTAAATTAACTGGGGAATAGGTAATGTGATTCGAGCGGAAACATTTCGGGGCAATTATGTATTTAGGACTGGTAGTCAATTGAGTAAAAGCGTATTTAATGCAACATTTGCGCGAGCTGACTTACCGCTATGCCTATAGGACGGGTTATTTTACGGGTATGCGATTATTATAATTGCGTTTATTATATTCCAATTTGAAATGAATCTGTGCATGTAATTGGTGTCGATTTAATAGCATTTAAAGAATCGCATAAGTCTTATTACTGGTACTGGAGGACTGGAGCACATGTTAGATTTCTAATAAATATATATAACAGCTTCGATGACTTTATTAAGACTTAATGTGATATTTTATGAATGCAACAAGTATGTTTTTTAGAGCAAATCTTCAGAGATACAAATTAGATTTTATAAAGTTTTACATTACAGAAGTGGTCATCGTTGAGGGTGTTTTCGATCCAATTTTCCTCCCAATAAAGATTTCTGGTCACTTTTACTAAACATTTTTTTTTCTCGTGGACAAGTAAAAATCTTTCAAGGTGCATGTCATGCATCCGCTTTTACAAAAGCAGTTTATCTTATAGGTACGCTTAGTTTCAAAAATCTTTCGATAAGCCAGTTCATTTCTCGTAGTTTGTTTTCGATGTCGTCGCGTTTCTTCTTAACGTATGGCTTTCATTTAAGTTTTGCGTCCAGAGTCATTTCTAGACATTACTCTTCATTTGGGTACTGGATTTTTACCAAGTTATGTGCATGCGTTGACTTAGTTTTGCCAAGGACGACTTGCCAGGTCTTCGTCTAGTCACATATTTTGTCTAAAGCGCGTTGAAGTTTTTCTGTTTATGACACAACGGTCGCACCAATAGCAAGAGAGTTTCTTCATCATGTCATGTGTCTCTCGTGTAGGGTATGTTACTTCAAATTCATTACACTTTTGATTTTGAAAAAAAAAACATTAAAAAATCGAGTTTTACCCTCATGCGCGAGAAGTTTGCCACTTCTACTGAAATGCCAGTAAAAAAAAAATCTTTTTTAAAGAAATCAAAAATAATTGTTTGCGAAATATATCCATATAAATAAATATATTTATCCAAATAAATAAATAAATTAAATATATGTATCTTTAATTTAATCTCTTTAATCTCATTAATCCTCTTTGACTAAAATGAAAGAGGGTAATAAGCCAGTCCATGTGAAAATATTGTGGCATTTTACCCCAAAACTTCAAGATATAAAAAAAAATCCGCCAAAAAAAAAACTTGTGAAACGCAGCGTGTCTAGACACGAAGGGCAATATAGCACATGTAACGATCCTTACCTTATTGAGAAAAATATTCGAAAAAAAAGATAGAAACTAAAACAGAAAGACTTTGATTCACAACCGGTTTAATGTCAAAGCACTGGAATTTTTATTTCTGCCAATTGTTAAAAAAAAAAAAAAACTGAAACGAGGAGGAACGAGCGCTTCCGTTCGGCCAGATTACTCAGTTAAACCGAATGAATTGCGATGTCAGCGTTGACAATATCAATTTAGAAGGGCAAAATATTGAGAAGTGGCATATTACTCACACTGGCATATTTCCCGGACTTATAGCAACCCTATAGAAAAAATAAATTTGAACCGAAAACGCTTGCTTGAGGGACCATTTATCGCTTTGCATTCCGAGTACTCATTTTCGTACCTAAAGGCATATAAGTTGTAAGTGCTATTTATTTTATTATTATTATTATTATTATTTTAAGCTTTATTTACTCTTAATAAAAGCTTAAGGAGTGGCCTTGGCCTATCGATTTTAAAGGCCTTACCATTTCTTTCTGTTCAGATTAGTGCAGTGTTGTTTTCGTACAATATTTTTTTTTTAATTCTGATGACTTTATGTCCTATTACCTCGACTTTCAAAGGCTTTGAAGAAATCTATAAAGTCAAAACATATGTCATAAGTAAATTACAGTTATTTTGTCAGCAAATCTTGAAACCAAAAATATTTTTATTGACAAATGCTTGGTTTTGTTGGCATCATACCAAACTTCTTGCATTTTCTATGTGGGCTGTTCAGTATTTTATCTTTTTTCGTTGCAATACCATTGTTTTAAAAGTGAATCATCAAAATAGGTGTGCCTTGTTTAATTGTTTAAATTTAGCGATTTGTTGCAAAAGCGTTTTAAAAAGTGATAAGCTTTAAAGCTCCGTTTGGTTTTCTAATCACTTTATCACAGTTCGCGTTAAAGTTTTTTTGGTAAACCATATTTTAAGATGAGCCGAGAAGTCCACTGCTTTGCTAAAGAAAAGCAACTAGTTCGGGTCTAAGGGGCGAGGGTGAAACCTATAATTTTATGGAAGATGCCCTAGGACGCTCACAGAAGTTCGTTACCAATGCTTTTAAGTCAACTTAAGAGATATGGAGTAGAGAAATTACGAAAAAAAAGAAAGAACAAAAGAGGAGCTACTACTGATACCGACCGCCGCATTTTGCTTTAAGGAAAATTAAATTTGATTGTTACGTCACGGACTACAGGCGCAAAGATTGGTCATGGAATCGGTGCATGCACGATCCACAGAAGGCTGAAGAAATTTTTCTCCCAGGAAGGGTCGCCAGAAAAGTTCCACACCAAAAAGACAGAAACGGAAGGTCCCGAAAAGCATTTGCCTAAAGCCATAGAAGATTTGAAAGGATTAAAATAAATTTGTTCTCCTCGGATTGTGGGCTTAACGCAGGACGACCAAAAGGAAAAGAATAGCATCCTCGCTAACACCGACGACCGTTAAAATGTTGTGAAGAAAATATAATGCTATGGGGCTGTTTTTCCTGATGTGGTCTCGGTCCTATATTTTGTTGCAAAAACACCATGACAAAATATGGATATAGGGACACTTTGGAAAATGTCCTGCTTCCATTTTCCGAGGAAAACGTGCCCCTTCCATAGCATTTCCTACAGGACAACGATCCAAAAGATACGGCCAAAACATCTCTGTGGTTTCATGTTGAAGTCAATCTTGAGGTCTTAATCTCATTGAAAACTTGTGGTATGAACTCAAAAGAAAAAAATTATTAGAGGGTCAGTTCGTTACAAATGGGAATCAACTGTGGGAAGCAGTATGCAAAAGGAATGTTATTCCATTCGTCCTGAAAAGTGCCAGAAATTGGTACAATCAATACCACGTCAAAACCAATAACCAATAAGTTTCGAAAAATTATGAAGAATACTCACGTTATTAAAGTATGCTAAAAAAAGAAACAAGTGGGAAAGTGCAGCAGTGCGTATGCAAAACCCGACCATACCAAAAAAAAATCTGCAACCTCTCCAAAAAGTGGGCGGGATACAAAAATATAACTGTTGAATGCTTTATACTAGGTGGTTGCATACATTTCGGCCTAAAAAAAATCCGCCTTTTTCACTAAACAAATCACTTTTTTCAGCGCCACACCCACAAAAGTGGTCGGAGGCACATACAAATATAAATTTTTCAAAATAATTTTTTGTCAAATTTCATATATATTTATTGAAAAACAGTAATTTTAAGCTAAAATCCCTTAAAAAATTAGCGTGGTCAATGAAAAGGCCAAATTTTTTCGGCTTCTTCAAAGACAATTACAAGGCAATGTTACATACCAAAAATTAATGCGCTACCGCCATTGTAACATAGCTACAATTTGGAGAAAGTATTTTTTAAATCAGAGATAGTCGCACATACACGCCTGTAGTGGGCGTGTCTGTGAGCGGATTCGGCTAATTTTCAAATTTGATCTGAAGTACTGGACTTCCAGCCAATCCACCAAATTTCAGCTCTCTACCTTAAAATTGAAGGCCTTAAAGTTTTTTTTCTTTTATGTATATATTGTATGTGCCTCCGCCTACTTTTGTGGGCATGGCGTTAAAAAAAATGATTTTTTTAGTTAATAAGGCGGAGTTTTAGGCCGAAATGTATGCAATCAACTAGTATAAAGCATTCAACAGTTATAATTTTATATCCCGCCCACTTTTTGGAGGCGTGGCAGTTTTTTTTTTTTGTGGTCGGGTATTTGGCAATCCGTCGTAGATGGAGTGAAGCTTTTGCATACGCACTGTTGCACTTTCCCACTTGTTATGCATGTATTAGCATAATTTTTGATTCAGTCCGCTGTCGAGGTATTTCTTCGCGGATCAAAGTTCAATTATTGAAGATGAATATTAGCATATCTGTTATAGTGTGTATTCCAATCTTGAGCTTTTCTGATTTTATCCCGTCACTGCAAAACTTTTTCCAGATCACGTTAATAGATTCGTCAATCTCAGATTTTAAAAATATAGGAAAATCTTTAACGTTATTTAAGGACGGTGTTTCTTTCAATTTGTCATTGATTGACATGCTCGACTTATCAAGTTGCTAGAAAAGTCAGTCGCATATTTGTTAAGGTTTTCGCATATCGCGTATTTTTCTACCTTGGTCTCTTGTAGAGCGATCATCCATTCTTCACCTTGTGCGAAGTATTCCTTTGCCTTCTTTATAAATTTGCTTTCTTCTAAGTATTGTTTCAAATTTTTTTCATCAAAAGATTTCATATCATCCTTAATCATTTTTCTTGTGTTTTTTCTCATTTGTTTGAAATTCTGTTTATCAGTTTCGTTTAAAGAAGTTTTCTTGCGAAGGCTTTCCCTTCAATGAGGGCTTTAGTAGGATTCGAGATTAGATATATATAAGGCTTTCTGTGGAACTACTTAAAAATCGTTTTATTAACTCCTTGCAATAAACATTTAACAAATAAGTCGTACTGGGCCTGTACCGAAGGGATTTAATTAGGTCGATATTACATAAACTTCCTATTTTTTCTTCGCAAGTATTTTTCATTTTCTCAGAAATCACTTAAGGTGTTTTCTTTTTTAAAGTAGACTTGTGATACTCCTTCGTTGAGTGTCTTATTTTAACAGTTACCCTAACTAAGCTTCTATTACCATAGCCATATTCTCCCAGGATTTTTTCTCCGCCAGGTTTTCGAAAACCGTGTTTAGAGTTAAAATTTCCGATTACATATATTATTTTTGATCGGGCCTTCTCGATGACTTCATTGATTCTTTTATAGAATGATTCGATTTGGTCTTCACGGAAGTTTGTGTGGGAGCATAGATTTGGTTTGAGTCCGACTATTCTACTATATTCTACTACTATAGACTACTATAGTTCGACTATTTCGACTATCCCTTCGACCCCTTCGACTATTGAGTCCCTTCGACTTGGGGGGCTTTGGCCTAACGTCCTCACGGTGACCAGCCGGACTGAGGAAATTTGTTGTTTCACTTCTCCTTCTCCTTTCTCTTAATTGTTTCATGGTGAGCTGTGTCCTCATTTTGTAAGTCGATTGAGAATTTGATTTTTCGTTGGTAATCATGCCTACTACAACTTCTAAGATTGTTTTCCATAAAAGATTTTATGGAAATTAGCCCTGGTTGTGTGTTTTGCCTATGTTTCTTCTTATTCTGAAGAGTTAAATGTGTCTTGGTTTCGAGTTTTTGGCATGGCTCTTCACCCGCTGATCTTACTCTCTTCTTTTGAATAATCTCTGTATTTTCTACTTTCTCTTGATGTCCTTGACATATTTTTTGTTATAATATGTCATTATATTATATACAAAAAATTATTCTTTTCTTTTTTAAAGAGTTTTTTAAAATACTTTAAAAATATATCCAAGTTTTAAATAAAAAATAATATCCTTAATTTCTAATACATATCCGTGCACGTAGGTAATTGCACAGCATTTATGTTAAGATAACCTACATCTATTATGTATATACTTGTATCTAATAAGACGACTAGGTTATTGAGGAAAAACAATAAGACGGGGCTTATATGGTGTGGTGATGATTTAATTACTTAGACTTGAAGGAAAAAGGTATAATTATATTAATATTGAAGACAATTCGAAAAGAAGGCAAACAAATTTAGACTTTTGTGGCATGTATTTAGTTTCTTTTTGTTGAGCAGAGGTAAAAGTCATGTTAAGTTAAACCAATCAAATCAAATTTATCTACAATATATGAAAGTCAAGTAATGAGCTTATGTCAAAGTTATTAAGTCAATTGCATTAGATCTCCGCAAACGGTAACAAAATTCCAATGTTCGAGCACATACCAACGTGCTCTTATTGAATGGTAAAATTCATAGAAAAATGCACTTATATGCCAATAGCCAATATTGATCCGGCCAATGCACTTACAAATGTCACCGAGGAGAATTTATTCAAATACAAAAAAACATCAATCTTGACCAACTGTCAATTTTAATTGAATTTCTGATGTGTTTATTTCCCGGTCGGCCAATAAATATGTCCTTTGGACAAGCTGATGAAAAAATCGCCTTTTCACTCTGTCCCAGCATCTTTGCAGTTTCACATTATATGATGGCATTTTATTGCGGCCCCAAAGACCATGGCGGAGTAATTGTGCACGATCTTTGATTTCCAGAGAAATTATTGTGATCTCTCCAGCTTCATCTATGGCTGACAAGGACTGTACTTGTAAAATTGCGGTCGGCCGTCGTCATCGTCGGTCGTACGCGATGTTCCCTCTTGTTTTCGAGTAAAACTTCATCATCGTCATTGTCGTCATTGCCATCATCGACAGCCAACCGCAATATCAAAAGCAGCACCATCGCCAGCACCGAAGTTCGATGCAGCTGTTGTGGTTTTTTTTTCGCTCACCAACAGGCACAAAGTTACATTATTATATCTCGAGCAGCCATATGAACAAGTATAACTATTACCCCAGCCTGCATATGGACCCTCCTCGTATCTGGACTCGAAATCATATAATTCCAATTTCCACATCTTACTCGAGAGCAAAATGCTGTCTATTGGAGCCCTGAAAGCTGGTGAGCCTACAACCGACGAAAACACTGGAATTCAAGTTGGCGCACAACTTCTTTACACGCCTTGCTTTAGACTGTCATGCAAAGAAAAGGGGGACCCAATGGTAACCACCACTTTACAACGCAGGCGACATGAACTTTGGAATCTTCTTGCGGCTTAGGATCATCGAACACCTTAACATCTCGATTCCTGGTGCGCTGCTGGGCGAGGGCTGTTGCGAGGGCGCTGTACAGCAGCTGCAATAGCATAGGCAGAAGAGGTGCCTCATTTTGTTTTCGGTTGCATTATGTGTGCGAGCTGCATTTGAGCATTTCACATGAGTGTGTGTTTGTTGTAGAAGCTGAAGCACTACATCTACAATATTCAGAGAGAGCCCTCGCAGCATCCAACTTGGTTAAACATAAGCGGATGGAAGAAATCAGGGACAACGACGATATCGTTGCACTTCTCACCGAGCCAATACCAGACAGGTAGGAATTATAATTTATTTCTGAGATGAGATACAGTGAGATGCTCCGCCTTGACCAATCAGGGCGCTGGTAACCCTCGATTTTAATAACCGGTAAACACCTACACACTGGTATGTTGAGCTGTTTCTTGTTGCATTCAAGTACGTAGCATAGATAAGAATGGCTAAGTGTAGATACGATTATGTGGTAAACGTTTAGTTCTTAAACGAATGAAAACATTTATTGCATGTTAGTAGTAATATATAATTAAAAAATAATAACAAATAGACATTTAACATTTAATTCGTTTTATTGACGGTTTAAACTTCCATTTAGTGGTATAAACATGAATCCCTTTCTGTGGCCAAAGTCGTAGGTAAGGCAAAGATAAGCCTTCACAGTTTTTTAGGATCTTCAAAGTCCATTGTATGAAATGATGTTTCGCGCCGATAAGATAAATATTGATTTCAAAAAATAAATGTAACTTATACGATAGGTTTCATTTAATATTAGAAAATCTAGGTAGAGTGTTACCAGGTCGTGTGGAATGCCCTATTCGTGGGGAAAATCAGTTAAAAAAATTGAGGAAAGGGGAATGTTTACTCTGTTCACAGAACAAAAACCGAAAAAGCTACTAATTGAGTTGAAGTTCAAATTTAACACCATTACAAAAAAGAAATAAGACAATAAGAAAATTGAGGATTTTTAAGGATTGTTTTTTGTCGAATGACTGAACGCTTGTTTTCAATACTAACAGAAATATGCCTTATTGCAAATAGAAATTAACAATTGGTTGTATCTTCCTTAACAGCTACCTATTATGCTTTGCATGATCAAGCTTCAAAACAAGGGATAAGAAAATGTGAAATTTCAATCTCTCAAATCAACATTTCTAATTTTTTAATCAGGTAATGTGCAAACAATGCATCGAAAACAGTATTAAACGTTCCTAAAAATCCCTTAGTTTTGCTTGTTTTCAATGTCATTGCGACTCAAAGACAAGCAATTTGTTTTTATTATATTTTTTAACTTAACATTACATTTCTTTATAAAAGTGATTTACCAAAAGAAAAATTAAAACACCTCTACTCCAATAGGTTTTTCACATGGGACGTGACAGTATGATGATCATCATTGGGCATCTGTCACGTCTTGCCCAAAACACAAAATTCAGCCAATTCCACGCTCAGAAGAAGAATCGAGACGAATTGTGTGTGAATTATATTTAATTTATCAACGAGCCTTCGGTTGAAGGCGTCGTGTTGATGGAATTTTTTTTTGATATTAATGGTAAACAACATGCCACTAATAATTAGTTAGTTGGCTGGAAATAATGAAATATTTTTAACAAAAAGTATTTTACGATTTAAAAAAGTAATTACAATAAAAATAAATAAATAATAATTTGAAATAGTGTTCACAATTTTTTTGGCATGCTTTTGCACCAAAGTACTTAATTATGAGTTCACCAAGTACGAGTTCGCTAGTAAAGAACTTCTAAAAACCTACACTTTTTGGCAAAAAATACCAAATTTTAAAGGTTTTTGGCCCGAATTAATAATATAATAATAACAAAAAACGGGCGTGGGAAAAATGCTTTGAAAGCGAAAATGAATGGCAAGAAAGAAGTTTTTTTCTGCAAACGTCCTCTTAAGGTGGGTGGAGCTAAATTCTTTGTGTGCAACAAACTAAGCAAATGGTAAAGGTTCCGGGAAATAAGCCCCCAAGGAAATAAGTCCCCAAATAGGAAATGAGGTACTATAAGATATTTCAAAAATTGGGATATAATTTCACTTTAAATGAAAGAAGTCCTTAAAAAGGTCTGAAATAAGCAACCAAAGAGGTATGTATTGAGTCTTCAATGAAACATATGAAAGCAAAGGTTAAAATGAAACAGGCAGGGGGGGGGGGCGGCAGGCTCTCCCTTACATATCTCACGGTGTCGAGATCTGAACTGCGGACACCGAGATTGGGGATGCTATAGAACAAATGCTTGGGGCAATATTCTCTCTGATTTGTCTACCTTGTTTCCTTTTTTAGTTTCGTATCCACTTAGCCCTACGCATGTGCCGTCCGGGCCGAGAGGTCTTCCGTTAGTACTTGATTTTTATTTGTGGAACTTGTTTAATATTTTCTCGTTTCCCGTTTCGTTGTATGAACTAAGTTCTGATCACTATCCCGTCCTTTTGAAAATGTTCGAGTCCGTTCAAACAAAAGATGAGTTCTTTTTGGTTTTAAAAGTACCAGCTGGAACCGACTTTGATTGGAATTAAATAGAATATTCAGAAACACCAGTTCGCCTGATCTAGAATTTCTGACTTCTAAAGAACAAATTGATGTTCTAACAGACCATATTCTTATAGACCATTACTGAGAAACTTTTAGCTTCAGTGTATTCATGCACTCCAAGAAAAAGGATACAGCACTCTTATTTTAGACTTTCACAATATATATTAAACTATATTCGTATTCGAAACTCTATCAAAAGACAATGGCAACGCTATAGACTTCTATAGCGTTGCCATTGGTCTATAAAACTTACTTGAGATATAACAACAAGCTAATTTCAACTGAAATTGACAAAAAGCGCAATGAAAATTGGAGCGCAAAACTTTCCTCTCTAGGGGAAAATTCCAAACCATTTTGGAATATAGTCAAAATCGTTAAAAACAAAACCAGGAGAATACCTACATTACAAAATTCGGGTAACGCACAAGTTACTGACATGGATAAGGCCAATGCTTTCGCACAAACATTTGTTAGAAATCAGGAAATTTCTCAGCATCTTGGTGATTCTATAACTAACCAGCTAGTTAATGAAACTGCAAGGCGATTCAATGCTCAAATCGTTGATACTCCTCAAGATGGGTACGTTTCTCAGCAAAGTGTTAGGCGCATTCTTTGCTCCTTATCGGCAAGGAAATCTGATGGTCTTGACAAAGTAAAAAATTTGTACCTGAAAAAGTTACCAAATAACGCAATTAGTTTTTTGACCTTCATTATAAATGCACGCCTAAAGATCCAATACTTTCTAAGTGATTGCAAAATAGCCAAAGTTATACCCATCCCCAAACCTGGAAAGCCCCCTGATAGCGCAAATAGTTATAGGCCAATAAGTTTACTAAGCAGTCTTGGTAAGGTTTTTGAAAAAGTGTTAAAAGAAAAGCTCTTTAAAGCCATCGAGGAAAATAGAATTCTATGAACAATTTGGATTTAAAAGGGGTCACAATACTTCCCACCAAGTGCTGCACTCGAAGTAAGCACATAAAAAGCAACTGCCTCTTGGGTAATTCCAACGGCCTTGTACTGCTTGATGTTGAAAAAGCATTAGAAACTGTTTGGCATCTTGGCCTTATTCATAAAATGCTAGCACTAGGCTTCCCATTGTACCTAACTAAAATTGTTTTAAGTTTTCTGTCTGATCGTCTTTTTAAAGTGTGTGTTGGTACCAGTTTTTCTGTTTGCCAAAAGATTTCTGCAGGGGTACCACAGGGATCAGTATAAGGCCCCATTCTGTATAATGTGTATACATTAGGTATTCCTCGCCTACCTAGTTGTGAAATTGCTGTTTTTGCTGATGATACGGCATTGTTTTGTTCGCATGAGTCATATCATATGAGAAGATATGTTTAACTAATTCCATTTTTTTCTTTTCGGTTTTTTAAATTTTCTTTTTGTTTTTCCTTTCAAATTTCTTAAATTTGGTAATTTTTTAAGTTAATTTTTTTTTAACTTTTTTTTAACAATTTTCCTATTGAAAAACGAAGTTGTCAATGCGATTATCCCAGTTGTCAAACTTTTGTGTACAGTACTCAGATCATTGGTGGGATAAAAGCGATCTGAAATGCGATGAAAAAACTTTAAGGTTGAAAATTTGGGTTTCCAAAATTAAAACCGCAAATAATCAGAAACTTTATTTTGATTCAACTCCAAAATTCTTTTCCATTCTTCTGCTTGCGATTGCATTTGAAGCCAAATAATCATTGAAAATGAATAAAAATTAAAAAAAAACAAGCAAAACCTAATTGATACATTTTATCTTTATTTTTTTCGTTTTGATATCTACAATAAATGCAGTTAAAAAAATTAACTTAAAAAATTACCAAATTTAAGAAATTTGAAAGGAAAAATAAAAAGAAAATTTAAAAAACCGAAAAGAAAAAAATGGAATTAGTTAAACATATCTTTTAATTAATGTTATTTAATATTAACATCCAAATAAAAATCTGTGGAAAAAAATACAAAAACAGAACATAAGAAACTGAAAAGAAAAAAAAAATCAGAAAAGTTAAATCACAAATAGCATTATGCATATTGGGTATTAATATAAATAAATATTTGCAAATAGATACTTACATAAAGTTGGGTTTTTATAATCAAAGCAGCTTTCACAAAACTACTATTTATCAAGCCCGTTGCGAGTATTTTGACGAACGTAGCACAACTGAAATGAAATCATGCTCAGTCATGATGAGCTCAATCAGGCCTTAGCCACAATTTTCATATTGATAATTGCCATTTTCAATGTGATGAATACTTAAAGCAAAATCTTCACATTGACAATTGCAAGTGTCGATATTACAACCAGGTTCATCAATGTGACAATTCGAAATACAACAGTTATTTTACCTTGCAGTATACCGCCTTTTTCATGACTCATTCATGCGAGTATTCATATTGACAATCGAGGTATTCAAATTGACGATCTTAGTAGTCACATTGACTATTCCGATTGTTAATATTACAATTACGTTCTTTAGCTGCAATTCGTCTCACGACTTGAAAATATGGTTGTCAATATGATGAACTTTAGTTGTCATATTGAAAACCGAAAATTGACAATCGGACAATTGTCATATTGAAAATTTGGTTGTTAAACGTGTCCAATGCCATCGAAAGTTTTGCGTCATATAGACAATTTTGTTCGTCAATGTAACAATTTCTGGTTAACAACCGGCGATTGTCAATATGACAACCAATAATTTTTTCAGTGAATCTAGTAGACGATCATAGGCCAAACCATAAAGACTTACCTACCTAACCTATTATTACATATAATGAAGGTAGGTACCTAGTGAATTTGAAATCGAAATAAATGTCATATAAAAGTGTCTTGGCTTTAATTAATTTTACGCCAATTGCATTAGCCTCGCCCCCAAAAACAGGTTCGGTCTAAAAATTAAAATCAATTTGTTCTTTTTCATTGAATCATGAGGAAATGCATTAAAAGCGACCCCTTAAACTAAGCGGAGCTCAATGCCTTGTGTATAACAAATTTAGCGAATGGTAGGATATCTGTCTTTAATATATGCTATTGATATTTCTTTTTTCGATTTAGAATAAATTTTCCGAGAAATCATATTTCAAAGACCTCAAATGGTTAAAAGGGGCGAGGTCGATTGTGTGGGTGGTCAAATTATTGCCTTACTAATGGTTTCTGATGGCAATTGCAACTCTACACCAACATTTGGTTTCCTATACCTTAACTTGATCAAAAGGCATTTTGAAATAAAATTTAAATTTAAGTTTGTCTGATAAATAACTTTTATTTATAACTTACTTTCGGCTGGCCATTCAGTAGCCTACACGATCGGTCGAATTTTTAAGCACATTATCGGTTGTGTGCAGCTGTTTTTCACCAATGGCTTCACGAATATTGTCCTTTAAAGCGTAAGTTGCCTCTGGCTTGTCGGCGTAACAAATATCTTTTACGGCACCCCAAAAATAATAGTCAAACGGTGTCAAATAGCAGCTTCGAGGTGGCCAAACGACATCAGCTCTGCGCCTCATATTACGATCTTTAAAAACAGGGCGCAAAACATCGAGTGTAGCTTCGGCTGTGTGGCACGCAGCGCCGTCCTGTTAAAACCAAATGAAACCGAACTAAAGTACGTTCAACAGATAACGATCGCCATTGACTGTAACGGCCACTCCTTGCTCTTTTCGAAGAAAAATGGCCCAATTATGCCTCTGGAACAAAATCCTCACCAAACAGTGACTCGTTTTGGGTGTAACGGCTTTTCAATGTATGCGTGTGGGTTTTCTGTGCCCCAAATGCGACAATTTTGCTTGTTTACATACCCGCCAAGATCAAAATGAGCTTCATCTGAAAGAATGATTTTTTTGGCAAAATCGGCATCTTCAATAAGATCGCAGGCCCACTTAGCGAAGCGAAAACGCATATTTCCCAGCGTTGTTTAAGCGTATACACAACCATATTCGTTCAACGGAAGGATAAAACTAATTATCTTTCAAAGCAAATAAAGTTTCTGATTATTTGCGGTTTTAATTTTGGAAACCCAAATTTTCAACCTTAAAGTTTTTTCATCGCATTTCAGATCGCTTTTATCCCACCAATGATCTGAGTACTGTACATAAAAGTTTGACAACTGGGATAATCGCATTGACAACTTCGTTTTTCAATATGAAAATTGAAATTTTCAATATGCGGAAAGCATTCATCACATTGACGATTAAGATTGTCATATTGAAAACCATCTTCGTCATATTGACAACCGATTGAATTTGATGAACAGAATTTCTTCATATTGACAATCGCGATCATTGGCTCAAAAATGACAACTTTTTTCTTCAATATGACGAACTTTGTTGTCAATATGACGCACCTTTTTGGTTCAGTGATTGGCATTTTTTACACGTAAATACATAGGTATATTTTTGCTTTAAGAAAAAAACTGAAATATATAGCGACATTTTTAAAAGTGCATTTGAACAGTAGTTGTAGAGTACCTATAGCTACGTCCCACTCTCGAGCTCCATTTAAGATTTGAAAAACCATTTTTTTAATATTTTTGAACGCACACCAGTCAGTGGTATCGATCGGTCTTTTGACGTCTTACTTCTATTACTGTGCTTAAGCTTAATGCAAAACCCGGCTTTATTTTGACTGGACTAAATTGAATAACTGTGTGAGTTCTAACGGGAGCTAATTTATTCAAATCATAAATTATTAGCTATTGCTATTATTAGCTATATCTACATACATAAACTTACCTATTATGAAATGCTTATTAGGTGTTAAAGCAATTTACGTAAAAGCGTTTTAGGCTCATTCTCTTTGGAGATAAACATCATCAAAAGTACTGCCTACTTTTCGAGATTAAGCCCCCTTATGAAACGCTTATGTTCTTGGTAGGTACACGAACCATTCCATTGTCTCGCAAACAGTGTTGCATCGATATTGGCCTTAAAGTAAATTTGGTCGTACATTACTTAGATCACTGCCCCGAAGGAAATAAACCCTTTTGCTATCTGGTTTTGAGATTAAATCAGATATACTCTGAAAAATTAGCAAGGGGTATATGCTGCAGTGGATGTGGCGCAGCGCCTGCTATACTCGGCAACGCACCCAAAATCGCTTCCGGAGATCACAATTTTCCTTTCGTTTTTGCTTTGCTCTTTTAATTGCATCGATACAAAAAAGACGCTGATCTTGTTGATCGAAAAGTTTTTGTGTTCGCTTCACAGGCATTTCTGAAAGTCTGCACTGATAATAAGCTAACGATTGCCTGAATGCAAGTCTGCAATGCGCAAGTAGAAAATTTACCTAACTTAACGGCTGATCGCTCAAAAATTTAATCAGTCAGTCTACAGGAAGAACTTTTCCGTATTTTCGTGGTCTCGCTTCGGTAATGAATCACACAGGTAGTAATTATCTTAATGGTTTGGGCAGTCTTCACAATGTAAACAGTTCGAATTTCATGCTGCACTTATGATGGCATTGAAAACAGAATTATTTTTTTCACTGAGTCTGATCTATACGAAATCAGAAGCACGGAAGAGATTAAAGAAAAGCAGGAGCAACAGCGTGAAAGCTACTTGGGTTTTTGTCAGAGCACAACAAACATTTGTTAAAAAAATATATTGCTTAAAAAAGAAGCATATAAAATGCATCTTACTACACTCTTATTCGTAAATAGTGGAAGTTAAATTTTTACACCCCATCCTATAGGATAAGGGGTATATTAAGTTTGTCACATAATTTGTAATATGGTGAAATAATAATGGTAGACCCCCAAGACTTTAGGGACATATGATCGAGACCGAATTCTGAGTCGAATAAGCAATAAATTTTAAGCTAGGAAGCTGAACATAGTAGTACATAGGCTCCTTGTTATCCGAAGCAATATAGTGCTGAAATTTTTAGAATCCACTTACAGACACGCCCACAATCGGTCGAAATGTGCAACTGATTCCAGAGCTTTCAAAACTGTTAGACATCTTTAAAGGCTGAAATTTTAAATGTGGCATCCCTTACTAACTGTAAGCCAAACTAGTGGGAGGGCTACAATCCGCTTAGGCGAATCGTTGGATACCCATCCCAATTGAATACTGTCAAGCTCCGAATTGTGTCATAAATCTTGGTTGTTAAATTTCAGTTTCATTTAACTTCAGTTGTGTTTAGAATTTCTCAGTAAAGAATCTTCCCCCAAAGAAAGGGGCGTGGCGTCCACCCCTTCTCAATAACATCGTATTTTTGATTATATTTTTTGTCAGAAGTGGTATACACGTGTTGATTGAATTTTGATATTAAAAATATGGTTAATACTTAAAAACGCTCCCAAAAGTGGGCGTGGCGAAAATTTATTCATTTGAATTGATAGCTTATGCACATATCTGAACATTTTACAGTGCAAGTTTTTTGGATTTAAAGCCAATATATAAAAAAAAAACGTTTATTAGAATGCATATTAAGTATGACCACGCCTACAAAGGGCGGTCTTCGTTTTTTTTTTTTAAATGCCAATCACAATACACTCAAGCGAGGATATCGCATGCCGAATTTCAGCTTCCTGCGACAACTTTGATTTTTAATGCTAATAAGCAAAGTGGGCGTTTCAGTGGGCGGATTTCAAAAAATTTTACACTTGTACTGCTTCGAGATCTAGAAAGCTAGATCTAGATCAAGAATCCTCCTATCCTATAGGATGGGGTAAAAAAAAGCTGCAGAAGCAGTCGGATTGCAGGAGAGCGCTATCAGTATGAGCTTTCCTTGGATAGGGTGAGTACTTCTCTAGACCGATTCAAAAATACATGCATTGTAGGGACTTAAACTTAAGCCCTGAAGCCCAATAAATCCATTGCGTCCGTCAAGGCAAAACACAACTGACAACTCAGTAACAGTTAAATACAGTCCCGACAGTTAAGTCGATTACGCAATGTCCGTCCGTCCGTCCGTCTGTCCGTATGTGTGCAGTTTTGAGGTCTTTAAATTTGAGCTAGGAAACTGAAACTTGCAGCGTTGCTTAATTTTCATTTTGTACAGACAACGTATGAAAATTTAGAAGATCCGCCCACAGCCACACCCACAACTGGCTTGAATGTCAGACAACCTCAAATTTACATTTTATTTCAAAATGCCTGTTGGCCAAGATAGACAAAACATATGAACTCAAATTTTTGGTGGAGAGCAATATCGCCTTTGACAAAAATTGGACAGCCCACTCTATTGACCATGCCCACTTTTAACATCTGAAGTCTTTGAAATCCTGATTTCTCGGGAAATTCATTCTAAATTGGAAAAAAAAATCGATGACAAATATTAAAGATATTAACATTGCTAAGTTTGTTGCATACAATGCATTGAGCTCCGCCCACTTTTAGGGGCGTTTTGGGAAAAAAACGGTTTTTTTTAATATTAGTATTGGCTTTTAACGCATTTTCTCGTGATTCCAACGAAATTAGAGTTAATTCATTTTAATTATCAGCCTACGCCCTCTTTTAGGGGCGTGGCCAATACATATAATTGACATTCAGTATATAAAACAGACCAAAAAATTTTAATTTAGTGTTAATGGATAAAGAGGGTCGGGTATTTAGAAGTTCGTACAGGCGAACTCTTGCACTTAATTAATTTTTTTCCTTGGGTTTCTGTTGAGGAGCTTTTCGTATTCGAGCTTCTTTGAAATCTTTCAGGTGCTTGCTAATTCAAAATGATTACTACGGAAATCCTGTAAGAGGTTTTGATAGAGTAGCGCCTTACAGAAAACAAAAGAATGGGAAAGAGAGGCAAATATCCCTATTCTTTTGGGATATTATTCAAAAGAATATTATTATATTATTATTATTATTATATATATATAATATTATATTATATTATATTATAATATTATATTATAATATTATATTATATTAACTTATTATTATAGTTAAATAATTTCGGCCTTCTCAATCTGATCTTGCGGAATGAGTTTACCGTTGATCGTTCTTTCCTAGCCACGAGGCGTTTTCTCAAAAATACCAAAGAGTTTTTCCATCGTCAATGTCTAAGGCGAAAGAAGTCTTAAAGGCACATTATGGTGTTACACTGCGCACTGTTTTACCTGCGACCCTGAAATTTTTTTCTCATTTAACAAACCTCAAAATATTAAAAACATTTAATTTTGTCTTTATTAAATGACAGATAGAAACCATCTTACGCCATCTAACGTTTTTTTTTCTCATGTTTGATTTAACAGATAATTAGTTTTATCCTTCCGCTGAACGAACATGGTTATGTATACGCTTGAACAACGCTGCGAAATATTGCGATATTACTTTGAAAATCATGGTAATATTGCGACTTAGAGAAGACGCCGATTTTGCCAAAAAATCATCTTTTCAGATGAAGCTCATTCAAACAAGCAAAATTGTAGCATTTCGGGCACAGAAAACCCGCACGCATACATTGTAAAGCTAATACACCCAAAACGAGTCACTGTTTGGTGTGGATTTCAGTCCAGAGGCATAATTGAGCCATTTTTCTTCGAAAATGAGCAAGGATTGCCGCTATGGTCCATGGCGATCGTTATCGGGCCATGTTGAACAAATTTTTGTTCACAAAAATTGAAGAGGAGGATATTCGCAACATTTGGTTTCAACAGGACGGCGCTACGTGCTATACGGCCGAAGCTACAATCGATATTTTACGCCCTGTTTTTGAAGATCGCATTATCAGCCGCAGAGCTGATGTCGTTTGGCCACCTCGGTGCTGCGATTTGACACCGTTGGACTATTATATGTGGGGTGCCGTAAAAGATAAGTGTAACGCCGAGAAGCCAGAGACAATTGACGCTTTAAAGGACAGTATTTTTGAAGACATTGGTGAAACACAGCTGCACACAATCGATAATGTGCTTAAAAATTGGACCGATCGTGTAGGCTACTGCATTGCCATTTGAATGAAATTATTTTCCATTATTAACCGGAAGGATTGTACTTTCAAATAGAAAAAGAAATTTGAGAAAATATTCAGTAGTTTTTTTTATAGCATTTTCAAAAAAAAAAAGTTGTTTGGCGGACCATTTACATATATTTTAGGTGCCTATGTAAAATAATACATATTACGTATGGTAATTCCCACAAATTAACCAATTGACACTCGACAGACAACACAACATTAACGTCTCGTTTGGCAATCATAAAGAGAAAACATAATGTTCCGTAATGTGACTCCAGAGCGAAGCTACGTAAGTTCAACTGCACTGAGCATTCGCTTCGTCTGACAGCTTAGAAGCTTAGAAAAATAAAAATTAAAATCAACATTTGTAATGCATGCGCGCTGAGGGTAATAATTAGCGGTCCGCCCAAAATTAGAAAAAGGACCTCTTATGGTATCACTCAGTTGTCCGTCCGTCCGTCTGTCTGTCCGTTCGCCCTCCCGTCTATCATGGGGCATGCGAAAAACGTTTCCAAGCCATCGAAGAATTGATCGTTTTACTAGGAGAAGTAGCTGCTCAACATTAAGATTCCTACGAATACTGACGTTTCTCAGTCTATCCCTAAGAGTAGCAGAAAGCAAAGCATCTCAGGAATCTCATACGTAAGCTTGTACCCGCAATCTATTTCTTTCGGCCATTACCCAAATTTCACGACCATAGATGAGGGTTGGAACGAACACTGAATAAAAAACTGAGATATTTGCTTTCACTCAAAACTCAGCTTTCCTGTTGAACGGCCGGCGGAGTTCCTTTACTATTGCTCCAGCTTGGCCAATTCTACAGGAAAACTCAACATCACACCTCCCATCTCCCGTGAAAAAGACCCCGAGATACTTAAACTTCTCCAACTGTTTCAATGGAATCCCATTTATGTGCAGGGTACACTGCACAGGAGTTCAGAAAACAATCATCACATATGTTTTGTTTACGTGAAACTTCATCCCAGCATCACCACAGGCACCTGTAAGCCTATTCAGTGCTCGCTGATTAGGTTTACAGCCGTCTACGGTGATTCTGGGATGAAATTAATAATGAACCAATAGAATTTTACACAAAATTCATTCATAAAGGATAGCTTGACCTTCAACAAAAGCCGAAGGACCGAACTGCGTATGTACTCATACTTGACGGTCTTTTTTATTGCGAGATTAGTTGCATAGAATTGTTCCCATCTCCAGTGATGTACTGTTTTTTTTTGTTTTAATTTTAGTGCTCTTGAACATACCATAACACAAACCTAACGCCAAATCATAATATCAGCAACAAGGGCACGTTCTTCGTAAGACTGTTCCTCAGGCGAAAAATAAGTTAAATGATCGGTTCTTACCATAAGGACCCATTGAGACCATAGCATATTGTGGTTCATTGTTCTCCATAAATAAAAGAGAAAAGGTAAACTAATTAAAATTTAAACAAACAAAATTTATGCAAATCAAAGCCCAATGCTCGTTCGATTTGCCTGCAGCAAGGAGAAGGACCATGAAATCGCAATCAATTAAGGAAACTTTTTTCCTCTGTATACAATTACCAGGAATCACGAACCTCTAGCTAAGAAACTTCTGTTGTCCGTTCGCTTCATTTGTTAGCCCGCACTCCCGAAATGATTGTTAAACTCCCGGTCTCGATAGGGAGTAGAACAGGCGCCCAGAATTATTGTGCACAAGATCTCGAGGAACTCCAAGAATTTTTTGCATCTGTGTTGTTCTATACTAGGCAGGAAGAACATACGTGGCAAAATTATCAAACGGCTCTATAAAAATGCAAAGTCAGAAAACGAACCGATCGCGAACACTCCAATATTTCAGTACGAAACTGAAAACTTCTCCCGAGAATCCAATTTTGTGCCAAGTGCTCTAGAAAGCAAAACAAACCCCGGTGTATCGCAAGTCCGGTAGTATGCAAATCACAATAATAATACGAATCTGGAATAGTTTTTCGATCGAAAACAAAAGACAAAAGCTGACAGCGATCAGGGCGACACTTCTTTTGTTTTCGTAATTGAACCAGTGTGGTCCTATCACGTTTTTGGCGATCATGGCGATCATCGAATCCTTGGCCATACCAGCAGTGTGCTGTGCCCCGGAGGCTCTACATGACGACGACCAGGGAGACAAGCAGATATGCTGTTGGAATTATTTAAGTTATTGTCCTCTTGGCCCAAAGGTGCAGACATATGTAAAACATGCCGGAGGACCAGTCGAGCCAACAGCTTCGAAGTGAAGCAGTTTTTTGTATCCACTTTGTATCGTCTGTGGCGGAGTGAATCGCGATAGATGTAAACTGCTGCAGATACAGCGCAGTACACACGATTTTCCCCTGAAATCATCAGCGTATTGTGGACTGGACTCACCTTACTGGTGGCAACGTGGTGGCCGGCGCAGCAGTCCAGCGTAGCCCGCTTAAACATATATCAATCGTAGTCAATCCAAAGAAACGAGAATTCTGATTGTCACGGGAAATTATCCAATTTTCTGTATTTAAATTGTGGACCAGAAGGTAAGCGTCTGTTGCGTCCGTTCATTGTTGTCAATTTATATAAATTTGAAGGAAATTGCATTTTATTACTTCACTGTCGGGTATCCTTCGCCTTTTTTTGCCTTTTTCTGCCTACCTGGGCGCTCAGCGGTATGGTCTCCTTCCCACAGCAGTATGCACAATTCTCACGCAATGTGACTGCAGGAGTTTAAACTCTAAAGGAAAACACCTTCTTATTGGCTTCTGTTGATGTTAGCGCGATATAATACATACCTACGTATGTTGCGTAGCGTTGTCTATGAATAAATCAAAATGTGGAAGAAGTATGCGTGCAACGCCTGTTCGAACGTCAACGAGTGACTGAAAACCTCTACCTTTAGTTATGTGGCCCCCCATTAATGGGCCGAAGAATTCGCCGACTTGCGTTGGGGCGGGCTGATGACAACCTTACTGTCGCAGCGCAGTACTTCACTTGTGGTAAGTCGTCAATCAAAGTGATAGGTAATCTGACAGTTGGAGAATCAGCTAAAAGTGATAATTCTAAAGATACGCGATGTGCATGCATTGCTTCGCTTATGGATAATTTGATGTGTTATCTGATATATGTAGGTATGTACAGTTTACCTACGTACCAATGCTCTTTTTATTTGCAATTTTTTACCAATAATAATTTAATTGCGATAGAGAGCTTAAATGTATCGCTTCGCGTAATTTAATAATACTCCAATATGCCTTAGCCGTAAGGGATGCTTTGCCGTTTTGACAACGTTATCAGGGCCAGAAGGTAATACAGGGAATCTTATTTGGGTGCCAGATCACGGCAGTCAAGAGGTTTTCTAACTACATTGTGTCTTGAGTTGTGTCATCTGTAGTCACCCCTGCAATTGATTCTTGAGATTCACGTTAACAAGTCTCGAAGTGCAAGTTCTATGGGTTCAAAGAAATCCGTGCCCGTACATCTGAAAAAATTAGGCGAATCAAATCAATTTAAATGATGCGACTTATCTTATTAGTCATCCATTTAACCCTTTCATGACCGATGTTGCCTAAGGGCAATATTCTGAATTTTGGGTGTACCACGATATATCGAAAACCATAATCTAATCGAATACCAAAAATCTCGAACAAAAAAACTTAGAATAATTAAAAAAATCTCGAATTAATGTAGATACCCACATTTACACACACATGTTTGAAAAATTTTTTAAAATTGGCGGCGAATTTCCACGACATATGGCCAAACAGTGAAATATTTATGGGGGGAATACTGCCCCTGCAACCCGCCTGTCTGACTTTCTTTTTACCTCTCCTTAGGTTTCACTAACTCTAAACTTAAAAAAAACTCGAGAAACTTTTTCGCATTCAAGATTTACTCGAGATTTTGTACCATTTCGAGATTTTTAAGAAATATTTTCAAGATTTTTGTCATTCGAGATTTTTATACCCCATCCCATAGGATAGGAGGCATATTAAGTTTGTCACACAGTTTGTAACACGGTGAAATAATAATGGTAGACCCCCAAGACCTTAAGGGCATATGATCGAGACCGAATTCTGAATCGAATGAGCCATGTCCATCCGTCCGTCCGTCCGTCTGTATGTCGCATGTTCTTAGGCCTTAAATTTTGAGCTAGCAGCTATGCAAATCAGTACAAGTGTAAAAAATTTTGAAATCCGCCCAAGGACACGTTCAATCGATCTAAATGTGCAACTACCTCCAGAGTTTTCAAAACTGTAAATCGTTCTAAAGGGCTGAAATTTTACATTTAGCATCTCCTAACGAATGTAAGACACAAAAAAGACAAATTTAAGTGGTAAACCTCCTCTAGTGGGCTCGGCATCTATTTAAAGGTAAATTTTCAAATGCAGATTACTCAATATTTTTGCTTGAAATTGAAAAAAAATTGTTTAATATTTTATGTAGAAAACGCTAAGTTCCACATTTTGTTCATACAAGACTTTGGGCCACGCCCACATTTGGAGGCAGAATGGAAGAAAAACCTAAAATTTTCCAAAAAAACTTAATTTCGACTAATTTAGGAAAGCATGAAACAAAAAAAGTAGCAGGTTAGTTAAACGAGACTTCGTTTCAGATTTCTTTCATATAAAGCTTTTAGCCACGCCCCCTTTTAGGGGTCGATTTTTCAAAAAATATTGAATTTGAACCATAAAATTGCATTTTTACGTACATTTAAGTGTAACTGCAAATATCCGTGGAAATATCTTATAATTAATAGTTTGTAGTTATTCGTGGTTGGACCACGCCCCTTTTCGAAGTTTGCATTACTTATAAAATGTCAAAAAATCTATTCCATCAGCATTTTACAATGTGGGATAGGATGAGGTATTCAACGGTCTGTTTTATTGACTGTAACTTCTGCGTACACACTGTAGCACTTACTCACGGGTTCTCGTTCAAAATAACGTCATGATCCCAAGAATTTCAGCTTACATCTTTTATAATTTTATTTATTTTTGCTCGAAATTTTTTGCTCTTGAAAAATTGGTATTATGTGAGTGCAATAGGTAAAACTCGTAGCATGAGCTTACTAAGGGTCGAGTTGGTAGCTGCTTTTCTCTCTGATCTACTGAGTGTACGAAGCAAAATTTGCAGAAAGTGATTCCGGAAGAGTCTTAAAAACAATCTCAAAAAACTATTTGTTGTATAAAAAGTGCAAAATAGGTTTAGAATAATGCAACCATATTAGACAAAAAATATACAGTGACAAATAAGATCTTCGTTAAGACTCAGTATTTTTCCAAACACGATGTTGCCCAACGGCAACATTATGAAGTATATGACGCACGGTACGTACAAGTTTGGACAATGAGGTAAAAGAAACTATAGAGGTGACGAAATCAATATACACTTATTGAAATGATTTTCATAGAAGTTCCCAATCTTAGCAAAGCTGAACGAACTATGCAGGAGGTTTTTAAAAAGTCAATTTGGATACCATTTGATGAAGGATCAAGGGCTGCTAAATTTGGCTTTGAAAAAGGATGAGAAGGAGGTTCAGTATAATTACTAGCTTAGGTGTTCAGCATTCAAAAAAAAAACTAGAGTTCGTGTACTTGCTTGGACGAAGTAAGAGGGATAAGAAGTACGCAAGCATTACTTAGCCAGTCGTCATTGATTGTTTCAAAATAGATATGCGGAGTTGATCTTGCTGATACGATTTTGGAATTTTCAAAATCACCCTACGAATTTAAAATTTAAGACAGTAATATTTTTTATTAGATCTTTTATTGGTGTTGTTGTACACTAAGACCAGGAGTTGGCCGAAACTTGAAAAACGCTTCATTTTTTTTTATCTGTCACATCTGTCATCTCATGTTTGCAGGGTTTCAAACCTGAAGCTCCATCATTACCACATCTTTCGTCAGCTCCTTATTCATCCTGTGCATCGACGTCAAGTAAATAATTGACAGTACGGACATTAGGTTAAATTTATTTTATTGGGTCTTACGAAAAATTTACTTGATAATGGACCAATGTTGCATAGGCACCATATCACAACTCTCAAATCAGAACAAAAAATTAATATGCAATTTGTTAATTTTTTTTTAATTTTTTTTGTTTGTTGTTTTTCTTATACCCGATCGAGGGTATATTAATCTTAATGCATAGTTTGTAACACAGTGATAACACAGTGAAATAATCATCGTAAGCCCTTAATCGTAAGCCCATGATCGAGACCGACACGTGAATCGATTAAGCCATGTCCGTCCGTTCGTCTCTATGTGTGAATGTTTTAGGTCTTCAAAATCAAGCCCACTTTTAACATGTTAGATCTTTAAAAACCCGATTCCTCGGAAAGTTCACTCCATATCGAAAAAAAACTTTATGACGAATATTAAAGATATAACTATTTGCTAAGTTTGCCGAACACAAAGTTTTGAGCTCCGCCCACTTTTAAGAGGCGTTTTTATGAAAAAACTGTTCCTTTCTGAAATAATTTTGGCTTTTACCGTATTGTGTCATGATTCTAACGAAATTACAATAAATTGATTTTAATTTTAAGCTCATGCCCACTTTTGGGGGCGTGGCCCAGAAGTTTGTCACAGAAAAACTCTTGCACTTACTCACTTGTTTGTTAATTTTTTTAGTTGTATGGGCAAAAAATATTTATAAATAAACACATAGCCAACAACTGCATTCGCCTAGGATCTTTTCCAAATTGGTCAATTATTTCTTCAAAAAATGATGTCTCCTCTTTTTACGATTTCGATGGATATACATCATAAACATTGAATAAAGTCTTCATCAGTCATGGTAGATCTAAAACGTGTCCTAACTTTTCGTAAAGGGCTAAACGATGGCTCAGCGGGACATTGTGGTTGCTGGAATCGAGACCCCTATGCAAAAAGCTGAAAAAATCGATGGGTAAAACTCCTCGACTTCGTTCAATATATCGCAGATGTTTAGGAACTTATTTTCTTTAGCATGTTTTTTATACTTTATTTTTATACTTTATTGTATAATATATATTTATATTAATGTGTGACATCTTGTGATTGTTTGCATAACCTTAATGTGGAACATTAAGTTGCACAAGATTCACAAAATTGAATTTTGATGAAAACAATTATACAAAACCGCTGCTAAACGTAATATTTACGTCCACGGCTTCCCTAAAGATATAAAGGTATAACGTTGTACCAAAAGGTATAATGTGTAGCAGTGTTTGATTTATTTGTCGTATGTGGACTGAAATTGCGCCAAACACTGCACTGTGTATTATGTATTATTATGTATTATATTATTGCATTATGTATTGTCAACTCACGGCAGACGGCTTTAAGTGCCATGCTCTATTATTTTATTATATGCTCTAGATGCTTGTTAATATCTTTATTGAAATAAGATCTAATCTAATCTAATCACTGCACTGTGCCTAGTTCCACAATTTTCTGCGGTTGTAAAACATAATTTTAATACTTATTATTTTGTTAAAAGACCGCACTGAAACCTTAGTTAAACCTTATACGTTCACCCCCAAGAACTATTGACAGCTTGAACGTCATTGATTTTGACAAACGAACCAACGTCTCTCATAAAGATTTTAGTGTCTCCAAGTTTAATTCATAGAGATTTTTACTGCTACTGGCTTACCACTACTGGCTTCAATGTAAGACAAACTCCATTTTAAATTTTCTTTCAAAATGCCTTTTGGTGAAGTAAGACAAAGCGTAGGAACTCAAATTTTGGTAAAGAGCAATAATAGCCCAAAACCTCTAAGAAAGCAAAAATTGGACCACCCACAATATGGACAACAATATGGAAACGCAGACTTTTAACATGTTAGATATCTAAAAACCCGATTTCTCGGAAAGTTCACTCCAAGTTCAGGGGGCATTTCATAATCCACCGCTTACGCGGTGATTGATGTTGTCATCATAGTAAACTTTTCACGCTTGGAAAGCACATTTCCATTTAAGTTAATGTCTGGAACTGGCTCGGGTTCCAGAGAATGGGCAGCACAAGTACTCTGTATTTTTTTAGCTAATACGAAACTCATCTATGATGTTGATCTGGACCCGCTGTCTCCTTTTTTCTTCCAGAACTCTGAGGCTATCTGATCTGGCCCAACCGCTTTTCGCTTTTTGGAATACTTAACCGCCTTCCCAACCTCGTCGACTGTGATGTCTGGTACTTCTTCTCGGTTAGGAGTAGTTTCTTCGGAAAACTGTTCATTAAAAAGTCCCTCACAATACTGCCGCCACCTGTGAAGAATTTTGTCGTCATCCACAAGAAGCTATCGCCCTGAGCATTGTTGGTAAACTTTGGCGTACGAATCTCTGGGCGTTTTTCCTTCTCTGAGCGGCAAATTTGAAGATGTTAGCGCCTTTATTCATTTAAAAAAAATTAAATTATTTAACAAAACAGGTCCTCTTCTCGAAATTTCCTTGTTTAAATGTTGATGTAAAAAGCATAATTCAAGTAACAGCTCAGAATAGGCAATCGTGAAATAAAACAATTGGTTACACTGGCTCATCTATCAATGCGTTTTTAGTCATAAATCTTGAATTAGATCTCTGTTAGTAGTTTGAGCATTTAAAAATGGCATAGTCTATGATGAAAACAAGCCTAGGACCTTGTCAAAAAGGAGGAAAATCATATCCTTTTCTCCAACTACACATAGTTAAATAAAAAATTTAAGAAATCAACACTAGTACTCTTGAAATCAGGGAAGCTCTAGCTACTGCCATGAATAAGCAATGCACACTCCGGGTTGTAGATCACTCCGGGCATCCAAGAAGGAAATGGGAACAGACCAACCGAACCGTTCAACTACATTACAACAGAATTTCTTATTAAAAATAATATATTTTAGGAAGCTAAAATGTCTTCTTAAGGATCTCGAATTAAGAGTGGAACTGTAAACAATATTTTAAGGATTCTTGTCCTAGTTCAGATATCGACGGGTCTGATTCAAAAATACTGGCTCTAGAAAATAACCCCCAAAATGAAAATGAAATAAAAAAATAAACCCCCAAAATTGAGGACTTATTTCATGGGTTTTTGGGGACTTATTTTATACTTCGAATTGAGGGGTTATATTAAAGTGACCCAGTAAAGAGTATTTATGGATGTTTTCCGAACTTTCGGTCCTGGTAGAGAGCTAAGAAAAGGGCAATAATATGTTTCATTAGTAATTTTTTTCTGCATAAATAAATAAAAAATAAAAAATAAATAGAGTGGCGCAACAGCTCGAGGTGAACCAGGGCCAACTTCTCAACAATGTATGCTGGTGTGTTAATTTCTTTACATACAAGGGGACCTACAATTTTTTTGCCGAATCCGAACGGCAGAAAAACTTTGAGAAGTTTTTTTCTTGAAAAACTTTGAGAAGTTTTTCAAGACAAATGATACTCTCGGAGGGCTTGTCAGACCCTCGCGGATGTGGGGACCGTGAAAAAGAACAAGTCTTTTTTTTCAGGTGACGATGGCAGGATTCGAACCCAGAGCGCGTAGTAAGGTCCACTCCGGCGTAGTAAGCACACACACTAACCACTACGCCACGGCACCTCACTTTTTTCTGCATAGCTAACTACATTACGCAGGGCTTTTGCAATAGGAAAATGAAATATTTTTTTTATTTTTTTGAGCATTTTGAACCCTTTGGGCAGAGGTAGAGTGCTTAAAAGAGGGCAATATCTTTTTTCTTCTTATTTTTTATGCAAAGTTTACTTCATTATTTTGCCTTTTGGCTATTCAAATAGATAAATAAAAAAAGGCGCTCCATAACGTGCATGAGAAGAAATTTTGGACCTCCGCTTGTTTTTTTTTTGCACCTTTTAAAGCTATTGGCATATTGAGTACAAATCTCAAAGTTTTCATCTTTGTGTTAATCTATCGCCCCTTCTCAACAAATAAAATTTACTCTCGCCCTACCTTATACCACCGATGCCTTACTTGAATTAAGCCCTAGCTACGGCCCTAGCTACGGCCCTGCTAAAATCACTTTACAATCTTTGACCCGCGGTTTTAGGGAACTGTAAACCAAATGATAGTCTAGTCAATCTGGGTCTGATTCCCACCGCTGCTGTAAGTGATCAGGTGTCTGCTTTCCTTGACGAACATGGTATTAAGCACGATAAAACCGTATGACTTGCAACGTTTAAGGTATTTTCACCAGAAGACTTCCTTGTGCCATACCTCTATGGCAGTCCACTATGGCAGTCTTCATAGTCCTCGTTAACCCGAAATGTCCGTTCAAGTCTCTGCCTACAAACAAAAGCTCTTTCTTTGGGATCGCCTTGATGAGATTAAGAAAATCTATCCAGAATGCACCTTTTTCTCTGCTTGCACCCAACGTGGGGAACATATGCACTAACGATATTCCACACATCAACTTGGATCACCAGCTTGAGAGACATCAACCGGTAACTTGGCTTTGAAATATTCAAGATGCCATCAAGTTGCTCTGCCGCAAGGATGATATTGATTCCGTTCTTCAGTTCCGTAGTAGTATACCCAACTAACATTTATTTTGTTTAAGATATATCTTGTATGCTTTTGTCTTTACATCCAAGAAACGAGCCCGATTTCCGGTGTTTCGCCATTTCGTCTCTTGGACACATAAGATTCTTAGCCTTCGAGTTCGTAGCTACGACAAGTCATGCTTCGAACATTCCAACTCGCGACCCTGACCTTGCGCTTAGGCAGTTGAATTATTTTGCTAACCCCCGGAAACCGACTAGGATCACTACAATGTAAGCCATAAGCAGTGCCTGGCGGGGCAGTTCCATTCGTAGAGTACCTTTCCATAATGCTCTTGTCCAAACGAATTCTTTTGTTCGACACGTGCAAGGTCCTTATTGTTGTTTGAACGTCCTTTTCCGACATTGGTTGTCTCCCAGTCATGTCCAACCACGGACTTACATAATGCACACTTGTGGAATAGTTGAAGATGTTGTACGTGTCGCGAGGCTCACTTAGGTGTTACAGTGGCCTAGACCCCTTGGTCGCCTTTTACGACAAGCGCTATTTTTTTCGGGGGGCGCTGCAGCCATATTCTCAGCCGTAGCAACACAGATCTCTCCAATTACGGTGATAATAGGTTTTTCATGAATATTCGCAATTTTTTTGGCTAAAATGCTATAAGAGAGCAGTACTAAAAGTTTCAAAGCTTTGTGGTTCAAGCATGGTGTGCCCTCAAAGGCTCGAAAACGGCATCTATTTTTAACTTAAAAAGTTTCTCAAAAACTTTTCAATATTTAAAAAATACTTAATTTTTTAATGATAATTAAATATTCACTAAGTTTAGTTTTTCTAGTTCTTACCTGGAGTTGTCTGAGCGTTCAAGCTCTACAATAAATAGAGTTGAAATCCTTACACCCCAAACAGTATAACGTATAGTCAAAAGTAATTCATATTTGTTGCAAAGAGAGTTAGTTTAATTTCAGTTGCATATGTTATTGCAAAAATGTAAAACGCTTTAACGGATAAAATGAGGCATTTTGTGTGTAATGCAGAAGTTCATATTTGAAGAAGCTTAAAATTTTATACTTAATGAGTCCGACAATTATAGGTTGCGACGTATAAAAGCATAAAAAGAAGTCCAACAAGTTCAACTTAGACTTGTTATAAATTTTATTACAATAACTGGACAAATTTTATTAAGAAACTGGTGATGGCGAATCAAAGCCTGTTGCTCTCAATATTTCAAAGAATCCGTGAAACAATTCCTTCGTGAAAGTGAGTTAAAGTCGTTTGACGGCGAGTCATTCGATTCGTATCTAATTCGCATAGCTCTTATTGCATCCATATGATCCACCATAAAGAGAACCCCTGGTTTATGCCATAGTTTTAAATATAAAATATTATATTTTGGATAAAGCAATTTTTTCATTGAGAAAACAACTTGAGGTATTTGCCGGCGGGATTTAAACTGATGGACGACGATCTTGTTGCGCCTGTATGACTTATTTGCCATATGGAGAACTATGTCGAATTATACCATATGACAATTATATAAGATACAATTCAAGTCAAATGAGATCAGGTGCAAGATATGTGGAACATTTTAAATCATAACCTGAAATTTGAAGAAATATATTGATATCATTTGGCCTTTCCAATCTCACCGAATTTTCTAATACATGGCCTAGTTGTGAAGCTCTCAAAACTTCATGCATATCTGCATTTACCAGTCGGTTTTAACTAGCTAACAATAACCTCGAAAGTTCCAACTACAAAAAAAAAATTAAATATTTAGTCAGTTCCACTTAAATGATGCTTAGGTAAATAATGTCCAGTTAATTGGCTCTAAAAGTCTTTGGAATTAAAGTTGGTAAAATAAAACCCTGAATAAGAAGCCAACGCCGCAACATGAGGATGCGTCGATACATAAATTCTCTGCTGCATCGATTCCACACAGCACAGTCCATAGTGGCGATCAAAGCAAACGAACGGGTATCCTTAAATCCACACCGTTTTGTCGTCAAATGCAAATGATTGCGCTTAAAGGGTACATCGAACATTTAAACCAAACATCCATATGTTGACCGGATTGGTGCACCATGATCGCATACCGAAGTTTCTCGCAAATGGGCAAATAGCACGTTCGTTGATCACACATCCACTTTTCGCGCACGTGATTTATCGAAACCGAAACATAGAGATGCTATACTCATGGAGAGATCTTAAATTATCTGTCGATCGCCATTTCGAAGGACTTGAAGAGGAGGATTCCGTTGAATTGCATGCCAGTAAAATATCTGGCTACACATAATGGCCAGGAAGAGATTTTCGCCGTTTGGGCAAATGTTTCGATACTTTCTAAGCTTACTTTCAGGGCACGGAGCAACAGGTATCACCCCAAGTTCACTTTGCACTGTACAGGTTTTTGAGCTCAGACCTCAAGGTGATGTTCTGTGGGACACAATCTTGGTGCAGTGCTGTGTGTATTTTATTTTATTCGACTGTAGTTCTCTATTGATTTTTCGCACCTCGTATAGATGCTTGCTTAACTGTCTCACATCACAGCTAAAACTCCAGCTCAATCTTCTGCGAACCTCCTTAAGCAGGGATACCAGTGGGCAGGCCATATATCGCGACTGCTTAACACGGTCGGGGGTTGGCAGTGCGCGAGTGTCGAGAATCGACTTCTCTGTCTGTTGCCACTAATAAAGATCTCAGGTGTGAACATTTTATTTTGCATTTAATTGATGGCATTGGCGAGGAATTTTTGGTGGTATTTTTGGTTTTCAGTTAACAACGGAGTGATTTCGGACGCGTCTTTCGTTTGCATCTTGTCGTCTTGTATACAACATTGTGGGTATTTCAGGCTGTACGATCTAAATCGCTTAATTTTCTGCCCACAGCGTACCAGCCCTGACCGCTTAAGGATGTTTTTTTATAACCAACTGGTGCACGAAGAGGACAGTCAATAGCGGTTGCGGTATATATTTTGTTTAACAAAACGATAACAAGTCTTTGGTGCTGCGAACCGGTAGATTTATAGGACGTAATATATGGGAATCAAGGGAAAAATTAAGGATAAGTAAATGCATTGCCAGAACTTTGAACGAGTCTGAATAGGTATGAATTTGAAATTGTTTAGTCAAGTAACAGTCCAATAGGAACCTACACAAATGAGGTCCTCACACCTCACTCTAGGAATTCAATCACAGCTTATGAATTTAAAACCGATATTCGAGCTAGAATACACGTGAAATTGCGTTTAATTTACATTAAAGTGACGTAATTCTGGAAGGTTTTTATAGCTTATTTTCAGAAGCATATTCCGTCGGAATAACCTCTTTTAACCTCTATTTCAATTGCAGTTCAATTAGATTTTTTTATTTTCATTTTGATTATTCACACTAAGTTTAGATTAGATTGTTAGTTGGGAGAGCCTTCCTTATGTTCTGACACCGCGGGCCTTTTACAAGCAGAGTATTTTGGCCTTCCTGGTGAAATCCTAGAACTATCCTTTTACATTGGAGGCAGTCATGACATTGGAGGCAGTCAAGACAAAAAACTTATCTGGAGGGATTTCGGCTATGTTCTCCGAGGGACTTATTTCTTCGCCCAGGATATTCTATACCTCAGTCGCAGGAGAGCCGGACAATCCGTGATTATGTGTAGAGAAGACTCATCGCTCTCGAGACAAAGCCTGCATGTGGAGTGCGGTAAAAGGCCTATGCCTATGCGATGGACATGTTTCTTCAGGGGCCTATGAAAGATTCCAGTGAAAATTTTTTAATTAGCCCTGTCCAAGTCCAAGTTGGACAGGGTATAAGACTTCCTAGGAAAGAATCTTTGAGAGCACTGCTTTCCAGGAATGTTAAGCCAGACTTCTTCGGAGACGATTCTGGCTAGGTTTTAGTAGAGTTCTTGAAGGGTCTTTTACTGACTCCACATAATGGCTCAGGACCTATGAGTGGTGTGAGCCTAGCAACTGGCTTTAGCTAGCGTGTCTGCTAATTTGTCGCCGATTAAAGTCACTGTAGGCTTGAGTTCAGTGAAGGATGACTAGGTTGTTATACCCGAGCCAGGGTATATAATAATTTTAATGCATAGTTTATAGCATATGCGTAGTTTCAAAAATTTTCCGAAATTGAACAGAGGTAAAATTTTAACCCTTCTGTTAGCAAAATTTATGATTCACCTGTTTCCAGGATAGTCGTATAGTCCGCAAACGTGGCCATAGCTGCCTCGCCATCTAGAGATATGTCTCTTATGTAGAGCAGGAACAGGGTCGGACCAAGGACACTTCCCTTGGGTACGCCAGTTCGAATTTGCTTTGAACTCAAGTATTCAGTTCCACACCCAACACGAAGGAGTCTGTTTTCGAGATAGTTTTTCAGTTTTCTAAACATTTCTTCCGGTAAGTTTTGCCGTAACTTATATTTCAAACCTTCGTGCCATACCTTGTCGAAGCCTTGCGATACGTCGAGGCATCGCAAAGCGCTGGGAACATTTTTTTCCCCTTCTAAGGCTTTTTCAGTTAAATGCGTTGTTCTGTATTCCGTTATTCTTGATCTATTGTGGAATGGTTAGGTCTGAAACCGAATTGGTGATCCGGGATCAAACGTCTTTCTGCAGTTATCGGTTGGAATCGCTTCAGCAGAAGTTTCTAGAATACTTTCGATATTATCGGCAGAAGCGATATAAGCCTATACAATTTTTTGCAATTTGCACATTTCCCCGGTTTTGGAACCATAATTACTTCAGCAACTTTCCATTGCCCTGGAACGTATAGAAGTCTAAGGGAAGCGTTTATCATATAAGGTAGCTTGACTAGCGCCTTTTTCGGTAGTTCTTTCAATGTTTCGCCAGTCAACGTAAGAGGCATTACTATTTTTAAGTTTGCTTATTGTCTGTCGAAGGTCAACTAACGACACTTTTTTCATTCTAAAGCTATCCGATTCCGCGTTGTTGTTTTGAACGTCAGCCAACGGCGGACCGTCGAACGGCTTGAATGTTTCTTCTACATGTTCAGCAAAAAAAATTTCAAGATATTCAATGATCTGACGATTTTTATAATCTTGGTGCATTTCTTTCATCTGGAAAGAGAGGTATTTCAAGAGAGTTTTGTCTGGGATGCCCTCTTGCCTTGCCATCTTCTAAGCGCTCTTCTCTTTTCACGAATTAATTCTTCGATTTCGAGCGAATGTTGTGCGTACATGCCCGTCGGTGCTTACTTCGTTCTTTTGGGACGAAGTGTTGTTCCAAGATGCGCTCTGAATTGCATCAATTCAATATCACATTTAAGCCAACACCCTTCTTACTTTCCTTTCTGAAGACGTCCCAGTTCATGATTTTGCTATCTAATCGAGATACCACCCATCTTCAAGATTACTCCAGACTGGTCTGAGTAAAGGTCATATTATTCTTCGACACACGAAAGGTATTATTGGAGTACCCTTTAGCGATGAAGAAGTCGACAAGGTCAGGGTTTTTATTCCTGTCGGTTGGCCAATACGCATTGGCTTCCCCATGGAAAAAAAGTTCACACAACGTTGAATACTGTTTTTGTACAGTAATCTCCCTCTTGTAGAATCGCATCTTGAACCCGAAAAGCATGCTTTGCGTTAAAGTCGCCCCCAATGATAAAATGGGACCCAATGAAGTCAAACATACGATCAAGATCGTCTTACACCAGTCTGAATCCCGGCGGGAAGTAACAAGATGCATTGTTGTTAGATAAAAGCAGTCAATTTTTACAGAAACTGAACTTATCTGCAAAGATCCTAGCTCAACTTCTGTGTTCTTGACTCTTGAAGTGCTTTATGCAGTTTTTGATGTAGAAAGAGGATCCTACTCTCGAATTTTGCGAAGGGTGATGTGCGTGATAGTCATTGTGACCTTTTATTTTGAGGCAAATATCAATATTATTTTTTCGTAGAAATTCTTCTAGTTCGTCTATTTTATTCAAAAGCCCGTTTGCATTAATATGGGGTTTGCGCTGACATGGTTCTCTTGTAAATTTTTCGAGGTTTTAACTCAAACTTGCTCGACCAAAGGCATCCTTTTGAGACCTCGTACCCCCTCCAACCGACATTCATTCCCTTAAGTAATAGATTTAGATAGATTAAATAGATAAAAACACCAACTGGACCTTGTTTAGAAGTCAAATGCGTGCAAAATTGCGTTCTTTTCCTATCATTATCCCAAACGATGCTGGTTCAGACCAAATAAACTCTGCTATCAATTTTTTCAAAAATCATTTCATAGAAGTGCCACTAACACACTGCTTGCAAACATAGTTCAGTTAATTAAAATCAGAAATGGCAAGAGAAGCAAACCAGAAATCGATACTTCAAAGCAGAAATTAACTTTTTAAATCGAATTATTAAGGAAGAATTAAAAAAATTTAGAAACCATTCCTGGAATTGTAAGCTACAAACACTTGAGAAAGGTAGCAAACCTTTCTGGAATGTTGTGAAAGTATTGAAAAAGCATCGTTCTTGTATTCCTGCATTAAGAGTTGGCAGGATTAATGGAGTTGGCAGATTTGATGTCGGGTACGGAAAAAGCAGAGGTACTGGCCCGAGAGTTTTCTATAAATAGCAACATTTCAAACAAACAAAGCACTAGTTTCAGTAATGATATTCGTGTTGACAATAATATAATTACTTTGGGTGATATCAGGAATACACTGCTGGGTTTAAGGTCCAGCAGGGCAGCCGGGTTCGATGGAATTAAAAATATTTTGTAAAAAACCTTTCTGAAAAAGGAAATAAATGCTTAGATTTACTTTTTAACGGTTGCGTCAAACTCGGTAATTTTCCAAATGAATGGAAGTCTGCAAAAGTTGTTCCTATTTTGAAGCCCGGAAAAATTGCTAATTTGCCGTCCAGCTATAGGCCCATCAGCTTACTCAGTTCACTTGGAAAATGTTTGAGAAAATACTAAAGCAGAAACTGTTGGTTCATATTCATGCCAATGATATTTTACCTGCTGAAAAGTTTGGTTTCCATAGATCCCATCATAGCACGATGCACCAAATCCATAGAATTACAAAGCATATTAAACTTGGTTTTCTTTCAGGCAAAAGCACACGAATGATTCTTTTGGACGTCGAAAAAGCATTCGACAAAGTTTGGCACGAAGGCTTACTTCACAAGATGCATAGGCTAAATGTTCCCTTGTATCTATTAAATATTGTACAATCGTTTTTATGTGAAAGAAATTTTATGGTTTCCGTCAATAGCATAATGTCCAAAAGTTACTCTAATTATGCAGGTGTACCTTAAGGCTCGGTGCTGGCGCCGATACTTTTTTTAGTATACATGTCTAATTTTCCTCGTTTTTCAAGTTGTGAGTCTGCTATCTTCGCTGATGCCACGTGTATTTTTGTGTCAGATGCATTTGGTTCCGTTATTGAAACCATCTTGCAGTATGCACTAAATACCATAACTAGCTATTGTCATAACTGGAAAATCAAAATAAATCCATCAAAGACTCAGGCTATCTTTTTTACCAGAAAAATAAATGTCTGCTTCTATCCAAGAAATAGAATTGAGGCGGGGTTCAAGCGGACTGGAAATCCAGCGCCAAATATCTTGGGGTCCGCCTTGATAAGATTTTAACGTTTGGCCTTCATCTGCAGCAAGTTTTAAAAAAGTACAGCTTTACAATAAGGACCCTTTATCCGTTTATTAATCGTAAGTCGAGCCTTAGCAATGAAAACAAACTTATAATTTTTAAGGTAATTTTTCAAGAGATAATGTTTTACGAGTCACCTATTTGGGGAAATAGTGCTAAAACGCATATACGCATATTACAAATTGCCTTTGAGATTACCCTGGCATTTTTCCACGCAACAGCTACATACTTTAGCCAACATTGAAAAAGTTTACGAAAGAATTGAAAGATTAAGTGACCGATATGAAATTTCATGTTTGTCTTCAGAAAATCACTTGATTTCAAATTTAGTCATTTAGTTATAGGTTGTATTTACACGTTAAAAATTAACAACTATCTTATTTAAAATATTTTCATTTATTTTTTTATTTGACTATTTATTAATTAATTTTCACAAATTATTTATTTATTTATATAAGTCATAGTTAGTTTTTTGTTTATATATAAATTTTCTAATTATTTATTTGTTATTAATTAATTTATTTAGTATATTACGTCTGTTATTCATAATAAATTCCACTTATTTATTTTACTTATTCTTTTTCTTTAATTAATGTTCATTAGCGTAGCCCTTAAGTTTGTGATATATTATTAGTTTTTGCAAAAGGTTTGAAATCAAGTCTTACAAAACCGCCCCCTCTCCTCTCAACACATGCATAACAAAGCATGCGCTGTGCATATAAGTCCATCATTCTTTTTATTCCAAACTTTTTTTTTTGTTAAATGAAGGTTTTTAGTAGCTTTTCCTTCAAGATGTATTTATCATGTTTTTTTTGTTTTGCTTAAAAAATTGTTTAAAAGTTTCAGAAGTAAGTTATAAAAAACCAACTCTGTAAATTGTGCAATGGTTATTATCAAAAAATGTATAGATTTATGCTACAATAAAATTATCTATCTATCTACATATCTGCCCGTTTTGTCAAATATAAGTTTGTTAATTTTAGTCTGATCCTCAAGTATTTCTAAAATTACAGCGAGGATCTGAGAGACTGCATCTGTTGTGGGCGATCTTGCCTTGCTTGATTTCGATCAAACCAGTGCCGGTTTTCTGCTGCACTTGAACTGGCGACGCTATTTTGTGGAGCTCTTACGTTTTCTTTCGCCAATCTCGCACTTTTGTCTCGGTCTTTAGCGTCTTTGGAATCTTTGGCTTAGGAGTTTCAGTCGTTTTTGGACGTTCAAGTTTTGGATTCTGTTCTGGAAGGCTTTCTCTAAGAAATTATAGTCCTTTTTACAGCTCAATAGCTACTTCACACCCTCCATAATTTGCTATGTGGTTTCCGTTGTAATTGGCGCAGACTGAGACCTGCGCGTCTACTTTACACTCTGTTGAGAGGTGCTTACCAGCGCACTCCCGCAACGTAGTTGTGTTTCGCAGTAAGCACTTGTGTGCCTGAATTTTTGGCAGCGCTTATACTGTGGTAAAAGTCTATTTCCCTTACGTATATAAGCATAGTCTTTGTTTATAACTATAATTAATGCTTTCTGTTAAATTTTAGCAAAGAAATAAGGAGAAAATAAGGAGAAAAAAAAATAAAAAAAATGTACTACATATTTCTTAAATAAGTAATAAAATAATTTTTAAAATGATAATTTTGAACTACGTTGGAGGACAATATGGAAACATGATCTACACAAATACAATATAATGTAATGTGGCGACAAGAAATAAAATGACATGCAGGAATCGCTGAATGCACCCACCGATTCAATTTACGAACACACCCAACTGTCATTCCAATCAGCTGACAGCAAACTGATATTAGAAGTTCGAATTTCGATATCGAGAAGATTTCCTCACCATAGAATTCAGAGGAAAAGTACCAATGGAAAATTACGAAAGGGGATTAGTATTCTCGATTATTCTTAGAGAAAGTAACAGAAGATGCTTAGTTTGTATAAATACACGGATGAAAACCTCGTACAGGGCAAAGATATTTCAAACGGTGACTTGTTAAAATCGATAGTAACGTAAAAAGTGATTGAATTGAAATAAAGTGTTGAATGGGAATGTTGAAAGTGAATTCTCAGCAGCAAAGTTGAATTAAGTGTGTTTTGAATTGAAATAATTTTTTTTTGATAAATAAAGTGTTTATTTCTGTAATTATAAAAGTTTTTTTTTAATACTAGGTTGGACGGAGGCTTAAACTCCAAAATCTTTCAAAGATACCGATACGCCCATTATAGCAGGTATATAATACCGAAGTAGCCGATATTGGTTATGCCCAATTTCCACGTGCTAAAAAAACACCCATTTAAGAGAGACACTATGAAAACTGCCAGAACGCACTTCATAGTAGTAAATTTTCGCTCTCTCATAATTCTTCTTGTGTTTATCGCATTGGGTAGGTTGCTATCCAGTGAATGCACCTACTAAAACCGTTCGTTCGTGCGCCTTCACCCTACGTCGCTAGATCGAAGGGTCTTGTTCTTTGTAGTCGTCGCTCGTTTTTTACATCGTTAAGAGAAAACAGATCATTTCATTGTTGCAATGAACATGAAGGCGAGCTTTCGAGTAAAGTTTGTTACGTCTTCGCTCACGGTAGCTATTCCTCTGTGAATATCACTATTCCTAATATACCATGGAGCTCGTTCACAATTGCTCTTAGTATCTTGTTTTGGAAAGTCTGCAACATGGACATGTTGCTCGGCTTGGCACAACCCCAAAGTTGTATACCGTATGTCCAGGACGGCTTTAACAACTGCCTGCACAAGAGCAGTTTGTTATATATGCTTAATTTCGAAAATCTTCCGATAAGCCAATACATTTCGCTGAGCCTAATCTCGAGCTAATCACGCTTTTTCTTAACGTTTGGTTATATACGAAATATCTAGGGATGACACTGGACGCTAAACTAAGGTGGAATAGTTTAGCGTCCAGTGTCATCCCTAGATATTTCGCCTCATTCGCATAAGGTATTTGTGCAGAATTTATGAACAGAGCTTAATTGTTAACCCTTCTGTAAGTAAAATTCACATGCGTAGACTTGTTCTCGTTAAGAGCGATTCGCCAAGTTTTCGTCCAGACACAAGTTCTATTCAATGCTCGTTAAAGGTTTCTCGTTGATGACTCAACTGATTCACCTGTTGCCAGGATGGCCGTATCGTCCGCAAACGGATATGATTTCGCCAGTGATCAGGTCGTAACCCGGGGCCTTATTATTTTTAAGTTTGTTTATTGTCTGTCGGAGTTCAACTAACGAAACTTTTTTCATTCTAAAGCTATCAGGTTCCGCTTTGTTGTTTTGAACGTAAGCCAACGGCGGACCGCCGAAAGGCTTGAATGTTTCTTCTAAATGTTCAGCAAACAAATTTGCTTTCTCTTTGTCTTCTCTTGCCCATTCGCCGTTAGTTTTTTTTATTCGTGCCGAGTGGATTATAGGTTTCTTGATAGACTTAACTGCTTTCCACAGCGAGTAGTTTGAGCTCCTATCCGCCCACAAACCTTCAAGGTATTCAGTGGTCTCAGGATTTTTAAAATCTTGCAACATTTCTTTCAGTTTGTTAGAGAGGTGGTTCAAGAGGGTTTTGTCTGGGGGAGCCCTCGTGCCTTGCCATCTCCTACGCGCTCTTCTCTTTTCACGAATCAATTCATCGATTTCAAGCGGATATGTTTTACGTACATGCCCGTCGGTGCTAACTGCGTTCTTTTGGGACGAATTGTTGTTCCAAGCAGTGCTCTGAATTGCTTCAATGAATTTGTCAACTGCGGTTTCTAACTCGAAAGGAGTTTTCAATGGCACATTCAAGCCAACACCCTCCTTACAGTCCTTTCTGAAGGCGTCCCAGTTCATGTTTTTGCTAGCTAATCTAGGAGCTCTTTCTATTTCCGCCAGTCTTCCATCCATCTTCAAGATTACTCCTGAGTGGTCTGAGCAAAGATCATAACACTCTTCAATTCGCGTAAGGTATTTAGGGTACCCTTTAGCGATGAAAAAATCGACAAGGTCAGGCTTTTTATTCCTATCGGTTGGCCAATAGGTTGGCTTACCCGTGGAGAAAAAGTCCACCCCACGCTTCATACTATTTTTGTACAGTATGAAGCGTTCTGCCTCTTGTTGAATTGCATCGTGAGCCCCAAAAAGTATGCTTCGCGTTAAAGCCACCCCCAATCATAAAATTGGACCCAATGAAGTCATACATACGATCAAGATCGTCTTCCACCAGTATATATCCTGGCGGGAAATAACAAGATGCAATGTTATAATGAGTCAATTTTTACAGAAACTGAACTGATCTACATAGAGTCTAGCTCAACTTCTGTGTTCTTGAAGTGCTTTATGCAGTTCTTAATGTAGAGGGAGGATCCTCCTCTCGAATTTTGTGAAGGGTGATGTTCGTGATAGTCATTGTAACCTTTAAGTTTGGGACTAGACCCGTTTTTAAGGTGAGCTTCCGTTATCGTGCAAATATCAATATTATTTTTCCGTAGAAATACTTCTAGTTCGTCTATTTTATTCGGAAGGCCGTTTGAATTCCATGTTAGTATTTTAAATAACTGTTTCAAATTAATGTTCTCTTGTAATTTTTTCGAGGGTTAAACTCGAACTTGCTCAGTTTGTCAAATTTAAGTTTGTTGATTTAAGTCTGATCCTCAAGTTTTTTCATGATTACAGATGATTTCTGAGACACTGCACCTGTTGTGGGCGATCTTGCCTTGTTTTCGTTTGCCTTAACCTGTGCGTATAATTTCGGTCCGACCAGTGGCGGTTTCTCCGCTGCACCTGAACTGGCGCCGCTTCCTGGTCTGGCGTGACTGGTCGGCGTCTGCTATCCAGTTTAGGGTCGGCCGAATATTAAACACTTCTTTCTCTTCCAATGCGTAAATAGAAAGGACAAAAATTAGATGCATGCCGGTTGCATTTATGATATACTTTTTGCACAGCTTTGATGTTTCTGTGCAGAGTTTTCATGCTCCGTACTGGCTCATCAGCTTTCGCGTGTTGGATGAGGAGTTACTTTTCTTTACTATCTTTTCTTTACTAAAGTATACTTAGAAAAGAATTTATTGAAATCAGAAACTCCACTTTAAAGATGAGCTTAACCTTCAAAAAAAGCCGACGGACCGCTCTGTGTATGTTTTCATACATCAAGGCTTTTTTATTTAACATTTGGTTTTTACTTGATAACGTCCCCTTATAGTGGGCGTGGTGAATTTTTTTTTTCATATGAGCTGATAGTATACGTATATATAAAATACAGTGGTGGAAATTCGATTATGAACAACAACATTTCTTTCTATTAGCGGTCCGCACAAAAATGGAAAAAGGACCTCTTATGTTATCAATTCGTTGTACAACCGTCCGTCCAATCGCGTTATAACTTCTAATTCGGAACGGTAAATCGTAGAATGACAAAATTTGGTGTGCTCTTAAACTTCGAAAATAGACAGAGTACTCAAAGAGGCCAATTTTTTTTAAGCACAAATAGCGGTTTAATTACAGTCTGAAGTTTCATGGGAAAATGGATTAAATGTTTTTTAATACTTTTTTAAGAAGCTTAGCAGATAAGAACTAGAAAAACGAAACTTATGTTGAGTAAATGCTGAACTCAAACGAAGAAATCAATTTTTTTGAAAGTATTGAAAGGTTTTTAGTTAAAAATAGTGGGAGGGTTACAATCCGCTTAGCCGAACTGTTGGATACCCCATCCTTATTTGACCACTGTCAAGCTCCGAATTGTGTCATAAATCTTGGTTGTTTAATTCCAATTTCATTTAACTTGAATTGTATTTAGAATTTCTCAGTTAAAAACCTTCTCTCTAAGAAAGGGCGTGGCATCTGCCCCTTCTCACCGTATTCATACCCGACCCAGGGTATAATACGGTACAATAAGTTTGATGTAAAATTTGTAACGCAGTGAAATAATCACGGTAGAACCCTAAGACCTTTTAGAGATATGAACGGGACCGACAGGAGAATCGATTAAGCCATGTCCGTCCGTCCGTATGTAAACAACTTTTAGGCCTTAAATTTTAAGGCAGAGAAATGAAATTTGGTGGGTTGGTTGGAAGTCCAGTCCTTCAGATCAAGTTTGAAAATAAGCTGAATCCGCCCACAGACACGCCCACTACAGGCCTGTATGTGCGACCATCTCTAATCTAAAAAAATACACTTTGCAAATTTTAGCTATTAGCCCTACCGCATCCATTTTTGGTACGTAACATTGCCTTATAATTGTCTTTAAGGAAGCCAAAAAATTTTAGCTTTTTGTTGGCCACGCCCACTTTTTAAGGGTCTTTAGCTTTAAATGACTGTTTTTCAATAAATATATATGAAATTTGACAAAAAATTATATGACAAAAGCTGTAGATATTAGCATTTTCTAACTTTTATGTAAACATTGTATGTGCCTTCGCCCACTTTTGTGGGTGTGGCGTTAAAAAAGTGATTTTTTTAGTTAAAAAGGCGGAGTTTTAGGCCGAAATGTATGCAACCACCTAGTACAAAGCATTCAATAATTATAATTTTGTATCCCGCCCACTTTTTGGAGAGGTGGCAGTTTTCTTTTTGGTACGGTCGGGTATTTTGCAATCCGTCGTAGGTGGATTGAAGCTTTTGCATACCCACTGTTGCACTTTCTCACTTGTTTTGTTTATATTTTTTTATCAAAAATGGTATACACGTGTTGATTGCATATTCATATTAAAAATTTGGTTTATACTTAAAAATGCACCCAAAAGTTGGCGTGGCGAAAATTTATTCACTTGGGTTGATAGCTTACGCATATATCTGAACATTTTAATGTTAATTTTTTTTTGGATTTAAAGCAAATATATGAAAAAAAAACCGTTTATTAGAATACATATTAAGGATGACAACGCCTACAAGGGGGTGGTGATCGCTTTTTTTTTTAATGCCAATCACAATACACTAAAGCGAGGATATTGCATACCAAATTTCAGCTTCCAGCGACAACTTTTATTTTTCACGCTATTAAGCAAAGTGGGCGTGTCAGTGGGCGGATTTCGAAAAACTCTACACCGGTACTGCTTCGGGACCTACAAAGAACAGATGTCAAGTTTCAAGTTCCTAGCTCAAAATTTAAGGCCTAAAAACTACCGACAGACGGACAGACGGACATCGTTCATTCGACTTACAATTCGGTCCCGATCTTATGCCCTTAAGGTCTTGGAGGTCTACGGTGATTATTTCTCTATGTTACAAACTATGAATCAAACTTAATATACCTCCTATCCCATGGGATGGGGTATAAATAGAGTTAACCAGTGAGTAAGTGCTACAGTGTGTACGCAGAAGTTACAGTCCGTAAAACGGACCGTTGATTACCCCATCTTATCCCACATTGTAAAATGCTGATGGCAAAGTTATTTATTGACATTTTATAAGTAATGCAGACTTCGAAAAGGGGCGTGGTCCAATCGCCCCTAATTACAAACTATTAATTATAAGATACTTCCACAGATATTTCCAATTTACACTTAAATGTACGTTAAAATGCAATTTTTTGGTTCATTTCAATATTTTTGAAAAATCGACCCCTAAAAGGGGACGTGGCTAAAAACTTTATATGAACAAAATCTGGACTGATGTTTCGTTTGCCTTACCTGCTACTTTTTTTTTCATGCATTCCTAAATTAGGCTCAAGGCCAGTCGAAATTAAGTTTTTCTGGAAAATTTTAGGTTTTTCTTCAATTCTGTCTCCAAATGTAGCGTGGCCCAAAGTCGCAATTTTTTTTTCAATTTCGAGCAAAAATATTGAGTAAACTGCATTGGAAAATTTACCCTCAAAATAGATGCCACGCTCACTAGAGGAGGTTTACCAATTAAATTTGTCTTTTTTGTGTCTTACATTCATTAAGGGATGGTAAGTATCGAATTTCAGCCTTTTAGAACATCTTACAGTTTTGAAAACTCTGGAGGTAGTTGCACATTTAGACCGATTATGGGCGTGTCTTTGGGCGGATTTCAAAAATGTTTACACTTGTACTGACTCGCATGACGTGGACCTTACGTACGAGGTTTCAGCACTGTAGCTCAAAATTTAAGGCCTAAAAACATGTAACTTAAGACGGTTTCGATTCACAATTTGGTCTCGATCATATGCCCTTAAGGTCTTGGGGGTCTACCATTATTATTTCAACGTGTTACAAACTATGTGACAAACTTAATATACCTCCTATCCTATGGGATGGGGTATAAAAATGGATGACGTTTTTTAGGTGTTTGACGCCATAACTTTAGAACTTTAAACCGTGCTTATTGCAGCAAAGTCAATATTGAACACTCATTTAAAGCAAGTCAAATTTAACGGAGTCATTCAGTGATATCTTTCAGAAAAAAGTTTAATACTGCCGTTTTGACGTATGTTCTAAAAAAAACTCGAAAAAATCTCCATTGTTATTAAGAGAAATTTTATAAAAAAAATTACACGAACCAGAAAATATCAAAAATTTTAAGTTAAATTATGGTGATTTTTAAAGTCTCAAAACCTTCGGAGATTTAACAAAAAAACATTAAAGCATTTTCAAAAACAATTTTTTAAAAACTTCTAGTAAAGGGTAATTTTTTAGCTGGTTTGGTTTTGGCAACACTGGTTTTAACAGCTGACGTGTGTTTAGTACCTTGTGTCACTGTCAAACAGCTTTAGTTTGGTTTGCAATTTAACCATGGATCGTCTTACAAATGAACAACGCTTGCAAATTATTGAATTTTACTATCAAAATTCGTGTTTGGTTCGAAATGTTCATCGCGCGCTGCATGGCGCAATTGCGAGGCGAGTTTGCTGAACAGTTAATTTCACGTTTCGGGCCGGTCAATTGGCCGCCTAGATCGTGCGATTTGACACCATAAGATTATTTTTTGTGGGGGTATGTCAAGGCTAATGTCTATAGGGACAAGCCCGCTTCGATTGACGCACTGGAAGCCAACATCCATGCATTCATTCGTGAGATACCGGCCGATATGTGTGAAAGAGTATGCCAAAATTGGGCTCAGCGGAAGGGCTACCTGAGACGCAGCCGCGGTCAACATTTGCATGAAATTATTTTTAAACATTAAATTGCAAGGTTCAAACTATCGATTCAAATAAATATTTCATTAATTTTTTCGAATTTTTTGTGTTTTTTTTTTTAAAAAAGTTTTCAACCTCTTAAAAAATCACCCGTTATATTAACGTTAAAAGTAAACTAGTTCGGGTTTAGTTAATGTACAAAGCGTACAAAATGAAAGCAAGCTGCGTTAAAATATTTTTAAATTTCCATTTCTGAGAAACACAATGCTCGCGCAGATGGTTGTGCTATTGAATAAAAAGTGTAACGGGAACGGGTTGGGCAAATAAAAAATTAATATGCAATTTGTTAATTTTTTCTTTAGTTTTTTGTTTGTTTGTCTTTTTTTATACCCGACCGAGGGTATACTAATGCCCACTTTTGGGGCGCGACCTATACAAATTATATATGAATTCGGGGCAAGACACTTCAAGATTAAGTGTTATACATGGTACATAGGGCCGGGTATATAGAAGTTTGTCTCAGACAAGCTCTTACACTTACACACTTGTTTTTTAATTTTGTCGACGCCTCCTTTGCCAATCTCGTACTTTTGATCGGCTTTGGCGTCTTTGGAGTCTTTGGCTTAGGAGTTTTAGCAGTTTTTGGACGTCGTAGCAATTTGTTAATTTTTTCTTTAGTTTTTTGTTTGTTTGTCTTTTTTTATACCCGGCCGAGGGTATACTAATGCCCACTTTTGGGGCGCGACCTATACAAATTATATATGAATTCGGGGCAAGACACTTCAAGATTAAGTGTTATACATGGTACATAGGGTCGGGTATATAGAAGTTTGTCTCAGACAAGCTCTTACACTTACTCACTTGTTTTTTAATTTTGTCGACGCCTCCTTTGCCAATCTCGCACTTTTGATCGGCTTTGGCGTCTTTGGAGTATTTGGCTTAGGAGTTTTAGCAGTTTTTGGACGTCCTAGCAATTTGTTAATTTTTCCTTTAGTTTTTTGTTTGTTTGTCTTTTTTTATACCCGACCGAGGGTATACTAATGCCCACTCTTGGGGCGCGACCTATACAAATTATATATGAATTCGGGGCAAGACACTTCAAGATTAAGTGTTATACATGGTACATAGGGTCGGGTATATAGAAGTTTGTCTCAGACAAGCTCTTACACTTACTCACTTGTTTTTTAATTTTGTCGACGCCTCCTTTGACAATCTCGCACTTTTGATCGGCTTTGGCGTCTTTGGAGTCTTTGGCTTAGGAGTTTTAGCAGTTTTTGGACGTCCTAGGCTTTGATTCTGACCTCTAGTACTTTCCTTAAGGGGTTCTCGTCCCTTTTTCAGCTCTATGGCTACTTTGCATCCTCGATAGTTTGCGGGGTGGTTTCCGTGGCAATTGGCGCAAACTGCTGGAGCCTTTATGTCAACTTTGCACTCTGTTGAGAGGTGTTTTCCGGCACATTTTACGCAACGTGCTTCTTTTTGGCAGTAGGCACTTGTGTGCCTGAATTCTTGGCATCGCTTACACTGTGGTATTAGTCTGTTGCCCTTTCGCATGGGTTCGATTTTAACCCTGATGTTAAGTATCATTTTTCTTTTATAAACATCGTTTATGCTCTCAGTTCTTTCAAAGGAGAGCATAAAAATTGGAAGGCCGCGTCTGATCACAGTGTCTCTTTCTCCTTTCGTGCGTTGCTTTTCCTTTTTAATGATATTGACGGCATCAATAATTTTAAGGCCTTTATTTTTTACGTCTTTTACGACGTCTTCTTTTGTGCATGATGGGTGGAGCCCCCTTACAATGACTCGCAGTGGTTTTTCGTACTTATTTTGATAAGTATACCACTCGATTCTTTCTGCTGTCAGTCTAAGAGACAGTGCGCGATAGGAATCGGCGTTGTCAACATTTACTTTCCACACGTTATTTCGGTGCGAAGTAAGCTTATAGTTTTCTGTTCTCACCGTGTTTGCAAGAAGGTTGCGCAATCTCCCGAAGTCTGCCATCCCGACGATGTTTATTGTGGGAGGTGGACGAATTTTCGCCTCTGGTTTAGCCTTGTTTGAGCCAGAGGGCTTATCTTCTTTTTGTATTACTTCGGGAGAGGAATTCGCCTTTCGCTTCTTGCTAGACCTTTTCCTTGAGACTGAATCGGTCTCAAGTGCAAGTTCGTCCTCGTCCGTGGAGTATTCGACTGCTGGTCGGTTCGGTGTTACACACGCTTTCGTTACCTCACTGTCTTTCGTTAAACGAGTATTTTTAATATCCTCGTTTTCTTTTCGCAAAGAGTCAACTTCCATTTTTAGATCTTGGAAGAGCCGCTCCATTTCAGTAAGCTTAGCTCGGAGTTCATTATTCTCCTTTTCTAAGCTCTTAATTTTCACAGAGTCCTGGTTTACCGGTGGACTGCTTTTTCCGGGTATGTTCGATCTAGGTGGTGGTGATCGATTTAGTTTTGTCCTTTTCTCAAAAGGATTTATAAGCAATAAAAGGCTCTCCCCAGAATCCGTAGAGCCTGCCTCCGAAGAGGGTGGCAGGGTGGATTTTCTAGCATAGCTGGGCTGCCACATGGGGTAATCAAATCTTTCGTTTTGTTCATTGCCCTTTTTTTAACTTTTCGTTTTTATGAGAAATAGGTAAGTCACTTCTATTTTCATTTTTAAATACAGCCGCCCCTTTGGAGACAGACGCCGACCAGTGAGCCGCACAATGTGTGACAGACGCTTCTGGATTTTAGTTTAACCTTCAGATTCATCTATAAGTTAAAACCTTACTGCCAAAAGTTGCCCCAAATGGAGCAGCATCGGCAACATCCGTTGAAACATTAAAGAATATTTCTTCCGGTGTATTTTAGTCGGCTCTTACGACAGGCATACCTTACCTCAAGGCTATTCTAACCCCGACCTTGCAGGAGAATGAGCGGCGCCAGCTCAAGTGCAGCGGAGAAACCACCACTGGTCGGACCGAAATCATACGCACAGGTTGCGGCAAACGAAAACAGGGCAAGATTTCCTACAACAGATGCAGTGTCACAGAAACTTGAGGATCAGACTAAAATCAACAAAGTTATATTTGACAAACTGAGCAAGCTCGAGTTTAAGCCTCGAAAAAATTACAAGAGAACATGAATATGAAACAGTTATTTAAAATACTAACATGGAATGCAAACGGCCTTCTGAATAAAATAGACGAACTAGAAGTATTTCTACGGAAAAACAATATTGATATTTGCATGATTACGGAAAGTCACCTTAAAAACGGGTCTACACCCAAACTTAAAGGTTACAATGACTATCACGCACATCACCCTTCACAAAATTCGAGAGGAGGATACTCCCTCTACATTAAGGACTGCATAAAGCACTTCAAGAACACAGAATTTGAGCTAGACTCTATGCAGATCAGTTCAGTTTCTGTAAAAATTGACTGCTTAGATTATAACATTGCATCTTGTTATTTCCCGCCAGGATATAGACTGGTGGAAGACGATCTTGATCGTATGTATAACTTCATTGGGTCCAATTTTATCATTGGGGGTGACTTTAACGCGAAGAATACTTTTTGGGGCTCACGATGCAATTCAACAAGAGGCAGATTACTGTACAAAAATAGTATGAAGCGTGGGGTGGACTTTTTCTCCACGGGTAAGCCAACATATTGGCCAACCGATAGGAATAAAAAGCCTGACCTTGTCGATTTTTTCATTGCTAAAGGGTACCCCAAATACCTTACGCGAATTGAAGAGTGTTATGATCTTTGCTCAGACCACTCAGGAGTAATCTTGAAGATGGGTGGAAGACTGGCGAAAATGGAAAGAGCTCCTAGATTAGCTAGCAAAAACATGAACTGGGACGCTTTCAGAAAGGACTGTAAGGAGGGTGTTGGCTTGAATGTGCCATTGAAAACTCCTTTCGAGTTAGAAACCACAGTTGACAAATTCATTGAAGCAATTCAGAGCGCTGCTTGGAACAACAATTCGTCCCAAAAGAACGCAGTTAGCGCCGACGGGCATGTACGTAAAACATATCCGCTCGAAATCGAAGAATTGATTCGTGAAAAGAGAAGAGCGCGTAGGAGATGGCAAGGCACGAGGGCTCCCCCAGACAAAACCCTCTTGAACCACCTCTCTAACAAACTGAAAGGAATGTTGCAAGATCTTAAAAGAATTTGTGAGACCACTGAATACCTTGAAGGCTTGTCGGCGGATAGAAGCTCAAACTACTAGCTGTGGAAAGCATTTAAGTCTATCAAGAAACCTATAATCCACTCGGCACCAATAAAAAAAAACTAACGGCGAATGGGCAAGAGAAGACAAAGAGAAAACAAATTTGTTTGCTGAACATTTAGAAGAAACATTCAAGCCTTTCGACGGTCCGCCGTTGGCTGACGTTCTAAACAACAACGCGGAACCTGATGGCTTTAGAATGAAAAAAGTTTCGTTAGTTGAACTCCGACAGACAATAAGCAAACTTAAAAATAATAAGGCCCCGGGTTACGACCTGATCATTGGCGAAATATTGAAAGAGCTATCAAAAAAGGCATCAGTCAAGTTTCTTTATATGATAAACGCTTCTCTTAGGCTTCTATACGTTTCAAGACAATGGAAAGTTGCTGAAGTCATTATGGTTCCGAAACCGGGGAAATGCGCAAATGATAAAAAATCTTATAGGCCCATATCGCTTCTGCCGATAACATCGAAAGTATTCGAGAAACTTCTGCTGAAGCGATTACAACCTATAATTGCAGAAAGACGCTTGATCCCGGACCATCAATTCGGTTTCAGACCTAACCATTCGACAATAGATCAAGTCTACAGAATAACGCATGAAATTGAAAATGCCTTAGAAGGGGAAAAAATATGTTCAAGTTTTTCGGACACTTTCCAAAACAAGACACTAAGAGCAATTGTGAATGCTCCATGGTATATTAGGAATAGCGATATTCACAGAGATTTAGGAATAGCTACCGTGGGCGAAGAAGTAACAAACTTCGCTCGAAAGCTAAATGCTCGCCTTGATGTTCATTGCAACAATGAAATGATCCGTACTCTAAAGGAGACTCTTAACGATGTTAACAACGAGCGACGACTACAAAGAACAAGACCCTTCGATCTAGCGACGTAGGGTGAAGTCGCATGAATGAACGACTTAATAGGTGCATTCACTGGAAAGCAACCTATCCAATGCGATTAACACTACGGAAGCGTAAACTACTTGTTAAGTTAACTTAGTTGTAGTCAAGAAGTAACGGGTGATTTTTTTGCTGGTTTGGTTTTGGCAACACTGGTTTTGACAGCTGACGTGTGTTTAGTACCTTGTGTCACTGTCAAACAGCTTTGTCAAACAGTTTGCAATTTAACCATGGATCGTCTTACAAATGAACAACGCTTGCAAATTATTGAATGTTACTATCAAAATTCGTGCTCGGTTCGAAATGTTCATCGCGCGCTGCTTCCATTTTATGGTCGGCATTCTCGACCTTCTGAGCAGTCTATTCGGAAGATTGTGACCAAATTTCGCACCAAATTTACTTTGTTGGACATTAAACCACCAACACGTTTACGTACTGTGCGTAGTGAAGAAAATATTGCGGCCGTATCGGCTAGTGTGACAGAAGACCGCGAAATGTCGATTCGGCGCCGTTCCCAGCAGTTAGGCCTTTGTTACAGCACTACGTGGAGTATGCCAAAATTGGACTCAGCGGATGGGCTACCTGAGACGCAGCCGCGGTCAACATTAGCATGAAATTATCTTTAAACATTAAATTGCAAGGTTCAAACTATCGATTCAAATAAATAATTCATAAATTTTTCGAATTTTTTGTGTTTTTTTTTTTAAAAAAGTTCTCAACCTCTTAAAAAATCACCCGTTATTATGAGAGATCGAAAATTTACTACAATGAAGTGCGTTCTGGCGGTTTCATAGTGTCTCTCATAAATGGGTGGTTTTTTAGCACGTGGAAATCGGGCATAACCAATATCGGCTACTTCGGTATTATGTACCTGCTATAGAGGGCGTATTGGTATCTTTGAAAGATTTTGGAGTTTTAGCCTCCGTCCATCCTAGTATTCAGAAAAAAAAAAAAAAAAAATTTTAGCGGTCCGTCCAAAAATGGAAGAAGGACCTCTTATGGTATCGCTACGTTGTCCGTCCGTCCGTTCAATCGCTTTATAACTTCTGAACGGTAAGTCGTAGAAAGACAAAATTTGGTGTGCGTATAAACTGCGGAAATAGTCAGAGAATGCAAAGAGGGAAACTTTTTTAAGCACAAATAACGGTTTTATTACAGTTTGAAAATTCATGTGAAAATGGACTTAATTTTTTTCAGTGTTTTTTTTTAAGAAGTTTAGTAGGCAAGAACTAGAAAAACGAAACTTATTTTTAAGAAATACTAAACTTTAATTAAAAAATAAAACCTTTTGAAAATATGAAAACGTTTTTGAGATATGAAGGTCGAAAATGCATGACGTTTTGCAAAGTGTTGGAGGCCATAACTTTTGAACGGCTTATCGCTCAAAATCAATATTGAACACACGTATAAAGCAACGCAAAGTAAACCAAGTGCTTAGTGCAAAAACAGTTTGAGTACTGCAGTCTTGACGCATTTTCAAAAAAAAAACGCAAAAATGCATGAAAAAAACGTGTGCGCCCCCCCCCCCCCCTTATCTCCGGTGCTGTTTGGTGGAATGAAAAAAATCAAACGTAGGTATCAGAAATAATTCGAAATTTTAAGGAAAATTATAGCGGATTTTTAAATTTCAAAATCTAAAAATCAAAATCTAAAATTTAAATGAAAAACATAAAAACATTTTCAAAAAAAATTTGTTTAAGAGCTTAACGGTATAAGCGATCTTTTTCGGATTCGGTTAAAGTACAAGGCTTACAAAAAGAAGGAAGGCTGCGTTAAAATTTTTTTAAATTGTCGTTTTTAACCTAAGTTTTTAGAAGCCTATTTAAAAAACGAAATAAAAAAGGAGCTTGTTTTACCGTTTGCGCATAAACCGGCCATAGAATTAAGAATTAAAAAAAAACAGTGAGTAAGTGCTGCAGTGTGTACGCAGAAGTTAAAGTCCGTAAAACGGACCGTTGAATACCCCATCCTACCCCACATTGTAAAATGCTGATGGCATAGCTATTTTTTGACATTTTATATGTAATGCAAACTTCGAAAAGGGGCGTGGTTCAACCGCCCCTCATTACAAACTATTAATTATAAGATATTTCCACAGATATTTCCAAGTTGCACTTAAATAAACGTAAAAATGCAATTTTTTGGTTCAAATTCAATATTTTTGTAAAATCGACCCCTAAAAAGGGGCGTGGCTAAAAACTTTGTATGAACGAAATCTGGACTGAAGTCTCGTTAACCTAACCTGCTACTTTTTTTTGTTTATCGTTTTCCTAAATTAGGCTCGAGGCCAGTCGAAATTAAGTTTTTCTGGAAAATTTTAGGTTTTTCTTCAATTCTGCCTCCAAATGTGGGCGAGTCAAAAGTCTTGTATGAACAAAATGTGGAACTAAGCGTTTTCTACATAAAATATTAAACAATTTTCTTCAATTTCGAGCAAAAATATTGAGTAAACTGCAATTGAAAATTTACCCTTAAAATAGATGCCACTCCCACTAGAGGAGGTTTGCCAATTAAATTTTTAACTTTTTTGTGTCTTATATTCACTAAGAGATGCTAAATGTCAAATTTCAGCCTTTTAGAACGTCTTACAGTTTTGAAAACTCTGGAGTAAGTTGCACATTTAGACCGATTGTAGGCGTGTCTTTGGGCGGATTTCAAAAATTTTTACATTTGTACTGCTTCGCATGACGTGCAGCTTACGTAAACCAAGCTCAAAATTTAAGGCCTAAAAACATTTGACATACAGATGGACGGACTGACGGACGGACATGGCTCATTCGATTCAGAATTCGGTCTCGATCATATGCCCTTAAGGTCTTGGGGGTCTACCATTATTATTTCACCGTGTTACAAACTATGTGACAAACTTTATATACCTCCTATCCTATTGGATGGGGTATAAACATCCAAGGCTAGTGCTGTTGTGCTATTGGAAAAAAGTCTAACGGGAACAGGAAAAAACTTCAAAATATTTGTTTTGTGGATTTGAAATTTAAAAAATTATAAAAAAGGTCAAAAGAACGCATGTCTCCCCCTCTATCTCGGTATCCATCTAAACGGTATAAAGCATAAATTTTAAATTAACATCGGGAATAGTACATCTTCTTAAATTTTATACAAAACTATAGCAGACTTCGAATATTCAAAAACTTGGAAGATTTAACCGAAAAACGTGAAAACATTTTTGAAAACTATTTTTTAAAGATTTCTAGTTCCTTAACGGTTTGTTTAAATTTGGCTGAAGTAGGCACCTGTCATTTTCTTTATTTTTTAACATTTGTCAACAATAAAAATATGTTATATAGCAATTTTATATATATCTATGTTTTCTTCTGCTTGTTATTTTTAGAATTAAGCCTTTCATTTCTACATTAAATTAAATAAAAAAAATAAAATGTTTAATTTAATACTTTTTGCATTTCTGAGAATTATGTGCCGGTCAAAGTTAAACTAAGGGCAGGGAAACATTGACCTCACAGATTTTGATTCAAAACTACCCTAAAATATATATTTTTTTAGAGTTTGGATGCGTTTCTTCATAGTTGTTAACATAGCCCCTAATTTGAAGGAGATAAGCCCAGTCTCACAATATTTGGTAAGTTTTTGCGTTAATTTTAGGTTCCAAATCGGTCCATGTTTGGCAAGTTGACGGTATGTAATGTTTTAAAGGCAAGCGAACTGCATCAAAAACGTTTCAAAATTGCCGTTTTCGACCCTAAGTTTTTAGCCCATTCAAACAAGCGAAATAAGAAACAGCATATTTTTACCGTTTTCTCAGAAATACTTGTCCGCAGAATTTGAGAAAAGTGGCAAATGCTAGCACAGGTGGTTGTAAAATTCATCAAAAACTCTAACGGTTATTAAAAATAATCGAAATTGCTGTTTTATGGGTTTCAAATTATAAAAATCCTAAAAAAGGCCAAGAAAGAGTACGTCCTTCCCTCTGTTTTCGAAACGGTAAAGCTTTTTTTTAGTTATATGGGCAAAAAAAAAAATATTTATAAATAAACACATACGAAGAACATTTATTGCTTAGCGCACAACAATTGCATTCGCCTAGTATCTTTTCCAAATCGGTCATTTATCACTTCAAAAAATGATGTCTTCTCTTTGGTACGATTTCGATGTGGATGTACGTCATACATCTTGAATCAAGTCTTTCATCAGTAATGGTAGATCTTAAATATGTCTTAACTTTTCGTATAGTGCTAAACGATCGCTCAGCGGTACATTGTGGTTGCTGGAATCGAGAGCAAAGAGCTGAAAAAATCGATTGGTAAAACTCCTCGACTTCGTTCAATACATTGCAGATGTTTGGGAACTCATTTTCTTCAGCATGTTTTTTCTTTTTATACTATACATATTATATAATATATATTTTAATTAATGTGTGATAGCTTGTGATTGTTTGCATAACTTTATTGTGGAACATTAAGTTGCGTCTCGAAAAATTGTAATTTTTATGAAATCTATTACACAAAACCACTGCTAAACGTATTATTTACAGTTCTGACCACGACTTTAATAAATATATAAAGGTATAACGTTGTACCAAAAGGTATAACTTGTAACGGAAAACTAACTTAAGCCTTACGTTTGCCCCTAAAAACTATTGCCAGCTTGAACGTCATTTAAAATGATCCTGCTATAGCAAATTTGTATAGGTATTTTAACTTTTGAACCCTATCTTAACCATATATATCTTAACCTTCAAATAGATGTAAAAAAAAAACAAAAATAAACACATTTTTCTTGAAAAAAATATAAAAAAAAACTTAGGAAAAGTTTTTCGCCAGCCTTTATTTTAGATTAAAGAAACTTAGAATCACCTAATATAAGTACAGTAGACAAGACTACGAAAGTATACAACATAGAAATGTCAAATATACCCGGAAATAGTTTTAATAATTTCATAGAATTTTACCAACAAAAGCCGACAAAGCACTCGGCGTATGTCTTCATACTTGACGGTCTTTTTTCTGATGAAATATAAACAGCTAATTATCAAAAAATTTGGGTGAACATAAAAGCACGATGATAAGTAAAAAATTTAACAAAAATAATTACTGTAAAACACAAAAGCGTAAAAATAATTACTGTAAGAAAACACAAAAGCGTAAGTGCAAGAGTTTGAAAAACACTTTTTTTCCTAAAAACGCCACTTAAAAGTGGGCGGAGCTCAAAACTTTGTATGTAACAAACTGAGCAAATAGAATAATATCTTTAATATTATGCCATATAATTTTTTTTCGATTTGGAGTAAACCTTCCGATAAATCGGGTTTTTAAAGATATAACATGTTCAAAGTGGGCATGGTCGATATTGTGGGCATGGTCGATGTTGTGGGCGGTACAATTTTTGCTTTGTTTAAGGTTTTAGGCCAATATTGCTCAGTACAAAAATTTAAGTTTCTGTGACTGGTCTAACTTGACCAAAAGGCATTTTGAATAAAATAGTGAATATAGAGGTTGTCTCACATTGAAGCCTGTAGTGGGCGTGGACATTGACCGATTGAGCACACTTTTTCTACACTTTATCTGTGCATCAAAAGAACCAAGCCGTGTACCAAGTTTCTACTCTCTAGCTTGATTTTAAAGACCTAAAACCTTCACACATACGGACGGACGGACGGACATGGTAATCGTTTCAGATGTCGGTCTCGATCATATCTCTAAAAGGTCTTAAGGGTCTATGGTGATTATTTCACTTTGCTACAAACTATGCATTAGAATTAATATACTCGAGGGTATAAAAATTCAGAATACCCAAGCCAAACTTTTCAAAATGATCAGAAATAGGGGGAAGTTCGATTTGAACACTTGTAGCTTTTAATTGCTATTTTTACTTTTGCAGATTTTCTTATTTTTTAAATACTTAAATCTTAGTACCTCCGTTTTCGGCAGGCACCTTGATGAGTGCGTCACTTCCAATGACGCCGGTGCGGAGGCTTAAGTTGCATCGACTCACCGGCTACAGTTGGCTGAGAGGTGCGGCGAACTAAGGCTGAGGGCTAAATCAGTCACGAACGAGCTCTTTCAAGTGCCCTTGGCAAGGCTTGTCGTATTAGTGCCTTATCCCAACAAAACCGGCTCTGTTGCGGATGGACGTTTTCCTTACCGGCCTTCTCGTGGGACCAACTAATTAATTCTTCAAGCAAAAAATCAAACCAATTGACTACTGAGGCTTGCCCTCACCCAGCCCTAGCGGGCGCAACGTCTACGAACACTGTGACGACCAACACTACGACAACGACGACGACAAATACTTCACGACAAAGGACAGGACGTGAGAAAAGGAAGGTGGAGAAACAGTTCTACAGGCTAAGCATCGACGACGATGCCTCCATCTCCCTCACGGACACGGACTCGGCGTCTTCCGCTTCAGAGGTCGCCACCGTTACTGAGCCCCAGAGCTCAGTTTTATAAAAACCGCAGGTCTGCGAAGTTCATCCTAAAGCGTCTCCTGAAAAAGGGAGAAACAAACTGGAGTTCGAGCGATCGTGAGTCCGCAAAACTAGCTAAAGCCCTAATCGCGTGTTGTAAACCTGCTTCGGGAGGGCAACCCGATGAGATCTCAGTCAATTAACCGGTTACGGTAAACCCCAGGGGTAAGGCACCTGCTCAGGGAAATCAACTCGTTTCGGGAGGGCTCCAACAAGGTCTCGCAATACTTAGTCCTTGGCTCCACACTATTTTTAGGGACTGCCAAAACCTTGGCTATACACCCTGGAGGAAGGCCAAGGTGGTGTTCATACCAAAAGCTGGTAAGATCTCCCATGCAACTCCTAAAAACTTTCACCCAATCAGCCTTTACTCTTTCCTATTAAAGACCCTAGAGAGACTGATAGACACCCACATCAGAACCAACATAGACATCAGTTCCCTCTCGTGCTCCCAACATGCGTATCGCAAGGGAAGATCGGTAGAGATGGCCCTACACTCGTTGGTTAGCATCATTGAGAAATCCTTTGAGAATAAGGATTTCACTCTAGTATCATTCCTTGACATTAAAGGAGCCTTCAACAATGTCAGAACGGAAGCTATTGCAACTGCACTCCATAAGCTGAAGGTTGACTATCTCTGTAATTGGATCGAGGAAATGCTTAAAGGCAGACTCGTCCATGCCGAGCTGGGGAGTTGTCTAGCTGACAGGTCCGTGTGAAGAAGCACCCCACAAGGCAGGGTATTATCGCCACTACTATGGCTCCTCGTAGTTAACAAACTACTCTCGATCCTAAAGAAAAACGGCCTTAAAGTTATAGCTTATGCCGACGATATTTCGATAGCGTTAACAGGCAAGTTCCTTCCCACTATTAGGGACATAATGCAATTTGCACTTAACAAATTAGCTAGGTGGGCCGATAGCGTCGGTCTCGGAGTAAACCTAGCAAAGACTGAACAAGTACTGTTTACAAGAAAATTTAAAATACCTTCCATAGCTCCACCAACACTGAAAGGCGTTGAACTGTCACTCGCTGATCACGCTAGATACCTGGGAGTTATATAAGATAAGAAACTCAGTTGGAAACTGAATATACAAGACCGTGCAAGGAAGGCCTCTATTGCCCTAACTGGGGGCTCCAACCCAGGATTGTGCACTGGATATACACGGCAGTCGTCAGGCCCATACTTATGTACGGAGTACTAGTCTGGTGGAAGGCACTAGATAAGAGTAGCAACATTGCTATATTAGAGAAAGTTCAAAGACTATCCTGTATTTACATCACAGTTACTCTTAGAACAACTCCCTCGGCTGCGCTTGACACAATGCTCCATCTTCTTCCCGTTGACGTCTTCAGTAAAGGGATGGCAGCGAAAGCAGCACTTAAACTTAGGGAATCCTCGCAACTGACTCGTGACAACATGGGGCATGCTAGCATCCTGAACGGCCACGACACCATCCTTCGCAACTCGGACTACGTCGTCCCATGCCTCGACTACAATGTCAAATTCAAGACCAAAATTCCAAGCAGAACCGCCTGGGAGTCTGGTGAGGTCTTAAATGCATCTGCATTAGAAATCTACACTAAAATAAATAAATAGAGTGGGGCAACAGCTCGAGGTGAACCAGAACCAACTTCTCAACAATGTAAGCTGTGTGTGTTGATTTTTTCACATACAAAGGGACCTACAATTTTTTGCCGAATCCGAACGGCATTTTGAGAAGTTTTTCAAGACAATTGATACTCTCGGAGGGCTTGTCAAACCCTCGCGGAGGTGAGGAACGTGAAAAAGAACAAGCCTTTTTTTCAGGTGACGATGGCAGGTTTCGAACCCAGACCTCCGGTGTAGTAAGCACACACACTAACCACAACGCCACAGCACCCCCAGAAATCTACACTGATGGATCGAAAACAGCACAGTAGGATCAGGAGTCTTTTCCAGTGCTCTAGGCCTATGTATCTCCAAGCGCCTACCAGATCACTGCAGTGTGTTGAAATTACAGCCGTTCGTGAAGCCGCGGCCTGGTTTTCAATTAACTCAATAGACTGCAGCGCTATTGTTTTCTATATAGACAGTCAAGCTGCAATAAAAGCCTTGGAATCGCCAACGATACGATTCGAAGTTAGTAAGGCAATGCCGCGAATCTCTCAACGAGATTGCTGTCAAGTACGACGTATAACCATGCTAGGTTCCAGGCCACAGGGATATTCCAGGCAACTGCAGAGCCGACAAACTAGCTAGAGAAGGTGCTAATGCTAACCCGACTCACACAACGGAACCGGCAGCATCAGCACATGCCTCTCTTCCAAACAAATCTGGCCAGAGCTCGATCGTAGGAAAACAAAGAGACTCATCTCCTTCAATAGGCTGAATCTTAGAAAGATAATTGGGGCCCTCACAGGGCACTGTCTAGTAGGGCGACATGCCAGAAGAATTGGTGCTCCCTTCAACGATTTCTGCAGAAGTTGCAGGGATGAGGAGGAAGAAGAGACCATGATTCATCTTCTGTGCAACTATCCCGCCCTATCGGCACTGAGAAGGAAAACTTTAGGTGAATACTTCTTCGATGATCTTAATGATCTAGCGCGACTCGATCTAAAGAGGATAATCAACTTTATCTCCGGGTCAAACTGGCTAAACGCATAGTTGTGTATTAAAAAACCCATCCCGCCTCCATATGGAATCTCTATAGGCGAGCAAGCACCTTACAGTGGAGCGCCAAATATACCCCATTAACAGCCCCTCCAAGCTTCTTTTCCAACAGAACCGCCTGGTGAGGGCTAATACCGATTCGGTTGCCCTTACCTCTCCGCTCTTGTGGGAACACTAGTACATAATCCCCCTGGTACGGGTTCATACCGTTTCGGTTACCCCTACCTCCCCTATCCCCCCCCCCCCCCAAAAGGTTAATTCTTGAGTCACCTGAGGTACGAGCTTACACCGAAACAGTTACCCTACCTCAGCGTCCTCAACGAAGAAACATCCTCCGGCAACAGTTCCCCCACCTGCGCTCTGCAATCCTTAAGGCTTACTCTCACATAGGGGCAAAATAGCAAACCAAAGATCTAAATCTAATTAAACTCGAGGCGAGGGAAAGATACCCTATTTGTCCCCCACACCACACGGGACGTAATTAGTATTACTCTTACAGTAATTGCCATTCTCTTCATCTCTCCACTCCCCACCATATCCCAGTGTTTTCCCTTACAGGGCTGGATCGGTATGGGCTTATACCGCTTCGGTTGCCCTCAATTCTCCACCCCCACGGGATCACCAACACACAATCCTCACTGGTACGGGTTTATACTGCTTTGGCTACCCCTTCCCTCCACCCAAATTCTAACGCGAGCGGCTTGTAGTACGGGTTTACACCGAAGACGGTTACCCTACATTAGCGTCTGCGTGAGAATTCCCCCTTGCAAGGGTTCACACCGAATCGGTTACCCCTGCACCTTCCCATCCCCGAGGATAATCCTTAGCAGAGAAGAAACAGGTTCGGACTTATACTGAAATCGGTTGCCCCTGCCGGTCTTCCTCTCATATAGAAACTGTTACTCATTGACCCCCCCCCCACCTCCTCTTTGACCTCAAGCAAACCCCCGTCTCTCCCCGCAAACCTTATCAACAAGGCAAATTCCCATCTGGAGGCCAACAGTAACGAGACTTCAGGAAGTCTCTCATAGGACCCCTCTCAACTCTGGTAACAGCGGCTCACACCGAAACGGTTACCCCCAGCCTTCATTACCCTCGGGTATGTCTCATCCAATCAAAATTTGATTGGTGACCCTCGGTACAGGTTTATACCTTCACTGGTGGCCCAGACCCCTCCCACCCAAACAGGTAGTCATCATTTAGGTCCTCGGGCTGGTAACTCCGGTCCTACTAGTGGTATCACAATGGACCTTTGGTCTAAGTGTATCCCTGCCTAGCGGGGACAGCCACCCAACCTAACCTAACCTAACCTAAATCTTATTAACGAGTGGGGCCTCATCTATTTTATAGTACCCACATTTACAAAAAGGCTTGGCATTGAGATGGTGCAGCTTTTAAACTTTTAAGGGCCTAATTGGCGACCAAGGTTTTTTGAGCTGACCGACTTTGTCAAATTTTCTGCCATTCGAGTAAACCTCACGTGATAGAATCTTTCACGAATTCTCGCCGATTTAGCATTTAAAGCCAAAACTTTGAGCCAGCAGATTCATTAGCTCAAAATTGCGAAAACCATCGTTTTATGGACCTTGCCTTGTGGACTGGTGATCCTTTTGAAATATAAGGTTTTCGGGAAAAAACTGGAACTCTTTGGACATGATCATTAGATAACATTCAGAAATTGCACATCGGTATAAAAAAAGGATTAACGGTTACTCGTTAACCAAGAGATTTGAGCTTCTTAAGCTTTTCGAGAGGCTTTGTCGCCAATCAGGAAAGCAGAGAAGCTGAAAAGCCTTGCAGCTGAAATTAAAGGGATAAAACAAGCAGGGAGCCTACAGCACGACCAGAGTCAACAGTTAATACTTAAAAGATATACCGTGGTCTGGAATATCCAGGCGTTATGTTTATTGTGTTTCCTCCAAACACGATCTTTAAGTCATAACAAAGTCATAATCAAAATTAAAAAAAACCTAAGTGTTGAAGCTGAAAAAAAATGTAGGTATTCATAGCATATATCAAATTTTCTTAAAGTAAAATGTGCGGTAAACAAACCACTATAAAATTTATAACGAAATAAAAATCTATGTAATGTATCTCGAACTGATATTTCAAAGAAAACACAGTATTCTGGTCCAATCACATCTTTGAATTTTACTTATTTGAATTAAAATGTACCATATTATTTTTGCTTTGCTTGAAATACAGAATTTAGGTATACCTAATTATATTTTATAGCGTAACGGGATCGAGATGTAGCCACAACAAATTTACCGAAAGTGTTAAATGCAATTACGAACTCTTGGTCTTCCGAACTTGTTCGCTTACATGCGTATTCATTGACTTAACCGCCATTTCAAGAGGTCAAACAGAAACGAAGAGCTTAAGTGAAAAACAAGCTCTTTTAGAAGATAAGAGCTTGTTTTTCACTTAAGCTGTGTTTGTGAAAAACAAGCTCTTATCTTCTAAAATTCGGCTTTAATTAACTTGGAGAAAGCGAAAAAATGCCAAACGCGAAAAAATCAAAGTTCGGCCTTATTTGGCATGGAATGTAATCCATAAAACGTAATTAAGAGAAGTTCAATCCGAAACGTTTTTGCTCCGAAAATTCCCACGCTCCAAACGAAGTAAGTACCTTATCCAAAAGCCTAATTATCAATTCACCAACCAAACTAAATCGAAAGAAACAATTTGCACTTTGCCAAAAACTAAACGACGAAATTCACAGAAATTGTTTGGCCTTTAGTATTCATGGAAGTATTCTTTGGCGGTACGCCTGTTTGAAGCCTTAAAACGTTTAACCGCCGACAATAATGTGATTTTATGTACGTGTGCTTTGGTCGACGAAAAGGGCGGAATTCATAAAAATCAAAAGAGAGAAAGATCATGAACATCCACCAAAAGCATAGGTTTCCAGTTACACAGCCGATTGCACTGCACACGCAGGCCGAACCAAAGGCATAAAACCTAAACTTAACCTGCGGAACAAATAATAAAATATTTTTGCATACGACTAATTTGTATGCGCCCTCGCCATTTGAATTATGTGAACGTCGATTTACAAATGCGATGGTACCCAAGTCTACTTGTCGACAGTATCTTGCAGTTGGATGGAAATTCTGGAATCACGATTCAGCACATGGGACACGGTGACCAGCAGCAGAACCACATACTAAACAGAATCCTTTCCTTGATTCGCAAGGAAATCGGAAGAAACACTACACCACCAATTCCAGTGATTGCATTTAGTTATTTATTTTTAAGTAGCAAAATGCATGATTGTGTTTATACCACTGGCACTGCGTCCCCACTTCGCTGGGTTTGGGTGGCACATAAGTTTGTAATCGAGTTCCACTTAAATACCCACAGCTGGAAGAGTTCGCTGGGCTTTTGTTACCAAAGTGTTTGCAAATGGGCTTAAAAGGTACATCATCCAACTGCACAGGTCCGTTTGCGCATAGACGTGTTAGGTACATATGGTGCAGCAGTATCGCGAGCGCGATTTTCCACAGAAAATCTTCTGTTCAAAACCTTGTTCAACATTGACCAACAGAAGTGATGACAGCAGTTGGATCAAATGTTTTTCTCCTTAAGAAGAGTCGTCATTCGTTTTGTTTTGGCCTCTGCTGTTGTTTTTGTTGCTGGTTCCTCAGCAAGGTGGTGTGGCAAAGATACAGTCCTGTTAAAGATCTCACCTGGAGATATGGAACAGATAGAACGACAACAGAGAAGGGTTAATTTATGATTTTTGAATTCATTTTATATAAACGGTTGCACCAAGTGCACACGCAACGTTCAAGAGATTCAGATCCAGATCGGGAACAGTAGAGAACATCATCGTCATCATCGTCGTCGATGAGTTTATACGGAGCCGATATGGGCTAACGGCCGACGCGACGGTAGAAGTGTGGAGAGGCCACATTATTGCAATCGGGTCGTTAGGAAGGTAGGCAGACTATCATGTTTTGGCTTATGTTGCATCGCTGTTAAACTTATTTAAGACAACAAATTAGACAGCTCAGCGTTTGGCCGTAATTGTGCCTTCAATGTGCTGCAGATATTCATATGCCGTGCCATATTCCACACTGATTTTGATTTGTATTCGCATTTATTATTTTTAACAAGTGTTACATACAAATTATGATTATCGATTCTTGGTCTTGCGCGTATTTTTAATATTAAGTCGTTCGATGAGTTTTCTTTTAATTTTTTCTCGGCTGAATCATTTTTGCTTTGGGAAGTTGTAGAAACTTAATGTCAGTTTTTGGTGAGAGTTTTTCAATTTTATATTTTTAAAGTATAGGTATGTAGGTATGTTAAGACATACACATTACACATACATAATAACATTGAAATACTAGATATAGACTGTTAGTTGCCAATTTTACGTTTCGCCGACGTGACTAGGTATAAATAAGACAAATAGATATTGAGGGAAAGGGACAACTGCCTTAAATGGCATGTGAAATGTAAACAAAAATTAATTTGTTAAGTGAGCAAAAGACAATTTGTCAAGATCGTTAAGGCGAAAAGATGGTTAAATTTGTGTGGAAAGAAAAGTGTATTTGTTTTCTTATTAAAAAGATAAAATAAATTGTTTTTGAGTTTATTTTAATGTTTTCTTGTACATGATATAGCCACAAAATGGAGCAACCTATAATCCTATTTTGCAAACGAAAACTAGAAGCTTATGGGAGCTCAAAAAAGTAGTGCCGGTGTTGATGTGGCAGAAAAAATTTAAAACAGTTGGAAGTTTTGGTCCCGGCTTAAGTTTCTGTTGTCCACTGTTGAGCCGACTCCATCCCTTAACAACTTGATTAACCGAAGTTTAAAAGTGTGGAATCGAATTATTTATGGATTACTATTATCTGCATTCGAATTTATTGATTATTGAAAGGTTCTACAAGCGGAGGAGCGGTCAAGAAATGTTACAGAAATGCGATCATTTTTCGAAACACAATCAGAAAAACAAAACAAGACTGATGCACTCAAACCAAGCTGGGATCATTTGGGACATCATTGAAATTGTTCCAGAATTCAACGAAAGCTCAGAGTTTGGCCAGGCTTTGCCTTCTTAAATCGGCCAATATTTATAATGCTATAAACAGTTTTTTTTATCTGCTGTAAATCTAGACTAGGAATATGGTTTCGTCATAATCATCTGTTAGAGCAAAAGCATCGTCCGATATGAATGTGTATACGATGATCGATTTTGTGTTAAAGGTAAGAAGGCCGCTGGTGGTATACGCATTTTTTCTTCTTCAACAGCGTACCTTAAATCCGATCGCAGCCACATTCCGGCATCACCGACAAGTGGATTCACCATTCGCAATGGCCATTTAAATGAATGAATGACTACATTTGTACTTGAAATATGTTGAGCCAGCTTTCTTGAGCGGCTTAATTTTGCAATGCTTTCCTAAAATTCCAGGCCTCTATTTTTGATTCTCTTTTAATTATGTTTTTCTTACCATCTCTATGGCTCTAATAAATCTTAAAACCTTCAGATTTTTTAAAAATCCTCAGAAATTTTCAAACAGTCCCTTTCACTTACTGGAAATCTTAACAACTCTTCACTTAAAGCTGAATAAAGGGCAGGAATGCTGTCCTGATTTAGTTTCTTCGCATTGTATATCCTTCAGAAATTTATGGCTGAAACCTGTTATAACTAAGAATACGTTAACACAGTTAGCTACGTGTCCACGGACGAAGCCTACCGGAGCTGTTCTCCTCCCTGTTCTCGGCCTTGAAACTAATTCCGTTAAGAACATAGGAGATGGAAATAAAAGGACCGCCTTTTAGCCCATTCAGCATGCCTCTCAACGATATCCCTCAAGAATTCGGTGTTATATTAAATTTAAGTTAAGTGGAATTTTCAGCGGGGATTGCAAACTAAAGAAAAATCCCAATCGCATCGACATTTCACCGGACTCCACATGCAGGGAGTGCCTGGGGAGCGATAAGTTCTCTTTGCATATGGATCGCCCGGCTCTCCTGCGTCTGAGGAAGAATATCGGTTCGGTAAGCCGATTCCCTTCAGAGCAGATATTGTTTTCCGGGCAGCCTCCGGACCGGAGTGAAAAGGTGGCTTTTGGCCTTCAGCAGGGAAGGTACAATAGGCTCCAGAATGCCATAGCCAAAGAAAGTCTCTCCCGACCAACAGTCTAACTATCAGGATAGTTACAGGTGTAAATAATATATACAGGCGTACAGATCAAAGAATTTATCTTCAGCCTCTCTTTGCAGAAGCCACTTGGAGAAATAGTTTTTTTTTCGGCTTCTTCTGCTTTTCTTTTTCTCTTCTAATTTAATTCAAGCCGCTGCATTTAAGAAATTAATATTGGCGAGAGCCACCACTTGTAGTTCTTGCAAATCTATTATTGCTTAAATTATTTTGCTGTTCACTTTTCAATTCACTTTTTATGCACTCTACGCACCAATAAATTCGAAGTAAACAGCAACATAAAACAAAAAATATGAAGAGCTTTCAATAAAAATGAAAGCTCGCACTCATTTTTTCTTCATTTTTGATTACGTTACGTTATGTTCGTTAATTTTTTTACGTCTTCACAAAAATTGTTAATTTTTTAATTTATTATGTACACAATAACTCTCACTGAAAATTTGTATGTTAAATTTGTCGTGCTTCTTGAAATGCATTGAAAATTAGAAAAAAAATAACCGTTTAACGATTTTAGAAACTATTTATTCTCAAAGGTCAATTGATCCGCGCATATTTCAAAGTGAATTGTTCGTTTCCGTTTTTAAAAAATAAATAAATAGAGTGGCGCAACAGCTCGAGGTGAACCAGGGCCAACTTCTCAACAATGTATGCTGGTGTGTTAATTTCTTTACATACAAGGGGACCTACAATTTTTTGCCGAATCCGAACGGCACATTGAGAAGTTTTTCAAGACAATTAATACTCTCGGAGGGCTTGTCAAACCCTCGCGGAGGTGGGGACCGTGAAAAGAACAAGTCTTTTTTTTGCAGGTGACGATGGCAGGATTCGAACCCAGACCTCCGGCGTAGTAAGCACACACACTAACCACTACGCCACGGCACCCCACGTTTCCGTTTTTAGTCTTGTGCAATTTTCTTAGCTTTTCAGTTTTTTTAATAAAAAAAATCATGATGAGGTGGTGTGTGGGATGTTAAAAAACAGACGATTGTGAAAAGATTACGTTTTCAACTTAAAGAATTTCATTTGAGTTTTCGAATATTACCAAGATCAGCTTTTAATAATTTTAGAATATGCACCAAAGACCAAAGAGAATTCATTGCTAGCTGGCTTCTGGCTATACAAGCATTGATCAGGCACACTCCAAAAAGGCCAGGATTTGTTCTAATCATTTTGAAGGCCATCCCCTCAAGTTTTTTTTTTTTGTAAAAATTCATTTGCATCTTGGGGCTGTGCCAACACTATTTCTGAAAATCATAAAAGAAGGATTGCAAGTATAAAATAAAATACTAACTAAAAACTGTTACAGAAACATAGGTAGCGTGGTTTATTTTCACATATTTTCAGAAAAAGAATCTCTTTGGTATCATTAAAAGATTGACTAAGTTTTAAACCTTCCAGCGCAAATTAGTTTTCTTGAATTAAATTCGTTACCCAGTGAAGAAAGCTTCGTTAAATTCCATTAAGGTATTTGATCGATATGGACAGATTAATTGATTTATACTTTGTCCATTTGAAGAATGCAGTACAGGCCTTGATCTGAGGAACAGCTTGATCTGAGTTACCCTCCCAACGGTAATGCTTACGATGTAAGTTATTGTTTGGATATTGTAAGCAGCCTTATCGGAGCTTTTCGCAATGTTATGATAATGCAGCCCTTGAAAGGGAATTTCCTTGAAAGAGATTACTTTGTAGTTAGAGTGAGCTAGGAGGTAAACAAAGGTAAAAGTGAGGCAGGCAAACCCTTCATTGGCACTAAGAGGACCGGCCGGCCGCGCGTGCTGATAGTAGTATGAGATTCTAAGTCACTAAAAAAACATCCCATTTTCCGTCAGCCTACGACTAAGTTTCCTTGTGACAGGCTGCCTTCCAACGAAAGCACCTACAATACCGCCAATTTATGCCGTTTCGTCTTAAACTGCCAGATCCAACGGTCTCGTTCGTTGTAGTCGGCGCGTAAGATTTGTCTAATCCAAAGTTCAGATTATTTCATGGTTCCTATGTCCGTGGAGTCGAATACTAATTTTGAAAGGAAAGTTTGTTACCTCGTCAGCTACGGTTGCGATTCCTAGATCTGAATGTAGATCGCTATTTCTAGCATTGCCATTAACGTTGACTCTGAGTGTCTTATTTTGGAAAGTTTCTAAAATAGATAGGTATATTGCCTGGTTTAGTACAACCCCAAGACGTATACCGTACGTCCAAGATGGTTTTAGCACTTGCTTATACAAAAGCAGTTTGTTATGCTTGGTTTCAAAAACTTGCGATAAGCCAATTTATATCTCTTGACCTAATTTCGAGCTCGTCGCGTTTATTTTTTACGTGCGGCTTCCATTTAAGTTTTGCATCCAGAGTCGTTTCTTGATATTTGAGCTTCATTTGAGTACGGTGGGCTAATTTGACTACCGTGGGCTAAGAAGTAACAAACTTCGCTCGAAAGCTAAATGCTCGCCTTCATGTTCATTGCAACAATGAAATGATCCGTACTCTTAACGATGTTAACAACGAGCGACGACTACAAAGAACAAGACCCTTCGATCTAGCGAGGTAGGGTGAAGCCGCATGAATGAACGGCTTAGTAGGTGCATTCACTGGAAAGCAACCTATCCAATGCGATCAACACTATGGAAGCGTAAACTACTTGTTAAGTTAACTTAGTTGTAGTCAAGAAGTATTATGAGAGAGCGAAAATTTACTACTATGAAGTGCGTTCTGGCAGTTTCATAGTGTCTCTCATAAATGGGTGGTTTTTTAGCACGTGGAAATCGGGCATAACCAATATCGGCTACTTCGGTATTATGTACCTGCAATAGAGGGCGTATTGGTATCTTTGAAAGATTTTGGAGTTTTAGTCTCCGTCCATCCTAGTATTCAAAAAATTTGAGTACGGGATTTGTACCGAGTTCCTGAATAAGGGTTTACTGTTTATCTTTTTATAAGTAAAGTTTACACGCGTTGACTTAGTCTCGTCAAGGACGAGCCAGCTCTTCTCCCAGTCGCATATTTTGGTTGCGCTGAAGTTTTCCTGTTGATAATTCAACTGCCGTATCAATAGCGAGAATAGCAGTGTCGTCAGCGAATGTAGCTAAAATTCTTCCCTCATCGTGGGGTATGTCTCTAGTACAAAGGAAAATTAACATTGAACCGCAAACGCTTCCTTGCTGTTGCGGGACACCGGCACTTATATTTTTGAATTCCGAGTATCTACTCATGTTCGTACCTTAGGCGAAAAATTTTGTCTTTTAAGGTAAGAATCTTAGATTGTATCGAGTTTTTCTGGTATGCTTACCCTTAACTTGTACTACAGGCCTTCTTGCCATACCTTGTCGAAGGCTTGCTATACGTCGAGAAAAGCGCTAGTACATTTCTTTTTCTTAGCTTTTAGATTTCGTTTGTTATTCGATATATCTGGTCGATTGTTGAATGCTTTTTCCTAAATACGAATGGGTGATCTGGAATCAATCGTCTTTCTTCAATGATTGGTTGCAACTTAGTTGCCATTTAAGCTTTAAGCAAGTTTCTCGTATACCTTAAATATTATCGACGGTAGCAAAACAAGTCTGCATGATTTTCAGACCTGTCAAGTCTAAAAACATTCGCGGAGCGGTCCGTCGGCTTTTGTTGTAGGTTAAGCTAACCTTTATTATTTCTGGGTGTATTTTACATTCTGTTGTATCCTTTTTCAACGTGGAGTCTACTGTTCTTAAATTGGGTGATTTTTTTAATTTTGTCTTTCAAAAAAAAGGGTGGCATACAACTTTTCTTTAATTTTTTTATATTTTTGTCTTAGAAATGAACTGTTATAAGCGTACTGTTTTGTTTTTTTGAAGCCTTTGTGTTGGTTAGGTTTACGTTCATGTGGTCGTGCCTGCGCCAAATTTGGTTGATGTCAAATATGTGGCCCAGATGTTACGAGATATACATATTTCCTAGCAGCATCATTTTTCAGTGTTTTCAAGTACATTTAGAAAACCATTAACTGTTTCAAAACTGCTTCGTTTTTTTTTTTTATTTCAAAAGATGAATTACGTTCGTTATTTATTTCAAATTTTTGCCTCTTACCGTTTCGAAGATAAGGAGAGCGACATTTATTTTCAGAAGGTTTTTCATGCATTACTTTTTTCGAACTTAAAGTGGTACTTAAGTGAAATCACGACGTCGAGCACTTAGGCTTATGCTCCGGTTTTGGCGATAACCACGGGCGCTGCTCATCAATTGATTAGCTGTGAACTAAACTGATCAATTTGCTGCTGTAGAAAGAGTTCTTTGGGGGATAAAGACGACGGGGTTGTCGACTGGTGTTTTCCTCTCTGCGTGGAAGTTGAATTGATGCAAGTGGTGTTTGAAAAGTCTCCGATATCCATAATTTTAGCGGCTCGCTCGGCTAATGCGATAAGCTACTTACTTGACGCTTGTAAAATAGCACGAGCCTGCGGTGGTAGTCTTTGAGATTTGAGAAAATCGTTGTTTATTTGATTTCCTCCCAAATCTTTAAGCTCGTTGAGTAATTAAGAAGATAAGACTTCTCTTATCTCCCAAGTCGATCAGAGAGAAGTTTTTACCGGTCCGTCCAAAAATGGAAAAAGGACCTCTTATGGTATCGCCACGTTGTCCGTCCGTCCGTGCGTCCGTCCAATCGCTTTATAACTTCAGAACGGTAAGCCCTAGAAAGACAAAATTTGGTGTGCGTATAAACTGCGGAAATGGTCAGAGAATCCAAAGAGGGCAATTTTTTTTAAGCACAAATAACGGTTTAATTACAGTTTGAAATTTCATGTGAAAATGAACTTAATGTTTTTTAGTGTTTTCTTTTTTCAAGAACTTTAGTAGGCAAGAACTGGAAAAACGAAACTTAGGTTTAAGAAATACTAAGTTTCAATCAAAAAATAAAACTTTTCGAAAATATCAAAACGTTTTTGAGAAATGAAGAGTCGAAAATGCATGACGTTTTCAAAGTGTTGGAGGCCATAACTTTTGAACGGCTTATGCCTCAAAATCAATATTGAACAAACGTTTAAAGCAACTCAAAGTAAACCAAGTGCTTAGGTTACATTTTTCAAAACCAGTTTCAGTACTGCAGTTTTGACGCATTTTCGAAAAAAAAAATCGCATAGATGCATGAAAAAACGTGTTTCAAAGATTTAACTGAAAAACGTGAAAACATTTTCGAAAACTTTTTTTAAAGATTTCTAGTTCCTTAACGGTTATGACCACCTTGTTTAAATTTGGCTGAAGTATGTAATGTTTAAAAGGCGCATCAAAAATGTTTCAAAATTGCCGTTTTCGACCCTAAGTTTTTAAACCCATTCAAACAAGCGAAATAAAAAAGAGCATCTTTTTAACGTTTTCTTAGAAATCCATGTCCGCAGAATTTGAGAAATGTGGGAAATGCTAGCACAGGTGGTTGTAAAATTGATCAAAAAGTCTCACAGTAATTAAAAATAATCGGAATTGCTATTTTATGGGTTTTAAATTATAAAGAAAGAGAATGTCCTTCCCTCTATTTTCGAAAAGGTAAAGCTTTTTGTCAGCCTATTTTTAGAGTAGATAACGAAACCCCATATAAAATCACCCAATATAAGAACAGTAGGAAACAGTACAGAACCATACAGGAACACTACGAAAAAAGTATATTACAGACTGTAAAATATATCCAGACATAATTTTAATAAATAAATAGAATGTTACACAAACTGCGCAATATACACTGAAAAAAATGTCGTTTATAATATCAATAAACGCCGTTTATTGACTGTTTTTTAATTGTCTCAACAACTTTTTCGTTGACACTACGAAATATAATTGCCTCCAGTCAACCCCGCTCAATAAACGATTTTTGGGACAAGGAAAGTCCATTTATTGAAAATAAAATTTGCAAAGTCAATAACCGATTGCTTGCTAAAGTGAATGTTTTCTTTGGCATAATAAACTCACTCATTGCGCTAACGAAAAATCTCCTAAAATGATGCAATCTTGATTCAAATAATCGTTTATTGACACAATAAAACGGTTATAAAATGTCAATAAATATTTTAATTGAAATGGATTCATTGGTTATTGTCTACAACAATGTGCCTTGTTGTCGTAATAAAGTCATCCATTGTGTCAATCAAAAATTTCGTAAAGCGAAGAAATCTACCACCTCTCTGTTACATTTCAATGAAGTATTCGTTGAAAAGATCACTCCACAAATATTTTTTGTCGTAATAAATCTTTTATTATCGGGATAAACTACATTTACTTTCTCAATAAACTGTGAATTGTCCCAATTGACCATAAAATGGCATATCGTTTTTTTTTTTTTTTTCAAATAAATTTTTTATTTCCACGATCTCCGGAAAATTATTACGCATTAGTAAATTTTGCACAATAAAACGTTTATTTTATGTAGAATTCACGCCACATGCTTTAATGCCGCAAGAAACCATTTCATTTCCGAATAAAAAATATTTTCTGTTTCAATAAACTTTTATTGTCCGAATTAACTATTTATAACTTTAAATGGCGAATGTTTTTTCTAATATTATGCTCCCACGAAATTTCCGAAAAAACGTTGTCTTCTTATAAGCTATTTGTTGGCACAATTAAAGATTTATTGTGTGTATCAACCATTCATTTTCATGGTAGACCATTATTGTGACAGTAATCTATTAATTGTATCAAGAACTGTAGATATTTAATTTATTGTGTCAACAAAACATTCCTTGTCAAGATAAATCACATTTACTCTATCAATTAACTATTTATTATTTTAAATAGCGTCTATTTTTTCCGAGTAAGTTTTTTGCTCCCACGACTTCCAAGAAACCGTTGCGTTACAATGAAGTATTTGTTGGCACAATATAAAATACTGAAATTCAGTAAATGGTTAGTCGTGTTAATAAACCATTTTTTATCGCAATAAATTAAATTTGTTGCCACAAGCCACAAGTAGATTTCCTTATAATTTTGTATTTTCAATTCTTTACCGAAACAGTTAATTTAAAACGAATCATTTGTTGGCTCAATATAACATTTATTGTGTATACTAACCATTTATTGGCAGAATAAAAACCAATTATAATGACAGTAAACTATTTATTGTGCAAATAACTACAGATATTTCATTAACAAAACATTTATCGTTGCAATGTAATATTCAATGTCGCAATAAACAAAGCTTAGAATAAAACGCAGTTTTACGCCTCATATTGGTAGCAATCTATTTGATTTCCCATTCCAGTGTCAGTCGTTGAAGTGTAGTGTCGAGAGCTCTAACTCTAATCGTTTTTGCAAATTTGAAGGAAAATAAACGTTTTTTTTAATAATTGTTCTAAAAGAAGTGTTGCTAAATAAAAGTTTTTAAATGTACATTTTCAAGAGTGAGTGCAACCTAAATCTTATAAAACTGTGAGTATTAGATTTTCTATTACAAATTATTTTGAAGTTTTTTTTGAACATGTTCAATTCTTCATATTTCATGTTTTCTTGTTTCTTTCAAAGTAAATTGTTTTAATTCTTCATGAATTCTGCAGCTCTGGAATATGCTGTGAAAACAGTGAATAACATCAAGGAAGTCATCGTCATAATGAAGACGGTAGAACTATCTGAGGGTAAGTGGATTACTTTGAAAATTATTATTTTATTTTTAACTATACTGAATTTTATTCAAAATCTGTAGTTGATTCAATTTTTACAAGTATTTTTTTTATGATTTTAATGTGTAATTTGCAATTTACTTTAATTTTTTTTTTAGATTGTAGAGTTATACTTCCCAACAAACAAGGTGTTCAACCAAAATAAATGTACTTTTATTTAAAAAAAGCTTTTTTATTTTCTGTTAATTATTGGAAAACAACATGGAAATATAAGAAAAAGTAAGTATGGTTCCAGAAAGCTGGGCGAATAAAACAAATCTTTGCTTGAATCAACGTGCATCTGCATGGTTATCAAGAAATGGGTTCACTGAAATCAAAAAATGAGATCTTTCTGCAAACAAATTCATTTTTCAAAATCAATAAAAAAGTTGATTTGCACAATAAAAAAAGTATTGTTTTAGCGAAATATTTCATTGCCCTAAGAAATTGAATTTATTTCGCCAACAAAAAATTCATTGCCACAACAAATAAACCTTACCAATTTAATAAATATTTTCGTTATCTCAACAAAATAGTTTCTTTAAATTAACAAAATCTTTTTTCGCACAGTTTAAATATTTAATTACTTTAATGAATGATTTTACTGTCCCAGCAAATACATTTCTTTCCGCCAGTAACACAAATCATTGGAACAACAAATAAAACTCACCAAATAATAAATATTTTCATTGCCCCAACAAACTAGATCCCAGTAAACAATATTTCACTGGCACAACAAAATTGGTCCACTAGCTCAAAGAATCAATTCAAAACAGAGTCAGCTAACTTTTGCTTATGACAATAACCATTTATTTTAACGAGAAAGTGCACTTTATTGCCACAACAATCGATTTTGTTGGACGAAAATTAAGTAAAAATTTATTGTCCCAATAATCATTTTCATTGTATCTACACACCTTTTTGGTTCAGTGTAGATGACTATAACCTTCAACAAAAGCCGACGGACCGCTCCGCGTATGTCTTCATACTTGACGGTCTTTTTTTAATTTTCTTTTGCTTCGAATCTCTGAATCGTTCTATAATAACTGCCTTAAGGTTCTCTTTTTTTGTTTTCCACTGGTGGATTCATTACGGCGTCGGAAACCTGTGTCTGCTCTTGAGATTCAATCGCTCCGATTATGCGGTATTAAATTTTGCGAAATCATTACCAATTTTGGATATGCGAAATTGTGCCTCGATTTGATGAAACCATATCTGAGGTTTTCGTGCCAGAAGGGGGGTATTCGTATTGACATGCGGGTGATTGTTTCTTATGTGGAGTACTGACGTCGGAAGAATCGGTTTTGGAATCCTCTGAATCTGCCATTCTAAAGTCGTTTAGATTATTAGTTGGCTAATATATATATACACGAGAAGGTTACGCTTAATTCAGGGGTCACCAATGTGACCTTGAAATCCAAAAATGCTTTACTAAAAACTATACATAAATGCTAATGACTTGCAATGGCTGGGTTAATATCTTGTTTTGCCGTGTGGCACGATCGGAAGAATGACAAGAAGAAGGAACATTTCTATCTGTCAGAAGTATATATAACCTATTCCGCGGCGAAGAATAATTCGTTAAAAATGAAATAGCGAATGTTAGATACAATAGTGAAAGTATACGGTCGCCACAAAGAATTAAAAAAAACATATAATCAATTTTCCCATGAAATTTCAAACTGTAATTAAACCCTTATTACTGCTTAAAAAATTATTCTATACCATAAGACAGCCTTTTTCCGGTTTTGGACGGCTAGCTAAAAATGCTCCCAACATCTACGATCTTCCGTGTTTTCGACGTGAAAAAAATTGATTGGGAACGAAAAAGCAAAAAATTAACAGGTGGTTAATGATGAATGAAATGGCAATACGGAAACAAATTGTTTGGGACCACAACAAGAACAAGTGAGTAGATGCAAGAGTTCGTCTGTCACAAACTTTTATATACCCGACCCTATATTCCGTGTAACACCAAATTGTAAAAGTTTTTTGTCCCGAATTCATATATTATTTTTATAGGCCACGCCCCCAAAAGTAGACCTGGGTTAAAAATTAAAATCAATTAGTTGTGACTTCGTTAGAATCATGACAAAATGCGTTAAAACCGAAAATTATTTTGGAAAAAAACGGTTTTTCGTAAAGCTCAAAGCTTTGTAAGGAACAAACTTAGGAAATAATTATTTATTTATTATTATTTTGATGTGGAGTGAACTTTTCAAATCGGGTTTTCAATGATCTAACATGTTAAAAGAGGGCATCGTCGATACTGTGGGCGGTCCAATTTTTGCCTTCATAAAGTATTTGGGCCATTATTGCTCTATATCATAATTTGATATCCAACGCTTTGCCCAAAAGGCAAGGAAGATTTGAAATAAAGGTTGTCTTACATTGAAGTCAGTAGTGGGCGTGGCCGTTGGCGGATTTAAGCAACTTTCACACTTTGTTCAAAATAAGAACCAAGATACACTCCAAGTGTGAGCGTCCTACCTCAATTTTAAAGACCAAAAAACTTCACACACACGGACAGTTGGGTGGACATGGCTTAATCGATTAACCTCTCGGTCTCGATCATATCTCTTAAAGGTCTCAGGGGTCTACGGTGATTATTTTACTGTGTTACAAACTATGCAGTAAAATGAATAAACCTTGTGTGGGGTATAAAAAGTATGTTGGTTACATCCACTCTAGCAAAAAGCTTTAGTTTATTTGCCAGTTGGTCTGTATGGTGCATGAAAGTAACCCAGTTACATTTTTCAAAAATGGGCTCACCTCTGAAGAAAATGCCAATACAATACGATAGATCCTGCGCTACGAAGAACCCGCCGCCGGTTGACTTCGTTGGGCTTACATGCGATGGACACTTAACTAACTTAAGTACGTTTAAGGGTTTAGAAAACGACTTGAATAAATTTGAACCCTGTTTTAAGACTTTGGAGACTTGTGATGATTATATCCGTTTTCTAATATGCTTGCCACTGTCTTAAGCTCTTAAGTAAGAAACACTAGTAGTATGCTAAACTGGGGAACCTACGGCTATGGGGCACCTTCAACATCGTAGTTTTTACCAAGAAAGCTGGGGTCTAGGCCACTGATTTCTTTTTTGATTATGCAAAAAGCTTTGTAGTATTAAATTTTCATTTAGTATTAAATTTTCTGCATTAAATTTTCTGCAATACAAATAACTTAATTGCTTCTTCAGCTTAATTCGAGAATGAGGAAAGCATATCAATTGAAGAAAAAAACGATTCCCATCAACCTAAAATCAAAAGGATCTTTCAGGTACCCACATACGCATATTGTTAAAATTAACTAAAATATTCATTTTATTTTTCAATGCTTTAAAAACACTATCGCATAGCAATATTTATCGTTTTATATTAGTTAATTTCATGCGAATAATTCTAGACGTGACAAATTTATTCAATGAGTTAAATGCACACTTCGGATCGGCAGCAGTAACGACTGTTAAATGGATTTACTTTGAGTCCTTAAAATTTCTAATACCCTTCAAAAAAGTTCCGGGAGAGTAAGTTAAAAAACCCCCAAGGTTTTTTTTTAACGCAATTGCATATATGCACCAAATGTTAAGACTGTTACTTAGGTATTCTTATTTATGCAGAGAAGTTTGTTTCTGTCGCTTAAATGAAGAAAATGAAAAAGCCATTAAGTGCAAAATTTTTTATCATTTTAAGCAGTCCACCAAAAAAACTGAGAAAGGACCACTTATTGCTCCACTGGTTCGCCTATCAGTCTGCCCGCCCAACAATCGATATTTTGAACGGTCAGTTGTGGAAAGATGAAATTGCTTATAAACTGCACAGGAACAATGAGGCAATGGTCTCATAACTTCTGCGAAAAGTGTTTAAGACTCGGTGTACAAAGATAAAGATAAGCAATAATTTTTTTTAATTTATCAAAGTTTTCTGATTCAGGTTAACAACAATAATAAAGTTAAGCAGAATTATTGAAATTACTCTCTGTCTGTGCGTATTTCGACTCTTGCATATTCGAAGTTAACATTGCCTTCGTTTAAAACGGAATGTACAATGATTTAACTTTAATTGAAAACTCGGTGCTACCGGTTAATGCCGATCTCGGATATGGTTTCAGCATGTTGTATGTTAAGCCAAATGCTTCATCACCTGCAAGCACTAAGGAGGTATGTGCACTGGGTAAGTTGTTGCTGGCAGAAGTTCATCGGCGGGTACCTTAAGTCTTTTGGGATAGTTACCAAGCTTTTCCAAATTGGGATGCGGAAAATATTGCTGGATCGTCGTTAGATCCTTGAGCTCCTGCTTACCACTATGAATTTGTAATCGCCATTAACTACTGCCATAAGAATCGTTGAGACGCATTTGTTGTAATTGTAGTTGAAGCTGCCAGATTTCCGTGGCGCAAACACACGAACATGTTTTCCGTCGACGCACGGCTCCAAGAAAATTGAAGTTTTTTTTAAAAACCTTCGGAGATGATTCTCCTAAGTCGATCTTCTGAAAACACGATGCCAAACAAACTCGAGTTTCTGATAAGAGAAACTTACAATTGGTTTTCGGATTCACCAAAATGTTGAGAAGAGTATAGTGAAATCTATACTCTTTAAAGACAGATCTAATGTTAATTTGGCTAAAAGTTTAGGCTTTCCCTATGAAGATATACAAACAATTCTAAGGCAATTGGAAAGCGTTAACTCCGTTCTTTGGCAGAAGCTTCATGATAGCGTAAAATTTTGGGGAGAAGTTTCAAGATACAAAAATATTGCCGCTGGCAATTCATTTCAGGAAATATTTGAACCTGCCCGAACTGTTATTTAGCTTCCCCATTCCAATGCAGGCAGGAGTGCGAAGTAGAGCGTATCTTCAGCATGATGAATCTCGTCAAAAGCAAACTCAGAAACAAATTATCAACAAAAACTCCTAAGTCTTTAATGCTTATGAGAAATCAACTTAAGATACTTAAAAAAAACTCGAACGTAACGGTACAAAGCAAAAGTTGGCTAGGTCATAAAGCTGGGTTGTCGTTCATGGGCGCCCGCAGGATTTTTTCCAGGGTGGCAAACCATGGACTCAGACGAAAAAATTCAATTAAACAGTCGTATTTCTTGAAACTTCCTCGTAAAATAATATATGTTTGGTGTTTGATGATGAATCGCACCGAGCCAGGGGGGGGAATCTAACGATTTTGGGACGGCTTTTCATGGGTTCAAAAACTTTAACCTATCCTGATTATATTCCAATGTCGGTAGAATTATGTCCGAAACTATGGCAAATAGTGTCGGTAGTAGTGTCCTATAGCACTGTAGAATTTACATAGTTTAAGAAAAGAAGATTCCTAGGCAATAATTTTGACCTAAGATTGAATTTGTAAGGATTCGTTGCTAATTGCGTTGAGTATTGAATTAGGATTAAATTCGTAAGAATCAAAAAGATTAAATTCGTGGAATATATTAAGTTCTTATAAGGTATTGAATTCGAATAGAAGATTAATTTCTTCTGTGAAAAGTAGGATTAAATTCATCTTTACGTGGTTGACTAAATTATTATTACGTGGCTAATTAAATTTATTCAACTACCTATTTGTATGTGGTTTAAATACTAAGAATTGCGGTCAACTGCTTTTATAAAGTTGATGCATTTATTCACACAGGAAGGGTAGGTACTTACACATACTGTTCAAATAGTCCAAATCCAAACTGGGAACTTTGACTTTTATTGTGAGTCACAGTCGTTGGGAGAAAACTGAGGGAAATGGAAGCGGGCATTTGAAATGTATATTCAAGTTGCCGAAATAAGAGATCCTCATCCTTTTAAGAAAAGAACAGATCTTTTATACATAGGAGGAAGGGATCTTTAAGAAATTTTCTTCTTTCTTATAATTTACCAGAAGCAAATCTGTATTCATGCTTAAAGAAATCGAACACGAAGTTTGTATCCAAAAGTTAGAGGAATTTTAACTCCAAAGCAAAATAAAACTTACGAAAGGCATCATTTTGGGCAAATCTGTCAGGGCAAGGATGGGAAATTTGAAGGTTTCGTTCCAGGTCTTAGATGCCAAGCATCTAAATGTAAATAGTAAGTTTAACAATGTAGACAATCATCTTAAAACTTTGTCGAATAATTTAAGAGATGAACGATGCAAATAACTTAGCCGATGTGATTTTATTCGCGAATTCTATTGAAAATGTGGTGTTTGAATGAGAATTTTGGTAGTCATCCAATACTTTGGTCGACAGGAACATCAACCAAGCTACCATAGACTGAACTAAAGCAGTGATCGAAGGCCGGAAGACCACTTCTACATCAAGAATGGCTTGGGTATTAGTTTTAGCCGTTTGAGGTTCACAGATAATAAGTGAAGATTAATGAAGAAAGGAATGAGTATCGTTTCCCTTCTGGGGTTGCTAGTCTCCAATTGGGCGCCTCCCCAGGTGGGGTATGGAAAATATGCGGGCGGACCGAAACCAGCAGCAAACGAGAAATGAAGATGCGTCTGTCTCAAAATAAGCGGCTTCCTGGGTCGGCGTCTGTTACCCAGGTTAGGGTCGGCCGAATACAAAACACCTTTTTCTCTTCCAATATTCAAATAAAATGGACAACAATTAGATGCATGCCAGATGTTTTTATGAAATATTCTGCTGGTTACACCTACTATTTTTTTTCGTCCGTAAAAGCATAATACTTGCGGGCGTAAGTTTTGGTGTTTCTGTCTAGAGGTTTTATGTTTGGCTCATCAGCATTTGTGTTAAATCGAGAATAACTTTTTTCTTCTATTATTTTTATCCCCAAATACTTTCCGCTGGCGTTTTGCTAAGCATTTAAAGCGTAATCATAACCCCTTGATCACGAGCATATTAAAAAAAAAATCGTATTAGCCAAAAGAAGTACCTGTGCTGCCATTCTCTGACCCACCCGAGCGCCAATGTTGCCAGATTCAGGGATTTTCTCCGTTTTTCCGGATTATTCGACCAAAAACGGAAAAAGAGTCCAAAAAAGGGAAAATCCATTAACAGTGATAAATCAAATTTTGTCTTTTAACCAAAATTCAATAAGCAATCGCTTCAACTCAATGAGCAACCCACAAGCATGTAATGCGCAACCGACTAAATGAAAAGTACATAGCCGATTCCCATTATGTACGCAAAGGGAAGGACATTAGCAGTCAGAAACAAGCTGATATGGAAGGAGATTTTTTTCGCTCTTGCTTACTTTGCTTTCGTTGAAGTCATTCATAGCAATCATTGAAAATTTCTGTCAGTGCCAACAAACAGCTACAGTCGTTTGAGGTTGGAGTTGATCAGTGAAAGAAAAACTGACAGTTGAGAATAGAATGCTTTTCAGTGGAACGATTTTGTCGCAAAAACACAAATCAAAATCAGCTGTTCCTTGAAATCGATTTCTGTCAGTGAAATAGTAAAAGCGAGTTTACATAAAAGTTTTAATGCACTTTATGTATTTTTTTTTAACGGAAAAAATTCTGCAACTCATAAGCTTCATTTTGATACCAATAACAGCCAACATTGTTTGCTCAAACGTCTAAAAACATAAAAACAAATTTTTCAATGATGCAATCCAATGATAGCTATGAGTAGACCCTTGTTCTGTTTTCAATAACATTGCAGTTTTGGCTTACTTGTGGACGTGTTTTGTGTGTGAGGTCAGAAAGACTAAATGGTTTTTGTTTCCAAGCAGTTATTTTTTCTACTAAATAAGTGAAATAATTTTAATTTCGAAATGTTAATGGTTCGTACTACCTTTATGACTATTATCTTATTTTACGCTAGGAACAAGAAACTATTATTGCTAGAACAAGAAACTATTATATAAAGACATAATATTTATAGCCAAAAAATGAAGAGGGTTTCACAAGAACAGCAGTACAAGACAGATTTAAGCAATGGTTGTGCGAAAAACAGGTGAGAGGAACAGTGCATTCACAAACCTCTGCATCTGCTCTTGCAAGGATCATTGGAAGCCGCGCATATTGCGTGGATCTTCTATCGAAAAAATCTTCTACAGAAAAACTGCAGGAACATGCCAAGACAAACAAACACGAAAATAATATGACTGCGGCCAAATAGAGGCGCCACACAAAGATCTCCAATTTTGTAACCACCTCAATGGAACAAAAAACAAAAAATCTAGAGATAAGGTTGTGCGCATTCGCAGCAGAACATAACATTTCCATGAATTCTTTTGATCACCTAATGGGAGTTTTAAAATCAGCAATCAGCGATTCCGAAATTATTCAAAATATGAGTCTTAATCGTACAAAAGCGACTGCTATTGTGAAAAACGTATCAGGCAGGTTTTATTTTGAGAACCTTGTTCATATTTTAAATAATCAAAAATTTTCAATTATCATTGATAAATCTACCATGGTAGATTCGTCAAAAAGTATGGTAGGTATTGTGAAATATGTAGACGTGAACATGCAGGTAGAGAAGACTTCTTATCGTTACTTAAATGTCCCGAGGCAAACGCTCAAAATTTATTCTCACAATTACTAATAAGCTTTTTTCAGCGCTATGAAATAAAATATCAGAAAAATTTGACTGCATTTGCTTCAGATGGGGCGAGTGTTATGGTTGGAAAATACAATTCTGTCTCCAAACTTTTAAAGGATAAAATCCCTCATTTGTTTACGATGAGATGTATTTGCCACACATTCCATATAATTGTCAGCAATGCATGTAGGAATCTTCCAGATGAAGTTGAGATTTTGTGTCGCGAAGTTTAATCGCACTTTAATTGCAGTGCCAAACGTCGAAACATACTTAAGGAATTCCAAGATTTCGGTTACACAAAGCCAAATAAAACTTGAACCCAAGCCAAACAAGATGGTTGTCCTTACACGCAGCAGTAAAAATAATTGTGGAGTAATTTCAGGCATTGTTACTTTATTTCACTGGAACTTGTCTAGAAGACACTGCAAATAAAACACAATCCCAAAGAATGTATAGCCTCCTCGAAAAACCAACCACTTTATTATATCTCGATTCTTTAAAATTCTTTTTGAATTTTTTTAAAAAACTAAATTTGCAAATGAAGTCGGAAGATGTAAAGATACATGTACTTTATGATAAAATAAACTAACGCGTAAAACCCTTTCTGACTGCTTTTTGAAAGAGGGATACATTAAAAGTCTTCCGAATATTTTTGAAGCAAATTTAGAGGACGAAAACAATTTTCTACCGATAGATGATATATATGTACTTAGATCCATTTTTAAATGAAAATCTTAGAACAAGTTGTTCCGAAATCGGTGATCTTCAAATATATTCGTTTAAAAAAATGCAAGTACTTTCTCATTACAGCATGTGAGGAAATTTTAAAGTGATTTAATTTTTCTGAAGATGGGTAAGTTAGTTTAGACTTCCCGGCCTTATAAATCTAATTTCATTAAAAAACGAAACTGTTTCTTCACTGATTCCTCTTTGCAAGCACTTTCTGCATTTGCTCACCCAAACTGAGCTTATTGAGGAATTTTGCAGGAACCTGCAGGAATTTTGGAACAAACACGTTTCATGGCAAACATAAAAAAATTGGTTTGCCTTCCACATAGTGGAGCTAGCGCTGAAAGGGCATTTTCCGCAATCAATCTCAACAAAACAATGCTACGAAAGCTCTTATGAAAGACCAAAACTGTGTTAAGCTGGAAATACCTAAAGAATGTTTGCGTCTACATACAAGCCATATGTACAAAGACAAGTTAGACTTAGACAAGTTAGACTTTCATTTCACACATATGATATATATTAACGATGTACCTATAGCCTTAACGTTAAAATGTAAACAGTCAATCACAAAAGAAAGTTAGCACTAGTACACATTGCAAGCGCCATGAAAAAAGAAAACATTCCGCTAGGAATATTGCAAATGCTATAAAAAGGGAAGAATCTCCGACGTTTGCGATTTCCGGCAGGAAAAAAAATATAGAAATTATCCACCACAGCAGTCGATAACTGTTAATATTTCTACCAATATGCCTTTTTAATGTCACAAAAGAAAGTAAGCACTATAGTTACATTTGGAGGTTGGCCACTAACGCGTGCTATCGGTTGCTGTTAATTTCGGCTCATCGTTAATTGTTGATATTTTTTTAGTTTTCAAAAAAAATTCTGATATACCTCAAGTAAATGGCGCCTCGAGAAAAAGATCTAAGCACGGATTTAAGAGATTTAATAATACAACATTTTCTTAATAATAAGTCAGAGCATGAAATAAGTAAATTTGTGAACAAAAGCTCTTCCACCATTCACAAAATTATAACAAAATATAAAACCACCGCAAATGTTGAAAATTTACGCGAAAAAGTTTGGAGAAAACCAAATACAGAGCTCAGTCCTTCCCTTGTTGTGTAAGAATGGTTACATTATTATGTTCGAAACCAGTTAAAACCGCCGCCACAATCTCCCGATCTAAATGCTATAGAACATATGTGGGAGCATCTGAAACGAAAAATACTATCACAAAGGATTAACACCAAGGATGATTTGAAACAAGCTCTTCGGGAGGAGTGGTCCAAAATCGGGTAAAACGTTACACAAAACCTGGTGAACACAATGCCATCACGCGTAAAGGCTGTTATAAAAGCCAAAGGCTACCCAACGAAGTACTAAATTCAAACAAATATTTTAATTAATTGCAGATTTATTTCAATTGCCTACTTTTTTTTGTTACGTAAATTTTCCATTGTTTTCAACATAAAGTTCACTTTTTTTATTGCGATACATACCTATTATGGTTTCAAGATTTTGAAGAAAAATAAATGAGTTCAACTAATAAAAAAAATAGAAAAATAAATTTCTTTCTTTTAATGCGTTTTTCAATATATTTTCTGGAAATAAAGGGGCACTTACTTACTTTTGTGATTAACAGTATAATGATTTTTTTTTTGTTTAAATGAATAGGATAGTATTTATTTTTTTTACGTTTTTTATGAAATATTTAAGTTATGTTTAATAAATCGTTCATTTGCTCAAAAAAGCTTGTTAGTTTTGGAGTTGTATTTAGTGTTTTTTATAAAAAACAGGGGAAAAAATAATAAAAAAAAAATAAGAAAAAAAATAAGAAAAAAAAATAGGGAAAAACTCAATCTTAAAAAGGGGAAAAAAATATTTTTGATGAAAAAAAAGGGAATCGTCAAGTGAAAAGTCTGGCAACACGAGCCAATTCCAGATATCAAATTGAATGGAAATGTGCAAATTGAAAAGTTTAAGTACCCTGGATCTATGCTCTAAACCTAAAGCAAAGAAAACTGTGATGAAGACAAGCCTCTTTGAACAAGGCAATACCAACTGAGCCGATCATGCTTCATTTTCCTGGAGATAGGTTCATTTACATGGAGGCTTCGCATTGTTACTCCTGCTATCATGCAAAAGATACTCCTGCTATCTTCATCTCAGCTGACTTTAATTTGCTCTCATATTTCTTATGAGATGATTCTTGTCACACATTGTATGGCTCACTTGTCGGCGTCTGTCTCCAAAGGGGCGGCTGTATTTAAAAATGAAAATAGAAGTGACTTACCTATTTCTCATAAGAATGACAAGTTAAACGGCAATTTACAAAACGAAAGATTTGATTACTCCAGGTGGCAACCCAGCTATGCTGGAAAATCCACCCTCTTCGGAGGCCGGCTCTACGGATTCTGGGGAGAGCTTTTTATTGCTTTTAAATCCTTTTGAGAAAAGGACAAAACTAAATCGATCACCAATAGATCGAACATATCCGGAAAAAGCAGTCCACCGGTAAACCAGGACTCATTGAAAATTAAGAGCTTAGAAAAGGAGAATAATGAACTCGGAACTAAGCTTACTGAAATGGAGCGACTCTTCCACGATCTTAAAATGGAAGTTGACTCTCTGTGAAAAGAAAACGGGGATATTAAAAATACTCGTTTAACGAAAGACTGTGAGTTAACGAAAGAGTGTGTAACACCGAACCGACCATTAGTCGAATACTTTACGGACGAGGACGAACTTGCAATTGTAAGCGATTCAGTTTTAAAGAAAAGGTCTAGTAAGAAGCGTAAGGCGAATTCCTCTCCCGAAGTAATACAAAAAGAAGATAAGCCCTCTGGGACTCAAACAAAGCTAAACCAGAAGCGAATTCGTCCACCTCCCGCAATAAACATCGTCGGGATAGCAGACTTCAGGAGATTGCGCAACCTTCTTGCAAGCACTGTGAGAGCAGAAAACTATAAATTTGCTTCGCACCGAAATAACGTGTGGAAAGCATTGAATAAAGAGACAAGGAAGTGGTGTTTTTGGGAAAAAGTGAAGCACCAGTTTTAGTTGTGTGAGTGCGGACTACTTATGTGTCGAACCAGGCATGTCATGAGAGACGGCTCGAGGCTCATACGTTTCTGGGAGCTGACTCTACTTTTGTTTAACATTTCTGAGTTAAGGTGACATTTGTACCCCGATTCGTGATACATTCGATACACTCACTTACAAGTCGATACCAGACATCGGGCGACTAATGTCAAAATAAATGCTTCCCTCACACACACTGTATATGTGAAAAAGAGCTATTCCTTGTCTCTTTATTCAATGGTGGAAAGTAAATGTTGACAATGCCGATTCCTATCGCGCGCTGTCTCTTAGACTGAATGCAGAAAGAATCGAGTGGTATACTTATCAAAACAAGTATACTCAACCCATCATGCACAAAAGAAGACGTTGTAAAATTCGTTAAAACTAAAGGCATAAAAATTATTGATGCCGTCAATATAATTAAAAAGGAAAAGCAACGCACGGAAGGAGGACACTGTGATCAGACGCGGCCTTCGAATTTTTATCTTCTCCTTTGAAAGAACTGATAGCATAAACGATATTTATAAAATAAAAATGATACTTATCATCAGAGTTAAAATCGAACCCATGCGAAAGGGCAATAGACTGATACCATAGTGTAAGCGATGCCAAGAATTCAGGCACACAAGTGCCTACTGCCAAAAAGAACCACGTTGCGTGAAATGTGCCAGAAAACACCTGTCAACAGAGTGCAAAGTTGACATGAAGGCTCCAGCAGTTTGCGCCAATTGCAACGGAAACCACCCCGCAAACTATCGAGGATGCGAAGTAGCCAAAGAGCTGCAAAAGGGACGAGAACCTCTTAAGGCAAATATTCGAGGTCAGAAACCAAGCCCTGGACGTCCAAAAACTGCTGAAACTCCTAAGCCAAAGACGCCAAAGCCGATCAAAAGTGCGAAATTGGCAAAGGAGGCGTCGACAAAAGGCGTAAAAGCTCCACAAAAGAGCGGCGCCAGTTCAAGTGCAGCGGAGAAACCGCCACTGGTCGCACCGAAATTATACGCACAGGTTGCGGCAAATGAAAACAAGGCAAGATCGCCCACAACAGATGCGAAGTGTCTCAGATCCTCGCTGTAATCTTGGAAAAGCTTGAGGATCAGACTAGCTGGGCAAGCTCGAGTTTTAGCCTCGAAAAAATGACAAGGGAACATGAATATGAAACAGTTATTTTAAACACTAACATGGAATGCAAACGGGCTTCTGAATAAAATAGACGAACTATAAGTATTTATACGGAAAAATAATATTGATATTTGCATGATAACGGAAACTCACCTTAAAAACGGATCTAGACCCAAACTTAAAGTTTACAATGACAATCACGCACACCACCCTTCGAAAAATTCGAGAGGAGGATTCTCCCTCTACATTAAGAACTGCATAAAGCACTTCAAAAAGAAGTTGAGCAAGACTCTAAGCAGTTCAGTTCAGTTTCTGTAAAAATTGACTGCTTAGATTACAACATTGCATGTTGTTATTTCCCGCCAGAATAGACTGGTGGAAGACGATCTTGATGGTATGTATGACTTCATTGGGTCCAATTTTATCATACATTGGGGTGGAATTTTTCTCCAGGGTTAAGCCAACATATTGGCCAACCGACAGGAATAAAATGCCTGACCTTGTCGACTTTTTCATCGCTAAAGGGTACCTCAAATACCTTACGCGAATCGAAGAGTGTTATGATTTTTGCTCAGACCACTCAGGAGTAATCTTGAAGATGGGTGGAAGACTGGCGGAAATAGAAAGAGCTCCCAGATTAGCTAGCAAAAACATGAACTGGGACGCCTTCAGAAAGTACTATAAGGAGGGTATTGGCTTGTATGTGCCATTAAGAACTCCTTTCGAGTTAGAAACCACAGTTGACAAATTCATTGAAGCAATTTAGAGCGCTGCTTGGAACAACACTTCGTCCCAAAAGAACGCAGTTAGCACCGACGGGCATGTAGGCACAACATATCCGCTCGAAATCGAAGAATTGATCCGCGAAAAGAGAAGAGCGCGTAGAAGATGGCAAGCCACGAGGGCTTTCCCAGACAAAACCCTCTTGAACCACCTCTCTAATAAACTGAAAGAAATGTTGCAAGATTTTAAAAATCGTGAGACCACTGGCTTGTCGGCGGATAGGAGCTCAAACTACTCGCTGTGGAAAGCAGTTAAGTCTATCAAGAAACCTATAATCCACTCGTCACCAATAAAAAAGTTAACGGCGAATGGGCAAAGAAAGAGAAAGCGAATGCGTTTGCTGAACATTTAGAAGAAACATTCAAGCCTTTCGACGGTCCGCCGTTGGCTGACGTTCAAAACAACAACGCGGAACCTGATAGCTTTAGAATGAAAAAAGCTCCGTTAGTTGAACTCCGACAGACAATAAGCAGACTTATAATAATAATAAGGCCACTGGCGAAATATTGAAAGAACTAGCGAAAAAGGCACTAGTCAAGCTACCTTATATGAAGAACGCTTCTCTTAGACTTCTGTACGTTGCAAGGCAATGGAAAGTTGCTGAAGTCGTTATGGTTCCAAAACCGGGGAAATGTGCATATGATAAAAAATTTTATAGGCCCATAGCGCTTCTGCCGATAATATCGAAAGTATTCGAGAAACTTCTGCTGAAACGATTACAACAACCAATAATTGCAGAAAGACGTCCTATCTACAGAATAACGCATGAAATTGAAAATGCCTTAGAAGGGGAAAAAATATGTTCAAGTGCTTTCCTCGACGTATCGAAAGCCTTTGACGAGGTATGGCACGAAGGTTTGAAACATAAGATATGGCAAAACTTTCCGGAAGTCATGTTTAGAATATTGAAAAACTATCTTGAAAGCAGACTCTTTCGTGTTAGGTGTAGTACTGATTACTCGAGTTTCAAGCAAATTCGAGCTGGAGTATCCCAGGGAAGTGTCCTCGGTCCGACCCTGTTCCTGCTCTACACAAGAGACATACCTCTAGATGACGTTTGCGGACGATACGGCCATCCTGTCAACAGGTGAATCAGTCGAGCCTCCAACGAGTATTGGACAGAATTTGTTTCTGGACGAAAACTTGGCGAATCGCTCTTAACGAGAACAAGTCTACGCATGTGAATTTTACTTACAGAAGGGTTAACAATTTACCTTTGTTCATAAATTCTACACAAATACCTTATGCAAATGAAGCGAAATATCTAGGAATGACACTGGACGCTGGAAACCACACGTAAGAAGCGTGACGAGCTCGAGATTAGGCTCGGGGTAATGTATTGGCTTATCGGAAGATCTTTGAAACTAAGCATATATAACAAACTGCTCTTTTATAGCCAGTTAAAGTAGTTAAAGCCGTCCTGGACATACGGTATAAACTTTGGGGTCGTACTAAGCCGAGCAACATGTCCATGTTGCAGACTTTCCAAAACAAGACACAAAGAGCAATTGAGAATGCTCCATGGTATATTAGGAATAGTGATATTCACAGAGAACAGAGATTTAGGAAGGCTACTGTAAGCGAAGAAGTAACAAACTTTGCTCGAAAGCTAAATGCTCGCCTTCATGTTCATTGCAACAATGAAATGATCCGTACTCTCAACGAGACTCTTAACGATGCAAAAACGAGCGACAACTACAATACCCTTCGATCCAGAGACTTAGGGTGAAGCCGCACGAACGAACGGTTTTAGTAGGTGCATTCACTGGATAGCAACCTACCCAATGCGATAAACACCACGGAAGCGTAAACTACTTGTTAAGTTAACTTAGTTGTAGTCAAGAAGAATTATCACAGAGCGAAAATTTACTACTATGAAGTGCGTTCTGGCAGTTTTCATAGTGTCTCTCATAAATAGGTGGTCTTTTAGTACGTGGAAAATATTTCTTATACGCTGTCCAACATTATGAACCATATGTGATCACCGGACGCACAACTGCGGTGGTCGAAGCCTTTCTTTCAGCTTAGGGGGCATTTTTAATCGCATTTTTAATTTAACCGTGGCCACAGAAGATGGCGGAGGTTTCTTGACACTTCATCCAACCTATACGCTTATGCGGTGAGTCCACAATGATGAAGGACCTCCCAATTCGAATTGACAATTCAGCTAAGCTAAGGATCCTCCGGTAATTCCCTTGCTAACCAGATATTAACAAAAAAAAAAATACCTAAACATACTCCGACTAGGATATCGAAGAGAGAGAAATTTATTTAAGAATGAAAAACTGTAATATAAGGTTTCTGATGAAGTTAGCCTGGCAGCTTTTGAAATGATAATAGTTCCATGACGCAGAGGTCGGCATAGGCGAAACTCAACAAAATACAAAAACTAGCTTGTGTCTGTGCAACTGAAGCAATGAAAGCAGCACCAACAGCTGCACTTGGGGTTATCCTAAACATCCCACCACTTCATCTAAAACTCATGAAAGAAGCAATAGTTAACGCCTATATGCCTATCACAGAAGATGAATCAAATTCTAAAATAGTTCACACAGATATTCTACAAGAACTCAGGCAAAATGAATTACTTGGAATACACTTAACAGATAAATGCTAACCACGCTATAAATGCTTACCACGGATTTGAAGGCAGCGAAAAAGCAGACGAATTAGCCAGAAAAGGATCCGCATCCCAATTCATGATGCCTAGCTGATCGAAAAGATGCTCCATTTCTGGAGGGCAGCCGAAGGAAGCAGGCAAGCCAAAGAACGCTCCTACCAAAGAATGAAACAGCTACTACAGTTAAGTAGAAGTCAGATTCGATTGCTCACAGGTTTCCCCACAGGGCACTGTCGAGTTAGAAAACACCTGATGACCATGGGGATAGGGCAACACATGCAGACTATGCAACGAGGACACGGAAACAGCAGAACACATTATTATCTGACTGTAACTGTTTAATAATAACACGTCAACGTTTTCTAGCGAAGTTCTATATCTCAAAGCAGCGGACATGGCTGCCAGCACACCCAAAGAGTTAGTCGCCTTTATAACAAACTGAGGCATCATGGATGAGCTATAACTGGAGGACATTACAATAAGCCCACTGGTGGCCGCAGTGATCTGCGATATACTGTACCACCTCCCCCGTATAATCTACAATCTAGTTCCATGATCTGTAATCTTGGTTAATTGTATATTGTTATAAATATATAAATATATATAGGTTTGTATGGGGTTGCCATGGGCCGATCCCCAATATAAGCAACGATACGTTCGGTTACCTTTTGAATTAAAGAATGCTTAAATTTATTCGGCTGTAAACTGACTATGCCAATCAGAGGTGCTATTACACCATTAATTTTTGGAAGCATTTTAATTTAAAGTTTGAAAGTTTAAACTGCTACTTCTTAGATCATATGTGCCTAACCAATTTATATTTGCCTTCGTTTTTAATTAAGATCCTTTGATTATGATTATTGAAAAAATATATTTTTGAGTTTTAGAAACACGAATGACTTTTACTCCTTAATATTAAATCTATTTAGGGAATAGCATTTCCCTAGGTATGCAAGCCCTTTGTATGCATAGCCAATGCTATCTTATTCCTTATCCGGGCAGGAATAGGCTTAGCAGGATGGGCTCCGTTCCAGGAAAGTGGTATTCGCTTGGAATTTTAAATAAGGCTGCAGCCACAAAATTGTTTTGTGATCGAACACATAACTCAATCTGAATGGATTTATTGGTGTTAACATGTTTTCTGTCACTTGTCCACAAGAATGTATAGACAAGCATTGTAACTCTATTGAAATAACAAGTATTGTGGACTTCTGGGTGGCTTTGCATTAGAATAGAACAGGAGAGGACATTGATTTAATGGTGTTTGATTTCTTGTGTGCATACCTACACTGAGTTGCGCATTTGAATTCAGCTTGAAGGGTGGCATGACCAACATGCATTCAAATTGTAATATGGTTGAATCGAAGACTACCTAGGTTAAACTATTTTGACAAAATTCCAAATTTGACATAAGCACTGCGATACAAATCTCAGATGTCCACAAGTCATATTGCTGTAGCATAAAACAAAAGACACACAATCAACAATAAACTTGTTTATGTCGTAACCTGCAGAACGATCACTAATTCGAGCTTAAGCTTCCCCATGTCATTTATACTGTGGCACATCTGGATAGTCCTCAGTTGAGATATTCTTTCTCACCCTAGGTATAACGAAATCCGCGACAGCAAAATGTTTATGGTCCGAAAACCATCAACGTATGGTTACCGCGCAGCTGAATTTAATATTCGGTGCACGTAAAGAATTTATTTTAAAATTACTGCTCCGCGCACCGAAAAACCAACTAAAAGCAAAAGAAAAGAGTAGGTATTAAACATTTAAATGTAAAAAGCTCTCTAGATGTAGAACACACACTTCTGACAAAAGCAAACAACACGAATAATTAAAATTTAATGCCGGTCCTTGTGTCATCTCTGTCCGCTGAGGCATGTCCAAAATGAGGTAAAGTCGTAAATCTGCGGCACTTTTGAGGGTTAAATTTGAAGAGCACGCGTGCGCATTCTCCTGGGCCGCCTCTTTTGACCCGACAAGACAAGAACTGTTTGAAACTAAAACAATCCCACTTAAAAGAAAACATTAATTTCTTGGCGTGCGCTATGAGACTTTTATTTTGCCACAGTCACAGTAATGGTCTTTGGTTTACAAGCTGCTAAATAACCCGTCATAACAGTTGAAAGAGGATTTTTAGGCCCGATTCTTGTTTGAATGCAGTTGGACTTACAGAAATAACTAGAAACACTTGTCTAAGGTCGTGTCTTCATTTTAAACTAATAAAACTATAGGAAAGTTAAATTGTTTCCCTTCAGCAAAAAAAAACTCATTTTGGAAACCGGGGATGAACCAACCGAATTAAAATGGCTACACTGAAAAAAAAACATATATTAAACTAACATTTTAACCTTACTTACACCTTAAAAACTGCGTGTAAAGTTACTATCAAAATGTGTGCAATTTTTTGTGTAAAATTACGCACAATGCGTTATTTTACGCATCAGAGTAGGTAAAAAATTATACAAACATTATTTTGCAAGTTTACACATGAATATGTAAAAACTACACACAAATGTGTAAAAATAAACCCAAAATGTTTAAATGCGACAACAGGAGTAAAATTACACATAGACTGTTTAAAAATCAACATCACAATGTTTAAATTTACTACCATTTTGATGAATATTACACATTTGTGTGTAAATTTTGATCGGAGTGAGAGATTGTTTTGTGAGGCAACGAAGCGAATTTAAGTTAATTTCATCAACCGAGATCAGACCATTACCGATGCATGTCTTAATTTTGTTTGCGCTCCCTCATTTTTTTTTTTTGTTTTTTTTTTTTTCATTTAATGAAATTGTTAGTTTGTGCCTAAAACAGTTACTTGTCTTAAAAATCTTTATATTTTCTACTTGGTTATCACATACTTTTAAGGCTCTTTAAGGCCATCAACTTACAATTTCGTTTAATTTTAGATAACAATCAATCTGCAAAAACCGTAAGCATTTAAGGAACAAAATCAGGCAGGCATCAGGGTAAATTATAGCCTGCTTTTACACAATTTTATTGAAGTTTACACATTTTTTATGTAATTTTACATATTTTAAAGTGTACTTTTGAACATATTCATACACAATGTTGTTAAATTTTACGCATTTTAAATTTACACATTTTAAGGTGTAATTTTAATCATATTCACACACGATTTGGTGAAGTTTACGCATTTAAAGTTTAAAGTTACACAGTTCTGTTGAATTTTACACATAAACTGTGTAGATTTACACATTTCTTGCCACACAGAAAAATGTAAAATTACACATTAAATGTTTAAAATTACTTCCGTGTGTAAAAAAACTGCAATTATAGTAGGTAACAAGTTTCCTCGCTTAATGATAGTAAAATTACACAATTTTTTTTTTAGTGTGTACTTAAGGTGGCGCTACAGTCCGGGGTGGACCTGGGCCTCAGCCAACAAGCTCCGCCAGCCAGCTCAGTCTCTAGCTAGCCGTCTCCAGTTTCGCACGCGAAGTTGGCTGAGGTCCCCTTCCACTTGTGTGGCGCACACCTGAAGTTCGGTGCTCCTACCGCGCCGTCGCGTCCCTGTGGTGTGGATTCGAAGATTTTCCGGGCCGGGACAGTTCGATGTTATATCTCCTCCTCCACTCTCCGTCTATGCAGACGGGGCCGTAAATCGTCCGAAGAATTTTCCTCTCGAAGCAGCCTAAAGTGTTTTTCTCCGGCTTTGACAGGGTCCATGCTTCTGCACCGTAAAGCAGGACTGGGATGACGAGAATCTTATACATGGACACTTTAGTTGCTCGAGAGAGGGCTTTGCTACTCAATTGCCTTCTTAGCCCAAAGAAACAGCGATTGGCAAGAGTTATCCTTCGTTTGATTTCAGCGCTGGTGTCATTGTCTGAATTGATAGAGGAACCTAGGTAGGCGAAATCCCTAACTCCCTCAAAGTTATACTGCCGCGCAAACGCAAAAAATCCGAAATTGAGTTAAAAGCATATTCGGGATCGTGAAACAGTGCGTTATTTTTGTGTGAAACAAAAAAGTCACATTTCCAACAGAAAAGGTCTTAAAAACACAAATGAAAATAGGCACATCTCCATTTTTGCCTCTTTTGTTAAGTAAAAAGGGCACATGTGCCACGGACTAAGCCAAAAATTCGCATTTGCTTAATTTATTTAGTGTTATATGCCTTATTTGCTTAGTATCTTACGATTGTTTTGGTTAATGTGCCTTTTTTGTTTCCTAACTTTTTTATGTAAGAAAACTTATACAACGACATTTTTAAACAGGATTATAATTTCAAAGAGTTACCTACTGCAGACGTACGCCAAAACTGAAAATTTTAAAAAGTTATTTCCACAATTCTGTTTTATAAACACTTTAAGCAATTTTTTTGCTCGTCAATACTTAGCAAAAAGGGCACAAGTCCATTTTCTCTAAGCAATCGCAAAAAATACTGAAATGTCAGTGCACAATAAAATAAAACAATTATTCTTTTAGGAAATGCTTTAAAATTAAATATCAATCCGCGGAAATCAAAAAAAGTAAGACGCATTTATCTCAAAACTACTTATGTGGAGGTGTACCTATTTTCCTTAGCACGGCAGTATAGCTGTCGATGGTGATGTTTTGTCCAAGACGTCGGTGTTGGGTGTCTTTTCTTGATGACAGCATATACTTGGTTTTGCCCTCATTGACTGCTAAACCCATATTCGCCGCTTCCGTCCCAATACTTACGAAGGCTTCACTTTGTTCTATCGATTATGTCAATGTCGTCTGCGTATGCGAGTAGTTGAACGGGCTTTTGAAAGATTATACCTCTGGTGTTGGCGCGAGAGTTCTGCACAATTCTCTCAACTATGATATTAACATTTTAACCATATCAAACAAAATTTCATATAATTTTCGTAAAAACTGGATAAAAGCTAGTATTTTTAACATTTTAAATACCACTTTAACAGTTTAAAGGTTATGTTAGCATTTAAATATCAAAAAATATGTTTGCTTTTTATATTGCAATATCAACATTATCATTTCAACATTTGCTCTCCTTATAAATATTCGATTTTCATTTTTTTAATATGAATTTAACATTTTCATATGACATAACATTGTTAAAGGTCGGACCAACATTTTTAATGTCAGGTTTGTATTTCAATGTCCCAATTTGGTAGTGTTTTTGATATTGCTAATAAATATGATAATTTTCATATCAACGTTTGGTCTTCATCCAGTTTTACATTTTACTTACTTACTTAAGGTGGCGCTACAGTCCGGGGTGGACCTGGGCCTCAGCCAACAAGCTTCGCCAGCCAGCTCTGTCTCTAGCTAGCCGTCTCCAGTTTCGCACGCGAAGTTGGCTGAGGTCTCCTTCCACTTGCGTGCGCCACCTGAGTCTCGGTGCTCCTCTACCGCGTCGTCCCCGCGGTGTGGATTCGAAGATTTTCCGGGCCGGGGCGTTGGTGTCCATCCGCTCTAGATGACCCAGCCATCGTAGACGTTGTGTTTTGACTCTTTTGGCTAGGTCGGTATCGCTGTACAGCCCGTACAGTTCGATGTTATATCTCCTCCTCCACTCTCCGTCTATGCAGACGGGACCGTAAATCGTCCGAAGAATTTTCCTCTCGAAGCAGCCTAAAGTGTTTTCATCCGCCTTTGACAGGGTCCATGCTTCTGCACCGTACAGCAGGACTGGGATGATGAGGGTCTTATACATGGACACTTTAGTTGCTCGAGAGAGGGCTTTGCTACTCAATTGCCTTCTTAGCCCAAAGAAACAGCGATTGGCAAGAGTTATCCTTCGTTTGATTTCAGCGCTGGTGTCATTGTCTGAATTGATAGCGGAACCCAGGTAGACAAAGTCCCTAACTACCTCAAAGTTATAGCTGTCGATGGTGATGTTTTGTCCAAGACGTCGGTGTTGGGTGTCTTTTCTTGATGACAGCATATACTTGGTTTTGCCCTCATTGACTGCTAAACCCATGTTCGCCGCTTCCGTCCCAATACTCACGAAGGCTTCACTGACATCACGCTTTGTTCTACCGATTATGTCAATGTCGTCTGCGTATGCAAGTAGTTGAACGGACTTTTGAAAGATTGTACCTCTGGTGTTGGCGCGAGAGTTCTGCACAATTCTCTCAAGTATGATGTTAAAGAAGTCGCATGACAGCGCGTCGCCTTGTCTAAATCCTTTTTTGACATCAAAGGGGTCGGTGAGGTCTTTGCCGACCTTGACGGAACAGCGCGTTCACACAGTACAGCAGAAAAGATCTTGTATGCGATGTTAAGAAGACTTATGCCTCTGTAGTTGGCACAACTCAGAGGGTCTCCTTTCTTCAGGATCGGGCAAACAATGCTGAGGTTCCATTCGTCGGGCATGCTTTCTTCCGACCATATCTTGCAGATGAGCTGGTGCATGCTCCTAACCAGCTCATCGCCAGCGGATTTAAAAAGTTCGGCAGCTAGGCCGTCTGCTCCGGCTGCTTTGTTGCACTTGAGCTTAGACACAGCTACTTTCACCTCCTCCAGGTCGGGTGGGCGGTATCGTTCGTATGCTTCGTCGGTAACGTCTTCGCCCGGGTTGAATGGTTCATTCTGCCTGACAGCGGTATTTGGTTCTTCCTCGCCGTTATACAGTCTGCAGAAGTGGTCTTTCCAAATCCTCAGCACCGACTGCGATTCTACAACGATGTTCCCTTGATGGTCCTTACAGGCTTCAGTTCAAAGTTTATACCCTTGGCAGGACCTTTTGATCCTTTGGTAAAACTTTCTAACCTTATTCCTGTTGTAACATCTCTCTATCTCTTCAACCGCGCGCTTCTCGTGCTCTCTCTTTTTCCTTCGGAGAAGCCGGTGCTCCTCTCCCCTCCTCTGCTCGTAGAGCTCGCGAGCAGCTCTAGTCCTTCTGTGCAGCGCCGCTTTGTATGCTTCCTGTTTAGCTGCATGTGCTTGCCGGCATTCATCGTCAAACCAGGGGTTTCGTTGTGGTCGCCGTGTGAAACCCAGCACTTCAGAGGCGGCGTCTCTGATGGCATTTTGGCAATGTTGCCACTGGCTATCAATACTTGATGCTGGTTGCATAGGACTTCGTAGAAGGTTTTGAGAGACTCGGTTGGAGAAGGACCTGGCGATCTCTTGCGATTGTAGTCGGCCGACGTCAAACTTCCTCACAGTATTTCCATTACTTGGCGCTGGTCGGGATATCCGCAGCCGTACCTTGGCTACAACAAGGTAGTGATCCGAGTCAATGTTGGCCCCTCGGAAAGTTCGGACATCCATGATACTGGAGGAGTGCCTTGCGTCGATCGCAATATGGTCAATCTGGTTGACGCTTGATTGATCGGGAGATCTCCATGTCCCTTTGTGGATATTGAGATGCGGGAACTGTGTACTAGCTACCACAACGTGTCGCCCCGCAGCAAAGTCGATCAGCCTGAATCCGTTATCGGAGGTCGTGTCGTGCAGGCTATACTTTCCGACAGTACGACCAAAGATGCCCTCCCTTCCTAGCTTGGCATTAAAATCGCCTAGGACAATTTTAATGTCGTAGCTAGGGCACTGCTCATAAGTTTTGTCCAGGAGCTCGTAGAACATATCTTTGGTCTCGTCATCTTTCTCCTCTGTGGGGGCATGTGCGCATATCAGGCTAATGTTGGCGAATTTAGCCTTGATGCGGATCGTCGCGAGGCGCTCGCTTACAGGGTTGAAGCTCAAGACTTTTTGCCTAAGTCTGCCTCCAACAACGAAACCACATCCAAATAGGCGCTGTCTTTGATGCCGGTAGCAGTCGCCGTAGTAGATGTCGCAGTTTTTCATCCTTCTTTTGCCCGGCCCGTCCCACCGCATTTCTTGGATGGCAGTAATGTCTGCCTTGCAGTCGTTAAGGGCCTCCGCTAGTTGCTCGGCCGCACGTGGTCTGTTAAGGGACCTAACATTCCACGTGCAGATCCGGAGCTCGTTGTCCTTTTCTCGTTTGCATTGGTCGTCAACAGTAAATTCGTCCGAATCCGAGGCTTGTTTCCGCTTCGTGACTGGTGTTTCTTTACGTGGCCGGGAAGTCACCCCGACGGCACGACCCCCAACCTGGAGGACCAGATCCTTTGCTTAGCTCTAAGGACGGAGAGCCGGATAGCCCGCTCCTTATAGGCCTGAGCTCCGAATACGTCGTAGTAGCCCATATAAGGTGTTCACTAAGTAGTTCGGCCTGACTGGAACTATGGACGCCACCGTTGATTCCATCTGGGGAATTCCTCCGCTGCCGTCCGGATGCAAGGAGAAGTGCCTTAGTGGGAACACTCCTCCCCCCCTCTCTCGTCTGCTACCCCCAACAACCTTCCAAAGGGGTTGGAACCCAATCTCCAGTTGAGGTACTAGGCACCCGGTGTTCACCACGGGGAGGTGAGAGTAGGAGTTGATAGACAGAGGTGGGTTTAGAAAACCTGTGGATGCTTGTATCCTCTTGAGTGCACATGTCTATCCTTTGACCAGCAGTTTTACATTTTATCAATATCAATTTAACATTTTCATTTTGACTTGATAACAATCTATCTATCTATTCACTATGCGAGATCAGTTAAAGTACACCGAGAAAAAACACTTTAAATCTCTGAACAAAAGACTTAAAAATTAAAAGTTTTCATGTGTGAAACACCACCGTGTTTGTATACTCTTGATTTAAAAGTGCTAACTTTTATTTATACCACTTCAAAACGAAGCACTTTAAATTTTAAAGTGATAGTGTTTAATTTAAAAATGCTTTTTTCAGCTGCAGGTAAAAGTATTTCTTTTAAGTTAAAAGGAAATACTTTTAATTCAAATAACTTTTAAAACGTTCACATTAAAATTTAAAGTAAAATTTTTAAATTTAAAAAACGGAGTCTTAAAACTATTTTAAAAATGTCCAATGAAAGGACATTTAAAAATAACTTAAAAATAAGTTATTTTTAAATGTCCTTTCATTGTCCAATAACTTATTTTTAAGTTATTTTTAAATGTCCTTTCATTGGACAATAATAAAATAACAATAAAAATAAAACTTAAAAATAAACATATTGAACTTAAAGTTCCAGTAATTGAAATCATTTCAAATGCAATCCTTTTAGTAGTGTGCTTGATTTAAAATGTTCGGATTGACTTCAAAAGAAATTTTTAAAACCTTCTTTTTAATAAAAAATTTAAATAAATAAATAAATAATTCATTTTTTCTTTTAAATACAAGGTTAAGGATTTATTGTGATATAATTTCTAGGTTTTGAGTGCGATTTGAAGAACTTCTGGCTTGAATTAGCTGTCTTGGCTAACACTCATCATACTTACTTTTCACAAAACATGAGCTTAAAGCTAAGTCAACACAACAATTAAATAAAAAAACATATATTCGTACGTTTATCTCGCATTTTGTTGCATAAATGTTTTACCATTTTTCATTTTTATCTATTAATTTTAAACAATTTTCTCTTTTGCCAATTTTAAAAGATAAAAATAGTCTGTTAAATTGCTCAATTTTTAAAGGAAAGCATAAAAAACAGATTGTACTACATTATTGAATAAAAACTTAAGCATTTTCTGGGTAATTGAAAATAAAATGTAAATATGTCACTTTTGTTGCCACGTTGTAACGTAGAATGCAAATATCTGCAAAACCGAATGTCCATTGTAAAATCTAATTGTAGTTCTGATGCCAGCGTAGCTACAATTCTTCATATGTTTTTTTTTTCACGGATCTTTTAAGCACTTCGTTAGATAATACGGATGTTTAATTTATATTGCAATTGCTAATCACAATTTGGAAATTATAATAATTGAATTTGCTTTTTTATAAGTAGAGCGACAATATTTTTCATATGGCAAAAGTGTTTCTTCCTGATATTGAGCATTTTTTTTTTTTTTCAACGAAACACTTTAGATTTGCAAACTTTGAAATTTAAAAATATTTTTTTATTTTTAAATTTCACTTTTTCCTTCAGTGAGAGGCCACGTCTAGGTATGAATCTGATGAAAACTCGTTCTAAAAAATTCCGCATTTCTCTTACTTTGTGATTTTTCTAGCCGCTCTTTGCTGAAATGAATTTCCATTTGAAATGATTATCCATACATCAACACAACTTGACCAAAATTCAATCACCGCGCAGTTGCAAGTTTTTAGGCTGAAGGATTAACTTTACCGCCTTCCACAGTTGCTTTCCGGTCACGGAGGATACCGCAAATATTGAAATCGATTTGGATACGACAACTCTGCACTCTGCCCGCCCCGGAGTGTATTTTATTAGCGCAATATTTTATTGTCCGAGCTTTGCGGCATGGAGAACTACACTGCATAGCGCTGCGGGAATCCTAGCCCATATGTTGGGGTTAGAATAGAATTGACGAGAAACATGGACCGCTATATCATTTCTCCAGAAAGAGCTTAGACGACTAAAGAAAATACCTCGAGCAGAAGAAGCAACCCTTATCTAGCACAAGACGAATAGCCTTATTGCTAACCTACCCCGCGATGCAGTATACCTAACGGCAGCCCCACGGGGTGAATGGTTGAAGTCTGTGCAGAGGGTAAGACTTTAGTAAGTACCTATGCAATGCATATATCGATGCTTAGAAACGGGTATATGCATCGTACGGTTCCTCTGGCGCAAAAAAAAAATGGGAGGGTTACGATCCACTTAGGCGAATCGTTGGATACTCCATCCCATGATCTTCACTTATGATGGCTTATGATACTTTTAGGTCCGTAAGTTTTCCTTCAAGCAGATAATTAAGGACTACAATGAAAAGCAAAGGACTTAGGACGCTTCTCTGGTGTACACCGACTTTAATTGAGAACTCATCAAAGACTCCGGACGGACATCTTACTCTGGTCTTTGCTCCGTCATACATGTCCATGAAAATCCGCACGTAGGCTTCTGGAACTCCTCTTTTTCTTAGCGGAGATTATTTCTCTATGTTACAAAACTATGAATCAAATTTAATATATGTACCTCCTATCCTATATGGGGTGGGGTATAAAAATTATAGAAAAGGCCAAGAAAATATATACCCTTCCTTTTTTTTGCGAAACGGAAAGATTCAAATAAATAACAGACGTAGTCCATATTCTGAAAATTAAAAAAAAAAACCGAAGTAGTTTTGAAATTAAAATGCTTCCTAGATCCTAGATGTGCTCGTAAACACTTTAGTTGACTGATAAAAATGATGCTGCTATAAAATGCATATGGTAACTTCTGGGCCCCTTATGTAAACATCATCTAAATTGACAAGCACAACCACATGAACGTTAGCCAACACAACAGCTTTGAAAAAAAAACAATAAGCTTATACCAATTAATATTTTAGAAAAAAATATAAAATATAAAAAGTTAAAGTAAAAATTTTTTGCCACCCTTTTTTTAGAGTAACAAAACTAAAGAATCACCCAATAAAAGAAAGTCTACTGTTCTATCTGCACTACAAAAAAAGCATACAATAGAACGTAGTATATATATCCAGAAATAAAAATTTTAGTAATAAAATAGAATTTAACACAAACTGAGCAATAAAGGAAAGTTTAAAGTACAACAAAAGCCGACGGACCGTCCCGCGTATGCGTATACTTTTGTTGTCTTTTATTTATAAAAAAAAAATACAAAAAAGTTATTTGTTACCCTGCGTTTCGATAAAAATTTGAGTACCTTAACTTAAAATTCGCCTAAAATAAGGATAGAAGACTTACAAAACAAATGGGAAAGTGCAACAGTGCGTAGGCAAAAACTTCAGTCCGTCTGCGACGGATTGCAAAATAACCACCCTACCCAAAAAGGAAACTGCCACGCCTCCAAAAAGTGGAATGTAAAAATATAACTGTTGAATGCTTTATACTAGGTGATTGCATATATTTTGCACTAAAACTCCGCTTTTAAACTAAAAAAATCACCTTTTTTAAAGCTACGCCCACAAAATGAATCGCAGAAGTTTTGACTTATGTCTCACAGTCAGGTGCCCTATGCGACTCTTTTGTGAACGTATTAAGTAAGTATAATATTATTATTTTTATTTCTATTATTGTAAGCATCTGTTTTTTTTTTCTCTAATTTATGATAGGTTTAAATATATAATCTGTTTATTTGGCTTGAATTATTAAGTTTAGTTTTTATTTATTTTCCTATTTACTTATTTGTTTTTTATGTTTACTTATTAACTATACCTTTTTACTTACTTTCTATATACTACGTTAAACTCAATCATCAAATGCCGTTAAGTTCCTCAATATTCCCACCACCTGCATAAGCAATGGCTGTTGTGTCTAAGTTCCAACTGAGTACAGTTTTGCGAAACGGCAACAGTAAAACATGCTGCTTTTCTTACTTCATATTTTAAATGACCGACGTATTTTGACGTTGCTAACTTTTCTTGTATGCCTCTGCTGTACTTTGCCTTATTTTAATTTTTTACCTTTAACACACGAGAAAACTAAAAAAACTGCATTAAAAAGCTAACCGAACGTATCTTTGCTTATATTGGAGAGCGGCCCCTATGGCAAAGTCATACAAAACTAAAATTAAAATTGAAAAGTGAAAAATTAAAACAAGTTACAATTCTACAAACATTATAATAATGGTTAGTCCCATGATCATAAACATCGTCAAGAAACTTTATATTATAATGTTGCTTACATTAAGTGACAACTCTTCCTAGGTTTCCCATAAGAGAACAAGTATTTGGAAAACAAATAAAAGCAACAAACAGTATCAAAACACAACAGTATCAAGTGTGGCTACCAATAGTTTTTCGGTCTTTGAGCCATTTCTCTCTTTGAAACTAAAGTCGGAGTATTTTTCAATCAGTGAGAAGAAGGAGCAGGGCTGCCGAAAGTACCACTAAGGGAGTATTTGAACTCCCCTTAATTTTTATTATCCTCATTTAAAACTCCCATACTCCGCTCACTTCAATTTTAGTCCCCTGAAAAATATTTCAACATTTATTTTATCTTCTGGTTGCTGGGGTTTGGTCGGATGAGTTGAAAGTCTTCTAGGTATGGCGATTCTTATCTGGTCACTCTTAAGTTATACCTCCGCGCGGTAGCAGCCGGGCAATGCATCCTAGAACGTAGCTGAACTAACTAATGCGAAACCCGCAAGGGCACTTCACTAAAGTGAAGTGACGGGACTTATGACCCCGCGGACCCTAGTTAAACACCTCCTCCCCACCCTCCCAATCCTTTTCCAAGTCCCTCTCAAACACCGACCTACCCCAACTCTGGGCCGGATCAAGGTTTCATGCGACCCGTGCCGAGGATCGACCAGGCTGGAGGCCCAGTTTAATAAATAGTCCAGTCTCAAACGTGAGTGTCCGGATACCTGGCGCCCTCCGGATTAACCAGCCTTGCCTGTGCACTACATAGCTCTGCGCAGGTCGACCTTCTTTCTCCGTTACTCGTGGGAACCAAAATTTCTTCTATCAACAAATATAACAAACAAAACTCAAAACAAATTAGTGGGAGCGTTACAATCCGCTTAGCCGAATCGTTGGATACCCCATCCCAATTGACCACTGTCAAGCTCCGAATTGTGTCACAAATCTTGCTTGTTAAATTTTAGTTTCATTTAACTTTAATTCTAATTAGAATTTCTCAGTTAAGAATCTTCTCCCAAAGAAAGGTGCGTGACATCCACCCCTTCTCAATAACATCGTATTTTTGTTTATATTTCTTATCAAAAGTTGTATACACGTGTTGATTGCATTTTCATATTAAAAAGTTGGTTTATGCTTAAAAACGCCCTAAAAGTGGGCGTGGCAAAAATTTATTCACTTGAGTTGATAGCTTACGCACATATCTGAACATTTGATAGTGCAAGTTTTTTGGATTTAAAGCAAATATATCAATTAAAAACCGTTTATTAGAATGCATATTAAGTATGACCACGCCTACAAGGGTGCGGTATTCGCTTTTTTTTAAATTTCAATCACAATACACTTAAGCGAGGATACCAAATTTCAGCTTCCTGTGACAACTTTGATTTTCATGCTATTAAGCAAAGTGGGCGCGTCAACAGGCGGATTTAAAAAAAATTTACACTCGTACTGCTTCGGGATCTAGAAAGAACAGATATCCAGTTTCAAGTTCCTAGCTCAAAATTTAAGGCCTAAAAACTACCGACAGACGGACGGACGGACATGACTCATTCGACTAACAATTCGGTATCGATCATATGCCCTTAAGGTCTTGGGGGTCTACGGTGATTATTTCTATGAATCAACTATGAATCAAACTTAAAATACATCCTATCCTATGGGATGGGGTATAAAAACACAAAACAAAGAAACCGGGAAACAAGTTGGTACTATCATGACAAACCCAGTACCAAACTCTCCGAATCCCAGCAAGATGGTCAGGGCCCCCAAACTCTCCACCACCAAACTGGGATCTCTTACAGGAGAAATGGTTTCTAGTAAACTGTCTAACTCGGACACGATTAGGCCTCTCAAGCTAACTCCTAGCGTAGCGACAGCTCAAACCGCGGCAATCCAGCCCGGCACAAGACTGCAAGCACCTAGCGAGGACGCGAAAAAGTCCTGCACGGACCATTGTCGGGAAGGAACTGCTGAAACCCCAATGCCAGAAAGCAGTGCTAAGGGCACCCATATCCAAAGACCTGCTGCAACATGCAGTGTTATGGATACTGTCCAAGGACCTGCTGGAAAAGCCAATGAAACAGCTAAACCACCCCAACTTTCCAGCACGGAACTCCTCTTTTCTGCACAAGCACCGTCAGTCAGCTAAAAAAGTCCTACAAAAACTGACCAACACTCCCTCTGAGAAAGGGTCACAGAAGCAGAAGAGTTCCTTCGAGTGGGCCGCTAAGGTCATCACTCAGGCTACTACGAAACCAATGACGTCCAAATCTGCGAGCGAAACGCAACAGATCCTTGGAGGAAACGTATACCCCTGCTCCAAAGAAAGCGAAGAAATCTTCTGCTTCTACGTCGACTTCCACCTCAATTCAAGCGAGGCAGTACAGCGACATGTTTAAGGACCGTATCATTGCCGCAATTGTTGATAAAACGGACCCGGATGGAAGTATCCCGTTGGACAAATGGAGAAAGCTGGAAGCTAGACTTGCCAGCACTCTACTAGGCCTTTTGGACGACTATCACTCGACCTTCTTAAGCTGGCTATCCCGAGGAGAACTCTGGCCGGTTGCACGCCTGGAAGTTCTGTCAGTGGACCAGATCCCTAACAGGCCAAGAGCGTGCATCCGCCTGCCCATCGAACCAGAGGATCAGAAGTCGATTATGAGACTGATCAAGGCATGCAACCCAGGGTTGAAGACTGACGACTGGAAAATCGGCAGACGAGAGGAGCCCAAGGAATCCTACAGGATCGCAGTTATTGTGATTAACGAGGAATCTCTGGCGCCTCTGCAAAAAGCCGACCATAAAATCAATTTCGGTTTCGGGAAGGTGCCGCTATAAATCTACAGGACGAAGAGTGACCTATCTGCGCCGACAACCTCGGAAGAGGTCAGAGAAAAGGTCACGAACCCTACTGTCGCAGAATCCAACATCTCTGCACCCTCGGAGACGTGTATAACACCAAGCTCGGAGAGTGTTTCTGACTTGTCCTTTTCACTCCTGACGATGGAATAATCCCCCCGGAAAGCATAGAGGAAACAGCTAGACTTGCCCTCACCAAAGGAGCAAGCCTCATACTTGGGTGCGATACCAACGATCATCATCGTTTATGGGGCAGCTCTGACACCAATGATAGAGGTGAGTCACTAATAAACTTCATCCTTCTGAGCAACCTAGAGATTTGCAACAAGGGCGATGACCCCACCTTCATCATAAGAAATCGCCATGAAGTTATAGATCTCACTGGAGGGTTTCTGAAACTCACTCCTCAGACCACAGATACCTATGTTTTGACCTAAATGACTGCTCGCAACCGCAACCAGCAAATAGGAATGAGAAAAACGATATGGCCCCTTTGTAAGTGTATCTTCTCTCTTTCTTTGCCCAGTCAACTTCCTGCAACACCTTACAATACCAGGGAGTTAGACAACCTGGTAGATGTGATTACGAGCACCCATAATAAGGCGATGGAAATAGCTTGTCCACTGAAAAAACCTGACAAGACGCCAGAACCGCGTTGGTGGAATGCGGACTTAAACAACCTTAGGAAAACTTGCAGAAGAAAGTTTAATAAGGCAAGGAATACAGGAGAGACTCAAGACTGGGACTCCAATAAAGAATCTCTTAAATCTTTTTAAACTGAACTTAGGAAAGCAAAAAGGTCCACGTGGAAAAAATTCTGCGAAAAGATTAAAGAAATCCGCGGAAGCATCCAGGATCCGAAAAACTCTCTCAACCTGTCCCAATGTCACTAGCTTTCTCAAAAAGGCAGATGATATGTGGACATTATCCAATGAAGAATCCTTGAAACTGCTGGTAGATACCCATTTCCCGGGGCACTCACCAAACTGCCCACCCAAGTCCAAGCCAAGCAAGGGCTACGCCTATTAGAAATCCAAAATCTCTGATAACGCGTCATAAGATCATGTGGGCCATAAATAGCTTCAGTCCCTACAAGTCACCAGGACTTGACGGCATAATACCAGCCGAGCTTCAACAAACGTCCGACTTGATTACCCCCTGGTTGGAGACCATTTTTAAAGGCTGTCTTTCTTTGTGCCATATCCCCATTAGATGGAAGCAAGTCAAAGTGGTCAAAGTTCCCACGTTTATCCAAATGATCTGAGACCTATCAGCTTATCATCATTTCTACTTAAAACATTAGAAAGGCTCATTGATCTACATCTAATATCAACTATAGATCCGTCTAAACTTTCTCTATCTCAACATGCGTTCAGCAAAGAAAGATCCGTTGAAACGGCTCTCCACACACTACTGCGATTCATTAAGAAATAATTCAACCAAAAAGAATATACGATGGCTGCTTTTCTAGACATAGCAGGCGCTTTCATAGAGACGGGACTAGTAGCATTAATAATACAACTACTTACTAGTAGAGAAATTAATGCCACTTTAGATCACGCTTCCTTGAAAAGCTCGACCAGAAGAGGTACACCTCAAGTAGGAGTAATATCCCCTCTTCTCTGGAACGTAGCGGTGAATAAGCTGCTACTTATACTACAAAGAGCGGGCTGCAAAACGATCGCCTACGCGGATGATATAGCCATTATCTTCTCGGGGAAATAGCCCCAAGTACTGAGAGACTTAATGCAACATGCCCTTACTCTGCTCCACGAATGGACGACTGACAATGGTCTGAGTGTTAATGCACAAAAGACCAAAATTGTCCTCTTCACCAAAAAATACAAAATCCCCCGCATTGCCCCTCCCACGTTAAATGGCACCAGCCTATCGTTTTTAAATAAGGCAAAGTACCTTGGCCTCATTTTGTACAATAGACTAAGCTGGAAGCTCAATACAGCTGAAAGAGCTAGGAAAGCCATCACAGAACTTTATATGAGCAAAAAAGCCATTGGGCACAAATGGGGACTACAACCTCGCATGACGCATTGGCTCTTCACAGCTGTGATTAGACCAAACCTTCTAAACGGCGTAGCAGTATGGTGGCCCATACTCAACATTGGCACACATCTCAACGTTTTAAGAAAGGTACAAGGGCAAGTATGCATCTGTATTAGTGGTGCCCTGATGAGAACCACTCCTACGATTGAACCTTACCCCCTTAGACATCTTTGGTAACCAAACAGCTACCAACTGCGCAATTCGACTTAAAGAATGCTCCCAATGGCGTGATTATGTTTACGGACATGCCAATATTCTTAACGAACAGCATCTCACCTCCATAAACCTGGATAACACTTCACCCTCATATTTCCCAGAGAAAAACTTCGAAACCCGGATTCCGAACAGAAACCTGTGGTACGGCGGTAATATACCTTTTGGTAACACCCATACACTTTTTCACAGACGGATCCAAGACGGAAGACGGTGTAGGAAGTGGTGTACTCTCTGAGTGCCTTAACTTAAATAAATCCCTTCGCCTACCCAACCAATGCAGCGTTTTCCAAGCAGAAATAATCTATAAACTCTAAATTAGTAATTAACTGTCGCACATCTCTTGATGAGATGTCCGAACAGTTTAACATCTGCCTGTGCTGGGTGCCTGGTCATAGAGACATCATGGAAAACAGTGAGGCTGATAAACTCGCTAAGAACGCGACTAGACTGCCAGAAGATGAAATTTTCTGTAATATAAGAAAAGAAACTAACGCCAAGAAACTAACGCCAGGTGGAGGACAGGCACCACTTGTTTAACCTCCAAGCAAATCTGTTCTTGCCTCGATCCAAAAAGATCAGATAGCTTGATCTCCTTAAAGAGATCCAAAATTAGCACTGCAGTGGGAATTATCACTGCCTATTAGGTCTTCACGCAAAAAGACTAGGTCTATTCTCAAATGACTGAGGAAGAGGAAGAAAGCGTACAACACTTTTTCTGTTGCTGCCCGGCACTCGCGTCGTACAGGAAATATACTAGGCTCCTACTTCTACGACTGCCTTAGCGTTCTTAGTGAAACACCGGTCAAAAAGCTACTAAAATTCATTGAAAAGACTGGCTGGCTGTCATAGAGTTCACGCTAACCTACTCTCCTGGTATATACCTACGTGGTGGTACAATGGGCCTACTTTTTGGCCTAAGTGCATTAAATAAGCTACTATTCTACCTACCTACCTACATTGTCCCTTATGTTCTAGATTTGGACATAACAGATCATTTTGAATCAGGAGTTACTTTCGTAGGGCTTTTATCTGTAGACCAATCACGAATAAATATGAGACAGCAGAAATAGAATGTCACTACGGCAATAAACTTTTCAAATCGAGGCAATCGCTTGATAAATAATTAATTGGTTGGATTGGTTTTTTTTCCAAAAACCAAAAACAGAAATTATTTAGCTGTTCAGACAGTGAATGCCATTTAGATGACAAAGTCTCTTCTCAGAAATGTATGGACATCAAAATGCGAACCTTCAAAATAATTTATGGAAAGTAACTATAAACGTTACACAACTTAATATCATATTCATTTAAAACTTTTTTCTTATTCATTTTTTCGATTTAATTATTTATTTAAGTTTTATATAAAAACATTATTTTATTTAAAGTTTTAGAGTTTTTTTAAGACCTTTGAGAGTTATGATCAGGGCAGCCAAAAATATGCAAAAGCATGATTTTTTTGGGAGGTCGTATTGGAAATTGGGTTACACAACAATGCGTTTTATTTAAAATTAGGCATTTTGAGCCTTATTCGTTAGGTCATATTTGTGCATATTTTGGATATAAATGTATACTTAGCATATTTTACTTTTAACAGCTTATTTCGGCATATTTTTGCGTTTTTAGGATATATTTATTATTTCTCCTATTTTCATCAACTCTTTTTGTTAAAAAACGGATATGGGCATCAAAAATCATCGCTTCACTCGCAAATTACACACTCGTTATCTTAACACGTTCTCTCTGCATTGTCAAAAGTTCAAAGTTTTTCTCACGCAGCTATGATAGAAAAAGGCTAAGCTTTTTTGAAGAAGCAAGACCCACAAACATTTTACAGCCAGCCTTTGGCGTCGACCCCGGTCCCGCGCGTAACGATACGTCGGCATGAGAATCGGCTTTCAAATATAATTTCTAAAACAAATATTTTTTTTTCGAATAATTGCTTTATCTTCGTCCTCTGAGTCCCTTTTTGGTTTTATGTGTACCACTCCGAAAAATTATTATCCTGAGGACGCATCCGCATATATTGCCAATTTTGAGCTGTCAGACGAAGCAAATAATTTCAACAAGAGCTTAGCATTACGTTTTCTCTTTACGATTACCAAGCTAGACGTTAAAACCGAAGCTACATTGTGATACGAAACGTTGAAATCGTGCGGCTTAACTCGTTAACGTCAGACTGAGGCAGAGCCAAGGCTCCTTTGGGAATTGCGCTTTAACTGGCCACAAAGGTAAATGCTTACAAACTGCTTTTGGTTTTTTTTTTTGTGTGCCCTTTTTAAGTTGTCCTACCCACACATGTGAGGGGGTGACACATATACGAACATAGTAATTTTACACTACATAAAAATATGAAACAAAAGCTAAGTTGCTTCTTTTTAGTTGTTTCCTCAAATTAAAATTATTTGAAAATAATTTTTTTTGTTTAATTTTTCGTCAATTTTCCAGCTTTCAATAGTTTTTAGAACATATTTTAAGAGCATATAACACCTTTTATAGCGCATATTTTAAGCGCTATAAATGGATTTTTAAGAGCATATTTTTGGTTGCCCTAGATCGAGTTCGAGACCGACAGGTGAATCGATTAAGCTATGTCCGTCCGTCCATCCGTCTGTTCGTATGTGTGAATTTGTTAGGTCTTTAAAATTGCGCTAGAACGCTCAAACTTGGAGTGTATCGTGATTCTTATTTTGTAAAGACAAAATGTGAAAATTGGTTAAATCCACCAACGGCCACTCCCACTACTGGCTTGAATATAAAACAACCTCTATTTCCAAAATTTCTTTCAAAATGCCTTTTGGTCAAGTTAAACTCAAATTTTGGTATAGAAAAACGAAAATTGGACCTCCCACAATATCGACCATGCCCACTTTTAACATGTTGATCTTTTAAAACCCGATATCTCGGAAAGTTCACTCTAAAACGAAGAAAAATTGTAAAACAAACATTAAAGATATTACTATTCGCTAAGTTTGGTTTATACAAAGTTTTGAGCTCCGCCTACGTTTTTTTCCGAAATAGTTTTCCGTTTTAACGCATTTTGTTATGATTCTAACGAAATTGCAATTAATTGATTTCAATTTTTAGCCCAGCCCCGATTTTGGGGGCGTGGTCTATACAAGTATTATAAGAATTCGGGACAAAAAATTTTAAGATTTGGTATTAAACGGTATATAGGGTCGGGTATATAGAAGTTTGTGACAGACGAACTCTTGCACTTACTCACTTGTTTTATCTATTTACTGTTTTGTTATTTTTTTGCAATATTAAAATAAAACTTTTGTCAAGTTTTTTATTTTTGTAAAAATAAACTGGAGTTTTCGAGATGTGTGATAAGACCTCATAATAATGTGATAAAACAAAATTTTATTAATGTCTTTTATGTTAAACTATGGGTGAACAATGAACTATGGACGCATTTATTAATTGTATCCCATAAATCATAATTTCATAATTGCGTACGAAAAGTTTTATTGTTTAAGAAAAACTCGGAGTTTTATTTTGCATACTCCATTCGAGCATGAAATACTCCCCCAAAACATTTGAATGCTCCTCATCGAAAAATCGAAACGGCAGCCCTGAGAAGGAGAATGCTAAAGTAGATCAAATAGCCCATGTGATGGCATTTCAATGCATTAATTAAAAAGCTAACCGAACGTATCGTTACTTATATTGGGCAGCGCCCCTATTAGGCGCCACCTGGTTAGACACCAAGCTTTTTTTATAATATTAAATTTAATTTTGTATGGGTTTGCATGAGGCCCGCCTTATTTCGCTATTTAAAAATTTGGTCTTATGTCGTTTTGAAAATGGAAATAAAGCCGAATTTTCAATTTGGTTTTATTTCGCTCTAGAAAACAAAAAAAGGCCAATTTGGCTTATTTCATTTTGAGCTCAATCAGTGAAATGTATGCTGCTACCTCCCGTCTAGTCCTTTAGTTAACTTCCTGCACTTTTCGTTGTAAGAGTATTTAAAACCAATTTTGTCTTCCATTTTTGTTTTTGGTTATCTCACTATGGCTTATGAAATCAGAACAAATTTGTGATTTGTCTTTATTTCGCTGGGCGTTATTTCTCGTCAGATCAATAGTTTTCGCCGATATTCGTTCAAAAGGATTGGTATTGTTATTCATAAATAACATTATTGCTGTCAAAAATCGCGCAACATAGAAGCACTTCGGTTTTTCCTTTTGGTGCCAATCTCCCTTTTTATTTTTGGGCTTTTCTGTCATTCTTCTTCCACTTGTGTCCCCTCTTTTCTTCCATGCAGGGACCCTGGAGCAAGACGGACGGTCAGGTCGCTCGCAACGATTGCGATTAGCCTACGAGCGATTTAACTGAAAGCCCGTTGGCCGGTCTTGAGACTAGTTTCACCGGCAGAAACCCGCTAAGTTGAATGAAGTGGTTACCTTCATAGTCACAGCCGGATTCCTTAAGTCCAACGATCAACCGAATGTAACCGAATACGGAAAAGAGGTTAGTGCTCAAACACTGGAGAGCCCATCTTTTATGAGACCTAGAACCAATACATCTTTTCCTGGCCCGAGTCGATCGCCCACCAAGAGGGAAGATTGCTGAGGGCCCATCCTAACCGATCTTGTAAATGTAAAGAATGGCTTACTGTAGGTAGAGTTGTGTGAGAAAAATGCAAATATGGTTAAATGGCGCGGACGGGTTCCGTGTGGGCCGAAACCGTGACTCCGACTGCCACCCACATACATTCAGAAACATACGTATGTGGCAGTCAGATTCCCTTCACGTGTTTGTGCAGGAGACTGTGCCCTGCTAATGTGATGACTAATGTCCTTATGCCTGGTCAAGAGACAATAAAAATGGTCTCCAAGTGACAAGGATTCATGCTAAAATGAGCTTTCCAGTAGGTTATTTATAGAAAAAATACTGGACCCCTAATTTGGCAGTTAGTTTGTTATATTAACATGGTTAGACAGTTCCCATTAGACTGCTGTTATGTTTGTTAAATCCCACTCCTAATACTCCTTACAAAATCGTCTCATATCAAATGCCTACGCGCCAAACAGGCGACAATTTTATGATACGATCACCAAGATTGTTAATAGTGTCTGTTAAATTTAGACCCTTATACCCACCACGTTGACGGCCATCTCCGGCTCAACACATATACCTATGCACCTACATTAAGCACAACCCAATCAAATGCGAGTACATTGAAAATTCCTGGCGGCAGTAAACAATTCACACTAGGTACGTGAATTTAAAAGTATTTATTAAAGGTGATTTACGTCTTGCTTATGGCTTCTTAATTAAGCAGCATGTCCTCATTCCTGAATATTAATACACATGTGGCCACATGCTATTGCGACTACATGAGTTATGGGTCCACTGATTGTGTAATTTGTATGCAACCTTTGGGCCAAATATGTGTAAAAGTAGCTAGAAATCGAATAAATTTTAGGATTTCTTTTTAGTGGATGTAGATCCCTTACCCATACCAATTCACCCAAAGCGTGGGTGCTCTGAAATTTTAAATGCCCAGATATAGGTATCTGCTGAGTTTTATTGGTTTCACTTGAGTTTTCCTATTTCTTTCGGGTTGGTTTTTCATTTTATTTTATTTCAAATCAGTATTCTTCCCGAGTCGCATACTGACTACTGGTCTTCGTTAATTGGAGAGACGAACTTTGCTCCCTCAAGGAGATGAATTTTTCATGTAAGTGTTTCTACCACGAGTTAAAAATGAAGAAAATTTGCTAAGCGCTGCTGAGGAATGCGAGGTTACATATTTGTAAAGATATGGATGTGGTCAATGTTACCTCGAAAATTTCTTCTATCTCCTCGCTGACAATTCCTAAACCGTGCTCCATATCAAAAAAAAAAGCCGCATATCAAACTATCATTTTTACCATACCAAACATAATTCATATCAATTTCTCAAAAACTGACACAAAACATAGTATAACATTAAGTGTTGGAGATTATAGGATACTTCTCGAAATTTGAAAGTAAATCAAGAAAGAAAATCAGGTGCATCAATGCGTTCTGACATTAATTCATATAATAATGATTAAGTCTTGGTTCATCTGATCTAGTATGAACTACGTTCCTTTTTTCTACCTATAGTCTAGTAAAGTACTTGCTAGGTTTTGTATAAATAAACTATTTACTACATCGCAAACACCGCATTTGGTGAAATGCGAGTAAACCACATTTTCTTCTATGACAACGAGCACGTTCAATAGGTCAGCCTTATGAGCAGTAATGTTCAATAGGCGAGGAAGAATTATAGCGCTTTTCATAGGCAACTAACGGGTGATTTTTTAAGAGGTTGAGAACTTTTTAAAAAAAAAAAAACACACAAAAAATTCGAAAAATTAATGAAATATTTATTTGAATCGATAGTTTGAACCTTGCAATTTAATGTTTAAAGATAATTTCATGCAAATGACCGCGGCTGCGTCTCAGGTAGCCCATCCGCTGAGTCCAATTTTGGCATACTCTTTCACACATATCGGCCGGTATTTCACGAATGAATGCATGGATGTTGGCTTCCAGTGCGTCAATCGAAGCGGGCTTGTCCCTATAGACATTAGCCTTGACATACCCCCACAAAAAATAATCTAATGGTGTCAAATCGCACGATCTAGGCGGCCAATTGACCGGCCCGAAACGTGAAATTAACTGTTAACTGTCAGAAGGTCGAGAATGCCGACCATAAAATGGAAGCAGCGCGCGATGAACATTTCGAACCGAGCACGAATTTTGATAGTAAAATTCAATAATTTGCAAGCGTTATTCATTTGTAAGACGATCCATGGTTAAATTGCAAGCCAAATTGAAGCTGTTTGACAGTGACACAAGGTACTAAACACACGTCAGCTGTCAAAACCAGTGTTGCCAAAACCAAATCAGCTAAAAAATCACCCGTTATATGACCAGACCATTCTGGTGACCGATTTTCGGTTTTTTTTTGCGTGTTTTAGTAAAACTAAATTTATTTTTATAATGTGTAACAAATATACAAATCAGCTACCTATTGAAGTTGATCTGTATTAATCTTTTTATTAATATTTTTTTAATAAAACTACCACTCAAAATTGTATCGAGTTTTCGAACTTTTTTTGCGGTCTTATTTCTCACCAAAAACATTAAATATGTACATTAAAGCTTAAAATTGGTATAAAAGACGTTTTTTACGAATATGTTCGTTGAATTGTTGTGAATTGATGATAATTCGTAATAGATCATGGCAATCCTTGATCCCTGTGTTTCATCAGACATGAAAATGGTTCTGGGAAAAAAGCTTATATTTTAAACCTAACCGGTATATTTTTGATCGCTTTAGGGTCGATTTGGGAAAAGAAATGAAAACCATTTTCTTCAAGTAGGTAAGAATGAAAAGTTACGTATCATTTAAAGTCGAGTCCATGCTTCCAAAGTCAATGATCCATTGCATTATACCTTATGCAATTTTTCGCTTTCCTGCACAGAAAACTATTATTTTTCGATAAAATGTGAAAAAGAAAATTTTTCTCCAAAACGTTATTTTATCCTGTTTACTTTGAGGTAATGTTCCATCTTGAAATAAGGAACAGAACACCTAAATAAGCCGTAATGCTTTACTTTTTTTCGCAGTCACTGATTGTTTTTTTTAGATCTACACTTTTTCGCTTTATTTTCCTAAAAAAAAAATCACAGAAAGGTACGAAACTAAACTTAATAAACAAGAAAATCGTTACATCAAGAACTATTGTTGGATCAACAATTTGATTTTTGATAGGCGAAACTTTCTATACAACTGGTTTATTTTTTTCCGTTTTTGAAAATTATTAAGAAGGATAAAATTTTTATTTTGAAATTTCGATCGACCAGGGGGCAAATCACGAGATCCGTGAACGCGTACTCGTGAACGGAATTTGGATATTTGGGATCATGAAATACGTGAACGAGTAAAACGAAACGAAATGTGGCATCAGAAAATCCGTGAATGAATCGAAGGTGGCTGTTCTTAATCGAATTCTCAATGAGAAGCAGACGTAAAGTATAAAAAAAAAATAAAAACGAAGAACATTATTCATTTTGTGTTGCTAGGAGCTGGTCCATTCAAATAAATATTTTCTTCTTTATCAATAAACGAAATTCTAAAGGAGCTACCGAAAAAAGCTTTGCTCAAGCTACTCTATATTATTAACGCCTCCATGAGAATTTTATACGTTCCAAGCCAATGGAAAGCAGCCGACGTCATAATGGTTCCGAAACCAGGAAAATGTCCGAACGACAAAAAGTCATACAGACCTATTTCGCTACTGCCGATAATATCTAAGGTATTCGAGAAACGTTTCCTTAAAAGGTTGCAACCATTCATTAAAGGAAAGACGATTGACTCCGGATCACCAAGTTGGATCTAGGAAAAAGCATTCAACAATCGACCAGGTCTATCTAATAACAAACGAAATCGAAAAACTCTGGAAGCGAAAAAGATATGTACTAGCGCTTTTCTTGGCGTATCGCAAGCCTTCGACAAGGTATGGCACGAAGGCCTGAAGTACAAGTTAAGGCTTAGCTTACCAGAAAAACTCAATAGAATCTTAGAGTCTTACCTTGAAGAAACAATCTTTCGCGTAAGGTACAAAAATGAGTACTCGGAATTCAAAGAGATAAATGCCGGTGTCCCGCAAGGAAGCGTTCTCGGCCCAATATTATTTTTGCTTTATACAAAAGACATACCCCGCAATGAGGGAACAATTTTAGCTACGTTCGCTGACGACACTGCTATTCTCGTAATTGATACGGCAGTTGAATTATCAACAGGGAATATTCAGCGCGCTTTAGACAAAATATGCGACTGGACGAAGAGCTGGCGAGTCGTCCTTAACGAGACTAAGTCAACGCATGTTAACTTTACTTATAAAAAGATTAACAACAAAACTTTATTCATTAACTCCGTACAAATTCCGTACTCAAATGAAGCGAAATATCTAGGAATGAATCTAGACGCAAAACTTGGAAGCCGCACGTTAAAAAGAAACTCGACGAGCTAGAAATCAAGTTAAGAGAAATGAATTGGCTTATCGGAAGATTTTCGAAACTAAGCATATACAGGGTGTTTCCAAATTCGATGCAAATATTTTGACACAAGATTCTTGGGTATATTTGAAGAAAAAAATTGTTCTACAGTATGGGCCTATCTCAAATTTTGATACCACTTATTGGGAATTTAAGAAAACACCTACTTTGGTACTACAGGTACTTCATTTAGGACTTAAATTTTAGAAGAAATAGTACTCCTTTTAACTGCATTAAAATAAAATTGATGACTTTTTTAACTTTCGAGATATTTGCTTTTAAGTCGGATCCTTTTTCCCTGCCTATGACATTTTTTTGACTTTCAAGACACATTTCTGCGAAAAATGCGTAATAAACATATCGGTAATTTTTCTAGTGCACCTAACAATACTTAATAAAAATTGCTAAGACAAGTTACCCGAAAAAACCATAGATTTTATGATACTTGGGAAATTCAATAGCAGGTAAAATTTTGAAAAACTCTTTTCACGAAGCCGCGACAGGTATAAGGTGGAAATATGATATGTTACCTACTTTTATAACCGCGATTGACAACAAGAACGATTTTTTGACTATGTATTAATAATTTACGTAGGTTTTAGAGCATGCATTTTTATTAGACTACCTGATAAAAAGGTAATTTCCCTATCATTTTTCTGTTAAATCCCAAAAAGGATTAAGTTTGAGGTTGGTCGCCTAGTTGGGAAATTTACCTAATGTAAATTGTATAAAAGGTTAGAAAACAAAATAAAATCCATCAAAGCCATTTTTGAAGCCGAGGTGACACAACAGTTGTTAAGAAACCCTACTTGAAATGGCATCTTTTACAAACGAAGAATACGCCGATATTATCTACGTTTATGGGATGTGCAACGGAAGTTCTATTAGAGCACAACAAAGATACCATCAGCTTTATCCTAACCGAAGAGTACCTAATCCCCGCGTATTTACAAATTCGTTTCGAAGACTTCGGGAAACGGGATCTGTTTCAACAACACGACCTAACGCAGGAGCTTCACCAGGAAGAATTGCAGTTGATGCATCAATCAGCATCAGGCGCTTATCCTTGCGATTTAATGTTTCAACACATAAAATTGTTCGTCTCCTGCATACGGAAAACTTGTATCCATACCACCATACACCTGTGCAAGAACTGCTTCCGAGTGATTTGGAGCCGAGACTTGAGCTTTGCAACGGTTTTATAAGCAGAATCCTATGGACGGACGAATCTCAATTTACTAGAGATGAGATTACAAACTTTCACAATCTACACACATGGGCTGCGGAAAACCCACACACAAGGAGAGAGTCATCATTTCAACACAGATTTAGCGTCAATTTGTGGGCAGGTGTTATTGGAAACAACTTAATCGGTCCCTTCAAACTGCCTCCCACACTGAATTCTGCAAACTATCTGGAATTTTTGCGCAATGATTAAACAGATCTACTGGAGGATGTTCCGGTAACTCAACGAGCTTCGTCATATTTTCAACAGGATGGAGCCCCAGCCCACTTTGGTCGCGAGGTTAAGAATTTGCTGGGTGAAAAGTACGCTGGTCGTTGGATAGGAAGAAATGGACCAGTTCACTGGCCTGTAAGATCTCCAGACCTTACAATTATGGATTTTTTTGTATGGGGGAGAATGAAAGAACTTGTTTATTCTACAGAAATATCAACTCTAAATGATTTAGAAGATCGCATTCTCCAAGCCTCGTCACAAGTGAGGCAGGAGTTATCCTTAATAAACGTTGACAGCGCTATCCAAAAACGGGCTCTAGCATGCATACAAAATGGGGGAGGACACTTTGAATACCTTGTTTGATTGTAAAGTTAACTTAATGAAATAAAAAAAAAAAACATAAACCAAACACAAGCATTTTTATTCAGAATAATAGGAATTGAACACGATTCATAGTAGAGTTTTTCATAATTTTACCTGCTATGGAATTTCCCAAGTATCATAAAATCTGTGGGTTTTTCGGGTAACTTGTCTTAGCAATTTTTGTTAAGTATTGTTAGGTGCACTAGAAAAAAAAAATTATCGATATGTTTATTACGCATTTTTCGCAGAAATGTGTCTTGAAAGTCAAAAAAATGTCATGGGCAGGGAAAAAGGATCCGACTTAAAAGCAAATATCTCGAAAGTTAAAAAAGTCATCAATTTTATTTTAATGCAGTTAAAAGGAGTATTTCTTCTAAAATGTAAGTCCTAAATGAAGAACCTGTTGTAAGTGTTAGCGGAGATATTTGTGTTAGTATGGGTCAAGGTACCTCAAAGTAGGTGTTTTCTTAAATTCCCAATAAGTGGTATCAAAATTTGAGATAGGCCCATACTGTAAAACAATTTTTTTTCTTCAAATATACCCAAGAATCTTGTGTCAAAATATTTGCATCGAATTTGGAAACACCCTGTATAACAAACTGCTTTTGTATAAGAAAGTGCTAAAACCATCTTGGACGTACGCTATACAACTATGGGGTTGTACTAAACCAAGCAACGTATCTCAGAGCAATCGTTAATGCTCCATGGTACAAAAGAAATAGCGATCTACACCGAGATCTAGGAAACGCAGCCGTGACTGACGAGGTAACAAGCTTTGCTCGCAAACTTAGTACTCGACTTCGCGGACATTGCTACAACGAAATTATCCGAACTTTGGATCAGACAAATCTTACGCACCGACTACAACGAATGTCTCATATGTTGGATCTATCAGCATAGATGAAACCGCATAAATTGACGGTATTGTGGGTGCCTTCGTTGGAATGCAGCCTCCCAAACGTGATTACTACAGAAGCTTGAACTACCTACTTGGTAAGGAAACTTAGTCGTAGTCTGATGAGAGCCTTACTCACTTTTTAGTGAGTAAGAATCTCACACTACTATGAGCACGCGCGGCCGGTCCTCTAGTGCCTATGAAGGTTTTTTCTACCCACAGAAAAAAGAAAAAATAAAATTTTTCAGTGTTAAATTGAGTTACATATGTAGGTTAAAAAAAAAATCAAAAAGCAGTTCTTGCTTCAAGAAAACATTGTTGGGCCAAGAATTTTAAGATTCTTGTCCCAACAATTAATTTTTAGAAAACAACATTTTTTTTAGTGTATTTTTGCATGCGAGATCGGATCAAACCCCTTGGAAAAGTCGGTGTGAATACAGTCGTGGCCGACTTCATCTCGATTCTCAATAGTAGCATACCATAATTTGTTGAGGAAGGTAAATTGGTAACTGTCAATCTGTTTTTAACAAAGTCATGTTGCCTAGCGGGAATTATATTGCGAAAATAACTTCAAATGCACCCCCTGACATATTGCTTGGTTTTTTTTTTAGAACAATATTACAGCAAATTCTGCAAAGCTTCTGTGATTGTAAAGACGTAAAAAATTAATAGGACGAAAAAAATAAAAACAAAGTTATATGCGTAGATATATTCAAACATGCTCTTCTGGACTCCAAACGGACTCAATGATGTAAAAGAGGGTAAAAAAGCATTTAATTTAGCAAACGGAAACTGAATCATTTACGACAATCAGAAATTGAAACTACAAACAAGTTCAAATAGAAAAAAACGAAAGTCAAAACATTCGAAAGACATTCCAGACGTTGTGAGCCAGGGTGGATCAGGCCATCAGGGACCATGTTGTCAGGTGCTGGAATGGAACACATGATTCTGAGGGGATGCCCATGCTGGCATGCAGCACGATGGGCAACTGGCTAAAGTTTCCAAAAGACACCAAGTGTCAAGCATCAGCAGAAGGAAGCAATTCCTAGTCCTAAATATATTTGGTGGGTGTCTTAAATTGCGCCAACATTTTAGGTGCGAAACCTGGTGTCAAAAATTAGACCTGTTTAGATTTGTAGATAGAGGTCACACCTTGGGAATGCGCCTCCTGTTATAAATGCTCGACATCAGCAACTTGGACATCGCTCACTGGTACAGCATGGACATTATATAATATGGACTGCTAGTTGGTGTCTCCGCTTACACACAACCTGCGACAAAAATGATACCGCTTGTGCTGCTGCTTAGTACTGGTGATGTGTTGCAGAAGCAGCATTCCCCTTTTGAACTACCCATTGACAGTGTTTCCAAAATTGGCCACGGGTACCAAACAGTGCGTTTTTCTACATGCTTGAATGGGACCATCATGGGACTATGAGCGGAGACACCAACTTATTATGACCATATCATTGACATAATATACAATATGGACTGCTAGTTGGTGTCTCCACTCATGAGCCCATTCAAGCACGTAGAAAATCGCGTTGTTTAGTACCCGTAGCCAAATTTGGAAACACTGTCCACGGGTAAATCAAAAGGGAATGCTGCTTCTGTAATACACCACCAGTATCAAACAGCAGCTCAAGCGGTCCCATTTTTGTCACGGTTTGTGTATAAGTGGAGACACCAACTACCAGTCCATATTATGTAGATTAAGTCAATGGTGAATGGTATGTAATTTATTCTTAAACCAAACAAAAACTCACCGTTGGGGCGTTGATTGGTAGGTTTTTTTCGTTAGTTCGTTAGTTTCACCAGCTTAGCGAGATATTGCAGTGACACACTAGAGGGCACAAATGTTTACCTTGTTGTGGCGTTTGAAATAACGAGGAAAAATCGATAGGTTAAATTACAGCACACAATGAAATATATAAATTCATTTTTGGCTCAACACGATTTAGAAAAGTACAGGGTTTGAATTCAACACAAACTGCCGGTCATTTGAATAGTGACGGCCGGGGTATCTTAGAAATATTTTACCTTATACCTACGTATTAGGCATGTCCATTTGGTTCCTAATTTTTTGCGACAAAATATGTGAAACAGTAGAAAAGGCTCAAACGAAGGATAACTCTTACGCTGTCAAAGGCGGATGAAATTACTAGGCTGCTTCGAGAGGAAAATTCTTCGGAGGATTTACGGTCCCGTTTGCATACGGAGAGTAGAAGAGGAGGTATAACATCGAACTAAAGTAAGTATAAAAGGTTAGTTCCTTGTCTTCTTAACAGATATGTTATATAAATGTCCTGATCCTAAAATAGCACTAAAAAAGCAGATAAATGGTATAGAAACAGTTGCAGGGCAGCTACGTCTTCAGTTCTAAAAGTGGCATCAGGAAGCCAAAACTAGAGTTTTGGAAGTTCAGAATTCAGAGAATACAACTTTTTGCCGCTCCTTTTCCCATGCCTTGAAGCTCAAGCGTTGATTTTTTCCATTCTACCGTTGAACGGTGCGGTTTTTCTTAAATATTTGTAGGTGTGGGACACTCTTAATCACTTATGTAACGGTCGAAAAACTAGCCAATTCTTTTTTTATTTTCAGAATATGTACCCCCTTTCCACTGCATGGAGACTTTTGCTGACAAAAGAAATAACTTCAGACATCCTTCATGAAACTGTAATATAGCTGCGCTCAATACAATAGGTCCTCAATCAGCATCTAAACGAGTACGGATTCTTGGGTCAAATAACTCGGAGTTTCGTATTTTCGTTTGAATTTGAATGCAGGTTCTTCCCAAGCTATGGGACTATCTTTATACCCTATTCCACAGATGTGGAGTATATTAAGTTTGATACAGGCGAAAATGTTACAATGAGAAATAATAACGATAAACCCCCAAGACCTTAAGGGCATATGATCGAGACCGAATTTAGAGTCGAATGAGTCACGTCCGTACGGCATGTGACTCATTCCGTATGTCACCAATTTAAAGACCTTAAATTTTTAGCTGGAAAGCTGTAATTTAAGCTAAATATGCAACTAGTGCTTTCAAAACTGTAAGATGTCGCGAAAAGCAAATTGCGCTTTAGCGACAGTTTTCCTTTGCTACCCAGGGCAAATCCAAGACGAATGACCCTTATATGATGAGAAATGTTACAAGATGCTGAATCTGATTACAGGGAGCGATATGCACGGCACGCTTTGGAGAAGTTCGAACAAATTCGAACTGACTTTTTAAATGTAGATGAAGAATAAGAGCTGTTCTCATCGACAGTCATTGCCCCTGCAAGAAATGTTTGAAGCGGCTTGGTTTGGCAGATGGTGGTGAGAAAGAACTGCGTATGATTTAAGACTCCTGGAGTTCAAGTGTGGAATCAATGTAAAGGAACTCAATTTCCCGAGCCCGGTACATTGAAGCGCGAAGAATTTCCAATATGGTAGTCAGAGCAGCCAAAGAACTGGCATGGGAAAAGTTCGGCGAGAAGTTGGAGCACGACTACAGATCTGCAAACAAGACATTTCGGCAGACTATTCGCCGACTCAGAGGAAGGAAGTTGAATATCGTACAAGGGGTTAAATCCAAAGACACACAGAAGGATACACTTCTTTTACTTGAAAACGACATCTTACGCAGATGGAGCGATGACTTTTCGCAGCTGCTCATGCCCAATCCGCAAAAGGGCACTGATGATGGCAATCCCATTGCTGACGAGACTAAAGCGGAGAATAGTCCTACAGTAGAGAAGTCACTGCCGCGATTAAATCACTAAAATTGGGTCAGTCTGCTGGAGTTTTGTTTTTATATATAACTTATAGAAACAAATAGTAAAGAAGAAAATATAAAAGTTTTTTGAATATGAATTATGCACCGTTTAATATGGCAAAACTCATTATAAGGTATAATAAATCACTTTTTTAACCTAAATTAGTCGCGGACAAGAATAATTTGAAGGATGAAAAATGAAGTCATGACGCAACTTAACTAAGTCTAATGTCAAGAACAAAATAAATTTCAGTATCAAACTATTTTTTCTAGATTGAAAGGGTTAAAGCTGTGCTACCAAAAAAAATATAAAGGTATTTTGGTTCGCCTACTGTTAATATTTTTTTACGTTTTCCGCAAGTTGTACCTTGAAAGTGAAGTTTGGGAAATTAAATAACGTTTTTTTTATGGCAGACCAGGTTTGATAGATAGCGGTCCTACCATGCCTCACTCATAGGATAGAAGGCAAAAGAGGTGTTCTGTCAGGTAGTTTCATAAAAATTTTGTTTCAATAAAAGTTAAGGCAGACCATTGAAAAAAACATTATAATTTTAGGCAGACCAATATTTTTGAAATCATGTTATAATCAATGTTCAAAATTTGACGGAGGTGTTCTTATGACGTAAGTTTATTGTTTTTATAGTGTTTTCATTTGGCTCTGTTAGCTGTGTCATCAAGGCACATTATAAGATTTGCGTAGTGTGACCAGAAGTTTTGTGAAACTTCTGGTCACAGTACACAAGGCTTCGCCAGTGCAATTTTAAAGACGATCCTCCGATCAGAGAGAGTCGGAACATTGGCGACAATAAAATAGAAGATGCGCAACGAAATCAAATAGAATGTATACGCGAAGAAAAAACTGATTGGCACGATTACACTGCAATGGCAATTGATGCGAAGCGTGTTGGCCTTGGGAAGGCTGGCAAACGAGCCAGTCTTGATGCCTCAGTGATCAAGAGAAATTAATGTCACGACAAAATTGTACTAAATAAAATTTCTTTGTTCATTCGTAAAATCGAAATCGTAAAAGATCGGCTGTTTCCAGTTTCCAAACAATCCGCGTATCATTGCGACTTGGACTTATTATTTCGCAGCTCTAAGGGTTTCGTGCTTGAGCTTTTCATACACAATCTTCTCTTTCACTTTCATCTCGTCAAATGAAAAAACACAAACTTTATCCATTTGTTTCATATCGACGTTTTTTAATACGTTTATTACATTTCCCGCCAGGATATAGACTGGTGGAAGACGATCTTGATCGTATGTATGACTTCATTGGGTCCAATTTTATCATTGGGGGTGACTTTAACGCGAAGCATACTTTTTGGGGCTCACGATGCAATTCAACAAGAGGCAGATTACTGTACAAAAATAGTATGAAGCGTGGGGTGGACTTTTTCTCCACGGGTAAGCCAACATATTGGCCAACCGATAGGAATAAAAAGCCTGACCTTGTCGATTTTTTCATCGCTAAAGGGTACCCCAAATACCTTACGCGAATTGAAGAGTGTTATGATCTTTGCTCAGACCACTCAGGAGTTATCTTGAAGATGGGTGGAAGACTGGCGAAAATAGAAAGAGCTCCTAGATTAGCTAGCAAAAACATGAACTGGGACGCTTTCAGAAAGGACTGTAAGGAGGGTGTTGGCTTGAATGTGCCATTGAAAACTCCTTTCGAGTTAGAAACCGCAGTTGACAAATTCATTGAAGCAATTCAGAGCGCTGCTTGGAACAACAATTCGTCCCAAAAGAACGCAGTTAGCACCGACGGGCATGTACGTAAAACATATCCGCTCGAAATCGAAGAATTGATTCGTGAAAAGAGAAGAGCGCGTAGGAGATGGCAAGGCACGAGGGCCCCCCCAGACAAAACCCTATTGAACCACCTCTCTAACAAACTGAAAGGAATGTTGCTAGATCTTAAAAATCGTGAGACCACTGAATACCTTGAAGGCTTGTCGGCGGATAGGAGCTCAAACTACTCGCTGTGGAAAGCAGTTAAGTATATCAAGAAACCTATAATCCACTCGGCACCAATAAAAAAAGCTAACGGCGAATGGGCAAGAGAAGACAAAGAGAAAGCGAATTTGTTTGCTGAACATTTAGAAGAAACATTCAAGCCTTTCGACGGTCCGCCGTTGGCTGACGTTCTAAACAACAACGGGGAACCTGGTAGCTTTAGAATGAAAAAAGTTTCGTTAGTTGAACTCCGACAGACAATTAGCAAACTTAAAAATAATAAGGCCCCGGGTTACGACCTGATCACTGGCGAAATATTAAAAGAGCTACCAAAAAAGGCATTAGTCAAGCTACTTTATATGATAAACGCTTCTCTTAGACTTCTATACGTTCCAAGACAATGGAAAGTTGCTGAAGTCATTATGGTTCCTAAACCGGGGAAATGCGCAAATGATAAAAAATCTTATAGGCCCATATCGCTTCTGCCGATAATATCGAAAGTATTTGAGAAACTTCTGCTGAAGCGATTACAACCAATAATTGCAGAAAGACGCTTGATCCCGGATCATCAATTCGGTTTCAGACCTAACCATTCCACAATAGATCAAGTCTACAGAATAACGCATGAAATTGAAAAAGCCTTAGAAGGGAAAAAAATATGTTCAAGTGCTTTCCTCGACGTATCGCAAGCCTTCGACAAGGTATGGCACGAGGGCTTGAAATATAAGCTACGGCAAAACTTGCCGGAAGACATGTAAATATTGGAAAATTATCTTGAAAGCAGACTCTTTCGTGTTAGGTGTAGTAGTGAATACTCGAGTTTCAAGCAAATTCGGGCTGGCGTACCCCAGGGAAGCGTCCTCGGTCCGACCCTGTTCCTGCTCTACACAAGAGACATACCTCTAGATGACGAGACAGTCGTGGCCACGTTTGCGGACGATACGGCCATCCTGGCAACAGGTGAATCAGTCGAGTCATCAACGAGAAACCTCCAACGAGCATTGGACAGAATTTGTGTCTGGACGAAGACTTGGCGAATCGCTCTTAACGAGAACAAGTCTACGCATGTGAATTTCACTTACAGAAGGGTTAACAATTTGCCTCTGTTCATAAATTCTGTACAAATACCTTATGCAAATGAAGCGAAGTATCTAGGGATGACACTGGACGCTAAACTAAGGTGGAAACCACACGTAAAGAAGAAGCGTGACGAGCTCGAGATTAGGCTCAGGGAAATGTATTGGCTTATCGGAAGATTTTCGAAATTAAGCAAATATAACAAACTGCTCTTGTACAGGCAGGTGTTAAAGCCGTCCTGGACATACGGTATACAACTTTGGGGTTGTACCAAGCCGAGCAACATGTCCATGTTGCAGACTTTCCAAAACAAAACACTAAGAGCAATTGTGAATGCTCCATGGTATATTAGGAATAGCGATATTCACAGAGATTTAGGAATAGCTACCGTGGGCGAAGAAGTAACAAACTTCGCTCGAAAGCTAAATGCTCGCCTTCATGTTCATTGCAACAATGAAATGATCCGTACTCTAAACGAGACTCTTAACGATGTTAACAACGAGCGACGACTACAAAGAACAAGACCCTTCGATCTAGCGACGTAGGGTGAAGCCGCATGAATGAACGGCTTAGTAGGTGCATTCACTGGAAAGCAACCTATCCAATGCGATCAACACTATGGAAGCGTAAACTACTTGTTAAGTTAACTTAGTTGTAGTCAAGAAGTATTATGAGAGAGCGAAAATTTACTACTATGAAGTGCGTTCTGGCAGTTTCATAGTGTCTCTCATAAATGGGTGGTTTTTTAGCACGTGGAAATCGGGCATAACCAATATCGGCTACTTCGGTATTATGTACCTGCTATAGTGGGCGTATTGGTATCTTTGAAAGATTTTGGAGTTTTAGTCTCCGTCCATCCTAGTATTCAAAAAAAAAAAAAAAACGTTTATTACAGGCCGTAGTATCCCAGGGTACACCTCTTTTTTTGAACACAATTTTTTTAAGGTAATTACGGCTGGAAGTGGACGTTGTTTCCTTAAAAGCAGTCGATATGCACGAGGACCTGACGCGTGTATAGCTATTGCATTAGCAATATCTTCATCTGACCACTTTTGACGCTTATGAGGGCATTCCAATTTTTTCAATTGACCTTTTGAAAATATTTTCTCAATAGAGTTAAGAATTTGCCTTTGCCTCCAGCATTGCGCTTTAAGGTTAACGATTCTTCCTGCAATCTGGAAAATAAATTTAATTATCATGAAGCGTCCCAACATATCGTGAATTTCATTATTGCGAATATGTTGGGACGATTTCATCGTTTTGTGTATTGGAATTGTTCGTGAAAGCTTTCGTTTGTGTACTACAATCGCTTGTGCACTCCCCAGTTTGTGTGCCGCAGGTCTTAGACGCCGGAACTGAATCGTCCGTGCCTGTTTGGATATCGTTGTCAGTGTCATTTCCACTATTATCAGCAGCTAGTATACTACCGCAAAATTGGGCCGTTTAAAATTAATCATACGAGCAATCTAATTTGTACTATATATACCTTGATATCAAAGATCTGTTTTGGATTCTTGAACTACGAGCGAGAACAATTAGCAATAGAAGGAGCGTATATAGAAATTTCTACCGATCTGTGAACGAAAACAAGAATGACTTATTGTAAACAAAGTTTGACAGTCACAGTGTGCCGCCATATTGCAGAATTTTGACATATGCGCAGAACGACACCAAAATTCAGCGCGGAGTATGTTACCTTTCATGAGTAACATACTCCGCGCTGAATCTTGGTTCTATGACGTATTTTCCAGTGCTATGGGAGCTCCTACTATATGGAATATAAAAATAAATTTTGATATAGCTATTCAGAAGGTGGAGGGAGGCGGCTTGGAAGAAAGAAAAATGGTTCCTTAAGGGCGAAGAAATAGATATTGTGCCAGAATACGTTAATTTAGGAGTTCTGTTAACGCCTGGCTTGTCTTTTCAGAATTGCTCGGCGGAAACCAAGATAACTCGACTTGGAAAGATTTTCTAGGCAAAAAGAACTTAGCCCACAAATCTAAATGGAAATTTTTTTTTAGCAGTAAGTAGGGAAATACAGACATACATACGCAGCGCAAGTATGGGGATGCAAATACGTTATATAGAATTATATTTTATCAAGCGAGTCTTGAAACTACCCTCTTTTACACCAATGTATGCTATTATGCTTAAAACGGGATTGAGGCCGTAGTACACTACATGTAAATTGTAGCATGTTGTACATGTGCTTTTGTCACAAGACATGTTATACTTACATGTATGTAGTGTACTAGCCATGTCTGGGACCGTCACATATGTACTTGCGGCCACAAATCACAGAACATAAGATTTAAGAAAAACAGATTCATGAGCAGTGATTGGCAAGCGCAGATTGTTGTGTAAACAAACCGACTTTTTATACCCCATCCCATAGGATAGGAGGTATATTAGTTTGATTCATAGTTTGTAACATAGAGAAATAATCACCGTAGACCCCCAAGACCTTAAGGGCATATGATCGAGGCCGAATTGTAGGTCGAATGAGCCATATGCGTCCGTCCGTCCGCCCGTCTGTCAGTAGTTTTTAGACCTTAAATTTTGAGCTACGAACTTGAAACTTGATATCTATTCTTTCTAGGTCCCGAAGCAGTACAAGTGTAAAAAATTTTGAAATCCGCTCACTGATACGCCGACTTTACTTAATAGCATGAAAAATCAAGGTTGTCGCAGGAAGCTGATATTTGGTATGCGATATCCTCGCTTAGATGTGTTGTGATTGGCATTTAAACAAAAAGCGAATACCGCTCCCTTGTAGGCGTGGTCATACTTAATATGCATTCTAATAAACGGTTTTTATTTGATATATTTGCTCTAAATCCAAAAAACTTGCACTATAAAATGTTCAGATATGTGCGTAAGCTATCAACTCAAGTGAATGAATCTTTCCCATCCCCACTTTTGGGGGCGTTTTTATGTGTAAACCAAATTTTGAATATGAAAATGCAGTCAACACGTGTATACGACTTCTGATAAAAAATATAAACAATAACAACAACAACAAAAAAAATACGATGTTGTTGAGAAGAGGTGGATGCCACGCCCCTTTCTTCGGGAGAAAATTCTTAACTGAAATTTAAAAAGCAAGATTTATGACACAATTCGGAGACTGTCAAGCTCCAATCAAGGTCAATTGGGATGGGGTGTTCAACGATTCGCCTAAGCGAATTGTAACCCTCCCACTAGTTTTTACATGCGTACAAATTGACAGTGAACTCTCATGGCATCAGATTTACATTATTTGTACTGGCCTACAAATGTCACAACATGTGTATAAGGTAATCTTTATATTTTTTCATTTCTGCTTGCGACTACATGCTACACCCTTATCGTAAGGAAATATGCGCAGTTTTTACATGAAGTATATTAGATAACCTTATAATTTGGGACACATGCTACACATCGTTGACCATGCGCATGCAAAATACATGCGCTTGTACGAATTTCTACCGCAGCATGGGGTTTGCATGCTGGGTACAAAGAAGACAGATCGCAATTAAAGCCCGGGACAGAATAGTTGATGTTGATGTGTCCGAACATGTGACTCGCGCGCCTGTGTTGTTGATGCAGACATTGCCTATTGCTAACACAATAGAATATCTTACTGCATGATTCAAACGATATTCGGCTACCACCCATACAATAAAAATTCTTTTCCAAAAAACTTTTTTCTGTTGCGCGTTATTAAGGCGAAAAAGTTTTATTTTAATTGTTCGTTAAGTTTTTTTAATCTACGAAGCGAAATAATGCAAAAAACTACAGAAAAACAAAACGTCAAATATGTTGATGGGATTCCAGTTCACAAAGTTCAAAGTTTATTATGCAAAGTTGAATCCAGCATCAACCTCATGTATACCTGGATCGAGTTGAGTTGATCTCGAGTCGATTGAATGACTCGAGTCGATTGTTGACATACTACTTGGCTCAAATAACAGGAAAGAAATTGATTCGCCTAGATCTTTTAACAGTTTGACTACTGCTTGACTACTGCTTTTTTCACTGCGGGATGCCAAATTCCTATTTAAAATTTTAAATCGCGTGTTTTGATGAAGTATAAAGTTGCAGAACAAATCCTTTATGCTATAAATATTCGCACTTCTAGAGAAACTGTAAATTTTTTCATATGAAAACACGATTTGTTTGACATCCCGGGGTCGAAAAATGTGAAAGACTTCAGATTTTGACAGCACTTGTGCCTTAGTATATAAAGCAAGAATTTCTCAGTTACAATCAAACATATTACATACAAATACGGTTTGATAAACGGCAAAAAATGGGGCGCTTTTCGCTTTTTTGAAATTTCAATTACAATAAACTAACGCAAGGGTACTGCATACCTAATTTTAGCATCCTTCATGCTATTAAGTAAAGTGGGCGAGTCAGTGGGCGGATTTCAAAAATGTTTACACTTGTACTGCTTCGGGACCAAAAAGCTAAGCTATGAGGTTTCAAGTTCCTCGCTCAAAATTTAAGGCCTAAAAACTACCGACAGACAGACGGATGGACGGACGGACATGTCTCATTTTATTCACAAATCGGTGTCGATCATACAGTAGCCAAAATAAGTATAAAGACACTCATTGTCACACTGTTTAGTATGACGAGGAGGCTTAACGCCTGAACATATGCAAACATAATGTTCCCCAAATTTGTATGTTGATCCATTCTCTCTCAAACAAAACTAAAATGTTACCGTTATATACAATAGAATTTCAGAACAGGGTGATTCGTCATAATGAACTAAAAAAGCAACTCAAACGCATCTCAAAAGCATCTCAACTACGAAATAAGACACTTAAGATATTACAATTTTGTTTTAAGTTTTTCTAATTTTTTTTTTAGTTTTAAGTGTGTTAAAAAGTTAAAACGGTATTTCTTTAGGTAACCTGATCAGATTCGAACCTAAATAAATAAAACAAAATATAGAGTGGCGCAACAGCTCGAGGTGAACCAGGGCCAACTTCTCAACAATGTATGCTGTGTGTTTTTAATTCCTTCACATACAAGGGGACCTTAAATTTTTTGGCGAATCCGAACGGCACTTTGAGAAGTTTTTCAAGACAATTGCTACTCTCGGGTGGCTTGTCAGACCGTCGCGGAGGTGGGGACCGTGAAAAAGAACAAGACTTTTTTTCAGGTGACGATGGCACAATTCGAACCCAGACCTCCGGCGTCACACACTAACCACTACGACACGGCACCCCAATTCGAACCTAAGACCTTAATAAACCAGTGAGTAAGTGCTACAGTGTGTACGCAGAAGTTACAGTTCGTAGAACGGACCGTTGAATACCCCATCGTATCCCACATTGTAAAATGCTGATGGCATAGTTATTTTTTGACATTCTATAAGTAACGCAAACTTCGAAAACGGAAACGGATCACCTTATTTTAATCACAATTGTCTGATAGGCTGTGCTCTTTGTGTTTTGCAATAATTTACCTTTTCTTTCGGCGTCAAGTGAGTTCCGCGAGGCGTTACTAAGTAAGTAATTTTTTATCGTCGTTTTATGTTCGAATTTGCTCTGGTGACCCTGAAAAATACCGCATTGATATTTTAACACACTTAAAACTAAAAAAAAAAAATTAGAAAAACTTGCAACAAAATTTAAGGACCAAGTTTACCGTAGGTTCAAGTGGAATTTAGTTGTAATTTTTATGCTGATATATGTATTTCAGTGTCCTGATTACGAATATGTTATTAAAAATTGTCGGTCTCATTTGGTTTAAGAGTTATAACTATTCAAAGTTTCAATTTTTCCATACAAAGTACCTCATCTTCGACTTTTATTTTCTGCCTAAGAGTATGCTATAGAAAAGTGACAAGATTCGCTGTAAAATAAATTTGCTTTTGGAGACAACAGTGTTTGGGTAGCCCGCTTCGCGGGTTTAAAGGATTTCAACTCCCTTTTTTCAACTCCAATACATTCCACTTGGACCTACGGTAAACTTATGCCAAATTTAAATATTGAGCAGTTTTTGAGCTGCTTTTTTAGTGCATTATGACGAATCACCCTGTTCTTAAATCCTATTGTAGATAACGGTTACATTTTGGTTTTGTTTGAGACAGTTTGCATATTTTTTAGGCGTTAAGCCTCCACGTCAAATTGAACAGTGTGTCTTTATACTTATTTCGGCTACTGTATCTAAGGTCTTAAGGTCTACAATGATTATTTCTCTATGTTACAAACAATGAATTAAACTTAATATAAATACCTCCTATCCTATGGGATAGAATGTAAAAAAACGTATTCTGGGCAAAAGATTTAAATGACCTAGGAGCACAATGAGATAGCAAAGTGGTGCTTTATCATATGTTGCTTAAACAACGATAGTCTATCGATAGTGAAAAACTATGGAGTATATGGATTGTTTTTAAAAACTATCCATAGTTTTTCATTCAACACCCATTGGGATGCGTAATCTTGTTGTTGATTTTCATCTTCATTAAGAAAAAAGTTGCGCCTGCGCCACGAACAACATCTGTGTCTCACTTTTAGCTCCGCCACAATAAATAGCTTTTCGTGTGTCTATATAGCACCTAGTTTCCACCTCAAATCGGATCAGAGACACAACGAGATACGCGTTGTGTTGCTTTTACTCCAGTCAATTTGGGGCTTTCTTTGTATACCCTCCACCAACTACCAGCTTGGCTGTGCTGTAGGTTCTTTGAGTCGCTGATCACAAAAGCAGGGACTCTCAAAAAATCACCAAAAAATATCCCTTAATAGGGTGGTTTTGCTATATTCGCACTTTGTGTGTTAAACGGTGTCAAAAAAATATGGTTTTATCTGTAATTTGAATTTTAATATTATATACATATATGTAATATTTTATAAAAATTTGAACATTCGGGTTGATTATGGGGTTGAAAAGTACTAGGTTAGGTTGTTGCTCATCACAAATTTCGGGTTTTTTGTTTCTGGAGAAATAAGGGCTTCACCTTGCGACAAATATGAAAATTCATAAACAGCTTGCTTTTATTATATTGGTATTTTATAATTATTTTACTAATATGTACTGTGTTAAAATGGATCTGTTTCTGGACCCTACATTTTAGTAATCAGTAGGGGTTCCTGGGAACTTACATCAATGCATTTTAAGTTTAAAATTTTTTTTTATAAGTATGTACTTATAATAAATAATAAATATAATAAGTAACTTGAAACTTAATACAATAAAAGAAAACACAGAGAAGAACTGAAAACACCTCTGACAGACGACGATAGTCATTGTTAAATATTTCTTTAATTTGTTTAACTTAATTTAATTTAACTTAATTCATTTAATTAAATTTAACTTAATTTAATTTTTCTTATATATTAAAGTAATCAGTAATTTAGCACGTAAGATAAATTGTTAAATTAATGAGAGAAAGAAGATTTATTTACTTACTTGTAGTTACTGGTTATTAGAAGCATTTCAACTTTTCGATGTGAATTTAGAAAGATGCTTACAGAAAATACCCAGACCCAACAAAAGTCGTTTATGTACTCGCTCAGTAAAGAGGCTCATTTAATAATTGTTTAAATAATAACAATAATGTAAAGTGTTTTATCGACAAATCATAAAAATATATATAACATACCGCTTTAAATAAAAATTAAGGTAAAGGGTTAAAAATTATGTTACTCAAACCTACAAGGGATAAACTTAAACATAGCATGAGCTTACATTTGCGATACAAAGATCCAAAAATAAATTTTTTTATTTTATTTTATATTAATTTTATTTAATAATTATCTTCATCATAGCCATAATAATCGTCGTCTTCGCCGTTGTTAAGCATATCCTTAAGTGAAGAATATTCCTTTTCAGGTTCCGGTTCGGGCTCCGCTTCGATTTCTTCTTCGTCCTCCAAATCATCTATTGGCAAAAATATAATAGAATATTTTAAAGCATCGATTTTATTTTAGTTATACCATTTTCAACAATTAATGGTTCTGCCTTGGTGTTGCTTTCAACTTCCACCGGTAAACCCATTTCTATTTTTGGCTTCTTGCTTTGGGGTTGGCCAATTGTGTAACTGGGTTTGCTTCTGAAAAATATTGGTGGAGAACATTTGAAATGTTAGTAATGTAGTGTTAACTTTAAATGTTGAGTATTGTTTTTGATTTATATATTCTATTTTTTCTTATGTTAATATTTTACCCCCTTCGGGTAAAGGTTAGAAAATAATCGAGGTAAGGCATGCCTGTCGTAAGAGGCGACTAAAATCCACCCTCCGTATGCCGAGCGCGTAGCGCATACAAACTATGCAATGGACAAAACAAAAGATATTATTACCCCAGGTGGCAATCCAGTTTCACTGGCAAATCCACCCTCTTCGGAGGTAGGGTCTACGGATTCTGGGGAGAGCCATTTATTGCCTATAAATCCCTTTTTGAAAAAATCAAGGGTGCCTCGAGCTCCACCAGCTGGATCGAAGGTCTCCGGGAAAGGAAGTCCGCCGGTTAATCAGGACTCAGCGAAAATTAAATGCTTTGAAGCGGAAAACAACGCGAAACATCCTTGTTGCGAAACATCCTTAAAAATACTCTTGGAACGAAATATAACTTAACATCACTTCGAAACAACGTATGGAAAGTTAACGTCGATGACTCTGATGCCTATCGGTCACTGTCACAAAAGTTAAATTTAGAGAAAATCCAATGGTTTACTTATGAAAATCACCTCGAAAAGCCGCTGCGGGTAATCGCGAGGGGACTACACCCATCCTGTACCAAGGACGAAATAATATAAGACGTTCAAGCCCAAGGCTTTAAAATTCTTGACGCCGTGAACATAATAAAGAAAGAGAAGCAACGTACGGACGAAGGCAAAGATTCCGCTGTTGTCCGACGCGGCCTGCAAATTTTTATGCTTTCTTTTGATAGAACTGAAAATTTTAACGAAATCTACAAAACTAAATCAATCCTTAACATCAAGGTAAAAATCGAGCCCAAGCGGAAGGGCAACAGGCTAGTTCCCCAATGTAAGCGATGCCAAGGTTTCCGACACACGCAAGCGTACTGCAAGCCTAGAACCTCCAGATAAGCCAAAAACCCCTAAATCGAAAAGGGGTAAGGGTTTGATTAAAGGCAAAATTCAAAATGCGCAAGAAAACGTCGCTGGTCCTAGTTCCCACCGGAGTCAAAAGGGAGAATCCACACTTGTTGGTCCAAGATCGTACGCTCAAGTCGCGTCACGTGAAAGTAAGCCACAATCGGCCGCATCAGATTCGGTCTCTCAAATTCTAGGCATGGTTTTAAGAAAGTTTGAGCAACAGGCGAAACTTAATAAAGTAATATTCAACAAATTGAGCGAGCTCGAGTATAAACCTCGAAAAGCATTTAATAAAAAACCATGAATATGGAAAAGTCAATCAAAATAATTACATGGAATGCAAACGGCCTTTTGCAAAAAATTGACGAACTAGAAGTATTCCTACGGAAGAATAATGTAGACATATGCCTGATTTCGGAAACCCACTTTAAAAAGGGTTTAGCACGCAAAATAAAAGGTTACATTGGCTATCACGCGCATCATCCTTCAGAAAATTCGAGAGGTGGATCCTCTCTCTACATTAAAGACTGCATTAAGTACTCCAAAAACGAAGAAATAGAACTTGACTCTATGCAAATAACCTCAGTCTCAGTAAAATTAAGTCACATAAATTACAACATCGCGACGAGCTATTTTCCTCCGCAGTATGGGCTGGCAGATGAAGATCTTGCTTTGCTCTTTGATTCACTTGGGTCAAACTTTATCATCGGCGGGGACTTTAACGCGAAAAATACTTTTTGGGGCTCACGGCGCAATTCAACAAGAGGCAGAGCCCTCTTTAAAGCAAGTACAAAACGCGGCGTGATCTTCTTATCGACGGGAAAGCCAACATATTGGCCAACCGACAGAAATAAAATACCTGATCTCGTCGACTTCTTTATCGCCAAGGGGGTACCTCGTTACCTTACGAACGTAGAAGAACGCTTTGATCTCTGTTCAGATCACTCGGCAGTTCTTTTGAAAATCGGCGGAAGCCTAGCGAAAAAGAATAGAGCGCCTAGATTAACTAACAACAACACCGACTGGGACGGCTTTAGAAAATACTGCAAAGAAAACATAGCTTTAAATGTACCGCTCAAAACGCCACTTGAAATAGAAGACGAATCAGATAAACTCGTGAGAGTTATTCAGAGCGCTGCGTGGAATAACACTTCTTTTCGGAGGTCCGAATTATCGAACAGCGGAACAATATATCCGCGAGAAATAGAAGAGCTAATATGCGAAAAGAGGAGAGCGCGCAAGAGATGGCAACGTTCACGAGCAACCCCTGATAAGACCATCTTGAACCACCTTTCTAACAAACTGAAGCGCGAACTTCAAGATTTTAAAAGTCGCGAGACTACTGCTTACCTCGAAAGTTTGACTGCCGATAAAGGTTCGAACTACTCTCTTTGGAAAGCAGTCAAGTCCGTTAAGAAGCCTATAGCACACTCTGTGCCATTAAGAAAAGCCAGCGACGAATGAGCAAGAGAAGACAAAGAAAAAGCGGATTTATTTGCAGATTACCTAGAAGAAACATTCAAACTGTTTGACGGGGAACCGTTGGTCGAGGAGCTCAATCCTTATGCAGTACAAGATAATTATAGAATAAAAACCGTGTCATTGGCTGAACTTCGTCAAACGATAAATAATCTGAAAAACAACAAAGCCCCTGGCTACGACTTAATTACTAGCGAAATTCTAAAGGAGCTACCGAAAAAGCTTTGGTCAAGCTACTCTATATCATTACTCTATATCATTTTTACGTTACGAGAGTTTTATACGTTCCAAGGCAATGGAAAGTGGCCGAGGTCATAATGGTTCCGAAACCAGGAAAATGTCCAAACGACAAAAAGTCATACAGACCTATTTCGCTACTGCCTATAATATCTAAGGTATTCGAGAAACTGTTGCTTAAAAGGTTACAACCAATCATTGAAGAAGGACGATTGATTCCGGATCACCAATTCGGATTAAGGAAAAAGCATTCAACAATCGACCAGGTCTATCGAATAGCAAACGAAATCGAAAAAGCTCTGGAAGCGAAAAAGATATGTACTAGAGCTTTTCTCGACGTATCGCAAGCCTTTGACAAGGTGTGGCACGAAGGCCTGAAGTACAAGTTAAGGCTTAGCTTACCAGAAAAATTTTATAGAATCCTAGAGTCTTACCATAAAGACAGAATCTTTCGCGTAAGGTACGAAAATGAGTACTCGGAATTCAAAGAGATAAATGCCGGTGTCCCGCAAGGAAGCGTTCTCGGCCCAATATTATTTTTGCTTTATACAAGAGACATTTCCCACGATGAGGGAAAAATTTTAGCTACGTTTGCTGACGACACTGCTATTCTCGCTATTAATACGACAATTGAATTATAAACAGGGAAACTTCAGCGCGCTTTAGACAAAATATGCGACTGGACGAAGAGCTGGCGAGTCGTCCTTAACGAGACTAAGTCAACGCATGTTAACTTAACTTATAAAAAGATAAACAACAAACCTTTATTCATTAGCTCCGTACAAATCCCGTACTCAAATGAAGCGAAATATCTAAGAATGACTCTAGACGCAAAACTTAAGCCGCACGTTAAAAAGAAACGCGACGAGCTCGAAATTAGGTTAAGAGAAATGAATTGGCTTATCGAAAAATTTTCGAAACTAAGCGTATATAACAAACTGCTTTTGTATAAGCAAGTGCTAAAACAATCTTGGACGTACGGTATACAACTCTGGGGTTGTACTAAACCAAGCAATATATCTATTTTAGAAACTTTTCGAAATAAGACACTGAGTGCAATCGTTAATGCTCCATGGTACATAAGACATAGCGATCTACACCGAGATCTAGGAATCGCAACCGTGTCTGACGAAGTAACAAACTTTGCTCGCAAACTTAGTACTCGTCTTCGCGGACACTGCAACAATGAAATTATCCGAACTTTGGATCAGACAAATCTTACGCGCCGACTACAACGCAGCATAAGCTGAAACCGCATAAATTGACGGTATTGTGCCTTCGTTGGAAGGCAGCCTGCCACACGCGATTACTACAGAAGCTTGAACTACTTGTTAAGGAAAACTTAGTCGTAGTCTGACGGAAAATTGGAGGTTTTTTAGTGAGTAAGAATCTCACACTTCTATGAGCATGCGCGGCCGGTCCTCGTAGTGCCTATGAAGGTTTTTCCTACCCACGAAAAAAAAAAAAAAAAAATGTTAACATTAGTCACCTTACGAGCGGAAAGGGATAGGAGAAGAGGAAAAGGAGGAGAGGAACCGGTGCACTCTTGTTTTGAACAGTTGTATGTTGTTATGAATAGCAAAGACTGATTGTGGTAGGACATTCCACATTCGAGTTGTTCGTCTTATGAAAGAACCTCTGAACTTCACTGTGCGTCCGAAAGTGGGCTCGAGGGTGAACCGCATGCGCATTTGATCTATGATGAGTGTTACGATTGAATATCTTGAGGGGAGGAATGCAGATGACTATTTCGCTTGAACACTGTGAAAAAAGCGATGAAACTGTGACAGACAAGAGACATTTTGTCGGTCATCAATTGAGTCAATTGACTTTTCTCTGATTCTATCACCAATAAGTTTTAACGCCCGTTTTTATATCCTGTCCAACAGGAAAAGTATAGTTTCTGGGGCACCTACCAAGACACTTCTTGCTTCGCTTAAGAAAACCAAGGCATTTCGCGGCATTCTTTGCAATCTCAAATATGTGTTAATTCCAACTTAAGTTTTTATTGACACACATACCGAGGGTTGAAAGCATTTCGATGCCATCCATGGGCAACAGCTGGGTGTTACGGTTTTGCTTCAAGGACAGAAGACAGCATTGAGTTTAAGAAGCATTAAACTCCACTCTGTTTAGAGATCCCCATGATACAATGCTGTTAAGGTCGTAGTTTAATGAGTTTGACATAACGTTGCCGTTCTAGTTCTACGCCCGAAGAGCAGGCGCGAGGAACCAAGAATGAATCAGCCCAATTACGCAAGTAAAATACAAAATGTCACCTCGACTGGTACTCGTATCGTATTGTATTTGCTTTGTAATTATGCAAGTCGTATGTGTTGAATACGACTCCATCACAGATGCAGTCGGGCAGCAACGCGTTTCATCGCACTTCCAATGCACAAGTAGTGTCAAAATTTCAGCAAGCTTGAAAAGTTCGGGGATTTTGTAAGAAATCAAATTGAAAAACTAAAAAGGAGAATCAATTTAATCGATCAATTTTTTGATGATCGCATTGATGTGCAGGAACCAACATATCGGTTGGCAGAACCATTTGCCGAATTTGCCGAATGCATGGTGTGATTTTAAAGTTAAAATTTCAAACCAATTTCCAACTCAAGAAATTAATTGCAGTTTTATTAATTTTTTTCGACTTCCCAAAAATACAATAACACAATTTTTGGAATAAGTAAGACCATTGTGAAAAAAGTACACATAACGTCAGTGGCACCAATTTTGATGCTGGCTGTGCTGGCCAGGTGTTCGCTAAAGGAGCGTATAAAACAAGCGCTGAAAACTATTTTACTTTAGCAATACCACAGCCAATGTTTTTAAATATTTTAAAGGAAATGTCCAGTAACATATCGATATAAAAACATTTAAAAAAATCTGTTGGTTTTCATGTTTCTGATAAGGTTCACTTAAAGTCACTTTTAAAATGTCAAGTGAAGAAAACACGACAAGATCCGTTGAGAAAACGACTAAATACGACTTGCGTAGTTACCGATGTGAACTGGATGCAGCACGCGATGATATGCGTTTTTCTTTTTGACATGAAACTCATTAGCGTACGAGTATCTTCGTAGTAACTCTCAGTTTCATAATAAAGAAATACGAACAAGCTCGTATGTGACTCTCGAATACGACTTGCGTAATTGGGGTGAATATGTAATCTGAGAGTACTGTCTTTGGCAAAGGAGTGAATTTGGCCCTGGGGAACCGCATCGTTTATTTTATGAACTGCAGACTTGAAGTCATCCAAAACAACTTGAATTGAACGGTTCGAAAGGTAACTACTAATCCATAACAATCTTGCTTTTACGAACAAGATGCAAGGCATGGTTCCACTTTTTAGTGAATATTTCACCATCAAAATATCTCGCCATCAAATGACCACAAGGGAAGTCAGTGCAATATGACGATAGCTAGCGGGAGAAGAAGAGTAACCTTTTTCAGGGACGGGCTAGGCAAATGCTGTTTTCCATCTACTCGGAAAGAGGCCTGAGGAATAGGACCGATGAAAAAGTTTACAAAATGGTTTTGCCACCGTAGAAAAACACCTCTTCAGAGCAATAGGGGATTTTCCATCTGGACAAGCGGATTTGTGAGTGTTGAGATCCTTAAGTACTGTTATACTCAAGTACAAGCGGAGACATTATGCAATTCGGAAGCGTGAAGCGGGCAGCCAAATACCCTGCGAGAAGATTGGCTTTGTCTATGGCTGCTGTCAGTCAGCTGGAATGTCATTGCAGACGAGTATTGGGATGGAGCATGAAGCACAATTTTTTATATTTTTGGCAAAAGACCAAAAATTCTTACTACCTTTGGAACAATGTACAATTTTCTGCCTCAACTTTTGGTCATGCAAAACTTAATTCCTCGAATATGAGCATTGCAATCGTTTCTGGCTTGCTTCAACTTGTTTCGTTTACTCCATAGTAAGAGGGGTTAGCCTTGCCGAAAGTAGTCCCTAGTCCTAGAAATTCGCTAGTCAGTGGAAGCTTGGGGGCAAAAAGATAATTTTTGTGCCGAGTTGGCTATCTCTTTATAGTCTGATCAGTGGTATTTGCTAACCTGCTTGCTTGCATTGCTGGTACATTTTCTGATGCTTTAGCTGTAGGTTTAAGTTCTGCCACTTCTGTCTCTGTATGTTCGATAGCCTCTTCGTCACCTTTTGTAACACCAGTCAGAGTCCGCAGAATGTCATAATTGATTTTGCTAGAAATCTTCTTTTCTTGGAGCATTTTTTTGATAGCTTCTCCTGGAGTGCTAGAGGGTCCAATTTGCTTTTTTCGTGGAGGTCGTTTTTTCTTTTCAGGTTTACCCTCTTCACGTTCCTTGGCTAGTCTTTCCTCCTTCGCCTTCATTTCTTCTAAATATTCCGCATTTAGTTTGATCCACATATCGTTCTTGTACTTTGCCTCTTCGCGAGTCAAAATGTACTTGTTAATTTCTTCATCGTCCAGTCCCTCGAGATCTAGCTCCCCACTTTCTTCAGTAATAGGATCCTTATCATACAGCTCGTTAACTGATGGCGTGCACATTGAAACAATGTCAGGCTTAAGACCTTCTATCACAATCTTTTTGTTTGGTGTTGTAGTCGGGACTCCTGGGTCGTCAACTAAGCATTCGCTGAGTACTTCCATATTTGATTCCGTAATGAACTGTGTCGTTTCATCGTCTTCGAAGTCATCACGGCATAGAGTTTTTATTAGCTTGGAGGCTTTTTTCATATCTTTCTCTAGCTGCAAATCAATTTCCCTTTGTAGATGGGTAAGCTCATGTTCTCCAATCTGTAAGGGGAAAACGATAAGACCATTTAAAGTGGTTATTATACCTACTATCAATTACATCTTTAATTCGTTCCCGATCCTTTTTGCGTGCGGCTTTGAATGCAGGTGGATCTTGCTCGGCCTCAAGATCAACTGACATGAATTCGTCCAAAGTGAGGGCGGAACTCGGGGTGTCTGCAAACTCGACAAGTCTCTTACGAAGTGTGGATTCGTGAATCTTGACAATGCGGACAATATCATTTATCGTCCGACTGTACTCGTGCATCCGCGCTGCTATCAAAAGTGCTACAAACCAAAACGAAGTGTTTTCAAAAAGGTCGGAAAATAGATGGTTTTTAATACTATACCTGCCCCACAGAGTCCCGTCGGTCGACGGCCCGAATGAATTGAGTCTTTCTTCATTCTTTGTACTATCCTTAGTGCAGTATTCGATACTTCATGGGTTTTGTGGCCGAATTGAAGTCTGTTTGCAAATCGCATTATATAAATGCAAGGGTCTGTAATAAGAAAATAAAATTCATTAGACTTTATTAAATTCCCCATGCTGCAAATATATTTGGCATAATTAGAAACCTTGGAAAAGAACGTAATGATTTGCATCAGAAGCAGCGGATGTAAGTATGTAGGTGTATGGTAATTTTTTTAAAAGATCCTTGTGCGAGTACGGCATTTAATTTTTCATATAAAGCTAGTAAGAGTAAAGACATCGCACAGACTACTATAGACTTCCAAGACCTTGAGGATACTGGATTCTAAGTCGATTCTGTCCGTATGCCACCAATTGTTAGGCCTTAAATTTTGAGCTAGAAAGCTGAAATTTTTAAGCACTTTGTCTCCCGAATTTGTGACAAAAAACAAATTCAGTAATGCGCCCACAGACACGCCCACAGCCGCCCTAAATATGCAACTACCTCCAGTGCTGACAAAACTGTAAGACGTGGTTAAAAGCTGAAATTTAACAATAAGCATATCTTAATGATTGTCAACATAATAATTTTCTAAAGGCCGCTTTTCCTTTAAAACGGTCGCGGTCTTTCCATCGTTCTCGATTCTCCGCCACCAACTCAAGAGACTAAGGCGCATTCCCCAGGCGGGACCCGGAGAGGTTCTTTACCTGATCCCACCACCTGTTTCTTGGCCTACCAGAGGGCGACGCACTCGCATCTAAACTAGCATGACCTGTCGAGGAAGTCTGTCAGGGGGCGCAAACAACGTGTCCAAACCATCGAAGAATTGATCGTGCCACTCCGAGAAGTAGCTGCTAAACACTAAGATTCCCACGAATACTAACGTTTCTCACTCTATCCCCTAAAGTAACGCCAGCCTCATGTGTGTTACCTCAGGAATCTCATTGCGGCAGCTTGCACCCGCGATCTAATTCTTTCGGTCATCCCAAATTTTATAATCATAGATAAGGGTTGGAACGAACACTGAATAAAAAAACTGAGATCTTTGCTTTCTCTCCAAGCTCAGTTTTCGTGATGACCGACCGGCGCAATTTATTTGCTGATGCTCCAGCTTGGTCAATTATACAGGACAACTCAGTATCACTTCTCCCATCTTTCGTGAAAAAGACCCGAGATACTTAAACTTCTCCAACTGTTTCAATGGGACTCCATTTATGTGCAGGGTACACTGCGCAGGAGTTTGGGAAATAACCATCACATCCGATTTGGTCACTTTTTCTTTCATCCCAGTCCCAGCATCACCACAGACGGCTGTTAGCCTATCCAGTGCTCGCTGAAGTTCCTCCTTGGATAATGAAAGGATGGCCAAATCATTTGCGAAAAGCAGATGGCTCATCCTGATGCCAGCCAATTCAAAACATTGCTCGCCAAGACTGTTTTGGTCTTCACCATCCAGTCCATGTATGCTATGAAAAGGAGCGGCGACAGCCAGTCCTGGGAAAGTCTAACGCACACATCAAAAGGACGGGATTTGACGCCATTTATCCGAAACTATAAAGAAATTTAAGATATTTCTATTTCGTTGCAAGTTTTTCTAGTTTTTTTTTTAGTTTTAATATTAAAATATTAAACCGGTATTTTATAAGGTAACCTGAGCAAATCAGAGTTTCAAACGGTGATAAAAAGTGACCAAGTTCGGTGGCAACCTCAAGTTTCGGTGGCAAATGAGTTTCGGGGTGCGTTGCACAATTAGTTATTTTTAACCTTCGTCTGCGATTCCGATTTCAAATATTGAAATGGTATTACCTTCAAAAATACCATTTCAATATTTGAATGCACTTAAAACTAAAAAAACGAACATCTGCAAGGAAATTAAACTAAACTTTTGCGTTGCTTTTTTAGGTCAGTGGGCGCCGTGGTTAATATGTAGGATCACTGTGCACGAAGTACTGGTTTGATTCCCGACCAGGGCAATAAAATTTTCCATGGTGTCCCACCTCCACGAGGGTCTGACAAACCCTCCGAGAGTATCATTTGTCATGAAAGACCTCTTAGTTCACCGTTCGGAATCGCCAAAAAATTGTAGCCTACACACACAACTTCGTGTGTGTAAAAACGGCGCCGTGAACGAAGGCCATATGAACTAACGCCATAATGGCTTTTATTCACTTTCAAATGCGAATTAACGACGCCATATTCGACTTATGGTTTCAACAGGACGGCGCTACGTGCCACACAGCCGAAGCTACACTCCATCTTTTGCGCCCTGTTTTTGAAGATCGCATTATCATTATCATTAGCTGCGATTTGACACCGTTCGACTATTATTTGTGGGGAGCCGTAAAAGATAAGTGTTACGCCGATAAGCAGAGACAATTGACGCTTTAAAGTACAATATTCGTGAAGCTGTTGGTTAAATACAGCTGCACACAATCGATAATGTGCTTAAAAACTGGACCGATCGTGTAGGCATGGCCAGCAGTAAAAATAAATAAAAAAAGAAATTTGAGAAAATATTCAGCAGTTTTTTTTTATAGTATTTTAAAAAAAAAAGTTATTTCAAAGTTATTTGGCGGACCCTTTACATAATAATAACTTTTTAATTATTTTATTTTTAGTATCAAGGATAGTGTTGACAAAAATAAAATAAAATAAAAAATAAATTCCCCTTAATATCTATTATGAATTAAACAAAAAGAACAAATTTTGCCTCCTACCCTATTGGATGGCGTATAAAAAAAACCAAAACTCAATGCCGCGGTAATACCCTGATAGAGGACTCAAGAAAGCGCAATACATTTTTATACCCTAACCAGGGTATATTAAGTTTGTTTTCGCATATTTAAATTTATTACGCTGCGTTTTAGCTCCATTTCCATAGAAAATATTTATTTTTTTTTTAATTCTTCCGAACATTTTTAAAAACTTTGGATCCTATTATAGCCCCCTACCAAGGGACAAACATATTTTTATTTTTTTATTTCTTACGCAAAGTTCACTTTGTTACGCAGTCTTTTAGTGTTTTTCAAAAAGGAATATGGCTGCCACCTCCGCTTGCAAAATACTGTAGCCGTCGTTGATCCGGAATGATTTGCTTAATCCCGGAGCTTCACAGAAAATGCCTGCCACAGACGATCTTAGAGCCGTCAGTATAGACGACGATCTCGTCAACTTCTGCGATAATCTTTTCCTTCCATTCAAATCTTTCACGTACCTATTCTGGTAGTGAATATCATGTGTGCTGGGGTATCTGTGGAAGCGCCCCACTTCCCTTTTTCTGAAAAACAAGAGTAATGATGGATTTATTCATAGTACTTGAACCTCAACCCAGTTACCAACATTACGAAGTGCGCAGCTGAGTCGAATAACGCTGTTTATAATTTGCTGTAATTAATTTATCATACATTGATATTGACAACGCAACCAAAAACCGTTCAACCTTTTTTTCATATGCTTGTCGTATAACGCGTTCTATAATGTAACGAGCAAGTTACAGAGGCACATGAGTTTGAGTTTCTATGCGTGTGGAATCAAGAGCCTTAACATCCTCTTGAGCAAAACGAATGCACTGGTTCAATGACATTAAAAATCCGTTTTGTTAAAAATGACTGCTTTTAATGCCTAGATAATCAGTCTAGTCTTTTTCTTTTGATGAAAAATCATAAAGTTAAAATAAAATTAAAACCCTAACACATTGCGTCAGGAAATACAGGCCTGAAACACGACCTGCCACACTACTATCAAACATTCTGCTCTGCGCAAGTGTGTGAGAAACAACTTAATCCGGAAACATTCAAACTCCGAAGAATAACAAATCTTTCCTTGAAGCTGACATTGAACTCAGCAGACTTAATGTAAATAAACCAACACGTAGGGCAATGAAGGCCTTGGAAGGGTATCAAGCCAGTTTTAGTCTTTTTTTCTGTCTAAACAGTATTATTTATATTGAACAAATAAAAACAATCAATTGTTTAAATTGATCGCAGATGGCATAAATTGTTAAACTTCAATAAATTCAAATTGAGTGCAGTTTTAAAGCTGATCATGCTGCCTTTTGCGTTAAACAACTTTTAAAAAAAGAGGTGGTATACATTCGTTATTGAACTAGACAAAATAAACTGTAGACCAAAGTCAATTTCAAAGATTTTCATAAATGGCCACCTGTTTGTGGCAAACACCTACATAGCTTAATACAAGCGAACGCAGAAGATGAATAACCTTGAATGTCTTTTGCGGCAAATTAGTTTGTAAGCGTTTCTTGAATCAACTCCAGAGCTAACCGGCTTCAAAGTCTGTGACATTGAGATGACGCTGCGCCGCAAGTCTATTGGCTTTTGAAAAAGAGCTCCGTGACATAATAATTACAGAGAGAATCTGAATTGAATAGGTGTAGGTATTACACTGTACAGTACAGTACATGTGGCACTTGACATAGATATTGTAAGTTTGAGAATTGTGTTGTGACTTCTTAAAGAACGTTAGAGATTGTAAGCGCGCTGTCAACGAAGGCAGAGAAATAAATAAGATGGCAGAGCAGAGACTAGTTGAAAAACATGTATGTTGGTATCTGGAACTAGTTAAAAAACAAAAAGAAAATTAATTCTGAAAATTATATTCTCTTAAAACACTAGTCTATGTCATATATAAATCGATATTATTAAAAACGAGAGAGTAGATAAGTGCAAGAGTTCGTGTGCAACATTTTGAAGGTACAGGTCATTTTTGTTTACACCCGACCCCGAGGGTATATTAATTTTAATGCATAGTTTGTAGCACAGTGAAATAATCACGGTAGACCCCTAAGGCGGGAAACACATGATACAACCATCGTTCCGACCGTTGGACCTGCGCATGAGCTTGGAATCCATTCAGATGACTGACTGAGCCTAAAGGCGATTTTGGCAGCAGATTCTGGCATATAAAGGTCGAGGGGTAGCAGATTGAGAATCGACTTCAGCCCTGAGGTTGGTGTTGTTCTCATTGCAGAGGCCGTACCAATCCATGCAGCTCTTCGTATTATTGTCATGTAGCGTAGGTTTGTGTTTTTCCAACTGATTGCCACCAGACCAATACGTTAGTATAGATCTAACAATTGCAGTATACATCCAAAGGATAATTTTTTGTCTAGCACCCCGATTTTTGCCAAGATGGGACTGCAAGTATAGAATGCGATTAAGGCTTTCCTTGCTCTTTCTTTAACTTTGAATTTCCATTTTAGTTTACTGTCAAGAATCAGCCCTTAGTAGCATGCTCTATCGCAGAGTTGAGGCAAAGTTTCTTCAATCACCGGTAGAGGAAATTGCGGGATGATTCTTTTTTTATCAAGAGCACGAGGATGGTTTTTAGTAGGTTAACATCTAAACAGCATTGCTTTGCCCGCGAACTATGTGTCGCTAGAGCCTTCTCTAATAGTTCGCGTTAGAAATTTGCCTTTGGTCATTAAAATAACGTAATCGGCGTAGGCCAACACGTGAATCTATCCCACGTCTAGTCTGGCGTTGGGCAACGTTAAAATTTTCTAAATTTTGACATTGTTAAAAGCACCTTTAATATCAAGGAAAGCTGCAACGGTATAGATTCTTTGTCTTGAATTGACTTTTCAGTCACGCTGCCTACGCAGCGCAGTTTCAAACGCCCCTACTATAAGTGTAGGCATGTTGGGCTGGTGATATCAATTAGGGTCAATTTGACTGCAAAAGTGCATATCCGTTAGTTTTTATACCCCATTCCATAGGACAGGAGGTATATTAAGTTTGCCACATAGTTTGTAACACGGTGAAATAACAACAGTAGACCCCCAAGACCTTAAGGGCATATGATCGAGACCGAATTCTGAATCGAATAAGCCATGTCCGTCCATGTTTAGGCCTTAAATTTTGAGCTAGGATGCTGAAATTTTGTACGTTAGCTCCACGTACAAATGTAAAAATTTTTTAAATCCGCCTAAAGACACGCCCACAATCGGTCTAAATGTGCAGCGACCTCTAGAGCCATCATAACTGTAAGACGCTTTAAAAGGCTAAAATTTGGCATTTAGCATCTACTAATGAATGTAAGACAGTAAAGAGAAAAATTCAATTGGTAAACCTCCTTCAATGGGCGTGGCATCTATTTTAAAGGTAATAATAATAATTACTCTTAATTGAAAAAAAAATTGCCTAATATTTCATGTAGAAGACACTTAGTTCTTCATTTTGTTCACACAAGATTTTGAGTCACGCCCACATTTAGACGCAGAATTGATGAAAAACCTAAAATTTTCCAGAAACACGTAATATAGACTGGCCTAAGCCTACTTTAGGAAAGCATGAAACAAAAAAATTAGCAGGTAAGGTAAACGAGTTTTCATTCCAGATTTCGTTCATACAAATTGATTAGCCACGCTCCTTTAAGAGATCGATCTTTAAAAAATATTGAATTTGAACCAAAATAATGCATTTTTATGTACATTTAAGCGTACCTTGGAAATATCTATTAATATTGACAGTTTGTAATAAGGGGCGGTTGGACCACGCCCCTTTTCGAGGTTTGCACTTCTTATAAAATATCAAAAATAACAATAAGATCAGCATTTTACAATGTGGGATAGGATGGGGTATTCAACGGTCAGTTTTACGGACTGTAACTTCTCCGTACACATTGTAGCACTTAGTCACTGGTTTTTGGAGTTTTATGCATAGGATGATAGGCTGATGGGCCTAAAGCACTTGGCAGTCGTGTGGCTCGATTTCCCAGCTTTTGAAATGAAGATTACAACCAAATCAGCTCTGACCTTAATCCCATTGAACACCTGTGGGATAAACTTGAAACAAAGGTCATGGCGAAAACTCAGCTCGAAAACCTCCAGGAACTGAAGGAAGCTCGAAATCGTAGCCAACGAAGTCAACGGAATGGGCCGATTTTATTTGCACGCAAGTGTAGTTGAACCGATTTTGGAAGAGCAGTCTGGTGGAGCTCAGTAAATGATGAAAGCAGGCATCGCCCTTTTGCTAAGATAAGTCAGCTCAATTAGTGAAAGTTTTCAAATATCCTCTTCAGTTTCATCCATCAGGGTGACGACTAAGGGCGGACAACTACAGAGAGTTGGAGACCGTGTAAAACATTCAACAATGTGACATTTTTTGTCCACGCAATTAATTTGCAAACATCTTCACGAAATTTTAAAAGTTAGTCACGATTTGAAAAAGAATTGTTTCTCTAAATTTAAAAGTGAAAGGACGTAATTCACTTTTAATGAACTTAAGATCGCGCCTATAGTTGTTCTCTGCACAGGGTGGTAATTGTTTTGGCAAGAAAAGCCGAACAATACACACTTCATTTGACTGTTGCCTTCTAATTCACATGTTGTTTTTGAAAGTCGACCTTTTCGCCGTAGGTACATATAAATATATGTACCTACCTACCTTTAAATTTGAGTTTTTTTCTTCGTTGAGACGTTGGCGTAACAGACTTAAATTTCAAACTACACGCAATTTTAATTAGATGACTTCAGTTTCAACTGTCATCATTGGGGCAAAAGTGAGGCATTTTCACTTACTTCAACTCTGGCACCGTGTTGCAAACAACTTCTTGACCAATTTCGTGTAACAACAACTAATTCGGAATTTTGTCGGGTGTAACTATACCAACGTTGCATGTGAAGATTTATTGTGCCCATTTGGTTAGATACGACGCGACGGTGGTCATAAGTCATGGTTGGTATTATCGAATAACTTTCGTTGACTACAACTAACAAGTAATAATATGAAGGGTACGGGTAGGTAAAGGCACCTACAGATCTTGTTTCACCACCAATTTCGATCACCGACGAATAGCAGTTACAGGTAGTGTTTCTCCACCCAAAGACTTTTCTTCTGGGGGTCGAATGTTGGGCAACTTTATCTTTTGATTACACTGTTTATAATATAGCCAGTAGCCATTTTAAAATTTCATAAAATTTGAAGCCGTGTCGGTAAAATAGGCTGGCATTGATGTTCGCTACATTACCAAAATTGTGTAAAAAAAAACATCTTTAAGCTCTTTTTTACTTTTGATGGACATTAATTATGCTCATGTGGGCGGTTTATTAGCAACAATGTGTAGCACTGTATATTGCAACAATGCATAATGTAAGAAAAGAGTCGTCGATCTTATGGGCATATGATCCAGGCCAAATTCAAGGCAAGGTATAAGCCGCTGTTTATTTTTCGAACCCATGATTGCTTTTGAGTTAAAAGACAATAACATCCATTTTTCTGCCAAAGTTTAGTTTTCTGCAATGTATTTTTAGAAAGATTTATTTTACTATTGTTGATATTCTTGATTCATTTTTTCATTTATTTAATAGCAGTGCTCTGGCTCTACTATTGAACCCATTAGCTGCATAAATAAATAAATTGAATGTAAAATATGAGAAAAAGCTTTTAGAACTTCAAACAAGAAGTGTTATATGCAATTATCAACTTGAAGTCTTTCTTGAAACTGCAAAGGGGTTTGTTTTGAACGAAATCTGTTTACAAAAATTGACAAAACGTTTGCCAATGATCGTTAGGAAATATTATTTTGCACTGATTTTCATAATTATTGTAGCTAGAGGTTGAGTTATTGAAACATTCAAAAAAAATTATTTTTGTCGTCATGTAACGGAAATTCGTTGGAAAAAATTCGTCCCCTAGAATCCTAGATATCTTGTTCTTGTACCTATGAGGTTAGCAAAGTAATGCTTACTACTGTAAATCAAAAACATTTACTTCACGATCATTTATGTTTTTGCACAACGAAGAGTATAATGGGTTCACAAGAATTTCAATGTTACAATTCACACACTGCCATTAATCTGAGACTCTTAAATTACGTTGGTCAAAACAAAAATCATGCGCTTTATGTTTTTTTTTTACTAAATAAAGTCTCAGCGTTATTCAATCCAACATACACTTCATCATCATCTAAATCGTCTAAATCACTTAAGAACCGATATTTTTTGTTCGGGTACCTGCTGTACCTGCTTCAACACATAAGTGTTACTAAGGGCCTAATTATAACTATCATTGAAATTTTTTTTTTATATTTTTAGACGATTGAACAAACAATGTTGGCATTTGATTGGTATAAAAACAAAGCTTACGAGCAAGACGTTTGTTTTTGCCTTCTCTAATAGTTCGCGTTAGAAATTTGCCTTTGGTCATTAAAATAACGTAATCGGCGTAGGCCAACACGTGAATCTATCCCACGTCTAGTCTGGCGTTGGGCAACGTTAAAATTTTCTAAATTTTGACATTGTTAAAAGCACCTTTAATATCAAGGAAAGCTGCAACGGTATAGATTCTTTGTCTTGAATTGACTTTTCAGTCACGCTGCCTACGCAGCGCAGTTTCAAACGCCCCTACTATAAGTGTAGGCATGTTGGGCTGGTGATATCAATTAGGGTCAATTTGACTGCAAAAGTGCATATCCGTTAGTTTTTATACCCCATTCCATAGGACAGGAGGTATATTAAGTTTGCCACATAGTTTGTAACACGGTGAAATAACAACAGTAGACCCCCAAGACCTTAAGGGCATATGATCGAGACCGAATTCTGAATCGAATAAGCCATGTCCGTCCATGTTTAGGCCTTAAATTTTGAGCTAGGATGCTGAAATTTTGTACGTTAGCTCCACGTACAAATGTAAAAATTTTTTAAATCCGCCTAAAGACACGCCCACAATCGGTCTAAATGTGCAGCGACCTCTAGAGCCATCATAACTGTAAGACGCTTTAAAAGGCTAAAATTTGGCATTTAGCATCTACTAATGAATGTAAGACAGTAAAGAGAAAAATTCAATTGGTAAACCTCCTTCAATAGGCGTGGCATCTATTTTAAAGGTAAATTTTCAAATGCATTTTACTCAATATTTTTACTCTTAATTGAAAAAAAAATTGCCTAATATTTCATGTAGAAGACACTTAGTTCTTCATTTTGTTCACACAAGATTTTGAGTCACGCCCACATTTAGACGCAGAATTGATGAAAAACCTAAAATTTTCCAGAAACACGTAATATAGACTGGCCTAAGCCTACTTTAGGAAAGCATGAAACAAAAAAATTAGCAGGTAAGGTAAACGAGTTTTCATTCCAGATTTCGTTCATACAAATTGATTAGCCACGCTCCTTTAAGAGATCGATCTTTAAAAAATATTGAATTTGAACCAAAATAATGCATTTTTATGTACATTTAAGCGTACCTTGGAAATATCTATTAATATTGACAGTTTGTAATAAGGGGCGGTTGGACCACGCCCCTTTTCGAGGTTTGCACTTCTTATAAAATATCAAAAATAACAATAAGATCAGCATTTTACAATGTGGGATAGGATGGGGTATTCAACGGTCAGTTTTACGGACTGTAACTTCTCCGTACACATTGTAGCACTTAGTCACTGGTTTTTGGAGTTTTATGCATAGGATGATAGGCTGATGGGCCTAAAGCACTTGGCAGTCGTGTGGCTCGATTTCCCAGCTTTTGAAATGAAGATTACAACCAAATCAGCTCTGACCTTAATCCCATTGAACACCTGTGGGATAAACTTGAAACAAAGGTCATGGCGAAAACTCAGCTCGAAAACCTCCAGGAACTGAAGGAAGCTCGAAATCGTAGCCAACGAAGTCAACGGAATGGGCCGATTTTATTTGCACGCAAGTGTAGTTGAACCGATTTTGGAAGAGCAGTCTGGTGGAGCTCAGTAAATGATGAAAGCAGGCATCGCCCTTTTGCTAAGATAAGTCAGCTCAATTAGTGAAAGTTTTCAAATATCCTCTTCAGTTTCATCCATCAGGGTGACGACTAAGGGCGGACAACTACAGAGAGTTGGAGACCGTGTAAAACATTCAACAATGTGACATTTTTTCTCCACGCAATTAATTTGCAAACATCTTCACGAAATTTTAAAAGTTAGTCACGATTTGAAAAAGAATTGTTTCTCTAAATTTAAAAGTGAAAGGACGTAATTCACTTTAAATGAACTTAAGATCGCGCCTATAGTTGTTCTCTGCACAGGGTGGTAATTGTTTTGGCAAGAAAAGCCGAACAATACACACTTCATTTGACTGTTGCCTTCTAATTCACATGTTGTTTTTGAAAGTCGACCTTTTCGCCGTAGGTACATATAAATATATGTACCTACCTACCTTTAAATTTGAGTTTTTTTCTTCGTTGAGACGTTGGCGTAACAGACTTAAATTTCAAACTACACGCAATTTTAATTAGATGACTTCAGTTTCAACTGTCATCATTGGGGCAAAAGTGAGGCATTTTCACTTACTTCAACTCTGGCACCGTGTTGCAAACAACTTCTTGACCAATTTCGTGTAACAACAACTAATTCGGAATTTTGTCGGGTGTAACTATACCAACGTTGCATGTGAAGATTTATTGTGCCCATTTGGTTAGATACGACGCGACGGTGGTCATAAGTCATGGTTGGTATTATCGAATAACTTTCGTTGACTACAACTAACAAGTAATAATATGAAGGGTACGGGTAGGTAAAGGCACCTACAGATCTTGTTTCACCACCAATTTCGATCACCGACGAATAGCAGTTACAGGTAGTGTTTCTCCACCCAAAGACTTTTCTTCTGGGACTTTTGATGGACATTAATTATGCTCATGTGGGCGGTTTATTAGCAACAATGTGTAGCACTGTATATTGCAACAATGCATAATGTAAGAAAAGAGTCGTCGATCTTATGGGCATATGATCCAGGCCAAATTCAAGGCAAGGTATAAGCCGCTGTTTATTTTTCGAACCCATGATTGCTTTTGAGTTAAAAGACAATAACATCCATTTTTCTGCCAAAGTTTAGTTTTCTGCAATGTATTTTTAGAAAGATTTATTTTACTATTGTTGATATTCTTGATTCATTTTTTCATTAATTTAATAGCAGTGCTCTGGCTCTACTATTGAACCCATTAGCTGCATAAATAAATAAATTGAATGTAAAATATGAGAAAAAGCTTTTAGAACTTCAAACAAGAAGTGTTATATGCAATTATCAACTTGAAGTCTTTCTTGAAACTGCAAAGGGGTTTGTTTTGAACGAAATCTGTTTACAAAAATTGACAAAACGTTTGCCAATGATCGTTAGGAAATATTATTTTGCACTGATTTTCATAATTATTGTAGCTAGAGGTTGAGTTATTGAAACATTCAAAAAAAATTATTTTTGTCGTCATGTAACGGAAATTCGTTGGAAAAAATTCGTCCCCTAGAATCCTAGATATCTTGTTCTTGTACCTATGAGGTTAGCAAAGTAATGCTTACTACTGTAAATCAAAAACATTTACTTCACGATCATTTATGTTTTTGCACAACGAAGAGTATAATGGGTTCACAAGAATTTCAATGTTACAATTCACACACTGCCATTAATCTGAGACTCTTAAATTACGTTGGTCAAAACAAAAATCATGCGCTTTATGTTTTTTTTTACTAAATAAAGTCTCAGCGTTATTCAATCCAACATACACTTCATCATCATCTAAATCGTCTAAATCACTTAAGAACCGATATTTTTTGTTCGGGTACCTGCTGTACCTGCTTCAACACATAAGTGTTACTAAGGGCCTAATTATATCTATCATTGAAATTTTTTTTTTATATTTTTAGACGATTGAACAAACAATGTTGGCATTTGATTGGTATAAAAACAAAGCTTACGAGCAAGACGTTTGTTTTTGCCTAAAACAAAATTTGAAATTCTATTAACACTTTTGATGTTTTACTGATCTTTGTCATGATCCATCTTATTCTAATGATCATTGAAATATAATAAGTCAGTTTAGGCAAACAATTCTATAACTCATACGCTTTAATTTTTATACCAATAAAAGCCAAAACTGCTTGCTTAATCGTCTAAAATCATGAAAGAAAGATTTCCAATTATGCATACCAATGCTAGCTATGATTAGGCCCTTACTTCTTATAGAGACGTCTCAGATCACAGTACTCAGCTCACAACAGGTACATACTACTCCCATTAACTGCCACTATACCAGCTAACACAAACAGACGCCAAAACCACAAGCAGGCAATACGATCACTCCCTACAACACACTGGTTTTCGTACAATTATGGCGGTGGACGAACGACGAACGTAGCTGCGGTAAGCGTGTGATGAAGCTTATTCTCATTTCCAAATTGTCGTCTGGCGTGTAAACACCTCGGGGTTTTTGCCTTGCGCGTTCGATTCGGTTGCGTGTCATCAACTGAGCTCGAAACAACCTTGCCGGTCAGTGAATTCTTAAGTACCTGTGTAGTAGTGACAGTTTAGGGAAGAGTTTAAAAAGGTAAACGGATCGAACCTGATACCCTTTAAAGCTGTTCGCTAATTATTGTGCTTTGAATTTTAGCACTCTCTTGTGACGCTTAATTTGATAATTTGACGGGATTCAACAAGGGCCGTACAAGAAATTAAAGTGACCAAAGTCCGTGATTCAATTTCCCTAATAGGTTCACCTCGCTTATTTATGGTGCAACAAAAATTAAATTACTAAAAGCCCTGCCGAAAAATTTGCAATACGTATTTATGGCAATTTTAACTCCAAAGTGTTTCTAGTTCTTAATTTTTGACAGCAAAACGAAGAATAAAGTTTGTCGCGATTGTTTACACAGCACAGCCCGGTGTCAGAATCAAAATAGATACACGTTGAATCCGTGTCGATTGAGAAGTATTCCACGACAAACGAAATAAATTAGCACGGCTTTTGATTTCGGTTTTCGTGTTAATATTTTTTGTGGTTAATTGAATAAAATGACGTTAATTATTATTTACAAATATCAAGTTTTTAAGTTGTGTGCCGTGTAGTAGCCTGCGAAGCAAAAGTCAAACGTTAATTGCGTTTTGAAAGTCTTGCAATAAAATGGCAGTGGACAAACAAATAAGTTTAATAATGTCAATCAACACGTGTTAAGATACCGGTTGTTAAAAAAATAGCAGAAATTTTTCTTTTTTTAAGGGCAAACATGAATCGGTATTATGCGACAACTGTAATGAATGTCAAAACAGTTGGTGATATTTAGCCTTGATCTGATTAAAAAAAATTCCCTAAAAATGTGGCACCAGTTAAAGAGATCACTGAGCTCGACCGAGTCTGTCTTTCGCTGTAACTTTACACGGTCCTAAATCCTAAATCATAATTTATTTATTAAATTGGCCGAAGAGACACAAAAACTATCTTTAAGGAGAAAAAAAGGATTTTTTTTTATGTGGAAATACCAAATTTAGATTATCAAATACATCAGGAATGGTGAAGCAAATACCTGAAATATATGACTTTTATTGTTGCCTATGTTTTGGGTAGATACTTGTGTTGTCCATACCCAGTCAGTTTTAATGCATATTCAGCCGTTTATACCCACCTTCTGACCACACCGAACAATTCTTACCTTCGCATTCTCTAATCTAAATTATGCAGGGAAGTTACTACAGATATTCCCATCCTCAAAGAAAAGTACTATGCGCATAAATTTGTGCTTAAATTTTGGGAACCGCAAAGGAGATTGGGCATCTTAAACGCGTTATAAAATAAAAAAGTAGAGCACAAAACTCCGTTCGCCGTAAAATATAAGCATAATTAATTATTGGGCTCTGAAGAAAAAGGGAATGCCTTTAACGATTATTTTCCTAATATTTTTTTTGCAGGGTTTTCTTCCTTTAACAACAGCGCTGATGAATGCCTTTCCCATTTATTTAACAGCAGTGTATACTCTTGCTCACTTCCAGAATGTTTGAAAGAAGCGGAAATGATGCCTGTTTTTAAAAAGGGCCAGGCTGATGAGTTATCTTGGCAAGATCTCTTTCCTTAGCCGTCAGCAATATGGTTTAAGATCTGAAAGATCAACTGAGAATGCGTTATTGAATCTCTGCAGTTATATTTACAATAATCTCAACAACAAAAAAAAGTTGTGCAGTACTTTTTATTAATAACATGAAAGCGTTTGATGGACCGTGGACCGCTAATTCTCACAAAATCGAATACAAATCTAGTGCATTTGTATTCGATTCTGTGGGAGTCTTGATTCTGATCTAGATTCTAAATTCCACAAATGTATCGGAAATCTAATAGATTTTAATTAGATTTGGGACTTTTTTACTCTGAATCTAGATTCTGGCTCGGTGTGAAAGCCGTATTAATCTGCCTCAGATTCTCTTTCATACCACAAGCTGTAACCGTATGTGTGTAAGTGCGGCTGCTTGTAGTTTTTGGTAGATGGTAGTGTTCGCGGGATCTGTTACACACCATCTACATACTTTGCATGGTTAAAGTACTTTGCTTCATGCTTAAAGGGTTTTAACTTAAAAATACCAAAAAAAATTATTGCTTAAAGTTGGATCAGGTTACACGACACCCTATTTTCACGTTGCAGAGAATATATTATTGTCAGGGTCGGTGAATTCGAATCTGAAGAGTTTTTTTTTTTTTTAATACTAGGGTGGACGGAGGCTAAAACTCCAAAATCTTTCAAAGATACCAATACGCCCACTATAGCAGGTATATGATAGCGAAGTAGCCGATATTGGTTATGCCCGATTTCCACGTCCTGAAAAACCATCCATTTATGAGAGACACTATAAAACTGCCAGAGCGCACTTCATAGTAGTAAATTTTCGCTCTCTCATAATTCTTCTTGACTACAACTAAGTAAGCTTAACAAGTAGTTTATGATTTCGTAGTGTTTATTGCATTAGGCAGGTTGCTATCCAGTGAATGCACCTACTAAAACCGTTCTTCGTGCGGCTTCACCCTACGTCGCTAGGTCGAAGGGTCTTGTAGTCGTCGCTCGTTGTTTACATCGTTAAGAGTCTCGTTGAGAGTACGGAGTTCATTGTTGCAATCAACATGAAGGCGAGCATTTAGCTTTCGAGCAAAGTTTGTTACTTCTTCGCTCACGGTAGCTATTCCTAAATCTCTGTGAATATCACTATTCCTAATATACCATGGAGCATTCAGAATTGCGCTTAGTGTCTTGTTTTGTAAAGTCTGCGGCATGGACATGTTGCTCGGCTTGGTACAACCCCAAAGTTGTATACCGTATGTCTAGGACGGCTTTAACACCTGCCAGTACAAGAGCAGTTTGGTATATATGCTTAATTTCGAAAATCTTCCGATAAGCCAATACATTTCCCTGAGCCTAATCTCGAGCTCGTCACGCTTCTCCTTTACGTGTTGTTTCCACCTTTGTTTTGCGTCCAGTGCCATCCCTAGATATTTCGCTTCATTTATGAACAGATTTAATTGTTAACCCTTCAAGTATAATTCAAGAGCGATTCGCCAAGTCTTCGTCCAGACACAAATTCTATCCAATGCTCGTTGGAGGTTTCTCGTTGATGACTCGACTGATTCACCTGTTACCTGGATGGCCGTATCGTCCGCAAACGTGGGCACGACTGTCTCGTCATCTAGAGGTATGTCTCTTGTGTAGAGCAGGAACAGGGTCGGACCGAGGACGCTTCCCTGGGGTACGCCAGCTCGAATTTGCTTGAAACTCGAGTATTCACTACTACACCTAACACGAAAGAGACTGCTATCTAGATAGCTTCTAATCTTTTAAACATGTCTTCTGGCAAGTTTTGCCTTAGCTCATACTTCAAGCCTTCGTGTCATACCTTGTCGAAGGCTTGCGATACGTCGAGGAAAGCACTTGAACATATTTTTTCCCCTTCTAAGGCTTTTTCAATTTCATTTCAATTTCATGCGTAATCTGTAGACTTGATCTATTGTGGAATGGTTAGGTCTGAAACCGAATGGATGATCCGGGATCAAACGTCTTTCTGCAATTATTGGTTGTAATCGCTTTAGCAGAAGTTTCTCGAATACTTTCGATATTATCGGCAGAAGCGATATGGGCCTATTAGATTTTTTATCATTTGCACATTTCCCCGGTTTTGGAACCATAATGACTTCAGCAACTTTCCATTGCCTTGATGAAACGCAAAGAAGCCTAAATTCCAAAACGTTGGGCATTTCCCTGGTTTTGGAACCATTATGACTTAAGCAACTTTCAATCGCCTTGATGAAGCGCATAGAAGCCTAAATTCCAAAACGTTCAATGTCCAATGTTGCGTTCAACGACAAGCAGAGTAGAAACAACGGGCGCATATGGGGCAAAAGGAAATGATACTTCAAAACTTTCTAACTCGAAAGGAGTTCTCAATAGGACATTTAAGGCAACACCCTTCTTACAGTCCTTTCTGAGGGCGTCATTTGGTGTCATTTGTTACATAAACAAAACGTTGTTTAACGTTAGTTACCATTGACCATGCTAACGTATGATTGTAAAAAATTCTGGTTTACATACAAAATTTTAACAACCTTCAGCACAACACAATGGCATAATGTAGTAGGTGGAGACAGTAACTTTGTTTTGATTATTTCCCATCAAGTAATTACAAGGCTGTCCTATCCTGAGGTAACGTTCATACGTTCCTACGTATCTAAACGAATTCGTCAAATAAAAGAAAACTCTTCTTACTAAGTTGATAAACAATTGGGGGAAAAACGAACAACGGGCAAAGAAACAACAGTCATGCTTTGCAGTGCTGTGCTATTTATATACTTTTACCAAAACATAAAAAAGAGGTACTCCATGTAGCAGAACGGAAAACGTGATTATATTACCGAAAATAATTTTTAACCAATTCAGATTAATTGACAGCAATAAAAATGTTAACAAGAAGCTTCCGAAGAAAACAAAAGCCGCACAAAAAACACAATCGGGAGCGAAAAATAAGGAAAAGTTAAACTGAAAAAAAGTAGAAAAAAGTGTCTGTGGGAGCAAAGCACCTCTACAAGTGCTCTGTTTCAGACTTGCATAACTCCTAGTCTCAGCTGAAAGTTATACTCTCTCAGAGCCCACACAATTTTGCAGTGTCGACGGGGTCTCCGTGGTTTTCTTTTCCTTATCTCTCGTAATTCCTTTTTATTTATTTTCCGGTGTTTTATTTTTGTTTTTTAATCTAAACTTTAAAGTGAAAGTCGCCGGTTGTTGTGTTGTGTACGTCCAATCGTACATTTTTTATCTTACTTCGGGTCGCAGTCGCCTAATAAACCTTTAACCACTAAATAACTTCAAAAGGTACCCACGGAAAATAACAGTAAAAGGATAGCACTTTGGCGGGCTTTAGGTAACGCAAGATGATGGTGGACCTAACAAAATGATCGAAGCATTTGCAAATCATTTGGGCAGTCACTTGGGACGACATCTATTCTACTGGGCAACTGGGCAGTCGGATATTTCACAGTTTGGTCACCAATGCGTCGAGTTAATTAACAAATTCCATGGACCACTTGAACGGGGAGTTCAAGTACTAGATCATTTCTTAACGCTGGACGAAGAGGACTTTAATGTGCACTGGGGCAGTGCGTATGCCCACAACTACGTGTCGAATGAGTCCAACAGTGATGGGAATCACGAAAATTTAGAAATGATACGTGCCAACAATAATAACAGCAGTGCCCAAAGAAGCCACAGAAGTAGCAGCAACGACACCCGAAGCATACAAAACAATTACAATAATAGTAAGTACGAATTGGCAATTCATTTTAGTCGAATACCTATAAGCTGAAGTACTTTGTAAGTCGTATGGAAGTGCAGTAATGAACGTAACCTTGAATCGAACCTAGTATAGCATGTATGTATGTATGCGTATGCGTCAACGGTAGCAGGAGAGTCAACAACAATTTTGAATTGTTTGGAATAGCTTTGAGTTTATGCGAGACTGTGATTTACATATAAGCATATCAAACGAACTTGAATAGATATGGTGAATTTTAGGCTCTTTGCAAGGTGCTGTATAATCTGCCTAGTTAGAAAAATTTGCTAGTGCATAGCATAGGAAGGTATTCTATATTAGATTAGGTTCTGTTAACCCTCTTTAACAGGAGGTAGAAACAGGACATGAAGTTCATATGAACCCCGAGGTTATTTTCTATCAAAACATGCAGGTACATATATGAAACATTTTGTGATTAGTCTATGAATCAATTGCAAACATTTATCGGTTTAGGGGAGTTTAAATTTCATTTGCCTTTGTTTATGATAGCCAGGAATAAAGTAGAGCAAATTTTGGAAGAACTTGTGAAACATAAGTCACAGGGGCAAAAGTCCCACTTTGAAAAATTGGGACGCCTGTCCCACTTGAGTGAAACATGTAAGTCCCTTATTGGACTTTGGGACTAACTTTTTTTGGAACTAATACATTTTTCTTCGAGGTGGTTGGGCAAGAGTGCCTGGGCTGGTAATAGTTACCTCACGCATAACCCTCAACTTGGAGAAACGCTTCCATATATGTGTGGCCCGATGCGCAGGGTTAGCACCTTCAAGACACTTATAAGGGTCTTTAGATGCTTCTTTATAGGTGTCTTTCTTTATAAGGGTCTTAGACGTGCTCACTATTTACCAGAAAGCTTCGCAAATCGTGTCCGATTATTATCAATTGCATATCAATACAGATCAAAACGCTTTTCAGCAGGCATATTCCGCTTTTCTAATATTAAAGAAATTAATATTTTATTTTTATTTACTATTTTATTCTAAAATCGCGCGATTTTTTTAGTTTTATTAACTCAAATTTTTAAAAACTTTAATGTTATAAATGTCTTTCAATTTATAAAAATACAATTTAGTTATAATTTTGTATTTAATAAGTTTATTATGTACCTACTTAAATACAATATAAAATTGCGTTAAAAAAATCTATTTCTTTGAGAATTCAAGAAAACAAAACTTGAAAAATACGCGATTTTATATTAAAATAATAAATGAAAACAAAATATTGTTTTCCTTGATGTTAGTTAGAATCGCGAGATTTTTTAGTTTTTGCAAATTCTCAAAAGCTTAAATTAAGAAATTGTGGAGACGCGGGATTTTTTAGTTTTCCCGAAAAGGGTATTCTCAAAAACCTTAATTAAAAATAGGCGACTAGGGTTCCCAACTTAGGCTAAATAAAAAAGAGGACACTCTATTTTTAAAACGAAAAAATGTTTAATTTATTACATCTTTTTCTTTCAGAAGAATTTAAAAAAAAGTTTTTTTTTTGCATTTTTCACAGACCAGTAGGTTGATAGTTTTTTTCAAAAAGTTTTATTGAGATCTAAAATTCGAAAAAGAAGTTTTGTTTTGTTAATGTTTAACTAAAAGCTCAGTTCTAGGAAATTCAGTTTTCACACTCTTCTGTCGACTTGTCACTTAGGCCAGGCACATGGGAGACGGACAGAAACCAATTTAATTCAATAAAAAATTTTATTGCAACAAAGTCAAGTACAAAAGCTTATAAGGAACTTCTTATCTATAAAAGAAAATTTTAATGGCAGATTGAAGTTTTTTCATGAAAATAGAAATGTTAAATGCATGCAAAGGCATTGTTAAATGCCTTACATACATTTCCGAACGCATAATAGGAATATTTTATAAAGAAACGTTTTTACATAAATATAACATTTTTTGCAGAATAAAATTCTCAGGATTTTTCAGAGACTTTTTTTCAGGATTTTGGACTTTTGGGGAATCTGGTTTTTGGGGTTCTGTCCCCCAAAACCAGGCACAAACCACGATGTGAGCGAAAACTTTTGTAAAGCAGACAACAAATGATTGCAGCGACACCTGCGATAATTTTTAAAACTGCGACTCTTTCAAGCCATACATCAAAAGGCTTTGACTTTTTTTTAGGATGAATATGCAGTTTTCATCCAAATCCGCAAGAATTGCATGGTTAATTACTGGTTTTGCGCAATTTTTACAAATTTTGCGGTCCTACGTGCTCCATTTTTCTGTCGTCGTCGAGGCACCCAGGCCTTAAACCTCCTTATAAGTGCTTAAAAAATGGGAATATTGTGCCTGCCGAAGAAAGTGTAGTAAAATAAAATTAATAAAAGAGTGATAAATTTTTGTTTTCACGTAGAGTAAAAGGAGGACCTTTTTACTGAAAAGAGGACGAGAGATAAAAGTAACTGTCCTCCAAAAGAAGGAAGGTTGGGAACCGTAGGCGATACGTAGAGGAGAACTTCTCAATCTAAACTTAATAGGTATTACATAAAGCAGAAGCAAACCCCCTTAAGCAGAAAGGCTCTTCTAGGCTTCGGATAGGGGATACGCGCACCAGATACGTTGTGCACCGGTATGAAAAAAGTCCGAAGCGGAGCCGAAGCGACGACAAACAAAATCAGCGTCTGGATCAGAACGAGCGGCCTCTTGGTCGGCGTTTGACATCCAGTTAACGGTTCGCCGAATATTATCCTATTACCTTCTTCTCTTCCAAAATGCAAATAGAATAGAAAACATGTAAGCTAAATCATTACTTGTCTCGTAATATATTCATGGTTAAGCTTTGGTTAAGTTAAGATTTTAGATAGGGCTTTCCCTTTTCACTCGTTTTGTTCCCTAACCTCTGCTCTAATTCTTATCGCTCGTGATGTCGATGTGCTACGCATTTTAGGGGTAGTCATAATACCTTAATCGCGAGTTTATAAAAATAAAATTAAACCAATTTGGGTTGTAACTCTGCGGCAAGCATGTCAAACTCTTGATCGCTTCGTACTGTAAGGCCCAGCAGGATGCATACACTTTAAGGTTTATTATAAAATATTTCAGGCTAGACTTATGAAGATAGGTTAGCTTGGAAGGATTGTTGCATTTGGTGCAAGTTCACTCGGTGGCCAGGTTTACCCATTAAGCTTACCCTCAAGAGAAACACAAACATGGGTTGGCATTTATGTCTAACTAACTGAGCCAGACAGATCTTTTAATATTTTTTTTAGGTCTTGTCGTGATAATACTGTCAGGTCGCCCAGGTTATCAAAGGAGGAAGTATCCTTGTGTCGGTAAGCAAACTTTATATATGTCCATATCAGAACCTTTCCTGGCCAGTTCGTCCGCCACTTCATTTCCTGCCACGGCAAAACGTGCGGAGGAATTCGGCAGAGTAGAACTGCGTGAAGGCTTATTTCTCTTAGTGCCATTAGGCAATCCTTGACGCACATAGAGTACCCGAGTTTAGGATCTAGACCTTTATTTGCTGCTTGTTGAAAGACACTGCAGTAGTCATTAAGTCGATATGACTGGTGCAGTATTTCCCAGAAGACTCCTGATCCTGTTGCATATTCTGTTTTTTGATCCATTGGCATAGATAGCGCTACCTGTGATGACATCGCTGTCTTTACCCAGTCTATCACGAGGTTTCTTATAATCTGTATCGACTTCAAAACACAGCATCTTCTTTGTAGTTGCCCGATACTTGCATCCATATAATAGGCTCTTACTCCTGACTATCTAAGTGACCTCACTGAGACACCGTTCAAAAAGATAAGAATTAACTGACAATACTGGCTGGCTGTCACAGAATTCACGCTAACCCCCTCCCTTACATTCCCACATGGCAGTACAATAGGCCTACTTTGGCCTCAGTGCACCTTAAAGCCACTTACCTACTTACCTACCGAAAGTAAGACTTCGTTTTACACGCCTTCCACCAAACCAATGATCCATAGGTAAGAATGGGTCTTTCAACCGCTGTATACAGCCAGTACACTATGTTGGGTTGAAGTCCCCAATTTTTCCCAATGGCTTGTTTATGTTTACATGCGTTAAGAGCCATGAGTGGGTTACTGCCGTGGCGTAGTGATCAATGTGTGTGCCTATTCCGCGGGAGGTCTGGGTTCAAATTTCACCATATCGTCACCTGAAACCTCCGTGAGGCTCTGACAAGGTCTCCGAGAGTAACTTTGTCTTGGAAAACTTCTCAAAGTGCCGTTTTAGAAAAGTAGAACGGTTGCCAATGTGAATTCTTTGTTATTCAAGGACCTCTCGATTGTACTCGCAAGGTATAGCTACTAGACTTATAAAGTATTCGTACAGCTTAGCTTTTTATCTACCGACTGGTCAAGATGTTTGTTTAAAAGGACTTCTTACTTTGCGTAACTTAATCCGAAAATGCTCCTTTTTCTCAGTGTATAGAGCTTTATTCTGTTCAATTGAATATGCCAACCTCGCATAACACTTTTGAAACGTCAACAGATTGGCACTATCCCCTTCAAACTTTAATAACAATTTGCTTTCACGTTTCTTTTTTATTGCTTCATTGAATTAATTTTTAAGGTTCAAGTTTAATTTAAACAGAATACCTGTGTGTCTGACATGTCCAGCTGGTTTATTCACCCTGAGTAAATAAAAGAGTAAAAAAAAACTCCAAAAAACTTATGCAAATAATGCAACAATTAATTATGGGCTCCCATTGGTTAGGTGAATAGATAAATAAAAAGGCCAAATCTAGGAAGTTATATGACGACTAGCGATTGTATTATTCTCAAGGTGAGATATCGATTTAACTATCTTCCGCACGACTCCTAACCATCTCAAATATCAATCAAGTTTTGCTCGTTGTTAGTCATAACACAACCACGTTACAAAATTCAATTAAAAAGTGTACTAAATTGTGTCAACAGCTGGTAGACGATCAATCACTTTTTTCGTTTAAATTGATCCATCTCAGGAGAGGCTTTTGTCTTGGCCATACAAATACTGAATGTGTATTTTTTTATTTTTTTGTTTTAGCAAAGTTAAGTTGTTTTTTTTTTTTGTACGCATGATTTGATTTCGAGATGCAAATAGAATGTGCGGTAGTTCGGAGAGTTCCTCCGAATATTACTTCACGCATTATTAGTATTCAAAGTACGCCAGAGTAACGTCTTGATTTAATTAAAACCCGGTGGATTACATTACTACGAGTGGGGACGAGCAAAATAAAAACTTTGAAATTTATGACTAACTGAAAGTTACTCACTCACTACTCTTTAAGTTTGATGCCGACAAGGAAAGTTAAGATAAGTATATATGAAGGTACTGCAAAATAGAGTTCCAGAAAATGCAGTTGCTGACCTGAATTAATTCTCAGGCATACCTTTACTTGTTTATAAAAAGTTGAGCCAATGACTACTCAGGCATACCTTTACTTGTTTATAAAAAGTTGAGCCAATGACTAGGTGGCTAGTTTTTATACCCCATCCCATAGGTATATTAAGTTTGATTCATAGTATGTAACAGAAAAATAATCGCCGTAGACCCCAAAGACCTTATGGCATATGATCGATACCGAATTATAAGTCAATTGAGACATGTCCGTCCGTCCGTCTGTCGGTAGTTTTTAGGCCTTACATTTTGAGCTAGGAACTTGAAACTGTTTTTTCTAGAACCCGAAAAAGTGTAAAAAATTTTCGCCCACTGACACACCTACTTTACTTATTAGCATGACAATTCAAAGTTGTCGTATAAAGCTGAAATTTGGTATGCGAAATCCTCGCTTAAGTGTTTTGTGATTGGCAAAAGGTGATTGATGTCACGCACCTTTTTTAAGGAAGACAAATTCTAAATAAAATTAAAGTTAAAAGAAACTGAAATTTAACAACCAAGATTTATGACGCAATTCGGAGCTTGACAGTGGTCAATTGGGATGGGGTATCCAACGATTTGCCATCGATCCTGCCATCGTCACCTGAGAAAAAAGACTTGTTCTTTTTCACGGTCCCCACCTCCCCGAGGGTCTGACAAGCCCTCCGAGAGTATCATTTGTCTTGAAAAACTTCTCAAAGTGCCGTTCGGATTCGGCAAAAAATTGTAGGTCCCCTTGTATGTAAAGAAATTAACACACCAGCATACATTGTTGAGAAGTTGGCCCTGGTTCACCTCGAGCTGTTGCGCCACTCTATTTATTTATTTTTTTTATCCAACGATTTGCCTTAGCGGATTGTAATCCTCCCTCTAGTTTTAAAAATATCACCTTTTTTGCAAGCGACCGCTCGAGGGCCAAAATGTGGATGGCTTTTTAAAGATAAATGACCTTTTTAGTTGGTCTCATTGAAGCGTCCGGGAGCATTCTGGAAGAGAAGAGAAATTTGCTTCTGGCCGCGAATTCAGGATAAAAACTAGAAGCAGACACATAATCATACAGCACATGTGTGATATGTGATTTGCAATCTTCTCAAATAGTTTTTCCTTCACGAACACCACGCCAGATAAACTTTTAAATCAAGAAGACCGTCCGGTAGTATTGCCGAATCAGGGCGTTCATGGTCGTTCTCCCGGATTGCCAACTATATGTGGTGTGGTGTTGGGCCAACGTCAGTTTGGATTTTATTTTTCAGATGATAAATAATCGTCACTGATGATTATTGGCATAGGCTTTAGTTTTCAAATTAACTCCCAGGAAAAGTTCTAAATATGACCTTGGAGACCATTTTGGAAGGCGTCAAAACGATATAGTGCAACTGACTGATTGACGGTTTGTAGCACGGCTGGAGCACTACGAAACCAGATATAATCTAGGTTAAAAACTCTTACAGAACCATAATCTATCTATATATCTATACATCTATATCTTTATGTATACGTATAATAAAAATCAAAAACTATTTCCCTTGGATTTTGGAGATTGATTTCGATTTTATAAAAAAAATTTTCTTATACTTTGTATAAGGTTCTTACGGAAAGAAAAATAAAGAAAATTTACCGGAAAGTTGGTTCATTTAAAAAACTAAACTTTTTTTATTTGAAAAAATATGCCTACATGAGAACTGTTTTTTTTTTCTTTAGCAAAATAATTTTGTATAAGTAGATTTTTTTTTTTTTACTATTGTTGACACTTATCGGTCACTTAACAGTCAGCGCGCCTAAAACATCGGCAAACAGTAGCATAGTCAGTACGATAAGGATATTATACCAAAGTTGAAATTTTTAGCAAAGATGTCAGTCGCATCACATTTCTTAGTGTTCGGTCCATAGGCCCCACGCTCCTATTAAAAATGTCTATAGGCATTAAGTTTCACCCCGATTTGAACCTGAATACAGCGAATCCTTCAAGCTGGCATCACGACCTTAACAGAATCGAGCCAGATGGCTTTTTTGATCTCTTGAACTTTGTATCACAAAATATGACTAAAAGGAGCCAAGAAGTTTCATTGAGGCAAGAGAGCATCGGTCTTAGGTAAAATAACGAGTTCGTATGCAAAACTCCTCGATGTCTGTTTTTTAGGACACTACAACAGTCTTAGTCAGTTGTCAGTCTTATCTTTGTTCTTTAATAATGGCATTTATATGAAAGCACTGCATGCTGCACCAAAACTTTGCTGTTATGCCAACTTCAATAAACTTTGGGCTTCTTTAACGACCGATCTTCAGATCAATACCATAAGTGTTAGTGGCTCTTTAAAAAGTACAATGTACCGTATGGGTGAGTTTTTTTAACTCCAGAACTGGTGCTAGACATAAATTGATTTAGATAAGAGGTGTACAAATAGAACACCCTGTAACCTTTTCAATATTTTGTGGAATCTTTTTTTATTAACGTTAGTGTCTAAGGGTAGTGGATTTGAGCAGTACGTTTCAGGAAGCAATTTTAAGGTTTGAGAGAAAAGATTCATAGGTTTCAATTTATTACACGAGAGAAAATATGTGGCTAATCACAGTGATTGGCTCAGAGCCATTTGAGGTTCTAATGAATTTGACAAGTCCCAAACAGGCTGTAACCGTCGCTTTAAGTGAGCTCCTGGAAATTTTAAAAAAGCATTATGGACCTAAAACTAGTAAAGCTCTTCAAGACACGGGAAAAACCATCAGTGAATACATCGTTCGCATAAGAATATGCTTTCACAAACTTGTGACTTTGGCGATTTTTTGTATGAAGCCTTATCAGATAAGCTGACAACCGGTTTATAAAATAAATAAATAAATAGAGTGGCGCAACAGCTCGAGGTGAACCAGGGCCCACTTCTCAACAATGTATGCTGGTGTGTTCATTTCTTTACATACAAGGGGACCTACAATTTTTTGCCGAATCCGAACGGCACTTTGAGAAGTTTTTCAAGACAAATGATACTCTCGGAGGGCTTGTCAAACCCTCGCGGAGGTGGGGAAAGAGAACAAGTGAAAGAGAACAAGTCTTTCTTTTCAGGTGACGATGGCAGGATTCGAACCCAGACCTCCGGCGTAGTAAGCACACACAATAACCACTACGCCACGGCACCCGACAACCGGTTTGCGAAGTGAAAAAAATCCAGCACACAATATTAAACAAAGAGGAGGCGAAATTCGGAAAATATTGTTAGGACGTCCTCATCATGGAACTAGCCGAGCAGTGAACAAGAAGCATGAAATCATCCGCAATGGCCGTCGTCAGTGCGATAAACAAGAAGCCTTATCAGGAGAGTCATCAAGCAAAATCAAAGTCAACGCAATGGATGTAGCCGGAGTCATACTGTTGGAGAACAAAGAGAACAAGATATTATCATTCTTTTACATGTTACATGTTATATAAAATAATATATGTACATATGTATATAGAATATATGAAAATATCATATAAAACATCATATGATCTATATTAAATATACACAATAAGATAAGGTAACTAATTCATTATACAATAGTGTAGTGGGGTGCATAAAAGGTTACAGGGTGTTTTATTAAAACACAACAATAAGTTTAAATGCGAAGTCATGACATAAAATCTTAGTGTACATCCTTTATGAACGAATTTGGTGTGCAACTCTTGATAGAGCAGAAATACTACTTGGTCCTTACCCCTCCTTACCCTGAGCGACTTTAAGCAAATGTTGTTGGCCAGGCCTTGAAAGTGTGAAGTTGGAAGACACAGTTATCTAAATCAATTCAAAAACGGAGATTATTATTAGTCGACTGAAAGCCAAGATCAGATCTTGGCAGCATTGAAGCCAAGATTCCATGTTGTTTTCATATCAAAGAGCTTTTGGAATAATAAAAATTACGTATTGAAAGTAGATTTTATTAAATAGTTCTAATTGATTCATTCAAAGCTTGGACAGGCCAACGTCTGTCGGGTCGGGTCAGCTAAATTTTGATAATAATATTGACCAGTAAAATAGTAAAAACCAGTAAGTAAGTGCAACAGTGCGTATGTAATAGCTTTGGTCCGTCTGTAACGGACCTATTCCTATTTCTATTTTTCTTCACATTCCTATTTTTTCCATTCTTATTCATCTGCTCATTCCTATTCTCCTTCCCATTACTATATTTTTTTTCTATCCGCTTCTGGTTACAACTCACGAATCAATTATTAACTAAAAACAAAGTATTTTATTCCTAAGGTATAAGGTTTTTTAATTTCTTTTTAGAAGGTGCGTGGCATGTCCAGCTCCTATAACCAAAAATCAATATTGGCATAAATATCCAAGTTTGCGGGCAAAATGTACGCAAAAATTTAATTTGTTGGTTCAAATTCATTAATTATGAAAAAACGACCTCCAAAAATGGGCGTAGCCATAAACTATGTATTAATGAAATCTAGAATAGTGTCCGGTGTACACTATGTACTCAACTCTATTTCTTACTTTTCCCTTAGTGAGGCTAAAACGCAATAGAAATCTTTGAGGAAAATTATAGGTTTTTCTTAAATCCTGCCTCTCAATGTGGACGTGGCCTAAAACGTTGTATCAACCAAATGTAGAACTATTTCTATGTTCTATATAATATTGATTAAATTGTATTTGAAAGATTAATCTTTCAATCGATGCCCACAAGGGGAGGTCTTCTGACTTTATTTTTATTTTTTATGTCTTACAATCAGTAGGAGATGGGAAATCTTAAATATCAGCTTTTCACGACGTCTTAAAGTTTTGAAAGCAATGGAGGTGAATGCAAGTTTAGACCGATTGTGGACGGATTTAAAAAATTTAAACACTTGTATTGCTTCGAAGCCAGAGAGCTTACGTACAAAGTTTCAGCTTTCTAGCTTAAAATGTAAGGCCTTAAAATTGGTGACATACGAACGGACGGACATCGCTCAATTAAAGATTATTTAAATTTAATATTATCTTTTAATTCAATATACAGGAGCAGGTTGTTATAAACGCTTAATTTCGACTATCGTCGAAGATGCCAATTCAATTCTTGTAGCGTGATTTCGAGTTCGTCGCGTTTCTTTTTAACGTGTACGTGTGGCTTTCGCTTAGGTTATGCGTCTAAGAGGGCCATGGCAAAATATTTCGCCTCATTTGCGTACGGAATTAGTACCGAGTTGATAAAGAGAGTTAAGTTTTCTTAATTTATATACAAAAATAATTATTTAAATCAATTAAATACGAATTTTTTTAATATAATAATTTTATCATCATTAATAATAAAAACAGGAGCTAATAAAATAGGGGCTATTTAATTTTTGATTTATTCCAATCCCACTATATTGAGGAAAACTCGTAATGCAATTAAAGGTTACAACCATAATATATTTGTCATTAAAGTTATATATAACACGATTCCAAGTTTGACAAGGGCCAATTGGGGTCGGGTAGCGAACGAATCGTCTAAGCACATTAATTTGATAATGGTAGCTTCCGAAACCGAACTGAAAGAAATTGTTTTTACTTTAACCAACCCAAAATCGTTTTTATGAAAATTGTTTTTTGTCGAAAATGTTAATGTTTTATTGTACACATTCGTATTGCTTGCCCTTAAACTAAGGCATTAACAGCAAGGTTGTTGGCCAGCAAATAAAAGCCGTTGGCAAGAGACGGCCAAAGCGCCGCCGGAGCGGCGCAATGGAGGTGAATGCAAGTTTAGACCGATTGTGGACGGATTTAAAAAATTTAAACACTTGTATTGCTTCGAAGCCAGAGAGCTTACGTACAAAGTTTCAGCTTTCTAGCTTAAAATGTAAGGCCTTAAAATTGGTGACATACGAACGGACGGACATCGCTCAATTAAAGATTATTTAAATTTAATATTATCTTTTAATTCAATATACAGGAGCAGGTTGTTATAAACGCTTAATTTCGACTATCGTCGAAGATGCCAATTCAATTCTTGTAGCGTGATTTCGAGTTCGTCGCGTTTCTTTTTAACGTGTACGTGTGGCTTTCGCTTAGGTTATGCGTCTAAGAGGGCCATGGCAAAATATTTCGCCTCATTTGCGTACGGAATTAGTACCGAGTTGATAAAGAGAGTTAAGTTTTCTTAATTTATATACAAAAATAATTATTTAAATCAATTAAATACGAATTTTTTTAATATAATAATTTTATCATCATTAATAATAAAAACAGGAGCTAATAAAATAGGGGCTATTTAATTTTTGATTTATTCCAATCCCACTATATTGAGGAAAACTCGTAATGCAATTAAAGGTTACAACCATAATATATTTGTCATTAAAGTTATATATAACACGATTCCAAGTTTGACAAGGGCCAATTGGGGTCGGGTAGCGAACGAATCGTCTAAGCACATTAATTTGATAATGGTAGCTTCCGAAACCGAACTGAAAGAAATTGTTTTTACTTTAACCAACCCAAAATCGTTTTTATGAAAATTGTTTTTTGTCGAAAATGTTAATGTTTTATTGTACACATTCGTATTGCTTGCCCTTAAACTAAGGCATTAACAGCAAGGTTGTTGGCCAGCAAATAAAAGCCGTTGGCAAGAGACGGCCAAAGCGCCGCCGACAGTTTATTTAAATAATACTCTCCATCACTTTTTAAGCATTGCCTTACACAAATTTATCGGTTAAAACCTTTTCGGAAAAGTACACGTATTAAATTTGAGCTTAGAGTTCACTTTCTTTAACTGAATTTTATTACCCCATCTTCAATGGCAAATAAAATGATTGAGCTATAATAAGATCCCATAACAAAGACTCGGTGTGCGTTTACATGCCGAAAGCGATAATTGTATCTGCAAGTATTTTCGGTGGTCAATAATTGCCGTATAACAACGATGAACTTGACCTTTTTTCCGCTTTGTAGCAGCTAATAATCGGTTTGACCGAAAACTATAAAAATATAAAACGACAATCTCAATAGCAAATGAAATTTGTTTGGTTTGCAAAAAATATAAACAAATGAATTCAACTTTAGCTCGGGTTTAATTATTGCTCTCTGACGTTTTGTTCAATGATGATTGGCATCTGGAAGTTTTAGAGCTTTATAGGAATAAAATAGGTAAAATAAATTCATAACACGTACCATTTCAATCTAATATGTTCTTGAGAACACGCTTAGAATTCTAAATAAGTAGGCGGTTCTGCGCAACGTCACCTTTTTTGGTTTAAAGATTAAGTTGTTGGAAAAACTCAGCGAAAATGTTTTAAATACAGCAGCGGTGACGCTTACTGATTGATTTTTTAGGCCTTCCCTGTGGGTAGACAACGTCAATGGAAACTAAAAGCGGAATCAGTTTTGTATTTTTATTAAGGTATTAAAAAAGATCTGGGTTGATGCACTCCCTTTTTTCGTAGGGTGCAGTTGAAATACTTGCGAACGAAATGTCGAAAGAAAAAACTGTTTGTGGTTCACCGGCAAGTTGTGATCCTACATCCTTTAACTTTCGCGGGCACTGCATTAGCCAATTGAGCTATAGTTTACTCGATTTAATATTTGTCCAAATTCAAACGCCGCCAGTTTTTGGTAACGTATTCTGAATATTTTTCTCTATTTTTTTGCGATTAGAAATGGCAGAAAGAATTATTTTTTTGTACAATGAACTGCCATGGACAATGAACCAGGCAGGGTATTAAAAAGTAATACTTATACAAAATAAGTAATAGTAATACAATCAAAATAAAGTAAAATTAATACAGTATGGTATTTAAAAGTTCGTTACAGACGAACTCTTGCATTTACTCTCTTGTTTTAAATTGAAGAATTAAAAATTTCAACCATTTACAATTCTACAAACATTGTTATAATGACTGAAATATGTATGATAATTTCGAACAGTGACATTCTTGACAGGTTAGGTCCGATTGAAGTGGCGGATGAGAAAGCCGGATATAAGATTAAGTTGTTAACATATACATAAACATCTGAGCCGCATATCGGTTTAAAGATTCAATATTTTGGTTCAATCATCAACAATAATTTTCAGTGACTTCTTATCCTTAGAAGGGTCGCGGAGCGAGGGCGGCTAAATGTTACCGATACTCTGCCACCATCTCAAGAGGCAAGATTTCAATATTTTTGTTCCAAATCGAAATCATTTGAGTTAAAGTATTATGTAGAAAACACTTAGATCTACATTTGGTCACATACCTTAGGTTTTGGACCACGACCTCATGACGAGGCTGCAATGTTTAAATTTCGGACACATGACCTTAAAGACAAAAGAGCTTTGATTTATTGAAGCAGCAAGGAAGTGACCGCCTCTCGTAGATTACTTTGAAAGTTTTGAAATGCACAATTTTATAAAAAAAATTATAAATTCGTCTCCAAAGTCCACCGGACCAACATAATACCATGCCAATATAAATCTTCATTAAATCCTCTACAAATTGCTCGAACTGAAACTGTCCACGTATGACAGATCTGTCAGAATTACGCTTCCTATTGCGATGTTAACAACGGAAATTTTTGTCGCTCCTGGGAAATTACATCCCCACTCACTTTCTACTCTGTCTCCATCAGCAATCCAAAGAGGATTACCGGGAGACGATTAAAAATAAATCCCAAAGTGGCTCCACCGGACAAATGTGGGATTAATTTGCACGAACACTTTTTCTGTCATTTTGGCTCTCAATAGAGAGTGGCGTTGTCATTTCCCACGAGCGAGAAAATATTTCCGATGTAAAAAGCACAAAAGAAAACGTACTTGTGACAGATCTGTCGCACAGGGACATTTTTTTGATTCTCAAACTGTTACAAAGGTGCAGAAAATAGGTTTTCGAATACGGCGAATGGGATTTATGAGAGGATTGATTTTTAATCGCTTGCCGAGAGGACTTAAATTTGTATGGTAAATCACGTGATTTGTAGTGGATTTAATAAAGATTAATATTAGTCGTAGTGCCTGGTGGAGACATGGTATTAGAGAACCCAAATCTCAGAAAAAGAGTGCGGATATCAAATTACCTTCTGTTTGTCTGGTGGAACCACTTTGATATTTAATACTAATCGTTTCCCGCTAATCCTCATATTATTGCCAGTGTAGGCATAGTATATTACGATGTTACGTATTATACGATGTAATATTATACGATATAGTATATTACGTATTATACGATGTTTCCACCGGGCACTAATCCGCGAATAACATAAATTTTCATTAAGTCCTTTACAAATAACGCAATTAACCATACAAATTTAAATCGTCCTAAAAATAAATCCCCTCATTAACTACATCCACCCTTTTCACGAACCACTTTCAACCCTTTTCAAACACCGTTTTAACAGTTTGAGAATCGAAAAAGGACACTGAAACTGTTCATGTATGACAGATATGTCAGAATTACGATTTCTATTGGGATGTTTACAACGGAAATCTTTTTTCGCTCGTGGAAAATGACATCGTCGCTCTTTTGAGAGCTTAAATGACAGAAAAAGAGTGCGTATGTCAAATTATCCTCTGTTTGTCTGGTGGAACCACTTTGGGATTTACTACTAATCGTCTCCCGCTAATCCTCGTATTATTGCTGGTGGTAACATAATTATAACATAAGCTTGATGCGAGCACCATATTGTTGTTATTATGTCTCTCAAAAGGGAGTGAAGATGACTGTTTCCAGGAGCGGTAAAATACTTTCTTAACAACTAAATCCCAATAGAAATGCATTTGTGACACGTCTGTAATGCATGGACAGTTTCAATTCCCTCTCTTTAGTGTGAAACTATTATAAAAATGTGCAGAAAGAAAATTTAAACTCTCATAGAGAAGGTTTGTGAAAAGAGTGAATGGGATTTACTAGATTTATTTTTAATTACTTGTCGAGATGATTAAAATTTGCACGGTAAATCTCGTAACTTAAAGAAGATTTATGTGAAGAATACAACACACAGCATATTATGTATTAAAAAAATGTTCCGGGTTCCCCCCGAGCTGTTACGCCAATCTATTTATTTTAATTGAAGATTTATGTTTTCGCGGATTAATGTCTGGTGCTCATAGTTTAAGTTAATGCTGAAGTTAAGTTTATTGCAAATCTTTAAGTGTTATAAAACGTTGTTCAATTAAGAGCTAGAAAATTTTTGCATTCATAAGTGCGAATGCGAAAAAAGCTATTTGTTTCTTGAAACGGAATATAACATTTAATCAATACTTAGTTTCAAAATTGAAGACTTTTCTGAGAATTCTCTGTCGTACGACTTATTCCATCCGATCAGGATTCCTCAAAAAACAATTATCACTTCTTTTTAATAAGTTTTCATTAGTTTTAGTTTTGGATTGAAGGGTTAAAGTTGATAAAAAAAGTCACAAGTCTCAAAATGTCAAAATAATTTGCAGAAAACATTCTTTTGTTTGCATTTATGAAGCAAAATAATTTTTACCTCATTAATTTTTAAATTGTTTCTATTGAGGTCGAATATCCCACTAAAGGAATTTTTTCCCAGAACCGTGAACACTGTGAAACTTTAATGGGAACCTGTTAAAAAATATTGTGAAAAATTTTAAAACTTTTTACATTTTTCAGCTGCCAGTCCCTTTTTTTACAGGTTCTTATTCCCATTTTTTGTGACTACTGCGAAAACGCTGCCTCTAAAGCCGCGGTGTCACAAGAAACAGGAACAGAAACAGAATTTCAAACATTAGCAACGCAAAAAGCATTCAGCGAATTTAGGTTTCAGTTGCTAATGTATGGGATTCTTTTTCTGTTCCTGTTTTACGTTGCTTGTGACAACGCGGCTTAAGGGTGAATTTCAAACGAAATCATCCGCACTGCTCTCGACTCTGGTTTTCATTTAAATGGAGAAAAAATGCAAAAATAAAGAAGTATCATATGGCTCAACAACAACATATATAAAGAAAACCATTAACATCACGAAAAAAAAATCAACAACAATAAATAAGTAAATTCTGATTCATACACTAAATTGGTAAGATGTTCTAAAAAAAATTATTTTAGACGGCAGACAATGCCAATTGCCTGTACATTTTAATATAAAAGGGTTATTTAGTATGTGCTGGCTTGGCAGCACTTTGTAATCAACTCACAAACCATTTCGAACAAGATGAGCCATATAATCATCTTTGTTTGTTTACAATTCGTACGTAGATGAATAATAACCCCATTTGTTTTGATTCAGTGACAGCTCAAAATGAACTGGTCTTTATTCATTTCATTGCACTTTTGTTGTTAGGCGTTAATTTTGAGCTGTCAAAGAAATAAAGTGCAAAATGGCTTCTTTTGCCGTCTATGGAATTTAGATCGCAGAACTTTGTTTTAATATTTGTTTGGTGAAAATTATGAACATATTATGTGAAAAGTGTCAATTTGTGGGTATTTGACGTCAAATTAGAATGGCAACACAAAATTCTAGCGCTAGACTTCCACTGAAATCTATTAAACGAAACCAAGAAAGCATGTCACATTCACAAATCCAGGCATGGATGAATGGTAAGCTGAAAAGGAAAACTTACACGCAAATCAAACTATTAACTATTGGGTCTTATGCAAATTAAAAAAAAATAAATAAGAATTGAAAGGCAAATTGTTACCGAGCATGGAAAAGTGCAACTATTGATTTTCCCATACTTCAGAGGCCAGTTTAGTTAGGTGGCGTGCTTTGTACACAGATCACTGACGCCGACGAGATAAATCGATTCCCAAGTTTACCTGACTTAAATTCGTTTGTGCCATTATAATTGTTGGCGAAAAGTAATCATAAACAAATGCTAACCTTGAAAGTGTCTAGTCAAGTACTAGAAAACCTGTATCTTATCATCGTGCATTGCCCCCCTCTGCGATAAATGCAGGAGGGTAAGTAGGGTATCTATTTGCATTGAAAATATAGCAGATCCAGGCAACTCATACACTGTAAGTATTTGTAGTGCGAGGTACTGTGTTATTGAGAAATATTTTTTTAGGTAGCTGAAATGAATTAATTGGTAGATTAGGCTAAGGCCAACGTTTAAATCAAGAACGATCTTCAGATTGTCTTTCTTTTGCCGCAGACCACGTACCTACCTACTTGAATATGAATACGCATACATATGTGGACATATTTGTATAAGCGACTTTATCTATAAAAAAAATTATAAGGCTGAGTCTTGGGACAAAACTAATCACGTTTTTATCAAATAATAAGTTTTGAAACGCTTATTAGACTGAGAACGCTACTGAAGTTTAAAGTGTCATTCAGTGCCATTAACGGTTAAGATTAAATAATCAAACTATGGTTCAGGGCACAAAAGAGGTAAATTTTCGACTGCAGATTGCTTCACACTATTTAGGTAGCCTAAAAGTAGCTCCTGCGGATTATTTCTTACACCTAAGTTTCTACAATAACCGCGTAACCACGCGTTTCGATTCACCACATCCTCTGCAGATATCGTCATCGTCGAAATTTAATTTCATGATGGTGTCTTCGGAGATTGCGACGACTAAGCGTTCCTGCTTATTACGACAAAGTCATTCCCACACTAAATATGTGTATAATTCCGAGACTTATTATTATAACTAAGCTTGCCTAGAAATCTCGCTGGTGGGCAAGGTTCAGCTTGTATTTGCTTTAGTTTGTATCTTATATTATAGCCACCTTCTGAGATCAGAGATTGAGATCTAATACTTTACTAGCTTATTGGTAGTCTAAAGCGGTTCCAGTTTAATCATTGCCTCGAACGTACTGTGATCAAGAACCTAGTAGAGTTTCATATTGTGCCACGAGCCGTTTAAGAAACAAGAACGCATTTGACTTCTGTGGCAGATATTGCCCTACGTCTAAACTGCCTATAAATACGGTGATATCATCTCGTAGTGTATCCATTAAAGTTCGGGCAATTTTTTGATGGAGCACCGATATGAGGGTTTTCAGAAAATGACACATGAACACGTTTGTTTTTGACGCTTGCGTGTACCTATATTGCCTTTAACAAATTTTTTCCTAGTTTGGTACCTCCGAATTCTCTTCACTCAAGAATCTGAGAAACCTGGAAGATTCTTGGTCTTGAAGTGACTACTTTTAAGCTAGGTTGTTCCAACGCTCTTACCTTTAGTGTAGGTACTTTGGACTGTTGAGGGCCGCATTGAGTATTTGCGTTTGTGTCTCGCAGTTCAGCATACGGGAACACGTATATGTCTCTGATTTTGGGTAAAAAAAAGAAGCGAGACACAGGCACTGACACTCATTGTGGTGCCTTTTAAGGGTCACTTTGAATGAGGATGTGTACACCCAGTAGTTTTACAGAGTTTAAGATATAAAGGACGTTAGGCTGAGGGGTCTAAAGTCGTTGATAGTCGTGTGGCTTTGTTTTTGCCTGCGGCTGTGAGAAATTGCAGATAGCGGATAAATTAATATTGTAGTACAGTTATAATTATTGAATGTCTGATGCAGTATTACAAGAGTACAGCCCTTTTTTTCATTTATTTTAAATCTAATTTAAGTTAAAGTTAAGAAAAACATAATACACAATGTAGAATGGCAACATATTATAATGATTTGCTCACTGTTTTTGGTATTAACCCATGCTGAAATCAGTATAGATACGTTTCAATTTGTTTTGCTGTTCTACAGTGACATTTTTCATGTTTTGGTTTTGCTTAATCTCCGACAATAATTTGAGTTCTATTGCATTTTTCCCAATTTAGTGGAAACCATCAACAATGGGGGTATACTCTTGTCGCCTCCGCACAATTCCGCAACACACCAACAACAACAGCATCATCAGCGGGATAATATACAAATTACTCAGCCAATTAGTGCTCCATCGTCACCGTTGGCATCGCCTGGTGCCATTAGCAGTTCACCCTCATTTTGCCTTCCATCCAGTGGTGGATCGTCCAATGCAGTCGACACGGCCGACCCAAATTGGCAAGCTACTAAGGCTACAGTCTTGGAGCGCAATGCTGCTATGTTCAACAATGAACTAATGTCTGATGTTAAATTTGTTGTGGGATCTGATGGTAAGTTATTCAGTTGGACAAATTCGCCAAACTTTATTAAATAAGTATGTTCGCGTTTCTTTTAATTTAGACAATATTCAAACTATTCCCGCGCATAAATATATCCTCGCAACTGGCAGTTCGGTTTTTTATGCAATGTTCTATGGAGGTTTGGCAGAAAACAAACAAGAAATCAAAGTGCCCGATGTTGAGCCATCAGCATTTCTTACTTTGTTAAGGTGAGTTTAAACAAGAAATTTTGTTTTTTTTTTAAGCAGATTTGAAGCTCTATTGGAAGACTAAGGATAGAGTTTCGTATCAAAAATCTTAGATTTAATTTGAATGTGAGCTTTTTTCATGCAAAACAAGCATGAACTGCATGTTATAATTATGCATCATGTAGCAGCCAGATGAGAAACCACAAATTATAGAAAGTAGTAAATAGTGGCGCTATTTACTACAAAAAAATCTTTTAACCTAGAGTTAATAAATAGTCAAATACGACGGTGGCGAAATTTCGAGTTCGGTGTCGACACCGAACTAATTCGGAGTTCAAAAGAACATTGACATGAACACGATTCCGTTCAGGTGTACGTAAAAAGAATTTTTTTTCTGTATTCCACACCAGTTTCACGATTCGGTGTTGAAATGAATACGCCATTAGTTAATCTGCACCAAAGATCAAGCCAAATAACTTTTGCCAAATGCAATTCGCCTAAAATCCAACCCCTACTCTGCATGAAAACGTGATATCTACTGGTGAATATTTGCGTACGCTTGCTTTGACATTCCAGTGAACGTGCAGTGATTTTGTTATGAAACGCGTAAAAATATTAAGTTTTGGTCATTTACTTCCAAATGTCTTACCTAGTCTCCTTTAGTCATTGATATATCTGGCTGATTTCATCTGTAGAAAAGTGACTGGAAAGCATCTAGTGGATACACCAAATGACAAGATTGTTTTCAGTCATTTTCGAGTAATCTTCCAATCCTAGAAATCGGTAAGTCATGAAGCTGACCTGTGGAGACGTCCCATTAGGGAGAACAAAAATAGCCTTTATCATAGGCGTTTATGTCTTTCTTAATTTAGTAAAAAAAAATTTTCTTGTATCAGTAGTGTTTTCTGAGCCTATTCGGGCAAAGAAGCGCACATAAAAAACGCGGACTTCAGTTACTCTTTTACTATTTTTTCCCGAAAGCTTAAAAGACATCATAATTAATTAAGTTGCAGATTGTAGGCCTTAATCGATAAGTCATGAAGCTGACCTGTGGAGACGTCCCATTAGAGAGAAAAAAAATAGCCTTTATCATAGGCGTTTATGTCTTTCTTAATTTAGTAACTTTTTCTTTGCCTTCCATGAATGTGGGCAAAATAAAGAGGATACGATCATAAGTCTTTTATATTTTGCTATTGGACGAAAAGCAGTTTTTAGCTATTTTGTGATGATTTGATACTTGATATTTACTGAACTTTATATTTTCCCACTTCTTAGATATTTGTATTGTGATGAAATTCAATTGGAACCTGATAACATATTGGCAACGCTATACGCAGCCAAAAAATACATTGTGCCACATCTAGCACGAGCATGTGTTAGCTACTTGGAAGTCAGCTTGACGGCAAAAAACGCCTGTCTACTTCTCAGTCAATCCCGTCTATTCGAGGAGCCAGAACTGATGCAGAGATGCTGGGAAGTTATAGACGCACAGGTAACATTGTAAATCCTACCAACGCTTGTTATAACTACATTGTTCGTTCATGTTCCAGGCGGAAATGGCTATTAAATCGGAAGGCTTCGTAGATATCGATTTAAAAACTTTCGAATCGATTCTATCACGTGAAACACTAAATTGCAAGGAGATTCACCTCTTTGAAGCAGCTCTCAACTGGGCGTTGAATGCATGTCTAAAGATGGAAATCGACACGACTGCTTCGAACAAAAGGAATGTCCTCGGACCTGCCTTGCATTTGATACGCATTCCCACAATGACTCTGGAGGAATTTGCAAATGGCGTAGCACAGACTGGTATCCTCACTTCGCAGGAAACAATCGATATATTTTTACATTTTACAGCAAAAGCTAAACCGACTCTAAACTATCCCACAAAAAGTCGTGCTGGCCTTAAGACTCAAGTTTGCCATCGCTTTCAATCATGTGCTTATCGTTCCAATCAATGGCGCTACCGTGGACGTTGTGATTCGATTCAGTTTTCAGTTGATAGGCGAATATTTATAGTTGGGTTTGGGTTGTACGGATCCTCGACTGGTGCCGCTAATTACAGCGTCAAGATCGAGCTAAAACGGCAAGGTAGAACTCTAGCGGAAAACGACACGAAATTTTTTTCCGATGGATCAAGCAACACCTTTCATGTGTTTTTTGAAAATCCCATTCAAATAGAACCAGAGTGTTATTATACAGCCTCTGTGATTCTCGATGGTAATGAGTTGAGTTTTTTCGGACAGGAGGGCATGTCTGAAGTGTGCATGGGTAATGTAACGTTTCAATTTCAATGCTCATCCGAAAGTACAAATGGCACTGGAGTGCAAGGTGGACAAATTCCAGAATTGATATTCTACGGACCAACAACCAATTCGCCATTAAATAGCCCAACCAATTCGCATTGTACAACGCCATCAGGTAATTGTGATGAATCTGCATTGGCAGTCAATTAAGCTGGCACAATTTCCGTTTTACGTTCAAGAAAAGACAGACAGATGGGTTCAGTAAAAGGTTTTAGTTTTAACCAACGCATAGGCTCGAATAATTTTGATTTTACATTTTTATACACATGTTATAATATCTTATACGTATATGGGTTTTCCTGCCTAAAAGGTAACGGTCCAGATCCAGCACCAAGTAGCCGACTCGCATTTATAAACTACATATTCTGTTTTTACATTATTAAAATTTTTAAGGAATAAAATTCTAAATAACCATACATGCATAACTTTACAAACTTCCTTTTTGTGTATATGTATCAGATCAGATAATTATTTTTCGAAAAAGGAAAAATTGTTCAAGGATCAATTGATTTTAGATTGAAAATCGGTTAATTAATAACAAAAAAAAAAAAAAAACTTTGACCTCCTGAGATATTTCTTTATTTTTGCATTTTCTCTCCATTAAAACTAAAAACCAGAGCAGTGGGGATGATTTCGTTTGAAATTCACCCTTGGAGTGAGTGTATACGCAATAGTCACAAATAATGGGAACCTGCAAAAAAGGGCTTAAAATGGACTGGCGCTGAAAACTGGGATTTTTTCTATAAAATAACCCCTAGAGCACTGGTTTAAGAAAGCGTTTTTTTTTAGCCTTCATCGCAGTTTGTTAATGTTTTCAAAGCAAAGATAAAAAGATATATATGTTTTGTATGGCATTTTTATGCTAAAATGCAAAATTGTTTTATAAATTTTTTTTTTAATCAAATTAAGTGAAAAACTAAGCACAGTCAACGGAGAAGATACACTCATGTGGTGTTGGAAAATATGCTGAATGAAAGAAAAATTTATGAGTTCCTCACGCTGCTTTTCCATCAGCATTTTTCAGCAATCTAGGCCCAAAGTTGCTTCGCATCTGCGATCATGCAGACTACTAGCAATTTCAGCTTTTTGACAATCAATTAAAATTATTGAAAACCAAATCCAATCCCGGAGTAATTGTTTTAAATGAACGGTAAATAAAAATTGCACATTCATTCAACTGTTTTGTTATTGTAAATAAACAATTTTTGGCAGGTCAAAAGAATTTTCAACTTAACTTTAGCTGGCCTTGTCTGGCAAAATTTATCTTTCCTTCGAGCACTGAATAGAGCTCGAGCACTCTGAACGTGCTCTGAACCGAGTGCGCTCAGAGTATTCTGCTCTCATTTTGTAACGCGCTTGCGCACATTTTTTGGTAAGCTGTCACAATGCAAAATGAAAGAAACGAAAACTTAAAAAATTGGAAAATTATTTGTTAAGAGCCGAAAATTATGCAAAATAGATATAATTTCACCGAACAATAATCCATCACACTTTTACTTTTGGCCTTAGAACAGCAAATTTTCCCTTTTAATTTTTTTTTTTCATCTCATCTGTCATTTTGCTATGCTCAGCAACTAGCTTAGAATCAAAATGCTCGGGCAAATTATTCCGAGCACATTGAGCGCGATCTGATCATGTTCCGAACGAAAAATAAATACAAACCTCGGGCTCTGACGAAAAAAAAAACGCCCAATGCGAAAAATTGGAGAAATAAAGAAGTATCATAGGGGCGTTAGCAAAAGCGTCAGACCAGCGCCAATATTTTTATGGTGTTTTTTATTTTTTTCTGATTTTAATTAATAAAAATTAAAAAGTTGAAAATTATTTTTTGTGGCCAGGTGTCTAAGTTTATTAAACTTTATTATTTGAATGATATTTCAAAATTCAAGATCTCTTTATAAGAGCGAATTTGAATACCATTATATCGTGTTAGAGCGACAAACACGGACAATTTCCTACACAATCTCCTGCACAGCTTCTGATAAAACTTAACATGCCCGTACCCGACTACAAAACTGTTTTACTGGTCGTGTAAATCGTATAAATCACATTTAAATCAATTACACATAACATGAAATTGATTTTCAAGAAGCAATGGAAAAAATACTGTTATAGTGTTGCATGGTCATGCATCAAAAAATCGCATTCATATACGTATGTATTTCATAAAACCCGAAAGGTCTAGTCACAATTTTAAGAGAAACTGCAACATTGACATTTAATATATGTATTGCGGATACCCAACGCTCAGGCTGCATAAAGAGCAAGTGTTTCAAGCAGCCATCAAAAAAAGATTTAATACAATGGTAATTGTAAAAATGGGATCAGTTCAAAATATCTACCTACAGATTGATGGGATGATTGAAACAGGCAATTCTCGTCCCAAGTTTTGTAAGAATATGGCCGTTCGCTAAAAGCTCATTTTAAATTAAATCTTTAAACGACTGTGCGCTTTTGGTGGAGAGATATTGGTAAAGAATTTAATAAATAAAAAGCTGGCAGCACAAAAGATCTTTAAGCTGAGGTACTACAATATAGCAATCAACAAGTCAAAAAATTAAAAAAAATAAAATCACGAAAATTATGTGATATTTCTTATGTCATTCTCTTTTGAGCTGTAATTCGTTTTACATTAGTGGATTACCTTCTACACAACCAAGGACATTGAAAATCTGTTGACTATTTGTCAAGATTTGCTGCTCTTTAATACTAAAGTTCACATAAGATAACAATGCAGTCATTCACGAAAAATTAATGATAGTAACAAAGTTGTTAGTACTTTACCATATGGCGTATCTTGATATTAAATGAAACGAAATAAAATGAAATGATTATTAAAAATGAAACATGCAACTCAATTACTTTATTTTTGAATACAGGATTCGAGTGCGGTACTCTGAACATTTTTACACAGAAATGAATACGTAGTAGTTTTGTTTCTTTCAAAAACAACAAAGCAAAAAAACACAAAAGGCAATCAAAAAGCAAATTCTAAAAAAAAATAAACTTAATAAAAGCATGATAATTAAAGGAAAAAATAAATACATTTATTTATCTACAACTACCACATAAAAATGTTGAACATAAAGTGCTTCATACATGTATTCATAATTTCAACACTAGTTCATAAGTTAAATGTAAAAGAAAAAAGTCTATATTTACTCAAAAAACCAAAAAGTTAAAAGATAATTGGATATAAAAGTGGAAATATTTGTTAAAGCTAATCATTATACCAAGTTATTAATCATGCAAATAAAAACATTAAATTACTTAGTAGCTCGGTTTTTAAAGTTTTTTTTTTTTTTTTTTGTTTTTAATATTTAGCCATACTCATACATATAAATACGTACTGTAGTTTGGGCGTTTTGAACTGACGGACAACAGTTAAAAGTCAACATTATAAAACAAATTGCCTAAACAAATAACTTTATGCCATAATATACAGCAACTTATTAAATTGCACAATTCTTGTAGGTTTTAGTCAGCAACTACAACTTTAATTCACATACGTAAATAGTTTACAATAATTTTTGTATTTTTTACCGACGTTTGTTAGTTACTAAGAGAATCGTAAGTTTTTGGTACTGTTTGGAACAGTGGATGGACCAGATTACAGCAAGTAAAGAACAAAGAAACGAATGGCAAATAAAAGGGATTCATTGTATTAGATTAAGTTTAAGCATTTTACTTTAATACTCTTAATCAAATAAAACATTTATCTAGTTGAAGAAACCTTTGTTTTGATTCTTTTCTGCTTCTGTTTTTTTACAAACCATGCAAAGGGAGTGTGATACGCCATTAGAAATTCAAAATAGTGTATAGTCTTAATGAAAGTACAGAATTACGAAAGCCGTTTCGTTTATAAGGTGAAAGTGAATAGTACTCGTACTTAAATTTACTTGATAAAACCAACTCGAGAATACAATAAAACATATATTTTGTCACAATCGAGCGTCCGTACTTTGATTTTTACGAAAAATTGTATTGAAACAAAACAGCGTCCACAAGATTATCTACCAAAAGAGACTGCTCATTTTACAATGAGAGCTAATAATATTTTGCTCTGTTTAACGTGTTTTGAGATTTTAGGTTTTAACTCCTCGAAAATAAATCAAGTAGAGACGCAATTATGCATTCATGTTGCAATTGCCTTGTAGGTCTAAGATCGGTAGGTTATAGACGCTCACGTAACGTCTATAATCTGGTATTTTACTTTTGATAGGCATGAAAGCAATATAAAATACTGGGCCGCCTGCCCAGTTTTTGGATGATACACTACGCGTCATCAGGTTAGCGCACCTCCTCGCGTAAGATCTTTTGAGTCAATTCTAGCCGAACCAAAAGAGCTAAATTTTCCAAAGTTTTCTTGCTTATGGAAAATTCAATTCTTAGTCGAATAAAATAAAAACCATTGGTTTAGCATTTTTTAGTGTTATTTCAGAATTTTTTTTTGAAAAATATCACGAAAAATAACAATTTAAATTTGGTTATCAGGTAAGTGCATCGAACTTTTTTTTTATTTTTGTTGAGCTCATGAGTCATGACATTATTTCTAATCTTACCCGTTTAGTAATAACAGGTAAGATTAATAGGTAAGATCACACTTAAAAGGCAAGCTAACTTCATTAAAAACGTTTTAAAATTGCTGTTTCCAACCTCAAGTTTTTAAGCCCATTTAAAAATACGAAAGAAAACAACAGGTTTTACTGTTTTCTGAGAAATCCATGTCCGCAGATTTTAAGAAAAGTGGTAAATGCTAGCGCAGATGTAAAATTAAGAAAGTCTAAGGGCACTTGAAAAAAAATCGGAATTGAATAAAACAATCGAAATTGCTGTTTTACGCATTTTAAATTTTAAAAATGTTAAAAAACCCAAGAAACGTATGTTCTACCCTCTATTGTCGAAACGGTAATAGGCACATTTTTTTAATAAGTAGCGAACGCAGTCCACCTGTTTAAAATAAAAAAAAATATAAAAGTTTTCTAATAGTAAATGGTTTCCTAGACATACTTGAAAACATTTAAGTTGAATAATGAAAATGATGATGTTTACAAGTAATGTATATCGTATCTCTTGAACCACTTATTTTACATCAGCTAAATTTGGCGCCATGTCAACTAATTGGCCTCAATTAGCTTTTTAATTAATGTACTTGAAATAGCATCACATGGGCTATTTGGTCTACTTTAGTATTCTCCTTCTTCTCACTGATTGGAAAAAAACTCCGACTTGAGTTTCGAAGAGAGAGACATGGACCAAAGGCCGAAAAACTGCAGCACTACTTTAATTTTTCATAAAACGCTTTCGTCATTGTCTTCCTTGTTTCTTAAGTTTACAGTCGGCAACTCGTAGTATTCGTAGCCACACTTGTGTGTTTTAATACTGTTTGTTGCTTTTATTTGTTTTTTTAAATAAGTGTTCTCTTATGGGAATCCGTAGGAAGAGTGGTCACTTAATGTCAGCGTCATTTTAGTTTCCTCACGATGTCGCCTGGCAGCGTTTGAAATGATCATAAGACTAGCCATTATTATAATGTTGTAAAATTGTAAATTGTTGTAGTTTTTTACTTTTAAATTTAATTTTGGATGGCTTTGACATTTTTCTTAAGAAAAAAAATATAAAAACCTAGTGAGTAAGTGCTACAGTGTGTACGCAGAAGTTACAGACCGTAAAACGGATCGTTAAATACCCAATCAAATCCCACATTGTAAAATGCTGATGTTATTATTATTTTTTTGACATTTCATAAGTAGGACGAACTTCGAAAAGAGCGTTGTCCAACTGCCCCTTGTTACGGACTATCAATAATAAAACAGATATTTCCAAGAAACGCTTAAATGTATTTAAAAATTTAAATTTTTTAATTAAATTAAAATTAAATTAAAATTAAATTAAAATTAAATTAAATTAAATTTCAGGTTTTTAAGACGTCTTGAAGTTTTGAAAACTCTGGAGGGAGTTGCACAATTGATGATTTCAAAATTTTTTACATTTGTCCTGCTTCGGATAACAATAAACTTATGTACCGAATTTCAGCTTCCTAGCTTAAATTTCAAGGCCTAAAAACGTGTGACATACAGACAGACAGACGAGGCTTATTCGATTCAGAATTCAGTCTCGACCATATGTCCCTAAGGTCTTGGGGTCTACCATTATTATTTCACCGTGTTACAAACTATGTGACAAACTTAATATACCTCCTATCCAATGGGATTGGGTATAAGAAAAAGAAAAAGTTTTTTATCGGCTTTTTGTTTGATTAACGAATCTAAAGAAACAAACAATATTGGAACAGTAGACAGCACTACAAATAAGGTGTATGACACCACAGACTACCTACAACAGACTGTAAAATATATCCAGAAATAATTTCAACAATTACATAAAATTTTACACAAACTGCGCAATATAGATAAGCATCGCCTTCAACAAAAGCCGACGGACCGCCTCGGTGTGAGTCTTCTTACTGTCTTTTTTTTAAAAGAAACAATTCACATTTTTGTATCTTATAAAAAAACATGTTGGTACTCCGACGTTGGGATCTCCTTTTAAAAGTGCTTCGCGAACGAAAAAGATTAGGAACCGCTGCTCTTCGATATCTGTTACAATGGTGCAAGGCATGCAAGGTATGCTCGATCTTTTTGAGATTTCAAAAAGGGTGCGCGCTTTGGCAGTAAAGCTGAAGGGCCATCCAGAGTTGTTTTATCGTTTTAAAAACAATGGATAAAACAGAGAAGACTTGTAAATCTAGCAAAATTATTATTTTTATGAAAAAATATTAATGCGAAAAACAAGAAATATATTGTTTTACAATAATCTGGAGTCGAAAAACAAACGTCCCACATCAATTAATGTTGTGGGACAACCGATTTCGATATGAGTTTTTTTTTTTTTTTTTGAACAAGAATATGCAATTAGAATAAGAAATTTAAATAAAAATATAACAACTTGAAAAAACCAAAGTGTTTCCATCTCAGTGGAAAAAATCCGCACCAAAATTGTTCGGTCAAAAGATCAAGCATAACTTGTATTCCGATAATAGAAAGAAACACAAAATAAGAAAGAAACCCTTGAACTCTTACTTAAAATTTAATTTCCTGAATCAAAAATCCTGGATCTCCTCACAATAACTCTATCTCCAAATTGAGTGGTCACTTACCGGAAGCCTGGCAAGTAACAGTTAGGTATTCATAACTAAGGCAGGAAAAGTTTTGAATTGGAGTCCGAAATCCAATCGCCCTAGAAGCGTCATGTCTTTTATTCTAAAAAGCAGAGAAAAACTTATTGATAGACACTTATAGGTCACAGCAATGAAGAGCTCTCCTCTAAGCAAATATCTATGTATGTATATGCCTATCAACCAAGTAATTCTACTGAAGCAGTCCTCAGCGACTTGGTAACCAAAATTAAAGACTCAACAAATCACAAGCAAATCTGCCTTACAGCTTTCCTTGACATTGAGAGAGCCTTCAAGAATACAGGTTTTGAGTCAACCAACATGAATCTATCCCGTGTCGTGTCAATGCTCAATGGAAGAATAATTCAAACCCGCATCGATGATGTGGAAATCTCGACATTATCGTCACGAAAGTGTCCTCAAGGAGGCGTTCTCTCGCGGCCGAATGGAAGCAGGACTCAGCATTCATCGTCTACTTCTTTCGAAAAACATAGATTTCCATTCTTACAAAGGCGGCCACTAAGCTTTGCTTAATGACTTAGACTCTGAAAGCACATTTAGCATACCTCTCGACAATATGCTTGGAGAATATAGCTTGCAGAAAAAGTTCTTCGTTGTAATCCCTTGGAGGTATGATTGGCAAAAATTCAAACTAGTTTGAGTTTGTCTTATATACAGAGGGCTCTTAAATGAAGACAGGGACCGGGTCTGGTATACATGGAGAACTGAGCCAGGCGAACTATTCAGTTAGCCTTGGAAAACGCTTATCCTTTTTCCAGGCGGAAGTCCTTGCCATCAACTACTGTGCTAGCCAAGCAGCTTCCAAGGCGCTTGACTCACACGTTATCAAATCAAAGCTTGCTTTAGAAACAGTCATGGCTATCCAAAAACTAGCCAAAAACAACTAAATCATCCTTCACTGGATTCCAGCCTACAGTGGCTTTGAGGGCAACGAATAAGCAGCCTCGCTCGCTATAGTCGGGGCAATTTTACCACTCATAGGGCCCGAACCATACTGTGGAGTCAGAAAAAGACTCTTCAAGAACTCTTTACAAAACCTGGCTAGAACTGAATCCAACAAGGTCTGGCTTCACACACCTGGACAGCATTGTTCCAAACAAATATTTTCCAGATTCTCCCCGTGACCCAATCTTGTCATGCCTAATCTAAGAATCCTCACCGGTTTTTTTCAGTGGCCATTGCAAATACAAAATAAAATACTAAATCGCCCGAATTACACAGTGAAATAGGATGGAGTCCGCTCTGTTTTTACGGACTGTAGTCTTCTCATGAGCACTGTTAGAGCACACAGGCTATTTATATTTTAGAATGCATGGGGCAGTGTGATTTATCTACTGCGGCAAGATCTTTTTTCTCAAATCGCAAGACCACTACGGTCAACCTTACAAGAAAACCATTAATTAGGATCGGCTAAAATCATTAAGTTTACATCAAAACCTTACCTTAAAAAAGAAAAAAAATATCACAAGTCTCTAAAAAAAGTAATTAAAAAAAAAGGTTTGGGCAAATGGTGACTTGAACCTAGAACCAACTGGTGTTTTGGGAACTGGTGGCCGAGCGTTCTTTCACTGCACTATTACATAGGGGCTTTGTCGAAAATCCAAAACTGAGTAATAAACATTTTTCCGATTGAAAAACGTAAGCCCCTAAAATGTTATTACCAGAAATTCACAATGCATCACTTACCAACTGAAGGAATGTTGATGCAGAGCGCATTCGAAAGTTTCAAATAGGTTCGTCCCAACTCATAAGAGCATATCTGTTGCACATCACTGATGTCCACAAGTAGGTCTAAAAGCAGTTTGATTCAATTCTAATTACGGTAACTTAAGGAAGTTTTTGGCAGCTTACGTGATGTCCCTTCAGTACGGCAAGTGATGTAAACACACGCTGCATAGATATGGGTACTCTTTCGTCCACGGGTAAGGTGCCGCATTAGAGCCATTTTAAAAAAATTTAGTGATGTGTCTATATAGTGCTGATTCAGTTGTAGTTGATGGCATAAATGGGTGATTTCCTTTTTGGCTTTTTTAATGGTAACCTCACGCGATTCGTTTCCCGATCCGACTTGAAATTTACCGTAGCCGTAATTTGTTGCGCCTCCCGTCGAATCAGCGGAAACAAACTGGCCGACCATAGCAGCGGAGCCATGGCCAACTTCTTCGAATTGTACCTCGGATACAATAAGATTGTCCTCGAGTACGGAACCACAATTTGTACATACGGCGTCTCCACGAGCGTTATCGACTTCGATGTCTGTTGACCCACAGTTTTTACATTTAACGCCCGACATGTTCGCGAAAGTGTCGTTTCGGTGCAAAAACTTTGGATGGTTGGATTAATGTTGAGAGTTAAGTAAAGTGCAAAACAAAACGCAAATGAAATCCCACATGTAGGTGCCTACTCAGGTAATCAAAACCAAAATGCTACACACCGACCCGAACTTGGCATGAAAACGATTCACGCAGCAAACTATCAGATGTGAACTGTCAAGTGTGCTATCAACGCCCCCGTGAACTGTCAAACGTCCTTCTATCAGAACGGTTTTTGTCTAAGATATCGAGCCCTAAGCCATGAATGACTTTGTTTATATGCAGAGTTCAAGGGAGCCTTAAGCCAGGTTTGACCTCATCCACATATTACTGAATAACTAGATATTCAACTTGCGTTCCTCTTACCCTCAACACCTATTTGCTTACATTTTTTATAAAGCCTTTAAAGCCTTTTTAAAGCTTTAAATTTCCGTGTCGGTGAATACGTGTAAGAAGATACTACAACAATTTACCTTACGCGATCAGCTGATGTAAAAGCTGCTAAACGGAATTGCATGGAAATGACGAATTCATGAATTTACTCTTGCTGGCTTGTGCCTGCTCGTTACCAATGCACGTTTGGTAGCTCGATCAATTTTTTTTCTTGCGTTTCTGTCGACGAACTTTTGGTATTAGAGCTTTGAAAAAGTTCTTAATTAACAACACTTATTGTCGTGGAGATCTTGTTTTGTATTTCGTTCAATGTGTGAAAAATACGTTAAAATGCTGTTACAAATTGTAAGCCGCTATTTTTAAGGAAAAAATTTTTTTACGTACATAGGTTTTCGCCGCGCGCGGTCGGGTTTTGAAGTTGTGTGTATTATTCTGAATTACAATTGTGATAATAAGGTGAAGTTGAGTGTTTTTATGTAAATTGTATTATTGATTATATTTATGTGTTTTGTGCAATTGCGTTTTAACACGGGTAGTTTTTTAAGAAGTGTGCGAAATTGCTTTTGAGGATGTTTTTTTTTTAATTTAAAAGAATTAAAAAATTTATTTAAAAGGGATTAGGCCTACTGGGGATACCCTTCAAAAACGAGCCTTTTATCTTACCTCTTGGTGGTGTAGAAAAGGATAATTTTATTTTTATTTAAAGTAAATAAATAAAATAACATAAATAAAATGTTCGATTAAAAAAAAATTACGGCAAGTTTATAAGGATAAACTACTCTTTCGGGTTTTTGGGTACATAAAATGCTTCATACGGAAGCCCTGTAAGAGCTTTTGTTAGAATAGCACCTTACGGAAAACAAAGGACTGGGGAAAAGAGGCAAACATCCCTATCCTTCGCTGTACTGCCAATTTATGTTGGACAGAGTATAGTTATTCAGTAATTTATGACCGGGATTTACTCATTTTAAATAAATTTAATTGATTGTCATAAATCTGGAAGCCGGTATTATCGCGGATGCGAAACGACTTTGGATGTAGATTGCTGACACATACTGATGCATAGGCAAAAGGCAGCGTCACATACAATTGGGTTCCATTCAGGATATCGTCCATTATCACCTGAGTATAGCTTCTCCGTTGACTGAGTTCACTTAATTGGATTAAAGAAAAAATAAAACTATATTGCATTTCAGCATAATCATGCGATACAAAACATTTTCATCCTTTTATCTTTGCTTTCAAAGCGTAAACAAACCCCGATGAGGGCTAGAAAACAAAAACGATTTGTCAAACCAGTGCTCTAGGGGGCATTTTATAGGAAAAATCCCATATAGCAAATTTCCCATTTTCTGCTTTGACTTTTCCCTTTTTATATCCTGCACCAAAGTGAAACATATTTTATTAATTTTGTTTTAAAACTGTTTTAAATTTAAGAAAAAGGTTTTTCATGTGTACTAACTATTGCTAGTCAGTTCACATGTTCGATCACTGGGGTGAAACTGAATTTCGTATTTAAGATCATTTAGTCTTAACCCCAGTTTTTTGATCGATGTGTGTTTCGTTCAACGATCTTGGCATTCTGAATACTCTTCAGTGGGTGTTGCCAAGAAAGTCCACCCAGATACACATCTTTTCGACTATTGCCGAATATCAATTATAACTTTTGTTGAAAAAATGCAACGTGAATTATAATGACCAAAACACAGATGCTCAATTCGAAAATATAGTTCTGTGCATGGATTTTAATAAATACAAATGCTGGTCATGGTATCTTAAAATCCATTTTTTCAAAACGAATAGCCAAAATTAAAATGTTCTACATTTTGATGACAGCAGCTTATACTCTTTTTGATTTATTGAAGTAACAAGTAAGTGTTTTGAAATGCAAAATTATTGAATAAAAATCGTAGATTTGTCTCCAAAGCCCACCGAACAAACATAAGATTGGCTTGATGCGAGTTTGAGCACCATGTTGTTATCATTATGGCTCTCAAAAGGGACTGAAAATGCCTTTTCCCAGGAGCGGAAAAAAATCAATAGAAAAGGCAGATCTGTTATACGTGGACAGTTTATATCTCCTTTTTGAGTGTTAAACAGTTATAAAAGAAAAAGAGTTTGAACTGTCATAAAGGAGGTTTGTGCAAAGGGTGAATGAAATTTACGAGGAGACTTATTGCTTGTGGAGAGAATTTTAATTTGTATTTTAAATTTCGTGATTTAGAGGAAATAAGTTGAAGTTAATAAGTTGATATGAAGAATTTGTATTCTTATAATATATAAGTAATTAATTCCATTATAGTATTATTTATAATAACAGCATATATTAGGTATTGAGAAGTTTGGCCCACCCCGAGCTGTTACGCAACTCTATATGTTTTATTTAAAGTTTCATGTTAATCGGGGATAGTTTAAGTTATTGCTTAGTTTATTGCAAATCTTTAGGTGTAAGTAAACGTTGTTCACTTAAAAGCTAAAGCTTCTAGCATTCATAAGTAGGTATGCAAGGAAAGCTATTTGTTTCTTAAAACGTAATATAACATTTCTTGTCGTATGGCTTTATCCACCTTATTTTTAGCATTGCTCAAATATCACAATTATAACTTATTTTCTCAAGTTTTATATAGTTTTCACTAGCTTTAGTTTCGGATTTAAATAAATAAATAAATAAATAGAGTGGCGCAACAGCTCGAGGTGAACCAGGGCCAACTTATCAACAATGTATGCTGGTGTGTTAATTTTTTTACATACAAGGGGATCTACAATTTTTTGCCGAATCCGAACGGCACTTTGAGAGGTTTTTTAAGACAAATTATATTCTCGGAGGGCTTGTCAGACCCTCGCGTAGGTGACGGCCGTAAAAAAGAACAAGTCTTTTTTTTTCAGGTGACGATGGCAGGATTCGAACCCAGACGTCCGGTGTAGTAAGCACACACACTAACCACTACGCCACGGCCCCCCCTCGGATTTAAATGTTCATTAGATTTATATGCATTTATAAAGCAAAGTAATTTATACTCCATTTATATTTAATTTGTTTCTTTTGAGGTCGAAAATCTCACAAAAACAATTTTTTCCCAGACCCGTGAACACTGTTAAAAACTGTTCGCAATTTTCAGTTCCCAGCCCATTTTTTTGACACGTACAGATTATTTTGTGACTATTGCGTATGCACTCACTCCAAGGGTAAATTTCAAGCGAAATCATACGCGCTGCTCTGGCTCACATATTTACTCCGAAAAAAATATAGAAAAAATGAATTTTCATACGGGCTTTAGCTTAAAATGTGCATTATTTGCAATTTTTTGCTACTTGCTCCCTTTTTTGTGTTGGTTTGACATATTTTCAACTTGATATAATGCAAAAGTAGGAACTGACTTCTTTCAGTTTAAATTTTTGATTGCTGTTATTTCAACTATTCGACTACTCAACTCAACTTCAACCCTCCTCTGCTTGTGCTGAAAAACCTAGTTAGAAATTTCAAATCAATTTCAGCTCAAACCCTCAACTTTGGCATGTAAACGAGGCTAATGAAAGAATATAATATAGGCCCATGAATGAAATAATATAAAGATTACGACACGCGTTTGTTTTGACATTTGTTTGACAGACCTAACTGTTATTTTGACGTCATGAGATGGAACCACAAATCACAGAACATAAGATTATGCCACATTGAGAAAAAAGCCGTACACCTATTGCGTCGCTCGTCATTGGATGGCAAGCAAAACAAATTGCTGATCTGTGATTGGCCAGCACAGAATTTTTTTCACATACAAGCAAGGTGACAGTTCCATCCCATGATGTCAGATTTACAGTTAGGTCTGTTAAACAAAAGTCATAACAAACGCATGTCGTAATCTTTATATTCTTTCATTCATGAGATGGAACTGTCACCTCGCATGCATGTAAAAAAATCGTTCGACTATCTGTCATTACGTTTTTTTACGTAAGCAAGTTCTGAGAAAGCAGAAAATTTCAACACGATGAAATTTTGCGGGCGTTTTGAAGTTTCTGTGAACCAGGAATTGTTGGCTTTCACACTTGTTTTTTATACTTGTTGATTTGTTGGCTTTTTCTATGGTTTGTTTATCATTTTTCGAATGGTATATTTTCAACGCGGCTGCAAAGCGAAGGGAACGTAACAGGACAAAGCAAACGACAGTGCAGCTTTGTGGCATAGCCTTTATCATTGACATAATAACATATCTTCAATTTTTGTCGCAGGTTGTGTATAATCGGAGACGCTTGTCTTGAAAAACTTCTCAAAAAATTGCCGTTCGGATTTGGCGAAAAATTGTAGGTCCCCTTGTATGTGAAGAAATCAACACACACAGCATACATTAGTTAGTTATTTTAAGTTTATTATTTTCATTTAAAACTTAAGATTATTATAACGTTCAAGCTTTAGTTAAAATAAGGCGGAAAATAATAGTAATCAATCCGTAACTTACAGTTAGTGTGGAAAGAAACCAAATTAATTACAATATAAAGATACAATAATTGATGTGGGGGAGCATCGATTAATTGAAATTCAAAATTTAAGGAATTTATCTAACAATTTAACAAAATAAAATAAAAAATTCATTTAAAATAATTGCAAATATAAATTCATTGGTTTATAAATTTAATCATTAGAAGCTAACACCAAAAATACAGGAATGACTTGTGCTCTTGTTTAAGGTAGCAGATTATCCAAGTAATGATTCAAGGAAGTCATAGTTGAGTCTAAATAACCAGTCTTTCACGCGATTTAGGAATGAATTAAATCGTAAGGTTGACCTAACGGAAAAAGGTAAATTGTTAAACGTTGAAGGAGCTGTAACAGTGTAGAAGCGCGAAAAGTGGGTTGTGCAGGCAAATGGAACATTTACCAGGTGCATGTTATTTGTACGAAGACTATAAAATTCATTTGTTCTACTAGGAAGATTTCCACTCTGCTTAAAAAATTCTTTTAGTACTTTAAAAACGTTAAGATGTCTCATTGGTAAAATTCGCAGATTTATAAATAATAGCCAGCTCGGAGTTAGATGATTTTTTTTACTAATAATTCTAATTAAATGTTTCTGAGCTATCAACAATGGTTTAAAAGAGTTGTTATAAGAGCCACCCCAACTTGTAATACCATACTGTAATTTAGAGTGGGCAAGGCCATAATAAATTGACTTTAGCACGTTTGCAGAGCAGTGTTTTTTGATGAGGTACATTTTGCGAGTTACAAGGAGCATATGATTTTTAATGGTATGAAAATGATCTTTCCAATTCAGGTTCCGGTCAATTAGTACTCCAAGGTATTTAAAATTTTGCACAGATTCAATTTTAAAGCAACTGTTTGAGCAGGGGGAGTTACAAACAAAAGTACTCTTTCCACAGCTATGTACAGGCAAACAGAGTTTTTTGCAATTCGGCGAATGAAAACATAAATCAAAAATTATCAAATCATTGTTTGATAGGCTGAAAGACATTAGTTTTGTTTTCTCGCTTATAATCAGCTTATGTTCTGAAAACCAAATTCTCAGTGTTTCAAGGTCTTCTGAGATCTTCGTAATGCTTTCGAATATTGTATCACACTGATAAGTCAGGGCTATGTCATCTGCAAAAGCTGTTGTCGCCCCGTTAAGATTCAGAGCAAACAGAGAGTTAATATAAATTATAAAAAGGACAGGACCCAGAACTGAACCCTGTGGAACGCCATTTCTTAAAGTACGTGAATCACTCAAATACCCATTTACATTGACCTTTTGTTTTCTACCCTTGAGATACGAGCAAAACCATTTGTGAATGACTCCTCTAAGCCCGGCATTGTATAATTTCATCAACAGAACGTCGTGGTCAACCAAGTCAAACGCTTTTGTCATGTCAACAAAAAGAGCCATTGTGGCTTTTTTGCAGTGCACACTTTCATATAATTGGCCACATAATCTTAGGATTGCGTCTTCCGTTGACATCCCTCTTCTAAAACCGAATTGAAAACTACTAAAAAACTCATTCCTGTCTAAGAATGACAATATTCGCGATTTTATAAGTTTTTCAAAAATTTTAGAAAATGTTGGAAGGAGGGAAATGGGTCTATAATTTGACATATTTTTTTTGTTGCCTTAAAAAGTGGTATTACTTCAGCGCCTTTTAGGTGCTAGGGAAAGCAACCGCTTTCAACACTTAGGTTAAACAAGTAACTCAAAACGTCTGCTACATTATAACACTTTCTTAAGCAATACACTTGATATGCCATCGCTAGTGCACGAGTTTTTAGTTTTTAGTGCGAATATTGCCTTACAAATTTCATTTGAGGAAAATGGTAGGAAAACAAAACTGTTTGGTTGAGTTTCATCTGTTGTTCTTTTGAAGCAGTTGCAGTCTAAATTATTATACATTGTTGAGAAGTTGGCCCTGGTTCACCTCGAGCTGCTGCGCCACTCTATTATTATTGTTATTAGGCATAATCTAAGAGCTTAAAGGCTAAATGTTAAGATGGTAAGCCATGCTGAACTGGGATTTAAGGACATTTAAGTCTTTTTTGTGCATGATGCATTAAAACATGGTTGACCAAAATTAGGACATAGGCACATTTAATTTAATTCATTTATTTATTTGCATTCAATGTTCTTATGAGACTCGTGTACTACATACATATTTTAAGATAGAGCATGCTTATAAGTATTAAACGGGGACCGCATAGCAGCCTGGCCTTGGCCTGGCGTTTACAAGTTCAGCAAAACGATTTCAATGTGAACGTGAAGCACAATGAAGCTCGGCTTTAAAATTTTGTTTGCAAGGAGAAAGAGTGCGTGAAGAGACCGAGGTGGGGCCGTGAAAAAGAACGATTTTTTTTTAGGTGACGATGGTAGGATTCGAACCCAGACCTCTGGCGTAGTAAGTACACAAACTAACCACTACGCCACGGCATCCCACCTTAAGATTATGCCTAGACATATTTAAAAAAAATAACATAAGCACATTCTTAAGCTAAACTTCGTAATTGACCTACACTGAGTTATGCAAAGTGGTTAGTTTTGGTAAGCATTTCTTTAACTGCACGCTACACCCTGCAGTATATATATTTTTTCTAAGATGCTATATCTTAAGACAACACTAGATTACCATTTACCAGATGTCTGTTTCGATCTTAAAAGTTTGAACCCATGCTTTGCTTAATTGACTAAAAAAAAATCTAGCAATTAGTCAGACTTATATTAGCTCGAATAACATTATATATATTGATATACATAGTTAGAATAAGACAAATCAGTCGTTTAGTATGTATTATCCTCGTCTAATTTGACTTTGTAATAATCTTTAACTGACACATCCTTTGCTCCACCATACCAATCCAAGGCGTAAATATGTTCAATATCTAAAATGCATAGATAGAAGCTGTGCCCTGAAAAAGTGCAAACAAAAACGTTACTCTTATTAAAAAACTGACACACTACTATCACTTACTTTCGATCCAAGAATGAGTGGCTGGGTGTCGACTGACATAAGCATTCCAGCCGAAGTCAAAGTCCTTGTTGTCTTTATTTATCTAAAAATAAAAATATTTTTCTTATGAAAATGCATTGACATCTTTATAAAGTTATTTACCTCTACAATTTTTCCACTTATAATAGCTCTAGGACAAACAGGTTCTATGGGATCCACGTCGATTCTCGAACAATTTCCACGCTGTTCGCTAGTAAACAAAAATGTGACTTTGTTTTCCTTCCTCCAGTCCTTTCCAGTAAAGTCTAAATTTGTAAGAAGGAAGTATATCTTGCCAGTTGAAGGTTCACCTTCAGCACTATCTGATATTGACACAACATTAACCATCGGAAATCCCTCAATCTTTTTGTCTGTTGACAAACTACCCACAGCAGCCCAATTTGTGACGTGAACGAGTTGTCGAACTACTTTTGCATGATTATGCGGTCGCATAAAACGCTGTCGAAAAGCAGATATAACTTCGGCGTCTTCACTTGCTGAATAGCCTGCGCCAGTCAAGTCTATTGCCGCAGCCAAAAAAGCCACGAGAAAGTATAGTCTTCCACAAACCTCCATCTAGAAATAAAAAATTTATCAAATCAAATAAGAATTTTTTTATCTGTATAGGTAATGTGTTTATTTTATACGCCATCCCTTGGAAGTATGTATAAGCTTATCGAATAGTTTGCGACACTGTGAAATTATAATGGTAGACCCCTAAGACATCTGAATTAAATAAGCCATGTCCGTGCGTCCGTCTTTCTGTATGTCACATGTTTTTAGGCCATATAGCTTGGCCTAGGAAGCAGTAAAGCTGCTAACATTTTTGAAATCCGCCAACAGACACACCCCAATCGGTGTAAATGAGCTTTTAACACAGTAATACTTTTTAAAGGCTGAAATTTAACACTGATCATCTCTTGGTGATTGTCTGATATACAATAGAAAAAAAAGACCGTCAAGTATGAAGACATACGCCAAGCGGTCCGTCGGCATTTGTTCAAGGCTAAGCTCATCTATAATGCGCAGTTTGTGTAAAATTCTATGTAATTATTGAGTTATTTCTGGATGTATTTTATAGTGTGTTGTATACTTCTTTCGTAGTGCTGTTAACCGTTCTTTTTTATAATATGCTCGTAATCAAATGGTTATGACTACCCTTAAAATGCGTAGCACATCGCGAGCGGAAAGAATTTGGGGATAAAAAAGAAAGAAGAAGAAAATAATTCTCGATCCAACACAAACGCTGATGAGCCAAACGTGAAACCTCTACACAGAAACACCAAAGCTTTCCCCCGCAAGTGTTATACGGAGAAAAGTAATATGTATATTGGCAAAGAAAAAGGTGTTTTGTGTTCGGCCGACCCTAACCTGGGTAACAGACGCCGACCAGGAAGCCGCTCATTTGAGACAGACGCTTCTGGGTTTTTTCGTTTGTTGCTAGTTTAGGTTCGCCCCGTTTATTTTTCACACCACTACCCACCATACCTGGTGGACATTCCCCTATCCGCCACCTCGGGAGGCGCCCAATCGGGGACCGTAAACCCCAGAATATTCTTTAGTTCTTTAGTTTCTTAAATTTGAAATAAAGGCTGGCGAAAAACTTTTCCTTACATTTTTTATATATTTTTATACCCGATCGAGGGTATATTAATTTTAATGCATAGTTTGTAAGTTGCACAGTGAAATAATCACCGTAGACCCCTAAGACCTTTTAGAGATATGATCGAGACCGACAGGTAAGTCGATTAAGCCATGTCCGTCCGTCTGTCCGTATGTATGCAGTTTTGAGGTCTTTAAAATTGAGCTAGGAAACTGAAACTTGCAGCATTGCTTAGTTCTCATTTTGTACAGACAAAGTATGAAAATTGAGAAGATCCGCCCACAGCCACGCCCACAATTGGCTTGAATGTCAGAAAACCCACTCTATTACCACTTTTAACATCTGAAATCTTTGAAATCCTGATTTCTCGGTAAATTCATTCTAAATTGAAAAAAAGTTCTGTGACAAATATTAAAGATATTGCCATTTGCTAAGTTTGTTGCATCCGAAGAGTTGAGCTCCGCCCACTTTTAGGGGGCGTTTTGGGGAAAAAGCTGTTTTTTTAAGTATAAGTATTGGCATTTAACGCATTTTCTCATGATTCCAACAAAATTAGAGTTAATTGATTTTCATTTTCAGCCCACGCCCTTTTTTAGGGGCGTGGCCAATACAAATAATTGACATTCAGTATATGAAACAGACCAAAAAATTTTAAATTTGGTGTTAACGGATAAAGAGGGTCGGGTATTAAGAAGTTCGTTACAGACGAACTCTTGCACTTACTTAATTGTTTTCTTAAGAAAAACTTATAAGTTTATGTTTTTTTAATCTATTGTGTCGGTTAACTTCGCAGTTGAGATGGCGTCAAATATGGCTGATGTAAAATAAGTGGTTCAAAAGTTACGATATACAATACATAACGATTTGCTTACAGCATCAATTTAGTTAATCAACTAAAGGAACAACATATGCTTGGAACTGGAGGTTTTCCTTCCTCCAGTTCCAAGCAAATCTAGGAAACCATATACTAAACTAAAATTGTTGTATTTTTTTTTTAATTTTTTTTTCGAAAATAGAGGGAAGTAAATAGGCTTTAATGTACTTTTTACCTTTTTAAAACTGCATTAAACAGCAATTTAGATTTTTTTCAAATAGCCGTTAAATCTTTTTTTAATTTTACAACCACCTGGGCTAGCATTCGCCACTTGTCTTAAATTCTACCTACATGGTTAACATGCTGTTTTTTATTTCGTTTGTTTGAACGGGCTTGAGGTTGGAAACGGCAATTTTGAGACTTTTCTAATGCGGTTAGATTCCCTTTTAAACGTAAGATACATACTTTAGCTAAATTTAATCAAGATCGTCTTAGCCGTTAAGGGTCTATCAATCTTTAAAAATTCGTTTTCGAAAATGTTTTTCGTTTTTGAGTCAAATCTTCAAAGTTTTTGAATATTCGCAGTTTGCTACGGCTTTGTATAAAATTTCAAAAGATAGACTATGCGCGTTATTTATTTCAAAACAATACTTTATACCGTTTGTATACGGGAGTTAAAAAGTTCTTTTGATCTTTATTAAAATTCTTGGATTTTTAAATTCATAAAACAACTATTTTGAATATTTCCCAGCTTTTTATTCCAATAGAACAATCATCTGCGCTAGCTTGGGAGCTTGTTTCGCCGTTGAAACCAGCTCCTATTTTATAACTTTTTTTTTTATTTTAATTGACTTAGAAAAACTTAGGTTAGAAGCGGCAATTTAAATTTTTTTAAGCGTAATTTGCTTTCTTTTTGTACGCTTTGTACTCTAACCAAATCTGAACAAGATTGCTTCAACCGTTAAGTACAAGAAGGTTTAAAAAAATTGTTTTTGAAAATGCTTTTATGCGTTATATCTCAAAAAAATTTAAAATTCCCTATAATTTTCCTTAAAATTTTGGATAATTTCAGATAAGTAAAAAAGAACAATCTATTTTTTTTCAAAGTTTTCGTGGGGCGCTCAAATTTGGTACGCAATATCCTTGCTTAAATGTATTGAAATAGGCATTTAAAAAAAATTGAAAACGCCCCCATGAGGGCGTGGTCGTATTTCATTTTCAGTTTAATAAAAGATTTTTGTATGCAATATTTTTGCTTGCAATCAAGAAAAATTAACAAATTTCTGTATATGTAAATACTTTAAACTTGTTTGAAAAATTTTCAACACACCATCTTTTGGGGGCGAACCTACTTGAATAAAAACTTAAGTTTTGATATAAAAATGTACTTAGCGCAATCAAATCTTATACGGACAATATATTTAGCAAAAACTAAAATTTTTCCTACATTGTCATTTTTGACATTTGGAGCTTGACAGGGGTAGGGTATTCGCCTAAGCGGGTTGTATCCCGCCCAATAGGTTTTTTTTTCGATTTGGGGTAAATTTTCCTAGAAATTGGATTTTTAAAGATCTAACATGCTAAAATAGGGCATGGTCTTGCCGTAATAAAGTATTCTTACCAATAATGCTCTGCACCAAAATTTGAGTTCCTACACCTCATCTTACTTGACCAAAAGACATTTTGAAAGAAAATGTGAAATAGAGGTTGTCGCACATTGAAGTCAGTAGTGGACGTGGGCGACACGGCGCATTAAATCAATTTTCACATTTTGTCGGTGCAACAGAAGAACCAAGCCGTGCACCAAGATTCAGCTCTCTAGCTTTATTTTGAAGACCTAAAACCTTCACACACAAAGACGGGCGGACATGGCTTAATCAATTCACCTCTCGGTCTTAATTATATCTCTAAAAGGACATAGGGGTTTACCGTGATTATTTCACTCTGGTCTACCGTGATATTACTGGAGAGATATAAAAGTCAAACCAAATCCGTTTCAGAAGAATGCCTTCGGAAATAGGCTTAGAGGAAAAAACCACATAAGCCTCATGCCATGCGGATTAGGGAACTCAAACTCGCACTTATATGAGAACATGAATTCTTTATATCGTGTATGGTGAATGTGAAGTAGATAAAAATTAGGTATCCTCTTCTTTCAATGAATATGAAGTACTGTCTACTCAAGCACAAATTTCAAAATCTCCGAAATTGAGCAAACCTTATATGCCTTGTACTTGTACCATGATTTGCTCTTATTTCTGCACATTTAAGTAGTGGTGTGTATCCAAAACATAAAAACACCACCGAACGAAGGGATGAAATAAACGCATAGGTACTCTGAGTTTCAAATATGTACATAAACAGGTCACTGTTTACCCTCAGACAGGTATCAAGCTACAGCTTCAGTAGTTAGCCTTAGATAGGTTAGGTTAGGTATACCAATGTTCGGTAGCTTAAGAAAACCTTTGTTCAATTTATCTTCAGGCAGTGTTCCCTTCTGCTTTGTTAATACCGATCAACGCACAGTGTAAGGAAGAAGCATAACTGATAACAATATACCTATGGTAATTCGTATATGTTTATGGCTATACGAAATTTCAGAAACAAAAAACACAGATTGTGTCACTACTTAATATTTATGAATGTACCTATATATATGTACCTACATCACTAAATGCATGAAAAGCCTATAGACGCAGTAAGTATTTTTAAATCTGTATCTCTTTGTTTGCAAACTAAACAAAGACGTGCCGGTACACTGTTGACCCATGTTATACGAGAACCTATCTGTAAATATTTTATGAGTCGCAAATAAAAGTATTTTCCACAAACACGCGAATATGAAGAGCGTAGGTAGATATAATAGAACTCTAATGAACTTAATTTGAAAATAATCCTTCTAAGTAGGTAGAGTATACTAAGTATGTAATTTCGCCAAAAATGTTTTCTTGTGTATAGATAGTAAAATTTAAGCCGTATCAAAGTCTACAGGTGCTCAAAATCGAGTAAATAAAGAACAAAGGCATAGTACCTACCTTCCTCTGAATAAACAAATGACTTACCTTAGTAATCAAGTGAAATAAAATAAAATAAGAATTTAAAACAGCTATAAAGCTAGTCTACAGCAATATTATTTTTATTAGAAATTAAATGACTGCAGCACTAGGAGATAACAAAATACGTTTAAGTTAAATAAATAGGTACCAAACTGATCACTCGACAATCAAACTTCACTAGAAATTAAACAAAGCCCAAGTCAGTTCAAGTCGGCGGGCGATGTCAAGTCAACTGGCTTCTTTTCTTCACAGATAAGTTAAGTACTCTTGTCGTAACTCTCTCACATCACAGCTGATCATGGATCTTCATAATGTTATCTACTATACTGCAACAAACCTACAAGCTACACAACCTATACAAAATGTTTGTATCTGCGCAGCAGCTGCGCACGGTTCTTACCTGTTACAGTGTTAGTTTGTTTATTAAATCAGTGCATAAGGAATTCAGCAAACAAGTGCTGTCGTTGTATCTTTTTGGAACTAGCATTTACAATCGAATGGAGCGCGTTCATTTGGCTCTGTGTGTAATAATAGTAGTTGCGTTGCGGTTGCGTATTATTTTATACTAGTAAAGAAGCCTGTCGTACGACAGGAACAACGCAGCTCACATCGATTAAAATAAAAAATAAAAAATTGCCGTGGGCCCAACCCAACATTATGCGACCCGACCACTTTCGAGCTACCTAGTCATATAAATTGGACCTGCAAATAGCGCATGGAATACCTATGCACATAGCACTTTATTGTAGGGGAACTTTATATTTTTTATTTTTAACTTTTTACTTTTATCTTATAATTATATTATAAGATAAAAGTAAAATTATTCATTAATGGAGCTTCTTCCATAAAGGTGTATTATTATTCACCTTTATCGAAGAAGCTCCATTATCGGTATTAACCAGTGAGTAAGTGCTACAGTGTGTACGCAGAAGTTACAGTCCGTAAAACGGACCGTTGAATACCCCATCCTATCCCACATTGTAAAATGCTGATGACATAGTTATTTTTTGACATTTTATAAGTTATGCAAACTTCGAAAAGGGGCGTGGTCCAACCGCCCCTAATGAGGAACCACATATATATACAAGTTACACTTAAATGTACGTAAAAATGCAATTTTTTGGTCCAAATTCAATATTTTTGAAAAATCGACCCTTAAAAGGGGGCGTGGCTAAAAACTTTATTTGAACGAAATCTGGACTGAATTCTCGTTTACCTAACCTGCAACTTTTTTGTTTCATGCTTTCCTAAATTAGGCTCAAGGCTAGTCGAAATTAAGTTTTTCAGGCAAATTTTAGGTTTTTCTTCAATTCTGCCTCCAAATATGGCAGTGGCCCAAAGTCTTGTATGAACAAAATGTAGAACTAAGTGTTTTCTACATAAAGTATTAAGCAAATTTTTTTCAATTTCGAGCAAAAATATTGAGTAAACTGCATTTGAAAATTTACTCTTAAAATAGATGCCACGCCCACTAAAGGAGGTTAACCGATTAAATTTTTCTTTTTTGTGTCTTACATTTGTCAGGAGATGCTAAATGTTAAATTTCAGCCTTTTAGACCGTCTTACAGTTTAAAAATTCTGGAGGTAGTTGCACATTAAGACCGATTGTGGGCGTGTCTTTGGGCGGATTTCAAAAATTTTTACACTTGTACTGATGACTACATGACGCATCATGCAAAGCAGTATCAGCACCCTAGCTCAAAATTTAAGGCCTAAAAACATGTGACATACAGACGGACGGACGGACATGGCTCATTCGATTCAGAATTCGGTCTCGATCATATGCCCTTAACGTCCTGGGGGTCTAGCATTATTATTTCACCGTGTTTCAAACTATGTGACAACTTTAATATACCTCCTATCCTATGGGATGGGGTATAAAAAGTAGAAGAATATAATTTTTCGGTACTATATACCAGTGTTCCTAACCTGGTGAACCCAAAGAATTCTTGAGGAAGTGGACAGGATCTGCAAGAATCCTTTATAAAGGCGGTACTACCAGGCCAGGTACTCTAATGAACTCCTAAGTAATACTGTAATGAGCTGGAGAGATCCTTTATATAGGGGAAGCATGTAATTTTTCGGTTCTTCCAGGCCAGGAACTCCAATGAACCCAAGTAATACTGGAATGAGCCCAAAGAATTTTTGAGGAAGTGGGCAGGAGCTGGAGAGATCCTTTATAAACGGGAAGCATATCATTTTTCGGTTCTACCAGGCCAGGAACTCTAATGAACCGAAGTAATACTGTAATGAGCCCAAAGAATTCTGGAGAAAGTGGGCAGGAGCTGGAGAGATCCTTTATAAAGGGGAAGCATATCATTTTTCGGTTCTACCAGGCCAGGATCTTCAATGAACCCAAGTAATACTGTATTGAACCCAAAGAATTCTGGTGGAAGTGGGCAGGAGCTGGAGAGATCCTTTAAAAAGGGGAAGCATATCATTTTTTGGTACTAGCAGGTAAGGAACACTCATGAACGCAAGGAATACTGCAATGAACCCAAGAAATACTTCAATGAGTCTAAGGAATTCTGAGGGAAGTAGGCAGGAGCTGGAGGAATCCTTTATAAAGGTGAAAGGAGTCAATTTTCCGGTACTAACGGGGTTAGGAACACGAATGAACCCAAATAATACTGCAATGAACCCAAGGAATACTCCAATGAGCACATGGAATTCTGGGGAAGGTGGGCAGGAGCTGAAGGGATCCTTTATAAAGGGGAAGCATATCATTTTTCGGTTCTACCCGGCCATGAACTCCAATGAACCCAAGGAATACTCCAAGGTGCCCAAGGTATTCTGGAAGAAGTGGGCAGGAGCTGGAGGAATCTTAAATTCTGGAGGAAGTGGGCAGGAGTTAGAGGAATCCTTTAAAGGTGAAGCATTCCATTTTTCGGTACTAACACGTTATAAACTCCAATGAACCCAAAGAAATAAAAACATTGCAGAATTTATTTAAAAAAAAAAAATTGACTGCCCCTCGACGCGATTTGAACTCCGAAGCAGCGAAACGCGAGCTGCACTCTCTCAGTTTTTCAGTTTTATATGCTTTTTATTTAAGTAATTCAGTAGTTCTTAAATGCTAGACAAAAATGCTTAAAACTAGCTTAATTAACTTAACTATCTTAACATAACTTACTGGCCCTTCGCGGGCGCTCTAAGCTAAACTTATTTCTTAAAAACTATGTCTTTCGACCTATTGTAACCTTCATTGCAATACAAAATATAAAATAACAAAGTTAAGACTAGTTTTTGTTTTAAAAAAACTTAGTGGCCAAATATTATTTTTTCTTTAAATATAAAACTTAAAGCTACCTTAAGATAAAAATATAACACTTAACCTAACTTAACTAATTGCGTAGTTAAATACGCATCTTTTTTTTTATTCAGTTCTGTGATTTTTATGTTTTTTTTGGGTGTTTTGTTTATTTTTGTTTTTTTTATCTAAATAAAATCTTTAAACTATCTTAAGCTAGCTGAACTCTCTCCCAGTGAGCTACCGAGTCACACGACTTGGACTTGTGGCATTTGGCGACTGTACGTGACATACTTGCGCACATAGCGCTTTATTATATAGATGATCAGTAGCTGTGCCTGTGCGCACTGTCAAGTAGGAGCTACGCTTGACACATAAAACTATGAGAACTCACCCAACAGCAAGAGATCAATTTTAAATAATCACTAACAATTTTGTAATATAGAAACAGTCATCGGCACAATTATTAGCATCGACAAATCAAACTAGCAAAGCGATAAAATTTGTTCTTTTCGTTTAATCTATTAATATTATGTGTTTAGGTACTTTTTTTTATTTTAACCCTTAACCCCGGTATCTTTAAAGATACAACCACTCCATTTTTTTTTCTCCAACAATTCTCACTTTTTTCTTGTGAAGTTTGGGTTGTTTTATTCTTCAACTCAAATCCTACTATATTAAAAAATTCAATCTGCAGACTTCGCAATTTAGAAGGTGCAATTTAGAATTCGCAATCGCGAATGTGGAATGCTCTCCCACGGTCAATCTTTCCTGCGCAATACAACTTGCAACTGTTCAAAACAAGAGTGCACCGGTACCTCTCCTCCTTTTCCTCTTCTTTTAATCCTTTCCGCTCGTGAGATGTGTTACATTAAAAAGGGTATCCAATCCCTTATATTCGCGAGTGCATTATAAAAAAAAACATGAAATATAATTTCAAAAAAATTAAAATTTAAAAAAAAATGTAGTACCTACTCAAATTTCGTTTTCCTTGGCACAAGTTTTACTAAAATTTGTGATAATTTTTTTGTGTACATTTTTCAGTACTTATAGAATATTTGAAAAAAGTAGCAAACAAGTGAGTAAGTCCAAGTGTTTGTCTGTGACAAACTTCTATATACCCGATCCTATATACCATGTAACACCAAATCTTAAAGTTTCTTGGCCTGAATTCATATATGTACTATGGGCATTAAAATTAATATCAATTAATTGTAATTTCGTCAGAATCATGAGAAAATACGGCTTAAACGATTCTCCTGACGGTCTCATTCATATCCCTTAAAGGTCTTAGGGGTCTACGGTGATTATTTCACCGCGTTGCAAACTATACAGCAAACTTAATATACCCTGAGTCGGGTATAAAAAGGGAATGTTAGTATTAAGAAAAAATTAGTTTTGCTAAATACAAAGTTTTGAGCTTCGTCCATTTTTAGGGGGTGTTTTTAGAAAAAAAAAAAAACGGTTTTACAATAATGAAATTACAATAAATTTTACAATAAATTTACAAATTATGCATCGGGGCAAAAAAATTTAAGATTGGGTGTTACACGGTATATAGGTTCGGGTATATAGAAGTTTGTCACAGAGTAACTCTTGCACATACTTACTTTTTTCTTGTTGCAGATAATGAATTTTGTTTTTTTTTCTTCAAAAATTAGGGCTTCACCCTTTAATCAGCAAAAAACCAAGTAAGTGCTAGAGTGTGGACGCAGAAGTAACATAAACGGACAGTTGAAAACCGCATCCAATCCCACATTGTAAATTATTGCTATTTACGTTATTTTTTGTCGATTTGTAGTTATCTTATACCTTGAAAAGGGGCGTGGTCTAACAGCCCTTACTATAAACTATTAATATTAGCATATATATATCCAAGTTTCGCTGAAATGTAAGCAAAAAATGTAAGCAAAACATTCAATATTTTCGTGAATTCGACTTCTTAAAGGTGGCTTGTCTAAAAATTTTGCAAGAGTGAAATCTAAACCGGTATCTCGTTTGCCCAAAATTCTTATTTTTATTTATTATTCTTTCATAAATTAAGCTTAAAACCTGTCGCAATTGCGTTTTTATGGTAAATTCAAGGCTTTTCATCAATTCTGCCTCTAAGTGTGGACTGGCCGAAACTCTTCTATAAATAAGATGTAGAAGCAAGTGTTATCTACATAGAAAATTATGAAAAAAATTTTTTTAATTTGGAACAAAAGTATTGAATAGAATTCATTTGAAAATTTATCCTTAAAAATCATAGATGCCACGCCCACTGGAAGAGGTTTACCAATTTAATTTTTCTCTTCTATGTCTTACATTCATTAGAAGATACAAAATGTCAAATTTCAGATTCTTAAGGATTCTTTCAGTTTTGAAAGATCTGTGTAGTTGCACATTTAGGCCGATTGTGAACGTGTCTGTTGGCGGATTTAAAAAAATGTTAACACTGCTTCGCATAACTTAATAACTCAAAATGTAAGGCCTAAACACATGTGACATATCTACAGACGGACGGACATGGCTTATTAAGACCCTTAGGTTTTGGGGGTCTACCATTATTATTTGACCGTGTTACAAACTATGTGACAAACTTCATATGCCTCCTATCCTATGGGATAGGGCATAAAAATACCCCTTAAAAAGCACACGCCAAGGACAAAAGCAAAAATTGCGTTCAGGGGTCACAGGTAAATGACGGTGATTGTATTAAGCGCGCATATGAACAATTTAACTATTAAACTTTTAAATCATAAATATATTTTGAGCGCTAATGATGCAGATTATAACGAGCAGGAATATAAGGAAATGGTAGAGTTTTCTGATAGAAGTTGAAATTTAATTCAATAACAGAAAACTCTGATCATTGAACTCTTATCTAGATATGGGTGATTTTATTAGCTTAAGGGTATCTTGGTTAATTTTAATAAAAAGGACCAGCAACTCGTGATTTGCAACCCAAAAAAATTATAAAAGTGGAAATTCTATCCCGTTAGCTCTTAAAATGACCAAACTCATATTTCGGAGTAGTATCAACCCTATTAACTTATTAACCGAAGGGTTAATTTTTTTTATATATTATTGTTCAATGTTTCAAACGCAGAGTCAGAGCAGTTTTTACGCAAAATGTTTGTCAAAAATTGTAAATGTAGAAAAATCTCACTTTTAGGGGATTTTGCAGCCCTTGATTTAACCGGAATGTTTAATTTTTTATAAAAAACTACTTGATATTCAAATTCAAGGTTAGTTAAACCATGTTTTTGACTTCAATTAATACTCGTAGCGCGAATAAAACAAAAGCACACCCTTTTCAGGGGTATTTTTGACTGATTTAAAGGTGAAGCCCCAGATTTTCTAGAAAAAAAATTAGTGATCAGCGACGCAAACAACCTATAGGTGGTCGGAAAGTCTACAACACCCTCCCCCCGGAAGGTACAAAACCATCCGGGGGTATATAGGAATGTCCAGGAACAGGGCAAACTACTTCAATTCCTTTTGTATTTCTAGGAGCTTCACAGGAAATCCAAAAGGATAGCATTCCATCACATACTAAACGAACTTTGGTCAGAATCGCCTCAAATTTAGTATTCTCTATTCTTATACCCCATCCCATAGGATAGGAGGTATATTAAGTTTGTCACATAGCTTGTAGCATGGTGAAATAATAATGGTAGACCTCCAAGACCTTAAGGGCATATGATCGAGACCGAATTCTGAATCGAATGAGCCATGTCCGTCCGTCCGTCTGTCTGTACGTCACATGTTTTTGGGCCTTAAATTTTGAGCTAGGGTGCTGAAACTTCGTACTTAAGGTCCACCAGTACAAGTGTAAACATTTTTGAGATTCGCCCAAAGACACACCCACAATCGGTCTAAATGTGCAACTACCTTCAGAGTTTTCAAAACTGCAAGACGTTCTAAAAGGCTGAAATTTGACATTTAGCATCTCCTAATGAATGTTAGACACAAAAAGGGCAAATTTAATTGGTAAACCTCCTTTAGTGGGCGTGGCATCTATTTTAAGGGTAAATTTTGAAATGCATTTTACTCAATATTTTTGCTGAGTATAAATTATGTTGAAAAAAAAAATTGCTTAATATTTTATGTAGAAAACGCTCAGTTCCACATTTTGTTTATACAAGACTTTGGGCCACGCCCCACATTTGGAGGCAGAATTGAAGAAAAACCTAAAATTTTCCAGAAAAACTTGATTTCGACTGGCCTAGAGCCTAATTTAGGAAAGCGTGAAACAAAAAAAGTAGCAGGTTAGGTAAACGAGACTTCAGTCAAGATTTCGTTCGCATGAAGTTTTTACCACGCCCCCTTCTAGGGGTCGATTTTTCAAAAATATTGAATTTGAACCAAAAAATTGCATTTTTACGTACTTTTAAGTGTAACTTGGAAATGTCTGTGGAAATATCTTATAATTAATAGTTTGTAATTAGGGGCGGTAGTGGGGTGCCGTGGCGTAGTGGTTAGTGTGTGTGCTTACTACGCCGGAGGTCTGGGTTCGAATCCTGCCATCGTCACCTGAAAAAAAAGACTTGTTCTTTTTCACGGTCCCCACCTCCGCGAGGGTCTGACAAGCCCTCCGAGAGTATCATTTGTCTTGAAAAACTTCTCAAAGTGCCGTTCGGATTCGGCGAAAAATTGTAGGTCCCCTTGTATGTAAAGAAATTAACACACCAGCATACATTGTTGAGAAGTTGGCCTTGGTTCACCTCGAGCTGTTGCGCCACTCTTTTTTTTTTTTATTATTAGGGGCGGTTGGACCACGCCCCTTTTCGAAGTTTGCATTACTTATAAAATGTCAAAAAATAACTCTGCCACCAGCATTTTACAATGTGGGATAGGATGGGGTATTCAACGGTTCGTTTTACGGACTGTAACTTCTGCGTACACTCTGTAGCACTTACTCACTGGTTAAGTCATGTGGTTGACGGCAGATGCAATTTCAATTCAAATGCAAATCTAACCAAGTAAAAGCATTTTTAAAGTATTTTACTTGGTTAGATTTGCATTTGAATTACCTTAGACAATACCAAAATTGAAAAGAAGTCAACTATAAGTAAGCCTCTTGATCGGGTAGGTACTTTCCGTAAAATAATATTCTTTTGACAGTCAAGCCTATAAGCCTATATATGGCAAGCCTATGAAAGGCTTTGGCTCTTAACTTGTGAACACGGGTTTATATAACAACATTTTTTTATCCCATAGGATAGGAGGCATATTAAGTCCGATTAATGGATTGATTTGATTCATGAACATAAGTAAATAATAACCGTAGTGCCGTTGACGATAAACCAGTTTACGTTGACGTAAACCCCGAGGCGTTAAGGGCATATGATCGAGACCGAATTATAAGTCAAATGAGCCATGTTCGTCCGTCGGTAGTTTTTTCCCTTGCAATTTTGATCTTGAAACTTGATATTTGTTCTTTCTATGTTCCGAAGCAGTACAAGTGGTAACATTTTTGAAATCCACCCACTGACATGCCCACTTTATTTAAGCACAAAAAATCAAAGTTGTCGTAAGAAGCTGAAATTTGGTATGCAATGTCCTCGCTTAAGTGTGTTGTCATTGACATTTCAAAAAACAAAACGAAAGCGCCCCTGGTGGGCGTGGTCATATTTAATTTGCATTCTTATAAACTGTTTTTATTTGATATATTTACTTTAAATCTAAACAATACTTGCACTTGCAAGTACTTGCAATGAACTAATTTTTGCCCAGCCCATTTTGGGGGCGTTTTTAGAGTTTTCTGATATAAACCAAATTTTTAATATGAAAATGCAATCAACACCTGTATACCACTTCTGATTATGAATATGAACAAAAAAAAAACGATGTTATTAAAAAGGGGTTGATGCCACGCCACTTTTTCAAGAAAGGAGATTCTTAACTGACAAATTATAAAAACAATTAACGTTAATAGAAATTCAAATTTAACAACCAAGATTTATGACGCAATTCAGAGCTTGACGGTGGTGAATTGGGATGGGGTATCCAACATTCGCCTAAGAGGATTGTAACCCTGCCTTCTACTATTTTTTATTACCCAGGGTATATTAAGTTTGCTGTATAGTTTGCAACGCACCGTAGACCCCTAAGACCTTTTAGAGATATGAATGGGATCGACAGGAGAATCGATTAAGTCATGTCCGTTCGTCCGTCCGTCCGTCGCAACGTTAGGCCTTAAATTTTAAAATATAAAGCTGAAATTTGGTGGGTTGGCTGGAAGTCCAGTCCTTTAGATCAAGTTTGAAAATTAGCTGAATCCGCCCACAGACACGCCCATAACAGGCCTGTATGTGCGACCATCTCTAATTTAAAAGTTACAGTCCGTAAAACGGACCGTTGAATATCCCATCCTATCCCACATTGTAAAATGCTGATGCCAAAGTTATTTTTTGACATCTTATAAGTAATGCAAACTTCGGTCCAACCGCCCCTAATTACAAACTATTAATTATAAGATATTTCCACAGATATTTCCAAGTTACACTTAAATGTACGTAAAAATGCAATTTTTTGGTTCAAAATTAATATTTTAGAAAAATCGACCCCTAAAAGGGGGCGTGGCTAAAAACTTTATATGAACGAAATCTGAACTAAGGTCTCGTTTACCTAACCTGCTCCTTTTTTTGTTTTATGCTTTCCTAAATTAGGCTCAAGGCCAGTCGAAATGAAGCTTTTCTGCAAAATTTTAGGTTTTTCTTCAATTCTGCCTCCAAATGTGGGCGTGGCCCAAAGTCTTATATAAACAAAATGTGGAATTAAGCGTTTTCTACATAAAATATTAAGCAATTTTTTTTCAATTTCGAGCAAAAATATTGAGTAAAAAAAAAAAAATTTGAAAATTTACTATTAAAATAAATGCCACGCCCACTAGAGGAGGTTTATCAATTAAATTTGTCTTTTTTGTGTCTTACATTCATTAGGAGATGCTTAACGTCAAATTTCAGCCTTTTAGAACGTCTTACAGTTTTGAAAACTCTGGAGGTAGTTGCACATTTAGACCGATTGTGGGCGTGTCTTTGGGCGGATTTCAAAAATTTACACTTGTACTGCTTCGCATGACGTGGACCTTAAGTACGAAGTTTCAGCACCCTAGCTCAAAATTAAAGGCCTAAACACATGTGACATACAGACGGATGGACGGCGGACGGACATGGCTCATTAGATTCAGAATTTGGTCTCGATCATATGCCCTTAAGGTCTTGGGGGTCTACCATTATTATTTTACCGTGTTACAAACTATGTGACAAACTTAATATACCTCCTATCCTATGGGATGGGGTATAAAAAATATTTTTTCCAAATTTTAGCTATGTTACAATGGCGCTAGCGCATCCATTTTTGGTATGTAACATTGCCTTGTAATTGTCTTTGAAGAAGCCAAAAACTTTTAGCCTTTGCATTAACCACGCCCCACTTTTGAAGGGATTTTAGCTTAAAATGACTGTTTTTCAATAAATATACATATATGAAATTTGACAAAAAATTCTATGACAAAAGTTGTAGATATTAGCATTTTGATGTATAAGTACTATGTTTCTCCGCCCACTTTTGTTGGCGTGGCGCTAAACAAAGTGACTTTTTTAGTTAAAAAGGCGGAGATTTAGGCCGAAATGTATGCAACCACCTAGTATAAAGCATCCAACAATTATATTGTTAGATCCCGCCCACTTTTTTTAGGCGTGGCAATTTTCTTTTTGGTATGGTCGGGCAATCTGTCGTTGATGGACTGAAGCTTTTGCATACGCACTGTTGCACTTTCCCAATTGTTTTTTTCTATTTTCAAGCGTTCTTCGTACATTAAGCAAGTCGAGCACTTATCTTACGATACTGCCTTAAAACCAATGTGAAACCAATGTGAATGCACTGACAGAAAACTTTTCTGAAATAACTCTGTTTGACCTCAAACTCTGATAAAATGGTGCAATTGAACATTCGATACTGCCTATTTATAAATAAATCCCCCGAGAGAAATTGTCTTGACACTGTTCTAGATCGGCAATAATGAACCCCCAATGGCCTGAATCTCTTTACCAATCGAATAACTGCAACGCTTATCACTAAACTTGCACGATTTTCTGTCTTCCTCTCGATTTTCTTTTGGCACCCGGATTTGATGTAGTGAGAGCAACTATATGCGAGAGCAACATCTAAGACCTTTTAGAGATGTAGATAATCTCGACCGACAGGTGAAACTATGAAGCCATATCCGTGCGTCTGTCCGTATGTGTGAAGCTTTTAATTCTTTAAAATTGAGCTAGGGCGCTCACTGGGAGTGTACCTCGGTTCTCATTTTGTACAAAGTGTAAAAAATGGTTTAATCCGCACAGGGAAAGATTAGCCCCAGGAAAATTTTGGGGGGTGGCAAATTTAAAGGACGGGAAAAAAAAATAATCCTAATTTTATGTTGCTAACATATAAAAATGTTAGTACCTACTAACTCTTATCAGTCAGACGCCTTTTCCCTGGAAATATTTTTTCCGCTTAGTAGGCAGGTACCTACATATGTTAAACATATTACAGGAAAACCATTTTTCGAAACAGAGAGATAACTTTTAACATTTACCTTTGCGTTTTTGCCACTAATTGTTCAGCGGAACAATGACGAGCGTCAAATTGAACCATTTCCCTATTTTTTTTTTTATTGAAGCGAGCCTTGTGCGGGACATGAGTTTTGATGGCATAGCATAACAACTGATCTTGCTTTCATTAAACTTTTTACTTCCATTAAACTTCATTTAACTTATTTAATGGAAGCAGGAGGAAAACACGGTGAAGAAATAATGGTAGACCCCCAAGACCTTAGGGGCATATGATCGAAACCGAATTTTGAATCGAATAAGCCATGTCTGTCCGTCCGTCTGTCTGTATGCCACACGTTCTTAAGCCTTAAATTTCAAGCTAGGATGCTGAAATTTGGTGCATAAGTTCATTGTTATCTGAAGCAGTGCAGGTGCTAACATTTTTGAAATCCGCCCACAGACACGACCACAATCGGTGCAATTGTGCAAATACCTCCAGAGCTTTAAAAACTGTCTTCAAAGCCTGTAATTTAGTACATATTATCTCCTGATTATTGTAACATACACAATATAATTAATTAATCGCTTTACGCTTATCGTGATTTTTTCAAATGCATTTAATTCATACGATGTAGAAAACACTTAGGTAGTTCTACATTTTGTTCACACAAGACTTTGGGCAACGCCCACATTTGAAGGCAGAGTTGAAGAAAAGCCTAAAAAAAGTAATTTCGATTGGCCTTAAGTCTAAATTTATAGGAAACATAAAAAAATTATCAGGCAAGGTAAACGAGACTTCATTTCAGATTTCGTTTATACAAAGTTTTTACCCACGCCTCCTTTTAGGGGTCGATTTTTCAAAAATATTGAATTGAAACCAAAAAATTGCATTTTTACGTACATTTAATATTGACAGTGAGTTATAAGGGGCTTTCAAACCATGCCCCTTTTCGTAGTTTGCACTAAGGAAGGGGTATTCAACGGTTCGTTTTGCGGACTATAACTTCTGCGTACACAATGTAGCACTTACTCGCTGGTTTTTCATAAAAATTTTAGATAAGTCCTTTTAATAGCAATAGACACACACATTGACATAATTAACACTTACTTTCGTTATTTGCGATTATCACAGAGATAATACTTCGGTTGAGGTAAAAATATAAAAACGATTGGTTACATATAGACATTTATAGTTTATTTATTATTTTCTTCCTTTTTATGATTGCAATGACTGTCATGCCATTTTATTTTACAGTTAGCCTACCATGAATATTATAATTGTAGACACTCACGTACAGTAGTAATGTTATTTCCTTATACATTTATAATTTTTCTTTGTATACACGTGTTTACTGTATGTACTTTAAATTACATAATTTATTTTTTATATTTTTGTTGCATTATGCACTTTTAGGTACCCAATTATTTTATTTCTTTTGATAAATTTATGTATGTATGTGTGTATATAGGTATATTTTAATTTTACATAAAAATATGAATATTTATTGTAATTTTTACTTTCGTTGAAGTTATACTCTTTTTTTATGTTTTTACATTCACTATAAATATTTTATCAATGTGATTTATGATCTTTTTTTTGTATTTTATTTATTTGTACAAATATAAAAATATAACAAGAGCATTTTTGTAGCTTTTTTTCTTATACAACTTATATATTTTTGTCCTAAATTCATTTTTATTCATAAATTTTCTTATTATCATGTTTCAGTGTAAATTAGAGGAAGTTATAGTAAAAAAATATACTTCGTACAGTAAGACATGCTTCCATTTTTTAGTTTTTATAAGAAATAATTAGAATTTAGTTTTCGTTTTTTTTTGTCTTATAAAAAAAATGTTTTGATTCAATAAAGGAAACTAAAATAAAATAAAGTTAGTTTCTTAGAATTATCATAGTTTATATAGCGTTTAGAGCTAGATATTTTGAGCTTAGTAAAAATATGTTAAATATGTGCGTTAGATTTGTTCTGATTTTTTAAATAATTCATAATCCTTCTTTATGTGTACAACACGTTTTGTATAACTCAACAAATTTTTATACAGTACTTCGGATTGTTTGTTAATGTTCTTAAAAATAAATATCACAAACGAATAATTTTAATACTAACAAATGGGCTTAAATTTCTTTCCATTAAATAAACTAAAATCGGGACATTTAACAAAAAAAAAAAAAAATTGCGCAAGAAACTTTGACTTCAATACATATATGATTTTTGATATTGCGAAACTTGAGATTTTTTAACATATTATTTTTTTCGTCGATAAAGCATAACGCGACTTTGCCAGATCGTTCTTTTCCCCTTTTTCTAAAACTTAAAGGATATGTGCAAGAATACTAATTTTTGTAACAGAGAAACAATAAGAAATTATGTTGTAGTGCAAGCCAATATGAGAGAGAAAATAGAGAGTTCTCTTAAAGAGAATGAGAACAATTTTTGATTCGGAAGTTCTATAAAATTTGAGACATTCGTCAGCTGATTAAATTGATATTTTCCATGGCTTAATTTTCTTACCTGTTACTGTAGTCTGTCCACAATAAACAGGGTATAACATTCACAATCTATTTTCCCATTGAAGCTTTAAAAAGCATTGTCAAAACTCTTAAACTCTTTGAATAGAATAACAGAAAGCTCCGAAGGAATGTGGGTCAAGCCAATGAGTGTGGGGCCGGGGGTTGATTTAGAGCGCACACACAACACACAAGGCCAATCACTCTACCTTCGGCTGTATAGTATGTATATTGGTCACGCATGGACGTGACGCAAAATTTATCAGTTTGTCTAAAATTTTCAGGGGCAAATTGCGTATTTTTTTTATTTATTCATCGTTGCATACTTAGGGCTAGTTTTTTAGTGCTGATTTAAGCCCGGCTGAAGCCAAGATCGTTAACAAAATAGAAATCTGGAGTTAATCCAACGAGAAGTTTGTCAGTGAAGAGACAACTCCCTTATCAAAATTTTCGGCTTTCGAAATTGACTCTCTCAATCTCACTTTACATGAGACAGGAGAAGAAGTTCGAGTTGTTCTCAGATGTGATATTTCAGAGAAACACGGCACATTTCACACAGAAAAAGCATTCCAAGAGGTTTATGCTGTTCTCCAGAGTATGTGCGGGACTAACTCGTCAAATTTGACGAGTTAAGCCGAGATTAACCCCAGATCTAAGTTCACCAAAAAACTCATTTCTGGGGTTAATCGTTAATCTCAGTTTAATTCCGAAACTCGGATGATCTCGTACTGAATAAATGGCCCTTAGAGAACGTAGTGATCACATTAGCACCTCATAAGCGCTGTGCATACTGAATAAGTATATTAAAATTGTTTTACAGCTAATTTTTTTAACAACCGATTTTTTAGTCATTTCACCTAACAATTAAATTTTGCTGTATCTACCATAAAGGTGAGATTTTCATTTAAAATAATTTCATTGATCCCATAATACTTTTATAAATAATCCAACTTTGCCTCGAAATGAGACGTATCTATAGCTAAATGAAACAATAAAAAACAAAACATGAAACAAATATGAACATTTTTAGGCGTAATTAAGCGTTGGTTATGCTCAAAAAAAAACTGAGTTAATCGAACCTTAAAGGTCCTACCTATTTATCATATTATACACAAACTCCTAACTATTTCCGAATACAACAACAACATTTTCGAATGAAGAAAACACAAATAAGATTTATATGAATTTTTTCAATTAGGTAGATAGGTACCATAAAAATTTAAACAAAAAAAGTCAACAAGAAAATTACTTCCAATAACAAGAAAAATCTGTTGCTGTATTCTTCATCCCAAATTCTATCAAAAGTTAAAAAAATATATCAACCAAAAGGTAAAAAAAAATCAATTATTAATACAAGAAGAGACATTTTTGTAATTAGTCACTTTAAATTAATATCATGCAAAAATGCATTGATAAAAAATATATACACCAAAATAGATTATTGTGTATTGGGAAATTTACTACCGTTTAGCAAAAGCCTTACTTCTCAATTTAGCATTTTAAGAATTCGACTTTTGTTTCCTAATTATGTTATATTTCCTTCCAAACATACTTGTTAGGTTTATGTCTAGAGGTTACTAAGATTTGCCTTGTATGCAAAATAGACCACAAATTGTGTTTCTTATGCACGTTTGCATAATACGCATAAATATTAATTCCCCTTATAACTTAAGTTAAACTTATCCGTTACGTGAAACAAAATAATTTTTCATTTGCTCAAAATTAATTTAAGTTTAACATTGGCAGCTGTCATTTGTCTTGGAAAAAAAAAATATTTCGACAAACTATTCGGGCAAACTATTAGCTAAGGGAGTTCCACTGTTTTCCTTAAATATTTACGACCTATTATTTCTGGGGTTTTAAGGTAGACGGGAGCAATTTTTTCATTATCCTGACATTTTTTTTCAGGTATGTAGAACTAAGTCTTATTCTGGAACTTAGAAAAATAAAGCAAGCTATGATGATTAAAGAGTATCCGCAAACGGGCATTAGTTCCACAAATTCACAAAAAAGTAAAAATGGGGAGCAGGTCTCCCCCTTTTCCCCCCTATACATGGTACGTACCTACGTTTTCACGTATGCGCACTTGTGTATATTAGGTTATTTGATGTGTTATGTAAGACTGCATCATTGAAAAATCAAATAAAAGTTTAAAAACATGAGAATTTAATGTTCCCCAGAAAAAAAAATCACAAAGTATTTCACATCCTGCCACATCTTTCTCACCACATATTTTAAGTGTGTCGCGTCACACTCACACACAGTGTAAAGTCCCCAAATTCGAGACTTCTAAATACCCGACTCTATTTACCCAGCGACACCAAGTCTTAAAGTTCTTGGTCTCAATGTATTTACTCGAAATCAATTATGTATATATGCCACGCCCTAAAAAGTGGGCGTGGACTAAGAAGAAAATATTTTATACTTATTTCGTTAGGATAGTAATAAAATGTGTTTAAAAGGGTAATTTAAGCCAAAAAAAACAGTTTTTTTTTTCTAAAACGCCCCCTTTATTTAGGCAGAGCTTAAAACATTGTTTGTTTTTTGTTTTTGTTTTGTTTTTTATGGAACAAACTTAGACATTGCTTGTACCTTTAATATTTGTCACGCAATATTTGTTCGGTTTTAGGTGAATTTTCAGAGAAATCAAGATTTAACGATATAACACTGCAAAAGTGGGCATGACCGATGGTGTAGGCGGTTAAATTTTCGTCATATTCGTTTTTTTAAGAATAGTGATTTTTTTAGTTAAAAAGCGGGGTTCAGACCAAAATATGAATAAGGCAAGTTAAAAAAATGGCTCGTCATTGGAACGCTTAGAGCTCGAATTTAAACAGACTATATTGGTATTGGTTCATGTCTTATTTTCTACTTTATTTAAATTTACTAAATCTAAGTCATTCTTACTGTAAAAAGTTATTATTTAATTCAAATAGTAATAAATCAAGCTTTATTAAAATGATAAACTTGTTTCCGTAAATCTAAGTAATTCATTTTAGAAGAGCAACGAACTCAAAACTTTCCTTAATGGGGCTTGTTACTGGGGGTATTACGCGATCTGCACATCATTAGAAAAATAAAAAAATAAGAACGCTTCCTAAGTTATTAAAAGGAGTTATGAAAAAATAAAAATATTAAATTTTCTCAGGCATGTATGAATATATTTTTAAAAAATCGCTAATAGTTTGAGTTTCGCACTCAGAATTATAAGTGTTATTTGTCAGGTGATTAACATATACATAGACTAGTGCGTTTCAATTATTTAGCACACTATTATTTGAATACATATACATAGAAAGCTTTTTCTTTTCATTTTGTGTTTTATGTTTTTTATAATCATGAAAACCATTTCAATATGAGGCTATCACAAAATAGAAAATTGTGAATTCCAATTTGCGTTTTTTTAGCTATACGCAAAAGAATATTTTCTCGCAGATTTCTCATGTGATAAAATAATACTTAGTAAAAATATTTCATGCTTACACACAAGGGTGTATGTTTTTTTTTTATTGTGGCTTGGGTTCATGAAAGGTGTGTAGTATTTTTGTCGTTTATGTGGATGCATTGGGCTCTAGTTTTGCAGCAAAATATCAAAACATCATAGACTTTCAGTACATCAAGCTTAGACTAGACAATGCAAATTTAGTATTAAATTTGTATACAATAATATTTCAATTAAAATAAAGTTTCCTAAGCTCAAGGCATCAAAATACATTTATAATGTCCTAGTTAGTTTTTTTTTAACATTACTTTTCTGGCAAGCGCATAAAATAGTGATAATTATTTTCTTTTAATTTCGTTGATTTTTTTTATTTTGCTGACATTTCTGACAGTTGAAAAATTATTGAATCTTGTATTGAAAAGAATGGATTTTAAAATCCAGCAAAAGCAATTCGATACACAAAGTTATTGTATATCTTCAAATTTACTTTTAAGTTAACATATTCAAATATTTATAGATAACTTTACATATGAATATGTATAAACATATGTATATGCTTATTAATATAACATTAAACACTAAATGCATATTATCTTTACTTTATTTGTAGTTCAAATAAGTATTCAAATAAATATTTTATTTTTATTTAGAAAATATTTAAAACAATTCCGTTTGCACTTTTTTTTATGTAGGTAGGTATTAAGAGAACTTGCTTTAATATAAGCACAGAAGTAACATAAAAATTGTGTTGTGAAGAAAAAGGTTTGTTCAATAACACACAGAGTATAGGTAAGGGTATGTATATGTGTACTAAGAAATTGTAAGAAAATCCGGGAAAAAAATATGTACGTATGTAGGTATAAGCAATGTTCAAAAGTTGTATAAAAAATAATCTGTTATTAAATAACTATAGATAATGACGAAAGTTTCTTTTCTTTGCATTAATTCAAAGCAAGACATTAATTCAACTTTCACGTGCTTTTACCGTCAAAGCAGCAGTGGACATTTTTGTTTATCTAAATATTGACCTCAAACGAAACGGTCATTGGAATTGAAAACTGACATTTCTTATAGTAAAAACTAGACGGTAACTATAGAAAAATTTAAAGTTTTGATTGTTCTGCTTTATGTGATAAAAAAAAATGTTTTACGCGTCATAAACGACATTTAAAATTTATTTTCGGTGGAATGGAATCTAAAGCCCAGTAAAAACTCTAATAAGACTAAGTGAGTAAGTGCAAGAGTTCGACTGCAACCAACTTCTAAATAGGTACTGGAGTTGGAGAGAACTTCCTACAGCACTGCATTACAATCGATACTTTTCACTATCGAAAACAATCAATAGGTTTTTTCAACTATCGAAAGTTGTATCTTAAGCCGTTTTATCACAAGGAACAGAAACAGGAACAGAAACAGAATTTCATACATTAAAAACGCAAAAAGCATTCAGCGAATTTAGGTTTCAGTTGCTAATGTATGAGATTCTGTTTTACGTGTCTTGGCTTTTACATTGGCGTTTACAATGCGGCTTTAAATGTAAAAATAAACAAAATTTTGACTTACTGCTTGTTTCACGAACGGAACGTTGGTAGCCGCATATTATTTGAAAAACAAACAGAGCTAATAAGCCATCACTGTTAAAATAATTTTGAAGTTCTATTTCGAGGTTTCTATTCTGTGTTCATTTGAATTAGCTACGTAAACACAGAAATGGCTTTTAGCTGTGTAAAATACGGGTTTATTTAACAGGGTTCCATGTAGTGTTGAACCTGGTTTGAAATGTATGAAAACGCAGGTTGAGTGTATTGGGCAATTTTTATATTCAGGACAATGTTTTTAATGCAACTTAGAATCGCTTTAAGGTAAACAGTGACTTAAAGCTTTTGGCTGAATGTGTAAAAAAATTATTAATGTATTCCTGCATCATCTGTTGAGTCAGACCGGACTTTTACTGTGGCGAAGCAGGTAATTAGAAAAAAAACTTTTAAAATTAAAGCAAAAAAATGTTTAGGTAGATATACGTTTTTTTTTTACAAAAACCATCCACCGTCAACCATATTGACCACATTGCACTCTTTTATTGACGCAAGGCACTCTTCCAGTATCATTGATGTCCGAACTTTCCGAGGGGACAACATGGATTCGGATCCGAGAAGCGCGCGGTTGAAGAGATAGAGCGATGTTACGACAAAAATGCAATTTAAAAGCTTAACCAGAGGATCACACGGTCATGGCAGGGTATAAAGTTTGAACCGAAGCCTGTAAGGACTACCAAGGCAACGTTGTATTGAATTAGCAGTCGGTGCTGAGGATTTGGAAAAACAATTATTGCAGATTTTATAACGGCGAAGACGAAACAAATACCGCTGTCAGGCAGAACGAACCGGATGCCCGGATGCCAATCAACCCGGGCAAAGACGTTACCCGCGATGCTTCCGAACGAGCATCAACCCGACCTGAATGAAGTGAAAGTAGCTGTGTCTAAGCTTAAGTGCAACAAAGCAGAAAGAGCAGACGGCCTAGCTGCCGAACTTTTTAAATCCGCTGGCGATGAGTTGGTTAGGAGCATAAACCCTCATCTGCAAGATATGGTCGGAGCAGAGCTTGCCCGATGAATGGAACCTCAGATTTGTTTGCCCGATGTTCAACAAAGGAGACCCTCTGAACTGTCATAACTACAGAGGAGTCAGTCTTCTTAACATTGCATATAAGATCTTTTCTGCTGTACTGTGTGAACACCTGAAGCCGTTTATCAACAATCTGATAGGCACATATCAGTGTGACTTTAGGCTTGGAAAGTCCACCATCGATCAAATATTCACCCTGCGGCAGATCTTGGAGAAAACCCAGGAATTCCAAATCGATTTCAAGGCCGCTTATAAAAGCATCAGAGACGAGCTATATAGCGCAATGTCTAGTTTTGGCATACCTGCCAAACTCGTCAGTCTGTTGAGGATGACAATGGAAAACTTAGGGTTTTCCGTCAAGGTCGGTAAAGACCTCCTCGATCCCTTTGATATCAAGAATGGATTAAGACGCGCTGTCATGTGACTTCTTAACATAAAACTTCTTTCTGTGAGAATTCTGCAGAGCTCCCGTGCCAACACCAGAGGCACACTCTTTTAAAAGTCCGTTTAACTACTCGTATACGCAGACGTTGATATAATTGGAAGAACAAAGCGTGATGTTAGTGAAGCCTTCGTAGGCATTGGAACGGAAGCGGCGAATATGGGTTTAGTAGTTAACGAGTGTAAAAGCAATGCTGTCATCAAGAAAAGACAACCAACACTGACGTCTTGGACAATACATCACCATCGACAGCTGTAACTTTGAGGTAGTTAGGGATTTGTATCTCCCTGCGTTCTGCTATAAATTTAGGATAACTCTAGCCAATCGCTGTCGGCTGAGAAGGCAATTGAGCAATGCCCTCTTTCGAGTAACTTAAGTGACCCTCATCATCCCAGCACTGCTTTAAGGTGCAGAAGCATGGATCCTGTCAAAGGCGGATGAAAACAAGATCTTATTTTTGAGGTAAATCTTATAAGGTTTTATCTTAATAATTAAAAAGAAATGTTTAGATAAATATTCATATATAATGAATTTGAAACAAAAATAATGATTTTGATATACCTCACTAATAACGATTATGTGCCGTTCTATTTTTTGCAGCAATGCCCTAATGAGAATTTACGTTTTTTTGAAGGCATATTTTTACCTCTAAAATGTAATTTCTTGCAAAAAATCTGAGCAGTGCTATGTTCATTTTCTGTGCTACATTAAGGAAAGCCTTTTCGATTTGGCTCCGTCGGTTTTTGTAACAGATAATGAAGAAGCGCTGAGACAGGCATTTTGTTTAAAATAAAACATTAAGCTCAGACAATGATTGTATTCGTGTAATTGAATATTGAATATTGGGGCTTTTTTCATTCTTTTGGGTTATTATTTTATTTCATTCATTTAATTAAAAATCAGATTGTCTCAATATTAAGAATCGATTTTAGAGCAAAGCTTGATTAATATAATTTATTATAAGTTCGTAAACTAAAATTAATTTTCACTCCAAATTATTAACGAAAGAAGGCACCAAAACAATGTAAAATCACCCCAAACAGACTATCAAGCGTTGTTGTTACTCACTGCATAATTTTTAGGGGCAATTTTTAATTTTGTTTGGGGGAAACTTTTCATTGGGGTCTAATTTGATGGAGCCTTGGACGTAAAGTGTCACAAAAATTAAACTTTATTGTGTTTTATTGCTGCAGCCTACAGCTATTAAAATAGTCAACATGTAGAACTTGAAGCTAGCACACCTACTGAAAGTATTCCTCATACTAGAGCACGTGTAAGTGAATAAGCTTTTAGCTTAAAAAACCAATGCTTAGTTTGCGGTCAAGAGCATGAAGAGCATGAAAAAGAAAGTATTCAGATTATCGCCCTAAAATTAAACAGGTAAGTAAACTAAAATTTAAACTAACATAAATACAATTTAATTGCTAAAATGAGGTGGAGTAAACAAACTATGTGCCTTTCCGCCGATGAAGGAAATAAAAGTTGTGAAATTTAGGCCCTTTGGTAGGCACAACATAGGATTAAAGCGAAGAGTAATACTTAATCTTCGCTAGATCAATATAGACTTTGTGAACAAAGCTTGAATATTTTGATTTTCTGGGCCAAGTCAAGAACATGTGAAAATGTTATCACCGTAAGTGTGGATACTCCGCAAATATTTTTACATACAGTATATTTGTGCCACTCACTGCCCTAAGCAAGATATACAGGGTCCGAAACTTCGTGGAACTAACGTGCCTTAATTCAGAAATGCGGTGTTTATTTTATAAAGTTACCTATACAATAACATTCCAATTAACATGTGTCCGCAAGAAGCCTACACAAATAATTTTTTTTTTAAAGTCACGTTTCTTGCGTTTCTAGCGCATATGATAGTTTAAAGAGCAATATTTTTTTCTTGCACATTTCGTTGATTTTCTTTTTTAACTGATTTCTACATTCGAAAAATTATTATATTGTTGAGTGAAAGACTCGATAAAAAAAATCCAGCAAAATCAATTCGATAAATAAAATTATAGTATTTCTACAAATTTGTGCTTTAGTTTACATAATCAAATAGTTATAAATAACTTTACATAACGAATATGTTAATATATATATATATACTTACATAAATATAATATTCAACATTAAATGCATATAATTTTTATTTATTATGTATTTGTGTAAATAAATATTTTTTTTACTATAAACAATTCCGTTTGCACTTTTTTATGTATTCAAAAACAGAAAAGTAACATTAAAATCGTATTGTGGCCAAAATAAGACTGCTTAATATAATATAACCCAATATGTACATTTTAATTATACATGATGTTTAAAAGAAATATGTGCAATGTTCAAAAGTGATATAAAAAATAATCTCTTCTTAAATGACTAGATAATGATGAGACAGACCAAGAGCATAACGCAACGTTGATAACTTTGTATTGAGCCTAGAAAAATAAAATAATTTTTTTGAAAGAAAAATCATCGAACTATTTTCTTGTATGTAATCATTAAATATGAATATAAAACTATAGAGGTTTAGAAATTTTAAAACTCGCTAAAGTTTTTAGATAATTAAAATTGCAAGCGCAGAGAGAGAGAGAACCTTAACACCCGAATTTTTACCTTGACTGTGGTAAAAGGACCCATAATCCCTACTCGAGAAGATTATTGTGAATTGTAATACAGGATCGACGTTATGGTATTAAGCGCGAAATATTCCAATAGGTAACATTCTTTTACTCTACCGGAATGTCAATACAGAATAGGTACTAATATTTCTATGGTAGCGCTGTTAACACGTAGAAGAAAACATCTTTATCTCTCGAAAAAACCGCTTTCACACATGGTGCAGATCAAATTGTTTGTCAATTACATCGAAGGCATAGTGCATGGCTGATAGAAAATACGAGGCATCAACGAACGAAAAAAAGTGAAAGCTCACATTTCACATAGCAGTTTCTTGGTGAGTAGGCAGAAATGAGCTGAAAAAAGTCCAGCATATTGTGCGACACGTGACAAGCGCTATCACATCAATGTGCTTGCCATAGAAACACAAGATCCAGCCAAAAGTGTGAATAGCAAAACTGTTTAAAGAATCACCAAAAGTTGACAGATGGATGGATTTCAGAAGGAAGAAAAAATCAATATACGCTCAACTGGAGACTTCCTAATTTTTTTACTCACATTTGGACAAAATCTTGAGAAATATGGTGAAAAGCTGTTGCTCTCGATATTTTGAACGCATTCGACTGAGTGTGGCATAGAGCTTTTATATCTAAACTTGTGTCTTACGAGATAGATAGAAAATTTTCTTAATGGAAGATCAATTAAAGTCGTAGCTGATGGTGAATCATCCGATTCATTTGCAATTACACAGGCGTTCCACGAGGTTCAATTCTGTATCCTACTTTATTTCTTACTAGGAAAGAAGCCTGTCGTACGACAGAAACAACGCAGCACACGTCGATTAAAATAAACAATAAAAATTGCCCTGGGCACATAGCCCTTTATTGTGGAACTTTATATTTTTTACTTTTAAGTTTTTACCTTATACTTTTAAATTTTTACTCTTTAATTTTACCTTTTTACTTTGAACTTAAAATGATATGCCTCTTCGTTACGAAAGAAGCTCCATTATCGGTATTATAAAGAAGAAGAACATAATTCTAAGCCAAGTAATAATATAATGAGCCCAAAGAATTTTGGAGAAAGTCCGCAGGAGCTAGAGAGATCCTTTATAAACGGAAAGCATATCATTTTTCGGTTCTACCAGGCCAGGAACTCCAATGTACCCAAGTTATACTGTAATGAGCCTAAAGAATTCTGGAGGAAGTGGGCAGGATCTGCAGGGATCCTTTATAAAGGGAAAGCATATCATTTTTCGGTACTGCCAGGCCAGGAACTCCAATGAACCCAAGGAATTCTGGAGGAAGTGGGCAGGATCTGCAGGGATCCTTAATAAAGGGGAAGCATATCATTTTTCGGTACTACCAGGCAAGAACCCAAGTTATACTGCAATGAGCCCAATTAATTCTGGAGGATGTGGGCAATAGCCTTAAGGATAATTTATAAAGGAGAAGGGTATCATTTTTCGATACTACCAGGACAGGAACTCCAATGAACCCAAGTAATACTGTAATGAGCCTAAAGAATTCTGAAGGAAGTTGGCAAGAGCTGAAAAGATCTTGGGTGTAAGACATATAAAATGCTCGTGGAGTCTTTAAAATAACTCAAAGATTTATCTTAATAACTAAGATCTCAAAAAGATTGTAGATACGGGCAAGGCGAATTTCGTTACATTTGACGATAGGAAAACACAATATTCTGTATTTTTATGGAAGAATGCATGTACTGTACCTCCCCTCAATATGGAAAGCTCCTTTCCTGAGAGAAGAAATTGAAAAAAAATATTCACGTTTTGAATGTTAATTGATGAAAAAAAATTATGGGTTTACCTTAAATTTGAATGTTTAGTAATACTTTGTAAAAAAACATTGGGGTTAAATTACTTACTTACTTACTTAAGGTGGCGCTACAGTCCGGGGTGGACCTGGGCCTCAGCCAACAAGCTTCGCCAGCCAGCTCTGTCTCTAGCTAGCCGTCTCCAGTTTCGCACGCGAAGTTGGCTGAGGTCCCCTTCCACTTGCGTACGCCACCTGAGTCTCGGTGCTCCTCTACCACGCCGTCCCTCCCTGCGGTGTGGATTCGAAGATTTTCCGGGCCGGGGCGTTGGTGTCCATCCGCTCTAGATGACCCAGCCATCGTAGACGTTGTGTTTTGACTCTTTTGGCTAGGTCGGTGTCGCTGTACAGCCCGTACAGTTCGATGTTATATCTCCTCCTCCACTCTCCGTCTATGCAGACGGGACCGTAAATCGTCCGAAGAATTTTCCTCTCGAAGCAGCCTTAAGTGTTTTCATCCGCCTTTGACAGGGTCCATGCTTCTGCACCGTAAAGCAGGACTGGGATGATGAGGGTCTTATACATGGACACTTTAGTTGCTCGAGAGAGGGCTTTGCTACTAAATTGCCTTCTTAGCCCAAAAAAACAGCGATTGGCAAGAGTTATCCTTCGTTCGATTTCAGCGCTGGTGTCATTGTCTGAATTGATAGCGGAACCCAGGTACAAAGTCCCTAACTACCTCAAAGTTATAGCTGTCGATGGTGATGTTTTGTCCAAGACGTCGGTGTTGGGTGTCTTTTCTTCATGACAGCATACACTTGGTTTTGGCCTCATTGACTGCTAAACCCATATTCGCCGCTTCCGTCCCAATACTCACGAAGGCTTCACTGACATCACGCTTTGTTCTACCGATTATGTCAATGTCGTCTGCGTATGCGAGTAGTTGAACGGACTTTTGAAAGATTGTACCTCTGGTGTTGGCGCGAGAGTTCTGCACAATTCTCACAAGTATGATGTTGAAGAAGTCGCATGACAGCGCGTCGCCTTGTCTTAATCCTTTTTAGACATCAAAGGGGTCGGTGAGGTCTTTGCCGACCTTGACGGAACAGCGTGAGTTTTCCATCGTCATCCTGCACAGACTGACGAGTTTGGCAGGGATGCCAAAACTAGACATTGCGCTATATAGCTCGTCTCTATAGATGCTGTCATACGCGGCCTTGAAATCGATGAAGAGGTGGTGTGTATCGATTTGGAATTCCTGGGTTTTCTCCAAGATCTGCCGCAGTGTGAATATTTGATCGATGGTGGACTTTCCTGGCCACACTGATATGTGCCTATCAGATTGTTGACAAACGGCTTCATGCGTTCACACAGTACAGCAGAAAAGATCTTGTATGCGATGTTAAGAAGACTTATGCCTCTGTAGTTGGCACAACTCAGAGGGTCTCCTTTCTTCAGGATCGGCCAAACAATGCTGAGGTTCCATTCGTCGGGCATGCTTTCTTCCGACCATATCTTGCAGATGAGCTGGTGCATGCTCCTAACCAGCTCATCGCCAGCGGATTTAAAAAGTTCGGCAGCTAGGCCGTCTGCTCCGGCTGCTTTGTTGCACTTGAGCTTAGACACAGCTACTTTCACCTCCACCAGGTAGGGTGGGCGGTATCGTTCGTATGCTTCGTCGGTAACGTCTTCGCCCGGGTTGAATGGTTTGTTCTGCCTGACAGCGGTATTTGGTTCGTCCTCGCCGTTATACAGTCTGCAGAAGTGGTCTTTCCAAATCCTCAGCACCGACTGCGATTCTACAACGATGTTCCTTTGATGGTCCTTACAGACTTCAGTTCGAAGTTTATACCCTTGGCAGGACCTTTTGATCCTTTGGTAAAACTTTCTAACCTCATTCCTGTTGTAACATCTCTTTATGTTAAAATTAACATAGAGTTGTTAACATAGGGGTTAAATTAAGGGGGTGAAAAGAACCCATTAAAGGCGGATTTTTAGGTGAGGTAAAAACATTTTTTTTCCACATCAATTAACGCTCAAGTCGTAAATGTAGCAAAACATTCCTTTTTAAGGGGTAGGTTTTGCTGATTTAAGGGCAAAGCCCTAATTTCTCGGGAAAACCCGAAGTTCGCGATCAGCGACCCGACTAAACGTATAATAAAGAAAATCTCACTTCTTTAGCTCCTTAAATGGCCTAATCCATGTTAAGGGGTCGTTTCAACACCTTCTTATAAACCGAAAGGTTAAATTTTTTATAATGTATTATGCTAATTTAAATGCTTCAATTAAGAGCTAGAAAAAAAAGTTTTTATGCATAAAAGTCAAAAAGAGTAAATGTAGGGGTACTTTAAAACCTCTTAGTTTATCTCGAATGAAAGAATTTAAAAAAAATATTACTCGGTCAGTATTCAAATTAAAGGTAAAAATATATAGTTTTGACATCAATTAAAACTCAAAGTGCGAGTATAGCAAAAACACCCCTATTTAACGGCATTTTTTCCTGGTAGTGGTGGCTTGAAGGTCTATAATTTTGATTTTTTTATCCAGTAAAACTTTCAAAATATCTCGTAGGTAACTGTGCCCGCCAAAAAAAAGATATACATCTAAGAGCGGAAAAGAGCAGACTACCAATGGTGGTTAGGGTGAAAAAGTTGCGTTGACAAAGCAACGCATTGTCGTTTGCTCTGTCCCGTTTCGTTCCTGTTACTTTAAAACCACGTGGAAAATATACCATTCAAAAAACGATTAAAAACCATAGAAAATGGCAACAAATCAACAAGAACACAAACCACTAAAAACCACCGCTAAAATGCATCGTGTTGAATTTTGCTTCTTTCTCAAAACTTTCTTACTAAAATTACGTAACGACGCGGATGGTCGAAGCTCGAAGCAACGTTGTGGTAGCTCCCATTGAATTTAATGTGCTTGAATTCAAATTGTCATATCAACGTTGGCGCAATGAAGCTTTGTGACATATGTATGTAGCATTAAGGGTTTTGGGGATCTACGCTAAACCTAATTCGTATTAATACAAATTCATATCCTATGGGATTAGGAGGAAAAAAAAAACAAAAAAAATACATCAACCCTTTATAAACGCAAATTATAGCTTACCTTAGCCATAAAGTCAAAATCCTTGTATCGATGCCAACAAAAGTTTCTTGTATATAAGCGTTGTCTCAGTTAAATTGTAAAAAGAAGGTGATGACGCTTTACATGGCCGCTAGTGAAGTTTCTCAAATTAGTTTTGAATAAGAAGACAGTTTGAGTATGTGCTTCAACGCAAAAGTTTCCAAAGAGTTTTTTTTTTCTTAGCCACATATTTCGAGCAACAGTTCTTTTTTATATTTTATAGTATTTTGTTAAGTGTAGCTTACTTGTTTTTTATCTAATTTTTTCAAGCAATTTAAAGCTATTTTTTAATCACACACTTACAATAGTTTAGTTTTCTTTTTTGAAGAAAATAACCAACATAATTTTTATGTGTTTAGTTCTCGGACCCGCATGAGGCGCGATCAACAAATTTCCTATTCTTAGCGACTTAGCGTCGTTTCCTTACAATGTTTTGTACAAGATTTAATAAGAATAGTAAAATCACATTGATCGGTATGGTGAGTGCATCTTGAGCCATTGTAGCACAAGGGATGGTCCACCCGCCTGAATCTCTTGCGGTATTGAACTCAAAGGGCATTTATCAATATTCAAGTACTTGAGATTTTGACATAGAGCCAACTCGTAGGGTAGTTTATCTAAGCATGGGTTTTGATTGACATAGAGATTTTCCAAATTTTCAAGTGATCCAATCTCTTCCGGTACAAACTGCAAATTATTTTCACTAATCGAAAGATGACATAGTTTGGTGAGATGACCAATTGTTCTGGGCACAACAGTTATTTGGTTTGTTTGCAACACGAGTTTTTGCAGCTCATGCAGCAAACCGATTTCGTTTGGAAGAACTTCGATACGATTTTCCTCTAGATCGAGAATTCGAAGCTTACGTAAGTTTCCGATAGTGTTGGGAATTTTCTTGAGCAAATTATTTGAAAGGATGAGAATCTCTAGATTTTGAAGATTCATAATGTCGTCCGGTAACTTGGAAAGTGAATTGGTGGCTAAATTCAGTTCAACCATGTTTACCCAAGTGCCTACATCTAGTGGCAATGATGTGAGCACGTTCTCTTTCATATTGAGCTTAGTAAGTCCTTTGGCGCGTGAGAATATACCATACGGTATTTTGTCGATTTGGTTGTGCTCCAAATTTATGCACGTTACATTGGTAAATTGTGCCGGGCCTCCTGAAGGGTAACTGTGGAATGAATTACGAGATAGAGTGATTGTTGTCAGAGCATTTAGACTAGCTAAAAGTCCATCTGGCAAGTTCGAAATACTGTTGCCTTCAACATTGAACTCATCCATGAATTTACAGTTTTTCAAAGAGGATGGAATACTGGATAAACGGTTGTACCTACAACAAGAAAGTAAGGAATCAATTCAAATATATTGTCAGGGGAAAAGAAAAATTTAATTTACCTCAAACCCAATCGAACCAAGTTCTTTAAATTTCCAATACTTTCAGGTATGTCTAAGAGCTCGTTGTGTTGCAAGTCCAAGGCGTTCAGGTTTACACAATTGCCGATCTCATCTGGTAAGTGCTCCAAGTGATTATGAGACACGTCCAGCGTAGTCAGATTAACTAAATAACCAATAGACGAACTTAACTCGCGTATTTTATTTTCCCTCAGACTCAACATTGTTAGATTAGTCAAATGCTTGACCCCAGCGGCAACGCATGGTATGCGATTAAACCTCAAGTACAATGTTGTCAAAGACTTTAATTTATATATAACATCGGGAATCTCCGCAAGTTTATTGTGTCGCAAATCGAGCACCTTTAGTTGGGTAAGATTTTGTAGCGAATCTGGCAGCGTAGTAAGTGAATTCTCGTTTAATGCAAGAGTTTTTAAATTAACCAAAGTCCCAAGCTCCGGCGGCAATGTTGCGATTCTATTACTGTACAAGTAAAGTTCAGTCAAGTGTGTGCATTCCTTTACCGTTGAAGGAATAACGGCAATGGAGGATTTACTCAAATCCAGGCGTTTTATGCCCTCATCCCGGCACCGCTGCAAGGCTTTGATAACATCCTGATCGGCTGGAATCGGCTTTCCCCGTTTTGTAGTTGGTTTTGGTTTGTTCGATTCTGGATGCTTGACGGTAACTACTTTTGGTCGAGTTTCTGGAGGCATTTCGTTGCAGTTATTGGTACTGCCGTGACCACCACTACAGATTCCTAGAACCCCTGCTGCTCCGCCGCCACCACTGCTTGTGCTTGTTCCGAGTGATGAACACAAGTTCATACTTTCTCTTCCTAAAGTAATTAGGCTAGTTGCGTGGTCTATCGCAGTCTTGCACGAATGAAGTAAGCAAGACAATTTTAAGCTTTAAACTGTACCTTTTTCAATAAGCAGATAATAAGCGAATGCCTTGATAGTCCGATAGCTTAGCAAACGATATAGTCGGTCTGCTTGAAGATTTAGTTCCTCATGTCTTCTTGGTCCAACTAATATAGAAAAAAAAAACAGGAATGTTACATATTCTTGCTTTATCGTGAAATCAGATGATAGTAATATTATTGTTATTAAGAGAAATTAGGAACGGGTGTCAAAAACATGGTTCTGTTTTTCATGTTTTTGACAAAAAAGAAACAAAAAATTTTAAGTCTTTTAGTAAATTTAGGTTTTTAGACTAAAATGCGCAGCAAAAATACGTCTTCAGCGAATTGTTGAGCTTGGTGTAGGTGCGCTTTATTGATACCAAAAATTTTTATTTTTAAACCCACCAAAAATTTTTATAGAAAAACTGGTTTTGGCTGTTATTAAAAAAATATATGCTATAATTTATGCTTCAATAACATTATTGAAGCATGTTTGAATCACCGTCGAAAATTGTTGATGTGCTACGGACATTCATTTTTAAGGAAAAACATTTAGTATTTTCTCCCTAAACTAAAAAGATTTTCACTAGCTATAAAGTTTCTGTAGAATCTACCAATATTTGTTTAAAAACCAACCCATGTTTGAAAATACTTATTTATTAATTTAATTTGTGTTTTAATTATTAGTATTAAATATATATTAAATATATATTAACTTAGTATAGGTACATTTACTATTAAAAGAAAATAGTAAATGTACCTATACTAAGTTTTTTCTCTCCCCAAAACTCTTATTTGATTGGATATGAATGGATACTTGGATCTCTCAAAAAACTCTTTTATGAATGGATATCACCACCACTGTTCATGCAAGACCTTCACCATAACGTGCAAGATGCATAATCCATTGCAGTTGCGAACATGAAAATTAAGCGAAAAATATTTTATTTTTCAAATTTTGAACTCCCAAGTTGCCAAATTTTCGAGTAGAAAATTCTGCAAAATTGTCAAAATTTCCTACCTACAGCTACTCAAATAAAATTATCTTTATACCCGACCCAGGATATATTAATTTAAATGCATAGTTTGTAACACACTGAAATGATCTCTCCTTGAGTAATGAGAGTATCAAACTGGCACAGCTTTTCTGACAATCGTATTCTGGAACCAACTTGGATGAGTTCTACAACAAGGTTAGAAGCCACAACTTTACAAGCCTATCGAATTGTGTCATCTACATCGATAAAGGCTTAGAATATTTAACTTCTACTTTGATAAAAGCTTTTGAAGAAACGTGCCCCATTAGTTGGGTAAGATTTTGTAGCTATCTTACCCCACCTGGTTTTAAGAACCATTGGTGCTAGAAGACCGCCAATACTGACTGTACGAGCTAAGAAAAATAGCCAAATAAAAATTCAGGAGAGGCAAAAGATCCAATGCAGAGATTGATTGGGAAGCTTATAAGGCTAGTCTAAAGAATTTTGAAAAAGGCTAAAATAACATCTTGGGGTACCGTGGCGTAGTGGTTAGTGTGTGTGATTATTACGCCGGAGGTCTGGGTTCGAATCCTACCATCGTCACCTGAAAAAAAGACTCGTTCTTTTTCACGGTCCCCACCTCCGACAGTATCATTTGTCTTGAAAAACTTCTCAAAATGCCGTTCGGATTCGGAAAAAAATTGTAGGTCCCCTCAGGTATGTGAAGAAATTAACACACACAACATGCATTGTTGAGAAGTTGGCCCTGGTTCACCTCGAGCTGTTGTGCCGCTCTATTTATCTATTTATAAAAGAACATCTTGGAAGAAATTCTGTAGTAATATACAAAGAGAACATTAAAGGTGCAGCAAGACCGAGGAAAACTATTATATTCATTTTCCGTGGATGTCTCATACATGGATACTTCCCCCAAAGCGTGGCGGGAAGTTAATGTAATCTTTATTCCTAAAGCTGGTAAGTGCAGCCATCAGCAGGCTCAAGACTATAAACCTAGAAGTCTGGCATCATTTCTGCTAAAAACTCTCGACAGGCTCCTCGACATTCACACGCAGCAAACTTGAACCGTATTGCAAATGCACTCAAAGATACTAAAGCCATCAAAGTGGTTTGTGACTTTATAGTCGCAATGCTAAAAAACAGAATAATTTCATCTGAGCTAGGTAAAAATATAAAGAGGATGTCTACCACCAGAGGACACCTGAAGATTTTGTGCTCATAGTACGTGGCAACTTCTTGCCAATACTCGTTGATTTAATGCAAAATGCACTAATGGACTTAGCCGATGGAACAAACAAACAAGAGGCCGATGTACAAACAAATAAATAAACATAAAAACAAACAAATAAATAATTATATGAATAAGTGAATAAACCAATAAATTAATAATTAAAAGTAATAGATAATAAATAAATTAATACATAAGTAGCTTTGGCATAACCTGTAGTAATTAAAGGTAATAGCTATCAGGAATTATAGCAATTTTTTATGTCACATGATTGAATTGAGTTCAACTGAATGTAGAGGGCGCGAGCATAGACCCAACTTTTAGTACGACCTAAAAGATCTATTGTACCTACCCCTCTTCTTTGATCTATAGGTTTTTAGGGCTTTCTTCACAAACTTGATAACCTGTTATTATAGTCATTCCCTTTTAAAGTCGAATGATAGGCTTATATTGAACAATCAATTCGATATTTGCAATTTTATGTATGCTTCTCGCACAATAATGCCATAGGAGATAAAGCATAATTTATAGGTTTTTTTTGGGAAACTTGTAACTTTTTAATATGGCATTTAGCACAATTTCCCCACAAAAAAGAATGGCTTGAAAAATTACCCTGTGAATAATAATTTTGTTGGCATAGGGTAGTGGAGATTTTATTTTGGTTAATACATTATCATTTGAAGGGTAATATTATTTGCTTTTTTAGCGTCTTTGAGATGTGATCTTGGAACGTTTATTTATGCATTTGGCTGATATGGTTCCCAACCTTTACCAAAACTGTTAACCCTTAATTTATTTAGTGGAAGAAAGCAAGGTTCCTTTTTCGCTCAAAAAATATTGCTTACGTCTTTCCCGAATTCAGATATATTTTCCACCTGTTGTAATGCGTTGTAATTTTTAGTTTTAATTCTACTGAAATACACGTATTGTTCGGTTTTATGTGGAATTTTTCGAATTTAGATAGACGAAAGACGTATTAATTTTTTCCAGTTTTACTTGACGGCGAATGGATGCCAGTTTCTTACACCTTTATTTTACATACCTCTTTTTGCTTTTTGAGGTTTGGATATGGCCTTTGGTAGAATAAAGCATTTTATACTGATTAAGGAATGCACTCAAAAGTTCAATGTTTCAACTTTTGAGTGCATTCCTTGGATGGTCAACTGCGAACCATCATAATATAGAAGGGCCTATTGACAACAAAAACACGACAAAAAACATTTTTGAGTAGTTATAGGTACAAAGCATGAAACAAAAAAATAATTTAACTTTATGATTCAAAATTCATGGAGTTTCTGTAATCTGTACGAGATATTTTCTGACTCATTTGATGATTAGGAATACTTAAAATAAATTTTACGATCTCGGAAATATTGCATCTCTTGTGGCAGTGTTCTTATAAATTCTGTGTTTTGTTGTAGGTTTGGGTGGGGTTTCGATAAGCAGAACCATTGTACAAGGCTCTATAACTTATCAAACGCATATATATTTATAACACTACTAGCACTCAAGTGACACCCAAACATTTACCAAGATTAAAGGACTCTAATTACTGCAATCGCTTTTCAAATTATTATCTTTGCACAATATGCAGTTACAGCTTAAAGTAAATAGTAGTCAATTATAACTTGCAATTTCATTACAGCTATATACACACACCAAATCAGTTTTTGTTAAACTATTTTTCTTTACCGTAGACAAGTTGGTTTTGTTCCACGAAATACAGTTTTTTCATTGAATGTCACGGAAATGCATTAATTTTTTTATGTTCATATTCTTCTTCACAAATTTCATTAATATTACTCAAACAAATAATGTCTACGTTGCGTCAGGCTAAACTTGTAAAAAAATGATGCATTTTGTCTTCTCTGTAGGCAATGCAAAACGGCGTAGGTTTAATTTCGTTTGCATACTCCATCCCTTTCTGTATTTCCATAGTCTTTTCCCTGCTGTCTACTCCGCACTTGATTTAAAACGGCATGTTGGCTGTTTCGTTTTTTCTGTAAATAAAGACAGCACTACCTAGGGTATGAAGCATGAACAGGAACACAATTGAAGTGCTACATGCATAACCATTTCAGTTTCTACACGAAACAAAAAGCAAAACAACAAGGAGTATGCACTGTCACTACTCTTACAAGTAAAAACCTAAGCGGCATGCTGAAGTAGTTATTGCTGTTTCATTTAATATTTCGATGCAAGAGAGAGTCATAGTATTTTTTTTTTATTAAGGCAAATATGTTCTGCTCTTATTTTCTCAGTGCTGCCGTTTAAATTTTTCGGACTAATACATTAGGTTTATTTCCGTACCTGTTCTAATCTAGAGCCTACATTGAGACTACAAAATCGTAAAATTTAGTTCATTTGAATGTGCCTGGAAATACTGGAATGTTTATGACGTAATTGGATATTTTTACGAATTTGGTCTTTTTTTCAATATAGTTCGGGTCACAAATTACTTAATAGCTAAATATTCAACTTGTGCGTCCCCTTTCCCCCAAAACCTATTTCTTTATTTGTTGTTTATGCTTTTCGGTTTTGTGACGGTGAATGCGTGTGAGACGCTTATTATTATTATTACGCAGTTGGGCTTTTCTTTTCTCCAGAATCATTCATGTGTTATTGATGTTCAGTTTTTAATTATGTAGGAATGCAGAAAATATTAGTTATTCAGCAAAACAAGAGTTAGGAAACAATCGAGAAAGCTACCATTTTAGGAAAAGGCTTTTGATTTTTACTTGCGTAAAATATTAAGCGTTCCCAAATTTAAGAAAAATGAAGAAGTTTAGAAGCATTAAATATAGCTTTCATTGGATTGCATCACTGAAACTTTTTTTTACTTGTGATTAAATTTGTTTGTTTAATTAATGCTTCTTTTGGTGTCAATCTCTATTGTTACCTACAAAAATATACATAAACATTTTTCTTTCGACTACTTTGCTATTTCACTGTCAGAAATCAATTTCAATGTGCTACTGATTTTTTTTACGAAATGGGTTCACTCAAAAGTGCATTATTCTTCTGTTCTCAGTTGCCAATTTGACTCTTAATGTTCAACTCTAATCTCAAATGCATGCAATAATACCGACTTGGAAGGATAAGGATGACAATCATATCATAATATTGATATGTTCGAATAATGAATTCAAATTACAGCTATAATAAAAATAATAAAAGTGCCTTTGAACCTTTCTAATCACTTTTACTTTTTAATATACTAACGATTGATTTCGTCAAAACATGTAGAAAACATTTTATTGGTACTTAACCGTAAATTTTGCTTTTTAAAGCTTTAATCCGGTAACATAAAACACAAACTTATCAGAGGCACAGGCATTTAGGCAGTAAAGAATTAGTTTCATTTGCGCTTTTTGTGTTATGTTTTTAACTATATATGAAAATATTTAGAAGGCATTTGAAATACATAATGTATAACTGGAATACAATTAAGATAAAAATGATTTTAAGGTCTCTAGCAAAACAACATTAATGTAGCACGACCCATTATGTGGCGACTTCCAGATATTGGAATTCGTTACAATTTTTGTCCGGTAGACGGAGCAAAAAGCTGATTCCGCCATGTTTTCGTGGTGAATCCCTTGAACTTCGTGGTGAATCTCTTCAAGTGTGGAATACATTGACAAAATGTGAGAGTATGCGTAGTTTTCCAGGTATATCCATGGCAACAGCTTGTAGGCCCCTCGGCTTTCCAGTCTAGTTGAATATCTAATTCATTAAGTAATTTGTGTCTAGACGTACACAAAACTGCGAAAACCTACTAAATTAACTAATGTGGTTTTTTTTTGGTATCGGATAAATTAAGAACCAAGTTTTATTTTTTCGTGGTTGAATCAAACAAAAAATTAAATTGAGATTTTTTGTGATAGTATATATATATATGCCATAACTTAGTTTTGTTTGAAGTGTGGGAAGGCCAATACAATTGTTCTGGGTCGGGTTAAGCAAAAAAGTACAATTGGAGTAAAAGTACAATGTTTTGTAAAAACTATGTTTTCTTCAAGGTAAAATGGTAATTTACTTAACCATAATGTTTTTATTTCAGCAATATGTTGACGGGTTAAGCAAAAAAGTACAATCGGAGTAAAAGTACAATGTTTTGTAAAAACTATGTTTTCTTCAAGGTAAAATGGTAATTTACTTAACCATAATGTTTTTATTTCAGCAATATGTTGACGGCACTATGCAACAATAACCATAAGTGACTGTTTTAAAAACAAAAACAATGACAATGCGGCGTTAGCGTAAATAAATCGTTACGCATAAGTTAGCGCAACAAAAAGAGATCGATGCGAAATGGTGTTAGATTTTTACCTTGATTTACATTCACCAAAAATATCTAAGGTATTGAAATCATACTACACCGAAATACTCTGTTAACGTACGTTTAAAATAGTACTTTGTAGGCGTTTCGATAAAGAACTTCTTATGCTTTAATTAAAGTGTCCGTCGTTTTACTACGAAATTTAGACAAATATTTTTTTTGCTCAATGTGATATATTTACGAGAAAAGAGCTGAATGTCTTGAAGTTCATTTTCAAGATGAAAATGAGGTTCAAAACATTCAAGGTTTCAAAAAATTCATTGAAGATGTCTATATACCATACCATACCAGACTAGCTTGAAATACACTTTTTACTTTGCCGAAAATTCAAGCTATATTCTGCTTAGGAATTGAAAGTGCTATATAACGGGTGATTTTTTAGCTGGTTTGGTTTTGGCAACACTGGTTTTGACAGCTGACGTGTGTTTAGTACGTTGTGTCACTGTCAAACAGCTTCAGTTTGGTTTGCAATTTAACCATGGATCGTCTTACGTCGTTTCGTGCACGCGAAACAATGGCGCAATTGCGAGGCGAGTTTGGTGAACAGTTAATTTCACGTTTCGGGCCGGTCAATTGGCCGCCTAGATCGTGCGATTTGACACCATTAGATTATTTTTTGTGGGGGTATGTCAAGGCTAATGTCTATAGGGACAAGCCCGCTTCGATTGACGCACTGGAAGCCAACATCCATGCATTCATTCGTGGGATACCGGCCGATATGTGTGAAAGAGTATGCCAAAATTGGACTCAGCGGATGGGCTACTTGTGGGGGGGGGCACAAGTCCCCACCTAATTCAGCCTGCGTACGCCATTTGGCACTACGGACGTGGAAGTAATCCACCCGTTACCACCGTCCACTTCTCGACGGCCCTAGCTAAGCTTCAAGGATGGTGGTGGAAAAATAATAGAAACAGACTTTTGTAGTATCTACTTCTGTGTTTTGTGAAACAAAGTTAAGAAGAGTAGGTATATTTTCATTTAATTGATATGATCAAAGGAAAAAGGTACCCATTATATTTTCTGTTGAATAATATAAAATAATATAACGGAAAATTTAAATTTTTTTGATTTTCTTGTAAAATTTAAAAGCTTACGTACCACAATTGTCCTTTAATCTTTCAATTGCCTACTTACATTTTGGTTCCTTAGAATGAAGTATGTTAGGATAGGTATTGGAATTTGTCAAGTTCCATTCTTCTTCTTTTTTAGCCACAATTCTGCCATATTTTTGGCTTTATTCTTATCTGAGTCTTCCGATTAAGAACGCCCTATAGGTGTTTTATGATGTTTGGACCTGGACACCAGGACACTCCTGGACACTCCATTAAAAAAAACTAATTATTTTAAAAAACCATTCCTCAGCCAACTTTGATGTGTGCTTTGAGTAAAGATCCATTTAAGTTCATGCAGGACAATGATGCTACCATAGCCTTAGCAAATGTTATTGCCACTGTGTTGTCACCACGCGAATCGCCGTTTGTTCGCATTGGATTCCCCCGGCGAAGGTTTTAGTTCGCGGCAAAGTTTTTTGCAAATCTCAGCCGATTCCTCCATCATGGGAAATGGTTGACGTCACGGCGAACGTAAGAGGAAGACTCGCAAAAGCTTCGCTAAAGGACCAAGGGAACGAAATGCGAATTCGAGGATGAACTGTATTCGAACGCTGGAGGAAATGAAATGCGAATGTTTAGAAGAAGAAGATAGGAATGCTGCGATGCAAGAGTTGCGTTGCGAAACATTCAAAACACATTTTTTGTTTACTTTTTTCTTTTAATTTATAGCAATTCATTTTTTTTTTTTTAAATAATGTAAAAACAAAAAAAATATCACTTCAGTGTACTTTGTCAACTTCACTTTGTTTATCATTTTCCGGCACTTGGTTGCACAAATGAAGCAATATTTCATTTGTTTGTTTTTTGCACTTTTGTTTAAATATTGCTGCTCATTATACTGTTATGTGGCGACAAGAAATAAAACAACACGCAGGAGTCGCTGAATGCACCCATCGATTCACTCTACAAACGTACCCGCTCGATTCACTAAACGAACATACCCAACTGTCATTCCAGTCATCTGACAGCAGCTGTCATATTCGAAGTTCGAATTTCGATTTCCCCTCCTTGGAATTCAGCGGAGAAGTACCAATGGAAAATTACCAAAGGGGAAGTATGGAACGTACTAGAAGGTGCTTAATTTTGTATAAATACACGGGTGGCAGGCTCGTTCAGGACAGTGATATCTTAAACGTGGACTTGTGAAAATCGGTAATAAAGTAAAAAGTGATTGAGTTGAAATAAAGTGTTGAATTATAAATAGTAAAGTTGAATAACAGCGTGATCTGAGTTTAAATAAAGTGTTTCATTGTGTGATTATAAAAGTGAAATTGAGTTTTATTCGACGAACCCCAGGCCGAAAAGATTACATTGGTGTCAGAAATTGGGGATAAAACTCATAATTGTGCGGGTAAATTCTACAGTGGAATTTTCCGGCAATATTTCATTTGTTAGTGTGTTCAACAGTGTTAGTGTGTCAAACAGTTTTAAGTGGAGATTTCTAGAAAAAGTGCGCGTAAATAGTATCGGTGACTAAAACGATTTATTTTTGCAGTGGAATTTTCCAGAGATATCGTGTGTGTAAACAGTGTCTGTGACTCATACAAATTTGAGTGTGGAATATTCCGGATATATTGAAACTGAATGTGCGATAAAGCTATAACTAACTAAGTTATAAAAACGGTGTCAGTGATTTGTTTATTCGCAAGTGAATTTTCTGGAATATAAAACATATACTGATTGTGTCGTGAAAATTGTGTGAAGACAATTAAAAATGGGTCGAAAAATTGAACAATTGACAACAGCTGAGTTAAAAACAGAATTGGGTAAAAGAAACCTCCAGACTTCGGGGCTCAAAAGGGAATTGTTGCTCCGACTCCAGGACGCTATTACCGAGGAAGGTGGATACCCAGACACGATGCTGTTCGAAGTTCAAGAAGAACAGCAACAAAGCACAGTAAGTAGTGCCGATGAAATGTCCGCTTTCATGAAGTTGCTTCTGGACAAATTTGAGAAGCTGGAGAGCGGCCAAAAAGAACAAAATAATGCTTTCGAAGAGCAAAAGAACGCTCTCGAAGAAAAGCTAGATACTAAGTTCAATGAGCAGAAGAAAGCTCTAGAAAGCACACTTGATTCCCGGAATGCGTTTTTTTAGGAAAAGTTCCAGGCAGTAGATCAAAGATTTGAAAGCGTGGAGGAAAAATTCTCTGAAGTCAAATCGGAAGTAGAACAACTGGCTAAGGAGCTGGAGTTGGTTAAGAAACAGAAAGTGCGAGAATATTTGCCCGACGGTCCACGACGCTAAGAAATGCAGCCGCCTATCTTCGATGGCCAAACATCGTGGCCGATTTACTTACTTACTTAAGGTGGCGCTACAGTCCGGGGTGGACCTGGGCCTCAGCCAACAAGCTTCGCCAGCCAGCTCTGTCTCTAGCTAGCCGTCTCCAGTTTCGCACGCGAAGTTGGCTGAGGTCCCCTTCCACTTGCGTGCGCCACCTGAGTCTCGGTGCTCCTCTACCGCGTCGTCCCTGCGGTGTGGATTCGAAGATTTTCCGGGCCGGGGCGTTGGTGTCCATCCGCTCTAGATGACCCAGCCATCGTAGACGTTGTGTTTTGACTCTTTTGGCTAGGTCGGTGTCGCTGTACAGCCCGTACAGTTCGATGTTATATCTCCTCCTCCACTCTCCGTCTATGCAGACGGGACCGTAAATCGTCCGAAGAATTTTCCTCTCGAAGCAGCCTAAAGCGTTTTCATCCGCCTTTGACAGGGTCCATGCTTCTGCACCGTAAGGCAGGACTGGGATGATGAGGGTCTTATACATGGACACTTTAGTTGCTCGAGAGAGGGCTTTGCTACTCAATTGCCTCCTTAGCTCAAAGAAACAGCGATTGGCAAGAGCTATCCTTCGTTCGATTTCAGCGCTGGTGTCATTGTCTGAATTGATAGCGGAACCCAGGTAGACAAAGTCCCTAACTACCTCAAAATTATAGCTGTCGATGGTGATGTTTTGTCCAAGACGTCGATGTTGGGTGTCTTTTTTTGATGACAGCATATACTTGGTTTTGCCCTCATTGACTGCTAAACCCATATTCGCCGCTTCCGTCCCAATACTCACGAAGGCTTCACTGACATCACGCTTTGTTCTACCGATTATGTCAATGTCGTCTGCGTATGCAAGTAGTTGAACGGACTTTTGAAAGATTGTACCTCTGGTGTTGGCGCGAGAGTTCTGCACAATTCTCTCAAGTATGATGTTAAAGAAGTCGCATGACAGCGCGTCGCCTTGTCTAAATCCTTTTTTGACATCAAAGGGGTCGGTGAGGTCTTTGCCGACCTTGACGGAACAGCGTGAGTTTTCCATCGTCATCCTGCACAGACTGACGAGTTTGGCAGGGATGCCAAAACTAGACATTGCGCTATATAGCTCGTCTCTATAGATGCTGTCATACGCGGCCTTGAAATCGATGAAGAGGTGGTGTGTATCGATTTGGAATTCCTGGGTTTTCTCCAAGATCTGCCGCAGTGTGAATATTTGATCGATGGTGGACTTTCCTGGCCACACTGATATGTGCCTATCAGATTGTTGACAAACGGTTTAAGGCGTTCACACAGTACAGCAGAAAAGATCATGTATGCGATGTTAAGAAGATTGATTCCTCTGTAGTTGGCACAACTCAGAGGGTCTCCTTTCTTCAGGATCGGGCAAACAATGCTGAGGTTCCATTCGTCGGGCATGCTTTCTTCCGACCATATCTTGCAGATGAGCTGGTGCATGCTCCTAACCAGCTCATCGCCAGCGGATTTAAAAAGTTCGGCAGCTAGGCCGTCTGCTCCGGCTGCTTTGTTGCACTTGAGCTTAGACACAGCTACTTTCACCTCCACCAGGTCGGGTGGGCGGTATCGTTCGTATGCTTCGTCGGTAACGTCTTCGCCCGGGTTGAATGGTTTGTTCTGCCTGACAGCGGTATTTGGTTCGTCCTCGCCGTTATACAGTCTGCAGAAGTGGTCTTTCCAAATCCTCAGCACCGACTGCGATTCTACAACGATGTTCCCTTGATGGTCCTTACAGGCTTCAGTTCGAAGTTTATACCCTTGGCAGGACCTTTTGATCCTTTGGTAAAACTTTCTAACCTCATTCCTGTTGTAACATCTCTCTATCTCTTCAACCGCGCGCTTCTCGTGCGCTCTCTTTTTCCTTCGGAGAAGCCGGTGCTCCTCTCTCCTCCTCTGCTCGTAGAGCTCGCGAGCAGCTCTAGTCCTTCTGTGCAGCGCCGCTTTGTATGCTTCCTGTTTAGCTGCATGTGCTTGCCGGCATTCATCGTCAAACCAGGGGTTTCGTTGTGGTCGCCGTGTGAAACCCAGCACTTCAGAGGCGGCGTCTCTGATGGCATTTTGGCAATGTTGCCACTGGCTATCAATACTTGATGCTGGTTGCATAGGACTTCGTAGAAGGTTTTGAGAGACTCGGTTGGAGAAGGACCTGGCGATCTCTTGCGATTGTAGTCGGCCGACGTCAAACTTCCTCACAGTATTTCCATTACTTGGCGCTGGTCGGGATATCCGCAGCCGTACCTTGGCTACAACAAGGTAGTGATCCGAGTCAATGTTGGCCCCTCGGAAAGTTCGGACATCCATGATACTGGAGGAGTGCCTTGCGTCGATCGCAATATGGTCAATCTGGTTGACGGTTGATTGATCGGTAGATCTCCATGTAGCTACCACAACGTGTCGCCCCGCAGCAAAGTCGATCAGCCTGAATCCGTTATCGGAGGTCGTGTCGTGCAGGCTATGCTTTCCGACAGTACGACCAAAGATGCCCTCCCTTCCTAGCTTGGCATTAAAATCGCCTAGGACAATCTTAATGTCGTAGCTAGGGCACTGCTCATAAGTTTTGTCCAGGAGCTCGTAGAACATATCTTTGGTCTCGTCATCTTTCTCCTCTGTGGGGGCATGTGCGCATATCAGGCTAATGTTGGCGAATTTAGCCTTGATGCGGATCGTCGCGAGGCGCTCGCTTACAGGGTTAAAGCTCAAGACTTTTTGCCAAAGTCTGCCTCCAACAACGAAACCACATCCAAATAGGCGCTGTCTTTGATGCCGATAGCAGTCGCCGTAGTAGATGTCGCAGTTTTTCATCCTTCTTTTGCCCGGCGCGTCCCACCGCATTTCTTGGATGGCAGTAATGTCTGCCTTGCAGTCGTTAAGGGCCTCCGCTAGTTGCTCGGCTGCACGTGGTCTGTTAAGGGACCTAACATTCCACGTGCAGATCCGGAGCTCGTTGTCCTTTTCTCGTTTGCATTGGTCGTCAACAGTAAATCCGTCCGAATCCGAGGCTTGTTTCCGCTTCGTGACTGGTGTTTCTTTACGTGGCCGGGAATTCACCCCGACGGCACGACCCCCAACCTGGAGGACCAGATCCTTTGCTTAGCTCTAAGGACGGAGAGCCGGATAGCCCGCTCCTTATAGGCCTGAGCTCCGAATACGTCGTAGTAGCCCATATAAGGTGTTCACTAAGTAGTTCGGCCTGACTGGAACTATGGACGCCACCGTTGATTCCATCTGGGGAATTCCTCCGCTGCCGTCCGGATGCAAGGAGAAGTGCCTAAGTGTGAACACTCCTCCGCCCTCTCTCGTCTGCTACCCCCAACAACCTTCCAAAGGGGTTGGAACCCAATCTCCAGTTGAGGTACTAGGCACCCGGTGTTCACCACGGGGAGGTGAAAGTAGGAGTTGATAGACAGAGGTGGGTTTAGAAAACCTGTGGATGCTTGTATCCTCTTGAGTGCACATGTCTATCCTTTGACCACCATCGTGGCCGATTTATAAGAGACAATTCGAAGCTGCAGCGTTGACAAACAACTGGGACAACGAAGATAAATCAATTGCTCTCACGCTTGCGCTCAGAGGAACAGCTGCCGAATTGCTGCAGATCATCAAAAGGACTATGACGATCATCAAAAGGACTAGGACTATGAAAAACAAAAGGACTATGACGCCATGGTAAAGGCCATTGAGATAAAATTTGGTGACGACCATATGCAGCAAGTTTACCGGATCCAGTTGCGCCAAAGAGTTCAGACAAGGGGTGAGACGCTTCAACAGTTGCAAGCCGACATCGAGCGATTAGCGAATTTGTCCTATCCCAACACCAGCAGGGAGATAATAAACGAGTTGGCAACCGATGCGTTTACTAATGCCATTGCGGATGGAAAGCTGCAAATGGCTGTAAGAATGACAGGTAAGAAGACTCTCGCTGAAGCACTAGCATTTGCCCTGACAATGGAAGCAGCCGACCAAGCTTCGCAAGGTTGCCATCGCATAAGGGAAATGGCTGCTCTAGAGTGCTCATGTCAACGCATCGACATCGAAAGGCAAAACACGAACCCCACTCGGGGACAAATGAGATGCTGGAATTGTAACAAACTGGGACACCTGCAGCGAAAGTGCCGAGCCTCAGCTAGACAAGCGGGCTGCCCACATTGCGCTATAAGGAGACAGAATGAAGAAGAATCTGGCAGGATGTCGGGGCAGAAGTTGGTTGATGTAATCGACGTCCCCAGGACCATCATCCAAGTCTCACAAGCAAAACGCTGCAACAAGAGTCTGACAGTAGAGGCAATCATCGCCAACAGAAAATGCGTGGCCACTATTGACACAGGTGCCACGGCCTGCATCATCCGAAGAGACCTTGTTCAAACGTCTTGGCTTCATAACACCAGCTGCTACAGTCTGAAGACAGCTACAGGAGAAGCGGCCAAAGTAAACGGGGAGGTGCGGCTACAGATACAACTAGAGGGATTGACCTTCTCACATGCATTCTTGGTAGCCGAAATATGCGTCGAATGCATCATTGGAGTGGACTTCATGAAGGCACACGAGGTAATTCTTGACCTTCGAATGCAGGTGCTAAGGTATAGAACCGTCGAGATCCCTATGGTGTACGGAAACGACAACGCTGTGAATCTTCGAGCAATACTGGGAGGCGATGAAGTTCTGCGGCCCTCTTCAGAGACAGTTCTTTGGACACGTGTGGCGGGTGATCCTGGGAACCACCGATTCTATCTCATCGAGCCAGATAACAAAAGTGAATTTAAAAGTTACGTCGTGGGAAAAATTCTTGCAGAGCCCAGGAATAACATGGTGCCGGTAAGACTGATGAACCCAAATAAGCGCACCGTTAAGCTCAGAAAAGGAGAGGTGATCGGAAGATGTGTGCCCGTTGCAGCCATTTCGACAATAGCTGAAAGTGAGCCTGCAAGTCCTGTCTCTCCATCAAAATTGGCCGAGGTATGTAAGACTATACTCGGAGACTGTGAGCTAAATCAGGAGCAGCAAACCATAGCGGAAAATCTCATTGGCGAGTTTGCTGATATATTTGCCTCACAGGATGGAGACTATGGTCGAACACACTTAGTACAATACCGCATAGACACCGGAGATGCTAGACCAATTCGCCAACCTGCCAGACGACTTCCGTTGGCTAAACAGGATGAGGCCGCCGAGATGATATCGACCATGGAAAAAGAAGGTTTGATCGAAAGCTCGAAAAGTCCGTGGGCGTCGCCTGTTGTACTGGTGAAAAAGAAGGACGGCAGCACTCGATTCTGCGTGGATTACCGGAGGCTTAATGATGTCACAAAGAAGGACAGCTACCCTTTACCTCGAATAGATGACACATTGGACACACTCTCTGGAGCAAAATGGTTTTCCACTCTTGACCTGAAAAGTGGCTACTGGCAGGTACAGATCCATCCAGAAGACAAAGAGAAGACCGCTTTAACAACTGGCAATGGGCTTTGGCAGTTTACAATAATGCCATTTGGTCTGTGTAACGCTCCGGCCACCTTTGAGCGTCTTATGGAACGTGTCTTACATGGTCTGACGTGGAAAACCTGCCTGGTATATTTGGATGACGTCATCGTTTTGGGAAAGATGTTTGCAGAACATCGCGCCAACTTGAGGGAGGTCTTCTCACGACTTCGAGCAGCACACTTAAAGCTCAATCCAAAGAAGTGTGCGCATGTGATATCGACGGATGGCGTGAACACGGATCCAGAGAAAATCGAAGCTGTGAGAAGTTGGCCAGTTCCCAAAGACAAACACCAGCTAAGGAGCTTTCTCGGTCTTGCTACGCACTACCGGAGGTTCATCAAGGATTTCGCCGGCATCGCAAAGTGTCTGCACCAGCTCACTGAGAAAGGAAGACAATTTAAATGGTCAGGTGAGTGCGAAAGAAGCTTTCAACACCTGAAGCAGCGACTTTGCGAAGCACCGATACTAGCTTATCCCATTCCTGGCAAGACATTTATTGTGGATGCAGACGCTAGCTATGTGGGTGTTGGTGCAGTATTGTCGCAATTGCACGATGGGCATGAGAAAGTGGTAGCATACTTCAGAAAAGTTTTAGCCCGACCAGAGAGAAATTACTGCGTTACCAGGCGAGAACTCCTTGCTCTAATATTGGCAACGAAACATTTCCAGAAGTACCTGAGTGGCCAAAAGTTCATCTTGCGTACAGACCACGCCGCTCTCAAATGGTTACTTCAGTTCAAGAATCCTGAGGGACAAGTCGCAAGATGGATCGAGCGATTGCAGGCTTTTGACTTCGAGATACAACATCGCAAAGGAAGACTGCTCTGCAACGCGGACGCGTTATCCCGGAGACCATGTGAGCCCAATTGTAAGCATTGTGTGCGACAAGAGGAAAAGGACGAAGGTGTTTCTATCCAGAGAATAAGAGCCGAATCTGCAGAAGGCTGGAGTACTGAGGAACTTCGCAACGCACAACAAGAAGACCCTGACATTGAGCCAATCCTTGCATGGAAGGAATCTATGGAAAAACCGAGTAAGGGAAATATCCGACAGAAGTCCCACGTTAAAGGCATATTGGGCGCAGTGGGACTCTTTCCATGTACAAGATGGCGTTCTGCAAAGAAAATGGGAAATCCATCCGGCGATGGAAAATCCTTTAAAATGCAGCTTGTGGTTCCACGGTCCAAAGTGCAGGAAATTTTGCGGGAAATGCACGATGGAGTATCTGGTGGGCACTTGGGCATCAACAAAACCCTGGAAAAGGTACAGGAACGTTTTTATTGGTTGAGTGCAAGAAGCGCATTGAAAGCAGGTGTCGAAAGTGTATTACTTGTGCTGCTAGTAAGGGACCCAAAGTCAAAACCAGGGGTAAAATGCACCAGTACAATGTATGTGCTCCCTTTGAAAGGATCGCCGTCGACATCGCAGGATCGTTTCCGGAAACTGAAAGCGGTAATCGTTATATCCTGGTTATTGCCTATTACTTCAGCAAGTGGCCCGAGGCATTCGCGATCCCAAATCAAGAAGCGAAAACCGTTGTCGACCAGATAGTGGACCACTGGGTGTGCAGGTTCGGAGTGCCAATGGAATTACATTCCGACCAAGGAAGAAACTTCGAGTCGAATATATTCCAGGAAGTATGCGCGGCAATCGGAATACAGAAGACACGGACCACACCCTTTCATCCACAATCAGATGGAATGGTGGAACGCTTTAACAAGACACTAAAGGAACATCTGTCCAAAGTAGTGGACGAGAATCAACGGGATTGGGATCGGCGAATACCTTTATTCCTCATGGCCTACCGAAACGCTATTCACAGTACAACTGGGCACACTCCATCTGAAGTTTTATTTGGACGAACTGCCAGGCTACCCAGTGAGCACAAATTCGGATTTCGCACTGAAGACCCAACATGCGAGGAGGACTACGTGGTTGACCTTAGAGAAAGGATTAATGACATCCACCAGAGAACCAGAAACAATGTAAAAGTTGCAAGCGACCGCATGAAGACGAGATACGATGCGCGAGCAACGGCACCCGAGTTCAACGAGGGAGATCTGGTATGGCTCTACAACCCACATCGTTAAGAGGGAAGATCGCCAAAGCTTCAGAAGGACTGGGAAGGTCCCTGCCAAGTTGTAACGCGAATCAATGATGTCGTATTCCGAATCCAAAAAGGACCAAGAGCGAAGATGAAAGTTGTCCATGTTGATCGCCTTCATCGCTACCACGGAAGCAATGATGACGTACTTGTTCGGGACGAACAAAACTAAGAGGGGGGCAATGTTATGTGGCGACAAGAAATAAAACAACACGCAGGAGTCGCTGAATGCACCCATCGATTCACTCTACAAACGTACCCGCTCGATTCACTAAACGAACATACCCAACTGTCATTCCAGTCATCTGACAGCAGCTGTTATATTGGAAGTTCGAATTTCGATTTCCCCTCCTTGGAATTCAGCGGAGGAGTACCAATGGAAAATTACCAAAGGGGAAGTATGGAACGTACTAGAAGGTGCTTAATTTTGTATAAACACACGGGTGGCAGGCTCGTTCGGGACAGTGATATCTTAAACGTGGACTTGTGAAAATCGGTAATAAAGTAAAAAGTGATTGAGTTGAAATAAAGTGTTGAATTATAAATAGTAAAGTTGAATAACAGTGTGATCTGAGTTTAAATAAGTTTGTTTGATAAATAAAGTGTTTCATTGTGTGATTATAAAAGTGAAATTGAGTTTTTTTTCGACGAACCCCAGGCCGAAAAGATTACAATACTTAAATTTTTTAACACCGAATAATTATATTAAATATTTAATTTTTCGCTACTTAACTTTACTCGCACGCGCACTAGACTGTTTTCATTTTTGAATTCTTCGCTCTCATACGTCATTCATATTGCTAGGAATTTTTGTTTTTTCTTTCTTTTCTACATCTTCTTCTTCATCGTTGAACTGAAACTTTCCGTGTGGAGCATTTGGTGCTAGAAAGAGCAACAATCATAAATGTTATTTGTCATCTCTTTTTTACTTCAAAAAAGAGAAACCAAAACATTCGCAAAATGTTCTCCGGGAAGAACGCATTCTTCCAGGGGTTTGCTGGGACATTGTACATACGTAGTTTACAGCACGCACACATTTTGGTTTTTATACAAAAAAATGATCCTACCCCTAAAGTAACCCCGAATCTTTAAGTTTTCGGCGCCATTTTTAGTCGCCCTAAATGTGTATGTTTAATTGAATTCAGAGCTTTTTGGTCCGACCGCTATGCCAACTTCAAACTGTAACTGACCGGCAAGACGTTACTCCAGCTTTCACGGCAGACATATCTATAACCGAAAATCAGTCGCTTTAATTTCTTTTGCTGATGTATGGAATCTTTCTAAGGATTCTTGCAGGATGAGCTGCTTCTCCAGGCCTATTTCTTATAGTTGGACTTTTTACTTCTAGACGCTTTAGTTAATTTTTAAGGTCTTCTGAGGAAGGAAAGGGCTTTTTTGACTTGTTCGCACAAGGGCCCCTTAAGGGCATATGATCGAGACCGAATTCTGAATCGAATGAGCCATGTCCGTCCGTCCGTCTGTATGTCACATGTTTTTAGGCCTTAAATTTTGAGCTAGGGTGCTGAAACTTTGTACGTAAGGTCCACGTCATGCGAAGCAGTACAAGTGTAAACATTTTCAATCCGCCCAGAGACACGCCCACAATCGGTCTAAATGTGCAACTACCTGCAGAATTTTTAACACTGCAAGACGTTCTAAAAGGCTGAAATTTAGCATTTAGCATCTCCTAATGAATGTAAGACACAAAAAAGAAAAATTTAATTGGTAAACCCCCTCTAGTGGGCGTGGCATCTATTTTAAGGGTAATTTTTCAAAAGCAGTTTTCTCAATATTTTTGCTCAAAATTGAAAAAAATTGCTTAATATTTTATGCAGAAAACGCTTAGTTCTACATTGTGTTTATACAAGACCCACATTTGGAGGCAGAATTGAAGAAAAACTAAAATTTGTCTGAAAAACTTAATTTCGACTAGCCTTGAGCCTAATTTAGGATAGCATGAAACAAAAAAAGTAGCAGGTTAGGTAAAGGAGACTTCAGTCCAGATTTCGTTCATATAAAGTTTTTAGCCACACCCCCTTTTAAGGATCGATTTTTCAAAAATATATTGAATTAGGGGCGGTTGGACCACGCCCTTTTTGAAGTTTGCATTACTTATAAAATGTAAAAAAATAACAACATATGTCATCAGCATTTCACAATGTGGGATAGGATGGGGTATTCAACGGTCCGTTTTACGGACTGTAACTTCTGCGTGCACACTGTAGCACTTACTAACTGGTTTTTTTTATCAACTCCCGCCCAGAACAGGTAGAATGAAATCCAAGCATACTACAAACCAATACGCCACTTATTAAAAAACAAGGCTTTATTGCTTTCGAATTTCAATACAGTTAGTACAAACAGTAAAAATTTTTTGTTCTTATTATTATTTTCAGGCGATATTCAGCATCTTGGTTAGTTTTTTCCCCGTTAGCGAAATCATAAAAAACAAGTAGGAAAGTGCAAAAGTGCGCGTGTAAGAACTTCAGTCCGTCTGTGACGGATTGCAAAATACCACACCCTACCAAAAAACAAAATTGCCAAAAAGTGGGCGGGATATAAAAACATAACTGTTGAATGGTTTATACTAGGTAGTTGCATACATTTCGGCCTTCTGCGTATTTACTCAAAAAAATCTTTTTTTAGCGCCACGCCCACAAAAGTGGGCATAAGCTATATATTCCAATAGACACTGCCAATATATACAACTTAGTCATATAATTTTTAGTCAAATTTCATATATATTTATTGAAAGACAGTCATTTTAAGCTGAAATCCTTTAAAAAGGTGGGTGTGGTCAATGAAAAGCCCACACTTTCTCTGCTTCCTCAAAGACAATCACAAGGCAATAACATACCAAAAATGAGTGCGCTAGTACCATTTTAACATAGCTAAAATTAAAAAAAAAGTAGTTTTTAAAATTAGAGGTGGTCTCACATACAGGCCTGTATTTAACGTGTCTGTAAGCGGATTCAGTTAATTTTCAAACTTGATCTGAAGAAATGAACTTCCCCAACCCACCAACTTTCAGCTCTCTAGCTTACAATTTACGGCGTTAAAGTTGTTTACATACGGACAGACGGACATGGCTTAATCGATTCTCCTGTCGGTCCCATTTATATCTCTAAAAGTTCTTAGGGGTCTAGGGTGGATATTTCACTGCGTCACAAACTATACAACAAACTTAATATACCCTGGGGTGGGGTGGGTATCATTATGACTGAAAGCCCATGCACTTTTTCGGAGCTTTCCAAGTGAAGGTTATGTACAAATGGAGCTTTCCAATTGTAGACATATCGTATGGACAGACGTGCATTGTAAGCGGAAATCAGATATTGAACGGCGTGCAGTACCTTTGCTTCTATTATTTTTCCACTACTGTAAATCTAAAAACATCTAGCTTTAGTTACTTCATCCACCTATGATAATAGAATAAGAAGAAGACTAATTTAGGACTTTCAGAGCATTTTGTTGCGACATTCTGACTATTTTTCAGGGCCAACATCTCAACAATGTATGCTGTGTGTGTTATTCACATTAGCTTCGTCCAAATTTATAAAGTTTATTAAATACCAGTATAATTTGCGCTTAAAAAAATTCAAATAATCAAATGAGTACAAGACATCTTATTTTCTTATAAGCTACTTAATTTATAGATAAAACCGTTTCAGGATTTTTCATATTGCTATAAAAACGCAAATTCCAATTTAAATTTAAAAGAAAACTTGAAAACTTGAATTTTTATTTAGTTTTTTTGCTTTTCCTGAACTATTGAAGTTACTGAAAAGTGAAAAATTACAACAATTTACAATTCTACAACATTATAACAATGGCTTGTTCTATGATCATTTCAAGCGCTGCCAGGCGAACATCGTCAGGAACCTTTGTTGTATAATGATGCTGACATTAAGTGACAACTCTTCCTATGGTTTTCCATAAGAGAACAAGTATTTAAAAAGCAAATAAGAGCAAACTTAAAGTATCAAAATACGCAAGCGTGGCTTCCAATACTGCGAGCTACCGACTGCAAACTTAAGAACCAGGAAGACAATGATGGAAGCATTTTATGAAAAACTATAACACTGCGAAGTTTTTCGGTTGATCCATTTCTCTCTCCTGGAGAAATGAAATTGATTGCTTATTAGGGACCGCTCCCAAATATAAGCAACGATACATTCGGTTAGATTTTTGCAGTTTTTGTTTTATACAATACTCCTACCCCGTATCAAAGATATAATTCTCCGTAAAAGATATGTTGGAAGGGAACATATTGAATGTCCTTTCCTTTGTATACTTTTGGCTTTATAAATTTAATTACTGGGGGCTTATAAAAAAAGAAACATAATGGTACTAAGATTTCTTATACTAAAAATATGGTACTTTGTCTGAAACACCTGTGTAGTATAATTTTGAGTCCATAAATCTTAGATTTCACTTTTTAACATTTTTTATTTTGATATGTGATATGATATGTGGGAGGATAGTTCGATTATGATGGCTGCAAAAAAAGCCAGTATGGATACCGTCTGCCACATGTTGTCATGACTACTAAACAAGTGGGTGCAAATGTACTCGGAAATCTCACTCAAAGGATTGTTATAATATGTATATCTTTTCATAAGTGAATACATATTTATTCAGTTTTAATTATTGCAAAACTATTTATTTATGTACATATCGCTAAAAGTGCCTATGCCAACCTGTTTTGCAATATCCCCAATTTAAACATTTTAATTCCAATTAAGGAGAAAGTTAACCCTGTACACAATTATATGTATAGGCACCTTACCTACCTACTCCTACTCATAATTTAAACATGAGCCTAATGCGTGTCAGAACTTGTTTTCTTATATTATTATTAGATATAGGTACATAAGTTTCGTTAAGTTTACCTGAAGTTTCAAACACAAATTTTAATAGTTCAATATTATGCAGAATAAACTTAAAAACCTTTAACACTTGCAACTTTTGCTGTTTTCTGCCACACGATTAACAAAAATGTGGAAACTCGTTACTGCGTCTGCTCCAGTTTTGACATTTTTGGTTTATATTGAGCAATATAAGGCTCGTGTAATGCCATGTTGCTTAGGCTGTTTGTGTAATTACGAACATCTCTCAACTTGAAAATTTTGAAAGTACATAGAATTTTAGGAATTAGTACTCGAACATTTTTGTTTGTGCTGTAAAAAAATTAATAATAAAACTATTTTAAATGAAAACATACCTAGCACATCGATGTAAATAAAATTCTTATTATTTTTTTTATGGAAAATATTTTTGAAAGTGCCTTTTTTGGCATTTTTCAATGACATTCTGTCCTCCGAATTGCACTCCTTCACGCCTTTTTCTATAGCTTCTGAAAAGAATAATAATATTATTTCGCAAAATCAATTAATGCTGAAGACTTGCGATAAAATGTAAAAAAATATTCATTTTGTTATGTAGAAAATGTTTATTATGTTCATCTTAATTTATGAAGAAAACACTTAGTTCAAACTTTTTGTTTGTAGAAGAACAAAGTTGGCTAATGAAGAAAACATTTATTTCAAACTTTTTGTTGGTTTCTACGTAGTTTTGTGCCACGCCTATATTTGGAGAAAGGATTTAAGAAAAACCTCAAATTTGGCGTCACAACATGGCATAAACACAATTATAATTTTATCAAAGGCAAAATGACTATGATCGAAGAAAAAATGGCAAAATGACAATGATTTACATATTGATTTTTAGTTATAGGGGCTGGTCACGCCCCGCAAGCAAAGAGAACGGAGGGTCTGTATTGGGAATTGGAGGAAGTTTCTTCTCCGACTGCTGATAAACACCATGGCACACATGGAACCATTGACCTTCGACAAAGCACCTAGAATAAAGGGTCCACAATGTTCAAGATTGCCGCTCAGAGGAGTAAAAATGCCCAGGAAATTCGTTCGCCAAAGTTCAGGAACAATGCTCAGGACAGAGCTTCTTTTGGATGACGACAAAATTCTTTACAGGTGGCGGCAGTATTGTGAGGGATTTTTGAACGAACATTTTCCCAAGAAATACTTTCCAAAAGAAACCACCCAACTGAAAAGAAGTACCAGACATCACAGTCGAAGAGGTTGGGAATGTGGTAAAGTACTCCAAAAAGTACTCAGAGTTTTGGAACAAACGGGGGCTAGCGGGTCTAGTTGGCTAACGATCTTCGTCTCCAAACTAATTTGAGGTGATCCAATGCTAAGCTGATGTCGCACAAAATGAAGATCGTAGAGCGGGTACTATATAGTCGAGGAGGACGCGGTTTTGTCGCGGGCAAATCAACCACTGACGCAATCCAAAATATAAGCATCATAATGGAAAAAGAAGAACTTTCGATATACTGCCACGAGATCTGATTTGGGTGGCTCTTAGAAAACGAGGAGTTCAGGAGTCTACGTGCAGATCATGGACACATGAGGGAGCAAAGACAAGAGTAAGATGTCCTTTCGATTAAGTTTGGTGTACACCAGGGACGCGACGCGTCCTTAGTCCTTTGCATTTCATGAGTCTTTGATTGTCTGCTTGAAGGAAAACTGACGAGACCCTGACCCCAAAGTGCATCAGTTATTCTTCTCTTACGATGAGGCCATCATAAGTGAAGATCATACATTTCTGCAGCGAGCAGGAATCCACCTGAGCAAATTCCAGACATTAAATTTAATTGAAATTTGCTTCCTAAGTGTGAAAAGCTTAAGTACCTGGGATGGTCTGTGATCAATAGCGAAGAAAACTGTGATGACAACGTTATTCATCGGATAAGCGTAATGTAAATGAATTGGCGAGAAAAGTCCGCTATTTTCTGTGACCCCCTGATCTGAAAGGAAGGCTCTACAGTCTACACCGCTGTTGTGCGTCCGGCGCTCACATTCATGGTTCACAATGTTGGACAGAGTATAAGAAGTATGCGAGCAAATCAGAAGTGATGAAGTGATCATAAACCGGGTGGCTTGCCGGTTTATTTTGAGGTCCAATCAGCCTACCCCACAAGCGGACTGTTAGGAACGCAGTAGAGGAGTGGGAGGCTTCATCATCCCACAATTCAGATCAAATGCTCTATTTAAAAAAAAACTTCTCATCTCACAATGCACATGCGGGAACGGACAACAGTACTTGGAGGAGTGTGATCGGGAGGCACGGTGACCCGGATCAAAACAGGGAGGGAGGGAAGTTGTTGAACTTTTGCTGTGCATATGGCTTGTCCATAATGAACAACTTTTTCCCACACAAAGACATTCACAAATACACATGGTACAAGCACAGTTTAAATCAAAGGTCACTGATTGATTTCTTTGTTGTACCATCGTGTTTTCAAAGAATGATTTGTGATGTTCGAATTTTCAGGGCAGCTGAGTTGTCAACTGATCACCACTTAGTGCTGTGTAAATTGTGTTTCAGTGACAGTATTTCTTTGCCACCCAGGCGAAAACCAAGGCTGATGACCCGCATACGGTGGGAAAGGTCGCAGGATGCTGACTCTGATTTCAGAGAGCGCTTTGCACAGCATGTTTCGGAGAAGTTTGAACAAATTTCAACTGACCCTTTGAATGTAGAGGAGGAATGGCAGCTGTTTTTATCGGCAGTCATTGCCTCTGCTGGAAATGTTTGTTGCACGTTGGAACAAAGTTCCGATCGTGCAAAGTTGGAGCACGATTACAGATCTGCAAACAAGCTATTTGGCAGACCATTCACCGGCTCAGAGGAAGGAAGTTGAATATCATTCAAGGGTCTAAATCTAAGGACGGTACACTTCTTTCAAATGAGAGCGATGTCTTACGCAGATGGAGATAGATCTTTTTGGAGTTGCTCAACCCCAACAGGGTACTGAAGATGGCATTCCCACTGCTGACGAGATAGGGGCGAAGAATATTCCCACAGTAGACGAAGTCACTAGAGCGATTAAATCGCTAAAAGTTGGCAAGTCTGCTGGAGTTGATGAAGAGGGTGTTAAATGGCTAACACGTGTCATTAAGGTGGCCTGGGATAGCGGAAAGGCACCTAGCCATTGGCAAACGGAAGTTATAGTGCCCATTTTCAAAAAATGGAACAGGAGAGATTGCGCCAACTATAGGGGTATATCTCTCTTGAGTCTTCCGGGAAAAGTATTCGCGAAGGTGTTGAAAACGCGCTCCAGAGCTGTAATCGAGCCTTTGTTCCGGGAAGAACAGTGCGGCTTTCGGCCTGGCAGAGGTAGAACTGACCAGCTTTTTACTCTGAAGGTTATTCTTGAGAAGGCCTGGGAATATGCCAAACCGGTCTTTGCGTGTTTTGTAGATTTGGAAAAGGCGTATGACCGAGTCTCTCGGGATACACTGTGGAGAGTTTTGCGGGACTATGCTCTGAGTGGGCCTATGCCTCTTCTGAGAGCCATCCAGTCTTTGTATGGAAACTGCAGAAGCTGTGTACGGATAACTGGCGTCAAATCCCGTCCTTTTGATGTGCGCGTTGGACTTCGCCAGGGCTGTGTTCTGTCGCCGCTCCTTTTCATAGCATATATGGACTGGATGGTGAAGCGCAGTTTTGGCGAGCAATGTTTCGAATTGGCTGGCATCAGAATGAGCCATCTGCTTTTCGCAGATGATTTGGCCATCCTTGCATCATCCAAAGAGGAACTTCAACGAGCACTGAATAGGTTTGCAGCCGTCTGTGGTGATGCTGGGATGAAAGTAAACGTGAACAAATTGGAAGTGATGGTTGTTTCCCGAACTCCTGTGCTGTGTACCCTGCACATAAATGGAGTTCCATTAAAACAGGTGGAGAAGTTTAAGTATCTCGGGGTCTTTTTCACGAAAGATGGGAGGAGTGATACTGAGTTGTCCAATAGTAAAGGAACTGCGCCGGCCGGTCATCAGAAAAGCTGAGCTTGGAGTGAAAGCAAAGATCTCAGTTTTTAATTCAGTGTTCGTTCCGACCCTCATCTATGGTCATGAATTTTGGTAATGACCGAAAGAATTAGATCGCGGGTACAAGCTGCCGAAATGAGATTCTTAATGGGGATAGTTACTCTAAGGGATAGTGTAAAAAACGTCAGTATTCGTGGGAATCTTAATGTTGAGCAGCTATTTCTTCGAGTGGAGCGATCGATTCTTCGATGGTTTGGACACGTTGTTTGCATGCCCCCTGACAGACTTCCTAGACAGGTCATGCTAGCCGAGATGCGAGCGCTTCGCCCCCCTGGTAGGCCAAGAAACAGGCGATGGGATCAGGTAAAGAACATCTCTGAGTCCCGCCTGGGGATTGCGCCGGAGTCTCTTGAGTTGGTGGCGGGTGATCGAGAACGATGGAAGGACCATTTAGCAACCCTCGGTCCGCGACCCTTTTAAAGGATAAGCGGCTTTGGAAAATGAATCTTTTTCCACTCTATGCCTATCTTACATTGGCCAATTTTATGGAGTTTTAGCTTAAAATATGTTACATGTGTTGTATATATTGGCATTGGCCTCCTATTTGTGCAAATATATTTTACTTACTGTAGGTTTTTCGCACTTGTTTTAACTTATGAAATCAGTACATACAAACTTAGGGCGTTCGATAAGTCAGTGTCTTTATTGATGCTTGATGGTGCTGGGGTTGCAGAAAGAACTTTTTTTCTTGTGATTTTCGCTAAAGACAAAGAAATCAGATAGATCCATCAAACACTCGCATTTTTACTGCGATTAAGAGAACTTTGAATTAGTGAGATTTCGGGAATGGGAAAAAAATTTCATACTTTAAGAAATCTTTACTTGTTGCGCTGTTAAACTATTATATGGATCACAAAAAGATTAAAAATTCATAACAAGTGTTCTGCTCCTTCACAGGTAACAGTGCGGAAGTGGATCATTGCTGTCCTAGGATCACAACAGATGCTGAGCTCCAAGGACGTCCAAATGACGTCACAACTAAAAAATTGTCACCTAAATTCACGATATTGTCGGAAGATCCCCGAATCAAAATTTGTGAGTAGGCTAAGATTATGGAAATTTCATTAGATACTATTGTTTCAATTCGGCATGAAAAAGTTATCATCAAGCCGCGTTTTTAATGGTGGACCAAAATGGTGGACTCCCGTATTCGAATAGCAGAAGAAAAACTAGATTGGGGTAATAATTCTGAATAGACCGAAATTCTGTATGCAAAATTCTGTAGTTCAAAAATCTGTTTTTCTAAAATTTTGTTTTTTAAAATTCTTTTCACAAAATCCTGTTTTTTAAAATTCTGTTTTTTTTTTAATTGTGTTTTCTAAAATTCTGGAAGTACAAAATTCTGTGCATAATTAACAGAATTTGATAATGTAAAAAAGTGCGCACTCATTTTAATACAAGGTTTTTGATAATGTTGTAATGATGTATTGTTAAAAATAGAAGGGCTTTTATGCTGGTATGTGATTCTAGGCTGTTGTTATAATTTCTGTTATTCTCATTACTGAATCAGGCATGTAGATATTGGTTCTCAATAAGCTTTGGTCCATTCAGCCTGACCAAAAGTTAAAGTAGTTAAAATAGGCAAGTTAATTCGGAGATTTCATCCGATCGAATTCTGTTTCCGTCAATAAATTTTTGTTAAGATTTACCGTTAACCTATAATCGAACAAAGGAAAGGAAAAGTTACGTGTTGATGTGATTCTTCCTTTATTAAGAAAGAATACATAAAATTGGACATGAGCTGATTGCATAAAAAGAAAATGCCCTGGTTGTGTACTAACGTCTTACATAAAAAAGACCGTAAAGTATGAAGACATACGCGGAGCGGTCCGTCGGCTTTTGTTGGAGGTTATAGTCTTATATAGGTTATAGTTTGTGTAACATTCTGTTTATTTAATAAAATTATTTCTGGATATATTTTACAGTCTGTAATATACTTTTTTCGTAGTGTTCCTGTTGGGTTCTATACTGTTAACTACTGATCTTATATTGGGTGATTTTATATTGGGTTTCGTTACTCTAAAAATAGGCTGACAAAAAGCTTTAAAATATAAATAAATAGAGTGGCGCAACAGCTCAACGTGAACCAGGGCCAACTTCTCAACCATGTATGCTGTGTGCGCTATACTTTTTTCACATACAAGGGGACCTACAATTTTTTGCCGAATCCGAACGGCACTTTTAAAAGTTTTTCAAGACAAATGTTACTCTCGGAGGGTTTGTCAGACCCTCGCGGAGGTGGGAGCCGTGAAAAAGAACAAGTCTTTTTTTCAGGTGGCAGAGGCAGGATTCGAACCCAGAACTCCGGCGTCAGAGGCACACACTCTAACCACTGCGCCACGGCACCCACGACAAAAAGCTTTACCGTTTCGAAAAAAAAGAGGGAAGCACATACACTTTCTTGGCCTTTTTTTTAAGGATTTTTATAATTTAAAACCCACAAAACAGCAATTTCAATTGTTTTTAATTACCGTTAGACCTTTTGATCAATTTTACAACTACCTGTGCTAGCATTTGTGACTTTTCTCAAATTCTGCGGACATGGATTTCTGAGAAAACGGTAAAAATATGCTCATTTTTATTTCGCTTGTTTGAATGGACTTAGAACCTTGGGTCGAAAACGGAAATTTTTAAACGTTTTTGAAGCAGTTCGCTTGCCTTTTAAACATTACATACTTCAACCAAATTTAAACAAGGTGGTCATAACCGTTAAGGAACTAGAAATCTTTAAAAAAAAGTTTTCGAAAATGGTTTCACGTTTTTCAGTTAAATCTTCGAAGTTTTTGAATATTCGAAGTCTGCTATAGTTTATAAAATTTAAGAAGATGGACTATGCCCGGTGTTAATTTAAAAATTATACTTTATACCGTTTCGGAGATAGAGGGGGAAATTTTTATAATTTTTTAAATTTCAAATCCATAAAACAAATATTTTAAAGTTTTTTTCCAGTTACCGTTAGACTTTTTTCCAATAGCACAACAAGCTGCACTAGCCTTGGATGTTTTTTTTTATTTCTATGGCCACCGGTTTATGCGCAAACGGTAAAACAAGCTCCTTTTTTATTTCGTTTTTTAAATAGGCTTCTAAAAACTTAGGTTAAAAACGGCAATTTGAAAAAAAATCTAACGCAGCCTTCCTTCTTTTTTTAAGCTTTTTACTTTAATCGAATCTGAAAAAGATCGCTTATACCTTTAAGCTAATAGTAGACTTAAAACCTGTGAGTAAGTGCTACAGTGTGTACGCCGAAGTAACAGTCCGTAAAACGGACCGTTGAATACCCCATCCTATCTCACATTGTAAAATGCTGATGACATGGTTATTTTTTGACATTTTATAAGTAATGCAAACTTCTAAAAGGCGTGGTCCAACCGCCCCTAATGAGAAACCACATATATATCCAAGTTACACTTAAATGTACGTAAAAATGCAATTTTTTGGTCTAAATTCAATATTTTTGAAAAATCTACCCTTAAAAGGGAGCGTGGCTAAAAACTTTATACGAACGAAAATCTGGACTGAAGTCTCGTTACCTAACCTGCTACTTTTTTTGTTTCATGCTTTCCTAAATTAGGCTCAAGGCTAGTCGAAATTTAGTTTTTCAGGCAAATTTTAGGTTTTTCTTCAATTCTGCCTCCAAATATGGGCGTGACCCAAAGTCTTGTGTAAGCAAAATGTAGAACTAAGCGTTTTCTACATAAAATATTAAGCAATTTTTTTTAATATTGAGCAAAAATATTGAGTATACTGCATTTGAACATTTACTATTAAAATAGATGCCACGCCCACTAGAGGAGGTTTACCGATTAAATTTTTCTTTTTTGTATCTTACATTTATTAGGAGATGCTAAATGTTAAATTTCAGCCTCTTAGAACGTCTTACAGTTTTGAAAATTCTGGAAGTAGTTGCACATTTAGACCGATTGTGGGCGTGTCTTTGGGCGGATTTCAAAAATTTTTACACTTGTACTGCTTCGCATGACGCGGGCCTTACGTACGAAGTTTCAGAACATGTGACATACAGAAGGATGGACGGACGGACGGACTGACATGGCCCATTCGATTCAGAATTCGGTCTCGATCATATGCCCTTTAGGTCTTGGGGGTCAACCATTATTATTTCACCGTGTTACAAACTATGTGACAAACTTAATATACCTCCTATCCTATGGGATGGGGTATAAAAATGGTTTTTGAAAATGCTTTTATGTTTTTCCCGCAGGGACGGCGCGGTAGAGGAGCACCGAGACTCAGGTGGCGCACGCAAGTGGAAGGGGACCTCAGCCAACTTGAAACTGAGGACAAACTGGAGACGGCTAGCTAGAGACAGAGCTGGCTGGCGAAGCTTGTTGGCTGAGGCCCAGGTCCACCCCGGACTGTAGCGCCACCTTAAGTAAGTAAGTTAATGTTTTTCAGTAAAATCTCAGAAGATTTTAAAACTTCAAAATCCACTATAATTTTCCTAAAAATTCTGAATTATTTCTATTTCTTCTGTGATTTTTTTATAGAATTTCACCAAACACCACCGGAGATAAGGGGGTTTTTTCATGCATTTTTGCGATTTTTTTTTTCGAAAATTCGCCAAAACTGCAGTACTGAAACTGTTTTTCAAAAATATGACCTAAGCACTTGGTTTACTTTGAGTTGCTTTATACGTGTGTTCAATATTGACTTTGAGCGATAAGCCGTTCAAAAGTTATGGCCTCCAATACTTTGAAAAACGTCATGCATTTTCGACTCTTCGTTTCTCAAAAACATTTTGATATTTTCGAAAAGTTTTATTTTTAATTAAAACTTTAGTATTTCTTAAACCTAAGTTTTGTTTTTTTAGTTCTTGCCTGCTAAACTTCTTGAAAAAAACATTAAGCCCATTTTCACATGAAATTTCAAGCTGTAATCAAACCATTGTTTGTGCTTAAAAAAAATTGCCCTCTTTGGATTCTCTGACTATTTCCACACCAAATTTTTTCTTTCTACGACTTACCGTTCAGAAGTTCTAAAGCGATTGGACGGATGGGCGGACGGACGGACGGACAACGTAGCGATACCATAAGAGGTCCTTTTTCCATTTTTGGACGGACCGCTAAAAAAATGCACTCTTTATTCAAAGAATAGCGTCGGTATTCTCACGAGTCTCCTGCGAATGAGCATGATGTTTTTATCGAAAATAATCGTTTAGATGACTAATCTAAAAATAACATGCCATCAAGCCCGATTACTCCTGTCAACCTCCTGTGATTACTTTCCCGCGATTCCACGCCCAAAAAAACGGTCAAAAAATACAAAATGAAAAGAATAATAAAAACTAGTGGGAAGGTTACAATCCATCCCAATTGACCACTTTAAAGCTCCGAATTGTGTCATAAATCTTGATTGTTAAATTTCAGTTTCTATAAATGTCAACTGTATTTAGAATTTCTCAGTTAAAGAATCTTCTCCCTTAAAAAGAAGCGTGGCATCCACTCCTTTTCAATTACATTTTTTTTTGTTTTCATTTTTTATCAGAAGTGATATACACGTCTTGATTGCATTTTCACATTAAAAATTTGGTTTATACTAAAAAACGCCCCCAAAAATGGGCGTGGCAAAAATTTATTCATTTGAGTTGATAGCTTACGTACATATCTGAAGATTTTATGGTCCAAGTTTTTTGGATTTAAAGCAAATATATCAAATAAAAACCGTTTATTAAAATGCATATTATACATGACCACGCCTACAAGGGGGCGGTTTTCGCTTTTTTCTTAAATGCCAATCACAATATACTTAAGCGAGAATAACGCGTACCAAATTTCAGCTTCCTACGACAAATTTGAATTTTCATGCTAATAAGTAAAGTGGGCGTGGCAGTGGGCGGATTTTGAAAATTTTTACACTTGTACTGCTTCGGGACCTAGAAAGAACAGATATTTAGTTTCAAGTTCCTAGCTCAAAATTTAAGGCCTAAAAGCTACCGGCACACGGACGGACGGACGGACGGACATGGCTCATTCGACTAACAATTCGGTCTTGATCATATGCCCTTAATGTATTGGGGGTCTACGGTGATTATTTCTCTATGTCGACAAACTATGAATCAAACTTAACATTCCTCCTATCCTATTGGATGGGGAATAACAATGTTTAGCTTCAAGGCGCAAAATCATTGAAAAATCTCAGGTTGTAGGTATGTTGCTGAGAGGGAATCGTAATTTTGCAAAAAAAAACATTGCAAGAATGATAAGATATATCATTTTGCAAAACAGAATATTGGAAAAGCAGAATATTGGAAAAGCAGAATTATAGAAAACAGAATTTTGGAAAAACAGAATTTTGAAAAGCAGAATATTGTTTTTGAATGTTTTTAAATTCTTTTTTTTTCTTAGAAAGGTTAAAAAAGTGTGAGTACCCCAGGAAAATGTATATGGCGCTGAAATAAGACTTCTTTGAATAATAAATTAAGTTTTTGACAAAGAAGCATTCACATCATTCCAAAGGTACCTATTATCATTACAAAGGTGGCTATGGCGCACCTTCGACATCGTCATTTTTACCATGAAAGCTGGGGTCTAGGCCACTAAATTCTTTTTTGAACGCACCTTTCTATGATTATGCAAGAAGCTTTGTAGTTTGACAGTCCTAGTTAGTTTGAAAAAAAAGTTACGATTGGTTGTGTGTTTTTGTGCTACTTTCTGTTATTTCCTGCTAAAGGTTTGTAGTAGTTTTTATACCCGACCCAGGGTATATTAAGTTTGATGTATAGTTTGTAACGCAGTGAAATAATCGCCGTAGACTCCTAAGACCTTTTAGAGATATTAATGGGACAGACAGGAGAATCGATTAAGCCATGTCCATCCGTCTGTCCATCTGTCCGTCCGTCCGTATGTAAACATTTTTTTGGCCTTAAATTTAAAGGTACAGAGCTGAAATTTTGTGGGTTGGCTGGAAGTCCACTGGATCATATCAAGTTTGAAAATTAGCCGAATACGCCCACAGGCACGCCCACTACAAGCCCGTATGTGCGACCATCTCTAATTTTAAAAAATACTTTTTTTAAATTTTAGCTATGTTAGAATAGTGCTAGCGCATTCATTTTCGAAATGTGACATTGCCTTGTAATTGTCTTTGAAGTGGTCAAAAAAATTTAGCCTTTTTATTGACCACGCCCACTTTTTTAAGGGATTTTAGTTTAAATCGGCTGTTTTTCAATAAATATATATGAAATTTGACTAAAAATTATATATAAAAGTTGTAGATATTAGTTGTAGACATTTTCTAACTTTCATGTATAAGTACAATGTGCCTCCGCCCACTTTTGTGGGCGTGGCCTTAAAAAAGTGTTTTTTTAAGTTAAAAAGCGGAGCTTTAGACCGAAATGTATGGAACCAACTAGTATAAAGCATTCAACCCGCCCACTTTTTAGAGGCGTGGCAGTTTTTTTTGGTATGGTCGGGTATTTTGCAATCCGTCGTAGATGGACTTAAACTTTTGCATACGCACTGTTGCACTTTCCCACTTGTTTAAGTTAATTTTGAAAAAATGAAAGTGAAATTTTGTGAAAATCAATTATTTAACATTTGTTTTTAAGGTAAATAGCCCAAATACGTTCTAGTCTTACAAAGGTTTGTGAAATAATTTGAAAGATCAAAATACAGAAGTTAAATAGCCCAAATATGTTTTAGTCTTACAAGGGTTTGTGAAATAATTTGAAAGATCAAAATACAGAAGGTAAATAGCCCAAATATGTTCTAGTGTTACAAGGGTTTGTGAAATAATTTGAAAGATCAAAATAATGAAGCCGGGCGCATTCAGCGTTTGTATATGGGGTACATCCGGCGTATACGCCACCCTACAAGTCCGACACCAACACACACAACCAATACCGAGCAAAATATGACTTTAACGAAAATTTCACTAAATATTTTGTTAAGTAAGGACTTATGAAGAGGCAAGTTATTACAAATTGTTAATTTTTGTATTGCTTATTATGTGCTATGGTTATGATTCATTTTTGTTCAAATCTATTTCTATAGTTGTTTGTATTAAGAAGCCATTTTGCTACGTTTTTCGTTTTTTCTTTTATTGTATTAAAATAAGAAATATGGGTCTGAACTAAAAATAATTTATTGTACATTGTGTTTTGGGCTAAAAACAATTTTTTGCTGAATGTACCCCGGGCAATGACTGGGGTGTCCCGTGTTGGCGCACATTCGTCAAAACTGCTTTTTTTCTTAAATTGAAAAAATTGCTGTGCTTCATAAATAACACCAAAAAGTATCTTACTTTATTTTAAACTATAAATATCAAGCTTTCATTTAGTATTAAATTTTCTGCAATACGTCAATGAATAACGTAAATATGAAGCGTTCAAGTTAAGGTGCTAAGGTGCCAGTTTACCATATACGTACTTACAGCAACATTATTTTTTTTTTTTGGATCCGAAAAATCCTGACCTGATCCTTCACTAAATTATTTTTTCACATAGCCTAAAACAATTAATTTACTCTTACAAAAGGGCATAGACAAAAAAAATTATCATTGTACAAAGATATGGATTGTTATTCTTCAAGGTTCGCTCAGGGAAAGCGGCTCCTCACATTTCCCTTCGTTGTAGACCATAAAAGCTGTAGTAAAAAAAAATATATAAAATCGCCACACATATTTAGACTGTTTTCAAAATATCAAACTCACTTTTGCCGGTTTGACAAATGTGATAATCCATCATACATTTATTCGAAAATTCACGTTTCAAATCGTTGTAATAGCCGCAAACAGGTTTTTTGATCCTTGTACACATTGGATTACATAAAGCTTGACAATTCTCCCTTGTTGTTACTTCGTATACTAAGCATTAAAAAAAGAGGGCAGTCAAAAGGCAAAGCTGAGTTCAATTACGTTAATCTTACCGGGCTCATAAAGATTCTGACGATGACAATTTTCGTTTGCTAGATGACATGCATTTCGAAAAACATAGCATTGCTTCCCATCAGTACACCAAACAGGGTCATCTTGTAGCGAACACTTGAAAGCTAAATTACATGGTCGTTCTCTAATTTCATCCGCGGAGCAATAGAGAACAAAAATTAATGTTATGACACTGATCACAAATTTCATATTGGTATAAGATTGCAAAGCACTCCTGGAGAATACTGCTAGGTTATCAAAGTGCTTTTGAATTTATATGAAAAAATGTCTGTGACTTGTGAGTATGTAGTCAGAATATATGCCTCTATAATATTCTGACGTTTCACATGAGTCACGATAGGTTATGATATGAATCTCTATTTTGGTGTTAAAGTATAATTTGAGTGAAAAACAAGTTCGCAGATAATGATTTTTGTTGTTTAACTGTGTAAACATTCAGTGCATAAATAGTCCATTTGATTGGCGACTAATAAATGTGGTAGACAGACACTTGTGTAGGCCTATTGAACAGATGAAGCTGTTCAGCTGTAGCTAAAAAACCTGTTACAAAATTTTAGTTTTTTTTTTTTAATTGGTACTCAGGTATACTTCAATACTACCGCTACGGAAAGATTGTGCGAAGTTTGGAATCATTTAATCTGTTGGCGAATTTATGTGTGAACATGTCGGTGCTTTACAAAAATTAAAGTGCTACGGGGTATGGGGATTCCCTATCACTTGAATACCTTTTATAATACATGGGTACCTACGCTGTGTAATTTAGATATTACATTCTAAAAAAATTGTCTAAACTCAATCATATTTTCGTTGTTTGTTATACTGAAATGCTTTTTTGTCATTAAATATGGAACGGGGTACTACACCGCGATATGTATCCCAGGAAATCACCCGCTACCGTTATATACCTATTTATATAATACCTATGCTATACAACGACATGGCTAAACCTTAAAAAAGAGCTTGTAATGTTGCAATTCATTATTAGTTGTGTCGACTTAAGCAGAGTTGCTGAATGCGCCAATCGATTTACTTTACGAAAACACCACAGCAAACTGACGGTTGAAGTTCGAATTTCGATATCGAATTCCCCTCCAATGGCAAAGTTCCAATGGGAAAATACAGAAAGTGATGAATTTGTATAAATACCTGGATAAAAGGCTCGTACTGAACAGTTATTATGTTTTTGAAACGTGGACTGAACTGGTAAAAATCGAAAGTAAAGTAAAAAGTGAAAAGATTGAATCGAAAAAAAGTGTTTAATTCTAAGTAGCGAAGTTACATTAAGCGTGATTTGAAGTTAATGAAGGCTTGTTTGATAAGCAAAGTGTTTCTTAATGTAATTATTAAAGTGAGATTTATTCAACGAACCCCAGGCAAATAAGTGTCAGAAATTGGGGATAAGACTCATAAATGTGCGGCGTGCGCCGTGCGGGTAAGTTCTACAGTGAAATTTTCCGGAACAGAAGTAGAAGTGGAATTTTAAAGTGAAAATTTCTAGAAAAACTGTGCGTAAATGGTATCAGTGACTAAAACGGTTTTCCTTTGTGGTGGAATTTTCCAAAGATTTCGTGTGTAAGGAGTGTCGGTGACTCATATAGAGTGATTTTTTAAGAGGTTGAGAACTTTTTAAAAAAAAAAAACACAAAAAATTCGAAAAAATTAATGAAATATTTATTTGAACCGATAGTTTGAACCTTGCAATTTAATTTTTAAAGATAATTTCATGCAAGTGTTGAGCGCGGTTGCGTCTCAGGTAGCCCATCCGCTGAGTCCAATTTTGGCATACTCTTTCACACATATCGGCCGGTATCTCACGAATGAAAGCATGGATGTTGGCTTCCAGTGCGTCAATCGAAGCGGGCTTGTCCCTATAGACATTAGCCTTGACATACCCCCACAAAAAATAATCTAATGATGTCAAATCGCACGATCTAGGCGGCCAATTGACCGAATTCCGAATAGACTGCTCAGAAGGTCGAGAATGCCGACCATAAAATGGAAGCAGCGCGCGATGAACATTTCGAACCGAGCACGAATTTTGATAGTAAAATTCAATAATTTGCAAGCGTTGTTCATTTGTAAGACGATCCATGGTTAAATTGCAAACCAAACTGAAGCTGTTTGACAGTGACACAAGGTACTAAACACACGTCAGCTGTCAAAACCAGTGTTGCCAAAACCAAACCAGCTAAAAAATCACCCGTTACAAATTCGATTGTAGAATTTTCCCAATGTATTGAATGGGCGTTTAACTAAGTTATAAAAACAGTGTTGGTGATTTTTGGCTTATGAATTTTCTGGAAAATCGTATTAAGGTACAGGATTAATAGTTGACTTTTTTGGAATAAAATCTAGTTGTAATAAAATCTAGAGATGCTTAATTTTCTAGCAGAACATTTTCAGTTTTTCAAAGAGTTGAGTGGTTAATTTACGGTTAATTGCTAGGTATAAATTTTGCCAAATAAATCATAGAAGTCAAGTTACTTATGCAAAGTTTGCGTTCATTCATCTTTATCACGCGATAGCCTTAGGGGTACGATCACCGTCTATCTGATTCCAAAGACCCAGGTTCGAGAGTAGGATCTGAGTTAAGGGTTTTTTTCAATATATCAAAAAACAACAACAACCAGTTAACAACGAAGTGAAGCAAAAATAAATCAACAGGAAGCTGACTGTGTCCAAGAAATAAAAAAATAAAAAAGGAATTCCGGAGGAAGAGCTCAGGAGTTGAAGGAATCCATTATAAAGATGAAGCGTCTCATTTTTCGGTTCGACCAGGCAAAGAACTCTAATTAATTCTGGAGGAAGAGTCCAGGAGCTGGAGAGATCCATTTTTAAGATGAAGAATCTCATTCTACCAGGTAAGTATTTCCAATGAATCCAAAGAATTCTGGAGGAAGTGTTCAGGAGCTGTAGAAATTCTTTATGAAGGTGAAACATATAATTTTTCGTTTCTACCTAGGCAAGGAACTCCAATGAGCCAAATAAATTCTGGAGGAAATGGGCAGGAGCTGGAGAAATTCTTTATAAAGGTGAAGCATCTTATCTTTCGCTTCCACCAGGCGAGAAACTCTAATGGAACAATGAATTCGGAGCAACAGCGAACAGTTTTCGCGATCACCATACAAAGTTTAACTGTCAATTTTGATTTAAATTAGCAATTAAGACATAACTTTCAACTGCGAATCAATAATTGAAATTAAACTGAACGAAGGGATACTTGAAAAAGAATTATTTGTTTTGTGCATCTTTATGGTTCCTTAACGAGAGCGAACTATATTTTATCTGTATTTCTTTTTTCCGATCTCTCTCGAACAAACGATACAGAAAACCAGTGAGTAAGTGCTACAGTGTGTACGCAGAAGATACAGTCCATAAAACGGACCGTTGAATACCCCATCCTATCCCACATTGTAAAATGCTGATGTCATTGTTATTTTTTGAAATATTATTAGTAGTGCAAAATTCGAAAAGGGGTGTGGTTCAACAGCCCCTGATTACGAACTATCAATTATAACACAGATATTTCCAAGTTACGCTTAAATGTATGTAAAATGCATTTTTTTGGTTAAAATTCAATATTTTTTAAAAATCGACCCCTAAAAGTGGGGGTGGCTAAAAACTTTGTATGAACGAAATCTGATATAAAGCCTCATTTAGCTAACCTAATGCTGTCCTAAATTAGGCTAAGAACCAGTTCAAATGACGTTTTTCTGGAAAATTTTAGGTTTCTTTTCAATTCTGCTTCTAAATGTAGGCGCGGCCGAAAGTTTTGTATGAACAAAATGTAGAACTAAGCGTTTTCTACATAAAATATTAAGCAACATTTTTTCAATTTTCAGCAAAAATATTGATCAAACTGCATTTAAAAATTTACCCTTAAAATATATGCCACATCCACTGGAGGAGGTTTACCAATTTAATTTTTCTGTTTTGTGTCTTACATTCATTAGGAAATGCTAAATGCCGAATATCAGCCTTTTAGAACGTCTTACAGTTCTGGAGTTAGTTGCACATTTTCACCGATTGTGGGCGTGTCTTACACCGATTGTGGGCAGATTTAAAAAAAAAATTAAACTTTTACTGCTTCGTATGACAAGGAGCTCATGCACAAATTTAAGATCTCTAGCTCAAAATTTAAGCTCTAAAAACGTATGACACACAGACAAACGGACGGGCGGACATGGCTTATTCGATTCAGAATTCGGTCTCGATCATATGCCTTTAAGGTCTTGGGCGTCTTCCATTATTATTTCACCGCGTTACAAACTATGTGACAAATAGATCGAACATTTTATCGTTCGCGAATTATATTTCTTATGGTTCGTGAGAACATGGAAAGAAAACGATTAAGATCCATATTTTAGGGCTCTCCAACAGAAGTCCTATACCTTAAAATCTTCTTGGGCACAGTAGGACTCTCTCCATGTACAAGACAGTATTATGCGTAGAAAATGGAAAATGCCGGATGGAAAATCCTTTAAGATGCAGTTTGTGGTTCCACGGTCGAAGGTCCAGGATATTCTACGAGAAATGCATGATGGACTATCTGGCAGGTAATTGTGAATGAACAAGACCCTGGAAAAGGTGCGGGAATGCTTTTATTGGATAAGTGCAAGAACCGATATCGAGAGCTGGTTTCGGAGGTGCACCACATGCACTGCTAGTAAGGGACCCAAAGTCAACACAAGTGGTAAAATGCACCATTACAACGTGGGTGCCCCCTTTGAGAGGATCGCCGTCGACATCGCAGGCCCGTTTGCAGAAACTGAGAACGGCAGTCGTTACATTCTTTTAATTGCCGACTACTTCAGCAACTGGCTTTCGTGATCCCAAACCAAGAACCCAAAACCTTCGAGTCAAAGTTATTCCAGGGGGTATGTGCATCAATGGGACTACAGAAGACACGAACCACACCCCTTCAGCCGCAAATAGATGGAATGGTAGATCGCTTTAACAAGACTCTGAAGGAGCATCTTTCCAAAGTCGTAAGCGAGGATCAACGGGATAGAGATCGGCGAATACCTTTGTTCCTAATGGCCTACCGAAAGGCGATTTATGAAACAACTGGTTAGACTCGGTCTGATGTACTTTTTGGTCAATGATGGAGGACTAAAAAAACTAAGGGGGGGGGGGGGTAATGTGATATGGCGAAGAGACGTAAAAAGACTTTTCGAGAAATCGGGTTTTTAAAGATCTAACATGTTAAAAGTGGGCATGGTCTACATTGTTGACGGTCCAATTCTTGCTTTGTTGAAGGTCTTGGGCCAATATCGCTCAGTACCTACTAAAATTTGAGCTCCTACGCCAGGTCTAACTTGACCAAAAGGCATTATGAAAGAAAATATGAATTAGAGGTTATCTCATGTTGAAGCTAGTAGTGGGCATGGCCGTTGACGGACAGAGCCAATTTGTAAACTTTGTCTGTGCAACAGAAGAACCAAGCCGCGAATCAAGTTTCAGCTTTCTAGCTTGATTTCGAAGACCTAAAACCTTCGCACATGCAGGCGGCCAGGACGTCCACGGTATGAGATAAAAATTCCTTTGGAATAAGATTAAAAATTATTTTCATGATAAATTGTGCGTTGTTAATCTGTTAAACTTCCCATGTTTTCGGTTAAAGAAATTTGAATTTTCTACAGCTCACCGTTAAAAAATTACAACGAATGCGGACGGAAGAACCCAAACCAGAGCGATACCGGCGGTGGTTACTTTTGTCCTAAGAAGTAAAGTCTGTTAACAACGACCAAAGTCTTAAATAAAATGCAACAAGTATGCAATAATTAAACAAAAGATTTCTGAAATAAGGAAATTTCCTTTTCAATTAATATAAGATTATGAATAAAAAGTTTTTGCGTCAAGTCTATTAATGCCTGCTTCTCCAGATTAATCTTCCAAGCCACAGTCGTCCTCCTTGATTTCTATCCAATCTAGAAAAAAGAAGTTTTAAAATACCTAGGAACTTAATACCTTTTTTTCAAGTTTCATACTATAATTTGAGAAACAGTTTTCCATTTCAAAAATGCATTTATTCCCGAAAACTTCCTTCTGCTCACCATTAGAGGCACAAACCGGTCTATACGTGAAAGGACAAGGCCTTAGACACTCCTGTAAGATAATAGGATCAATCTGATGTAGACAGAGCGTCATATGCGTTGGCGACCAAGCTATTTTGGAATTAATAAAACATTTAAAATTAAGGTTTTTTTTTATACATAATATAAAAGCTTTTAACGTACGTCTACCACTGCGACATTTATTGTACCGCATCAAGCACTCGTTATGGAAATATTTGAATTGTGTGATGCCATCGAAAGCGCAAAGTGGTTCCATAATTCGTGGACAAACCTGAGGACAGTCTTCCTCCATTTCGGTTTCAGTTTTTAAGCATTGCACACAAACAATTAAGGCACACACCAAGCAAACAAAAAATTTCATTTCCGAATTAAAAATTTTGCTAGTATGTACTGCGATAAGAACGTTGTGTAAATCTTGTGATAAACGAGCGCACTTCGATCGAAATGCAAAGTGGACGAAGACCGACGTATTTATTAATAAAACAAAAACCGAATCAGATATTGATTGATAGGCCAATCAGTTATTGCGGTTTAAGATCGAAACATTTAATATACCTGAGCGCCATCTTAAATTGCATTCTTTGCCTTGATTAAGGAATTGATATCTGGCTGGTGCGGTGGTTATATGGACTAATTGTAGTGAAATGGCGTTCGTTTGATAAATATATTTAATTGTTCATTGATCTGCAGTATGAGGTTGGTGTAGACTTACATCAGTGCTTACCAAATCCGAGACTTGCGGTGACCGCCCCATCAGCCTGCATTTCCTGCATCACCACGGCCTCGCACATATACTAAAAAGACAGTCAAGTATGAAGTCATACGCAGAGCGGTTCGTCGGCTTTTTTTGATAGCTTAGCGTATAATAATTGCTTAAATAAATAAATAAATAAATAGAGTGGCGCAACAGCTCGAGGTGAACCAGGGCCAACTTCTCAACAATGTATGCTGGTGTGTTAATTTCTTTACATACAAGGGGACCTACAATTTTTTGCCGAATCCGAACGGCACTTTGAGAAGTTTTTCAAGACAATTAATACTCTCGGAGGGCTTGTCAAACCCTCGCGGAGGTGGGGACCGTGAAAAAGAACAAGTCTTTTTTTTTCAGGTGACGATGGCAGGATTCGAACCCAGACCTCTGGCGTAATAAGCACACACACTAACCACTACGCCACGGCACCCCACATAATAATTGCTTAATTTGTATAAAATATTGTTTAGCTCATATACTTGCGTCTTTATGTATATACCCTACCCAGGGTACCTATATATATTAAGTTAATAGATAGATAGATATTGTTTATTAAGCACAATAAAAATTACAAAAGTTAGTAACCGAACATTTTACATTCAGAGATATGATAATACTACATCTTTCAACTGAAACATAATTTTTAATATGATCGAGAAGCCTTAGAAGTCGGAACGAAAAAAAATTGTTCGCTCGAAAATAAAAATATTTTTCCTATCAATAAAAATAATAAATCATTCGATTTCGTTAAGAAGCTGAAAATTCACAGCTTAAGCCCGTTGGCTTGTTAGTTGTTTGTTAGTTTTTTGATATTTTTAAAGTTGAAACGGATCAACAGAATTCAAGCAACAAATTTGCACCACTTGACGTAGACGAAATTGAAATTGAATTGGAAGCAAATATAATAAACTCAGCATCACCAGATATGCAAAATTTAAAAAAAAATTGACGAAATACTTAATGGCATGGGCCAGAAGAATAATACGAACAAGAGACATATAGATCAACGTAAGGAAAAGCCAGATACAGACGCACCTGAAGCAGAAGAAGAAGAAGATCAAACCATCTTAAAAAATATATAAACTCCACCAATAATTGTGTTCAATCAAGAATCAAAAGATATTGGTGAGTTATTAAAAAATCTCATTGTTACAAAATTATACCAAATAAAAAAGATAGGCAAACCCCATTCTATCAGACTAAATAATAAAATTGACTATAGCTTAGTTAAGGAAGCACTTGAAAAAGCAGGTGCCCCTTTTTATACATACACACGCAAAGACGAAAAGAAACAGAAATACATACTTAAAGGCCTTGATATAAGTTACACGCCTGAAGAAGTTTTAGAAGAACTTAAATCCCTAAAAATTGAAAGTTTAACTTTTGAAACAGCTTTTAGATTAGTCACAAAACGTAACAAAAGGGAGCAAAGGGCACTACCAATTATTGTAGTTCAGCTAACTCCAAATAGTAAAGCTAGTATATTACGTGATGTTAAGTACCTTTTTAACCACGTAATAAAATGGGAAACCTTAAAAAGAGAAAAAAAGGTCCAGTGTCATAAGTGCCAGCGGTTTTCACATAGCACTATAAATTGCAAAATGGAACATAGGTGCGTTAAATGTGGTGGTAACCATGGTCCAGGTAAATGCGCTATAGAACAATCTTCAGCAAAGGAGAACCTTTTTTGTGTTCTGTGCAAAAAAAATGGTCACCCAGCTTCGTATGGCGGATGTGAAGCGCACGAAGCTTTAAAGAAAAGATCAAAGCAACGTGCAGTTGCAGTTAAAGAAAGCCAAAGACAAAAAGAAAATATGTTTCAAAATTATATAGGAAAAGGTATAAGTTTTGCTGACAAAGTAAGAGGAAATTTTACAAATTCGATTTCAAATTCAAATGTGACAAAAGACGGCTCATTAAATGAAATTAATAGTGCTATAATGCGAATGATGCGAGCACAGTTTGAATAGCTAAATAAAACTTTAGAAACCCAATCTAAAAGAATAGACACTCTATTTAATATAGTCGGCAACATTTCTTTCGATGAGTAGAATAGTACTACGAAATCTGAAAATCATAGCCTTAAATGTTAATTCAATCATATCAAATAACAGAAGGGTAAATCTCTTGCAATTTCTTACAAGACATAAGCCTGATATATGTTTGCTTAGTGAAACAAAGCTTAGTAAACGTCATAAATTGTGTTTTGATAATTACGTGATATTTCGAAACGATAGAGCGAATTCTCAAGGTGGAGGGACTGTCATTCTTGTAAGGCGGGGAATTGCTTTTCGTAAAATTGAAATATCGGAGATACAATATTTTAATTCCTTAGAAATGTCCATTATCTTATTTGACCTTGGAAACAGAAAAATTTTAAAAGTTATAAGTATTAATGCGACCGAAAGCCCAATTCAAAATTTTTCCGATGAGTTCATGCGTCTTTTTCAAATGCTAAATTTAGATAATTTAGACAATTATTACATTATGGCTGGTGATATAAATTCCAAACATACCAGCTGGTTAAATTCAAATAACAACACACGTGGAAATTTTATTAGAGCAATTATTGATGATAACGAAATTGAATATAAGATAAAATTCTACTCATCTATTTCCCCTTCATTTCCGAGAAGTAACTCATCCATAGACGTTGGATTTTTAGATGCTAGACTTGTAGTTAAAACATCAAGATTTGATAATAACAAAATTCCAGTTTTACCGTATGATAGTGACCATTCGGTAATTTTATTCAACACAACTTTAGAAAACGATTCTGTATTTAATTTACTGATTGAAGAGCCTATTTATAAATTTAACTTTGACAAAACTAATTGGCATCATTTTCAAAGAAATATTGAGCTAAAATTTAGACATGAATTCCGAGAAAATGATATCCCTAATAGCAGGAATTTAACAAATTATGAGATTGATAACTACATTGAAAGACTTAATAAAGTAATATCTAGTTCAATTGAGTCAACGGTTCCTTAATTTAAGAATATAAATTCAATGGAATGTTATATAACCCCAATGATCAAGAGATTAATAAAGTTTAAGAGTTTTCTTTTATCAAGAGTAAACTCCTTTTATAGAAATTCTAGTGATGTAAACAATCCTGAGCTTGTGCGTTTGAAATCCCTTTTTAGAAATGTTAAAGATCTGATTCAACAACAATTTCGAAACTCAATTAATCACTTTTGGAAAAAAAATTACTTTCTATTCAAAAACGCAATAGTAAAACAATGTTTCCTCAAATAAACAGAGTTTTTAGACCAAAAGGTAATATTGCAATATCTACTCTTAAGGTACCTGATAATAATACTGGCAGAGACTTCTTGCGAATAGCAAACATCAACATTTCTGATACTTTTAGAGATGGTCAAAAATTTTGCGTTATCAACAACAAAACTAAATTGAACTTAATAGGTTACCATTTTCAAAAAATTCATAGTGCTATTTCAGATACATCAGTAAATTTATCAGATATTCAAAGAGAAGTTTTAAATTTTGAAGAAAGAAATATTGAAGAAACGTTTAAAGTACAATTTAGTAGTAGCTTAAAATCAGATGAGCTGACTGATGAGCAATCCGATAACTATTTTACAACGTTCGAAGATTTATGTGATATTTTCTCTAAATTAAATAATAAGAAATCGTCTGGTTAGATAATGTTGCGAATATCGTTTTAAAACATATCCCTGAAATTGTTGTTAGAAAATTTTGTATTTTATTTAACAACTTACTTAATAATCAATATTTTCCGGAACGTTGGAAAAAGCAAAAGTTTTTCCAATTCAAAAACTTAACAAAGATTTGTCGAATCCGGCCAACTACCGACCAATAAGTCTTCTTTCAAACTTGGGGAAAATATTCGAAATTTTAATTAGTAAAGCAATTTTGTGCGTTTCGGGGACAAAAGGTTTAATTCCAGAAAATCAATTTGGATTTCGTCGGCATCATTCAACTATTCATGCGATCAATAAATTAGTTTCGGATGTAAACTTAAAATTAGTAGGTAGGGAAGCAACGGGAGCCTGTCTCATAGATCTTGAAAAAGCATTTGATAAAATTTGGCTCGACGGACTGATTACAAAATTAATAAGGCCTGAATTTCCAAATTATTTAGGTAAATTATTTCAAATATGATACGTGGAAGAAAATTCGTTGTAACAAATGGTGAGGAGACGACGGATACAATATTTAACATTATTAACGGTCTACAGCAGGGCACGGTCAACGCCCCCGTTTTATTTAGCTTATATATACATAAGTGATTTTTTAAAAAACAAGGAAGTAACTATCGCTTTTGCTGATGATATAATACTATATTTTAGCTGTTCAAAGGTTTTCGAAATACAGAGAAAGTTACAAAACATGTTTAATCAACTACAAAAATTCTGTTCCGATTGGTTTCTCAAAATCAATATTGATAAATGTGAAGTTATATTGTTACGAACTATTTTAAGTAAGGACAATTATGACTTAAGGAAAATTGGAAAAATTTAAAAATATATAGTTATTTTAGAAATAAAATGTGCAACTTCAAAATAATACTTGTGTTAAATATCTAGGCGTTTATTTAGACCAATATCTTTATTTCAATAATCACACAAAAATTCAACTTGTTAAAGCAAGAGCGACATTCATGAGCTTAAAGAGACTTTTTTACTCTGCTCATATCACCTCTGACGTGAAAATTATTTGTTACTTAACTTTGGTCAGACCAATACTTACTTATGGGTGTCCTATTTGGTATAACATCAGCCCATCCGTGATGGAAAAATTCAGAGTGTTTGAAGGAAAATGTCTTCGCGCATGTTTAGGAAAATATAGATCTGTTGAAAGTGACTTTCTACACTTTATTTCAAATAAAAATATTTATGACGAAGCGGGAATCGAGCGAATAGACAACTTTATAATTAAATTAATAAGAAATCATTTCGCTAGGTCAGCAAATACTTTAGAAAACAATCTTGTGTCAGGGCCAGCTCTGTACAATAACTTGTCATTTTTTTCAAAGGTCAATTGAAGTTGGTCACGTTCCTCCAGAAGCATTTATGTACCTTGACAGTCTTGGTTATATACAGGACACCCAAAACGTACCTGTGTTCTACCATGCATACCGCAGGGCAACAGATAAGAAAATTACTTATGATTCTGGCTTAAATTCCAATGTACCTAATGCTATCTGGAGATATAACATGGCTATTTTTGATAGAGAGAGAGAATATCAAATCGATTTGCATAAATACTTCTGGCTTACCTAGTATCTAGCCCAATGAAAATACAACATTTCAAATAATGAAAAATATAAGGTTATGTTAATGTTTATAACTAAACATAGTCAATTTTATTATATTTAGTTTTAAGTTAGTATAAGCTAGTCATAAGTTAGTTTAAGTTATATATGTACATAATAATGTTTATTCTTTATGGTTTTTTAGTGTATATAGTTAGTTTTTATTTTTTTTTCTCCTTTTTAGTTGTAAGAAAATGTATTTGTCAAAAATAAGATATGTATAGGAAATAAACCAAAAATATTTTAAAGAAATTTGATTGATGATGAATGATATACATTTGCTCATACTTATATTAACAAATATTTAAATTTAATTCGATAAAGAAAAACATTTGAGTGCATTAATGCCATATTTGTTTATATTATTTTATTTTCAAAATATTTGTTTATTGTATTTTTGTATTGACTTAATCATTGTTATTGAATAAGTACCAATAAACTTGTTATATATAAAAAAAACATAATTTTTAATCAAAAGGAAAGAAAAAAAACTTTTTCGTATAATAAAGATTTAACGAGAAGGAATTTTATCGTATTTTTATTTTATCGGAATTAGTATTTGTATTGGTACTTACTTACTTACTTAAGGTTACTTACGGGGTGGTCCAAGACGTCGGTGTTGGGTGTCTTTTCTTGATGACAGCTTATACTTGGTTTTGACCTCGTTGACTGCTAAACCCATATTTGTATTGGTAGCCCCTAAAATTACTGGGAGTGGGCTCAAAACTAAAATGCATTAATTTCAATTTTCTTTAGCGCAATGACAAAATATACGTTAATTGGTGTACGTTAAAAGCGAATATTACTACTTTAAAAACTCCCCACGCAAGGTCGGGAATAGCCTTGAGGTGAGGTATGCCTGTCGTAAGAGTCGACTAAAATACCTGCCTAAGAGTCGACGGAAGAAGTACTCTTTAACGTTTCAACGGATGCTGTCGATGCTGCTCTATTTGGGGCAATATTTGGCAGTTTGGCTTAAACTTATAGATAAATCTAAAGGTTAAAATAAAATGCGGAATCGTCTGTCACATATTGTACGGCTCAATGGTCGGCGTCTGTCTCCAAAGGGCCGGCTTTATTTAAAATTTAAATTAGAAGTGACAGCCGTCAAAGACAGATGTCAATGAACAAAATGAAATATTTAATTACCCCAGATGGCAGTCCAGCTACGCTGGAAAATCCACCCTCTTCATAGGCAGGCTCTACGAATTCTGGGGAGAGCCTATTATTGCTTACAAATCCTTTTGAGAAAAGAACAAAACTAAATCGGCTAATTAGCTCCGAGAGCTAAGCTTACTGAAATGGAGCGACTCTTCCACGATCTTAAAATGGAAAATGAATCTCTGCCAAAAGAAACGAGGATATAAAAAATACTCGTGTAACGAAAGGCTGTGAGGTAGCAAAATAGTGTGTAAAGCCGAACCGACCAGGAAGCGAATACTTTACGGACGAGGATAAACTTGCACGACGAGAAAGCAAACTGGGACGGCCTTAATAACTTCTTCGGTCGTTTTAACTGGTCCTTGTGCTTTCTCGATAACAACGTAGATGTTGCTGCTGATAGTAAAGGGTAGTAAAAACTTTTGGTCTTTCGTAAAAAATGTTAAAAACTGTGCCTCATCTTCCATCCCAACACTCGTTTACAACGACATTCCAGCTGTCACCTCTATGGCCAAAGCAAATCTGCTTGCAGCGCATTTCGTTGCTAGCTCCATGCTCCCAGATTCTGCGATGTCCTCGCTTGTACTTGAGCGCGTCGAATATACCGTGGGACAAATTCATTTTCGCACTCGTACAGTCATGAGAGTACTTCGAGATCTCAACATTCACAAATCCGCTGGTCCAGATGGAATATCCCCCATAGTTCTGAAGAGGTGTTCATCCACGCCCGTCACTAAAAAAGGCGATTTTTCTTCTCCCTCTAAATATCGTCTAATTGCACTAATTTCCCTTCTTTCTAAGGTCATGGAAACGCTGATTAATTATTAGCTTATGAAATATCTTGAATCACGAAAACCCCTTAATGACCGGCAATACGGTTTTCGTAGCAAAAGGTCCACTGGTGATTTGATGGCATATCTCACTGAAAAGGTGAGCCATTCCTTGCATTTTCATGATGAAAGCGAGATTGTTGCGCTTGATATTTCAAAAGCATTTGACAGAGTTTGGCATCAAGCTCTTTTGTCGAAAATGCGTGCATTTGGAATCGACGAATCTCTTATTCAATGGATTAGTAATTACCTTTCGGCCCGTTCAATTTAATTTGTTTTGGATGGGTTCAAGTCTGCAATTCACAAAATAAACGCTGGGGTTCCCCAGGGCTCTGTTTTGTCTCCGACTCTCTTTTTAATCTTTATAAATGATCTTTTGTCAGCTACTACTAATCCAATTCATTCCTTTGCCGATGACAGCAACCTCCGTTTTTCATATTCGTTCTCAGCTCCTCGTCCCTGCTCTTCGGGCGTTGAACTGGAACGGCAGCGTATGTCAAACTCATTAAACTCTGACCTTAACAGCATTGTATCATGGGGATCTCAAAATAGGGTAGAGTCATTGAAGCATTGAAGCAAAACCGAAACACCCAGCCGTTGTCCATGAATGGCACTTGCATCGACGAAACCGAAACGCTTTACATTCTCGGTATGTGTGTCAATAACAACCTTAGTTGGAATGACCACATATTCGACGTCGCCAAGAACCCTGCGAAATGCCTGGGTTTCCTTAAAAGATGCAAGAAATATTTCACCCCTTCTGATTTGGCTATTGTATATAAGGCCTATATCCGCCCTAAAATGGAATATAACTCCCATGTCTGGGCTGGTGCTCCTAAAACAACACTGCACCTGCTCGATAGGATCCAGAAACGCGCGATAAAACTCATAGGTGACAGAAATATTGCAAAGTCTATCGACTCGATCGAACATCGACGCAATGTCTCTTGCTTGTCACTGTTTTACCGTTTTTTTTTTACAAACAGTATTCCAACGAAATAGCTATTTGCATTCCACCCCTCAAATTATTTAACCGTAATACTCGCCAGCGATCGAATGCTCATCAGTTCACCCTTGAGCCGACTTTCGGGCGTACTGTCAAGTTTAGAGGTTCTTTTATAAGCCGTACAACGCGAATGTGGAATGTCCTACCACGACAACTCTTTCCTACGCAATACTACCCACAACTGTTCAAAACAAGCAAAAGAGCTAAAATTTGGTAACAGAGCTAGAAATTCATTGCACCAGGTCAAGTTTGAAAAGTGGTCAAATCCATCCACCTCCAATTAAAACAAATCACCTCCCGACCACCTCCATTAAAAAAAATAAAGACAGTCGAGTATGAAGACATAGCGGTCCATCGGCTTTTGTTGAAGGCTAACCTCATCTATATTACGCTGTTTTGTGTAAAATTCTACATATTTGTGTATTACAATTATTTCTAAACATATTTTACAATCTGTTTTATACGTTTTTGTAGTTCTTTTTGTGATATGGCGACAAAAATATAAGAAATAAAACAAAAAATTGGCATTTACTGTCGAACACGTCTTGTACCTAATGAGTCAATATATTTCCCTAAATGAGAAGGAATAGGTGTTTATAGAATATTCATGAACTGTGTCAATATAACTGCCTCACACTATACATAATAAAAAATGTATGCCAGAAATGTTAAAACTCCACCCCAAAAATTATGGAACACCTATGTATAATTTTTCACATTTTTCGATCAGCACAGTGATCAACATCAACATAAATGTCTGCTGAAAAATGTGTTATACAAAACCCACCCCAAGCAACCAGCAAAAAAATTCTGGAGTCTTTTTCATCTACTGCGCCCGACCTACCTCTCATTCACATGTAGGTCAAATAAATGTGCAAGGAAACAAAAATCATTCCTCCATAATGATCTACTTGATAAAAATCATTCCTCTTTGAGAAATAAGCCACCGTTGTATATCTCCCTCATATGTATATAATATGAGTATTCGCTCCCGTATCTCACTCGAAATAGTCTCTTAGAGTCTTATCTTGACAACAGACTATTTCGAGTGAGATACGGGAGCGAATACTCAGAATTCAAAGAAATACAAGCCGGCGTTCCACAAGGTAGCGTCCTCGGTCCAACACTGTTTTTACTTTTTACAAGAGATGTGCCTCAAGTAGAGACAACGACTATAGCCACGTTCGCTGACGACACGGCTATCCTCGCTACGGATAAGACAGTCGAACAATCAACGGGAAAACTCCAACGCGCTTTGAATAAAATATGCGAATGGACAAAGGCCTGGCGAATCCTCCTAAATGAGACAAAATCAACGCATGTAAATTTTACTTACAAGAGGGTAATCAACTTACCTCTATTTATAAACTCGGTACAAATTCCGTACGCAAACGAGGCGAAATATTTAGGCATGACCCTAGACGCAAAACTTAAGTGGAAGCCACACGTTAAAAAGAAACGCGATGAACTTGAAATCAAGCTACGAGAACTGAATTGGCTTATCGGACGTTATTCGAAACTAAGCGTATATAACAAACTGCTATTGTATAAGCAAGTGCTAAAACCATCTTGGACGTACGGTATACAACTTTGGGGTTGTACCAAACCAAGCAATATATCTATTTTAGAAACTTTTCAGAATAAGACACTAAGAGCAATCGTAAATGCTCCATGGTATATAAGAAACAGCGATTTACATCGAGATCTAGGCATCGCAACCGTGACCGACGAAGTAAGAAACTTTGCTCGCAAACTTCATACTCGCCTTCACGGCCATTGCAACCACGAAATAATCCGAACTCTGGATCAGACAAATCTTGCACGCCGACTACAACGAACAAGACCGTTGGATCTAGCGTCGTAAGAGGAAACCGCACATAATGACGGTATTGCAGGTGCTTTCGTTGGAAGGTAGCCTGCCAAACGCGATTACTATACAGAAGCATGAACTACTTGTTAAGGAAACTTAGTCGTAGTCTTACAAAGATTGGGAGGTTTTTTAGTGAGTAAGAATCTCACACTACTATGAGCACGCGCGTTCGATTCTCATAGTGCCTATGAAGGTTTTTACCTACCCACGGGAAAAAAAAAAAAAAAAAAAAAAAAAAAAAAAATGTATATAATAATACAAAGATAAAGCAAACATGTGGGAGGGTTACAATCCGCTTAGGCGAATCGTTGGATACCCCATCCCAATTGACCACTTTCAAGCTCCGAATTGTGTCATAAATCTTTTTTGTTAAATTTTAGTTTCTATTAACTTCAATTGTATTAGAATTTCTCAGTTAAGGAATCTTCTCTTTTAAAAAGGGGCGTGGCATCCACCCCTTTTTTTATACCCCATCCCATAGGATAGGAGGTATATTAGGTTTGTCACATAGTTTGTAACACGGTGAAATAATAATGGTAGACCCCCAAGACCTTAAGGGCATATTATCGAGACCGAATTCTGAATCGAATGAGCCATGTCCGTCCGTCCGTCCGTCCGTCGGTATGTTACATGTTTTTAGGCCTTACATTTTGAGCTAGTGTGCTGAAATTTGGTACGTAAGGTCCACGTCATACGAAGCAGTACACATTTTTGAAATCCGCCCAAAGACACGCCCACAATCGGTCTAAATGTGCAACTACCTCCAGAGTTTTCAAAACTGTAAGACGTTCTAAAAGGCTGAAATTTGACATTTAGCATCTCCTGGCGAACGTAAGACACAAAAAAGACAAATTTATTCGGTAAACCTCCTCTAGTGGGCGTGGCATCTATTTTAAGGGTAAATTTTCAAATGCAGTTTACTCAATATTTTTGCTCGAAATTGAAAAAAAAAATTTTATTATTTTAGATAGAAAACGCTTAGTTCCACATTTTGTTAATACAAGACTTTGGGCTCCGCCTACATTTGGAGGCAGAATTGAAGAAAAACCTAAAATTTTGCAGAAAAACTTAATTTCGACTGGCCTTGAGCCTAAATTACAAAAACAAAAAAAGTAGCAGGTAAGGTAAACGAAACTTCAATCCAGATTTCGTTCATACAAAGTTTTTAGCCACGCCCCCTTTTAGAGGTCGATTTTTCAAAAATATTGTATTTGAACCAAAAATTGCATTTTTACGAACACTTAAGTGTAACTTGGAAATATCTGATATTTAATAGTTTGTAATAAGGGGCGGTTGAACCACGCCCCTTTTCGAAGTTTGCATTACTTATAAAATGTCAAAAAAGAACTATGCCATCAGCATTTTGTACAACAGTCCGTTTTACGGACTGTAACTTCTGCGTACACACTGTAGCACTTACTCAGTGAGTGGTTTCTGCTTATATTTTTTATCAGAAGTGATATACACGTGTTGATTGCAATTTCACATTAAAAAATTGGTTTATACTTAAAAACGCCCCTAAAAGTGGGCGTGGCAAAAATTTATTCATTTCAGTTGATAGCTTTCACATATATCTGAACATTTTATAGCGCAAGTTTTTTGGATTCAAAGAAAATATATCGAATAAAAACCGTTTATTAATACACGGTTAAAAATTTTGCCTTTTTTTGAATAAACCTTTTGTATTTCAGCTCTATGCAACACAGAGAAAATTAATATTCAATAATTCAAATATATTAACTTTTTTTAATAGTATTGGGTTACTTTTTAGAATATTCTTACTAAAATCACAATATGTAATGCAAAACAGGTTAATTTGTAATCTACTAGATTGAAATGTAATCTTTAAGTATTCAAATGTAATCCTTTATTTTCTAACTTAAATTTTGTTGGTGTGTGCGATTGAAAAGTAATGCTAGAATTATTAGAATTTAGCGTATAATCTACAATATTGCGGCGTCTAGGACGCCATAAGGCATTATACGTCAGTCTTGTGTGTATTGTCATCGAGTTAAGTCGGATTTAGTGCATAAAAATCTAAATTTTACAAGCATTTTCAAGTGGGTGAAAAAGAAGATAAATAGTTTCCATTATCTGAAAAGTCACTCCCTGGAGGCAGGAAGCTCACATATTACTTCTAAGGTAACTACAAGTTGTTAATCAAACATTGAAAAGAATTTTTAGATTTATCTTGCGTGTCTTTTATTTATTTTTAGAAGATTCGACTCGAGATTGCTGTGACTACATATATTGTTCAAGTCAATATTTTGTACTACGATCGAGAATTTAAAGGTTTGTTGAAAGTTTAATCTAACTAAAACCATTGCTTTTATATTTTTCTTTGTCTGACAGATTTTACTCATGCGCATGGGAGCCTATCAACTGCTATTTACAGCTAAGTGCTCTACAACTTGGAATGGCGGATATAGGCGAATTCATTTTATTTCGCGTTTTATGCGTACTGTACTTTTTATTTTAAATAATACGCATGTTACAATGCAATACATATATTTATTATATTTTTATATATCTTTATTGAAAATAAATAATATTTAATATTTTTTGTATTAAAATGTAATACTTCTTGTATTGAAAGTAGAATTCTAATATTAGCGATGTATTAGATTCTAATAAATTTCTGGTGTTGTCCTATATACAACCCAAAAAATATTAAAAATCGCCCCAATATTTTAAACCGTGTATATAAATGAAATTTTTGAAATGTCAATCACAATACACTTAAGCGAGGATAACACTTAAGGATACACGAGGATACACTTAAGCGAGGGGGTCTACGGTAATTATTTTCTATGTTACAAACTATGAATCAAACTTAATATACCTCCTATCCTACAGGATGGGGTATTAAAAAAAGTACGCTTGTGTCTTATGCCCATACGGCACAAAAGAGACAACCCGGTGTAATTTTTAATGCGAAATGAGAATACTATAAAGTGTTTATACAAAGCTCTTACCCCTGCGCTCAGGGGAACAGCTGCCGAATCGTTGCACACTATCCCAGAGGGCATACAGACATACAGAAGGATTATGATGCCATGGTGAAGTCCATCGAAATGAGGTTTGGAGACGAACACATGCAACAAGTTTACCGTGTTCTTAAATGCGGGATCTTACCCAAATGCCAACCAGAAAATAATTAACGAGCTTGCAACCAATGCCTTCACAAATGTCATCGCGGACGGGAAATTACAGATGGCCGTAAGAATGGCAGGTAAGAAAACGCTTGCTGAGGCTTTGGCATTCGCCCTGACCATAGGAGCAGCAGTTCAAGCTTCGCAAGGAAGCCTTCATATCAGGAAAATGGCTATGGTAGAGTATTCATGTCAACGCGTAGACATCGAAAGACTAAACACAAGCAACGTTCGAGGACACAACGCCCCGGCCCGGAAAATATTCGAATCCACCCCGCAGGGACGGCCCAGTAAAGAGCACCGAGACTCAGCCAACTTCGTGTGCGAAACTGGAGACGGCTAGCTAGAGACAGAGCTGGCAAAGCTTGTTGGCTGAAGCCCAGGTCCAGCCCGGACTGTAGCGCCACCTTAATTAAGTAAGTTTTGTTCAAATATATTGTCCAGATGAGTTTTGCGTGTGTTAAGTGCATATTTAACCAAAAAATTAGGTTATTATTCAAGTATGCCCCAAAAGAGGGCGTACATGTTACCATATAAAGCAAGAATTTCTCAACTACAAGCAAATATATTGCATACAAATAAGGTTTGAAAAACGGTAAAGAAATGCAAACATGCCCAAAATGGGGGCGTTTTTCGCTTTTTTTGAAATGCCAATCACAAAATGATAACGCAAGGATACCGCAAACCAAATTGCATCGTACGACAATTTTAATTTATTACGCTACTTAGTAAAAAAAAGTGTCCGTGGGCGGATTTTAAAAATGTTTACACTTGTACTGCTTTGGGACCCAAAAAGCTATGATATGAGGTTTCAAGTTCCTAGGTTTTTCAATTCCTAAATTTAAGCCTAAATCTACCAACAGACAGACGGACAGATGAACAGACGGTCGGACGGACATGTCACATTTGATTCACTAATCGTTCTCGATCATTTCCCTTAAAGTCTTTTATTGCAAAATAAATAAATAAGAAACATTTATAATAAACTCCGTCAACTTAACTTATATACATTTTCTAAAAAGCCGCTAGAGGATACTTTACAAGGCTAGCGGAGCGAGGGTGGCTAAATGTGCTTCCATCGTTCTCGATCCTCCGCCACCAACTTACTTTGAAGATAGGATCTTTTGCGTAAGGTTCGAAAATGAGTACAAACTCGGATTTCAAAGAAATAAATGCTGGTTCAAACTTATTTTTCCTTTAGTACAAAGAGAGGAACATACCATACGATGAGGAAATAATTTTAGTTACGTTCGCTACCGACACTGCTATTCTACTTTTTGATACGACAATTGAGTTAATCACGGGAAAACTTTAGAAAAACGCTTTAGAAAAAATATGGGACTGGACAAAAAAACTGGCGAATCATCCTTAAAAAGACTTAGTCAACGCGTGTAAACTGTACTTATAAACAAATAAAAAAGACCGTCAAGTATGAAGTCATACACGGAGTGGTCCGTCGTTTTTTGTTGAAGGCAGAGCGTACAAAAAAAGCACATATGTAAAATGTTGTTTAGTGTATTTGCAACTCTGTTTTTCTTTCCTTTTAATGAAGCTTTCGGACCTTATGACATATTTTCAAGCGCATCTCGATTACACATTTGTTTCGCTTATATTAGTTATATTTATAGAATATTTCGAGTGCTGTTGTAAGAAGATATATGCATAAGATCTATGTATACGAGTTATTAAATGCTGCCATTTCAGTGAACTAAATGAAGGGGAGATTTTTCACTGTTTGCCCGGAATTCGGGTTTTAAATTCTTAAAAAAAAATATTTTTTCATTGTTGCTTTAACAACTTTACTTATTTTAGCCAAATCTAAAGTTAAGTTAGTCAAATATTTATTGAAACGCGGGTGACAAATAAATTTGTGTTTTTTTTTTTGAGTAAAAAAACACGAAAAAAAAATGACAAAGGGCTTTTTGATTTAATTTTTTATATATATTTTGCTTCCTACTCTAATAATTTGTGCTTGTGTAAAATTTGATTGATAAGATAGAAACAACTTAGAAGTTGTAGGAATTTTTTAGCACTACCATTTTAGTAAATCAACTTAATGCGGGAACCACAAAGCAGCCTGGGCTTGGCCTCAACTTGACGTTTACAAGTTCAACCATATAATTTTAGTGTTTCATAACACAATGAAGCTCGGCTTCAAAGTGTTGTTTGCAAAGAGAAAGAGTGCGCAAAGAGAAAACGTTATGCTACGTAAGCTCCATAAGCCCAGCATGAGTTCAGATGTGCTGAACTTTTTCTTCGTGTGAAGCAAATGGGGGTTGATTTCGATCGCACATACCAAGTCAATCAGTCTGCCTTTGGCTATATTTGTAAAGTATCTTGGGCATGCACGGATATGACGCAGAATATCTGAGTGTGTCTACATTTTCGGCCAAATTGCGTATTATTTATTTATTAGTTGGACACGAATGTTCCACATGATAAGGTACACAGCACTACTACAAGGGCTTTCGGCTGTGTGTGCGTATTTTTTAATTTACCGTGGCATGCTTGGAGAACGTAGTGAATGCATAATAAAAGCTCTATCTTCATTAGCGAAATGTCATTGCAAAGCAAGTTCAAGGCCCACGTAGCGTAACGGGGCCACGCCGAAGCCTGAGGCTGCTTTGTGGTCCCCGCTTAAATGATTTTAAGCGTATTCTCAAAAACCACGCAATATTTCAGCCCCTCTATATTTTTCTTTCGAATCTCAAAAAATTGTCTATGCCTGATAACTTTTTTCAAAACGGTACATGTTACCGTTATCGAGATAGTGTGGGGGCGGGACTCGCAGCCTTTTAGCTTTTTTCTGCATTTTTTTGATTTAAAATCCATAAAATCTACGTCTATTGGGAACCTTTTGTTGAATGGCGTTATATTTTTTTTAATCTCATATACTTTGTGCTAGTAACGGTTAATTTTTCTGACTAAAAAAGCGGTGCTTTGAGCCATTTTTTTTATTGCTCAAAACATTTGGCTGATGCTAAATCGAAGATACTGGTGGGACCAACATTTTTTCACGATTTTTTTTCGAAAATACGCCAAAACTACAGTTCTAAAACCGTTTGACTAAAATTTTTTTTTAAGCCTATGCTTAGCCTTTGCTTTTTGGATAGTGTTTAAAAAGTTATGACATTTAACACGTTAAAAATGGGTATCTATTTTCCATACCTTATTTCTCAAAAACTTTTCAATATTTTGCAAAAAGTCGATTTTATTATAAAAATCCAATTTTTTTAGTTAATGTTTTAATTTTCTTCTTTCTGGCTGTAAAACTTTTTAAGATAAGGCCAAAACACTATTTGTCTTTTTTACCATCAATATTCAAAATATAAAAAATTGCCTTGTATGCGTTCTTATTTTATTCTCGGACTTTATAAAAGGCATGTGAATTTTACTTACAGAAGGGTTAACAATTTAACTCTGTTCATGAATTCTGCACAGATACCTTATGCAAATGAAGCGAAATATCTAGGAATGACACTGGACGCTAAACTAAGGTGGAAACCGCACGTAAAGAAGAAGCGTGACGAGCTCGAGATTAGGCTCAGGGAAATACTCTGGGAAATACTCAGGGAAGTACTCTTAATGAGACTCTTAACGATATAAACAACGAGCGACGACTACAAAGAACAAGATCCTTTGATCTAGCGACGTAGGGTTAAGCCGCACGAACTGACGGTTTTAGTAGGTGCATTCACTGGATAGCAACCTACCCAACGAAATAAACACTACGGAAGCGTAAACTACTTGTTTAGTTAACTTAGTTGTAGTCAAGAAGAATTATGAGAGAGCGAAAATTGACTACTATGACGTGCTTTCTGGCAGTTTTTATAGTATCTCTCTAGACACTATGATACTAGATAAATGGGTGGTTTTTTAGCACGTAGAAATTGGGCATAACCAATATCGGCTACTTCGGTATTATATACCTGCTATGGTGGGTTTATTAGTATCTTTAAAAATTTTTGGAGTTTTAGCCTCCGTCCACCCTAGTATTAAAAAAAAAAAAACGAATGTGAGTAAGAATCACCCACAACTATGGACACGCGCAGCTGGTCCTGAGGGTGCCTGAAGGTTTTTCCTATCGACGGAAAAAAGTGTTTTATAAAACAGACAAGTCATGCCGAATTTTGTAAAAACACAAAAAGGACTATCTTAAATGGCAAAATACTACTATGTTACCAAGAGCTGAGTGGCCAAAAAAATATTAAAATCACAGCACTACTTTGTGGTCATATTATAACATAGCTAATATCAGTTGCTTGACTATATTGACACTAGTCACACTTTCGCCTCCTCATCACAACTGTTGTAGGAAAATGTTTTGGCTTAAGCTTGTAGCTTTATGGTAAGCTTCCTTTAAGCTTCACCTATTGAATTCATAAGATATTTTTATCCTAAATCCCACCTAGGGTATTTATACTAGGTGTAAAAATAAAGAAACTAGGGCTTCGTTAGTTTGGTAACAAAAATTAAAGTCGATTCCTATTTACAATTGCAGTTAGACAAGATCATCTCAATTCGCCAAGTGAAAGGGAAAGTCGAAGTCATAAATAAATAATGACGGCGATGATGCGCTAAATGCGACATAGACATCAACAGCATTAATGAGCAAGTTATAAGACTTAGTGCTTCCGCGATTTGAGTTTTCAGTAAGACTGCATTGCAAAATATAATTTCAAGCACACAACCGCAATGCAAGCTTAGGCTTTTAAAAACTTAAGTCTTAGTTTGTGTTACGAATGTGCTCTTTTGACTTTGGAGAATAATTTCAAGTGAAATACTGCATAAACATAAAAGAAGTGACTTGAGATTTTAAGGTTTTTATTATTACTACTAGCTTCTCAGTTGGATTTATTCATTATGTATATATAAAAAAATTAAATAGAACTTTTATTACAAAAAGCAAAATCATATTTTTACTGGATTTCACTTACATTTACGGAACTTGGTAAGAGTAATCTTGAGGTTCAAACTCGTATTCTTCTCCTTTTTCCTTTTTTCTCTCTTGATCATCTATCCACATTTAGATCTATTACGCGTAACATATATGCCAGCAACATAAGAGCTCCACAACAGGAAATGCTGACCTCGCCTCAGTTATTGACCTGCCGAGTGCATACAAAATCAAACCTAAAGCAACCGCTTACTTGGTGATTTCGTATGACACCAGATTCGATTTCCGTTTATTTGAATGCTTACCAAGCATCATTGTTAAGATAGTTTGTAAGTAGAAATAAGTAGACTAAGAAGCAGTCGTGTTGCAGATACAGGTTAATCAAGTTGTGTTGAAAAACAAAGTTTCGGTCATTCTCTGATTGTAGATCCCCTGTGCTTGTAAAACGGTAATATATAATTTGCACGAAACAGAAGCAGAAACAGAACAGAATTTTTGAGCATAAAGTGCCCTTGAACGTAAGGTGTTCATGCTCGTCACTTCTCGTTTGGCCATTTATCAGCGACATTCCAATGAATTCGCACATCTCGATTGATTTTTTCCGTCTACGGCGGCGCATCTATCAGTCTGCAAATACTGCAAACGTTGCCCTTTTTTGTCGATTGCATATCCAGATATCATCATCATCATTTTCGATAGCCGCTGGCGCTTGTTCTCAGAAAGGTCGCGTAGTGAGGGCTGCTAAATGGTCCTTTAATCGTTCTCGATCCTCCGTCACCAACTCAAGTGATACAGGCGCGATCCCTAGGCAGATCTCGGCGATATTCTTTGCCTGATCCCACTACCTGTTTCTTGAGGCATGCGAAGAACCATCACAATAAACCATCGAAGAATTGATTGTTCCGCTAAGCAGCTGCTCGACATTAAGATTCCTACGAATACTGACGTTTCTTACTCTATCCCTAAGGTAACACCATCAACACACCTTCACCTATTTCTTTCGGTTATTACTCAAATTTCATTAACAAGGGGGTTGGAATGGACACTGAATTAAAAACGGAGATCTTTTCTTCCTCTCCCAGCACAGCCCTCCTGGTGACCAGCTATATATTTTTTTTTTTATTTTTATGGTAACAAGAATCAGCTTAGCAGCTGCTAAATTTAAAAATCGGTGCAAATAAATGTACAAGATAAAATAATTTTGTGATAGATTTTGCAAGCATTTAAATAGAGAACTAAATAGAAAAGTGGGCGGAGGCATAGATTTTTTATACAAGAAGTGAGTAAATGCAAGAGTTCGTCTGTAACAAACTTCTATATACTCGACTCTTATGCCATGAAATACCAAATCTAAAAGCTTTTAGGCCCGAATTCATATATTATTTGTGTTGGTCATGCCCCCAAATATGAGCGTGGGCTAAAAAATAAAATTAGTTAATTGTAATTTCGTGAGAATCATGAAAAAATGCGTTAAAAGCGAAAATTATCTGTGAAAAAAACCGTTTTTTCCTAAAAACGCCTTTTAAAAGTGGGTGGAGCTGAAAAAGTTATATGCAACAAACTTAGCACAAAATAATGTCTTTAATATTTATTATGGATTTTTTTTCGATTTGGAGTGAACTTTCGCAGAAGTCGGTTTTTTTAAAGATTTAACATGTTGAAAGTGGGCATTTATTGTGGTATTTATTGTGCACGGTCCAATTTTTGCCTTGCTAAGGTTTTGGGCCAATATTGCTCAGTGCCAAAATTTGAGCTCCTCCGCCTTGTCTGACTTGACCAAAAGGCATTTTGAAAGAAAATGTGAAAAAGAGGTTGTCTCAGATTGAAGCCAGTAGTGGGCTTGGCCGTTTGCGGATTTAGCCAATTTTTACACTTTATTTGTGCCACTGATGAACCAAGCTTTGTACCAAATTTCAGCTCTCTAGCTTGATTATGAAGACCTAACACTTTCACACATACAGACGGACGGGCGGACAGGACTCAATCGATTCACCTAACGGTCTCGATCATATCTCTAAAAGGTCTAAGGGGTCTACGATGGTTTTTTTACTGTGTTACAAACTATGGATTAAAATTACTAAACTCTGGGTCTGGTATAAAAAGGTAAGAAAATGCTTATATCGTTAACTTTTTTAGTGTAATTTTTTGCCAAATTTATATACATTTTTTGAAAAACATTCATTTTAAGTTAAAATCCCTAAGTAAGTAGGTGTGGTCAATGTAAAGGTCAAACTTTTTCTGCTACCTCAAAGGCAGCAGAATAAAATAAGAGCATGTTCAATGTTTTGAAAAAAGTTTTTTTTTTTTTTTTTAATTTAAAGATGGTCGCACATACAGGCCTGCAGTGGGCTTGTCTGTGGGCGGATTCAATCAATTTGCAATCAATTCAAACAAATTTTCAAACTTGATCTGAAAGACTAGACTCTCAGCTCACTCACCAACTTTCTGCTCTCTAGCTTCAAATGAAAGGCGTAAAATTTGTTTATACAGGGTGTTTCCTAATTCGATTCCAATACGTTGGGATATAATATTGGGGTATAAATAAAGAAAAAAACGTTTCACAGCATGGGGTATCTCTAATTTTGATATCACTTATTGGGAATTTAAAAAATCACCTACTTTGAGGTACCTTGACCCATACTAACACAAATATCTCCGCTAATGCTTACAACAGGAATTTAATTAAGGATTTAAATTTTAGAAGAAGTAAAACTTCTTAAAACTGTGTTAAAATAAAATTGATGGCTATTTTATCTTTTAAGATGTATGGTCTTAAGTCGGATCCTTTTTTCCTGCCCACGACATTTCTTTGACTTTGGAGTCACATTTTTGCAAAAAATGTGTTATAAACATACCGTTGAATTTTTTTTTCTGGTGAATCTAACAATACTTAACAAAAACTGCTGCAACACGGTACCTAAAAACGCGCAGATTTTACGATACTTGGGAAAAGCCGTAGCATTGAAAATTAAGAAAAAGTCGATTCATACTTTTCAATTCCCATTATTCGAAATAAAAATGCTGTGTTTGGTTCATAATTTATCTTTTTTTTTTTCTTAAGGTGATCAAGCAATCAAATCAGGTGTTCAAAGTGTCCCCCTCCATTTTGTATGCATGCTAGAGCACGTTTTTGGATTGCGATTATTGAAGCTAACTGCTGCCTTACTTGTAACGAGGCTTGGAGAATACGCTCTTCTAAATCATTCAAAGTAGATACTTCGGGAGAGTAAAAAACTTCTTTCGGAGATCTTGCAGGCCAGTGAGCTACCGTACTTTTCGTCTAGCCAATTCTTAACTATGCGACCGTTGTGGGCTTGGGCTCCATCCTGTTGAAAATATGAATCGCAGAGATAAGCGCCTAATGCTGCTTGATGGATCATTTGTAACAGCTTCCAGTATTTTTTCATCAACCGCAACTCTTCCTGGTGAAGCTCCTGCGTTAGGTCGTCTTGTTGAAACAGATCCCGGTACCTGAAGCCTTCGAAACGAATTTCTAAATACACGGGGATTAGGTATTCTTCAGTTAGGTTAGAGCTCATGGTATCTTTGCCGTGCTCTACTAGAAATCCCATAAACGTAGATAATATCCGCGTATTCTTCGTTTTTAAAAGATGCCATTCCAAGTAGGGCTTCTAAGCAACTGTTGTGTAGCCTCGGCTTCAAAAATTAAACTGATGGATTTAATTTGGTTTTCTTACCTTTTATACAATTTTCGTTAGGTAAATTTTCAAACTAGGCGCCCATCCCAAACTTTATCCCTTTTGAGAATTAACAGAAAAACGGTAAGGGAAATTTGGTAGTTTAATAAAAATGCATTCTCTAAAAACACACGTAAATTATAGATACGTAGTCAAAAAATTATTCTTATTGTCAACTGCGGTTATAAAAGTAGGTAATAAATCATATTTCCAGCTTATACTGACCGCGGCTTCGTGAAAATAATTTTTCTTAATTTTACCTGCTACGGCTTTTCCCAAGTATCTTAAAATCTGTGCGTTATTCAGTAAAAAAATGTCATGGGCAGGGAAAAAGGATCCGACTTAAGACCAAATATTTCGAAAGTTAAAAAAGCCACCAATTTTATTTAAACGCAGTTAAAAGAACTACTACTTATTCTAAAATTTAAATCCTAATTTAAGTTCCTGCTGTAAGTATTAGCGGAGATATTTGTGTTAGTATGGGTCAAGGTACCTCAAAGTAGGTGTTTTCTTAAATTCCCAATAAATGATATCAAAGTTAGCGATAGGCCCATACTGTAGAACGATTTTTTTCTTCAATTAAACCCAAAAATCATATCCCAAAGTATTGGCATCGAATTGGGCATCGAACACCCTGAATACGGACGGACGGGCATTGCTTAATCGATTCTCCAATCAGGCCTACTCCTTAGGGGCTTACGGTGATTATTTCACTGCGTACAAACTATACATGAAATTTAATATACCCTGATGGGCAGAAATAATTTAAAGCGATATATAAATAGGCAAACCCTTCTTTTTAAAACTCAGATCTGTTCTTATTTTAATTTTTGACGCGTAAAATAAATGTTGCTTCCGTAAGCTCGCAAGACTGACAAGCTGACTTTGAGCTTGCTTTTAAGCTTGAACAAGCCTTCTTAACAGACCGTATATAACATAGTGTATTTTTTAATGCTATGCTTAATTTAAGAACCACTCAAGACTAATAAAGAGATCTGCTTAAAACTAGAAAGGGAAAACATTAAAACATATATGCGACACCTTTCGTCATTATTGTTAGCAGTAATCTTTGTTTTCTTTTTTACTTATACATATGCCTATTGCTTACAGAACTTAACTGCATTCAGCTTAATGTAGGAATAGTATCCATCTAGACTGAAGTAACTTCACGTAACTCCTTCGGCCTTTGAATGCTCAAACGATCTTATACACACTGTGGCGTATACGTAATATTTGTCAACTTTATTATTTTTGATATTTTTGACAATTAATAAGATTTCCGTTTTTTTTCTTTGATTAACTGTCTCTAAATAAACATTCTACAACTATGTTCAACTACATTTATATTTTTTTTCTGCTATTATAATCTTATTTTTATCTAGTTTTATAAAAAAAAAATAATCATGATTGCATTGAATAACGAAATTGTTTTTACTTTTCCTTGTTGTTTTGCTATTCTTGCTCTGAAGTTAGTTTATCCCGCCAAATTCGCTGTGCGATGAATTTTTGTGCTTTTATGTATTGTCGTGTCATCCACACTGTTCTTTCTTCTTCTCTTTTCTAATGTACTCTGTATGAGTATGCTTCTTATACTTTTGATGAAGTTATTTATTTTTTTTTTTACTTTTTTTCTTTTTATGTTTCTCCATTGTATGCAGGTGTTGTTTTTTTCAATTTTTCTATTTATGTGTGTTTAGCGGTTCGTCCAAAAATGGAAAAAGGACCTCTTATGTTATCGCTACAATGTACGTCCGTCTGTCCGTCCGCCCAATGCTGTTATAACTTCTGAACGGTATGTCGTAGAAATGCGAATTTTGGTGTGCTCTTAGACTGCGGAAATAGTCAGAGAATAAAACAAGGACATTTTTTTTAAAGCATTAATAACGGTTCAATTACAGTTTGAATTTTCATGGGAAAATGGATTAAATGTTTTTCAGTACTTTTTTTATGAAAATAAGCAATCAAGAACCAAACTTTAAGCAGGAAGATACCAAACTTTTTCAAAATAATGAAATGTTTTTGAGAAATGAAGAGTGAAAATGGTTGACGTTTTTCAAAGTGTTTGAGGCCATAACTTTTAAACCGCTAAGTGGACAAAAACAATATTGAACACACGTATAAAGCAACACAAAGTAAACCAAATGTTCAAGTCATATTTTTCAGAAAAAGTTTTAAGACTGCTGCAACTCGATAGCAGAAAAGCATTTTCAAAAACATTTATTTTAAATCAGGTATAAAACGTACAAAAAGAAAGCAAGCTGCGCTAAAAAATTTTAAATTGCAGTTTTTAACCAACGTTTTTTGAAGCCTATTTAAAAGACGAAATAAAAAAGGAGATTGTTTGATCATAGAATTGTTGACCATAGAATTTTAAAAAGGATCCAAAAAGCAGCGCTATTGGGAAAAAGTCTAACGGGAACTGGAAAAAAATCAAAACAGTTCTTTTGTGGATTTGAATTTTAAAAAATTATAAAAAAGGCCAAAAGGAGGTATGTCTCCCCCTCTAGCTCCTAAACAGTATAAAGTATAGCTCTAAAATAATTAACGGGCAAAGTTCATCATTTGAGATTGTATGTAAAGCCAAAGCAAATTTCAAATATTCAAAAACTTCGAAGATTTGACTCAAAAACGTAAAAATATTTTCGAGAACGATTTTTTAAAGGTCGCTAGTCTGTTAATGGTAATGACGATATAATTTATATTTGGCTGAAGCATGAAATCTTTATAACTCAAATTTACTGCATATAAAAAGTTTTAATATTGCCGGTTCCAATTTTAAACACATGAAACATATTTAAACAAACGAAATAGAAAACAACATGTTTTACCGTTTTCACTGAAGACCATGTCCGCAGAATTTAAGAAAAGTGACTTATGGAACGCAGCTGATTGTAAAATTGAAAAAAGCCTAACGGTAATTAAAAAAATCTATAAATTGCTGTTTAATGGATTATAAATTTTAAAAATGGTAAAAAGGCCAAGAAAATATATGTCCTTCCCTCTATTTTCGAAACGGTAAGAGGCAAGAATTTGAAACAAATACTGAACGTAGTCCATCTTTTCAAATAAAATAAAAACTGAAGCAGTTTTGAAATAGTTTATGGTTTTCTAGATGTGCTTGAAAACACTTAAGTTGACTGACCAAAATTATGCTGCTAGCAAGTATGTATATCTATTGTAACTTCTGGGTAACTTATTTTATATCTACCAAATTTGACGCAGAAGCAACCACATGAACGTTAACTAGCAAAAGAGCTTTAAAAAAACAATACGCTTATAACAGTAAATTTTTAAGGAAAACCAGTGAGTAAGTGCTACAGTCTGTACGCAGAAGTTTCAGTCCGTAAAACGGTGCGTTGAATACACATCCTATCCCACATTGTAAAATGCTAATGGCATTGTTAGTTTTTGACATTTAATAAGTAGTGCAGACTTCGAAAAAAGGCGTGGTCCAACCGGCTCTTATTACAAGATAACAATTATAAGATATATCCATAGGTATTTCCAAATTACGCTTAAATGTACGTAAATGTAGAACCAAATGTAGAACTAAGCGTTTTCTACATAAAATAATAAGCGAAATTTTTTCAATTTGGAATAAAAATATTGAGTAAACTGCATTAATTAACCGCTAAGGTAAATTTACGTCCACTGGAGGAGGTTTACCAATTGAATTTTTCTTTTTTGTGTCTTTTATTCATAAGGAGATGCTAAATGTCAAATTTCAGCCTTTTAGAACGTCTTCCAGTTTTTAAATCTCTGGAGGTAGTTGCACATTTAGACTGATAGTGGGCTTGTCTTTGGTCGGATTTCAAAAACTTTTACACTTGTGGACCTTATGTACGAAATTTCAGTTCAAAATTTAAGGCCTAAAAACATCTGACATACAGACAAGCGGATATGGCTTATTCGATTCAGAATTCGGTCTCGATCATATGCCCTTAAGGTCTTGGGGCTACCATTATTATTTCACCGTGTTACAAACTATGTGACAAACAATGGGATGGGGTATAAAAAACATAAAAAAATTAAAGGAAAAGTTTTATGCCACCCCTTTTTTTAGTGACAAATTTAAAAAATCATCCAATATGAGAACAGTGAACTCCACTGCAAAAAAGTATACAACCGAATGTAAAATATTCCTAGAAATAAAAGTAAACAAACAGAATTTTACACAAACTACACAATAAAGGATAGCCTCACCTACAGCAAAAACCGACGGACCGCTCCGTGTATGTCTTCATACTTGACGGTGTTTCTGTTTATTAATAAAACTGTTTTCTGTTTGTTTGTTTTCACGTTTTGCTAGCTGTGTATTACTTTCGGTGTTTTTCTGTTTTTGATGTTTGCACGGTTATTTTCTTAAAATTTTATGCATTAAATTATTTATTTTGGCTTAAATTTTATTGCCTTTTTATTTAAGATTTTATTTTCAAAAGCTGGTATTTGCACTTATGATTTTTCGTGAAAAATTAGGTTGGCATATTCTGAAAATTATGCTCTCCAAAAATGATTAAACACAATAAATGAGCTCTATGCTTATAGAGCTTTTTTGATTTTGAAACTAAAACTTTTAATGATTTTTTTTGCGAAATTTTGTTAGCTTATCTATTTTTCAGTAAAGATATAGTTTTATTTATCCGAAATGCAGTTAACTACCTGTCTGCATGTGCGTGAATTTCCTATTTGTAAAATGTTTGCAATTGCAGTGTACTGCAATAATTTGCACAATTTTGTAATGAATATTTAGTTTCCTCTTGTAAAAGTAGTTCTCACGTATGAAATACTTTTTATTTTATTTTTTAAGTTTAGATATAGGCTTTTTACTATTCGGGTTCGTATCATTATGGCTCAACCATTAGCTGTTAAAAACCTCTCAAGAGCTGCTTTAAGAAAAAAATCTAAGATTGCTGAGCGAGTACGAGCAAAAACTCAATTTTCAATACATTATTACATCCATATATGGTTACCACTAATGAAGACATTGGAATCTTTTTCGGTATACATTTGTTGAATTAAACTTTGCTGAAGTCACATAATGGCAAGAAATCAGTACAAATCAGTCTTTTCTTTTTATTTATATGTATAGTTATAGAAACCTAGCAATCATTTTCTCTTTAAAAATCTATATAACGTAGTTACTGACATGTAGAACTCAATGCTGCATTAATAGTCTTGGCTTAGGGCAAGCCTTGTTGCTCCTGGTTTTGGCCAAGAGAACGATTTCGAGTTTTTTCAGCCTTCACATGTTTTCTATCAATTTATATTAGAAAATAAGTGAGGTAAATTGGGACGTACACACCTCTAGAGTTATTGCATAGAATGAATGGTAACGGGAAGGGGATAGAAAACAAAAAATATGAATGGGAAGGAGAATAAAATTAGGAATAGGGTATACCACGGTCTGTTACAGACGGATCGAAGCAATTTCTTGATCCAAAGTTTTATGTTCACGCCCGTTTTAAGTTTTTTTTTTTGCAAAATTATTAAATTTAAATAAGCGCTTATTTAGCACCAAAAAATAAATCAAATCAAAATCAAAAATATAAATAAAATTCACAATATGCGATAGGATTATGCGAAAGATTTAGAGTTGTAGCAATTTCATAGAGTGTAAGTGGACTCTATTTAAGAAAGTGGAATGTTAACCATCCCGAACTTCTTCTGAAAATCTCAACAGGCTGATCAAAAACAAGAAACGATGAAAGTATGTATGTAAATAATAAAGACACTGTCAAGAACCTTGGGATGGGATCCCATAAAGAGAGTGTTAAACTTTAAGGTGAATTTGGATAAGCATACAATGTTAGATAAGCAAAAGAAAGATCATTAGGAAGATCATTTCGTCCAGACATTGCTGGTTAAAAAGAACTTTGGGCTAGAAATATATACGTGGGGGGAATCAGTTGATGATAAAGTAACAACAAAACGAACAACTTTCCGAACATGACTACCAACAGTCAAGAAAAAGAAGCCTGATGGCATAGTTATTTTTAGACATTTTATAAGTAGTACAAACTTCGAAAAAGGGCGCGGTCCAACCGACCCTAATTACAAACCATTAATTATAAGATATTTCTGAGTTGCGCTTAAATGTACGTAAAAATGCAATTTTTTGGCTCGAATTAAATATTTTTGAAAAACCGACCCCTAAAAGTGGGCGTGGCTAAAAACCTTATATAAACGAAATCTGGAATGAAGTCTCGTCTAACTTACCTGCTATTTTTTTTCACGTTTTCCTAAATAAGCAAACAATTCTGCCTTTAAATGTGGGCGTGACCCAAAGTCTTTTATGAACAAAATGTAACTAAGCGTTTTCTACAGAAAATACAAAGCAAAATTTTTTCAATTTGGAGAAAAAATTTTGAGTAATCTGCGTTTGAAAATTTACCCTTAAAATAGATGCCACCACCACTGGAGAAGGTTAACCAATTAAGTTTTTCTTTTTTAAGTCTTACATTCATTAATGTAAGAAATGCTATATGTCAAATTTCAGCCTTTTAAAACGTCTTACAGTTTTGAAATCTATGGAGTTAGTTGCACATTTAGACCGATTGTGGGCGTGTCTGTGGGCGGAGCTCATAAATTTTTACATTTATACTGCTTCGCATGACGTGGACTTAAAAAACAATTTCATCACCGAAGCTTAAAATTAAAGGCCTAAAAACATGTGACATACATACGGACGGACGGACGGACATAGCTTATTCGATTCAGAATTCGGTCTCGATTATATGCCCTTAAGGGTCTACCATTATTATTTCACCGTGTTACAAACTATGTGACAAACTTAATGTACCTCCTATCCTATGGGATGGGGTATAAAAATGACTGCAGACGCTTCAGAGAAACAATATGGAGCAATAGTATAACAAGTAGCATAAAATAAATATTTTTCCACACAAAAAATATTTATTCTGCGCAGTTGCCTTCTCTTATGGATTGTTTGACGCCAGACTTAATAATGGGCAGTGGACTGCGGCATACAATCGTTAAATGTGCTTTCAAAAGGCAATATACAATTTATAGACTAGCTAGAATAATAATGTTATATAGTATATTGATAAAATGCTTCCATTTTAAATTTATCTTATTTTATTGCTTTAATGCTTAGTGTCCAAGCTGTTTGTGTAGCTTCTGAAACTTTGGTACATACTTACAAAAAAATCAGTAATATCAATAAAGGCCTAGTTGTCATTATAAATCGACACTTTTTTTCATACAAAACAAAAAAAATCTTATTTACGCACTGAGCATTATTTTCTGTCAGAAAAGCTGTAACAGAGTCAATTGCTGCACAATGAGGCACAAAATGTAAAAGAAAACCTGAACCAAGCGTCTAGAACGGCTCAGTTATTTTAGCAAAAAATAAAAGCTTGTTTTGGCATAACTGAGACAAATATTGATGTTATAGCAATGCAGGTATCAGGCGACACTTTTGTTTAATTTAAAAGCATTTATTTGAGGAATTCTGAACCTGCAGAGTGCAAAAAATTAAGCATGATAAATAATTTTTATTGAACTTAGATTTGGAGACTTAAATATGAACAAGTTTTTATACTGATGCACACTTGGTTTGTTCCAAAATATTTTTTTTTTCTTTATAAATATAATAAGGTAAAATAAAAATAAATAAATAGAGTGGCGCAACAGCCCGAGGTGAACCAGGGCCAACTTCTCAACAATGTATGCTGGTGTGTTAATTTCTTTACATACAAGGGGACCTACAATTTTTTGCCGAATCCGAACGGCACTTTGAGAAGTTTTTTAAGACAATTAATAATCTCGGAGGGCTTGTCAAACCCTCGCGGAGGTGGGGACCGTGAAAAAGAACAAGTCTTTTTTTTCAGGTGACGATGGCAGGATTCGAACCCAGACCTCTGGCGCAGTAAGCACACACACGAACCACTACGCCACGGCACCCCACAATATAATAAGGTATTATTGAAAAACCTGTGCAGCGACGGGTAAGAAAGAATATCGCTGCAGCGCTTATCGAAAAATAGCGCTTGTCGTAAAAGGCGATTAAGTGGTCTGGGCCAATGTGACAATTTCCCACAAGAGTGCATTGTGTAAGTCCGTGAGTTGACATGACTGCGTTACCACCGATCTCGGAAAGGGACATTCAAACAACAATTAGGACTATTCACATGTCGAACAAAGCAAGTCCTTTAGACAATAGCGTTAAGGAAAAGTACGCTGAAATGTACTACCCCGCCAGACCCAAAATCTGAACGGCATCCTTACCCGCTGTTTTGAACTCGCGTGCCCAGTTACGAAAAGCCCCCGTAGAAAATCGGTACCTTGGTGGAATGCTTTGTACGATTTAGACGATTTAGACGATCAAAACGATTTAGACCAGCAAGCTCCTAAATCGGTCCTTAAAAACCAATTTAGTAGAAGACTGGAATCTATATCGATCGAGGCAAAAGGATTTTAAGAGACTTATTCGCAAGTCGAAAAATGACTCTTATAAAAAATGTTGTGAGGAGATCGAATCTCTAAGTGAAACTAGTAGGCTTGTGAAAGTTCTTCAGAGGAATAGACCAAGCAGACTCGCTTCAATACTCAAACCTGATGGCACCTACACTGAGACTAAGGCGGAGACCTTCAGTCTTCTCCTTGAGACTCACTTCCCGGGAAATCAGATCACCACGTGCTCGTCAGTGGTACCGGCAACGGTGGCCACTGCAGAACCAGCGAACACAACGCGGCTTAACTGGTACATTGCATCTAGAGTGTTGACTGACGATGCTATCAAATATGCTATTGCATCTTTTGAGAGCTTTAAGTCACCTGGTCCAGATGGAATCTACCCAGTTATGCTGAAGCAAGGTTTAGGTCAGCTGTTGCCCACTATGAAAAGAATTTTTACTGCGAGCCTTGCCTTGGCTTACATACCCACCCTTTGGCGTATGGTTAAAGTCGTTTTCATACCAAAACCTGGTAAGCTCTTGACCAGAAGTCGACATTGAGGGTGCTTTTGATAACGCGACGTTTGACAGCATGTGCAACTCAGCCAGACAACATGGTGTAGGTGAAACATTAGTTCGATGGATTAGAGCAATGCAAATGAACAGGACGCTGATAACCGAAGCAGATTGTGCCAAGTGCATCATAACTGCGGTAAACAAGGGCTGCCCGCAAGGTGGCGTTCTGTCTCCCCTTTTATGGTGCATGGTGGTAGACTCTCTCCTATCGGCTCTCAACCTTCCTGGAACCTACACACAAGCCTACGCGGATGATGTCGCCGTTCTTTCTGTCGTGCTTAAAGGTGTCACTATCCCGATATCCGATGAAGTAAAATATTTGAGAGTAATCCTTGATAGAAAACTTCTTTGGTCCAAGCATGTTGAATCCAAAACCAAAAGAGCATTGTCCACCTTCTGGCAATGCAGAGGCGCTTTTGGCAAGACACGGGGCTTATCTCCGAAAAGGGTCCACTGGATCCATACGGCCATGGTTAGACCACTCCTCTCATACGCATCGGTTGTTTGGTGGAGCAGGCTTTTGCGGACACGTGTTACTGCCTCTTTTGTCAAACTCTGAAAAACGGCTTGTCTTGGCTGTACAGGGGCCTTCCCTAGCACGTCGGGCTCTGCTCAAGATGCTTTGATGAACCTCCCCCCTTGATATATTTATCATGGGGTGTACGCTGAAAACCATCTTTGAAAACCAACCTCTGACGCAATGACCTCAGAAAACCTTTTGCGACAAAACTGCCAAGTCAACTTTCCTCAGGTAATGGAATGGCTTCAGCCAGACTATGAGCCAGGGAAAGAATGCCATCGTATTTTCACGGATGGCTCCAAAACCGCACAGGGGTCTGGTGCTGGAGTCTTTGTGGAAAGCGAGAACATTAGACTCTACTACCCCTTAGGTAAATATGCGTCTTTCTTCCAAGTGGAGATTTTCGCTATCCTAATGGCTATGCGCAAGAGGACAAGAAGCATATGCGTTTGCAGTGACAGCCAAGCCGCTCTAAATGCGTTGCTCAACCCTCTTACCTCGTCCCAGATAGTGCTCGAACTCAAAAAATCATTGTACTTAGTCGGAAGTCTAAATGCAGTGAATCTTGTTTGCGTTCCAGGTCACACGTGTATCCAGGGAAATGAGATCTCTGATAAGCTTGCCAGGCTACGCTCAGAAGAGGTTTTCTCAGGACCTGAACCTGCCATAGGCCTGCCTGTATCTGTTGTTACGTCTGCCATTGATACTTGGGTTTCTCGTGAGCACAGAGCTCGCTGGCGTGACTGCAATGGGTGTAGACAGACTAAACGACTACGCCCGGACATTTGCGAGGGGTCAGCGTCTTTTCTTCTATCTCTTAGGAGAATCAATCGCAGACTTCTTGTAGGCGTCCTAACCGACCACCAAGCTTTTGCTAGACACTTGAATGTGTTAGGCTTAAGCGAAACCACCACCTGTCCTGCCTGTGGAGAGGACGACGATACAGCGAAACACTTCCTTTGTAGTTGCCCTGCCTTTGCTCGCATCAGGTGGCGGATCTTTTGGGCCGATGTGGTGAGTGCCGAACACCTAAGCTCTTCATCACTGAAGCTTCTTCTCATCTTTCTTCGAAAGACGAACCTTAGAGCTAGTCGGTTTATGGGGGATAACAAAATAATGCAACTGCCTAAGCGCAAGCTCAGGGTCGCGAGTTGGAATGTTGGAAGCATGACTGATCGTACCTACGAACGAGATCATGGTTAGAAATCGAGTAGACATCGTATGTGTATAAGAGATAAAATGGCGGAACACCGGAAATCGGCACTGTTTCTTGGACATTCAGACAAAAGCTATTAAGATGTACTAGAAATCACACTACGGAACCGAACAAGGTCAGAACGGAATCGTTATCATCCTTGCGGCAGAGCTTCTTTATGGCATCTGGAATATTTCAAAGCAAAGTGACCGGTTGATATCTTTCAAGCTGGTGATGCAAGGTGAGGTGTGGAATATCGTTAGTGCATATCTCCCCCAAGTTGGATGCGAGCAGAGGGAAAATGATGCATTCTGGATAGACTTTCATAATCTTATATCAAGGCGATCCCAAAGGAAGAGCTTTTGTTTGAAATCTAACGTGGACTATGAAGACTGCCATGGTGGGGTATACTAGGGTAGTAGAAACTCTTCTGTTGAAGGTATCCTAAACGTTTGCAAGTCATACGGTCTTATCAAGCCTAATACCATGTTCTTCAAGGAAAACAGGCATATGATTACTTACAACAGCGGTGGGAATGACAGCCGGATTGACTATTTGGGTGAGGCGATCGCATTCTTAAACACGATGCAAAACTACCTCTATCACATCATTGACGAAAATGAAGATTTTAAGTGCAGAGGACAAGATATGTGGGATGGGAACGTGCATCCAGATGGCCAAAACGCTACTAGAAACTTCAAAGTTCTACCACAAACAGGTCAAAGAACCATGGTGGTGGTTAGATGAGGCAAAACTAGTGATTAGTGAAAAGAAAACGGCCTTCAAGGCATGAAGAAGCACTCCTCAAACAATACGAGGGCCACAATCTTCAAGACTGCCGCTCAGAGGAGAAATGCCCATGAGATTCGTTTGCCAAAGTTAATCAACAATGCTCAGGGATAGCTTCTTGTGGATGACGACAAAATTCTTCATTGGTGGCTGCAGTATTATGCTGGACTTTTGCATGAACAGTTTCCCAGGCAACACTTTCCTGAAGAAACCACACACAACTGGAAAGAAATACCAGACATCAAAGTAGTTGAGAAGGTTATCCCCTATCAAAAAGCAAAAAGCGGCTGGGCTGGATCAGATACCCTAAGAGTTCTAGAAAAAAATTGGGAGACAGCGCTTCCGCTTGGCACACGACCTCCATCTCCAAACTAATAAGAGTTGATCCAATGCCTAATCAGTGGAGGGAAAGTTATCTACTTCCTTTCGTACTTGAAAGTTATTTACTTATAACCTAATATCACACACAATGAAGATCGTCGAGCTGCAGCTAGATAGTCGGGTGCGAAAAATAAAAGGACTATCTGAGGACCAGTCGCCTGCCATCGTCATCTGAAAAAAAGTAAGTTTCCGAGGTGGATACTTCGCGAGTATCATTTGTCTTGAAAAACTTCTCAAAGTGCCGGCCGGATCCGGCGAAAAATTGTAGGTTCCCTTGTATGTGAAGAAATTAACACACAAAGCATATATTGTTGAGCTCTTGCGCCACTCTATTTATTTATTTGTTTATCTGAGGACCAGTGCGGGTTAATCACGGCCAAATCAACCACTGATGTAATCCAAAGTATAAGGATCATAATGGAAAAATATCGTTATGTGCTTAAAGATCTACATAGTGTGCTGGTTTCGAGAGATTACCACGATCTGATATGAGTGCCGCTAAGAAACCATGGAGTTCCAGAAGCCTACGTGCGGATGATCGTGGACATGTATGAGGGAGTAAGGAAAAGGCAAGAGTAAGATGTCCTTCCGGAGTCACTGATGAGTTCCCAATTAAAGTCGGTACATATACACCAGGGAAGAGTCCTAAGTCTTTTGCTTATCATTGTAGACCTTAACTGTTTGTTTGAAGGAAAACTGACGGACCCGAAAGTATTTACATCAGCTATTCTTCGCTGATGATGGGGCCATCATAAGTAAAATCATACGTCCCTGCAGCGAGCAGTTGACATATGGGCGGATGTTTTAGAGGGGAATGGGTAATGTTTAAGCCAAAATGTATTAGACAGAGTACTTGTGCTGCCGATTCTCTGACCCACCAGAGCCAATTCCAGACATTAAATTGAATGGAAATGTGCTTCCGAAGTGTTGCTGCATCAATCAAGAGAAAACACCTAAAAAACTACTGTCTCGAAAGACACCTTACAAGCAAGAAAATAAGTCTTCCTAGCTTATAGAAAACCTAGAAACTCTGAAAAATAAAAATAAATTTCTTCATACTACAAGAAAGGTTTCGAACAGAACGACTTAATTTTAAAGTCTTTTTCATTCATTTATTAAAAAACAAAAAATTGGAATAATTCTTTAAAAACGGTCATTTATTCTATCGCAACCCGACGAAGTAACATTCTTAAAAATTAATTCAGAAATAAATTTAGTCTAACGAATCTTCGAAAAAGAAAAATGTTTCACTCGCCGCCGCAGACAAGATCAGGTAAGAGAGAATGTGGTTTCTGCAATCGAAAAAATGAACTGGATGACATGGTGCAATGTGACGCTTGCAAATAATCATTGGAAGTGTAACAGATGCCTTGCTCCAACTTTGGGTCCTTCAACAATGGCAGTTGATCAAGAGCAAGCGGACAGCATCAAATATCCGGATATTGCAGCAGGAGGTGCAGAGAAGACCAAAAGCTTACATAGCCGTATAGGAGCAGGGAGAAGTCTAGGAGCAATAAGTTGCAGGTCGTCGGTTAGAAGTATCCAACAATGCGCACTTAATTTAGAACTGCAGCAACTAGAGGAGCAAAAAGTGCTTGATGATGCTTTATGGAAGGAACTTGAACATAGGGAAAAGCTGTATCTCCCCAAGAAATTTGAGCTACTCTAACAAAAAGAAGACGAAAGTTCTTGTGGGGGCAGTTCTCAAGGAAGGATAGCTGAACATCGAACTTCAAAATGGGTAAGAGATTGTAATTCTGTTATACTTACACAAAACCTAGGTCATAAGCAGTTGATTGAGCATCAAAATACTATAGTACAAGAATAGAAACCCGTTTGTGACTCAAACTTCATCAGTAATGTGGCTGATGTTATAAGCGATTTAAGCCCACGGCAAATTTCGGCTCGCCACGCAGTTTCGAAAGACCTTCCTATATTTAATGGAAGGCCGAAAGAATGGCCTATTTTTATAAGCTGTTTTGAAAATAGCAAAAGGCTATGCGGTTTTACGCACGCAGAAAATTTATCTCGCCTGCAGAGGGCTCTAAAAGGAAAGACATACGAGGCTGTTAACTGCCAGCTTCTATTGCCGAATTCGGTTCATTTAGTGATTTCGACTCTGAAATGCTTTTTGGCCGACGGGAATACATAATTCACTCACTTATAAGCAAGATGAGGACGGAGCCACCCCAGAACAGATTAGAGAGTCTCATCAGCTACGCCTTGGCGGTAAGGAACTTAAACTCTGCAATAAAAGCATCGCAGTTGACAGAACACTTAAGCAATCCTCTTCTGCTGCAGGAATTGGTAGAGAAGCTTCCATAATCGCTGAAGCTTGACGGAGCGTTAAGTATGTTAAATATGAGCTCAAAAGATATAAATACGTTCAGCGAGTGGCTTTTTAAAATGGCTGAAGCTGCCAGCACGGTAACAAAGTTTTCGCCTGAAGAACGAAAAGGTAAAAAGCATTCTACATATCTTAATACACATGCTGAAAAGCTGACTCTTCGAAAAGTAAACAATTTTAAAGGAAACTGTTATCTCTGCGGGAAGGCGCACAAGTTAATTGAGTGCACCCAGTTTACCAAACTTTCTCATCAAGAGAGATTAAGTGCTGTAAGACAACGATCTTTATGCGAAATTTGTCTTAAGCATCCAATGATGTTTCGGTGTAGAGACTAGAAATAATGCAATGTAGAAAATTGATGCATTGCTTCATAACGATTTGCAAGATCCAAAATCCTCAAAGCCGTACAACGCCCATCAACAAAATGGCATAAGAGTAGTTCCATACTGTTCAGAGTAGTTCCAGTTACACTTTATGGGAAAGAAAAAAGTTTTAAAACATATGCCTTTCTAGCCTTCTTTTAAAGGGATCTGACAAGTTAAAGCCCTTAACGCGTTTCGTATGGTTTTCGTTTACAAGCGATTGCAATTGCTTGAGACATACAAGAAATGTTTCACCAGGTTCGTGTTAAGAAAGAAGATCAACATTGCCAAAGGTTTTTATGGCGCCAAGGGCCGACACGCGAACCTGATATCTATGTAATGGAAGTTCTTACATTTGGTGCATCGTGCTCACCAAGCATTGCCCAGTACGTCAAAAATAGCAACGCAAAAGAGTTTGCTGAAGAGTTCCCGCGTGCAGCAGATGCAATAACCGAACACCACTACGCAGATGATCTGCTTGACAGTGTTGATACGGTTGAAGAGGCTATCCAACTAGCCAAAGAAGTCAAATATGTGCATTCAAAGGGGGGGTTTCATATCCGAAACTAGCTTTATAATTCTACTGAGGTGTTGCAGGCTTTGGAAGGACTTGGAGGCGATAAGAAAATCTTAGAAAGTTTGAATGGAGAAAATTGCACAGCCAAAGTTCTAGGACTATGGTGGAAATCTGACAGAGATGTTTTTACGTTTTCGTTACAATTTACAAAGGCGCACACCGATGTTTTGAACGGACGACGGTTGCCCACCAAACATGAGCTTCTGCGGGTACTAACGTAAATTTTTGGACCCCCAGGGTTTCCGGCTTTCTATCTTGTTTTTCCTAAGTTGCTACTACAAGAAGTTTGTCAGTCAGGCTTTAAGTGGGATGAAGTTATTCCGACCAATATACAAACTAAATGGGAAAGTTGGAGACGCCTACTTGCAAACGTGGAAGATGTTCAAATACCAAGATTTTATTGTCTTAGCGGTTTAAAATAACCGATTCAACTACACATTTTTGTAGACGCTAGAGGATGCCATGGCGGCAATAGCTTATTTCCGTTATGACGATGGAATTACGTTAAATTGCGCATTGGTGACAGCCAAAACAAAAGTTGCACCTATAAAACTAGTGTCAATTCCTCGACTGGAACTGTAGACAGCTGTGATTGGGTCCAGATTGGCAAAAAATTGATCGAGGAGTCCTAATTTCGCCATCGAAAAAAAATTCATATGGACCGATTCTAGGACTGTATTCTATTGGTTAAAATCCGAAGCCAAGCAGTTTAAACAGTTCGTAATGTTTTGCATCGGTGAGATACAGGAAAACACTAATGCATGCATGTGAATGGAGGTGGGCACCCTTTGTAGGCACCCTTTGGAGGGTGCCTACAAAGCATAATGTAGCTGACAAAGCAACAAAGTGGTCAAAATGTCCTGCATTTGGAAAAGACGGAAGGTCGTTTAAAGGGCCTTCTTTCTTGTATGACTCAGAAGAACAATCGCCTTTAAACTTAGAATCCAAGCCTTACTCAACACCAATGGAAGAAAAATGGCCCAAATATATATTGGTCACAGATCTTGTCGATAGGGTTTTGATATATCCCTCTCGCTGTTCATTATGGCGTATTTTGCATCGACGCCTTTATTTTGCATCGACGCATCGATCCTTTGCAAGGACCTTTAAAAGCAGAAGAACTTAAGCGTGCAGAAACTTTTATAATAAAAATGGTCCAAATGCAAGACTATAGTGATGTAATAGCTGTCCTAAGAGAAGGAGGAAGTTTGCGCAAATCGAAAAGGTCGTATCGATAAAGCGGACTATGCGCCAGAATCAGTAAGATTAAGAATGCGTAACCAAATTACCCAGAGATGTCACCGTTGCCCTTGGCTAGACTTGCTACATACAAAAAGCCGTTTATATATGTGGGAATAAATTATGTTGTGCCTATAGTTATAACAAACCAAAGACGTTGCGAAAAACGATGGGGTGTTTTGTTTAAATGCCTTACAATACGAGCAGTGCATCTGGAAATGGCGCATACAATGACTACAGACTCAAGCATTGTATGCATTAGAAACTTCATTGCTAGAAGAGGAGCTCCAAAAGAAATTTACTCTGACAATGGCACAAACTTCATCGGAGCGGATAATGAATTGCGCCAGCCCCTTCAATCTATCAATAATCAAGAAATACAAGAGATATTTGAAGTGCTGAAACAAAATGGTTCTTTAATCCACCAGCTTCTCCACATATAGGTGGCAGTTGGGAACGACTGGTGGGTTCCGTGAAGAATGTTCTGGCAGAGATCGTCCGCAACCAAAGACTCAACGACGAAACGCTTCAATCAATGTTAATAAAAGTAGAAAGAATAATTATTAACTCCCGTTCATCAACGCATGTGCCTCTTGAAAGTGAAGGTGAAGAATCGCTCACTCCCAATCATTTCCTGCTAGAGACATCAAATGGAAGCAAGTCACCAGGTTTGCTGTTGATGATGATGAAAAAGATTTACTACTACGAAAAAACTGGAGAAGAAGTCAACAACTGGCAAATATATTTTGGAAAAGATGGATTAGAGAGTACTTACCAACACTAACCCGTCGGATCAAGTGGTTTGCTTAAGCTGCTAATGTCAAAGTAGGTGATATTGTCATCATTGTTGATGAAAATTTGCCAAGATATTCATGGTTAAAAAAATTAATTACAAGTACTATAAAAGCTAAAGATGGTCAAATAAGAAGTGCAACTGTAAAAACTGTCAGGGGAACTTACGAACGTCCAGTTGTTAAGCTGGCTGTGTTCGATGTCACTAATACTATAGAAAATGAGACAGCTGGATATAACCAAGCTGCCTCACTGGAGGCTTAATGTTGCTGCATCAATCAAGAGAAAACACCTAAAAAACTACTGTCTCAAAAGACACCTTACAAGCAAGCAAGAAAATAATCTTCCTAGCTTATAGAAAACCTGGTGCTCAAAGGATAAACATGTCCACTCAAGAGGATACAAGCATCCACAGGTTTTCTAAGCCAGGTTGGGGGTCGTGCCGTCGGAGTGACTTTGTGGCCACGTAAAGAAACACCAGTCAAGAAGCAGAAACAAGCCTCGGACTCGGACGGATTTACTTTTGACGACCAATGCAAACGAGAAAAGGACAACGAGCTCCGGATCTGCACGTGGAATGTTAGGTCCCTTAGCAGACCACGTGCAGCCGAGCAACTAGTGGAGGCCCTTAAAGACTGCAAGGCAGACATTACTGCCATCCAAGAAATGCGGTGGGACGGGCCGGGCAAAAGAAGGATGAAAACTGCGACATCTACTACGGCGACTGCTATCGGCATCAAAGACAGCGCCTATTTGGGTGTGGTTTCGTTGTTGGAGGCAGACTTAGGCAAAAAGTCATGAGCTTCAACCCTGTAAGCGAGCGCCTCGCGACGATCCGCATCAAGGCTAAATTCGCAAACATTAGCCTGATATGCGCACATGCCCCACAGAGGAGAAAGATGACGAGACCAAAGATATCTTCTACGAGCTCCTGGACAAAACTTATGAGCAGTGCCCTAGCTACGACATTAAGATTGTCCTAGGCGATTTTAGTGCCAAGCTAGGAAGGGAGGGCATCTTTGGTCGTACTGTCGGAAAGCATAGCCTGGACGACACGACCTCCGATAACGGATTCAGGCTGATCGACTTTGCTGCGATGCGACACGTTGTGGTAGCTAGTACACAGTTCCCGCATCTCAATATCCACAAAGGGACATGGAGATCTCCCGATCAATCAACCGTCAACCAGATTGACCACATTGCGATCGACGCAAGGCACTCCTCCAGTATCATGGATGTCCGAACTTTCCGAAGGGCCAACATTGACTCGGTTCACTACCTTGTTGTAGCCAAGGTAAGGCTGCGGATATCCCGACCAGCGCCAAGTAATGGAAATACTGTGAGAAAGTTTGAAGCCGGCCGACTACATTCGCAAGAGATCGCCAGGTCCTTCTCCAACCGAATCTCTCAAAACCTTCTACGAAGTCCTATGCAGCCAGCATCAAGTATTGATAGCCAGTGGCAACATTGCCAAAATGCCATCAGAGACGCCGCCTCTGAAGTGCTGGGCTTCACACGGCCACCACAACGAAACCCCTGGTTTGACGATGAATGGCGGCAAGCATATGCAGCTAAACAGGAAGCATACAAAGCGGCGCTGCACAGAAGGACTAGAGCTGCTCGCGAGCTTTATGAGCAGAGGAGGAGAGAGGAGCACCGGCTTCTCCGAAGGAAAAAGAGAGCGCACGAGAAGCGCGCGGTTGAAGAGATAGAGAGATGTTACAACAGGAATGAGGTTAGAAAGTTTTACCAAAGGATCAAAAGGTCCTGCCAAGGGTATAAACTTCGAACTAAAGCCTGTAAGGATCATCAAGGGAACATCGTTGTAGAATCGCAGTCGGTGCTGAGGATTCAGAAAGACCACTTCTGCAGACTGTATAACGGCGAGGACGAACCAAATACCGCTGTCAGGCAGAACGAACCATTCAACCCGGGCGACGACGTTACCGACAAAGCATACGAACGATACCGCCCACCCGACCTGGAGGAGGTGAAAGTAGCTGTGTCTAAGCTCAAGTGCAACAAAGCAGCCGCAGCAGACGGCCCAGCTGCCGAACTTTTTAAATCCGCTGGCGATGAGCTGGTTAGGAGCATGCACCAGCTCATCTGCAAGTTATGGTCGGAAGAAAGTATGCCCGACGAATGGAACCTCAGCATTGTTTGCCCGATCCTAAAGAAAGGAGACCCTCTGAGTTGTGCCAACTACAGGGGCATAAGTCTTTTTAACATCGCATACAAGATCTTTTCTGCTGTACTGTGTGAATGCCTGAAGCCGTTTGTCAACAATCTGATAGGCACATATCATTGTGGCTTTAGGCCAGGAAAATCCACCATCGATCAAATATTCACACTGCGGAAGATCTTGGAGAAAACCCAGGAATTCCAAATCGATACACACCACCTCTTCATCAATTTCAAGGCCGCGTATGACAGCATCTATAGAGATGAGCGATATAGCGCAATGTCTAGTTTTGGCATCCCTGCCAAACTCGTCAGTCTGTGCAGGATGACGATGGAAAACTCACACTGTTCCGTCGAGGTCGGCAAAGACCTCACCGACCCCTTTGATGTCAAAAAAGGATTTAGACAAGGTGACGCGCTGTCATGCGACTTCTTTAACATCATACTTGAGAGAATTGTGCAGAACTCTCGCGCCAACACCAGAGGTACAATCTTTCAAAAGTCCGTTCCACTACTCGCATACGCAGACGATATTGACATAATCGGTGATGTCAGTGAAGCCTTCGTGAGTATTGGGACGGAAGCGGCGAATATGGGTTTAGCAGTCAATGGGGGCAAAACCAAGTATATGCTGTCATCAAGAAAAGACACCCAACATCGACGTCTTAAACAAAACATCACCATCGACAGCTATAATTTTGAGGTAGTTAGGGACTTTGTCTACCTGGGTTCCGCTATAAATTCAGACAATGACAACAGCGCTGAAATCAAACGAAGGATAACTCTTGCCAATCGCTGTTTCTTTGAGCTAAGGAGGCAATTGAGTAGCAAAGCCCTCTCTCGAGCAACTAAAGTGTCCATGTATAAGACCCTCATCATCCCAGTCCTGCTTTACGGTGCAGAAGCATGGACCCTGTCAAAGGCGGATGAAAACACTTTAGGCTGCTTCGAGAGGAAAATTCTTCGGACGATTTACGGTCCCGTCTGCATAGACGGAGAGTGGAGGAGGAGATATAACATCGAACTGTACGGGCTGTACAGCGATACCGACCTAGCCAAAAGAGTCAAAACACAACGTCTATGATGGCTGGGTCATCTAGAGCGGATGGAGACCAACGCCCCGGCCCGGAAAATCTCCGAGTCCACAGCGCAGGGACGGCGCTGTAGAGGAGCACCGAGACTCAGGTGGCAGACGCAAGTGGAAGGGGACCTCAGACTACTTCGCGTGCGAAACTGAAGACGGCTAGCTCGAGACAGAGCTGGCTGGCGAAGCTTGTTGGCTGAGGCCTAGGTCCACCCCGGACTGTAGCGCCACCTTAAGTAAGTAAGTAAGTTATAGAAAACCTAGAAACTCATAGCTCATAACTCATATGACGATAACCTCACACCTAATCGAAAAGAAGAAGAAGAAGATTATTATTGAATTAAAATAAATCAAATTCATTTTTAAACCCCATCTAACAGGATTAGAGGTATATATAGTTTTATTCATAGTTTGATTCAAGACCTTAAGGGCACATGATCGAGGCCGAGTCGAATGAGCCATGTTCGTCCGTCGGTCTGTGTGTCTGCCGTTAGATTTTATACCTTAAATTTTGAGATAAGAACTTTTATAAAAAAAATTTATAAGAAATTTTATATTTCTTCTTTCTAGTTCCCGAGGCAGTACAATCTATGCTGGGAGCGGTGAACAAAAAGAGATAACTATTTATAATCGGGCTGACCCGCAAGGATATCCGAGTACTCCCGGAACGGGGAATCCTTACGGGGCATTGCGCTATGGGTTTCACGGAGAAAGGCTACGCATAATGCATAAAGCCTTCAGCCCAATGAATTCCGTTGCGCCCCAAATACATTTATCCTTTTACCCTGTAACACCAAACTTGAAAGGTTTTTGGCCACACCCCTAAAAATGGGTGTTTACTAAAAACTAAAATCAATAAATTCTAGTTCCATTAGAAATAAGAGGCAATGTGTTCAAAGGAGAAATTAACGCTTTAAAAACAGTTTAATTCTAAGAACGCCTTCTAAAAGTAGCGGAAATTACGGGTTTGTAAGAAAATAACTTAGCGAATAGTTTATCATTCGGAAAATGCATCCTAAAATTTTTATCGATTTTTTAAGATCCAGATCGATTTAAACAAAGGTTTTTAAGATCCAGCATGTTAAAAGGAAAACTGGCATGGTCGATGGCGTTGGCTATAAAATTTTCGGCCAGTTAAAGGTTGCTGGCCTCTTTTTTCTACACCATTATTTTGATCTCCAACGCCTTGTCTAACTTGTCCAAAGGGATCGAAATATGGTTGTTTGACAATCAATTTGCCCACATTGTTGCCCACATTGTTGCCCACATTGTTGACTCCGGGCGAATCTTATCAATATTTATAAACATTAAATAAAAAAATATGTAAAAAATGAGCTGCACTCCAAGTTCCAGATTTCTAGCTCAATTTTAAAGACGTAAAAACTTACGGCATACAAACAGCCGGACGGACATGGCTTAGTCATTACACCTGTCGGATTGAATCTTATTTTTAAAAGGTTTTAGGGGTCCAATACGGTGATTATTTCACTGTGTTACAAAGTATGCATAAAAATTTATATACTTTGGCTAGGATTTGAAAACTTTGTTATATGCAATTAATCTCGAGTACATAACAACTAGCTGGCCACTGAGTGTGACTGATGTTTATGACAGACTCCTACTCCTGTGCCAGAATCCCCTTAAACCCACTACTCACTCGGACTCTAACTACACATGAGACAACTCTCATTTTTGTCCGCAAACATGATTTGTCGATGTTTGATTGCTTAACAAAATCGAATTCCCACATGTGTAGGAAATATTATTCAATTTTATCTCAATATCAATTTATCAGAAATTGGCGAAGTACCTATACAGGCAACCCATTGCAATACGTAACATAATAGCACACCAAACATTCGATGAATACTTCACACAATTTTGACAATAACCCTCTTGAGTTGTGGCAAATCAACACTTTTAGAGAAGATGTACTTAAACTAGGTAGGTGTACAGTACATTTACATTGTATGTATTGTTATTGTATGTATAATAAAAAAGAAAGAAATAAAACTTTTATTTTTTTTGATATGAACAAGAGCAATAAAAAAGGAAAGAGATTTGATCTGAAGTGATATGTTCAATTGGTATCTTCTAACTATGTCTGCCACTCGTACTGTGAAAACCTTTTTATTTGTTTGATGTCATGATCACAATTATTTTCATTTTAAAATTCATGATATGGGCAATCGAGAACAAATACCGATCTACAGGTTTGAAGAATTCCAGCAATTTTTTTATTCCCACTAACATGAACTATGATTTGTTATCTGATGTCTTGCTAACGCAAGTTCAGTCCATACACCTACCTATATGTTACGAAATTACATATTGTCCTTAACATTTAAATTGGTGTAAGACGCTGGGATCACCTCTAAAATTTTGTTTCGGAAGAGGCGAGAAGTTGGAGCACGATTACAGATCTGCAAACAAGATAATTTGGCAGACCATTCGCCGGCTCAGAGGAAGGAAGTTGAATATCATTCAAGGGGTTAAATCTAAGGACGGTACACTTCTTTCAAATGAGAGCGATGTCTTGCGCAGATGGAGAGAGCACTTTTCGGATTTGCTCAACCCCCAACAGGGAAAAAACCCCCAAAATGGCATTCCCACTGCTGACGAGATAAGGGCGGAGAATAGTCCCACAGTAGACGAAGTCACTGAAGCGATTAAATCGCTAAAAGTTGGCAAGTCTGCTGGAGTTGATGAAATCCGGCCAGAAATGCTCAAGGCAATGGGTGAAGAGGGCTAACACGTGTCATTAAGGTGGCCTGGGATAGAGGGAAGGCACCAAGCGATTGGCAAACGGGAGTTATAGTGCCCATTTTCAAAAAAGGGAACAGGAGAGATTGCGCCAACTATAGGGGCATATCTCTCTTGAGTCTTCCGGGAAAAGTATTCGCGAAGGTGTTGGAAACGCGTTCCAGAGCTGTAATCGAGCCTTTGTTCCGGGAAGAACAGTGCGGCTTTCAGCCTGGCAGAGGCACAACCGACCAGCTTTTTACTCTGAAGGTTATTCTTGTGAAGGCCTGGGAATATGCCAAACCTATCTATGCGTGTTTTGTAGATCTGGAAAAGGCGTATGACCGAGTCCCTCGGGATACACTGTGGAGAGTTTTGCAGGACTATGCGCTGAGTGGGCCTCTTCTGAGAGCCTTTCAGTCTTTGTATGGAAACTGTAGAAGCAGTGTGCGGATAAATGGCGTCAAATTCCGTCCTTTTGATGTGCGCGTTGGACTTCGCCAGGGCTGTGTTCTGTCGCCGCTCGTCTTCATAGCATATATGGACTGGATGGTGAAGCGCAGTCTTGGCGAGCCATGTTTCGAATTGGCTGGCATCAGGATGAGCCATCTGCTTTTCGCAGATCATTTGGCCATCCTTGCATCATCAAAAGAGGAACTTTAACGAGCACTGGATAGGTTTGCAGTCATCTGTGGTGATGCTGGGATGAAAGTAACCGTGGGACAACAATGCCCGTAGCGGTGGTATGTAGCAGTAGTACGTAGTACAGCCGCGGAGCCATGTGGCGTAGTACGGAAAAAAATTGAACACAATGGTGTAGCGCGGCTATGTCGAACAAAAACCTCGTTTATAAACAATGGCCGATACTCTGAGTTAATTTGAACTAGATTTAATATTTTTGTACAACGGATGACATAAATTCCATAAAATTTCTTTAGATTTTTTTTTTTTTGAATACTAGGATGGACGGAGGCTAAAACTCCAAAATCTTTCAAAGATACCAATACGCCCTCTATAGTACATAATACCGAAGTAGCCGATATTGGTTACGCCCAATTTCCACGTGCTAAAAAACCACCCATTTATGAGAGACACTATGAAATTGCCAGAACGCACTTCATAGTAGTAGATTTTCGCTCTCTCATAATACTTCTGACTACAACTAAGTTAACTTAACAAGTAGTTTACGCTTCCATAGTGTTAATCGCATTGGATAGGTTGCTTTCCAGTAAGCCGTTCATTCATGCGGCTTCACCCTACGTCGCTAGATCGAAGGGTCTTGTTCTTTGTAGTCGTCGCTCGTTGTTAACATCGTTAAGAGTCTCGTTTAGAGTACGGATCATTTCATTGCTGCAATGAACATGAAGGCGAGCATTTAGCTTTCGAGCGAAGTTTGTTACTTTTTCGCCCACGGTAGCTATTCCTAAATCTCTGTTAAATATCGCTATTCCTAATATACCATGGAGCATTCACAATTGCTCTTAGTGTCTTGTTTTGGAAAGTCTGCAACATGGACATGTTGCTCGGCTTGGTACAACCCCAAAGTTGTATACCGTATGTCCAGGGCGGCTTTAACACCTGCCTGTACAAGAGCAGTTTGTTATATGTGCTTAATTTCGAAAATCTTCCAATAAGCCAATACATTTCCCTGAGCCTAATCTCGAGCTCGTCACGCTTCTTCTTTACGTGTGGTTTCCACCTTAGTTTAGCGTCCAGTGTCATCCCTAGATACTTCGCTTCATTTGCATAAGGTATTTGTGCAGAATTTATGAACAGAGGTAAATTGTTAACCATTCTGTAAGTAAAATTCACATGCGTAGACTTGTTCTCGTTAAGAGCGATTCGCCAAGTCTTCGTCCAGACACAAATTCTGTCCAATGCTCGTTGGAGGTTTCTCGTTGATGACTCCACTGATTCACCTGTTGCCAGAATGCCCGTATCGTCCGCAAACGTGGCCACGACTGTCTCGTCATCTAGAACTTTTAGATTTAACCATCAGAAAAGCTGAGCAGGTCATCAGGAAAGCTGAGCTTGGAGTGAAAGCAAAGATCTCAGTTTTTAATTCAGTGTTCGTTCCGACCCTCATCTATGGTCATGAAATTTGGGTAATGACCGAAAGAATTAGATCGCGGGTACAAGCTGCCGAAATGAGATTCCTGAGGTGCGTTGCTGGTGTTACTCTAAGGGATAGAGTGTACCAGCAACGAGTGTAGATATTTTAAATGAGTTTTTGGAAGTCTTGTGTCGTTGTTTTTGTTTCAATTTGGGTCCAAACGCAATACAGCAAAAATTTGTCATAATTCCTTGAATTTTTTTAAGTTTTAATGATTTTAATATAGTATACCGTGATATTCTGTGTTGGTTTGCACTTTATAAGTTAGATTGAGTTTTGTCTTGAGTAATGCAAAAAGAATTGGCTGCCTTTAGCTGCCACCTGATATTTGGTGAAAGTTTAAGTTTTTCGATTTCGTGTGAGAAAAAAGCACTCATACGCCATACAGTGGTTTAAATGATTAATTATTGCAATGTGACTATACTGTTTTATTTTATTTTTTGCCTTTGGAACAAAAGCGTAAGCTGAGATATATTTTAAGTGCAGCAGAAACAGTGTGTCAGGGGTTGGGGCAGGGAGGCGGTCAACTTATAATTTTTTCTTGTCTTTATATCGTGAATGTTTTTTCGTGTGTAAAAGTAATCATCTTTAGTTCAATTCTAAATGCATAGCATTTTTTTTAGGATCATCTGGTTCGAGAGTTGTGACTAAGCAATTTTTATTTAATATTATGGTAGAAAGTGGAGAGGTCGATGTAAACCAAAAATAAATTATTTAAAACAATTTTTGTTAGATGTGTCTTGTTCAAAAGAAAACCTGCGAACGTACAAATCAAATGTATCTAAAATTGTTTTCGATTTGAAGCAAAGATGGTTAGCCTCTGGTAGAACAAAGAATTTGTTGTTAAAGAAAAACAAAGATTGGCTTGAAGGGACTTTCACACATCTAACTAAGAGTGTCAGATCGGCAGGGCGACCTGAAAAGTCATTTGAAGAATCGAGTGAAAGGACCAAAAGAAGAAGGACTGAAACTATTAGAGAAAAAGTTCAATCTGAAGAGCTAGTTTTTGCAACTCAGATGAAGTTAAGGGCAACTGGGAATACTGTTGCTGCAAAAGTATTCACAGAAATCCTTAAATCTCCTGGAAGAGCGCAAAAGTACAAAAAAGCATATTCTAACAGCCTTACAGATAAAAAAGAAAAATTGTCCATACAAAAGGCTCTTGTATGTTTATTGAAGCTGGGCTTTCGCGAAAGCAATATGAAATTGTGGCCGAAACGAATAAAGATTTTTTTCCGTGTTACAGTTTGCTTCAAAAAGTTAAAAAGGATTGCTATCCAATAGAACAATCATTTACTGTGACGAAGACATTGGCTGAAGTAAATCTGCAGGATTTGTTGGACCACACTGCAACTCGACTACTCATGTATATGCAGGAAGTTGTAAGCAGCCTAAATTAAAATGAATGTGAATCTCTTGAGCTCATTACTAAATGGGGCTGTGATGGATCCCAGCAAACGCAATACAAACAGAGATTTGAAAACAGCTCTGAGTCAGATGCGTTTATATTTCAAAGTTCGCTTGTTCCGATGCGTTTAGTTAATGTCAACCAAATAATCAACCAAACTCCATCTTATCCCCGTTTTTGCCGGCCTATTAGAATTAACTTTGTTAAAGAAAGCGCAGATATAACTAAAAGCGAAATCAACTATATCCAGTCAAAAATCGATTCACTTAGTAAGACTGCAATAAGTTCGACCATTAAAGTGAAGCATACATTGCTTTTTACAATGGTCGATGGAAAAATATGCAGCGCAATTACAGAAACAACATCAACGCAGAAATGCTATGTTTGCGGCTTAACTTCGAAAGACTTGAACAAAATAACTACACCGACAAACGAAATTAATGAAAACTCCATAAAATTTGGTTTATCAGTTATACATGCAAGAATCAGATTTTTTGAGAGTCTTCTGCATGTAGCTTATAAACTACACGGAAAAAAAATGGCAAATTAGATCTCAAGACGAGAAAGAAGTTTGTAAAATGAGAAAAATTCAAATTCAACAAGAGTTTAGAAGCAAGCTTGGCCTCATTGTGGATCTACCACGAGCAGGGTTCGGCAATACAAATGACGGGAATACAAGTCGAAGATTTTTTAATAGCCCCTAAATTGCCGCTGAAATCACAGGGATTGATTTTAACTTGATTTTTCGATTTAAAATCATTTTAGAAGCAATTTCAAGTGGCTACAAAATTGATTCCAAAAAGTTTGGTTTGTATGCAATGGATACAGCGAGACTGTATGTCGAGTTATATCCATGGCATCCGACCATGCATAAGATCTTGATGCACGGGTCTATAATTATAGAAAATGCCCATCTTCCAATTGGCCAGCTATCGGAAGAGGCAGCAGAAGCCAGGAACAAACACTTTAGGTTAGCAAAATATAATAAAACTACATTCAACAAAAATATTCATAGATAAAACTTTCAGATCATATCGTCTAAATTATGCTCGAAAGTTCTCAAGGCTAGATTGCAACCAAGACGTCCTCAATCGATTGTTGCTCAGCTCTGATCCTCTCATCACTTCTCTTAGAAAGGCGCAACCGAAAACCAGAATGCCATTTTCAAAAGAGACAGACGCTAGAAATGCTTCTTCCAGAGGGTCTAGAATAGTCGAAATCTACCGATTAGTTTTTGAACAATAAAAAAAAATTAAAGTGGAAAAAAGGCCGTCTTATTTCAAAACATATGCCAAAAATAATACAAATCAATTAGAAACTGTGTTTTATTGAATAAATATTAATTTTAAGCTAAAAAAAACAAAGGTAACGAAAAATTATTTTGGCCAGGTTTTTCATACAAATACTCCTATGTGCGACGGTTACATTCAATAATTTTGTGAAAGCGCTCTGAGGCTCAGTCAATAGCCAATGCTCTTTAAGAATGACGATTAGCCTTAAAGACTCTTTTAGACAGATTCTATATAGGCCGGGAACTGACATCTCCCCTGATTTCATCCAGTTGGGTCAAAAATATGCGGACCTTACCACATACATATGTACTTACAGAAAAATCAGTAAGGTTGCCCGAATCTTGTGGGGTCTTTCAAGCCGAGATCTTACCAGCCGAGAGGCAACCATAAACACCTGCCTTTGTAATGCTAATCAGGTTTTCGGATATGAGCAGTTTGAGGATAGCGCTTGGTTTTTCAAACGGATTTTCAAACTCCCCACAACAACCCCAAACTATGCTATCCATGTCGAAGCAGGACTTCCTCAAACCTACGTTAGGAATCTTAAAGCTAATACATTTTAAAAGTGTTGAGTAGCCCTGTGTCCAACCTTCAAGGGAGAGTGATGTCGTACGCACTGCAACTCAGGCTATCACCCTTTTAGGAATGGTTCGACCTTGCTGCAACACATGGTGTAACACTCGAATACGCCAATATTCCGACCGCCCTATTGTATTGCGAAGGCTTCAAACAGCTTCAAACAACTTGCTGCCTATGCAATATGAATGCAATCGAGAATGTCTTCCACTTCCTCGCCGTGTGTCCTATTTTGGTTGAAATTCGCCGCTTGTATTTAAGAAAGAACCACCTCTAACTCAGGGATGGGACTCAGGGCTTGAAAACTCTTCTCCGGTATTGTAATCAAGCTTTGCGATTCCGTAATAGTTTTCTAGATTAATCTAGATTTTTTTTCTCTTTTTTTATTCACCGTGTCCTCCAAAACGGCTTTCTTCCCATACCTTATTGCTATTGAACTTTGGATGTTTATACACTTTTGCACTTTTTATCGTAATAGATTTATTTAAGATTTTGTTTAATTCTGATAATTAAAAAAAAAAAAAAAAAACAAAACAAATATTTTTGGAGTTGTAACAGTTCAAAACTAGGTAGTAATCTGTATTGTAATAATTCAATGTATTGTCAACTCACGGCAGGCGGCTTTAAATGCCATGCTCTATTTTTTTATAATATGCTCTAGATGATTATTAATAACTTTATTGAAATAAAATCTAATCTAATCTAATCTAGTTGTTAAACATTTTAAGACTTTAATTCTACGCCAGCCAAAGGACCAGGAACAGCACATGGGAACTAAATTCAAACACGACACACCCAAGCGTTTTTTTTTTTGTTTGATTTTTTGGTGCAACTACCAATTCAAATGTATTTATTTTATACTTTCACAAATTCTTCGCAGCTTTAAATTTTGACATCGCAAGCAAGATTGCCAAAACTTGGTGGAAATGGTTAGAATTTTCCTTGCCGCAACGACCACTGCCTCTAAGCGTTCACGAGCACCACCATCGCATGACACGCGAACCAATAACAATTCCTCCAAAGAATCCACCACGAGCTGGATTCGCGTCCCCGTATCTGTAGTCCACACAGTTTTTCCGGCGAAATTTTTTGAATACTAGGATGGACGGAGGCTAAAACTCGAAAATCTTTCAAAGATACCAATACGCCCTCTATAGCAGGTACATAATACCGAAGTAGCCGATATTGGTTATGCCCGATTTCCACGTGCTAAAAAACCACCCATTTATGAGAGACACTATAAAACTGCCAGAACGCACTTCATAGTAGTAAATTTTCGCTCCCTCATAATACTTCTTGACTACAACTAAGTTAACTTAACGTAAACTACTTACGCTTCCATAGTGTTAATCGCATTGGATAGGTTGCTTTCCAGTGAATGCACCTACTAAGCCGTTCATTCATGCGGCTTCACCCTACGTCGCTAGATCGAAGGGTCTTGTTCTTTGTAGTCGTCGCTCGTTGTTAACATCGTTAAGAGTCTCGTTTAGAGTAAGGATCTTTTCATTGTTGCAATGAACATGAAGGCGAGCATTTAGCTTTCGAGCGAAGTTTGTTACTTCTTCGCCCACGGTAGCTATTCCTAAATCTCTGTGAATATCGCTATTCCTAATATACCATGGAGCATTCACAATTGCTCTTAGTGTTTTGTTTTGGAAAGTCTGCAACATGGACATGTTGCTCGGCTTGGTACAACCCCAAAGTTGTATACCGTATGTCCAGGACGGCTTTAACACCTGCCTGTACAAGAGCAGTTTGTTATATGTGCTTAATTTCGAAAATCTTCCAATAAGCCAATACATTTCCCCGAGCCTAATCTCGAGCTCGTCACGCTTCTTCTTTACGTGTGGTTTCCACCTTAGTTTAGCGTCCAGTGTCATCCCTAGAAACTTCGCTTCATTTGCATAAGGTATTTGTGCAGAATTTATGATCAGAGGCAAATTGTTAGCCCTTCTGTAAGTGAAATTCACATGCGTAGACTTGTTCTCGTTAAGAGCGATTCGCCAAGTCTTCGTCCAGACACAAATTCTGTCCAATGCTCGTTGGAGGTTTCTCGTTGATGACCCGACTGATTCACCTGTTGCCAGGATGGCCGTATCGTCCACAAACGTGGCCACGACTGTCTCGTCATCAAGAGGTATGTCTCTTGTGTAGAGCAGGAACAGGGTCGGACCGAGGACGCTTCCCTGGGGTACGCCAGCCCGAATTTGCTTGAAACTCGAGTATTCACTACTACACCTAACACGAAAGAGTCTGCTTTCAAGATAATTTTCCAATATTTTAAACATGTCTTCCGGCAAGTTTTGCCGTAGCTTATATTCCAAGCCTTCGTGCCATACCTTGTCGAAGGCTTGCGATACGTCGAGGAAAGCACTTGAACATATTTTTTTCCCTTCTAAGGCTTTTTCAATTTCATGCGTTATTCTGTAGACTTGATCTATTGTGGAATAGTTAGGTCTGAAACCGAATTCATGATCCGGGATCAAGCGTCTTTCTGCAATTATTGGTTGTAATCGCTTCAGCGGAAGTTTCTCGAATAGTTTTGATATTATCGGCAGAAGCGATATGGGCCTATAAGATTTTTTATCATTTGCGCATTTCCCCGGTTTTGGAACCATAATGACTTCAGCAACTTTCCATTGTCTTGGAACGTATAGAAGTCTAAGAGAAGCGTTTATCATATTAAGTAGCTTGACTTATGCCTTTTTTGGTAGCTCTTTTAATATTTCGCCAGTGATCAGGTCGTAACCCGGGGCCTTATTATTTTTAAGTTTGCTAATTGTCTGTCGGAGTTCAACTAACGAAACTTTTTTCATTCTAAAGCTATCAGGTTCCCCGTTGTTGTTTAGAACGTCAGCCATCGGCGGACCGTCGAAAGGCTTGAATGTTTCTTCTAAATGTTCAGCAAACAAAATCGCTTTCTCTTTGTCTTCTCTTGCCCATTCGCTGTTAGCTTTTTTATTGGTGCCGAGTGGATTATAGGTTTCTTGATAGACTTAACTGCTTTCCACAGCGAGTAGTTTGAGCTCCTATCCACCGACAAGCCTTCAAGGTATTCAGTGGTCTCACGATTTTTAAGATCTTGCAACATTCCTTTCAGTTTGTTCGAGAGGATTTTCAATAGGGTTTTGTCTGGGGGGGCCCACGTGCCTTGCCATCTCCTACGCGCTCTTCTCTTTTCACGAATCAATTCTTCGATTTCGAGCGGATATGTTTTAGGTACATGCCCGTCGGTGCTAACTGCGTTCTTTTGGGACGAATTGTTGTTCCAAGCAGCGCTCTGAATTGCTTCAATGAATTTGTCAACTGCGGTTTCTTACTCGAAAGGAGTTTTCAATGGCACATTCAAGCCAACACCCTCCTTACAGTCCTTTCTGAAAGCGTCCCAGTTCATGTTTTTGCTAGCTAATCTAGGAGCTCTTTCTATTTTCGCCAGTCTTCCACCCATCTTCAAGATAACTCCTAAGTGGTCTGAGCAAAGATCATAACACTCTTCAATTCGCGTAAGGTATTTGGGGTACCCTTTAGCGATGAAAAAATCGACAAGGTCAGGCTTTTTATTCCTATCGGTTGGCCAATATGTTGGCTTACCCGTGGAGAAAAAGTCCACCCCACGCTTCATACTATTTTTGTACAGTAATCTGCCTCTTGTTGAATTGCATCGTGAGCCCCAAAAAGTATGCTTCGCGTTAAAGTCACCCCCAATGATAAAATTGGACCCAATGAAGTCATACATACGATCAAGATCGTCTTCCACCAGTCTATATCCTGGCGGGAAATAACAAGATGCAATGTTATAATCTAAGCAGTCAATTTTTACAGAAACTGAACTGATCTGCATAGAGTCTAGCTCAACTTCTGTGTTCTTGAAGTGCTTTATGCAGTTCTTAATGTAGAGGGAGGATCCTCCTCTCGAATTTTGCGAAAGGTGATGTGCGTGATAGTCATTGTTACCTTTAAGTTTGGGTGTAGACCCGTTTTTAAGGTGAGTTTCCGTAATCATGCAAATATCAATATTGTTTTTCCGTAGAAATACTTCTAGTTCGTCTATTTTATTCAGAAGGCCGTTTGCATTCCATGTTAGTATTTTAAATAACTGTTTCATATTCATGTTCTCTTGTAATTTTTTTCGAGGCTTAAACTCGAGCTTGCTCAGTTTGTCAAATATAACTTTCTTGATTTTAGTCTGATCCTCAAGTTTCTCCAAGATTACAGCGAGGATCTGAGACACTGCATCTGTTGTGGGCGATCTTGTCTTGTTTTCGTTTGTCGCAACCTGTGCGTATGATTTCGGTCCGACCAGTGGTGGTTTCTCCGCTGCACTTGAACTGGCGCCGCTCTTTTGTGGAGCTTTTACGCCTTTTGTCGACGCCTCCTTTGCCAATCTTCCACTTTTGATCGGCTTTGGCGTCTTTGGAGTCTTTGGCTTAGGAGTTTCAGCATGTTTTGGGCGTCCTAGGCTTTGATTCTGACCTCTAGTATTTTCCTTAAGAGGTTCTCGTCCCTTTTGCAGCTCTATGGCTACTTCACATCCTCGATAGTTCGCGGGGTGGTTTCCGTGGCAATTGGTGCAAACTGCTGGAGCCTTTATGTCAACTTTGCACTCTGTTGACAGGTGTTTTCCGGCACATTTCACGCAACGTGGTTCTTTTTGGCAGTAGGCACTTGTGTGCCTGAATTCTTGGCATCGCTTACACTGTGGTATCAGTCTATTGCCCTTTCGCATGGGTTCGATTTTAACCCTGATGTTAAGTATCATTTTTATTTTATAAATATCGTTTATGCTCTCAGTTCTTTCAAAGGAGAGCATAAAAATTGGAAGGCCGCGTCTGATCACAGTGTCTCTTTCTCCTTCCGTGCGTTGCTTTTCCTTTTTAATGTATTGACGGCATCAATAATTTTAAGGCCTTTATTTTTTACGTCTTTTACAACGTCTTCTTTTGTGCATGATGGGTGGAGCCCCCTTACAATGACTCGCAGTGGTTTTTCGTACTTATTTTGATAAGTATACCACTCGATTCTATCTGCATTCAGTCTAAGAGACAGTGCGCGATAGGAATCGGCGTTGTCAACATTTACTTTCCACACGTTATTTCGGTGCGAGGTAAGCTTATAGTTTTCTGTTCTCACTGTGTTTGCAAGAAGGTTGCGCAATCTCCCAAAGTCTGCTATCCCGACGATGTTTATTGCGGGAGGTGGACGAATTTTCGCTTCTGGTTTAGCCTTGTTTGAGCCAGAGGGCTTATCTTCTTTTTGTATTACTTCGGGAGAGGAATTCGCCTTTCGCTTCTTGCTAGACCTTTTCCTTAAGAATGAATCGGTCTCAAGTGCAAGTTCGTCCTCGTCCGTGAAGTATTCGACTGCTGGTCGGTTCGGTGTTACACACTCTTTCGTTACCTCACAGTCTTTCGTTAAACGAGTATTTTTAATATCCTCGTTTTCTTTTCCCGGCGAAATGTAAGCCCTTATCAGTGAAAAAAGTTTGCTTGACTGCTGATGATCTTTGAAATACTCCGCATTAGCTACACAAAGCACTAAATTGGTTATTAGCATGATTTGTAGTAAGCTCCTTATTAAATTTTATGCTGTGTACTAAGAAGGAGAGAACTTAATGCTTTGGTTATTAGAAAGCATTAAGTTCTCTCCTTCTTAGTACAATTATATTTACTCGTGTGACGCTTCCACTTCGACAGATTTTGAGAATCACTCTTACGTTAGTTCTGTAGACAAATCGAACGCCTCGACTTCTACCGACTTTCAACCATCAGATTTGTCTTCAGAAAAGTGCCCTGACCAAGGTACTTCGTCCATCCCAGGTCCGTCCGAAATTCACTTGTCTAGGACTAGTACTGCTGCTTTAGATGATTCGTCTAACCATACCTTATCTCACCCTAAGCGTGTTAATCTGAGGCGTCGTAAAAACAACAATAAAGAGATTGTTTCGTCTCACACTTCAACGATTGTTGTTCCTCAAACTACAATCGAACCGTCTAGTGGGCCTGCTGTTGAATATGCCAACACCTTAGAATCTGTCCCCAGACCTAAATCTGTATTTATTTCAAGACTGAAACCCGAGACCACACCTGGTGACATTATTCATCATCTGATATCTCAAAAGGTCGTTGCTAACGTAAACTTGGTCAGCTGTATGAAACTTAGCAAGCCTGATAGTTTCGTATCTTCATTCAAAATAGTTGTTCCTCCTTCTATCTTTGAATCAATCTGTGATCATAGGCTTTGGCCGTCTAACACTCTAGTCAAATAGTTTGCATACAGGCCCTCAAAATCTAAGCAACCAAATAATATTTCAAAAAACTAAATAGTAGACTATGTTTTTTTTTATCAAAATGTAAGATCCATCCGTAGCAAACATAAAACAGGTGATATATTTAAAAATTCTTTGGTTTTCCCGCATGATGTCATTATTTTGACTGAAACATGGCTTAATGCTAGCACTACTGATGCAGAACTCTTCACCAAAGAGTTTCTTGTATATAGAAGAGATCGTTATAAATATGATCTCGAAGCGTTAGGCGGTGGAATTTTAATTGCTGTTCGGGATCATATCACCTCGGACAAAGTTAAATTTCCATTTACTGTTAATGCCGAAGTTGTATGTGTCAAACTTGACATTTTACCCAAATTCGTATATGTTGTTAATGTGTACATCCCCCCCGATAGTCCCGTTGAAATTTATTCTGAGCTTGCTAAGGCCCTTGAGTTTATATTTCATTTAGCCTGTGGACAAAGTACGGTATTGCTCTTTGGGGATTTTAACCTTCCTGCTTTGAAATGGGTCTTATCTGATGATGTTTCGCATTTCATTCCTCATATTTCGTCACCACATGCAGCACTTAACAAGTTAGATAACATTATTTCTTTTGACTTACAGCAAGTAAGCTGTATAAAAAACATAAATAATCGAATACTCGATTTGGTCTTTACTTCTGACGCAATTAGTACTGTTGCTTGTAAATCCAAGTGCAGCATTACTAAGGTAGATACTCACCATCCCCCGTTGGATGTTTTTCTTGACTTGAACTGTCACATACATGAGAATGTCCACTCATTTGACTGTTCATACACTTTTGACTTCCGAAAGGCTAACTTTCGCACACTATCTGACGAACTGAATAAATCCGGTATTTCTAATATAGTTTGCTCCAGTGACCTTGAGCACTCTGTAGAAAAATTTTATTCTATACTCAATACCTGTATCAGTAATACTATACCTATAAAGAAAAACAAGAACTCTAACTTCAGCCACCCATGGTATACCAAGGAACTGAAAGTCCTACGTAATAAACGCAATAAAGCATGGAAAAAGTACATCACAAATTTGAGTACATTTGACCTTGATAATTTCATGTTTCATTTCAGTGAATTCAATGCTCTCGCAGAGCGTTTGTATTACAACTATGTTTCTCAAATTGGTTCAGATTTTAAAACTAATCCCAGGGAATTTGGAAGTTTGTTAACTCTAAAAGAAAAGTTGATGGCTATCCATCCACTCTCAAATATAATGGCAGTTCTTCCAACGATCCTGGCACGATATGCAATTTTTTCGCTGATCACTTTTCCAAATCATTTAGAGATTCTCCATTTACTGTCGACACTGATTATTTTAAATATCTCACAGAATCTGCTCAAGTTAATTTTTGTGATATACCAGTACATTTAGAAACTATTTATGAGCTCTTGTCTAGCCTTAAAAACGATTGTTCTACTGGTCCAGACGGTATACCACCTATCGTTTTAAAAAACTGTAAGGATGTTCTTGCCACTCCTTTACAAAATTTATTCAAACTTTCGCTATCGTCCGGTCACTTCCCCTCCATGTGGAAACTCTCATTTATTACGCCTGTCTTTAAAAAAGGCGTTAAATGTGATATTGTGAACTACAGGCCGATTGCTAAACTTTCAACCATTCCAAAAGTGTTTGAAAAATTAATTTGTGATAGCCTTATATTTTACTGCCGAAACATAATTTGCAAAGAACAGCATGGTTTCGTTAAAAATAGGTCTACCGTAACTAACCTTTTATCGTTTTATAGAAAATGTTCTGATGCAGTAGAAAATGGCTTCGAGGTCGATTGCGTTTACACCGACTTTTCCAAAGCTTTCGATTTGATTTCGCATGAAATTATTGGTTTTAAGCTTACTTCTCTTGGCTTTCCACCAAATTTCATCTGTTATATTATGTCTTATCTTCATTTAAGATCTTACCAAGTTAAATTTAGAGGACTTTTTTCAGTTTCTTTTCCTGCCATTTCCGGCGTTCCCCAGGGAAGTCATCTAGGCCCACTCTTATTCATTCTTGCTATAAACGATGCGCCTTCGTGTGTCGCTTATAGCGAAATTCTATCATAAGCAGACGATATGAAGATATCTAGAACTATTAAAAGTTCTGATAGCCATGTTCTTCTTCAGACTGATATAAACAGCTTTGCTACATGGTGTAACAAAAACGGTCTTTTCCTCAATCCAGCTAAGTGTCAAGTTATCACTTTTTCTAAAAAGCGTATCGTAACAACATTCTCTTACTCCATCAGTGAGCATGCTCTTTGCCGTGTTGAACATTTTAAGGATCTTGGTGTTTTCTTTAGTCAAAACCTTGACTTTTCAAAACACATAAACTACATTGTAAATAAATCCAATTGCATGCTTGGCTTTATTAAGCGTTGGTCTAAAGAATTTAATGACCCTTACGTCACGCTTTCCCTTTACAATAGCTTTGTTCGTACTCACCTTGAATACGCTTCACAAGTGTGGTCTCCATCGCAAGTATGCCATACGAATAGAATCGAGGCGATCCAGCGGAGGCTCATTCGGTTCGCGCTCAGGGGACTTCCATGGGAAGATCCACTCAATCTCCCCTCATACTTCGACCGGCTTAAATTGCTTAACATTCAAAGTCTCTCCCAAAGACGGATAAATAATGACTTGATTTTTATTCAGCAATTGGCCCAAGGTCTAATAGATGCACCGGACCTTCTATCTAGTATAAGCTTTAAATTTCGTGGAGGCTCTCATAACCTCCGAAGAATTCAGCTTTTACACGTTCCACGGCACAGAACAAATTATGGGAAAAATGAGCCTATCAGCCGTATGTGTTTCACCTACAACGCACATACCAGTATTTTAGACTTTGACATGGACAAAGCCAAACTTAAGAGGCTGCTTCGGTGTATTCGTCTTAAATATTAAATATACTTTTATTTTTATGTTTTTTTTTTACTTGTGTTCGTAACTAATTTTTATCTGTTGTAATAATAATGTTTCTATCATTTGCTTTTTTGTAATTCTTAGTGTTTTGTGTTTGGTGTTAATTTATGTTTAATTTATTAACCACTAACACTTGCACTAACTGATGCCCGTGTTGGCAGTTTTCTGCTTGGCAAATTTCTGCTGCAGATATTGTTTGTATTAAACAAACTGCATCACAGTTCTGATAGTGCTATATAAAAAAAAAGGTCCAATGAGTTTATACATTGTTATTTTCTTTATATTTGATTTTTATATAGTTTTTTTTTTACTTTCTAGTAATTAAATTCATCTATAAGTTCTGGCCTGTATTTAAATGCTATTAGAATATACTTTTCTTTCCCATTTAATATAGGTCAACTTTATCTGTTTCCGAAAATAACGCTTCTCCAAAGTACCTACCTCTAAGAAAAGTCAGAATAGGACATCATCCTAGAAAATGTTGGATAGTTTCCCTTTTTCCTAAATTACACATTGAGCATAACTTTGATGCGTTTTCTCCAAATCTGTTGCCATTCAACTGTATGATATTGCATCGCGCTTTGAAAATCCAACTGATTTTATCTTGAGCAAATTGATCTGTTAGATAATTAATTCCTTTGCTATGGTCGATATAATTATTAATTCTGTCTTGGCTTTCCATACACCTTATTATCATTTCCTCCTTTTTTATTTTTTCTAGTTTTAAAAGCTCCTGTCTTTGATTATTCCTCACGACGAACACTATAATAATGGCTGGCTTATCAAACGCTACCATGCGAACATCGTCAGCAACCTTTATAATATAATGATGCTAATATTAAGTGACAACTCTAAGTGAGGTTAGAGTTCTAATTTTGTATGGCTTTGCTATAGGGGTCGCTCCCTGAAAGAAAATTCTTCAGACGATTTGTTGTCCCGTCTGCATAAACCCCTGCGGAGTGAACTCGATGGTTTCCAGAGCTGGTCGTTGGCGTCCATCTGCTTTATATCACCCAGCCAAGTTCTGGCTAGGTCGGTGTCACGGTACAGCCCGGCATCGTCTACAGCAAATCCGTTCTATTCCGAGGCTTGTCGCTGGTTCGTAACTAAGTTTTCTTTATGTGGCCGGGAAATCACCCCGATGTCACGACACCCCAACCTAGGGGAACAAATCCATTTGATGAATCCAAGGACGGAGAGCCGGGTAACCCGCTCCTTATAGGTTTGAGCCCTGAATACGTCGTAGTAGCCCATATAAGGTGTTCATAAGTAGTTCAGCCTGACTGAAACTGTGGACCGTTGATTTTATCAGGGATATCAGATATCCTCCGCTGCAGTCCGTATGCAAGGAGAAGTGCGTTAGTGGAAACACTGGTCCCCCTCGCTCTTCTGCAACAACCTTCCAAAGGGTCTAGAACCCAATCTCCATGTAAGGAACTACACACCCTGTGTTCATGGGGAGGTGAGAGTAGTAGATAAACGAAAATAGATAGATAGATAGACAGAGGTGGATTAAGGAAACCAGTGGATGAATGCATGCTCTTGAGTGCACATGTCTACCTTTGAGCACCAGGACATCCAAAACATTCAAATGCACGACTAGCCTATCTTTCTAGGCACGCTAAATCATCTAGCGACTCCTCACGGCGCGCGCACTTAAGAACGAAACTCTTCCAAACAACAACGGGGATGTTTCCCCACTGGGCAACTCAGTAGGTTCCCACACAACTCGAGAGGCAGAGCAGTCACCGTCAACAGTTGAAATAAGCTCGGAAAACATAGGGTCTCATAGAAGCGACAGACGACTACAGCTCTGATAAGCCTTAATCTACCTGTTTCGTCGCTCGTGGGAAGACACCCAATGACTTCTAACCTAGTCTAGCTTTAAACGATTGCAAGCTCGCCTGAAGTTTAGAAGCTCAAGCTTAAGTCAATGTATTACGTCATATGGCCCCGTGCTGCTCGCACTTGTAAACAATATTATTACAAAATTTTTCTCTTCTCCTTTCTTGTTTCCTAAGCAAAAAAACAAAATCTATAGCAAGAAATATGTGACTGAAATAATTTTAGTTCATATACTGCTGGAATTTGTGGTTACTCAATCGCAAGTAGACATGTTTAAGTTTGTAGGTGCTTATAGTTGTATTTTTTGTGAGTGGCAAATCGCCCCTACAACGCAACGTCTACGATCACATGATTTCGAACTTTACCAATCACTTTCTATTTTATTTCCATTTTTTGTAGTCGTAGATACACTAGCCTAAACCAGTTTGTAAAAGAATAATTTCTGTAGCTGAGTAGTTATAAAGGAAAAAATCATTTATTTAATTTTTCGTCGTTATTTTGCTAACATGCATCGTAAGCCTCGGTTGTTTAGGTTTCGGCTTACTTTTGTAGACTCATGTGACTATTTTGTGAATCAGCAAAATTGGTATTGAAAGCCAATACTAAATTTATCCTTTCAAATTGAATCGATTTAAATGTGATCTGAATTACTATTATCTGTAATTCGGATCACATCTGAATACCATGTAGATATTTCTATAATTTTTTACACATACATTCTTGTAAAACTAAAATATTGTTCGATGAAAGCGAATCGTTATGAGGCTAAGAAATCAAGGCTCATTGAAAACCGAATGAATGTGAATGCGATTGTCAAATTTGTCTCATTCATTTTCGCGAAGCGTAACTAATTGAGTTCATTGGATTAATTTCATAACTTCTCAAAATATAAGTTCAGTAAATGTCTTTAGAGCGATCAGTTGAAAATGCAAACATTGTATTGATCCAAAAGTCAATATGCGATGTGGGAAGTACCTATAGAGGTAAAGCACTTTAATTTATCTGCTTCTGTTATCTCGTCTCTTTATCTTGTTAAGGGCTTATAAGGCTTAGATTAATACTACAGTAGACCGTGTGTATATGTAAAACTTAAAGTTCACTTAAAGTGGACTTTTGCATAACTCCATTTTTATGAAAATTGATATGTAAAGTATGTAATTGCATTGCAGCTCTAGGAGCCATACACCTGAAGACCATTGCCAGCTGGTATTTGGTAACTTCAGGGCCACTTATTTTACGTCAACTAAATTTGACGCAAGCATGAACCATTGCAGTGAAGTAAATAAAAGGGACATCTTTGACTATTTGCCCGAGTTTGCCCTATTTGCCCTATTTTGTTAAAAAAAAAACTGAAAAAAAATAACAAACGGTTTATTGTTTTTAAATATTTTACATATTTTGGTGCTTAAGTGGCTTATGCTTGCGCAAAATAAAGTTGATAAGATGTTACCAACTCAGAAAATATAGGCATTTTTTAGCACAACCATTTTAATTAATCAACTTAAATGATTTTAAACGTGTGCCGAACTTTTAAGATTCCAACCACCAAAAATTGTCTATTTGTGAGATTTTTTTCAAAACGATATATGTTACTGTTACTGCGATAGTGGGAGGACACGTGGTTTCTTAGTCTTTTCCTGCATTTTTTCGATTTAAAATCCATAAAACGACTATACAGAAGCAGTTATAACGACTATTTTGAATACCGTTATATATTTTTTTTGTGGGGTAGTAGTTAGTGTGTGTGCTTACTACGCCGGAGGCCTGGGTTCGAATCCTGCCATCGTCACCTGAAAAAAAGACTTGTTCTTTTTCACGGTCCCCTACTCCGCGAGGGTCTGACAAGCCCTCCGAGAGTATTATTTGTCATGAAAAACTTCTCAAAGTGCCGTTCGGATTCGGCAAAAAATTGTAGGTCCCTTTGTATGTAAAAGAAATTAACACACCAGCATAAATTGTTGAGAAGTTGGCCCTGGTTCACCTCGAGCTGTTGCGCCACTCTATTTATTTTATTTATTTATATATTTTTTAATTTTCATGTACTCTGCGCTAGCAATGGTAATATTTCCCAATACTCTGGGCACTTGTTTCTTAGTTACAGGTTAGAAATGCGGGTTTTAATACCCCATCCCATAGGATAGGAGGTATATTAAGTTTGTCACATAGTTTGTAACACGGTGAAACAATAATGGTATATCCCCAAGACCTTAAGGGCATATGATCGAGACCGAATTCTGAAACGAAAAAGCCACGTCGTTCGTCCGTCTGTCTGAATGTGACACGTTTTTAGGCCTTTAGTTTTAAGCTAGGAAGCCGAAATTTGGTACATAAGTAATCTGTTATCTGCAGCAATACAAGTGTAAAAAATTTTCAAATCCGCCTGCAGGCACGCCCACAATTGGTGCAATTGTGCAACTACCTCCAGAGCTTTCAAAGCTGCAAGACGACTTAAAAGTCTGAAAGTTGGTTTTTATTATATCCTATTTATTGTTACATACACAAATTAAAAAAATCATAGCCTTACCTCCCCTGGTGGGTGTGGCATCAGTTTAAAGGTTAATTTTTTAAATGCATTTTATTCAATATTTTTGTTCCAAATCGAAAAACTTTTGCTTAATATATTATGTTAAAAACACATAGTTCTACATTTCGTTGATACAAGACTTTGGGCCAAGCCCACATTTGGAGACGGAATTGAAGAAAAACCTAATTTCCAGAAAAACGTAATTTCGCCTATCCTTAAGCCTAATTAACATAAACAAGACTTTATTTCAGATTTTCGTTCCTACAAGGTTCTTAGCCACGCCCCTTTTTAGGGGTCGATTTTTCAAAAATATTGAATTTGAACCAAAAAATTGCATTTTAACGTACGCAGCATAACTTGGAAATATCGGCGTCATAGTCGATAGTTTGTAATTAAGGGCGGTTGGACCACGCCCCTTATCAAAATTTGCACTTCTCATAAAATGTCGAAAAATAACAATAACATAAGCATTTTACAATGTGGGATGGGATGGGATATCCAACGGTCCGGTTTACGGACTTTAACTTCTGCGTACACATTGTAGCACTTACTCACTGGTTTAATTTGATTTTTTAACCGTTTCAGATAATTGTAGGTTAGAAACGTCATTTTTGAAGTTTTACCGTTTGGTACCGTTAAGATACCAGAATATTTTAAAAAATAATTTTTGGAATGTTTTCGGAGCTTTCAAGCTAAATCTCAGAATCTGCTGAACATTAAAAAAAAATCTATAGTTTTCCCAAAAACTGCAAATAATTCCTGATGTTTGTGATTTTTTTTTTCATATCGTTTGGCCTCAGAAATAATGGTGGGGTCAAAATTTTTTCACCATTTTTTTTTTTTTTGCGAAAATACCTCAAAACCACAGTTTAAAAACGGTTTAACAAAACTTCATTTAAGCCTTTGCTTAAACTGTGGTTGCTTTATATGTTTGCCCAATACCGGCTTTTGCGACTCTGAGTAAAGTATTTAAAACGTTATGAGTAATTAAAAAGTTAAGTTATGAAGTTATGATACGCTGCAAACGGGCACATATTCTCCATTCCTTATTTCTCAAAAGCTTTTCAATATTTTGTAAAAATTCGAAAGCATTATGAAAGCCAAGTGTTTGTTTAGTGTACTTTAAGTTTCTTCTTTTTGGCTGTTAAACTTTTCAAGATAAGCGCTTAAACACTTTTTGTCTCTTTAACCATCAAAATTCAAACTATTAATAAACCGTTATGTGTGTATGTACTAGTGGGAGGGTAACAATCCGCTTATAAGCGAATCATTGTATACCCCATCCCAATTGACAACTGTCAAGCTCGGAAACTCAATTCGGACGCGCCGAATGCAATCAACACGTGTAAACCACTTCTGATGAAAAATATGAACAAAAAAACGATGTTACTAAAAAGGGGTTGATGCCACGCCGCTTTTTCAAGAAAGAAGATTCTTAACTGACAAATTCTAAATACAATTGAAGTTAATAGAAACTGAATTCAGAGCTTGACAGTGTTCACTTGGTATGGGATATCCAACGATCCGCCTAAGCGGATTGAAAATTGAAACATGCACTAAAAAATATAATAAAATCGAAATTTTGCAAAATATTGAAAAGTTTTTGAGAAATAAGGAGTGGAAGATAGATACACTTTTTAACCTGTTTAACGTCATAACTCCCTCATCACCTTATTTAAAAAGCCGATATTTGGTTAACATATAAAGCAGCCGAAGGCTAAGCAAAGGCTAAAATCAAATTTTGGTTAAACGGTTTAGGAACTGAAGTTTTAGATGTGTGTGAAGTTGGCACCGCGCTTTTCGCTTTTTGCAAAAAAAATTGTGCTGCGATGTGCTAGAGGTGTGCTATCATCTGCTGTATTGGAAATTTTTTTTTTTTTTAAGTACGGATTTTATAGGGTATTGTTTTTTTAGTGTGAAGTTGGCACCGCACTTTTTTTAACAAACATTGTGCTGCTTTGTGCTCTTATGCAAAAAAAAAATCGTACACAAATTTTTGGTGTTTACGTACAGTGGCATTACCTCGTGAACGTTAGAGCAAAGAATTTGTTAAAAAAAAATTGGATTTATCCGTTTTCATAGAAAACTCTTTAAACTTATTAAATTAAAACTACGGGAAAAAAAATTCATGCTGGGAACAAAATAATAAAAAACAAAAAGTGTCGCTAATTTTTTTTAAGAAGTGTCCATCCGTAAAAACTACATGTAAACGTTTTTTTTTTGCATTACGGCACATAGCAGCACAGCTCGAGCACATAGCAGCACAACTTTCATTTGTTGGAAAAAAAATAAACAAAAAGTATGACTATAAAGAGCAAACTCTCCGGAAAAAATTGAAATGAATTGCCGCACATGGCAGCACATGTTGGAAACACAAAAATAAAAAACTAAAGGTTCTTCTACATTTTTTTAAGAAGTGCCCTCCCGTAAAAACTACATGCATACGAATATTTTTTTTTGTATTACAGCACATAGCAGAACATCTTGAGCACATCGCAGCACAACTTTTGTTTTTTGGAAAAAAACAAAAAGTGTGACTAACCCATTTTCAAAAAAAGCACTTTACCCTATAAAGACCAAACTCTGCGGAAAAAATTTAAATAGATAGCGGCACATAGCAGCACATGTTGGGGACAAAAAAAATAAAAAACAAAAGGTATCGCTACATTTTTTTTGTAAAGTGCCCTTCCATAAAAACTACATATATACGATTTTTTTTTGCATAACGGCACAAAGCAACACACCTCGAGCACATCGCAGCACAAACTTCATTTAAAAAAAAGTGCGGTGCCAACTTCTTACTTACTTACTTAAGGTGGCGCTACAGTCCGGGGTGGACCTGGGCCTCAGCCAACAAGCTTCGCCAGCCAGCTTTGTCTCTAGCTAGCCGTCTCCAGTTTCGTTGGTGTCCGGGGCGTTGGTGTCCATCCGCTCTAGATGACCCAGCCATCGTAGACGTTGTGTTTTGACTCTTTTGGCTAGGTCGGTATCGCTGTACAGCCGATGTTCCATGTTCGATGTTATATCTCCTCCTCCACTCTCCGTCTATGCAGACGGGACCGTAAATCGTCCGAAGAATTTTCCTCTCGAAGCAGCCTAAAGTGTTTTTATTCGCCTTTGACAGGGTCCATGCTTCTACACCGTGAAGCAGGACTGGGATGATGAGGGTCTTATACATGGCCACTTTAGTTGCTCGAGAGAGGGCTCTGCTATTCAATTGCGTCCTTAGCCCAAAGAAACAGCGATTGGCAAGAGTTACCCTTCGGTTGATTTCAGAGCTGGTGTCATTGTCTGCCCAGGTAGACAAAGTCCCTAACTACCTCAAAGTTATAGCTGTCGATGGTGATGTTTTGTCCAAGACGTCGGTGTTGGGTGTCTTTTCTTGATGCTATATATGATATGATATACTTGGTTTTGCCCTCATTGGCTGCTAAACCCATATTCCCCGCTTCCATCCCAATACTCACGAAGGCTTCACTGACATCACGCTTTGTTCTACCGATTATGTCAATGTCTTCTGCGTATGCGAGTAGTTGAACGGACTTTTGAAAGATTGTACCTCTGGTGTTGGCGCGAGAGTTCTGCACAATTCTCTCAAGTATGATGTTAAAGAAGTCGCATGACAGCGCGTCGCCTTGTCTAAATACTTTTTTGACATCAAAGGGGTCGGTGAGGTCTTTGCCGACCTTGACGGAACAGCGTGAGTTTTCCATCGTCATCCTGCACAGACTGACGAGTTTGGCAGGGATGCCAAAAGTAGACATTGCGCTATATAGCTCGTCTCTATAGATGCTGTAATACGCGGCCTTGAAATCGATGAAGAGGTGGTGTGTATCGATTTGGAAATCCTGGGTTTTCTCCAAGATCTGCCGCAATGTGAATAGTTGATCGATGGTGGACTTTCCTGGCCTAAAGCCACACTGATATGTGCCTATCAGATTGTTGACAAACGGCTTCAGGCGTTCACGCCGGCAGAAAAGATCTAGTATGCGATGTTAAGAAGACTTATGCCTCTGTAGTTGGCACAACTCAGAGGGTCTCCTTTCTTCAGGATCGGGCAAACAATGCTGAGGTTCCATTCGTCGGGCATGCTTTCTTCCGACCATATCTTGCAGATGAGCTGGTGCGTGCTCCTAACCAGCTCATCGCCAGCGGATTTAAAAAGTTCGGCAGCTAGGCCATCTCCTCCGGCTGCTTTGTTGCACTTGAGCTTAGACAAGCTAGTTTCACCTCCTCCAGGTCGGGTGGGCGGTATTGTTCGTATGCTTTGTCGGTAACGTCTTCGCCCGGGTTGAATGGTTCGTTCTGCCTGACAGCGGTATTTGGTTCGTCCTCGCCGTTATACAGTCTGCAGAAGTGGTCTTTCTAAATCCTCAGCACCGACTGCGATTCTACAACGGTGTTCCCTCGATGGTCCTTACAGGCTTCAGTTCGAAGTTTATACCCTTGGCAGGACCTTTTGATCCTTTGGTAAAACTTTCTAACCTCATTCCTGTTGTAACATACCTCTATCTCTTCAACTGCGCGCTTCTCGTGCTCTCTCTTTTTCCTTCGGAGAAGCCGGTGTTCCTCTCTCCTCCTCTGCTCGTAGAGCTCGCGAGCAGCTCTAGTCCTTCTGTGCAGCGCCGCTTTGTATGCTTCGTGTTTAGCTGCATGTGCTTGCCGGCATTTATCGTCAAACCAGGGGTTTCCTTGTGGTGGCCGTGTGAAACCCAGCACCTCAGAGGCGGCGTCTCTGATGGCATTTTGGCAATGTTGCCACTGGCTATCAATACTTGATGCTGGCTGCATAGGACTTCGTAGAAGGTTTTGAGAGACTCGGTTGAAGAAGGACCTGGCGATCTCTTGCGATTGTAGTCGGCCGACGTCAAACTTCCTCACAGTATTTTTATTACTTGGCGCTGGTCTTTCTCCTCTGTGGGGGCATGTGCGCATATCAGGCTAATGTTTGCGAATTTAGCCTTGATGCGGATCGTCGCGAGGCGCTCGCTTACAGGGTTGAAGCTCATGACATTTGCCTAAGTCTGCCTCCAACAACGAAACCACACCCAAATAGGCGCTGTCTTTGATGCCGATAGCAGTCGCCGTAGTAGATGTCGCAGTTTTCATCCTTCTTTTGCCCGGCCCGTCCCACCGCATTTCTTGGATGGCAGTAATGTCTGCCTTGCAGTCTTTAAGGGCCTCCGCTAGTTGCTCGGCTGCACGTGGTCTGCTAAGGGACCTAACATTCCACGTGCAGATCCGGAGCTCGTTGTCCTTTTCTCGTTTGCATTGGTCGTCAAAAGTAAATCCGTCCGAATCCGAGGCTTGTTTCTGCTTCTTGACTGGTGTTTCTTTACGTGGCCGCAAAGTCACTGCGACGGCACGACCCCCAACCTGGCGGACCAGATCCTTTATTTAGCTCTAAGGACGGAGAGCCGGATAGCCCGCTCCTTATAGGCCTGAGCTCCGAATACGTCGTAGAAGCCCATATAAGGTGTTCACTAAGTAGTTCGGCCTGACTGGAACTATGGACGCCACCGTTGATTCCATCTGGGGAATTCCTCCGCTGCCGTCCGGATGCAAGGAGAAGTGGCCCCCTCTCTCGTCTGCTACCCCCAACAACCTTCCAAGGGGGTTGGAACCCAATCTCCAGTTGAGTTACTAGGCACCCGGTGTTCACCACTGGGAGGTGAGAGTAGGAGTTGACAGAGGTGGGATTAGAAAACCTGTGGATCCTTGTATCCTCTTGAGTGCACATGTCTATCCTTTGACCACCAACTGACCAGCGGTGCCAACTTCACACTAAAAAAAATAATACCCTATAAAATCTTTACTTTTAAAAAATGTTTTTTTGTTTGTAAAATTGTACAATTTTGTTTTTGTAAAAATCGAAAAGTGCGATGCCAACTTCACACACATAAGTTTTGGCATGTTTTCGAAAAAAAAAACATGAAAAAAATTTTGTCCCCACCAATATCTTCGATACAGCATCGACTAAATAATTTAAAAAAAATCACACACATCAAGAATAATTTGTTATTTTTGGGAAAACAATAGAAATTTTCGAATATTTACCAGATTCTGAGATTTAGCTTGAAAATTTCAAAAACATTTCAAAAATTATCTTTCAAAATATTTTGGAATCTTAACGGTTTTACCGATTATAATGAAATTTGGTTTGCATATAAAGCGTATTAAGTGAATTCTTAAACTTTTAAGATCTTTCAAAAATAGAGTTTCTAACTTAAAATTTTCTCAAACTCTTTAAAAAACAATAAAAAAACTCGGCTTTATAATATAACTGATAACTAAAAAACATGTGCTGTGATTATCAGTCAGTGAGTGCAACAGTGTGTTCGCAGGGGTAACAGTCCGTAAACAGAGAAATGATATTTTTACATTAGCACTATTGCACTTTCCCACTTGTGTTCATGGACTATATACCATTCGTCATCATAATTTTCCGTGACCGCTTATCCTTAGAAGGGTCGAGGAGCGAGGGCGGCTAAATTGTCCTTCCATCATTCCCGATCCTCGGCCACCAACTCAAGAGACACAGGCGCGATCCCCAGACAGGTCTCGGAGATGTTCTTTACCTAATCCTACCACCTGTTTCTTAGCCTACCAGGCGGGTGACGCGCTTACATCTCGGCTATCATAACCTGTCGTCAGCAATGGCATTGCCATCTTCAGTGCCCTGTTGGGGATTGAGCAGCTTCAAAAAGTGCTCGCTCCATCTGCGTAAGACGCCGTTCTCATTTGAAAGAAGTGTACCGTCTTTGGAGTTAGCCCCTTGAACGATATTCATCTTCCTTCCGATGAGCCTGCGAATAGTCTTGCTTGCAGTCCAAAATGTCTTGTTTGCAGATCTGTAATCGTGCTCCAACTTCTCGCCGAACTTTTTCCATGCCTGCTCCTTGGCTGTTCGTGGGGTGCCGCGGCGCAGTGGTTCGTGTGTGTGCTTACAACGCCGGAGGTCTGGGTTCGAATCCTGCCAACGTCACCTGAAAAAAAAAGACTTGCTCTTTTTCACGGCCCCCACCTTCGCGAGGGTCTGACAAGCCCTCCGAGAGTAGCATTTGTCTTGAAAAATTTCTCAAAGTGCCGTTCGGACTCGGCAAAAAATTGTAGGTCCCCTTGTATGTAGAGAAATTAACACACCAACATACATTGTTGAGAAGTTGGCCTGGTTCACCTCGAACTGTTGCGCCACTCTATTTATTTATTTATTTTTCCTTGGCTGTTCTTACCGCCATATTCGAAGTTCTTTGCGCCTCAATGTACCGGGGTCGAGAAATAGAGTTCCTTCATTGAATCCACCAATATAGGCTCTCTTCTTCTCTCTGATCGCTTCTTAAACTCCAGGAGTCTTAAGCCACGCAGTTCTTTACTCACCACAAGCCGCCACACCTACTCGCTTCACTCCACAAACATTTCTTGCAGAGGCAATGACTGCCGATGAAAACAACTCTACATTTAAAAGGTCTGGTGGAATTCGTTCAAACTTCCCCGAAACGTGCCGTGCAAATCGCTCCCTGCAATCAGATTTAGCATCCTGTAACTTTTCCCACCGTATGCGGGTCACCCGTCTTGGATTTCATGGTGATCAGTTGACAGCTCAGCTCCTCTCGAAACGCGAACATCACAAATCATTTTTTGAGCACACGATGATGCCAAAAAGAAATTAAGCAAAGATCTCTGATTGAAACTGTGCCGGTACCAAGTGTATTTGTTAATGTCTTTCTGTGGGAAAAAGTTGTTTATGATGGACAAGCCATAAGCACAGCAAAGGTCCAACAAGTTCCCACCGTTCCTGTTTTGATCCATGGCTCCCAATCACACTTCTACAAGTACTGTGGTTCGCACCGACATGAGCATTGAAGTTACATATCAAGAGGTGGCGGGTGGGTTGCATTTTATACCTAGCTGCCAGGTTTCTATCCGACCGATCCTAACATGGACAACAGACGCCGATCAAGAAGGCGCACATCCCAAGATAGACGATCTTGGAGTTTAACTATTTAGAGTTCAGGCGCCCCCCTGGGATCAGACGTTAATCAGTTTGCCGCACACTATGTACCAGACGCTACTAGGAAGGTCTAACCTTCAGGTTCATCTCTCAGTTATAACTTTTCACTCCCATTGTGGCCCCACCAGGAGTATATACTCCTGACAGCATCACTTAACATGCTGAACACTACTTCTTCCAGTGGATTTCAGTCGTCCCTTACGGCAGGCATACCTTACCTCAAGGCTATTCCGACCCCGACCTTATGCATGGGGTAACTTTATAAGTGTACTAAATTTCATTTATCTGCGACTAACCGTTACAGGTGAGAAGTAACAGGTGCAGAGGAACGGACAAGGGAGGGATACCATGAGAAGCTATTTTTCCATTTTTGGACAGACCGCTAACAATAAGCTTCTAATTTTTAAGAAAAAAATATAAAAAAAAAATCAAAGGAAAGGTTTTTGACACCGTTTTTTAGAGTAACGAAACTTAAGATAGATAGATAGATATTTTATTTCGTATTAATCAAATTTACATAGTTTGTAATTTTGATTACGCACATTTTACAATACAATAATGTGATAATCAAAATTTTCTTTCTATTGAAATATGGTTTTTTATATATTAATTTAAATTCATGATTAAGTACTAACTTTGAGGCAAAAATACGGAAAAAAAACTCAATACAAAAGAAAACAGCAAAAAAAAGTAACGAAACTTAAGAATCACCCAATATAAGAAAGTCTACTGTTTTTTCTGCAATACAAAAAAAGTATACAACAGAATGTAAAATACCTATATGCAGAAATAAAATAGACGGACCGCTCCACGTATGCCTTCATATTTGAGGGTGTAGCACCAAAGTGAATTGCCTCTGGTGATTTTTTTGAAGTAAGCAAGAGTATATTCTCTAAGAAGCGTGCGCTTATCACATAAATCCGCTTCACCCTTTCCAAGTTCTTTCGTTTAACTTAAGTTTAGTATAGCTATTTAGTTGAGAATGTTTAGTAGCTGCTTGTGTTAAGCCAATTAATTAAACATTTGAACAAAAAATGAGTTTATGTTAAGGGGGGTTGATATCATGCTCCTATTATTCTCGTGGTGGTAGGTCCACCCCCTAATTTTATTAGTCGTTAAGAGAATACGTCAACATCTAAGTAGAAATCATGATTAACTAAAACTTATCAAAACGTAACCAATACGGAGCAAACGATCCGTATTTTCTTATTTTGCATCATATATTTATATTTTAAAACGAATGTAAGAATGTAAGAATCATACGCACATCTAATTCAATACAAATACATAATAAGAACATTATCCTTGAGCTAACTAAAAGTGGGCTTGTCTGGAACATTATGTTTGCGATAACATGCTGTGCTGGTCTCCTGGTTGACTACAAGCAAATGAAGCATAAATCTTTCTCCCACATTCAGACTTAAAGAAACTAGTTTTTGTCCTATCCATATTAAAATGGATACCGTATTTACCTAGACCACAAATAATAAATTGCTCGCTTAATGCAAATTCAATCGGGTTGACAGGCCAAAGCCTGTTTTCCTACTTAAGTAGGTATGCAGTCTATCACCCAAAGATCTGCTTTCAAATATAAGTTGTCTAAGAACGAATGACAATGTCAGAAGGTCGTTCAGTTAATTGTTGCTTTCACAGGCTCAATGGTAAGTATATTTGGAACGTATCTATTCGCACCAAGTAGAGTGAATTCACACAAAACTTTTTCCGCAGTGTATCTCTAGCTCGAGATATAAAGGAATAAAAGCAAAAAAAAGGGTATAGGTACCTGTATAAAATTTAGGGAAAGACAAGATATCGAAGGCCATCAACAACAGTAGGGTAAAAGGTATGCATTGTATCCAGTTAGCACCTCTTATAAATGCTTGCCGCCAACATATTCCACAAGTAAACGCACTGTACTTTCGAATAAGCATCGACACGCATAGTCCTTGCCCAAAGACTCGACATGTTCGCGTTTCAGACTTATCTATTTTTTAAACTCAAACCCGTATCCAATCCTGTTATCCATCAATCAGTGTAAAACTTAAAAAGATCATTTCTGTGAGTTGTATATGGTAGTGGTAGTCTAGAATCGCAAAAGTGGTTGCTACCACAACAAAAGTTCGACGTGCAACTTGTGTTGAATGGAACCAACCACCAACAGGTCTGATGTCTACCACCAAGATCCAAGACCACCAACATAAAAGCTCAGCAGTGTGGCTGACGCATGCTTGCCTCATAAGGCTGTCGCTTTAGGAGGGAGGGAATGTCTTTTACTTTTCTTAATGCAGCACTATGTTGCTTTTTTGGCAGGCAGCGCTTTTATGCGATGCCCATGGTCTGTGTTCAGCTCTGTGTCGGTGGAATTGCTGCTGACAATCTTCGACGGTTGCTTAGAGGATTTTCTTCATTGACTTGGTGGCAAAGAAGTCAGTTAATTGTTGGACACTCGTTGATATGGTTGGAAAGTGAACATTTATCACACTCCAACAGAAGTTTATTTCTTAAACGAGTTAAAAATTCGATTGACAACCGTCGAGGACACGCGCGCGCATTTTTTTTGTTAGCATTTTTAAAAATTAAAAAAAGAGAATAAGTATTTTAGTGACCAAAACGATTGCCATGAAATTGGTGTCGGGCTAATTAAAGAAGGAAAGTGTAGACAAAAAAGATCATAGCAATAATTCACTGATCGGACTGATCGAATAGAAAACTACATCCAAACGAAGGGAAAGTAAAAATATCTCAAAGTGCTTGTGTAGAATTTAAATTGTATACGAATGCGATTTTTCCATGAATCAATGATTTGTAATATATTTCCGTTATTTGTGTTCGGAATTTAAAGATCAATTCGCTTGTTGCCATCGAAATCGAGCGGTAGATACACGATCAAAAGAATTCGCTTTCCAACGAAATCGCGGTGCGGGCTGCCGCCGAAATTATTGTGCACTCGTTTTTAGTTTGTCTTGCCAGCTAATTTTCACCGTTTGCCATAATTGGATTAATTAAAAGTCAAGCCATAATGATTATAAGGTAAGTCAAATCGGGTGCAGGAACTTTTTAATTAGGCTTAATCTCTATATTTGAGCAAAGCAAGCTGTGCTGGGACATGTATATTAAATAATGTACCCATTGCTGGGTATAACATTTTTTTCTACATTTATAGTCGGCTTTTGTGAAATAGTTCTTCGTCCAGCGTGAACCGTTAGGGAATTAACATACAGGTGCCACATGATTTCTGGGCAGAGTATGTCGCAGAAGCAAAGGTTGTGTAACCACAACCAGCCGCTGCTGTTAGTGGTGTGTCTTTTGTCATTGTAAACAGAACAGATAGGTAAGGTAGTTGATGAGAGCATCGTACGTGTTGTCTTGACGCTTTACGAGCAGATTGAATGATGCGTTCTCGATACGAATGGGGTCAATGGAGTGGTATACACAGTCGTATAGTTTTTCGACGCCTTCGATGATGAGAGCCGTTTTGTGACTATAATAAAGAAATCACCGTCAATTAATAAGGTGATATTGATTTCCGATGAGTGTTTGCACATTTCTATCTGGCTGTGTATGTGTGGGAACATGTATCCAATTGTTAATTCCTACAATGTTTCGAGGGCAATGCGCCTACATATATGATTTGAAATGCATCCGGAGTCGATCAGTAGGTCAACATGTCAGCAGTGTTTGCATGATAATTTTCTCCAATAACGGTGTCTAAGTGGAAGGAAGTCCCATAGCCATTCAGAGGAGCTGTTAGCAACTTTTCCTGCAAATTATGCCAGCATTTGTACTTTAACATGTTAGGCCGGATTTGAGCAGATCGCACTTCCAGTAGACAGCCTACTGATCTAAATTGCAGGTCATTAAACCAGAAGTTCACATTAACGTGCTAAATGAAAAAGCAACTTACGAATTAGTCGCTAAATACTTTTACGTTCCTTGTTTGTAAGTTAGGTGGGAGAAGTTTTTATACCTGGGTCCGAGTACTGCTTCCGAGGAATCTACCAAATTTGTGAAAATCTGTCTATTCCTCAAATGTTCCCGGGAAAGAAATTGGGCCAAAAACGAATTATAGTCCCTCAACGAATTATTTCCCTCAAAGCGAAAGAAAATACGTGTCGCCCAGTGAAGCCAACAAGGGTATACATATGTCATTATTACATTACACATGTATTTTGTCTGGTGATGCTGGGATGAAAGTAAACGTGAACAAATCGGAAGTGATGGTTGTTTCCCGAACTCCTGTGCAGTGTACCCTGCACATAAATGGAGTTCCATTAAAACAGGTGGAGAAGTTTAAGTATCTCGGGGTCTTTTTCACGAAAGATGGGAGGAGTGATACTGAGTTGTCCTGTAGAATTGGCCAAGCTGGAGCAATAGTAAAGGAACTGCGCCGGCCGGTCATCAGGAAAGCTGAGCTTGGAGTGAAAGCAAAGTTCTCAGTTTTTAATTCAGTGTTCGTCCCGACCCTCATCTATGGTCATGAAATTTGGGAATGACCGAAAGAATTAGATCGCGGGTACAAGCTGCCGAAATGAGATTCCTGAGGTGCGTTGCTGGTGTTACTCTAAGGGACAGAGTGAGAAACGTCAGTATTCGTAGGAATCTTAATGTTGAGCAGCTACTTCTCCGAGTGGAGCGATCGATTCTTCGATGGTTTGGACACGTTGTTCGCATGCCGCCTGACAGACTTCCTAGACAGGTCATGCTAGCCGAGATGCGAGCGCGTCGCCCCCCTGGTAGGCCAAGAAACAGGTGGTGGGATCAGGTAAAGAACCTCTCTGAGTCCCGCCTGGGGATTGCGCCGGAGTCTCTTGAGTTGGTGGCGGAGGATCGAGAAAGATGGAAGGACCATTTAGCCACCCTCGCTCCGCGACCCTTTTAAAGGATAGGCGGCATTCGAAAACGATGATGACGTATTTTGTCAACATTTTGAGTGATGTTGATTTCAGAATAATAATATAAAAGCTTGTTTTTTTTTTAAATAAATAGGGTTGCCATCCTAGTTTTAGGTCTTTATAATTGAGCAAAGGAGTTTTAAGTTGCAAGGTAGCGTGGTAGCAATTTTGTACATACAAAGTATGAAAATTGGTAATATCAGCCTACTACCACGCCCACAATTGTCTTGAAAGCAAGACAACCTAAAATTTTAGACATTATTTCAAAAGAGCTCAATTATTGGTTTTTAGTAAAAGTGAGCATGAGTCTTAACGTAGATAAAAAGAAGGCCATCTACGATCAGACCATGCTCATTTTTCCTATGGGATATCATAAAAAACTTGATTTCTCTGAAAATTTGCTTCAAATTGAAAAAAAAATATTAATATTTGCTTTGTTTGCTCGATATCTACACAGTTCTGAGCTGCACCCATTTTAAGGAAGCGTTTGAACAGAAGTATTTTTAGCGGTCCGTCCAAAAATGGAAAGGGGACCTCTTATGTCCGTTCATCCGTCCGTCCGTCCGTCCGTCGAATCGTGTAATAACTTCTGAATGGTAAGTCGTAAAAAGATTAAATTTGAAGTGCTTTTTGACTGCGGAAATAGTCCGAGAATCCAAAGAGGGTAATTTGCTTAAATAACCGTTTAATTACTACAGTTTGAAGTTTCATAAAAAAATGGATTAAATGGTTTTCAAAGAAATCTAGCAGGCAAAAACAAGATAAGCGAAACTTAGGTTTATTAAGTACTGAAATTTAATAATAATTTAATTAAATAAATAATTTAAAAAAATCCTTTAAAATATTGAAGTTTTTAAGAAATTGGTTGACGTTTTTCAAACTGATTGAGGCCATAGCTTTAGAACCACTTAGTGCACTAGGCCAATATTGAACAAACGTAAGGCGAACGTAATGTATAAAGAACATGAAGTAAACCCAAACTCTTAAACTCTTAAAGCAATGGGTGCTTACACTCCAAAATTTTTAAAATATACCAATATGCACCACTATAGCAGTTATATAATACCGAGGTAGCCGAAATTGGTTACTTCGTAAACCAAGTGTTTCAGCCATAGTTTTAAGAAAAAGGTATAATACTGTCGTTTCAACGCATTTTCAAAAAAAAATCTCAAAAATGCATCGAAAAACGTGTGCCCCCCTTTTTCCAATAGTAAAACATGCATTGGAAAGACGTGTGCATGTTTTACTATTTTCTGAGGAATTCAAGTCCGTTGAATTTAAAAAAGTGGCGAATGCTAGCGCAGGTGGTTGTAGAATTGGAAAAAGAAATCTAACGGCAGTTGAAAGGAATTTCGAAATTGCGGATTTTTAATTTTAAAAATGTTTCTCTAGTTCTGAAACTGTAACAGGTAAAAATTTGAAATAATTAACAGAGGAAGCAAATTTTGTGAAATTAAAAATAAAAACTGTAGAAGTTTTCAAATAGTAAACAATTTCCTAGATGTGCTTGAAAACACTTCAGTTGACCTTGATGATAACTTAAAATGATGCTGCTAGCAATTATATTGTAACTTCTCGAGCACTTATATTACATCGACCAAATTTGATGCAAGCTCAACTAAATAAACGTTAACCACACACACATTTGAAAAAAAAAGAATAAATTGATAACAGTTTTTTTTAAGAGTAAATGTTTTAAAAATTATAGAAAAGGTTTTTTTAACAGTCTTTTTAGAGTAGTGGGCAGCATACTACGAAAAAGATATACAACAGACTGTAGAATATATTCAGAAATAACTTCAATAAACAAATAGAATTTTACACTATTAATATAGATTTAATAGTGACTAATATAGCCGCTATAGAGGCTCTTAGCCGCTTACGCGACTCCGGCGCTCCGCTTAGGTAAGGTGCTAGTTGTCTGGCAGGCGCCTGTGGCGGAGTTGGGTACGTTAAAGCTGCATCTTTTTAACTTTTTTGCCAGTTACTTTTAAAAAAACTGACAAAACTTATTTCCGTCCATATATGTACAAAATCATATTTCAGAACTATATTCGAAATCGAATACTCAATTTTGACATTTGGTGAAACGGGGCATAATGAAAATTGGCATATTATCGGCTGTCTTATTTTTATTTTGAAAAGATAAATCATCCGTACCCATCTCTACCGAATTTCTCGAATAATTCATGATTTCATGATTCGAGACAAGATATCATGACAAATCATGAGATTCGGCAATACTGGCAGAATAGTTAATGTTGATGTGGATATCGATGGATCTGTCGAAAAAGTTTAATGCACTTAGCTGTTTATACAGCAACAGAATGGTGGATGCTGATGTCGATGCTGCTTGTTGATGTTGATTAAGTTGATCTACTTTGAACATTGTGGACTGAAATCCCATAAAAAATGAAAACTGAGTATTAATTAAACGCGGTATATCCTAAGACTTTAACATTGTCAATTAATAACCGTAAAAACCTCAAAAGTTCTGTTTTTCTGTTGTTGTTTGCGTTATTTCGCTTCGTAAAATTAAACATTTAATGAAGAATTAAACTAAATTTCTTCGCAAATCTGAAAAAAGGTTTTTGAAAATATCTATATATATGAAGTAAAGTCGTGTTTGTTACACTTATTATAACTCAAGAACGGCTAAACCGAATTTATTTTTTTTCTAATTTTTAGTTGTAGGCTAAGTAATAGGTTGTAGGCTACTAAAATTTTAGAAAAATTCATGGACAAAAATTAACAGCAAATTTCCACCTGTATATATAAATTAAACAAAGTATACAGTCTGTCAGTAAATAAAATGTGAATCAGAAAATCGGTGCACAGAAAATTAATTTTATATGTATGAAATATTCATGGATCCTTTTGTATGTATTTTTTTGTTTTGTGGTAACCGTGTGTGTGTGATCGTGGAAAGTAGTTTAAGATGAGAATGGTACTTTGTTATCGAGTGCGTAATACTTGAAAGAAGATTTTAAATAAACAACGTAGCTCTCTGGTAGCACCACTGTGAATTAGTTTTTTTGGCGTCTGATGATGGAAACCTGCATAGGAATGGCTAGAACCTACGTTCATACATATTTATTTGCAATTAAGACACCGTATTTCTTGTTTTGAGTCAATTAAAGTGGTTGGACCTGCTATAATAAGGGTACTATTCTTTGTGTATTTTTAGTGTCTTTTAGGTTACATTTGTACAACATGCAATCGAAAACGACAAGAGATTTTATTACGGGTCATGTCCGTCCGTCAATCAGTCTACGTAAACAAGTCTTAAGGCCCAACAATATCAGACTTAAGTTGAATTAATCTTATGTTAAAATACATCGAAAATTCCGCTTTAATTTCGCCAAAATGCAGAAAATATGCATACATATTAAGTCTATAGAGAGTTCGTTTACTTAAATGTGTAAAGCCTTAAATATGTAAGCCCTTAAATAAGTAAATATGTAACTAAACGATTCGGAAAAAATTCGTACTAGATTTATTTGTCAAATCTCATCAGATGTCAAATTTTCGCGTCCAACCTTTCACTTGATTGGGTTGGGACTAGCTTAAGCCATATGTATTGTGTGTAATGGGACATTTATAAATGCCGACTGAAGCCCATCTAAGTCTTTTATGGTTAGGCCTTAACGCTTTTGATAAGTTGAGTTTAAATTTGGTAGTTGGGCTGAGAGTAAAGACAAGTTATAAAGTTAAAAAATTATTTGAATTTGTCCACAGACACGCCCACTACAACCCAGAATTCGACCAACTCTATTAAAAAAACATTTAGATGTTTATCCGTGTTGTTATATTAATTTCTCAGTTAATTTGCGCGGGGGGGCCTTGTTAAACTTCCGGCCACCACCAGATTTGCGCTAGGTACTTTAGGTTTTTTGGGTCGCTGATCACGTATTTTGGGGTTTTTGCTTTCTCGAGAGGTCGGGGCTTTACCCAAAACCCAAAAATACCCCTATAAGGAGGGTATACAGCCAAAGCCGTAAATAAGTCTCGCCAAGACTCGATAACAGCAGCATCAGGTACTTTTGAAGATCCTTCCCTTGTTTTGTCCAAATTGAGTTAGGGAAGAGAAAGAAATTGGAAAGAATCGAAAAAAAGAAAATCTAAAAAATCTAAATTTACGTGTTGAATGGGAGTTCAAAAGCAAATTAGTATTATTTTTAGTTGAATACGATGTTCCACTTTTTAGTATCAAATCAAAGGCGCAACAGCTTGACTTGAACCGGTGCAAACCTCTCATCACTATAATCACGTATGCTGTGAGCGTTGTATGCTGCACATACTTTTTCGGGATTTCTTAAAAACTGGTATCTAAAGAAGCGTGATTTCGATACGGAGGATACGGCAGGATGTTTAGATATGTTTGGAATCATTATTTTAGAAGTCGGAACGAATCTCAAAAAACATAATTCCTAAAGCCGATAGCCAACAAATGCAAAATGTGGAAAATCTAAAATAGCGAAAAATCTAAATTTCAAGGGTCTATAATCCCGAAAATACGTATATAAGATATCACGAAATTAGTCCTTTAACATAAGGGATTGTAAAAAACGCCAAGCGATTTATATTTTTCACTTTTAAGATAATATAATTCTGTATTTAGAAATTTTGTCTTTTCGGGGTTGTGGGTTTGTACCCCAACCCATAATTTCCATCTCATTTACGAATTTAGGCGGGACGAAGTACGCCGGGCCAGCTAGTATATTTATAGTTATATCCGTATAATTAAATAGAAATCCTACCATCGTCACCTAAAAAGAAAAAGACTCGCTCTTTTCTCGGTCCCCACCTCCGCGAGGGTCTGACAAGCCGTCCGAGAGTATCATTTGTCTTGAAAGTTATCAGCCATGGATAGTTGTGTTAACATAAGAATGCTACAATTAATTACAATAAGGAAAGCTTGATCTATGTATTTCGAGTGTACATACTTTGACGTGCTTGCGCATTCAACAAAAAAGTACCATTATTAAATTAACGCTAATGACTGAAATTAGCAATGGCTGTAAGAATTAGTATTCAGACTTTACAATTTAACGTCGCTTCAAAAAGGCCTTTCTAATGATATGAAACTTTTTTGGCTGTAAACTACTCCCAAAAGCAGCTCTGAGCTCTCGGTCTAAAACTATTTGCGTTTAAAGCTAAAAATTATTAAAATACCACTTAAAGCAGTTTAAAAAAATGTTTTATTTAATAAGACGTGTTTACATTTTCCGGTAACAGGTACCCAGTTCCTTATTTATGTAACAATGTTACCCGCTGTTGAAAACGATCGTTCTGAGCTAACTGAAAGCTGGAAGCTGGAATTGCTAGGTATTTTCTCGCAAATTCAGATATTTTCGGGTACTTGGTTGCTCTAGTTTTTCACCACAGTAAGGGATCCAAATCGATACGTATTTGAGGTTCAGACAAATATCTTTTGAGCTGCGAAGTGGAGTCCTGCACATCATTAGCCTAAACACTATACAAAAATTGCTATACACTCTATTTTGGAACTTTCCCTATCTTTTTTGTTTGTTGTCAACGTGGAAACGCTTGCCAATAAACTTTATCTTTAATTGCTTCTCTCGCCTCTCTGGACTCACGATCCAAATCTTTTTACCTGGGATTCCGATATAAAGAACATTGACATATTCATATTGATAAATGTTGCCTGTTCGAATAGAGATCGAATCGCTGTTTGATTTCTTTTATTAATATTTGCTTGAAATTTTCAATACATTCCTCTTCATTTTCCATAAATTTTATATGGGTTTCAGATATTTTTGTAAGTAAGGAACTAAACACTGAAACTAGAGAGTTTATGTCCCCGCAAAAGGCTTTTGTTGCAATTCGTAACAGTTTCAGACTTGGACCCCAATGTTCAATAGTTGCCCACTAACTCTCTCCAATTTCAAGCCTTTGTGCCATAAATGCAGTGGTGCCTGTTCGATCTGCAGGACGTGTGACACAGAACCTCTGTTATTTGATAGCCGATCCAGCATTGTATGGGTCGAGTTCCAACGAGTTCAACAAGATTGTTACAGTGCACACTTTGCCATTTATGTTCTTAAACGTAACCTTTCAAGCCTTACATACCCCGAAAAACAACTCACTGAGGATTTACTGAGTTAAAATTGATAAAACAACGGTTTTAAAAAAATAACCAAGAAGTCGAATCTATGTCTAACATGTCCTTGTTAACGGTAAAAATATTCGCACTAACTCTCTTTAAACAAAAACTCCAATAACTAGAACCTGTGTATTCAGAATCCGTGTATACGTATATTTAATTTCCGTATACAATGATATACGGATAGTGACGAAAATAAATATACGTATATTAAGAATCCGGATATCAAGTTTGCGGATTTTGTATACACGTATAATTATAGTGCACGTACTAAATCGTAAGCTCTAATTGAAGCATAGAATTAAATTGAGCTTAAAGCTTTATTTCCCAGAGCCCCAGTCTAAAGAAAAAACAGCAGTTAGTTACTATATTATTATTTACTTATCAACAAAAAAAAATATTTTCGTTTGATTACGGTTGAATATATATATATATTTTTTTTAACTTTAGAAAAGGTTATTTTACTTCTATTTCAAGCATCTCATAGTTTTTATTGTTTTAGCCTTAGTTTTTGTTTAAGGATTTTTAGAAAAATTTTCGTTGTGTAACATTTAAATAAAATGTAATTTCTCTGCCCATTTTAAGAGCACGCTCTAATACTTACGGTACTAATCTAAGTTTACCTATTTATTTTTCGATAAAGCTTTTGGTTTGCACAATAAATTTACCTTTAAACCATTAAACAAATTAAGCTATCTCTGCTATGGTCCTACCGGAATAATTGGGAAAACGTAAATGGTATACGCACATTATTTTCTTAGGTTCAAATAAGTGGCGCGAATGCTGCACTTCGATCCTTCTTGGTTGACTTGATTACCTTCTGCACATAAAAGGACTTTTTCTCATTAAGTACAATTGGAACTAATGTTTATGTTGAAAGATATGAGAAACTTGAATATGATGCAATCGTATTGAGATATTGTTTAACCAACAAACTGGAACTGGAATAGGGTGTGGAGTGCATGTCGATAAGATACTTTTTGCTTCGTAGTTACTATTAAGAGATTTTAACAGCTTTTCATATTTTCGACATAAAAGAAATAAGATGCTTTTTCAAAAAGAGAAATGATAACCATTTTAAACAATAAAAATCAATTTCAGAACAAAACGTTTTTAGGTAATTTGCCTTTGCTTTCTACCGAGCCCATGCTTTCAAGTGCTTGTGTAACACGACACACGTCAATTTTAATTATTCGAAAATGTTTAAAAATTCTATAGGATACCTTTCTGAACTTATGCTGAAACCTATTTCACCTTTGCCATTAATAAAACTGTGTTTTCATTTTTTGACTGTTTTGTAAAGCGATAACGAAAAAAAAGGGTAGACAAAGGCAAAATCTGTTGGGCTCAATGCCACTGAAAGTAAAGTGATCAGCAAAATTAAAAATGCATAATCTCAAGTTCAAGCTTCAAGTTGATGATGAATGGGCGGTATAGGGACAGTCGAAATTTTTCCAGAATTTTGGAGGCATAGTGTTTACCGGCAGTAAGACCGAAGGTGACACTGACGCCCGGCCCGGACTCGGATGAATGATATGCTTCCCCTTTATAAAAGACCTATCCAGCTCCTGACCACTTTCTCCAGAATTATTTGGGCTCAGTATAATATTATTAAGGTTTATTGGAGTTCCTGGCCTAGTAGTACCAAAAAATTATATGCGTCCCCCTTATAAAGGATCCCTTCAGCTCCTGTTATTTTGTGCAATATTCCTTGCGCTTATTAGAGTATTCCTTGGGTTCATTGCAGTATTCCTTGGGTTCATTATGGTGTTACTAACCTGTTAGTACCGGAAAATGGAATTCCTCATCTTCATAGAGGATTCCTCCAGTTTCTGCCCATTTCCTCCAGAATTACTTGGGTTTATTGGAGTTCCTGGCCTGGTCGTACCGAAAAATCATATGCTTCCTCTTTATAAAGGTTCCCTCCAGCTTCTACCCACTACCTCCAGAGTTCTCTATGCTCATTATAGAATTACTTTGGTTTGTTGGTGTTCCTAGCTTGGTAGTTCCGAAAAATTATATGCGTGTGTCGAGCCCAGGGCAATTTTTTATTTTAATCGAAGTGTGCCGCGTTGTTCCTATGGTCCGACAGCCTACTTTCATCATCATCAGTTTCCGTGACCGCTTACCCTTAGAAGGGTCGTGGAGCGAGGGTGGCTGAATAGTCCCTCCATCTTTCCCGATCTTCCGCCACCAACTCAAGAGACACAGGCGCGATCCCCAGACGGGTCTCGTAGATATTCTTCACCTGATCCCATCACCGGTTTCTAAGCCTACTAGGCGGTCGAAGCGATTGCATATCGGGTAATATAACCTGTCTAGGAAGTCTGTCGGGGAGCATGCGAACAACTTGTCCAAACCATCAAAAATTGATAGTTCCACTCGGAGAAGCAGCTGCTTAACACCAAGATACCTACGAATACTGACGTTTCTCGGTCTCGTTTCTAACACACAACGGCACCAACTTAAATTTGGCACAGGTTTTTTTAATAGTAAAAAATAACAGCGTTAACAGCTTTTGGATTCAGACTCAGTGGTCAGTTTATAGATTCACAAATTCACTCACGTTAAGTCAACGCAGTAGATTCCTAAAATAAATTCAGAAGATGCCCAAGATTCAGCAACTTAGAGAATCGAAGCGCAATTCTGATTTTCCGTTTCAAAAATATAAATATATTTATACCCTACCCAGGGTATGAATGAGACCGCCATACAAGAGAATCTATAAATATATATTGACAAAAAATTTCATGACAATGAAGATATCAGCATTTTCTTACTTTTTTATATTTATAGTATATTCCTCCACCCACTTTTGTGGGCGTGGCTTTTAAAATGTGATTTCTTTAATGAAAAAGGAGGAGTTTTAGTCTAAAATGTATGCAACCACCAGAAGACATTCAACAGTTACATTTTTATATACCATCCTTGGGAAGCTGAAATTCGGTGTATAGGCTCTTCGTTATCCGAAGCAACAAAAAAAAATATATTTAAGTTCTTTAAATCCGCCATTAACCATTTTGTTAAAAACAGATTTTGGGCCACGCCCACATTTAGAGACAGAATAGAAGAAAAACCTTGCATTTTCTATAAAAACGCTATTTGAACAGACCTTAAGCCTAATGTATGAAAGAATAAGAAATAAAAATAAGCATTTTAGGTAAACGAGATTCCATTCTAGATTTTACTCTTACAAAATTTTTAGCCACGCCTCCTTTATGGGTCGAATTCACAAAAATATTGAATTGGAGCCAAAAAATTACATTTTTGCGTACATTTAAGCGAAACTTGGAGATATCAATGCTAAAATTGATAGTTTGTAATAAGGAAGGTTTGGCCACGCCCGTTTTCAAATTTTGCAATAACCACTTATAGTGAACAAATATTAATAACAGCAGTAATTTACAATGTGAGATAGGAGGTTGTATTCAACGGCCTGTTTGACGGACTGTTTTTTCTGCGTACACACTTTAGCACTTATTCAATGGTTGCATTATCACATAGCTTACCTGACAAAGGCTATGAAACAAATACTACAAGTTTTTCAATTTCACCATTGACATGCTGCACGGGATAGTAACGCTGGGTATTTATCTACACTGGGTATTTATTTGCACGTCGAAGCATACATAGTAAATCCAGCTACGGTCTCCATAGCCTTGACACCAATTACACTTTCGGGAGAACTAAAATAAAATAACTTAACACGTTGACTATACGTTGACAACCGGGGAAAAAAAATCGCATCACCCTAAACCTGATTTGAAGATGCTATTTTCATCTTCTTCCTTGTCTTTGTTTTGCAAGAGGAAATCATTGAAAATATTCTGACAACAGGTTTATTCCAACTTTTAAGAGAAAGTATAAACTCAATCCCATGGTTCGATTGTGTGTAAGTGAATGTCTGCGGGGCGGCAGGTATGTACCTGCTCGTAAGACATCGTGTCCTAATCGTAACTGCTCCCATTCGCAGTACCGCACCTGATGTAACCCAAAAAGTATCAAATTATCAATTTCAATGAGAGAAGGCAGATACATTTTCAACTTTTACGACAGTGCAATCTCTGATTGTGTGGTCGATTTGCGTGTGACTGATTCGCCGCACTATTTGGTTGTATCCGTGTTGCAAGCAAGTGCTATGTATAATCCAAATACTATCTGTTTATGCGACCACAGTTCAATCTTAAAGTTTTCGGTTTTTGATTGGGATTTTAGAGTTGGAATTGCTCTTATTTAGTGCGCATAATGCGTGTATTTCGCGTTTCCCTTGTGAAATTCGACGACACAGTGTTGAGTTTCACGAGTGTAAAACTACTTTCTTTTGAAAACGTTCACGATACCTGGGTGTTGGTGTTAGCCGTCGTGCATAAAATGATCCCCTTTATTGTAGGGATCAATGACACACTCCGTTTTCACTCAGCATTTTACTTTTAACGATGAGCCGTTGACCCATTGTGTGTGACTTTTTTCGGTTTTCACGAAACCTAATCGCGATCGCAACATCCTCTTTAATGGCTTGCTGGTTAATGGCGTATTCGTTCCGGTCAAGGTTGGTTTCGTTTCACCGTTTTCTCAATTACAGTTTTGAGATTAAAGTGCTCGAGCACTCTCTGATTCATAAAGCTAATTACTTTCTCGGAAATTCTTATGCAAGTGAACCGAGTTTGCGCTCTGATCTAGAATGTGAACAATGGTTAAGTCGCGTGCGAGCTGTAGGTAGGTACCTACCTACAATTTAACAAGTTTGAGACAAAAATTTTGGTGGGTTGTAAACATTGTGTTAACAATTGTACCAACATGATAATTACGGGCCAGGGGTTATACATAATTTTAACCTACTTAGCCTCGCTTTAATCTGATTAAAGCATTACCGCCATAACTTGAGTTTCGCTTACAGGTCAATAAGGTTGAAAACACCACCCCGTTGTGACCCTGTGAAGTTCACAACCATCTTATATATTTTATATATGAACTAATTAGCTGCATTGCCCTTAATTGCATTTGAAATGTTTCAGTTTAGGAAAATTTATTTCAATCCTAGTAAGTTACCGAGTACCTTTAAAGATAATTGTATTTTTTTATATCCTATTCCACATGGAATAGAGTATGGTTAATTTGACATAAGCGAAAAAGGAACATACAGAAATAGTAACAATAGACCCACAATACCCATTTTACACATACCCGGCAGCCGGCTTACCGGCACCGGCTACCCGGTCGTTTCATATGGTCCACCGGGTTTGCAGGTGTGAACGCGACCATAAAAACATATTCCCAACGACCGGGTATGTGCGAAATGGGCCTTAGGGTATATGATCGAGACCGATTTCTGAGACGAATGAGCCATGTCCGTCCGTCCATCCGTGTGTCACCAATTTTGAGGCCTTAAATTTTAAGATAAACAAGAGTTCGTCTGTAACGAACTTCTAAATACCCAACCCTCTTTAGCCATTAACACCAAATTTAAAACTTTTTAGTCTGTTTCATGTACTGAATGTCAATTATTTGTGTCGCCCACGCCCCTAAATAAGGGCGTAGGCTGAAAATTTAAATCAACTAACTCAAATTTCGTTGGAAACAAAATGGGTTAAAAGCGAATATTTTTGCTTAAAAAAACAGTTTTTTCCCAAAACCGCCCCTAAAAGTGGGCGGAGCTCAATGCTTTGTGTGCAACAAACTTAGCAAATGGTAATATCTTTAATATTTGTCATATAATTTTTTTTTCAATTTAGAATGAATTTTCAGAAAATTCATGAACCTGAAGAAATCAGGTTTTCAAAGAATTCAGATTTTAAAAAAGGGCATGGTCAATAGAGTGGGCGTCCCAATTTTTGTCCAATTAAAGGGTTCTGGTCGATATTGCTCTCCACCAAAATTTGAGTTCACAGGTTTTGTCTATCTTGACCAAAAGGCATTTTGAAATAAAATTTGAGGTTGTCTGACATTTAAGCCAATTGTGGGCGTGGCTGTAAGCGGATCTTCTCAATTTTCATACTTTGTCTGTAGTTTCAGTTTCACGCTGCAAGTTTCAGTTTCCTATCTTAATTTTAAAGACCTCAAAACTGCATACATACGGACAGGCGGACAGACGGACGGACGAACAGACGCAAGGACGGACATGGCTTAATCAACTTACCTGTCGGTCTTTGGGGTTTTAGGGGTCTACGGTGATTATTGCACTGTGTTACAAACTATGCATTAAAATGAATATACCCTCGGTCGGGTATAAAAACTGAAGTATATAATAGTTTTACTATTGAAATTTTTCAAATCCGCTCACCAACGGTCTATGTATATGCGCTACCTCCTGTCCCTGTGCTTTCAAAACTACAATTTTGATGATTGTAAGTCAATCAAAAAAATAAATAAATTCAGTAGACCTCCCCTTGTGGGCGTGGCATCTACTTGCCGAATCTTGGAAATCGGCAAGGCATTAATCTGTCAATTGGAGACGCAAAGCGAAATTCTTGGGGGTATACGGTGGTTATTTCTCTATGTTACAAACTTAATATACCTCCTAGCATAGGACGGGGTAAAAAATAATTAAAGTCGTAGATTTAAAGCGATTGTGGCAAATATTTAAAATGTATTGCGGTTGCCAAGGTTTAATTTTGGTCTGATTTTGGACAAGGAGAATGGAAAAATGCAATGTTTTTTTAAAAGTTAAGAAGAAAGAATAAATCCAATTAGGCCTTCTAAAATTTGTTTATTCTTTATTCCTTCTATAATTTGTCATTTTGTTTATTTTACCTTTAGAAAACTCAATTCTTGGCTTTTTACCACGGTGAGCTTGGTGGTATTTTGTTTCATCCCTAATACAAAAAAAAAAACAGATAAATGCCCCAGCACAACTCCACGGGATAGTATAAATGTAGACAGTTTACATTCATACGGCTACAAAGTTCCTTTTTACGCAATTTTGAAAACAAAAATTGATTCAAAGTGACTTTCCTTATTTACCTTTCAAACGGCTTTTAATCTGCCGCCGTTCAACAAGTTAATCATTCAATAAAGAAGGAACTTTTAAATCAATTTTTTTTAATGACCTTATGAGTGCCTCTGTCTTAACTTAAATCTATTGTCATGTATATCTATTGATTGGGGTGATAATGCGGAACATAGTCAAGAAAAGATAATCACTGATACTCTTTCCATTCACTTTCATATTTTTTTTAGCAATAAAGCAAGCAGCCACTCTCTTTATGACTCAATCTCGCTGAGTACCCTTCTTTACTAATTTCCTACTTGAGACCACAAAATTTTTATATAAGCCATAGTACCGTCTTTACTTCTTCGCATAACGCTTTTCGGCTCATTAATATTAATGAACTCCACGGCGTTGAGAGCCTAAACAGAGTAAATCAGCTCAACACATGATGCGTCTTAAGTATCTAACGGAAGGGAACTTGAGCTAAGCCAAGCATATGTGCTCATGAATGCCTGCAAGCTGCGGCCGATATGCGGGAATTGTGGTTTATTTGATTTAATCAGATTACTATTTACAGTCAAAGGGAGTCTTAATATTTAGCATTGCTGCACGAATACGGGTGGGAATATGTTGCAACGGCTTCTTCTGTGAATGCGTTCTGGCTGCCCCTACTTCTCAGATAAAACAAAAAGCATGCATCGGCTTACGTAAGACACACCGACTGAAACTATCTGCTGAGTAGTGAAAGGGAAAATACTGGTATAAATCTGCCCACAATCCACAACACTGCAGGCCGTTAAATAGAGTGGCATCTTTATGTTAAACTGCTCAGAGAGTGGCCAGCGATTATTGCGGACTACGAACTTTCGATTTCTGAGACAACTGCTCAGATATTATTAGCAAAGGTGCGCTAGATTTAATTGAATGGGGGGTGATTGAATGGTGGAGATACACTACACAGTAGATATGTTTTTTGCTGATGTAGTCGTCTTATGCAAAACTTTTACTTGTTTTCATACTATGCAATATCAATATCTTCATACGTAGCAATATCAGTCTACGCGTGTTTTGTAGATTTGGAAAAGGTTTTTGAGCGGGTTTCTCCGGATCAAGAACTCTAAAGACTTTATGCAAAGTTTTATTCCTTGTATGGGATCTGCAGTAATCCCGTCCTTTTGATGTGTGGTTTGGACTTCACCGGGCTCTGTTCTATCGCCTCTCCTTTTCATAGCATATAGCTATGGACTGGATTGTGAGGCGCAGACTTGGTGGGGAATGTTTTGAAATGACTAGCGCAGGATGAGCCATCTTGCTTTTCGCAGATGATCTAGCTATCCTTACCTCGGCCGAGGAGGAACTTCAGCTAGCAGTCCTGAGGTTCGTTACTGGTGTTACTCTTAGGGCTAGAGTCAGAAACGACAAGATTCGCTGTATCTTGACGTTAAGCAGCTTCTTTTTGGTGGGGAATGTTTTGAAATGACTGGCGCAGGATGAGCCATCTTGCTTTTCGCAGATGATCTAGCTATCCTTACCTCGGCCGAGGAGGAACTTCAGCTAGCAGTCCTGAGGTTCGTTACTGGTGTTACTCTTAGGGATAGAGTCAGAAACGACAAGATTCGCTGTATCTTGACGTTAAGCTGCTTCTTTTCCAAGTGGAACGATCAGTTCTTCGATGGTTTGGATATGTACGTTGTTTGTATGCCCCCATCAGATTTCCTAGACAGATTATGCTAGCCGAGGTGCGAGCGCGGCAGCCCTCTGGTGGGCCATGAATCCGGTGGTAGGATCATTATTCCCCGGTTAACATAAATCTTCTACAAATCACTAGATTTACCATAGAAATTTAAATAAATAAATAAATAAATAAAGTGGCGCAGCAGCTCGAGGTGAACCAGGGCCAACTTCTCAACAATGTATGCTATGTGTGTTAATTTCTTTACAAACAAGGGCACCTACAATTTTTTGCCGAATCCGAACGGCACTTTGAGAAGTTTTTCAAGACAATTAATACTCTCGGAGGGCTTGTCAAACCCTCGCGGAGGTGGGGACCGTGAAAAAGAACAAGCCATTTTTTCAGGTGACGATGGCAGGATTCGAACCCAGACCTTCGGCGTAGTAAGCACACACACTAACCACTACGCCACGGCACCCCATAGAAATTTAAATGCTCTTGCTAATTAATGAAGTAGATCTCATTAATCTCATTAACCTCTTTCACAAACCTCTTTTATACGACTTTAAACCCTTTTCGCACGCCTTCATAACAGTTTGTCCACATATGACAGATCTATCGCAAAAAAGTTTTTTATTGAGATTTACAACAAAATTATTTACTGGCTCCATGGAAACGTCATCGTTAGTTTTCTTTGGAGAGTTAACATGACAACAAAGAGTGCTCGTGCCTTTTTAATATTATGTTTGCCGGTGGACAAGTGAAGAAATACCTCTAAGATAATTTATCTATCAAAAGTAGCGTTCGAATTTAATTTTAAATTGATTTAAGTTTTTTTTGTAAGGTCGCTAAGTTCAGTTATATTCTGAAATTATTCATGGATTGAAATGATTTCAGTGATCGCAATTGCTTAGTTTCTTTTGGTAAAAAATTTGGTAAAATTGTTAAAAGGTACACATTTTTCGAATTTAATAGAATTCAAGAGACGTTGAACTTTTGACTGGACAAATTAGTTTCAAGCGGGACTCTGGACACCACTTAAATTATCTAGATAATCCTGATAAGTCCGGCCGCCTGGCAACCATAATTGGGGGTATGGTTTCATGCAATATTTTTTCTTGATTTTTTTTATCCCTGCATTGATATTCGTGTTCTTTTTTACTTTAATATACAAGTCTTCATATGTGAATGCATGCCACCAGAGCTTTCAAAGCTGTAAGACGTCTTAAAAGCCTGAAATTTCTTATTTATTATCTCCTGTTTATTTTAAAATACAGAAAATAAAATATTAATCGCTTTACCTTCTATAGTGGGCGTGGCATCGATTTAAGTGGTAATTTTTCAAATGCATTTTATTCAATATCTTAATCCTAATTCGAAAAAAATTTCCATAATATATTATGTAGAAAACATTTAGTTCTACATTTTGTTCATACAAGACTTTGGGCCACGGCCACATTTGGAGGCAAAAATTGAAGAAAAACCTAAGATTTTCAAGAAAAACGTTATTTCGACTGGCCTTAAGCCTAATGTAGGAAAGAAATTAAAAAAAAATTAGCAGGTTAGGTCAACGAGACTTTATTCCAGACTTCGTTCATACAATATTTTTTTAATATTTAAAAATATTAATTTGAATCTAAATATGGCATTTTTACGTACATTTAAGTGTAACTTGGAAATTTCTGTGTTATAACTGACAGTTTGCAATTAGGGGCGGTTGGACCACGCACCTTTTCGAATTTTGCACTACATCAGCATTTTACCATGTGGGATAGAATGGGCTGTTTAACGGTTCATTTTACGTACTGCAACTCCTGCGAACACACTGTAGCACTTACTCACTGGTTTGTTCATATATTTTGTTGATTGCATTTTCATTTTAAAAATTGTTTTTATACTTAAAAACGCCCCCAAAAGTGGGCGTGCTAAAATTTATTTATTTCAGTTGATAGCTTCATGGTGCAAGTTTTTTGAATTTAAAGCAAATATATCGAATACAAACCTTTTATTAGAATGCAAATAAAATATTACCACGCCTACATGGGGGCGGTTTCGTGTTCTTTAAATGCCAATCACAATACATTTGGGCTAGGATATCGCATACCAAATTTCTGCTTCCTAAGACAGCTTTGATTTTCATAATAGTAAGTGAAGTGGGCGTGTCAGTGGGCGGATTTCAAAAATGTTAACGCTTGTATTGCTTCGGGACCTCAAAAGAACAGATATCGAGTTCCAAGTTCCTAGCTCAAAATTCAAGGCTTAACAACTACTGACACACGGGCGGACGGACATGGCTCACTCGACTTACAATCCGGTCTCGATCATATGCCCTTAAGGTATTTGGGGTCTACCGTGATTATTTCTGTATATTAAAAACTATGAATCAAACTTAATACAGGTACTTACTTACTTACTTAAGGTGGCGCTACAGTCCAGGGTGGACCTGGGCCTCAGCCAACAAGCTTTGCCACCCAGCTATGTCTCTAGCTAGCCGTCTCCAGTTTCGCACGCGAAGTTGGCTGAGGTCCCCTTCCACTTGCATGCGCCACCTGAGTCTCGGTGCTCCTGCGGTGTGGATTCGAGGATTTCCCGGGCCGGAGCGTTGGAGTATGATGTTAAAAAAGTCGCATGACAGCGTGTCGCCTTGGCCAAATCCTTTTTTCACATCAAAGAGTCGGTGAGGTCTTTGCCGACCTTGACAGAACAGCGTGAGTTTTCCATCGTCATCCTGCACAGACTGACGAGTTTGACAGGGTTGCCAAAACTAGACATTGCGCTATATAGCTCGTCTCTATAGATGCTGTCATACGCGGCCTTGAAATCGATGAAGAGGTGGTGTGCATCGATTTGGAATTCCTGGGTTTTCTCCAAGATCTGCAGCAGTGTGAATATTTGATCGATGGTGAACTTTCCTAAAGCAACACTGATATGTGCGTACTAGATTGTTGACAAACGGCTTCAGGCGTTCACACAGTATAGCAGAAAAGATCTTGTATGCGATGTTAAGAAGACTTATGCCCCTGTAGTTGGCACAACTCAGGGGGTCTTCTTTCTTCTTTCCTCGGGCAAACAATGCTGAGGTTCCATTCGTCGGGCATGTTTTCTTCCGACCTTATCTTGCAGATGAGCTGGTACATGCTCCTAACTAGCTCATCGCCAGCGAATTTAAAAAGTTCGGCAGCTAGGTCGTCTGCTCCGGCTGCTTTGTTCGCACTTGAGCTTAGACACAGCTACTTACACCTCGTCCAGGTCGGGGGGGGGGCAGTATCGTTCGTATGCTTCGTCGGTAATGTCTTCGCCCGGGTTGAATGGTTCGTTCTGCCTGACAGCGGTATTTGGTTCGTCCTCGCCGTTATACAGTCTGCAGAAGTGGTCTTTCCAAATCCTCAGCACGGACTGCGATTCTACAACGATGTTCCCTTTATGGTCCCTACAGCCTTCAGTTCGAAGTTTATACCCTTGGCAGGACCTTTTGTTCCTTTGCTAAAACTTTCTAACCTCATTCCTGTTGTAACATCTCTCTATCTCTTCAACCGCGCGCTTCTCGTGCTCTCTCTTTTTCCTTCGGAGAAGCCGGTGTTCCTCTCTCCTCCTCTGCTCGTAGAGCTCGCGAGCAGCTCTAGTCCTTCTGTGCAGCGCCGCTTTGTATGCTTCCTGTTTAGCTGCATGTGCTTGCCGTTATTCATCGTCAAACCAGGGGTTTCGTTGTGGTGGCCATGTGAAACCCAGCACTTCAGAGGCGGCGTCTCTGATGGCATTTTGGCAATGTTGCCACTGGCTATCAATACTTGATGCTGGCTGCATAGGACTTCGTAGAAAGTTTTGAGAGACTCGGTTGGAGACGGACCTGGCGATCTCTTGCGATTGTAGTCGGCCGACGTCAAACTTCCTCACAGTTTTTCCATTACTTGGCATATCTTGAACATATCTTTGGTCTCGTCATCTTTCTCCTCTGTGGGGCATGCGCGCATATGAGGCTAGTGTTGGCGAATTTAGCGTTGATGAGGATCGTCGCGAGGCGCTCGCTTACAGGGTTGAAGCTCAGGACTTTTTGCCTAAGTTTGCCTCCAACAACGAAACCACATCCAAATTGGCTCTGTCTTTGATGTCGGTAGCAGTCGCCGTAGTAGAGGTCGCAGTTTTTCATCCTTCTTTTGCCCGGCCCGTCCCACCGCATTTCTTGGATGGCAGTAATGTCTGCCTTGCAGTCGTTAAGGGCCTCCGCTAGTTGCTCGGCTGCACGTGGTCTATTAAGGGATCTAACATTCCACGTGCAGATCCGGAGCTCGTAGTCCTTTTCTCGTTTGCATTGGTCGTCAACAGTAAATCCGTTCGAATCCGAGGCTTGTTTCTGCTTCGTGACTGGTGTATCTTTACGTGGCCGAAAAGTCACCCCGACGGCACGACCCTTAACGTGGAGAACCAGATCCTTTGTTAAGCTCTAAATACGGAGAGCCGGATAGCCCGCTCCTTATAGGCCTGAGCTCCGAATACGTCGTAGTAGCCCATAAAAGGTGTTCAGTAAGTAGTTCGGCCTGACTGGAACTATGGACGCCTTGGAACTAAAAACCTTCCAAAGGGGTTGGAACCCAATCTCCAGTTGAGGTACTAGGCAGTACCTGATAGACAGAGTTTGGTTTAGAAAACCTGTGGAGGCTTGTATCCTCTTGAGTGCACATGTCCATCATTTGACCACCACTTAAAATAGGCACCTCCTATCCTATGTAATGGGGTATAAAAGACATGTGGGTAAGTGCAAGAGCTCGTCTGGAATGAACTTCTAAATATTTACCATGTAACACCAAGTTAAAAAAATATTTGGCCTGAATTCATATGCTGTATGTCAATTGTTTTTTTTTGGCCACTCCCCCAAAAGGGTTTGGGCTAAAAATTAAAAATTAATTAAATTTTTCCATCGTGAAAATTATGCGTGAAAAGCGAAAATTTTTGCTTAAAAAACAATTTTTCAAAAAAAAAAATTCCCCCTTAAAGTGGGTGGAGCTCAATACTTTGTATGTAACATATAGCAATTGGCTATATATCAATAAAGTTTAGAAGCTGCATCTCTACTGCACAAAGGCCCTTGCTTATCGTGATAGAATTACTTATAAAATATTTTAAAGAGTTTCATTTTCCCCTTTTTTAAAGACCAAAAACACTTCAGTTTGATACTTTATGTAGCCACCAGGCAGGTGGCAAGGCAGATTTTTGTAAAACAATTTTGTTAAAATTAAATACATTTTAAAAAAAATCTTATTTAATCTCAAAAAATCTATATAGCAATTGGTAATATCTATAATATAGAGTTTAATAATTTATAGAATTAATCTGTCATAGAATTTTTTTTCGATTTGAGGGCCGTCTGATTTTTGCCTTATTAAAGGTTTCTTTCCATTATTGCTCTGCACAAAAGTTTCAGTTCCTACGCCTTGCCTAATGTGACCAAAATGCATTTTGAAATAAAATGCGAATTAGAGGTTTTCTCACATTGAACTCAATTGCGAGCGTGGCTTTGGCCGATTTTATCAATTTTCATACTTTGTCTGTATAAATTAAGAACCAAAATGCACTTCAAGTTTCAGCTTTCTAGCTTATTTTAAAGACCTCAAAACTTCACACATACGGACAGACGGACGGATGGACGGACGGACATGGCTCAATTAATTCAGCTGTCGTTCTCGATCATATCTCTAAAAGGTCTTAGGGGGCTACGGTGATTATTTCACTGTGTTACAAATTTTGCGTTAAAGTTGTCGTTGGTGCGTTGCTGGTGTTGTTCTTAGGGATAGAGTAAGAGTGAGAAACGTCAGTATTCGTGGGAATCTTAATGTAAGCAGCTACTTCTCCGATCGGAACGATAGATTCTTCGATGGTTTGGACACGATGTTCGCATGCCCCTGACAGACTTCCTAGACATGCTGGTTTCTTGGCCTCCCTGGTAGGCCAAGAAACATGTGGTTGGATCAAGTAAGGAATCTCTCCGAGTCCGACCAGGGGATTGCACCTGAGTCTCTTGAGTTGGTGGCGGAGGATCAAGAACAATGGAAAGACCATTTAGCCACCCTCGTTACGCGACCCTTGTAGAGGATAAGCGGCCTTTAGATAATGTTTGTATGCTAAGTAGGATCACGATATCCCCTCCTTCTTTACCAAAAAGAAGAAGAAAAAAGATGTTTCTTATGGCGTCAAATATGTCAAATACGCCAAGATTAAGCCATGTCCGTCCGTTCTTCTGTCATATGGCCTCATCCTAGTGACTTTTTTATATCCTATTTTGGTATTATTATTTCATTTCACGAAATTTCAATAGACTTTCCTTATTAGCCCCTAAAATTGATATTCTTATTTTGGGAAAATATGTTTCGATTAATATGTAATAAAGGTTTTCGGGTAAAAGTTTTCTAAAAGGCATATATCGCGAAAAAAGTCGGAAAAATTGTGGCCTCATCCTAGTGACCGCCAGTGTACATGACTGATAAAAATAAACCATTCTATGAGAATGAGAGTTTATGAGAATATGTATAAAAGATTTTAATGATTGATTTTGTTTAGCAAAGATTAATCTAAAAAGGTTAAATTATACCCTGATTCGATAAATTGTTATATCGATTAAATAGATAAATTGTTTTTCACGATTGAGTTGTTTTTCGAAATCAATAATAAAGCTGATATTTGAAATAAATGCAAAATGAAAAAGTAATTGGATGCACAGAACAAGAAATACATACTATGAAAGTACATTTAAGGCTGCGCGCAAATGTTTGACGTCAAAAGCGAAAACAGACTCATTAATTTTTAAAAACGTCTTGCAACAAGCAAAAGAGTTGATTAGCGAACTTTTGCTATCAAGTTTATTCCACAATAAAAATTTCAGCGAGTAGGTATATTACGTTAATTTTGCAAGTAAAAATTTTGCCCAAGAAAACAAAAGCCACATCTGAGTTTACATTAAATTAAAGCCCACCACTTTATAGGTGTCTGCCTTAAATTACCATCAGCAGTTACTTTTCCATTGTCGTAATCGCCGACCGTCTAACGTCACCCGCATCATGATTTTTTTTTCTTACTTTTACCACAATTATGCAAGTAACACTAAATAAAACTTATGTGAATATTCAGTCCTTTTTCTACCACTGAAACTCTTAACTTATTTGCGTCACTGTCCTCCTTTCAAAAGCGAAATGATAAAACATAGCCTAAAAAATCAACTACAATAACATTCCACACCCATTTCTGTTATTTCTGTTGACTTGCGATAGGCACGCAGTGAATATATTGATTCGTATAGGGTTATGCTTCTATTACGCAATAAATTTTTAATAGGTTTAAGTAAAACTTTTTCGATTGTATTCGATGGCATGAAAGTACGATTGCTAATCCACGCGCGTGATGCTGTTAGAAATAAAAAAATTCCAATGCAATATTATGTTATATTTCTGACAACTTGAAATTTGTGCTTGGTGTTTAATCACACAAATAAAGAAGAACGGCCCCAGTAAACTAATTTCGTCACGTAGTAACCACTAAAAAAAATATAGCTGAGGAGGACAGGTAGAATAAAATGAAGTAGATTAAAAGCTTTTTGCATTTGTATGAAAAACAAATGCATATACGAATGAATTATAAATTACTGAATCTCTATAACAGATTTATCCGCTTCTCTTAAAAAGTTTTTTAAGAACTTTAAATATGTGAAGGTGCCCAAAGGGAAGAATGTGTGGCTTACACGAAAATGTGGCCTACTTTAAGTTCAAAGATTATGACTTGTAATATGTAATTCTTATTAAATGTTTTTAAGCTATCAGAATGGAGTCGATGGTATTAAAATAAAAACCACCCCTAATTGTATTCACTGCAAGCCTCGCCTTGGCTTACATACCCACCATTTGGAGTTTGCAAAATCCTTTGAAACTGCGCTTTAAAACCTTGTTGGTAGGAATGTGCTCTTGACCAGAAGGAATATTTACTGCGCGTTTCGTCTATAGTGAGAGTGCTTTTGATAATGCGACCTTTGACTGCATGTGCAACTCAGCCAGACAACACGGTGTGGATGAAACATAAGTTTAATGGATTGGTGCAATGCTAATGCACAGGACGTTGATAGCCGAGGCAGATAGTGGCAAGTACGTCATAAAGCTGGGGTAAATAGGGGCTGCCCGCAATGTGGTGTTCTATCTCTCCTTTTAAGGTGCATGGTGGTAGACTCTCTGCTTTTGGCTCTCAACCTTCCTGGAACCTACACACAAGCCTAGGCGGGTAATGTCACCGTTCTTTCAGTCAGCTCAAACCTAGGGACTGCGTGCTCTCAATTGCAGAGATTTCTAGACTTGATTGTTGATAGGTGCACTAGGAATGGGATTTCAGGAAATCCTCTTAAAACTACGGTTGTTCTTTTAACGAGAAGGAGGAATGTCATTAGTTAATGGCTCAGCTCGTGCTTAAAGGTGTCACTATCCCGACATCCGATGAAGTTTAATATTTCGTACTCCCAAATGATCCTTGATAGATCACTTCTTTGGTCCAAGCATGTTGAATCCAAAACCGAAAAAGACTACTGTCCACTTTCTGGCAGTGTAAAGGCTTAGATAGACTTCATGGCGCCTATCTCAGAAAAGCGTCCTTTTGATCTATACCGCCATGGTGCAAGACCATCTCTCTCATATGCATGGGTTGTTTGATGGAGCAGGCTTTCGCGGAAACGTGTTACTTACTCTTTTGCCACCAAATTCCAAAGAACGGCCTGTCTTGGCTGCACAGGGGCCTTCCCTAGCAAGCCGGGCTCTGTTCTAGATGCACTGATGAAGTTCCCCCTCTCCTTGATAAATTTATCATAGGGTGTACGCTGAAAGCCATGAGAAAAGAGGCGGCTTTTGGTACCACACGTATTTGAAATTTGAAGAACTTGTGCGAGAGTTGCCGTTTGACCCCTGTCTTATGAGGGCATCTCTGGCGCAATGAAGCCAGGAATCCTTTTGCTACAAAACTACCTCGTCGACTGCCCTCAAGCAATGGTGTGGTTTTGGCCAGACTCTGAACCAAGGAAAGCATGCCATCGTATAAAACCGGACAGGCGTCTATTGCTGAAGTCTTTGTGGAAAGCGAGAACATTAAACTTCACTGGCCCTTAGGTAAATACGCGTCTGTCTTCCAAGCGGAGATTTTCGCTATCCTAATTAATGGCTATATCCACTGTATTGGGACTAACAGGTGCAGGTCAAGAAGCATAATGCGTTTGCAGTGACAGCCCAACCGCTCTTAATGCCTTGCTCAACCCTTTTACCGCGTCCAAGGGAGTGGTCGAACTCAAGAAGTCGTTGAACTTAGTCGGAATGCTAAATACAGTGAATCTTGTGTGGGTGCCAAGTCATTCTTGTATCCAGGGAAAAGATATCTCTGATGAGCTTGCTCGACAAGGTTAAGAAGAAGTTTTCCCAGGAACCGAACCCACGTTAGGTCTGCCAGCATCTGTTGCCACATCTGCCATTGATACTTGTGTTTCTCGTGAACACATGGCTCATTGGCGTAACTCCGAAGGGTGAAGATGGACTAAACGTCTACTTCCGGACTTTTGTAAGGGAACTGCGTCTTTCCTTCTATCTCTCAGGAGAACTGACTGCAGACTTCTTGTAGGCATTCTTCTTAAAACCACCACCTCTCCTGCCTGTGGAGAGGACGACAATACTTCTTCTGCCGTTGTCCTGCTTTTGCTCGCATAAGCTGGCGCATCTTTGGGGCTGACGTGGTGAGTACCGAGCTTTTCATGACTGCAGCACCTTCTCGCTTTTCCTCGAAAGACGGGTAGGTATTAAAGAAAACTAAATACATTAAAGTAAGGCGTCCGCATGGTGGTACAATGGACCAGTAGTTGTGTCTGAGTGCGCCTTCGGATAGTAGCATAAGACAAAAAGAAACGCTTCACCTTCACCAAGCCGAATCAAAGAGAACTGGACTTTTTTCACCTCGCTAATATTTGCCGTGGATTGTGCTTCAGGCTCTTATTACGCTGATATTATCCCATGGTATAAATGACTTTTTTAGACTCTCAACCGTTTAACTCAGAAGTATCTTAGTTTGAGATTTTATACCAGCAAAAATCCCCTTAATTACTCCGCCACGCGCGCCGTAAGCAAACAACAATCTTATTTTACGCACCTTTCAGGTATCGAGAAAATGCTTTTCGTGCATATAAAATTTTGATTTGGTACAGTTTTTTGTTTTGTTTTGTTTTCTTTTGAAAAAACTCATTATACTGGCCGCTGGCAGAAAAATAAACATGTTCATCTATGTACAGATAAAGCCTACAAAAATGGGCAAGAGCCATGGCATGATGTGTAGGCAATCAGCACTTCGTAAAACAAGTGGTCCAACGAAAAGCTTAAAATTTAAATTGCGTAACTTCCTGCACCGCATAGACTTAAGTGCGTTATCGTTGCATCGATTTGCAACTCCACTTTGCATAGATTACCACCAGGCACAACCACCAGGCTCCAATAAGTGCATGTGCAGTTTAATCGTTTTAATGAATTCTCACTTGAATGTATAAACCCCAAGTCAAGAAAAAAAAGTTAACTAACTTTCATGTAGGGGCACTGCAAGCTCTGAATAAATCATTCGCTCGCACAAGGACGCACTTAGTAGAATGTTTCGCACCTTGTGCGTACATTTTCAGCCGAAAACACTTTCAATTTTTTCGATATTCGACCACTTAGAATGAGAACAAAGTCTAAAGTATGTGCTATAAGAATTCAGAGCCACAAAATAAAGTCAAGGCAGATTGGTTAAGAGGACTCATAAATTTTTATCGCAAATCGCATCAGATCGAATGGTCGTATTATAAAAAGTAATTTGTTTTTAGAAGACAAATTTTTGTGGTAACTTAATTAGTGAATGTTACTTAATTAAATAAGTTATCATGAGTCCAGCTAATAAAACGGTCGGTACTCAATTGATACCAATTTGTTTGCATGTTGATTTCAATCGGTACAAGAGCGTGGGTAAAGATATAACCATTATAATATCTGTCTTTACTTAGATCGTGCTACAATATTTTGCCCGCAAAAAATGCAAAGAATGTGTATATAGAATGTTTTTGTTTTCAGACAAAATTTTTTAATGTTTATGTTTGAGGCATATAATTTTTTTCCTTAATAGATTATAATATTATTTATAAAGCCCTATGCAGAACTACAAGAGTCACAGATTAAAGCATTTGTTTTATTTTAATTAATTAATTTTAATTAATTTTCGCCTCATGAACACTGTATGTGTGTTTTATTCCCAATAGCTAGCAGATCACTGAAGAATAGGATTCGGACTTAAGCTTGTCCTTGCTTAATTTCGTTCGTTTCCTAGATCTTTTTTCGTCAATTCGTGGCCGAGAGCCTTGGATACCCTGTGTATTTCAATCAATGAAATACCATTTATTTCTACGGAAAATTCAAAATCCCGAAAAGGCAAAAATCCTAAAGGCCAAATGCCCGGAAAAGATAAGAAGGTAAGGTAAAAGGAAGCAGCGAAATTGCAAAAGGCAGCACGCCCCCATTCATATGACGCTCTAACAGTATAATATAATATTTGGAGAAAAAGATTTTACGTAAATATTACACTGTTAGCTCATTTTTTTCGGGATCTTGACGGCTTTCGTGATTTCTGTTTTCGGGAATCTGTCGCAATCTGCCCTTCTCTCCTTGCTAACTAATCCGTGTAATCATTTCGCTCGCTTTCTTAGTTGATGCTCATCAGAGAGCAACACCAAGATTGTTTTCCCATTAAGACGACTTTTCGGTTGAAGCCGAAACAAACTTCAAACTTATACAGTGACCCAAACTTAAAGCAATAATGCAGTGTAAGTTATAAGCCCTACCTTCCTTCCTTTTGGTGGCGCTACAGTCTGGGGTGGACCAGGGCCTCAGCCAACAAGCTTCGGAAGCCAGCTCTTTCCCCAGCTAGCCGTCTCCAGTTTTGCACGCGAAGTTGGCTTCCCTTCCACTAGCGCGAGACACCTGAGCCTCGCACCTCTACTGCACCGTCCCTACGGGGTGAATTCGAAGATTTTCCGAGCCAGGGCGTTGATGTCCATCCGCTCTACACGACCCAGCCCTCGTAGCCTTTGTATTTTGACTCTTCTGGCTAGGTTAGCGTGGCTGTACAGCCCGTACAGTTCGATGTTACATCTTCTCCTCCACTCTCCGTCTATGCAGTCCATAAATCGTGCGAAGAATTTTCCTCTCGAAGCGGGCCAAAGCGTTTTCCATGGATCCACCTTTGACAGGATCCATGCTACTGCACCGTAAAGCAGGACTTGGATGATGAGGGTCTTATAAATAGGCGCTCTAGTTGCTCGAGAGTGGGGTGCCGTGGCGTAAAGGTAAGTGTGTGTGCTAACTACGCCGGAGGTCTGGGTTCGTATCCTGCCATCGTCACCTGAAAAAAAAGACTTGTTCTTTTTCACGGTCCCCACCTCCGCGAGGATCTGATAAGCCCTCCGAAAGTATCACTTGTCTTGAAAAACTTCTCAAAGTGCCGTTCGTATTCGGCAAAAAATTGTGGGTTCCCTTGTATGTAAAGAAATTAACACACCAGCATACATTGCTGAGAAGTTGGCCCTGGTTCACCACGAGCTGTTGCGCCACTCTATTTATTTATTTATAGTTGCTCGAGAGAGGGCATTGCTACTCAATTGCCTTCTTAGCCCAAAGAAACAGCAATTCGCAAGAGTTATTCTTCGTTTGATTTCAGCACTGGTTCTATTGGCTGAATTTACATTGTAACCCAGGTAGTCAAAGTGCCTAACTACAACAAAGTTATAGCTGTGGATGGTGATGTTTTGTTCGAGACGTCGGTTTTGGGCGTCTTTTCTTGATGATAGCATATACTTGGTTTTGCCCTCGTTTTAAGCTTATATTCGCTGCTTCCGTCCCAATACTCACCAAGGCTTCACTGTCATGAAGCTTTGTTTTCCAATTATGTCAATGTCGTCTGAATATGCGAGTGGTTGAACGAACTTTTGAAAGATTGTGCCTCTGGGGTTGGCGCGGGAGTTCTTTACAATTCTTTACAATAAAAGTATGATGTTACACATGGCACATACCAGCGCAGCGCCTTGTCTAAATCGTTTTTTGACATCAAAGGGGCCAGTTAGGTCTTACCGACCTTAACGGACCAACATGAGTTTTCCATTGTCATCCTGCACAGACTGACGAGTTTGGCAAGAATGCCAAAATTTGATATTGGGCTGTATAGATCGTCTCTTTAGATGCTGTCATACGCGGCCTTAAAATCGATGAAAAGGTGGGGGGTGTCGATTTGAAGTTCCTGTGATATTCTCCATAATATAATTCTTTAAGATATGCCACACTGTGCATATTTAATCGATGGTGAACTTTCCTGGCCCAAAGCCACACTGATATGTGCCTATCAGATTGTTGACAAACGGCTTCATGCCTTCACACAGTACAGGAGAAAAGATCTTATAGCCGATGTTAAGAAGACTAATTCGTTTGTAGTAGCAACGTTCAGAGAGTCTCCTTTCTTGATGATCGGGCAAACAATACTGAGGTTCCGCTCATCGAAGTGCAAGAGTTCGTCTATAAGGAAATTCTAAATATCCGACCCAATTTATCCGTTATCACCAGTTTTAAAAGTTTCTTGGCCTTATTCCATGTACTGTTTGTAAATTATTTATTTTGGCCACGCCCCACGTCCCCTAATAGGGCCACGGGCTGAAAGTTAAAATCAATTCAATCTAATTTTGTTGGAATCATGAGGAAATGCGTTTAAATGGAATATCAATACTTAAAAACTGATTTTGCCTTAAAACCAAAATGTGGGCAGAGCTCAATGATGTGTTTGTAACAAACTTAGCAAATAGTAATATCTTTAACATTGTCATATATTTTTTTTGATTTAGAATGAATTTAAATCAGCACCGAAATTTTAGTTCATACGCCTTGTCTAACTTGACCAATAGGAATTTTGAAATAAAATATAAATTTGAGGTTGTCCGACATTCAAGTCAAAAGGAAATGGCTGTGGGCAGATCTTCTCAATTTTCTTACCTTGTCTGTAACGGACAGACGAACAGACAGACGGACGGACGGACATAGCTTAATCAATTCACCTGTCGGTCTCGATCATATCTCTTAAAGGTCTTATGGGTCTACGATGGTTATTTCACTTAATATTTTCAATTAATATACCCTGGTATAAAAATAGAAAAACTTGCAAAGAAATTGAGAAATCTTAAGTGCCTTAATACTTATTTCGCATTTTTTTTTGCAGTTATCTTAGTTCATTATGACGAATCCCTTTGTTTTTGAAATTCTATTGGAGGTAACATTTTGGTTTTGTTTAAGACAGAATGGATTAACCTACATATTTGGTGAACTATGTAAGCATATATTCAGACGTTAAGCCTCTTTGGCTACTGTACAGTTTCGTTTAGGAAGAAACGAAATTATTATATTATTATTTCATATTTTATATTTCATAAATGCATTGCGTGCCAGATGCATTTATGAAATACTCTGCCAGTTATATTATTGCATTTCTCCGTAAAGGCATAACACTTGCGGGGGTAGCTTTGGTGTATCTGTGCAGAGTTTTCATCTTCCGCACTTTCGTGTTGGATGGAGAATTACTTTTTTCTTCAATCTTATCTATCCACAAATTTTTTTCACTCGCGATGTGCTACGCATCTTAAGGGTAAACCCCTTGATCGCGAGTTAATTATGAAAAAAAGATACCACCGATGATTAAAATAGCTGGTGTTGCAGCAAAGTTGTGAAATACACGTTGTGTGAAAATCGTTTATGGCAAAAATTATGGCAAAAAATGTGAAAATTAAGTTGTTTTTTTTTTCAAATACGTACTTAAAAAATAAAATTTGACCTACGATAATTTGGGAGAAATTGGTGGCTATTTCGACTTTTTTCGGAAAATCCCGACTTTGGCGGCAAAGTTATTTTTTTTTTGTTCCTTTAAACCACATTTTCCTGGTATCAAAACACAATTTCCCTCCTTTTTTTTGGAAATCGGACAATATTTCCTCGATTTATCACAATTTTTGTGAAAAACCCTTTGCAATAAGATATTAAGATTTTGTGGTTAGGATTAACTTTTAAAGTATCTCTATCAGTCTTGTACCTCTTTTCTTAAACAAAAACTGCCACGCCTCCGAAAAGTGGGCGGGATATTAAAATATAACTGTTGAATACTTTATACTAGATGGTTTCATATATTGCGGCCTAAAACTCCACCTTTTTAACTAAAAAAATCATATTTTTTTAACGTCACGCCCGAAATTACATACACGAAAGTAAGAAAATGCCAACATCTACAACTTTTATATTATTCATATAATTTAATTTATTAGTCATATAATTTATAAATTTAAAATCTATATATATAAAAATGAGTTCTTGTATGCTTGTTGTTCTTACACACGTGGCTATACCATTCATCAGATTGCAATGAAATTTTGGTAGCGGCTGTTTGCATACTCGCCGTAATAGTTGCTTTAAAAAAATAAAAAAATTGCAAAGGGTAATGCATTAAATGAATGGTAAACGCTTTACGGATTGTTTATTTTTGACAATTTTAGGCTTGATCGATTTGTATTGGCTCAAGGCAGGACATTGGCCCATAGATAAAATTCTCAGAAAATTTCCAATGCAATTTGCGCACATTCACGCTGTTTAAGGTATTTTTATTTAATCAAATCAAAATATCAAGAGTTAAACAAAATCTCCTAAAATCCCTTAAACAGTGTTGAGTGGACCGCTTCGCGGATTTAAAGGAGTAAGTAAGTAAGTAATTTATTTAGTTCAAATATACAAATATACATATTTTAAATATTAATAAATTAAATGTGGCCTTGGCTTATAACCGTCTGCCAATTTAAAGGATTTCATCACTCTTTATCGCGGGGCTTAGCTGATTGAGAGGGTTGAAAGGTTATTATTATTAAAACTACTTATATAAAGTAATTTTCATTCCAGTTCGAATTGAAAATTCAAAGCTTCAACAGGATAATGTCTGCCGGGTCAGCCAGGGCGGGTGTCAGCTGTCTGGCAGGCGTCTGTGACCATATACGGATGTGTGAAAGTTGCACTCTTTTTTACCTTTTTTCTCTTTAAATTCAAAGCTAATCGAGATCGACAATTTTTAATGGCATATTCGGAATCGGGACGCCGAAACCCATATATAAAAATAAAAAATTCAACATATTCCACTCCGACCTACAGTAAACTTAGTGCCATAATAAGTTAGTTTACTACTATAAAGATAAATTTGAAAAAAAAATATACAAAATTATTATGCTGCAAAAAAAAAACAGTTCTTAAATTTATTTGTTTTAAATAGTCGCTAAGTTCAAAAACTTGAGTTTTTTTAATTCCCACATTTTTTGTTCAATTTTCTTTATTTTTCTTTCCGTAAGAACCTTCCACAAAGTATATAAGAAAACTTTTTGAAAAAAGATGAATGAAATCGGTAGGTAATGTCATTCTCAAGTTATAGCGGGACCAAGGGGAATATGGATCGATTTGATGTTGATCACCGAGGCGAAAGCCAAGATCAGTGTTTCAATATTGTTTGGATATGAAAAAGCATTTGTAATAATAAAAAATATCGTATTTGAAGTAGTTTTCATTCCAGTTCGAATAGAAAATTCAAAGCTTGGATATGACAATGTCTGTCGGGTCAGCTAGTTTCATATATATGAAAAACAGTCATTTTAAGCTAAAATCCATTAAAAAAGTGGGCATGGTCAATAGAAAAGCCAAACTTTCTTGGCTACTTCAAAGACAATTACAAGGCAATGTTACGTACCAAAAAAATGTTACGTACGTATGCGCTAGAAACATTGTAACGTAGCTTAAATTTGGAAAAAGTATTTTTTTAAATTAAAGATGGTCGCACATGGAGGCCTATAGTGGGCGTGTCTGAGGGCAGATTCAGCTAACTTTCAAACTTAATCTGAAGGACTGGACTTCCCCAACCCACCAACTTTCAGCTCTCTTGCTTAAAATTTAAGGCCTTAAAATTGTTAACATACGGACGGACGGATATGGCTTAATGAATTCTCCTGACCGCTTATCCTTAGAAGGGTCACGGCGCGAGGGCGGCTTAATGGTCTTGCCATCGTTCCCGATCTGCAAGCCACCAACTCAAGACACACAGAAGCGATCCCCAAACGGGTCTCGGAGATGTTCTTTACCTGATCCCACCACCTGTTGTTTCTTGGCCTACAATGCGGGCGACGCGCTCGCATAACCTGTCTAGGAAGTCTGTCAGGGGCATGCGAACAACGTGTCCAAACCATCGAAGAATTGATCGGTCCACTCGGAGAAGTAGCTGCTCAACACCAAGATTCTTACAGATACTGATATTTCTGACATTTCATACTGACATAACACCAGCAACGCACCTCAAAAATCTCAGTCCGGCAGCTTGTACTCGCGATCTTATTCTTTTGGTCATTACCCAAATTTCGTGACGATAGATGAGGGTCGGAACCAACCCCGAATTAAAAACTGAGATCTTTGCTTTCAGTGCTTGCTGGCGCAGTTTTTTTACTACTGCTCCAGCTAGGCTAATCGTACAGGATAACTCAGTATCACTCCTTCCGTTTTTCGTTAAAAATACCCCGAAATACTTAAACTTATTAACCTGTTTCAATGGGACTCCATTAATGTGCAGGGTACACTGCACAGGAGTTAGGGAAACGACCATCACTTGGGATTTGTTCACGTTTACTTTCATCCCAGCTTCACCAAATATGCAAGCCCATCCAGTGCTCGCTCAGGATAGCTTAATCATCTGCGAAAAGCTATATATGGCTTATCCTGACGCCAGCCATATTGAAAGATCCTCACCAAGACTGCGATTCACCATCCAGTCCATATATGCTATAAAAAGGAGAGGAACACAGCCCTGGCGAAGTCCAACGCACACATCAAAAGGTTCGGATTTGACGCCATTTATCCGAACACAGCTTCTGAAGTTCCCATACAAAGACTGAATCGCTCTCAGAACAGGCCAACTCAGTGCATAGTCCTGCAAAACTCTCCAGAGTTTATCCCGAGGAACCCGGTCATAGGCCTTTTTCAAGTCTACAAAACATGCGTTGACCGGTTTCGCATATTCCCAGACCTTCTCAAGAATAACCTTCAGAGTAAAAATCTGATCGGTTGTGCCTCTGCCAGGCCGAAAGTCGCTTGATTACAGCTCTGGAACACGCTTCCAGCACCTTTTCCCTGAAGACCTAAGAGAGATATACCCCTATAGTTTAAGCAATCTCTCTTGTCCCCTTTCTTGAAATTAGACAATGTAACTCCTGTTTGCCAATCGCTAGGTGCTTATCCTTAATGACACGTGTTAGCCATTTAACACCTTCTTTACCCATTGCCTTGAGCATTTCTGGCCGGATTTCACCAACTCCAGCAGACTTACTCACCTTAAGCGATTTAATCACGGCAGTGACTTCATCTACTGTAGGTCTATTCTCCATCCTAATCTCGTCATCAATGGCATTGCCATCTTCAGTGCCCTGTTGGGGATTGAGCAGCTCCGAAAAGTGCTCGCTCCATCTGCGTAAGACGTCGTGCTCATTTGAAAGAAGTGTACCGTCTTTGGAGTCAACCCCTTGAACGATACTCATCTTCCTTCCTCTGAGCCGGCGAATAGTCTTGCTTGCAGTCCAAAATGTCTTGTTTGCAGATCTGTAATCGTGCTCCATCATCTCGCCGAACTTTTTCCATGCCTGTTCCTTGGCTATTCTTACCGCCATATTCGAAGTTCTTTGCGCCTCAGTGTACCGGGGTCGAGAAATAGAGTTCATTCATTGAATCCACTAATATAGGCTCTCTTCTTCTCTCTGATCGCTTCTTCAACTCCAGGAGTCTTAAACCACGCAGTTCCTTACTCACCACCAGCCGCCACACCTAATCGCTTCACTCCAAAAACATTTCTTGCAGAGGCAATGACTGCCGATGAAAACAGCAGCCATTCTTTCTCTATATGTAAAAGGTCAGGTGGAATTTGTTAATTTCTAATTGAACTCTAAGAATTTAACTCTAAGTTACATGCATATTATATGACATTTTCACGATACGAAGTTGGAGTCCTTTATAGCCCAACATTTACAGGTAAACTCCCTTTCTCTTTTCCTATAGGAGGGTGTATTAAAAATTATGATTCCAAAATAATTGCACCTGAATTATGACATCTCTACTTATGTGCTTCAAGTTGTTATTGTTGTTTGTAAGGTTTTTACCAATGAGGCTTAAAATTCAACAAATTTGTGCTTAGATGTTATATGCAGTGGTGTCTTAAATTAAAGTACGGATATATATGCTGTTTATAAGCGCATTAAAAATAATGTGTTGCCCATAGGTATATATTGCCTTTCTCTTCAAATGGGAAATATACTAAGCCGTCACCTTGAAAATGAGAAGCTTAACTTAACTTACCAACGATATTCATATTAACGGAATTCATGTTCGTAGTCAGAGCAAACTAGCATACGTTTCAAGTAGCAATGTGGCTTGTTCCATGAAAGATGTAAACAATTCTTCTTATGAATAGATTCCGTTTGCTAAGACTGCACAAAAAAAGACGCAGATTAGACACTGCAATCTTAACGATATCACATCGATTTATTTTGACAAATACCGATTTAATTTTTGTTTTAGTCTCTTTATTCAGTTAGTATCTAGACAAGCATCTTTTGTGGTAAATTTGACATTGAATTGAATTCTGCAATTAAATTGCAGAGTTTAAAGGTAACACAACCGCTGAGGCAAGTCAAATCACAATAAGCTGAATACAAAGGCCACAACACCATACCGATCTCCTCGACAATAAAAGGATCGCACATCTTGTAAGTAGCTTTAAGAGTGTAAGCACTGCGTTCATAAACAATGTAAGCTTAAAAAATCTGCTTCGATTTTAAATTTTTAAAAATTTGACGTCATCGTGATGTGGTGCACGAAGTCCAGTAGCTGAACAAAGCAGAAACAGAATGCGAAGAAAACAAAGGCTTAAGTCCACCGAAGAGTTGGCATTTACCATCAACGGAATGTCACCTTTTGGGGGCAATTTACTTGAAGCCACTTGGCTACTTGATGCTGAGCGAAGGCCAACCTTTCAATTCGACATATGGTTAAAATGCACCTTATTTGGGGGGCTGAGTTTTTTCGACAGTTATGTAAGGCACAATCGCACTGGGTATTGAACGCCACTACACGCGTTCTTGAGCCGCCCTCAAAGATAAATATTTTATTTTAACATTGTGCAAACCACCGCATGGAATAATTTATTGACCTCAGATTAGTCCGGGACCTGATGTTATTTATGTTTGGAGCAACAAATTACATGGCATGGTAGTCGAAAGTGTGTGCCTCTGATCACCTCGGCGGCTCGCGTGGTAATTTGTGATACACTTGGACCTTTGGCTACAATGCTATGCAGCTGGCTCTGGCTCGATTGTACATGGCAAGTTGTTACGCCTAGGTTTGTTTGAACAACAACAAGTTTTCTATAGGGAGTGGCGTGTTAGTGTAGGTGATTTTTTTACCTACAACTGACAAATAGGTCCGATTCTAATCGAATATCGTTTCTCCAGATGTACACACAGATAGGTATCTCAAGAGTTGGTTCCACACAAAAAGATTTAAGTGCGTTTCGCAATTTGCATAAGAAGCTAAAAGTATGGAAGCCGCAAACGACGAAAAAGTGTGTTAAGTGGACAATATTTTGCCAGTTACACAGTAGTTGGGTATCATTAAGGCTATGCAATTTCCGCAAGTTATTGCCTGAGTAGATAGATTGGCAAATAATAAAACCTAAGTCGGAATCATAAAAAGTTAAGAGAAGAGTGGATGGAAGGCATAATTGATGTTAAATAAAGACTTAATGCTTGACTGATTACTGAGGAATGTAATTTTTAAGGTCATATCAAATCTTTAAAATAGACTAAGTTCAGTCAATTGCAATTTGCAATCATCTTACAGCAAGATCAAAGTATATCAGGTTATGCTAATCAATAAAAACTGCATACCTTAACTTTTTGAATTACAAATACAGTTTTAATACAAAACTCCTCAGAACTATGGCAAAATGTACATTTGCTCAACAAATCCTTTCCAAATCGACAAACACCAACTTATCATCGAAGTCAAGGCCACGGATGGCAGCTATAGAGACAAGCTATACAGGCGCAATGTCAATTTTTGGCATCCCTGCCAAACTTGTCACATGAGGATGGGCGCCTCAGAACTCAGTACAATTAAAAACTCGCATTAGCATACGCAAACGACATTGACATAACAGGAAGAACTCAGCGTGATGTCAGTTAAATCTTTGTAAGAATTTGGATGGAAGCGGGGAATACTGGCTTAGCAGTCAGCGAGGACAAAATTAAGAATTTTGTCCTAAAGAACAGACACCCCAAACTGACGAAGTCTTGGACAAAACAGCACCGGTGCCAGTGGCGTACACAGGGAGGGGCTTTTAATTAATCACAATTAATTAACCTCAGTTAATAAACCGCAATTAATCACAATCTAGCAGCAAAATAAACAGAAAACTAATTTTAGCTTTCTTTATAAGTGTTACTTTTTAAACACAACTGAAATGAGCTTTCATGTAACACAGGATTCCATCTGCCATTCACAGTTGCATTTTTCTAAATCTTTTTTAAACCCTAAGCTTTATTTGTTAAAATAAAGTTGTTCCTCGAAAAAGTTATTCGCGACTGAATTGTAAGTCGAATTAGACATGCCCGTCCGCCCGCCTGTCCGTAGATAGTTTTTAGTCCTTAAACTTTGAGCTAGAATTTCGAAACTCCATATCTGATCTTTCTAGGTCGCGAACTAGTGCAAGTGTAAATATGTTTAAGTTTCCCGCACTGACACACCCACTTTAATTATTAGCTTGAAAAATCAAATATGTCGTAGGACGCTGAAATTTGGTATGCAGAGTATCTTTGCATACGCCCCAAAACGCCCCCATTTTGGAAGTGGTCGCATTTCATTTGCATTTTTTCAAACGGCACTTGTATGCAATATATTTATTAATAATCAGGAAAATCTTGGATTATATGTTAACATATTTCTATATTCTATCAATTTATTGAAAAAATTTTCAACACTTGAATAAGAACTTACTTTTTAATATAAAAATGCACTTAACACATGCAAATCAGGAACCAATTCAGAGAATAGATATGTAAGCAAAAAGTACAATGTTAATGAAAGCGGGTTGAAGCCACGCTCCTTTTTTATTGATGTACGTTGTGATTTTTGACATTTTGCGGATCGGACCTTGACAGGCGTCAATTGGAATGGGATATCCAGCAATTCGTCTAAGCGTATTGTAACGCGTTCAAGGGCTTTTAACTTTGTATTTGCAAAGTTTGAGATATCGAATTTCATATCAAAATCGATATGATGATGAACGATGATGATCAGCAAATCTATGGAAGGCCTTTGAGGTGCTTAAATAGACACTGTTGTCAAAAAAGTGCAGAAATCACACAAATAATGTTAGAATATTTGGGTTAAGTCAACTTAACGCGAAAATCGACGGTTAAACAGTAATTATGAAACTAAATGCGATTACGTATATCGATGGTTTGCTTAACCAATTTCTGTCTTCAATTATTTAAGCTTACTTTTGGGCTTTTTGATCTATTATGCTAATGAGATCAAAGTTAAAACTCACTTACTATCTTTCCCCGCGGTACGACGATTTTTATACCCTACCTATATTAAGTATATTAAGTTTGATGTATAGTTTGTAACGCAGTGAAATAGTCACCGTAGACCCCAAGATATTTTAAGATATGAAGCCATGTCCGTCTGTCCGTCGCGTCTGTTTGTATGCTTTAAGGCCTTAAATTTAAAGCTAGAAAGCTGCAAGCTGGCGAGTGAACTGGAAGTCTAGTCCTTCAGATCAGGTTTTAAATTTATTTGTAAATGAATCCGCCCATATACAGGCCCACTACAGGCCTGTATGTGCGACCATCGCTTATTTAAAAAAATTCTTTTTTAAATTTTAGCTATTTTATAATAGTGCTAGCGCGCTGACTTTTGGAATGGGCATTGCCTTATAATTGGCTCGTTGGCAGTGTTATTTCGTTTGGCGTTATTTCACGTCACCGTCCGTATAGTAGTATAATAAACAAGTAGTTGTGTCTAAGTGCTCCATCGGATTGGCAACCTTCGAAAAAAAAAGAAAAATAGAATTTGAAACAGTGTAGAATTGAGCCTTAACCATCTGACAAGGACGAATGATTTATCGTCCTTCTATTTAGCCTTTATTGACTTGATGAAGCCTTTATTGAGTTGAAACTACGCAATAACTTAATATTGATGTATAAAAAGATATAATCTTTTCTTAAAATAAGAAAATGTTTATACTCAAAATGGACTTTTTACTTAAGAACGTCCCTATAAGTGAGTGTGATGAATCTTTAGACAAATTAATCGCATACATAAATAATGTATCTGCATCAGGATATTATATTATGCAGTATACATCAATTCTAATTCAATATTTTGTTAGTATGTATGCAATATAATAATAATAAAATATTCAGATATGTGCCTAAGCTATCAACTCAAATGAATAAATATTTGCCACGCCCACTTTTGGGGGTGTTTTTAAGTATGAACCAAATTTGGAATATAAAAATGCAATCAACACTGATTGCATAAATAAACAACATAAATAAACGATGTTGTTGAAAAGGGGTTTATGCTACGCTCCTTTTTTAAGGAAGGAGATTCTTAACTGACAAATTCTTAATACAATTAGAGTTGATAGAAACTGAAATTTAAAAACCGAGATTTATGACGAAATTCGTTTTTTGAAAAGAAGAATTATGTGAAAAGAATTTTGACCCCCCCGGCAGCATCTTGACTCCAACCCGAATTGACAACCGCTTGGGTTAAAAACAAATGAGCAAGTGGAAGAGTTGCTCGATCTTTTAAATGCCCGAACCCCCATTTACGCAGCAATAGTACCCAACCCAAAAGTAAGCGGCGCTCAAAACCTTGTACGAATAGAAAGTTCATTGTCATAGGTAATTTTTTCGATTTTAACTGAATATTCAGAAAAATCAAGTTTTTATAACATTGTAAAAATGGGAATGGCCTATCTTATTTTATGTATGCGGTTAAATTTTCGTCGTGTTAGGGGTTTTTAGTCGCAATTTCTATACAGCCAAATTTTAGTGCCTTGTTTGACTTGATCTTTTGAAATAAAATGTGAATTAAAAGTTGTGTCACATTGAAGCCATTAGTGGGCGTGGCCGTATGTGCAACATAAGAGTCAAGTTATGCTCCAGGTTTCAGCTCCCTAGCGTGATTTTGAAGATCTAAAGCTTTTTACCTGTTAACGGCCTGAGGGTTCTACGGTTATTATTTCACTGTGTTACAAATTAAAATGAATATATCCTAGGTCGGCAGCAAACAATAAAACAGATTTTGCCTTGTTTCTAATAAATTTATTAGCTATGAAGTTTAGCATTAGTTTAAATATTTATATATAAAACACTTTTTTTCCCTTTTCTTTTCAGAATATTTATTTTAACAACAGCGCTATTAAATGTTAATAGCGCGAAGGGCCAGTTTCATCCATTTGGTCAGCACATCAACACAGAGTTCGGCTCAGACTGTGCGCTCGTTCTCTCTGGGCCTGGCAGATCGTCGGTTTACGACTATAATGTAAATCTCTTTAGAGGATCTCTGTAAGTATGAATGAACAAACATTATGCAAATGAAATCAATCTGACGTATTCCTTACGGGACACCAGTGCTTATATTTTTAAATGTCGAGTAGATTTTCGGCGTTTTTCCATTATTCGGTTCAGCGGGCCAGCCAAACACTTTGTATCCAAACGTATTTATACAGGCAGTTAGTCAAAGTATACTTAATCAATTATTTTAGAAGTTATAGGCAAATTAGTTGAAGAAGACGGCAACTTTGACATACCCTTTTATGGCCACAGGCCCCTGCCAAATATAGCACCTACCCTTAGAGGAGCGAAGAAATCGTGTGAGAACTAAACCCTAAGAAAAGGGGAGTGTAAATCCTTAAAAATCGCGGAACTTTCAACAAATGCCGAAGGACGTGTATGACGTTTTTTTTTTTAACTGGTTAGTTAGTGTATATCTGTCCTTCCCCTTTCCCATACAATTTGCAAAAAATTCACCAAGAATAATGTTAGTTTTAAGATGAAACCTAAGCCTGTACACTTTCATACAAATTTTGATTTATAAATGGTTGAAACCCAGCTCCATGTTAATCCCATTTAAAAGTCTTGCATGGTGGAAATGTTTTCACACCTTTTTTATCAACCACAACAGCTCCAAAATCTCATACACACAACTTTTCTTATGCATAATGCATCTCAATGACAACAATAGAGCTACTATCCGAAATAGTGTTCAAGCAAATTATATGCTCTCTGTCGGCTGGTATTTCTTCACGCTGAGACAAAGCCCACGGCATTGCCTCCAATGATGTCAGAAGTCAAAAGATCGACCACAGAAGTGCGATGGAATGACCTGAATACCATCAATAAATGCAGCGCAGCCCCCATCAGTTACTCTACCAGCCCGCGCGATTATAGCCAGACTGATCTTGTTACAATGGTGGTCGTGCAATGAATTAATATGCATATCAGCCTTAAACGGCTTTCCTTTTCTGTACTGCTCGTCGCTTCAAGTCGTTAGCATAATATGTAGCATGATGGCAATAGTATCATATTATGTAGCTCTGCATTCAGATTGGATTCAGATTGCGTCACCTCGTACAAATCATAATGATAAACACTTGAACGCTGGCGCTGAGAGTGATTTGCATGTCTGCTCAGGTGAGCCGTTATGTGTGTTACGATTTGAAGCAATGAAAACTGGCATATGGTCAGTGAGAAGCTAACGCCATCGATTGTTTTGATAACTTATTTGAAAAGCACGAACTGATGCACACAACTTGGAAAATGGTATAAACGAATGCAAAGGTCATTGCAAAATGAATCACCTTGAACCATGTTAGCTATAATGCGATTCATTAAACGGTATAACCAGCGTTGCACCGCCGAGACCGTTAGAGTAACACAATGCTAATTTTTTCAGATACATAGTTAGATATACTAGGATTTTTATTTCACAAAGAATTAAACATGAGATTAGAATAAAAAACCAGTTACATGGCAATTATAGCCGTCAGCCAGAGAGAGAGAGAAAAAAAAATTGTAAAAGGTATTTTACAAGGTACAAAGTTATACATTTGATTCCAGTCTTGCCCGTTCAGTATATCGATAATATCTTGCGTGGTAAGAGTGTCCTTTCCCCACCTTGCTATGCTTACCTCCTAGCACTGGAACGACAAGACAGGTGTCGATATGAACAAAGTCTTCTCTTTCCCGTAGGAAAGGGTACATTCTGGTTGCAAAGGGTGCATTCTGGTTTGCTATCAGCTCGATGCGGTGATAATTAAGTCTTAAGAGCTCGCCTCTAGTTTTGAATAAAGTGCAGATCATTTCCATGCTGTATCGGTCGTGGAAATGGTTCTCCTAGGTCGTGTTAAAGCATCCGGTAAGAAATTCCGGTGTCACTATGGTTAGCTCGATCATGGAACGCCTGGAACATAGAAGTCATTTTGACTAAAAGTGTATAAGCAGTATTTTTTCCCGTTAGTGTGACCTCGTGCCACCTGCCAAACCTCGACCACTAAGTATCTTAATAGTCTTTCCACTTCTTCAAACAGGAAGATTTCCCAAAACCTGGGCTGCGTAACATAAGATAGACCAAACAACTGTATCGAAAAGTTTAAATTTAACACTTAGTGCGATGTATTTCTTTCTCACACTACATTTCCAGTTACAGTTGATAGTTGTCTAAGCTTCTTTTAACTTATTTTCAAGACATATCTTAAAGGATAGGTTTGATGTTGAAGCGAAGCAGAGGTTCTTAAACTCCTTGACTTTTTTCAGTTCTTCAGTCCCCCAGAACTAATTTGCATCCCAAGCGTACCGCCCAGTCCCTTCCCAGTTAACAATGATCTTTGATTTGTCTGTATTCTGCACATCATAAGTTCTGCTGTTTATCATAAGCTGCAACAAATTTGGGATGTCAGCCATCAGGATCACAATATCATCTGCGTTGAGGAGAACTTTGTTGAGCATACAGCCTAGGAGGCTGAGAATACATTCTTGTAGAAAAAGAAAGAAAAAGTCAATCATACCCGATGTCAGTCAACATCAGGTATGATTGAGAAAAAGAAAGAAAAAGTCAATCATGCCTGATGTCAGTCAACATCAGGTATGATTGCTTTTTCTTTCCGTCGCACACCTCTGATTTTTTCTTGTCATAAATGCTTTGTTTGAATATTTTTAAGTATTTTTGTAGAAATATCAAAGTTACTTAGTTTTTAGCAAAGTGCCCCAATTGGCGAATAGGGGAATGTTTACCAGATATGATGGGTACTGATATGAAAAATATCCGGGCGGCCCGAAACCGGCAACAAACAAAAAATCCAGGCGCTGTCTCAGAATAAGCGGCTCCCTAGTCGGCGCCTGTTACCCAGGTTAGCGTCGGCTAAATATTAACCACCTTAAGTGCCTCGCATCTCAAGGGTAGTCATTACCTCTTGATCGCGAGTAAATTTAAAAAAAAAATGTATTCCTTTTAATCAAGCCGAACTCCGCTCTAAAATACACAAAGAGTGTATATAAATTTTTCCCACTGTCTACGAACGACTTCACGATGCTTGTAAGCGTTAAGATGTTATCGACCGTGGAGTATTCTTTTCTAAAACCTGCTTCCGACTCGCTAGGCAAGTTGTTTTAAGAATTCCAAACTGTCAACCGCTCTAAGATTACCAAAATGTTTTGGTCACAGAGTTTAACAGCGAATTGCCTCTATAATTGTTTGGGTCCGTGACGTTTAATTTCGTTTCATTTTCGGATGATAACGTTTTTCTGGAAACTCAGTGAAACGAAAAAGATGCCTTTCTCCAGTATAAAGTTGTAAGCGTCAGCAAGTTTTGTAATAAAGCCGTCTGTAGCAAATTTAAAATCCTTCCGAATCCGAGGCTTGTTTCTGCTTCGTAACTGGTGTTTCTTTACGTGGCTGGGAAGTCACCCCGACGCGACGGCACCATCTCCAATCTGGTGGACTAGATCCCGTTGATGACTCAAAGGACGGAGAGCCGGATAACCCGTTCCTTATAGGCTTGAGCTCCGAATACGTCGTACTAGCCCATAAAAGGTGTTCACTAAGTAGTTCGGCCTGACTGGAAATGTGGACGCTGCCGTTGTTTCCATCTGAGGAGTTCCTCCGCTGCCATCAGGATGCAAAGAGAAGTGCCTTAGTGAAACACTGTACACCTTTTTCCCTTACCTTAAGTTTTTGTCAGCGCTATTTCTCATTCCTATTGACCCCAAATATTTCTCATTTAAACTATTGACCCTCGTAAATGTTTTGAATGAAAAATATCGATTTTCTGTTTTTAGAAACAAATTTTATGTTAACATAAAAAAACTATGGTGGAAGCGGTTTAACCTTATAAACAAATTATTATTTATTCTGTTGACCCTCAATAATTTTTCATATTAACAAACAAATAGATCTGAAGAATACTCCATGCTGGAAACAGCTCCCAAATTCACTGCGCCACTTGTCTTTTATTTCAATTAAAGGCGTGTGAAATCAGATATATCTGGGATTGGGTGTGAAACCAAGTGCTTGGCAGATCTTAACAAAAGTTAAAGTGGTGTCTGAAATAGTTACTTCTCTTGTGCTGGCACATTATATGCTCTTAGAGTCACGAGTGATCACACATGGTATAATGCAACTCGCACTTAAAAACTGTTGGAACTTGGAATCCATCCAATTAAGCGATTCCCAAGATCAAGTACCTACCCACTTGGCAATTTAAAAAAGAAAAACGAAATTGAAAATTGGATAACTCAAGGATGAAGTTAAAATGAACTCTGTCGCTTAATGTCCATGGGGACCATTTATTTGGTAAACGTCCATCCACATTCCAATCTTCGTGCAAGGTATTCGGTTGTGATGCAATATTATATACCTTGCTTTCCGCTTGAAAGTAATCGACCGTGAAATCAGAGTAGGTACCAATCACGCGAACTTCACCGCGCATTTCACTTTCAGTCTCAAGGTGTATTGCAATACAAGAGTGTCTTGTTTCTGTTTTTAACGCATAAAGGTCTAGACCGAAAGTGATTCGTTGTCAACACGAACACCATTCGTGGAGAACAGCTTATCATCTTAGAAATTTCCACAAAGTAACTGGAAAGTGCCTCTCGTCTTGGACTAGTTTAGGATAAAGCGTACTTTCGATGCGTAGCCATACCACGAAACAGGATACATCAAGGCACGCACTGCACTCAACTATCGGGTAAAAATTTTGTGTTATTTCTTGAAATTGCTAGCAACTATTCGCCTTGATTGTCAGGCAGCTGGTCAGACTAGATAAACCAGGGCATGTTTTCACTATATGACTTGAATGAGGAAATGTCAACGACTTTAGAGGAAGTATTATATTTTACACAGGGTCTACTGTCTTTATCTAAAATATAGAATCTAGAGCGGTCAAGTTTGGTGAAAAGAAAAAAAAATTGTATGGGAGGAGAGATATATTTTTCTAGTTTATTCGCGAACGACAATTTGTTGAAATATTGACTAAGAATGGAAACTTAAAAATCAACTGAAGCTGGCGATAATGTAATATAGCATGTAACAAAGTGCTAAGTAACTCCATTTGCTTGAGTACATATTTTATTTTTTTCAAAGTCGAAATATCGCCGGAATAAAAAGACCTTGATTGGCGGAATAAAAAGACCGTCAAGTATGAAGACATACGCGGAGCGTTCCGTCGGCTTTTGCTGTACATGAGGCTAACCTATATTGTGCAGCTTGTGTAAAATTCTATTTGTTTACTTTTATTTCTGGGAATATTTTACATTCTGTTGTATACTTTTTCGTAGTGGAGCCTACTGTTCTTATATTGGGTGATTTTTTAAAATTTGTCACTAAAGGGTATGCCACCCTGCCACTCTTTTCCTTTAATTGTTTTATATTTTTTTCTTAAAAAATATTTTTCTTAAAGTCCTTCATGTGGTTGTGCCTGCTTTAAATTTGGTTGATGTAAAAGAAGTGGATGCCCAGAAGTTAGGATGGATATACACACTTGCTGCTAGCAACCGAGCTCGTCAGTATCCTAACAAGCAGACAGCCAGCAGTCAACACTCAGCAAAATTGAGAACCACTGGCACCAACAACATTTGCTGGGGCTGTCATATCCAGAAGCGGAAGAAGATGTGAAACACCTCCTCTGCCAGTGTCCAAGTGTCAGCAGACAATGTTTTCGATTTCTGGCCAATAATTCTTTGAGGAGCTAGATGAGCTCGCAAGTACGCGCGTTAAGAATTTTGTGAATCTCAGCATGGTCTCCGCTGAACCAAGTTTCTCTTCGAAGCTTAGGATACTTCAACTGACTTAAGGCCTAAACATAATAGACTTGAGCGGGATTAATCTTATGTCAAAATACAACGAAAATCCCACTCAAGTTCTGCCAAAAGATTGTGATGCCCATAATAGACTTAAGCAAACGTTTTGAAAATCTTCTGAGATTTCACTGTGAACGTCTCGATTATCATTGCCTTGAAAATTATGTCACTTTTTCTTTAACTTTGGATGTTAATATCTCCGAAACCGATTGTCAGATCTAAAATGTGTTTAAGCTTTGGAGGTCAGCCTTTCTTCACAAATTTTTTGAAGCACGTTTTAAAATAAATATGGGCTTAAATATGACAATGAGTGAACAAATGACAAGAAAAAAAATCTTAAAGCCAACACAAGTTAACGAAAACCTTACGAAACCCAACATAAGGCTATTACAGTCGTGGCATACGAATCGCGTGTAATGGGACATTTCGGAAAGCCGACTTAAGCTCATCAAAGTCTTTTATGGTTGAGCCTTTGGTGTCATAGTTAAGGCTCAAACAAAATTACAACAAAAATATTTGCATCGTGAAATATTAGAAATAAAAAAATTAATTTCGTCCCCTGCGTGCGTAACTGGAGAGAAATCACAAGTCGTTACTCGCTCCCAATTATCGCGCGCACTTGATTCCGCTCGTGCATCACCCTCACCTTCTCTCAAATGTTCAACTTTGCTTAAGAAGTCTAATGTGAAAAAAACAAAAACACAAAATGCTTCCCTTTCCCCCCGGGTTAGTGATCCTAATGCTAAATCAAACTCTATATCGCCTGCTAAAGAACTTCATTCGCAAGTCATTTCAAATGGTGTCATAGTTAAGGCTCAAACAAAATAGACTTCAGCGGGATTAATCTTATATCGAAATACAACGAAAATCTCACTCAAGTTCTGCCAAAAGATTATGTTGCCCATAATAGACATAATAGAATAAGCAAACGACTAGAAAATTCTATGAGATTTCACTGTGAATGTCTCAGGTATCACATTGCCTTGAAGTTTTAAAACCAAATTTGAAAATTATGTCACTTTTTCTTCAACTTTGGATGTTAATATCTCCAAAAACGATTGTCAGATCTAAAATGTGTTTAAACTTTGGAGGTCAGCGCACAATTCTTGGTATATTCCCTTCTTTCACGAGTTTTTTGAAGCACGTTAAAAAATAAATATTGTCTTAAATATGACAATGAGTGAACTAATGACAATAAAAAACAAGTTACACTTAAATGTACGTAAAAATCCAATTTTTTGGTTCAAATTCAATATTTTTGAAAAATCGACCCCTAAAAGGGGGCCAACACAAGCTAACAAAAACCTTAGGAAACCCAGCATAAGGCTATTATAGTCGTGGCATACGAATCGCGTGTAATGGGACATTTCGGAGAGCCGACTTAAGCTCATCAAAGTCTATTATAGTTGGGCCTTTACATTTAAATCTTTTCTAATTACAGTTTGTCTCCATAGGTTGACGCTAAAATCTTTTCTCCTTACAGCTTGTCTCCATAAGGTGACGCTTGGGGCCCTCGTAGGCCAAAGCGAGCTTGAGGCTTTTGGTGCCAGAAACCCAAACTAACCTAACCAAACCGATTTTCTCTCTCTCCCCTTCTGAACAAAAAAAAAAATATATAAAAGTTAGATACAAATCTGGGGTGCCGTGGCGTTAAGGTTAGTGTGTGTGCTTACTACGCCGGAGGTCTGGGTTCGAATCCGGCCATCGTCACCTGGAAAAAAAAGGCTTGTTCTTTTTCACGGTCCCCACCTCCGCGAGGGTCTGACAAGCCCTCCGAGAGTATCATTTGTCTTGAAAAAAAAACTTCTCAAAGTGCCGTTCGGATTCGGCAAAAAATTGTAGGTCCCTTTGTATGTAAAGAAATTAACACACCAGCATACATTGGTGAGAAGTTGGCCCTGGTTCACCTCGAGCTGTTGCGTCACTCTATTTTTTTTTTAAGATACAAATCTACTAATTTTTGACACTACTCCCATTCTCACAACGTCTTTCTCCGAAGCCCAGAGCGCTGGCCGCTCGAGAGTGGTGTACATTTACTGCATTGAAGGCATTTTTAAATAGTTTATCTTGGTCATTCGTTTTCTTAGACCTTTTAATAACCAATCAACATCATTTTCGGTGACCGCTTTACCTTAGAAGGGTCGCGGAGCGATCGCGGCTAAATGGTCCTTCCATCGTTCATAATCCTGCGCCACCAACTCAAGAGACACAGGCGCGATCCCCAGACGGATCTCGGAGATATTCTTTACCTGATCCCACCACCTGTTTTTTAGCCTACCAGGCGGGCGAACGCGCTCCCTTCTCGGCTAACATAACCTGTCAAGGAAGTCTGTCAGGGGGCATGCGAATAACGTGTCCAAACCATAGAAGAATTGATCGTTCCACTCGGAGAAGATTCGCACGAATACTGACGTTTCTCACTCTATCAATGGGATTGCCATCTTCAGTGCCCTGGTGGGGATTGAGCAGCTCCGAAAAGTGCTCCCTCCATTAGCGTTAGACGTCGTTCTGATTTGAAAGAAGTATCTTTGGACTAAACCCCTTGAACGATATTCAACTTCCTGCAAATAGTCTGCCAAAATGTCTTGTTTGCAGATCTATAATCGTGCTCCAACCTCTTTTTTTTACTTATGCTCTATGGTTTTCAGGTAACTGAATCCAAATTTTAACTTTGCTTTTCACAGCGGCCACACCTACGAACCAAAAAACGCAATTAAGGTATGGTTTCATAAGAAATTTATTCTTCTTTATTTTATTTATTGTGGTCAACCCCGGAAAGTGGACATTTCAATTACTTTTTGGCAAAAAACCTAATAAAGGTCGATTTTTTTTGCGATTTGCGATATGAAACTATAACCGTAGAAATTAGCAAAGTTAAAAATCAGAATCAGTAATCCGAGAGCCATTTAGAATCAGCAATTTTTTCCTGGTCAAAAAACCGTTTCACTGGACAAGTTTCGAAAATTCGAAAAACGAGAAAAAATTAAATAGGTACATTCTTTAGTAGTTCGAGAGAAATATGTCGAATGAATGTCAAAATGAATCTTAAGCTATCGGAACCGGCTGAGTGTCCTTATATGTGTATAAAGGTAGCTTTGGGCGCTTTAACGCTGAGAAATCGGACCACGTTTTCTTCGTGGTCGTTTTTTCGTTTCGCAAAATTAGTAGGTACAATGGTTTATATCCTAGGCTGATAAGCCGGATAACCCGCTTTTTATAGGCCTGAACTCCGAACACGTCGTAGTAGCCCATATATTATATAAGGTGCTCACTAAGTAATTCGACCGAACTGAAACGGTAGACGCCTCCGTTCATTCCATCTATGGGAATTCCTCCGCTGCCATCCGGAACTGTATACGCCTCCGTTCATTTCATCTATGGGGACTCCTCCGCTGCTATCCGGATGCGAAAAGAAATGCCTTCGTGGGAACACTCCTCCCTGTCACTCGCCTTATATCCCAAACAGCCTTCCAAAGGGGCTGGAGCCCAATCTCTAGTTGAGGTACCAGGCACCATGGTGTTCACCACGGGGATAGATAAAGGGCTACTTTCGTGTGGATGCGTGCATCCTCTTGTGTGCGTAATCTATCCTTTGATGGCAGTTGGTCGTCGGTAACCGAATAAAACCTGGCGAGTAAAAATTAAATTTGAAGCTAGTGGACAGGTTTTTCTCACAACCGGGTCAAGCTACGAATTCGCGATTGCTGAAACAAAAAACGAACAAATAGCCCGCCGGATACCATGCTGGGTTACTCTTACTACCTTATACACATTATACTCCATTCCAATGAAATAGAGCAGAGGGTATAAAAATCAATTCATTGGTTGAGTACGCACTAGTTCGTCACCTAAACACCATAGCTCCACGCAATGCAGTTGACTTTCACTTCAACTGCACTCTGTTACGTGAGACAATTTATTGATATTCCGATTCCGGCTCTTGGTTGGCATAAAGTCTCTGCGCGTTCAACAGTCATGTGAGTATGAAGACTAAGATGCGGACATCACTCGCAAAGCGTTAAGGCACTGCAAAGCGTCGATGTTTATAGGCAACTAAACGTTCATCGAATCGCAATGGGAATATTAAGCTGAACCAATCTAAATTGGAACAGGAGAATAATTCCATTTGCGTCAATTTGTAAATTTGTGTTTAAGATGTTGGCCGAGTATTTTGGCAAAAGTCGAAACAAGTTGCTACACAATTTCATCGATTTACGTTTATTTACCTCACAGTTGATAAAATAAAATTTCTTTGCAGAAACCCCTACTCTGGCGATGGAACTTGCATAACCTATGACGCAGTAAATGCTGCATATCTAGATGCCAGGAAGAGGATTCGTAAGTGTTAATGTTTTTACTCTAAGTGTAACAACACTCTTCATTGAATTTTAATAACAGATGTTTCGCAACCGAAGGGCGAATGGAAGACCGAAGACATTGCGACAGTGGGAGAGCTGCTGTTGGACATATCTATTCAGCTTGCACGGAGGTGAGTGAAGTTTTTTTCAGAAAGCCGTCTTGATCCGACTTCAAGTAATTGAGATGCGACAGCATGCAACATCAATTTTTTAGTGACATAAAAATTCACAAGTCGGACAGCGCGTCGCGTGGGTGCAAATACAAATTACTGATTGAAGAGTGTCAGAAAACTAAAAAAAAGGACATTATGTATAAAAATCGGCGCGCCTGCTTTTATTATTTGTAACAGGGGCAACAGGCAACAGAAGTTTGTGGAATGCTAAGCGAAACGCGCTTTCAGTTCAGTTTCAGTAGGTAGATATCTTTGCCGACACATATAGCCGTGACACGCTTTTATGTAGCTTATTTCTGATTGTTTGATATTAATTGACAGAGCCGCAACAAACCACTCAGTATCAGCAGTCAAGTAAATTTAATGAATGCGTTGCCGCTGGGCGTCTTATAGACGCGCGACAGTACTCACAAGTCACAATTACTGGATTTGATTTATACGCTAACAGGTCAATTGTTTAATTAGATCTGTCGCGGCATATATCATTAGGGTATGAGATCTTTTAAATTTGAAAGTGATTTAGTTTCGAGCACGATCCAATCGATTGGTCACGTCCAATCGCACCTAAGCTTCTATGCACTTCCCTAGGCAATACTTTATTTATTTTAGGCAAAGTCCTAATGGTTGTTTTTGCAGAAAATTCGGCAGAAATTTTATTTATAGATAGGTAAGCCTTTCTAGTCGAAGGTCAAAGTCGATTTACTTATATCCCCATCTGGATATCGAACAAGTCAAAGTTATGTCTTTAGGAGGACAAAAACAAATTACACCTAAACCAAAGCAGCCTTAAGACAAGAAAACGTGCTACAAGAGATATTCAACGAACTTTCTTACCGAATCCACTTAACGAAAGTAAACTGACATTCATTTGAAGGGATCGAGGATGTCGAATGCCATAAGAAAACGTTCGAATTGCGATGCAGTTTACAATGTTAAAGAATTAAATAAGAAGAATTACTAAACCTTTTTTAGACCGGCTAATTACAGGAGTCCATCACATCAGTGTAAGTCAGAAAGTTTAGGCTGGCATAGACATTGCATAGCTCTCATTCGATAGCCGTGGTTATTCCATGGGAAAGTGATAGTTGAAAGATGTAGGTTCCATACCATCTAAAACGGAAATAACATCAGAGCAAGCATTTTGGGTAGACACAGAATAATCTTTTAAAATATAATAATCAAATAAAATCAAATCATTTTCGGTGACCGCATATCCTTAGAAGGGTCGTGGAGCGGGGGTGGCTGAATGGTCCTTCCATCGTTCCCGATCCTCCACTCTATCAACTCAAGAGGCACGGCGCAATCCCCAGACGGGTCTCGGAGATGTTTTTTACCTGATCTAACCACCTGTTTCTTGGCCTACCAGAGGCCGACGCGCTCGCATCTCGGCTAACATGACCTGTCTAGGAAGCATTTCGGGGGGCATGTGAACAACGTATCCAAGCCATCGAAGAATTGATTGTTCCACTCGGAGAAGTTGCTGCTCACACTTTCCCTAAGAATAACACCAGCAACGCACCTAATAAATTTTTTTCGGCAGCTTCTATCCGCGATCTAATTCTTTCGGTCATTACCCAAATTTCATGACCATAGCTGAGGCTTAGAACGAACACTGAATTAAAAACTGAGATCTTTGCTTTTACTCCAAGATCAGTATTCCTGATTACCGGCCGGTGCAGTTCCTTTACTATTGCTCCAGCTTGGCCAATCCTACAGGATTACTCAGTATCACTCCTTCCAAAAAAGTATAATACATATAATAAGTCTTTTATTATATTATACTTAAATAAATATTATTATAGTATATTATACTAAACATAAAAGAAAATGTTTTTTTTTTGAATACTAGGGTGGACGGAGGCTAAAACTCCAAAATCTTTCAAAGAAACTAATACGCCGACTATAGCAGGTATATAATACCGATATTGGTTATGCCCGATTTCCACGTGCTAAGAAACCACCCATTTATGAGAGACACTATGAAACTGCCAGAACGCACTTCATAATAGTAAATTTTCGCTCTCTCAAAATACTTCTTGACTACAACTAAGTTAACTTAACAAGAAGTTTACGCTTCCGTAGTGTTTATCGCATTCGGTAGGTTGCTATCAAGTGAATGCACCTACTAAAGCCGTTCATTCATGCAAGATCGAAGGATCTTGTTCTTTTTAGTCGTCGCTCGTTGTTTATATCGTTAAGAGTCTCATTAAGAGTACGGATCGTTTCATTGTTGCAATGAACATGAAGACGAGCACTAGCTTTCGAGCAAAGTTTGTTACTTCTTCACTCACAGTACCTGTTCCTAAATCTCTGTGAATATCACTAATTCTAATATACCACGGAGCATTCAGAATTGCTCTAAGTGTCTTGTTTTGGAAAGTCTGCAACATGGATATGTTGCTCGGCTTGGTATAACCCCAAAGTTGTATTCCGTATGTCCAGGACGGCTTTAACAGCTGCCTGTACAAGAGCAGTTTGTTATATATGCCTAGTTTCGAAAATCTTCCGATAGCCCAATACATTTCCCTGAGCCTAATCTCGAGCTCGTCACGTTTCTTTCTTACGTGTGGTCCACCTTAGTTTAGCGTCCAGTTTCATCCCTAGATATTTCGCTGCATTTGCATAAGGTATTTGTGCAGAATTTATGAACAGAGGTAAATTGTTAACCATTCTGTAAGTAAAATTCACATGCGTAGACTTCTTCTCGTTAAGAGCGATTCGCCAAGTCTTCGTCCAGACACAAATTCTGTCCAATGCTCGTTGGAGGTTTCTCGTTGATGACTCGACTGATTCACCTGTTGCCAGGATGGCCGTATCGTCCGCAAACATGGCCACGACTGTATCGCCATCTAGAGGTATATCTCTTGTGTAGAGCAGGAACAGGGTCGGACCGAGGACACTTCCCTGGGGTACTCCAGCTCGAATTTGCTTGAAACTCGAGTATTCAGTACTACACCTAACACGAAAGAGTCTGCCTTCAAGATAGTTTTTCAATATGCTAAACATGTCTCCCGGCAAGTTTTGCCGCAGCTTATCTTTCAAGCCTTCGTGCCATACCTTGTCGAAGGCTTGCGATACTTCGAGGAAAGCACTTGAACATATTTTTTCCCTTCTAAGGCTTTTTCAATTTCGTGCGTTATTCTGTAGACTTGATCTATTGTGGAATGGTTAGGTCTGAAACCGAATTGATGATATGGGATCAAACGTCTTTCTGTAATTATTGGTTGTAATCGCTTCAGCAAAAGTTTCTCGAATACTTTCGATATTATCGGCAGAAGCGATATGGGCCAATAAGATTTTTTATCATTTGCACATTTCCCCGGTTTTGGAACCATAATGACTTCAGCAACTTTCCATTGTCTTGGAACGTATAGAAGTCTAAGAGAAGCGTTTATCATATAAAGTAGCTTGAATAGTGCCTTTTTGGGAGTTATTTCAATATTTCGCCAGTGATCACGTCGTAACCCGGGGCCTTATTATTTTTAAGTTTGCTTATTGTCTGCCAGAGTTCAAATAATGAAACTTTTTTCATTCTAAAGCTATCAGGTTCCGCGTTTATGTTTTGAACGTCAGCCAACGGCGGACCGTCGAAAGGCTTGAATGTTTCTTTTAAATTTTCAGCAAACAAATTCGCTTTCTCTTTGTCTTCTCTTGCCCATTCGCCGTTAGCTTTTCTTATTGGTGCCGAGTGGATTTTAGGTTTCTTGATAGACTTAACTGCTTTCCACAGCGAGTAGTTTGAGCTCCTATCCAACGACAAGCCTTCAAGGTATTCAGTGGTCTCACGATTTCTAAAATCTTGCAACATTTCTTTCAGTTTGTTAGAGAGATGGTTCAAGAGGGTTTTGTCTGGGGGAGCCCTCGTGCCTTGCCATCTTCTACTCGCGCTTCTCTTTTCACGAATCAATTCTTCGATTTCGAGCGGATATGTTGAGCGCACATGCCCGTCGGCGCTAACTGCGTTCTTTTGGGACGAAGTGTTGTTCCAAGCAGCGCTCTGAATTGCTTCAATGAATTTGTCAACTGCGGTTTTTAACTCGAAAGGAGTTCGAAAAGAAAATGTAATAATATAATTCAATTTAAATGGATATTTGTGTTATAACAAATACAGTATAATGCGTCTATATTTTATTGCTTTTAACTGCTAGTACACCATAAATTTTGAGGAAATAATATAATCTATATCATTTCGGGCTCGGTTCCAAACACATAGACTTTCAGGTTGCCAGGTCTGGCTTCTAGGCTCGCTTCTAGGTCTGGCAGAGAGATCACATTGTACAGCACATAACAGCACAACACAGCACTACCTATTTTAGCGAGTAGAGTTTGAGGGACTAGTTTGGGTCAGTATTGGACTTAAAGGGCACTCCTTGCTTTTCGTAATTCGTAATTGCCTTCCGTAACACTGAAAAAAAACTTTAGGTGTTGTTAAATAAAATTAAAAGCTTACTACCACTAATGGGCTTGAATCCGGCCAGATGTGTCTCTCCGAGGGTCTAGAAACTCCCATAGAAGTACCATTTTTTATGATAGAAGGCTCGGTAAGCGCTTACCAAATTTTGCATAAAAATCTTTACTACAGATAGATAGCGTCAGAAGAACGAATGAAAAAACTAGTTATAAAAGAAATAGTGATAAAATAAAATTGTTTCCTATCGCACCAATTAATTTTACGTGTGACTATAATGACCTTAAGTTTTATTATTTTTATTAAAACTCGTTGACACAGTCCCACAAAGCAAAAAAAACACAAGAATGCACAGCGATAAGGCGGTCTAATTGTACCCTAACTAAGAGTTTTAGTTATGAAATAGAGAATTAGGTCTATGGTGATGTGAAGATACCTACCTATGTGATATCTTGTATGATCCCAGACGGATGCCATTAGGAACCTCAGTAACCAATAAGACCAACATCAGAAGCTCAAACTGATTCCCAAGAGTAATCGAGTATTTATGATCCACTTGTTATCACAAGGGCCCTGTTCGAGGCTTAAGTGCTGTTATACACCTGACTATAACTTTTAACCTAACCGAACCTTCTTTCGAAACGGGAAACCATGCGTGAGCCAACTTTTTTTTCGATGATTTAGCAAAAGATCTTCCGTAGAGGAACTTTAAACAGCACTGGATGGGTTTGTGGTCGTCCGCCGTGAGTCTATGATGATGCTGAAAACAATAAAAGCTGGCGCGAACAAAACGGAAGAAATGGTTGCTTCCCCCCGATCTCCTGTGTGCAGTGCACATTGCACATATTTATATTGTATCTCGTTCAAACAGTTTACTAAGTTTGAGTGGCGATCTCGCGTCTTTTTTTTTCAAAGGTACCTATTACGAATAATTACAAGGCAATATATAAATTATCCTGTATTCTGTCCTAGTAGAAGCAATATTTAAAAAAAAAAACAGTGAGTAAGTGTAACAGTGCGTATGTAATAGCTTCGGTCCGTATGTAACGGACCGCGGTATACCCTATTCATTTTCCTATTCTCCTTTCCATTCATATCTTCTTCTATTCGTATATATTTTTTTGTTTTCCATGCCAAAAATGTATTCCTTATAACATTTTTTTAAGGGGCGTGGCATGTCCAACTCCTTTAACCAAAAATCAATATTATATTAGCATAGAAATATCTAAGTTTGCAGCTAAAATGTAATGCAAAAATGTAATTTTTTGGTTCAAATTCAATAATTTTGTGAAATTGACCTCTCTTAAAGATGGGCGTGGCCAAAATTTTGTATGAATGAAATCTATAATAGTGTCCGGTGTACTTTATGGGCTAAATTTTCTTTCTTATGCTTTCCTTAGCACAGCTAAAAAGCAGTCGAAATCCATGTTTTTCTAGAAATTTATAGGTTTTCCTTGAGTTCTGCCCTTTAAATGTAGGCGTGGCCCAAAACCTTGTATGAACCAAATGTAGAACAAAGTATTTTCTACATAATATATTACATAAAAATTTTCCGATATGGAACAAAAATATTGAATAAATTGCATTTGAAGGTTTACTATTTAAATCGATGTCTAATCGATTAAATCGATGTCTCACTAGGGGCGGTCTGCCGATTTCATTTTTACTTTTTATATGTTATGATCATAAGGAGATGCTAAATGTCAAATTTCAGCTTTTCCCGACGTCTTACAGTTTTGAAAGCACTGGAGGTAGTAGCACATTTTGACCGATTGTGAGCATGTCTGTGGGCGGATTTCAAAAATTTTAACACTTGTATTGCTTCGGATGGCAGAGAGCCTTCGTATAAAATTTCAGCTTTCTAGCTCAAAACTAAAGGCCTAAAAATTGGTGACATACGGACGGAGGGAAGGACGGGCGGACATGGCTCATTCAACTCAGAATTCGGTCTCGATCATATGCGCTTAAGGTCTTGGGGGTCTATCGTTATTATTTCTCTCTGTTACATTTTCGCCTGTATCAATCTTAATATAGGTACTCCATTCCTGTGGAATAGGGTATAAAAACATGCCCACTACCCACGAGAAAAGCTAAGCTTGGAATGAACACAAAGATCTGAGTTTTTTTCTAGCCTTCATCATCACTTATCGTTATCTGTCGTAATTGATGACATAAGTTGTGGTGTGATCATGGTCTAAGCACAACAAAGGAACGCAATTAAACAAAGCTGCTGAAACACAATTTTTTCTTTGGTTGTTTGAAATCTGATCTAAACAAAAAAGGAAAAAAGGTATGTAAATAGGTATACACATGTTCGAATGCAAATAGGAGTGCAATTTAAAGCAAAATAGTCCTGAGGCACATTTTGGTTGGCTTATATAATCGCCCAAACTATTATCTATAACTGCCTTTCACTTTTACAGACAGTCAATGGTAGGTACCCACACACGACGTAAATAAGGCACTTAAGGTTTTTTTGGCGATACGGCAGTCGGCGGAGCGACGCGACGCGAACCGACAGCCGAAATAATAAAACAAGAGTACCTAGTAGAGGCAATCAATATAATTTAATTTCCATAATTTCCTCACCATTACATTGACGTTAAAATGTTACGTTTTTAGCGGTCCGTCCAGAAGTGGATAAAGGACTACTCACTCGTCGTATCACTTAGTTGTCCGTATATCCGTCTGTCAAAGTCCCGTTGTAACTTCTAAACGGTATAAGTTGGTAGAAAGGCAAAACTTTGCAAGCTCCTAAACTGCGGAATTAAAAGAGAACGCAAGCGATGACATTGTTTCTATAACCCCTTGCGATTTAATTGCAGTTTGAACATTCATACGAAAATGGTTGAAATGTCTTTTAAGTACGTACTAACATATTTCTAAAAGTTAAATAGAAAAAAATTAAAAAATAAAACTTTGATCAAATAGATTTTTTTTTAATTTTCAATAAAAACTATAGTTTTTTGTAAATACATATTGAAAAGTTTTTGACATTTGAAGAGTTGAATATAAATGCCGTTGAAGTGTATAAGTACTTAAGAGTGTATAAGTACTTAAATTTTGAGCCGCTTTGTGCAAAAAGCTTATATTAAACACACGTATAAAGCAACTTAAGGTTTACCAAGTTGCTTTCATATTTTTCGGAAAAAGTTTCAATACTGCCGTTTTGACACATTTTTGAAAAAAAAATCACAAAACTGCATGAAAAAACTTGTGTGGGGCGGGGTTTTATCTTCAGTGTTATTAAGGGATTAAATGTAAAAAAATAGCGAATTTTAAAGTTTCAAAACCCAAAAACATAAAAGCATTTCCAAAAATAATTTTTTTTAAATCTCCTAGTATCTTAGCGGTAAAGGCAAATTTGTCTTCAAGGTAAGGAACAGTTGAGAACAATGCGACAAATATTTCCTATTAACTTTCACATGTTACTTCCATTCGTAATGCATAAAACAAAAACTTCCTAACACGGGAAGAAGCCAGCCAAGCCTACAGACTTAGTTAGATTTTCTTTTTTCGGAAGCTTGACGATCATCCGATTTTCCCACTCTTAGGGAAAATTTCTGCCTCCCATGCTCGCTCGTTGTCGTTTCTTACCTTAGCGTTAAAATCTCCCATCAATATTACAATACCTTCATCAGGCACCGAGTCGCTAACAGCACCAATGCGGCTGTAAAAAGCAACTAAGTTGTACTGGTTTCATCTTATATTTATCCTCCAGGATTTTCTAATCTCTTCTCCTCGGTGCTTGGCTAATAAGTTCAGTAGCAGTCAAAAACCAAAAACTTAATTCTACGAAAAAAAAATAAGCTTATTGTTATTACCTTAGTTCTTAGCTTAAATTTTTTAACATCTTTCGCACTCACATAAATTCAGGCCTTAACTAATAAAAAATAATCAGGCGCTTAATGGCTTAATCCACATAAAAGAGGAAGATAAATATTTTGTTTTCTTACGGGAGTCTATTTTTATATTAGCCGTAAGTAGGTACAAGTTATTACCGATTTAAGACTAAAAGCTCACGAGATCCTCGTTAAACGCTTTTCTTGCCACAGCGGTTGTACATACTGCACTAGTAAAAAATTAGATAAAATCACGTTTGACAAGTTTACCAACTAAACGAAAAGAATCATCGTAAAAATGTATCACAAAGCAGTCTTGACATTGAATGCAAAAAATAAACGAAATAAAGTTTAGGCAAATAGTATGGAAAACTTGAAGGTATGTTTATTAATATTTTCCATAACCTAAAGGCTGTGTATCGAATCACATGGCTGCTGGGTAACCAACGAAATACCACCTTGCATAATAGTAGCAATGCACTTCACATTAAGTGAAAGTCAGCTGAAACCAGAGATGTTTTGGTACTACTCGAATCTGATGTTTCCAGTTACTTGTTGTGTGAGATTCACCATACACAATCCGGACGTTTTAATTGATGAAGGAATGTGGCTAGCTCTTCGTTTTATTGGATGCTTTTGTGCGCGTCAAAGTTGCATAATGTGTATGTGACTTCTGTCTTAGATTCCACACTGCCAGGTGGTTTATTTTATGGTAAATTTGAAGTAGGTGCCTTCTGTGGTTTCATGCCGTATGAGTATATTTCTTAATATTTTAATAATGATTTACGGCACGGTGGTGAACAATTTTGTTTAAGGAAAATGAATATATTTATTATAGGTCTATAGTAGTTTATAAAAATCAGATGAGAACTATTTTACCGAAATTTTACGTTCAAGTTCATTTTAAGTTCAAGTTCTAAAGAAATTCTATTCCTATATTCGATTATGTATATTGGATTAAAAGTTTGGCACCGTCAATTTAAGGCTCCAATCTGAGACTGTTTGGCTGGAAGCTAGATTAAACTTCTTACATAATTTCTGTTTGTTGCTAAGACTTTGACTTAATATTAGCAAATTTTCGTTTTCGATAATATAAATTTATGTGAAACTAGACGTATGTATAAAGACTTCAAAATTCTGAGGTTGCTTGGTATAAAGGATCCTCAGAAAAACTCATTTATTCAACCGACATGTAAATGCCACAAACAGTTAGCCATGAAACAGTTAACGAACGAAACCAATGTTAATTATACCCTTCCTCACTAGAAGCCTATCGTTCGGACTAGAACAATGCCACACGCAGATTAGAATTACAGAAAAAAACTAGTGGGCGGGTTGCAATCCGCTTAGGCGAATCGTTGTATTCCCCATACCAATTGACCCCTGTAAAGCTCCGAATCACATTTATTAGTTTAAAAATAAAGGCCCGTGGCATCGACCCCTTTCCATAATATTGTAGCCGTTGTTCAAATATATTATCCACAACTCTGCTTTGTGCATTTTTATGTCAAAATATAATACAAGATTTTCTTGATTGCAAGCAAAGGCATTGCATATAAATATCTTTGTTAAACTGAATATGAAATCCGAGCACGCCTACAGGGGGCGTTTTTCGATTTTTTTTTCAATTTCAATCTAAATGCACTTAAGTAAGAATACAGCATATAATTTTGATTTTTCTTGCTAACAAGTAAAGTGGGCGTGTCAATGGGCTTGTTTTGAACATGTTGACACTTGTACTGCTTCGGGACCTTGAAAGCCCAGATATAAAGTTTCAAATTCCTAGCTTAAAATTTAAGGCGAATTGCGTCATAAATATTGGTTGTTAATATTTTTTACTAACTTTATTTGTATTGAAATATTGGTCGATAAAACTAAATCAATAGTTATATCAAAAGGACCTAAAAGATGCAAATTGGCAGTTAACCTTAAACCAATAGATCAAGTTCTAGCATTCAACTATCTAGGCTCTAATATAACAAGTAGCAGAGATTTGAAAAAAGGTAAAGACGCGAGCCAACAAGCTGCTTCAATCGCTGGCTGTTTAAGCAATTTTGCATGGTGATCCCTAATTCGATGCCAATACTCTGGGATATGATTCTTGAATATAATTGAAGAAAAAAATCTTTTCACAGTATGGGCCTATCTCTAATTTTTGGTATAATTTATTGGAAATTGAAGAAAACACCTACTTTGAGGTACCTTGACCCATACTAACACTCAATACTAACACATTAAATTTTAAAAGAAATATAACTTCTTTTAACGGCGTTAAAATAAAATTGATGACTTTTTTAACGCAGTTAAAATTGCGCTGTTAACGTTTATTGAGGCCAACTGCTGCCTCAATAAGATTGACAACATGCTCGGTAGTTCTTTCATTCTCCCCCATACAAAAAAATCCATAATGGTTAGGCCAGTGAACTGGTCCATTTATTCCTATTCAATGACCACAGTACTTTTCTAGCCAATTCTGAACTATGCGACTGTAGTGGGCTGAGGCTCCATCCTGTTGAAAATATGACGAAGCTCGTTAAGGTAGCGGAACATCCTCCAACAGATCTGTTAAATCATTGCCCAAAAACTCCAGATAGTTTGTACAATTCAGTCGGGATGGCAGTTTGAAGGGTTAAATTGAACCAATTAAGTTGTTTCCAATAACACCTGCGCACAAATTGACGCTAAATTTGTGTTGAAATGATGACTCTCTACTTTTGTGTGGGTTTTCCTCAGCCCATGTGTTTAGATTGTGAACATTTGTGATCCCATCCCTAGTGAATTGAGATTCGTGCGTCTAAAGGATTCTGCTAAAAAAAAAACCGTTGCCATTCAAGCTCCGCTCTAACTCCCTTGGGGTTGTAAAATTGGTCGTCACGGATCGGACCACAATGCTCGTAAACGGAAAAAAATGGTTTTGTTCATTTTATCGCCTTTTTAAAAAGAAACCTGTGTTTGGTAGAACAAAATCTGGAGTAGTACTAATTAACCAAAAAAGCTCCACAAAACTGCCCTAAGCCCCCTCCCCCTTTTTTAATCCTGGATCCACCACTGTTTGCACCCACTTCTGTAGACCTAGAGATTTTAAAGTGAATTTTCAAGTGAAAGAACGAAGTTTTCTGCCTAAAATATATATGCAACCACTTTGCATAAAGCATGTTAAAGCTAGGTATCTTTTTATCCTGCCCACTTTTTGGAGGCGTTGCAATTACTTTTTCAAGGAAGGGTAAGGAATTTTTTATGTATTTTATGGGTAGGTAGAGTCGTAGTGTAGACGGACTGAAGCTTCCATATGGGCACTTTCCCATTTATTTTTATAAACATCCCATAGCATTGGAGGTAGATTAAGTTTGATACATAGTTTTTCATATAGAGAATTAATCACCGTAGATCCCAGAGATCTATAGGGCACACGATCGAGACCGAGACATGTCCTCCGTCTATCCGTCCGTCTGTCTTTTGGTAGTTTTTGGGCCTTAAATTTTGAGCTAGGACCATGAAAGTTCATATCTGGGCTTGTGCAGTGAAGCAGTGCAATTTTCAAAGTTCGCCCACAGACACGCCCACTTTACTCATAAGCATAAAAAATTAAAATTGTTGTAGGGTGCTCATTGGCTTGCAGGATTTTGCTTCAGTGTGTTGAGATTGGCATTTAGAGAAAAATAGAAAAACGCCCCCACGTAGGCGTAATAGCATCTAATTTTCTGTTTAGCAAACGACATTTATATACAATTCGTTTGCTTGCAATCGAGAAAATCTTGCATTATATGCTTACATATTTCTGTATACTATCAACTTATTGGAAACATTTTCAGCACGCCAACTTTTGGAGGCTTGGTAAAATAAAAACCTAATTTTTGGCATAAAAATGCACTTAACACATGCAAACCACAGTTTTGGATAATATATTTGAACAAAGACTGCAGTGTTATTGAAAAAGAATGTAGTTTGATATTTGATGCCAAGCCCATTTCTCACAAAAAGAGATTTTCGACTGATAAATTATACGCACTATTGTAATACTATATTAGCAAACAGTATAAAACATATTTTCACTATTTATCGTAAATTTTTTTTCGATTTGGAGTGAGTTTTCCGAGAAGCGGGTTCTTAAAGGTCTAACATGTTAAAAGTGGGTATAGTCAACGGTGTGGGCGGTCCAGTTTTTGCCTTTATACATGCTTCTGGCCAATATTGGCCAGCTTGATTTTGAATACCTTAAATCTTCACATGCTCAAGGCAATGGGTGAAGAGGGTGTTAAATCGCTAACACGTGTCATTAAGGTGGCCTGGGATAGCGGGAAGGTACCTAGCGATTGGCAAACGGTAGTTATAGTGCTCATTTTCAAAAAAGGGAACAGGAGAGATTGCGCCAACTATAGGGGCATATCTCTCTTGAGTCTTCCTGGAAAAGTATTCGCGAAGGTGTTGGAAACGCGTTCCAGAGCTGTAATCAAGCCTTTGTTACGGGAAGAACAGTGCGGCTTTCGGCCTGGCAGAGGCACAACCGACCAGCTTTTTACTCTGAAGGTTATTCTTGAGAAGGCCTGGGAATATGCCAAACCGGTCTTTGCGTGTTTTGTAGATCTGGAAAAGGCGTATGACCGAGTCCCTCGGGATACACTGTGGAGAGTTTTGCAGGACTATGCGCTGAGTGTGCCTCTTCTGAGAGCCGTCCAGTCGTTGTATGGAAACTGCAGAAGCTGTGTACGGATAAATTGCGTCAAATCCCGTCCTTTTGATGTGCGCGTTGGACTTCGCCAGGGCTGTGTTCTGTCGCCGCTCCTTTTCATAGCATATATGGACTGGATGGTGAAGCGAAGTCTTGGAGAGCAATGTTTCGAATTGGCTGGCATCAGGATGAGCCATCCGCAAAGAGGAACTTCAACGAACACTGGATAGGTTTGCAGCCGTCTGTGGTGATGCTGGGATGAAAGTAAACGTGAACAAATCGGAAGTGATGGTGGTTCCCCAAACTCCTGTGTAGTGTGCTCTGCACATAAATGGAGTTACATTAAAACAGGTGGAGAAGTTTAAGTATCTCGGGGTCTTTTTCATGAAAGATTGGAGGAGTGATACTGAGTTGTCCTGTAGAATTGGCCAAGCTGGAGCAATAGTAAAGGAACTGCGCCGGCCGTTCATCAGGAAAGCTGAGCTTGGAGTGAAAGCAAAGAACTCAGTTTTTAATTCAGTGTTCGTTCCGACCCTCATCTATGGTCACGAAATTTGGGTAATGACCGGAAGAATTAGATCGCGGGTACAAGCTGCCGAAATGAGACTCCTGAGGTGCGTTGCTGGTTACTCTAAGGGATAGAGTGAGAAACGTCAGTATTCGTGGGAATCTTAATGTTGAGCAGCTACTTCTCCGAGTGGAGCGATCGATTTTTCGATGGTTTGGACGCGTTGTTCGTATGCCCCCTGACAGACTTCCTAGACAGGTCATGCTAGCCGAAATGCGAGCGCGTCGCCCCCCTGGTAGGCCAAGAAACAGGTGGTGGGATCAGGTAAAGAACCTCTCTGAGTCCCGCCTGGGGATTGCGCCGGAGTCTCTTGAGTTGGTGGCGGAAGATCGAGAAAGATGGAAGGACCATGTAGGACCATGAAGGACCATGATGGAAGGACCATGTAGGACCATGAAGGACCATGACCACCCTCGCTCCGCGACCCTTTAAAAGGATAAGCGGCATCCGAAAATGATGATGATGATGATGATTAAATCTTCACACATACGGACGAACGGAAATGGCTTAATCAATTCATTTGTATGTTGGTTTCGATAATGTCTCTTAAAGATCTTAAGTGTTGCGACCCTGGGCAATTGGTCGCAAAAATGCTACCAAAAAGGTAGTCTTATGAATTTGTAAATCGAGGCATAAATTATTTTACCGATACCTAGGTACATTATATTATTATATTATAACAAAACAAGTGAGTACGTGCAAGAGTTCGTCTGTGACAAACTTCTATATAGCCAACCCTTTTATACCGTGTAACACCAAATCTTAAAATTGTTTGTCCCGAATTAATATATCATTTATATATCATTATAGGGCACGCCCCCTAAAGTGGGTCTGGGCTAAAAATTTAAATCAATTAATTGTTATTTCGTTAGATTCATACCAAAATGCGTCGCCCCCTAAAAATGGGTGGAGCTCAAAACATTGTATGGAACAAACTAAGCATAAAGTAATATTTTTTATATGTGTCATATAATTTTTTTCATTTTGGAGTCAACTTTCCGAGAAATCGGTTTTTTAAAGATCTAACATGTTAAAAGTGGACATGGTCGATATTGTGGGCGGTCCAATTTTTTGCCTTGTTAAAGGGGTTGGGCCAATATTGCTCAGTACCAAAATTAAAGTTCCTATGACTTGTCTAACTTGACCAAAAGGCATTTTGAAAGAAAATGGGAAATAGAGGTTATCTCACATTGAGGCCAGTAGTGGGCGTGGCCGTTGACAAATCAAGCCAAATTTCACACTTTGTCTGTGCAACGAAAGATCCAAACCGTGTACCTAAAAGGTCTTAAGGGTCTACGGTGATTATGTCACTGTGTTACAAACTATGCATTAAAATTAATATACCCTCGGTCCGGTATAAAAAAACCCTTCGGGTGTTGAGCCTTCGAGTGCTCGACAAGTCAGTGACTACAATGCTAGTTTGTTCTCGGTTTGCACAAATGGCCTTCCTCCAATATCTTTCTTTTCTTGTGGTCAGAGATAGACAAAATAAGATAGATTTGTCAAACATGTGTCTCTTTTTCGTCTTAATGTTATAGAAAAGTCTTAATGTTTATTCATATTTGTTAAAAGAAAGAGTTCCGTGGAAGATAAAGCACTGCTTATTGCCAAAAAAGATTGAAGAATATTACAAAGGCTTTGCTTTCTCGCAAGTTATGGTGTATAACTGGTCCGGAACAAATTCCACGGAAGCGTGTTTGACGCCTACGAATCAAAGTTCGTAAGAAATGCTATAGGGATGAACAATCAAGACCCCGGACTTGAAGTTAGTCAAGCACGATTCAAGTGCAGTTTTTCAGCGATTCAAAACGATTGGTGGATCCTGAATGAACACATTCAAATTTAATATAAACGAATAATAAACAGGAAACTTACACAGGCAAAAGTCCTCCAAAATGTACTTAATAATTTCGACAGCTGGAAAAGTAATGGAAACGACTTTCTGAGATTTTAGCGGCAGCATTTTCTTTGACTATTGGAAAAAACATTCACCGGAGAATACTATGCCATCTTATTAGAAATATTTAATGCGCAATAGTTAATTTAAAAAGTACCCTATTTGAAGCAGAAAAAGTTTTGTCTTACCACGTAATGGACCGACTTATTCACCTTTAGTGACAGAAGGCACATAATCTAGCTGGATTGCCACTTTAGACTGCAACCTTATTGACCCTATCCTCTAGATTTACATAGGTCTGTTTGATAATTTTTTGTTCATTTGCTATGAAGAAATTGCTTAGTGGAAAAAATTTCATTAACTTATTGAAGAAAGTTATCGAAGAAAAAAGTTCATATTGTGCAGAGCCTCAAAATTCATTATATTCGGAAGCTTTTAAAAAATGGAATAAACTAAAACTAACTGTCACTTGCAGCTCAGAAGATCCATCGCCTGACCTCTCACTAGCCCTAAAGGGCTTGAACTCTCACAGCCTACGTATTAAGTAAACTATAAATTTCAAAATCTCTTAAAGTGATTATAAACCAGAATGCAGGATTTTCGATAAATAAATAAAACTAATACCTAGTTGCAATTTATAGCGTAAAGAAAAAACATTATCGGTGGTCTCATTTTCTTCCTGGTTTTCAAATTTTGTATTGGTAACACTCATTGTTTCGCTAGCGTGAAATGACTACGACTGGATTGTAGCCTACTCCAAGCGTATGACAAAAGTTTTTTCGGAAGAACTTTTCTCATCCGAATTTGTTACAAAAAGCTATTTGAATGAACTGTAATTAATTGAAAAAAAAAATACAAGTGTTTTTTATATTTTTCAAGGGCGGCAAATACCTACTACTTTTACTAAGGGCGGCGAAATAGCTGGTCGGGCCCTGCGTCCTTGAGCGTGTTCAAATTTTGTTTGAACTAAACATATATTTTCTTTGAGGTGACAAGCTTAGCACTAGATTCACCAGTCACGTCTTTGCATTAAAAAAAAGCGTCCATATCAAGCGTTGAAGAAAAGCATAAAATGCTAGCCACTATTTTTAGCCTTTGTGATTTTATCTTTTTTAAGCCATCGCAAACAGCTGCTGCAATTTGTTTTGACATGCATTCGGCACCAACTCTATAAATACAGCTTGCGGAGTTCATATTTACCTACCCACAGACGCACTGAGTGATTACGTCCTGATTATGAAGTGTAACGGCAACGATCGTTTCGCATTTTTAAGCTTCGCATTTGAGCTGCTATAACTTCAGCTGTAGCAGTCGTAAACGCCAGACTTGCGTTATTGCTCCTGATGGGGATATCGATTTTCCATGAGTAAAAAAAAATTGTTTGGCACTTATTTATTGCAACTGGCTGTCGGTAAGTAAGTAGTTGGCAGTTAAAAGGTGGTATAGCATAGACAGGTATGTCATGTGCTCACTGAGTTATTTCGTCCTCAGTACCTCTTTCGAAACTATCATCATTCAACTGCCAGCGACTGACCCACTTTCGAATGCGAGAATTCAATTATACTATGAAATGCATTTCAAAGCAATATCTGAAGGAATTTCTGAACATTTATTGCCAAAATATGACAGTCATATGGGCTGGTTGGTTTAATTGAAAGGGTGAAAGATTTAAGGAACCTTGACATATTTATTGCTACACCGTGGTTTTCGCACGTTTCTTGTTCAACGCCGAGTACACCCAAAGAATATACTGTGTAATATTGCCTTAGGTAAAAAATTTTGTACGAAATTTTTGCGAAAATCATCTTAGAGCTAGGGACAATTGGGTACGGCCTAAGAGAATGGAAATAATCTAATCCGCTGCTAATCTAGCTGCCTAACTTTTTAAATCCGCTGGCGATGAGCTAGTTAGAAGCACGCACCAGGCCATTTGCAAGATATGGTTGGGGGAAAGCATGTCCGATAAATGGAACCTCAGCATTGTTTGCCCGATCTCCAGAAAGAAGACCCTCTGAATTGTGCAACCTACAGATGAATTAGTCTTCTTAACATCGCATACAAGATCTTTTCTGCTGTACTGTGTACTGTAATGGGTACCGTTTAATGGGCACATTTCAGTGCTGCTTTAAGCCAGGAAAGTCCACCATCCCTGCCAAACTCGTCAGTCTGTGATAGCAATGGAAACTGTCTGGGATAACAATGGAAACTTAAAGTCGATAAAGATCTCAGCAGCCCCTTTGATTTCAAAAAAGGATTTAAACAAGGCGACGCGATGTTATGTGACTTCTGTAACATTATACGTACTTATGAGAATTGTGCAAAACTTTCGCGCCAACGCCAGAGTCACAATCTTTCAAAAGTGCGTTTAACTACTCGTATAAGCCTGTGTTCCGCCATAAATTCAGCCAATGAGACCAGCACAGAAATTAAACGAAGAATAAATCTTGCAAATCGCTGTTTCTTTGCGCTAAAAAGGCAATTGAGTAGCGAAGTCCTCTCTAGAGCAACTAAAGTGTCCATTTGTAGGACCCTTATCATCCAAGTCCTGCTTTACGGTGCACAAACTTGGACCCTGTCAAAGGCGGATGAAAACACTTTAGGCTGCTTCGAGAGGAAAATTCTTCGGACGATTTACAGTCCCGTTTGCATAGAAGGAGAGTATGGATGAGTAGATATAACCTCGAACTGTACGGGCTGAAAACGACAACGACCCAGCCAGAAGAGTCAAAATACATTGGCTACGATGGCTGGTTCATCTAGAGCGGATGGAAACCAACGCCGGCCCGAAAATTCTTCCACCCCGCAAGGACGACGCAGTAGAGGAACAATGAAACTCTGGTGAGCCGCGTAAGTGGAAGGGGACCTCAGCCAACTTCGCGTGCTAAACTGAAGACGGCTAGCTGTGAACTGGTTGTTGGCTAGGGTCCAGGTACGACCAGGACTATAGCGCCACCTTAAGTAAGCATTTAATTAATGATTTATGCAGAAATATGTAAATATGAAATATGCTTTTTCTTAATTTTCACCTAAGTTGTTGGGAAGTGTGTTAAAGAGCTAAAGTACTTAGGAGTACCGTCAGGCCCTGAAACATAAAACCATTTTTTCAAAGACAAACATTTGTATATTTTTTAAGAAATTTAAATTATGTTGATTATTATAGATATTGGGGGGTTCCATGGCGTAGCGGTTAGTGTGTGTGCTTACTACGCCAGAGGTCTGGGTTTGAATCCTGCCATCGTCACCTGAAAAAAAAGACTTGTTCTTTTTCACGGTCCCCACCTCCGCGAGGGTCTGACAAGCCCTCCGAGAGTTTCATTTGTCTTGAAAAACTTCTAAAGTGCCGTTCGGATTCGGCAAAAAATTGTAGGTCCCCTTGTATGTAAAGAAATTAACACACCAGCATATATTGTTGAGAAGTTGGCCCTGGTTCACCTCGAGCTGTTGCGCCACTCTATTTACTTTTTTTTTTTTTTTATTATAGATATATACTTTGGTTTGTTAATAAAAAAAAGTAGGTATAGGTGTCTATTTATTTTTAATATCTTCACAACATACTCTGAGACCAAATCCTGAATCGAATAAGCCATGTCCGTCCATCCGTCTGTTTTTAGGCCTCAAATTTCGTATAGCAGTACAAGGGTTAAAATTCAAAGTTAAAATCCGCCCACAATCGGTCTAAATGTGCAACTACCTCCAAAACCTTTAGAACTGCGTCTTTATTACTGCCAAAATTTTATATTTGGTTTTAAAGTTAGTGAAACCTAAGCGGTGGTAAAAAAAATGCATGCAGGGGGGTTTCGGGGCTACAGCATGCCCCCCCCCCCCCCCCCCCCTCATACTTATTTCACTGTTTCATTATTTAAAAGCGTTAAAAAAATTAAATTAAATTTTCCAGAAAAATCTAATTTCGACTGGCCTTAATCCTAATTTAGAAAGAATAAGAAATGAAAATTAGCACGTACAGTAAACGAGACTACATTCTAGATTTCTTTCGTTCTTAAAAAGTTTTTAACCACGTCCTTTTAGCGGTCGAATTTACAAAAACTTAGAATTTGAACAAAAAAAATTGGAAATTTTTATGTAAATTTCCGCGTTACTTGGAGATATCTAAAATTTATGCAAATATTGATAGTTCGTACTAGGGATGGTACTTTTTTAAAGTTTGTAGTAACCACAAATCGTCAAAAAAACAACAACAATAGCAGTAATTTACAACGCGGTATAGGATGGGGTATTCAACGGTCCTCGCTCGTTAACGCTTGATAGTACGCAGAAGTAACAGTCGCTTAACAGACTGTTACTTCTGCGTACACACTGTAGCACCTACTCACTGGTTATTTCGCGATAGGGCACACACATTATGATTTTTAATGTTCCTTAATTTGGCACAAAATGGTGTTATAGTACCTTTACGTATCTGTATTGTGTGTTACGTGACTGCCACAATTAGACATAACTGCATCGAAAGATGTGTTGAAGTCAAGTCACAAAAGTACAAAGCGTTTAAATTACAACGATCGTGTGCTAATCGATCACTTGCGGTGTAATGCACCTAACATCACGATTTTTCCACGCTTCAGTAAGCCTTCAACGAACAGCAATTTATCTTAAGATTCCAACGTTATTGTTGCTCATTTAACTAATATATACCACACAATTGTTGAGGGAGACGGCGCGCGTCGCTTGCAGCGCCGAATGATTGATGCCATCGTTTCACAATAGGAAAAATCAGCAAACTATCTATCCTTTCGGATCAAAATGATTTTTGTACCAACCAGCACTACTCATGTGTTAAATAATCAAGGAAGTTTCATGAAATCGTTTCTTTCCATCGGCGATGTGATGTTGATTGTTTGATAGCCGTGCAACTTAACCTGTACGGCATTTGGCTAGAGTAGATATGAGAGCCAAGCAAATACCATAACCTAGACTTGACATCAGAAGACAACCTAGGCAGAAGCAATATGATTTAAAATCTGTCACGCTACTATGATTACTGATTACTATGTATGTAATTAACCAAGCTCTAACTAAATAGTCAAGGCGGCCTAGAAGCTCGATTGGCCTTTAATATAACTTATAATACGGGATCAGCTGTTCCTTGTGTGTGAAACCTTTTGAAAAATGGTTTCTTCTTCTCTAAACAGTTGCGCGTGCCATATACGATACTGGGAAAGGATTGCAATCAGATAGCTATCTACCTTGAAGTAGGTAACTTAAAAATTAAGTACGATTTTAGTACATAGTTTTTAAGTATTACTGCAATCGTTTGTATGAATGGGACACATAAATTTCACTACGAAAAATTTATGCAGAGAAAAGATAAATTCTAAAGTATGAAAAAGCGCATGATGGGATGAATAAAAAAATTACATATGTGCACATGGCACAAATGTATTGTTGGCGCATTATAAATCTCATGTGGAAAGTGCGGGAAGTTAGTTGTTGTGCTTTTTATAAATAAAAAAAAAAACATCAAAAAATGTCCAATGCTTTATAAAAGTAATTTAAGTATTACTTACCACATAGGTAAGGTTAGGTTAGGTAGGGTTGCTAGCAGCCAAAGCCAAAAGCTCGCATGGGCCTACGAGGGCCCTAAGCGTAACCCTTTGGGGACAACCTGTAAGGGACATAATGTTGGTATATATAGATATATGATACTTAGTTAGTTGAAGTATCCTGAGCTTCGAAGAGAAATTTGGCCCAACCGGAGTCCCTGCTGAACTTCTTCTTCTTCTTACAAGCTCTAAGCTTCTAATTCTTGCAAGCTCGTCCAGCTTCTCAAATAATAAATGTCCTAGAAGTTTAAAACGTTGTCTGCTGCCATTTGGACATTGGCGGAGGAGGTGTTTCACGTCTTCTTCCGCATCGGGGTCGTGACAGCCCCTGCAAATGTAGTTGGTGTTAATGATTCTAAATTTTGCTAAGTGTTTTCCCAACAGGTTGTGGCCTATTATCACTCTTATGGCTATGGTCAGTGATGGCCGGCCTCTTTAGTGCTTTAAGCTTTTTTGACTTCCTGCTGTCTATGCATGGCCATAATGCCTTTGTAAGGCCGCAACTCTGCAGATTATTTTGAATAGTTGTAGATATTTTGTCTGTTTCATAAGAGAGCGGAGGGTGGGCCCTTTTGTCCGCTGTAGTGATACATAGGTGAGAGCCATGTTTCGCTAGTTCGTCAGCCTTTTCATTTCCGATGAAGTCACTATGGCCCGGTACCCAAGCAATGCGGACATTATTTTGCCTGCTTAGAGCCCTGAGCTCTCAACGACTTATTACTTACCACATAAGAAAAGGTACACAAATTTTGTTTGGTTGACAAACCTGATACCTGAGGCTCTGTAGTTTCCATCCGAGTTGATAGGTCTTCCCTGCCCCGACATCTAGAAAATCTTTTTCTGTAGCTAGAACTAAGTCCTTTAAGTTTTATTTATTTGGAATCACGCAAGTTGCAATGCAACATTTATTTTTATATACTACAACAATCCATGCATGGAATTCGTCATTTTTAACAAGTATACCTATCCTTCTCTTTTTTCTTCCGCAGCTATGGATTGTCGTATGAAGAAATCGAAAAAGGCCTGCCAACAATCGATACATCCAAAACACTCATTCGAGAAGTCTGTCCACCTTTCTTTTCGGGCGTCGAATGCCGCCCCGGCAAATATCGGCGATTTGACGGATTATGTAATAACATCGAACACCCAACCTGGGGTGCGGCTATGTCACCATTCCAGCGTTTAATCGGTCCGCTGTACTCGGATGGTATAAATGCCCCGAGGATTTCCGTTACTGGTCGAGATCTTCCGTTTTCGCGCGTCGTTTCGCGTACAATGCATCCCGATGATGGTTATCACGATCATGCTGGTACGGTGATGGTCATTGCCTGGGGACAATTTATGGATCACGATTTTACGCTTACTGCAACACCACTCGGTAAGTGCAAACTTGTTAAAATAGTTTTGAGCAAGACTTAATCATCTGATTTGCGGTTCAGACCCAATTAACCGTAACGATCCAGAAGAATGCTGTAAGCGGCCGCTGCACTTAAAGCACCCGTATTGTAATGAAATTCGTATTCCCGACGACGACTATTTCTATCGGCTTTTCAATGTCAAGTGCATTGATTTTGTTCGCGGATTTCCTTCCCCAAGGCCTGGATGCCGATTAGGTAAGTTTGCACATTTAAGATGAAGTAATATGTATTTTCCAAAACAGGTATCTCTTGTAAAATAACACAGAATTGTATAGTTTATGTTATTATTATTTTTTTTTGTTTAGTTAGTTAGTTATTCGACTTTTATTTCATGAAATGTAGGTTTTTTTACAATTTAACATATACTTTTCAAGTTTGGTCATTGTTGACCGTCTACAAGATTGGCAATTTGGGATCCTACATAAAATATGCGATAACTTATATAATTCAATTAAAGTTTCGAATATTTACAAAAGTATATAGAACATTTTGCAATTAAGAGAACTAGCTACAGCTTCTGTTTTAAAAATTTTCCTCCATAACACATTTCCTATAAACGAGAGCTCTCCTAGTGTAGTGGTACAACGCGTTTCACCCGAAATTTCCATTTAAAATGCTTAGCATTGTCGCTTCATCCAGTACAGCCGCACCAAAGTACATCAAACGAAATTCCTTAAGTATGGAACAAGTCGCTAAGAAGTGGAAGACATCCTCCCTCGTCCTGTGGTTATGTTATTATTATAAGACCTTGATTGTATACAGGCTGAATTGTAATAGGTTATTTTCCCGTTAAGGAGTCATAGGTGAGGTCAGAATAAGTAGACTTTGTCATGTGACATTTTCTTAAAAAAATAACGGGTTTTCAGTTCCTCGAGATTTAATTATTGTTCCGAAATACCGCGTTTTTGGACATTTAAAAACTAAAAAAAAAAACGCTGATCGAATTTTGTTAATTTTTAATTTTTCTTTGTTAGAACACATCTTCATTATTCGTAATAAAGAAATAACATTATCGAAAATTATAGGCGTTTTTGGCCAGAGAAGTGCTATTGGAACTAAGCTCATTGCACATCGTCCTTGAGGAAACGGCTAGGAAAACGATCTTGTGGATGTTTAAAGAGGGGATCGGAAAAGAGAGGTGCATAGGGTCAAGGTAATTTGACGCACTTCTTGGGAAACCCCCCTTTCTGGCTATCCCTATGGATGGCGGTTTGAAGAAGTTTAGCTTCGAGAAGAACTTTCTCGTGAAACTCAGCATTAAAAAGAGCTGGAGTAATGAATCCACCACACACAGACTGAGCAACGGTGCCATCAAACGGTATACTGGTGCAGGAGTATGAACAAAATACTCTGAATCCATGAGGAAATATCTTCCAGGCGGCAATATACGATATACATATGTAGTTATAGATGTGTCCAATTCAGTATTGACAAAAATTACAGGAAAATGCCCACATATACCCCGTTTATCCCGACACTTTAAATCGGTTTGAACGATATCGAATTGACGAAAACCAATAGCATTATACACTTTTTGAAACCGATTTAAGTATTCGAATCGCTTTACACAAAACCGATTTTCAAATCGGTGTTATCAAATTCAAAGCGACTACAAAATGCTCACAGACGGTTGAATTGGTTTGAATCGATTGACTTTTGAATTTTTGTCACAAATTGTTCGAGTGTGACATAAAATTAAAACCAATTTTCAAACCGCTTAGTTTGAAACTACTCGATTAGTTTGCGCATAAACATGGCAGTGGAATTGGTGTGAGTCGAAACGGTTACAATTCAATTGGATTCATTTTGTCGGATAAACAAGGTAATAGTCATATCGAAACTTGTATAAGATTGCCTACACAAGCTTTATGATTTGGGAAGCGTCAATAAAGTGACTTTCTATTGGGTACCTGGCCATGTTGGAATAGAGGGAAGCGAAGCTGCGGTAACCTTGGCAAAACAAGAAGAATCAGAAGTCTTTAGAGGACCTGAAGCTTTTTGCGGAGTAGGAAAATAAATCCTTAGGAAAGAATTAAGGAAAACGGAGAAAGTAAACCGAGTTAAGACCTGAAAAAGTCTCTAAGGCCTGAGGCAAGCTAAGAAGTTTCTAGGAAACTACAACCAGAAGAGCTTCAAGGCATGCATCAGTCTTAATAACTTACGTATCCGAACATGATCCCTAACGGGGAATTGTAAACTCAGTTGAAACGGTGTAACGGGAAACCCTTCTACAGATTTTGCGATGGTTAGTTAAAATCCGGAATTGGTTTCTCTAGGATCCGAAGCATACAAAAGTAAAAAAAAATTCAAATCCGCCCATTGACACGCCCACTCCACTCATTGGAAAATCAATATCGTCGAAAAACGCTGAACTTTGGTGTGCAGTGTCCTTGCTTAAGTGCATTGAGATTGGTTTTTCAATCAAATTTAAAAAAGCCCCCATGTGAACGGGGTCGCATTTCATTTAACAATATGCTTGCTTGCAATCAAAAAAATCTTGCAGTAGTTAACATTATTTCTGTATACCATCAGCTTATCCGAAAGTTTTTCAAAGTGGGCGTACTTTTGGGAGCGTACAAAAGTAAGTTTTGAATAGAAACCTACTTTATGGCATAATAATGCACTTTTGACACATGCAAACCAAATTATTGGATAATATATTAGAAAAAAGACTACAATGTTATTTTCTAAGCCATTCCTTTTAAAAATTAATTTTCGACATTTGGCGTTTCGGAGCTCGTTATTATTTATTGCTACATCTGCTTATAATTATGATTCAAAGCTTTATTTGTAATCTTGCATAGATTTATATCTTTAACTTTCAATGCGATATTTATTTTGAAATACTTGCAGGTTCCCGCCAACAATTCAACACACTTACAGGTGTGATTGATGCCAACACAGTTTATGGTGTGCAAGAAAAGTTCGCTCGTAAGCTTCGCACTGGCTATGGGGGTCTAATGCGAATGAATCCGGTATTTCAAGAATATGGTCTTAAGGATTTGTTGCCCTTAAAACTTGACATTCCCGATGAAGGTTGCACCAGACCCAACAAGAGCATGTACTGCTTTGAAGGTGGTGAAATTCGTGTCAACGAACAACTTGTACTCACCTGTATGCATACACTCATGGCACGAGAGCACAATCGCTTAGCCACAGGTTTGTCTGCAGTCAACAAGCATTGGGATGATGAAACCATATTCCAGGAGGCACGTCGCATCAACATCGCAATCGTACAACACGTTACCTTCAACGAATTCTTGCCGATCCTCCTGGGCAAAGAAATTATGGAGAAATTCGGTTTGGTTCTTCAAAAAGATGGCTATTGGGATGGTTATGACCCAAATGTTAACCCTGGAATTATTGATGCTTTCTCTGGCGCTGCTTTTCGATTCGGCCATTCACTGCTACCCACTGCAGTTGAACGATGGTCCAAAGCACACAAATTCATTGCCTCAAAGCGACTGTCGGATCTTATTCGTCGTCCATACGATCTGTATCGTGCGGGTGTATTGGATGAATACTTCATGGGTTTGATGAATCAAGTTGCCCAAGCTATGGATGATTCAATCACCCAAGAAGTCACGAACCACTTATTTAAGAAGGAAGGTGCTAGGTTCGGCATGGATTTGGTTTCATTTAATATGCAACGTGGTCGTGAGTTTGGTTTGCCCGGGTACATGGAGTTCAGAAAGTTCTGCGGCCTGCCGACCTCTAACACGTGGGACGAGATGTTCGGTTCTATGCCAAACGAGACAATCGTCCGCTACCAGAGTATATTTGAGTGAGTTTTTTTTTCGATGCAGTAAATGACTAAGTACATGAATTTTTTACTTATTCTTATAGGCATCCAGCTGATATTGATTTATGGTCTGGTGGCGTGTCCGAAAAGTCACTACCTGGTTCAATGTTAGGTCCCACTTTCGCCTGTGTAATTGCGACCCAAATGAGCTACGTTCGTCGAGGTGATCGTTTCTGGTATGAGCTGCCAAATCAGCCTTCATCATTTACGCCCGAACAATTACAAGAAATAAGGAAAGCGAAACTTTCCCGTTTAATTTGCGATAACACAGATTTAATAGATACGATACAAATTTATCCAATGGTGCTACCTGACCATGAAATGTAAGTGAATTTCGCACATGCATCGGAAATTATTAATTTGTCAAATTTTGCAGCAATCCGAGGGTACCCTGTAAGAGTGGAGTAATTCCATCTATCAACATCTCGAAGTGGGCTGATTTTGGGGGCACGGACTACAATCCACCCGCATACGTAAGTGAAAAGAGTTTTGCTTAAGCACTGTCACAGAACTTAAAATTTAAAATTATATGTAATTATAATTTTTGTGAGCTTCTCTGTTAAACGTATGCATGTATGCTGATATTTTTCAGCTGGTAATGCTCAATTTTCTAAGTTCTTATTGAAAAATTGCATTACTCCGTTTAATCGAAAAGATTTATCTGTGTACATAATAAAAATTTATTTATTATGAATAGAGATCTTTGAATTTTTAAAACAAGACAGTTTGAAGCGTTATCGAGAAGCAGGAGTGGAATCGGCTAAGGTGATCAAAAATTCGTCTGCGTAAACTGCGATCATCACAATTTTCTTGTGACAGCTTAAGATCAATCACCGTCAAAATCAGTTGGTCCACAGTTTTCAAACTTTCTGGTTAGTTGGCTCTTTTGCCTTCACTTAGACTGACTTTCTGTGCATGCATGAATAAACAAGTGAATAAGTTCAAGAGTTCGTCCGTGACAAACTTCTATATACCCGACCCTACCCACCCGACCCTAACACGAAACCTTAAAATTTTTTGTCTCGAATTCATATATTTTTTTTCTTTAGGCCACGCCCCCCAAAAGTGGACCTGGGCTAAAAATTCAAATTAATTAATTGTAATTTCGTTAGAACCGAAAATTATTTCGAAAAAATACTTTTTTTTTCTAAAAACTCCCCCTGAAAGTGGACGGAGCTCAAAACTTTATATGGAGCAAACTTAGCAAGTAGTATCTACAATATTAGCCATATAATCTTTTTTTTGATTTGGAGTACATTTTTTTCGAGAAACCGGGTTTTTAAGGATCTAACATGTTAAAAGTGGACATGGTCGATATTGTGAACGGCCCAATTTTTGCCTTCTTTAAGCTTAATTTTCTTAATTTTTGCCTTTTAGCCTATTATTGCTCCATACCAAAATTTGAGTTCCCGCGCTTTGTCTAACACGACGAAAAGGAATATTGGAAGAAAATTTGAGGTTGTCTTACATTGAAGCCAGTAGTGGGCGTGCCCGCTGACGTATTTTACCAATTTTCACACTTTGTCTGTACAAAATAAGAACCAAGACACATAGTTCAGTCGACGCGTCGTGAAAAAGGGGCTTACCTTGCGCGCAGAAGCATGGTCAGTTTTTTTATGGATCGATAGGCACTTACGAAAAAAGCTTAAAACCAAATTTGCACCACCTGAATTTTTTTTTACCAAAGATATAAGTAACAATGTTTTTTTCTCATCTGGGGACACGGACTACAATCCACCCGCACACGTAAGTGAAAAGAGTTTTGCTTAAGCACTGTCACAGAGCTTAAAATTAAAAATTATATGTAATTATAATCTATGTGAGCTTCTCTGTTAAACGTATGCATGCTGATATGTTTCATCTGGTAATGCTCAATTTTCTAATCTTATTGAAAAATTACATTACTCCATATAATCGAAAAGATTTATCTGCATACATATTAGCTGTGTTCGCGTACTTCTTGTAGAAAAAGAGCAAATTGAAAATTAATTGCAGAGTGGCGGAAATTTCTCTCTTAAAGTGTATTAAAGAGATAAAATTACCCTAAACTACGGGAACGGTTTTATAGTAAAAAGTAGCGTTTTGAAAGAAACGTCAAGAGCAGAAACAATTATATATTGTAATATTTTCGGCCTGGGGTTCGTCGAATAAAACTCAATTTCACTTTTATAATCACACAATGAAAGACTTTATTTATCAAACAAACTTATTTAAACTCAGATCACACTGTTATTCAACTTTAATATTTAGAATTCAACACTTTATTTCAACTCAATCACTTTTTACTTTATTACCGATTTTTACAAGTCCACGTTTAAAATAAAACTGTCCCGTACGAGCCTGTCACCCGTGTATTTATACAAAATTAAGCACCTTCTAGTACGTTCCATACCCCCTTTGGTAATTTTCCATTGGTACCACATAACATGTGTTTTCAAAAAATGATAAATCATGAGCGTTCAAAATAACAATTCTTAAGGTAATGTGTTAGTACTGATGGATTCGGAGCTACATTCTTGCCGTTCACATAACTGCTGCCACATATCCTTCATATACCACAAAAATATTCGTGCCATTTGTATCTGCGCATTGAATTCACTGAAATGATTTGTAGCGGCTTAAGTGCACTGAAATTAATTTTGGAAACATTCTGCACTCAGTTTTACACGTTTTTTAATCACGTTACCGACAAAATCTCAAAAAAAAAGCGCCAATACAAAAAATAAACTCCAATTCAAAAAATGTAAACAAACATTTGTGTCAACAACTGTCGAGATTAGACATTTGAAACTTGGAAATTTCTTACTACAAGAAAATTTTTGTAGTAAAAAATTTCACGTTTGCTCAAGGTGGGGAAATGATTTACTCTCTCGTTTCCGTTCTCTTTTACGACAATTCTGTGTACGGGAACGCTTTTGTAGTAACTGGTAGTAAAATATTTTAATATATTCTAAGATATCCGTTTAAGCGAACAGACCCAATAAAAATTTCTTTATTGTGAACAGAGATTTTTGAATTTTTTAAACAAGACAGTTTGAAGCGTTATCGAGAAGCAGTACTGGAATCAAATTAGTACCACCTGAAATTTTTTTTACCAAAGATATAAGTAAAAATGTTTTTTTCTACATTTTCCGGTTTTTTGTGAATGTCTCGGTTCCAGTATGCCGCACTACAAAAATTAAAAAGTATATTGTTCCACATAAGGTTAAAAACAAATGGTTAAAAAGTTAGAGAAAGTTTTATTTATTTTTTTTGTGGTACACTTTTTCGTAATATTTCGAAAAAAACCTTAAGTTAGACATAAGTTTTTTATACTTCGTTAGGGCTTTTTATGCTTTACAGTTAAAAAAAAAATATCTCTATCTCTTAACTACCTACGAAAGCCGAGCAATAAAGGATTAAAAATAGGCAAGTTGCTATTCATTTTCGCTTTCGTTTTCGCAAAAAAGAGGTGGTTGCTCTTCGGAATAATTTTTTTCTGATGACAAAATATTCTTATTAGGGTTCGGGGGATCATTATTTTCTTCGTTGTCGGAGTCATCCTTAATTTCGGCTACATTGGAGTTGGAGCAGCTTTACTCGCAGCAAGTTTTGCATATAGTCGAACATTTTATTCCAGCTTTTCGACAGCTGCACGCTGTGCCGCATTTTTTTGCATGTGCAAGATATGATACCGACCAGGGTCGGTGGAATTGTAGCTCCTGACGACATCAAGGGTTCAAGTCCTATTGGACTTCGTTTCCAGCCCCACTCCTATGGTTCTAAAATATTACCCATCCAAGTTTGCACCTGATGAAATGTTCGGAAAGAATGCTGGTCAGCTGCTGCCTTCGTAGGTGGCAGGGAAGCGAGATCCGATTTTATTTTGATACTTGCACGTGAAAACAGCTTAAATCGAAAATCGTCCAACGATGTTTCTTTCCTTCCTCCTCCATACAAAGCTATGAATATTTTACTCCCGGCTGACGCAATATTCTGTCGTCCAGATTTGAATGATCTGAAACATTCTAAACTTTCCAGAAGACTTGGAGTTTTCTTCAAGACCGATAAAAGCTTCGTTTTTCGCATTGTGTCCCTAACCGGAGCACTCTTTATTGCGTACAAAGAACTATTTTTGTGTGTATATTTTCCGGTACAAATAATACAAGAGTTTTCAAAATCAAAACTCACCTCATTCTTCTGGGTATTCTGTGTTGCACCTTGGCCCTGACGCAGTTCACCTTTCTTCTTTCCATAGCTTTTACGACAGTTCTGATGAATTTTAATCGTAGTTACATTTTCCAAGTACTTTTTATTATCTTCATGCTCCCGTTCAATACTTCGGACAAGCAGTGTACGAATACCACGTTCTTTAACATCAACCGTTTCACCGGAGCTTAGATTTTTTTTTGCAAATAAAACACGAGCTCATAATTAAGTGGCTTTGGCCATGGACACGATGACAAAAAAAAGTGTGGAAAAATTGAGAAAATTTATTGGGATTGCGACTCTTTTAAGACGCACAGCAAAAAGTGTAATTTTTTTTTATTTAACAATTAAAATGATGGTTTTTATTTTAATTAATAGGAATCGCGCGGAAAATTATAGTTCGGGTCCTGAGTTTTTTTCGGCGATGAAAATTGCGGGTCTAATTAAAATTGACAGGAACAGCACGGGAAATTATTGTTCTTTTATTAATGTGCAGAGTAAGATCGCGACAAAAAACGTGCAGTTATTTGCAATTCTTTTCTGATTTCTACTCTCGTACTTGATCGGTGCGGAAATGAGTTAGTATGAGGGCGAAACTTGCCTATATTTATTGTCCTTCATGAAGTGAAGACCCCCTTTCAATATTGGGAAATACAGGCGGCTAAATATTGTGTAAAATTTCACTTTCAGATTTTCTTAAAATAATTTCGAAAAGTGTGCGATAAACAGGAATTATCGAATTTATTTAAGAAAAAACAAATATGCCATTAAATTTTTTACTTTGCGGTATACTGGAGTCGAGATATTTGAAAAAAAGCAAATAATTTTTGCTTTAAAGGTGCACAGACTTGCCTTTCTTTAATCCTTGATTGCTAGGCTTTCGTAGGCAGTTAGAAGCTCATTTTTTTAAACTGTAAAGCATAAAAACCCTAACGAAGTATATAAGAAAAACTTAGGTTTAATTTATGGTTTTTTCGAAATAATTACGAAAAAGTGTACTACGAAAAAAAATTAATAAAACTTTCTGTAACTTTTTAACCCTTTGTTTGAACAAAGAAATTTTTTGTAGTGTAATCAACGACTTTATGTGGAACAACAAACTTTTTAATTTTTGCAGTACGGCATACTGGAACCGAGATATTCACATAAAACCGGAAAATGCAGAAAAAAACATTTTTACTTATATATTTGGTAAAAAAAAAAATTTCAGGTGGTGCAAATTTCTTTTAAGCTTTTCTCGTAAGTGCCTATCGATCCATAAAAAACCAACAGACTATGCCTCTACGCGCAACGTCAAATGACGATTCGACTGAAGTAACACTCCAAGTTCTAACGTCCTAGCTCAATTTTAAAGACCTAAGAACTTCACGCGGAATTGCCGTGGCGTAGTTGTAGTGTGTGTGCTTTCTACGCCAGATGTCTGGGTTCGAATCCTACCATCGTCACCTGAAAAAAAAAGACTCGTTATTTTTAATGGTTCCCACCTCCGCGAGGGTTTGACAAGCCCTCCGAGAGTATCACTTGTCTTGCAAAACTTCTTAAAGTGCCGTTCGGATTCAGCAAAAAATTGTAGGTCCCTAGTATGTAAAGAAATTTTAACACACACAGCATACATTGTTCAGAAAATGGCCCTGGTTCACCTCGGCTGTTGCGGCACTCTATTTATTTATTTTTTTTATTTTAAAAATTTCACACGTACGGACAGACGGACGGGCTTAGCTTAATCGATTCACCTGTCGGTCTCGATCATATCTCTAAAAGGTCTTAGGGGTCAACGGTGATTATTTCACTTTGTTACAAACTATGCATTAAAATTAATATATCCGGGGACGGTATAAAAAAAAGTGTTCTTATATCAACAAGCCTAAGTAAAGCAACGATTCGGAACAATATTTTTTGAGATCACCTTACGCAGACGGATTATTTTGTTTGATCACATTGACTGTCACAAAATGTGAACATCACAGATCACCTTAGCCGATTCCACCCCAGGTAATGTCATGAATTGTATTAAAACTCTATACTAACTCTATATACTCTATCTAAGTTTTTCAAAGCCGTTTTTCAAAAATTTTTCAAAGCAGTTTTTCAAAAATTAAATAAAAATCTAGCTTGTTTAAAAAAAAAAAAAACATTTAAAAAAAACATCCCATGCTATTGGAAAAAAGTCCAAAAGTCCAAAGGTAGGGAAATGAAAAAAAATTTAAAAATATTTGTTTTGTTAATTTGAAATTTAAGGCAACTATAAAAAAAAACCAAAAGAAGGTATGTCTCTCCCTCTAGCTCCTAAACGGTATAAAGTATTCCTTTGAAATAAACAACGGGTATAGTCCATCTTCTGAGATTTTATGTTAAGATAAAGCAAACTTCGAAGAGTTGACTCAAAAACGTAAAAACATTTTCAAAAACGATTTTTTAGAGGTTGCTAGTGTGTTAACGGTAAGGACGATCGATTTTATTTAAATTTGGCTGAAGTATGAAGCGTTTACAACGCAAGTTTACTGCATTTAAAAGGTTTCAATATTGCCATTTCTAACCTCAAGTTTCAAAACTTATTTAAGCAAACAAAATAGAGAACGAAATTTTTTACCGTTTTCTCAGAAATCCATGTCCGCAGAATTTAAGAAACTGACTTGACTGACCTAAATGATGCTGCTAGCAAGTATGTATATCTATCGTAACTTCTGGGCCACCTTTTTAACGGCTCCGGGAAATATTTCCCCAAATTTAAAATAATAGCGCCCCAATAATGCTTAAATGGGGGGGTGGGGTGCCGTGGCGTAGTGGTTAGTGTGTGTGCTTACTACGCCGGAGGCCTGGGTTCGAATCCTGCCATCGTCACCTGAAAAAAAAAGACTTGTTCTTTTTCACGGTCCCCACCTCCGCGAGGGTTTGACAAGCCCTCCGAGAGTATCATTTGTCTTGAAAAACTTCTCAAAGTGCCGTTCGGATTCGGCAAAAATTGTAGGTCCCCTTGTATGTAAAGAAATTAACACACCAGCATACATTGTTGAGAAGTTGGCCTTGGTTCACCTCGAGCTGTTGCGCCACTCTATTTATTTATTTTTTAATAATGCTTAAATTACTCAAAAAGAGTATCTAAATTACTTTTTAAATTACTTACAAAAAGGTTTAAAATAGCCCCCCAAAAATAAGTAACCAAATACATATGAAAGCAAAGGTAAAAAAAACAAACAGGCAGAGGGGTTGTCCATACATATCTCACTGTGTCGCTTGATTCCTGAAAAAAAAAATTGAGGACTTCTTTCATAGCAGAATTTGGGGTCCTTTTATTCCGTCCGACCGTCCGTCTGTCTGTGTGTCATATGTTTTTAGGGCTTAAATTTTGAGCTAGATATCTGCACTCTTGTACATGAGCTTCTTGTCATCCGAAGCAGTACAAGTGTTGATAATTTTAAAATCCGCCCACAGACACGCCCACAATCGGTTTATATGTGTGACTACCTCCAGTGCACTCAAAACATTTGGACGTCGTAAAAGGCTAAAATTTGACACTTGTCATCTCCTAATGATTTTAAAAAATAAAAATTAAATTTATTGACCTCCTCTAGTGGGCGTGGCATCGATATTGAGGGTAAATCTTCAAATGCATTTTATTCAATATTTTTGCTTCAAATCGAAAAAATTTTGCTTAATACAACATATACAGTTCTACATTTGTTTCATACAAGACCTTGGGCCACGCTCACATTTGGAGGCACAATTGAAGAAAAGCCTCCAATTTAATACAAAAAAGTAATTTCGACTGGCTTCAAGCCTATTTTTGGACATAATAAAAAATAACCAGTGGGTAAGTGCAAAAGTCCGTATGTAATATCTTCGGTCCGTCTGTAACGAACCGCGGTATACCCTATTCCTATTTCTATTCTTCTTTCCATTCCTATTATCCTTTCCATTCCTATTCTCCTTTCCATTCGTTTATTTTTTTTTTTTGTTTTCCATCCCCGTCCCGTTACCATTTGCATCATTTCAAATAGAAAAAAAAAATATTTCTTAAAAGTTTTTGTTTTTTTTTTTTTTTTTAAGGGGCGTGGCATGTCCATCCCATTTAACCGAAAATCAGTATTAGCTTTTATTATTAAATTAACTGTAATTTTTTGGCTCAAATTCAATAATTTTGTGACCTCTAAAGATGGGCGTGGCTGAAAACTTTGTACGAACGAAATCTGAAATAGTATCTGGTGTACTTTATGTGCTATTTTATTTCAGCACATAAAGTACACCAGTATTTTATTTCTTATTCTATCCTTAGTAAAGCTAAAAGCAATCGAAATCAATGTTTTTCTGGAAATTTATAGGTTTTTATAAAATTCTGCCTCTGAATGTGGGCGTGGCCCAAAACTTTGTACTAACAAAATGTAGAGTATTTTCTACATAACAAATTGAGGAAAAATTTTTCGATCTGAAACAAAAATATTGAAAAAGTGGCATTTGAACAATTACTCTTTAATTCGATGCCAAAAATGTAAGTTTTGGTTAAAATTCAACAATTGCGTAATATCTACCTCCAAATATGGGCATGGCCAAAAAATTTGTAGGAACGAAGTCCAGTATAGAACACGTTGAAGCTAATGTGCTAAATTTTATTTCTTATTCTTACTTAAGTTAGGCTAAAAAGTAGTCTAAATTAAATTCTGGAAAATTAGAGGTTTTTCTTAAATTCTGCCCCAAAATGTGGGCGTGGCCCAAAACTTTGTATGAAAAAGACGTAAAAAAGAGTGCTTTCTACATAATATATAAAGTAAAAAATTTTCGATTTGGAACAAAAATATTGAATAAATTGCATTTGGAAGATAACACTTTCAATCGATGCCACGCCCCCAAGGGGCGGTCTGCGGACTTTATTTTTATTTTTTATGACTTGTTATCATTAGGAGATGCTAAATAATAAATTTCAGCATCTCACGACGTCTTGCAGTCTTGAAAGCACCGGAGGTTGTTGCACATTTAGACCGATTGTTGGTGTGTCTGTGGCCAGATTTAAAAAATTTTAACAGTTGTATTGCTTTGGATGACAGAGAGCTTACGTCCAAAATTTCAGCTTCCATACTCAAAATTTAAGGCCTTAAAAATTGGTGACACACGGACAGACAGACGGACGGACGGACATGGCTCATTCGACTCAGAAGTCGGTCTCGATTATATGCCCTTAAGGTCTTGGGGGTCTATCGTCATTATTTCTCTATGTTACATTTTCGCCTGTATCAAACTTAAAATATTCCATTCGTGTGGAATAGGGTGTACAAACCAGCAGGTATGATGAACGGGGCTTCCGTCAAAATTCTGTTTATACCAAGTTTTCAGCCATGCCCCTTTTTAGGGATCGATTTTACAAAAATATTAAATTTGAACCAAAAAAAATTGCAGTTTTACGTACATTTAAGCGTAACTTGGAAGTATCTCTGTTTATATTGATAGTTTGTAAAATTAAAACAAAAAACCTAACGGTTAATTGAAAAATTGTAATCTTAATTGCTGTTTTATGGATTTTCAATTTTAAAAATTGTAAAAAAGGCCAGGAAAATATATAATAGAGGGCATATTTTCAAAAAGACAAGAGGTAAAAATTTGAAATAAATACCATCTTTTCTAGATGAGCGTAAAAACACTGTTGACTAACCTAAATGATGCTGCTAGCAAGTATGTATATCTATCGTAACTTCTGGGCCACCTTTTTAACGGCTCCGGGAAATATTTCCCCAAATGGAAAATAATAGCGCCCCAATAATGCTTAAATTACTCAAAAAGAGTATCTAAATTACTTTTTAAATTACTTACAAAAAGGTTTAAAATAGCCCCCCAAAAATAAGTAACCAAATACATATGAAAGCAAAGGTAAAAAAAACAAACAGGCAGAGGGGTTGTCCATACATATCTCACTGTGTCGCTTGATTCCTGAAAAAAAAAAATTGAGGACTTCTTTCATAGCAGAATTTGGGGTCCTTTTATTCCGTCCGACCGTCCGTCTGTCTGTGTGTCATATGTTTTTAGGGCTTAAATTTTGAGCTAGATATCTGCACTCTTGTACATGAGCTTCTTGTCATCCGAAGCAGTACAAGTGTTGAAAATTTTAAAATCCGCCCACAGCCCACAATCGGTTTATATGTGTGACTACCTCCAGTGCACTCAAAACATTTGGACGTCGTAAAAGGCTAAAATTTGACACTTGTCATCTCCTAATGATTTTAAAAAATAAAAATTAAATTTATTGACCTCCTCTAGTGGGCGTGGCATCGATATTGAGTTTAAATCTTCAAATGCATTTTATTCAATATTTTTGCTTCAAATCGAAAAAATTTTGCTTAATGCAACATATACAGTTCTACATTTGTTTCATACAAGACCTTGGGCCACGCCCACATTTGGAGGCACAATTGAAGAAAAGCCTCCAATTTAATACAAAAAAGTAATTTCGACTGGCTTCAAGCATACTTTTGGACATAATAAAAAATAACCAGTGGGTAAGTGCAAAAGTCCGTATGTAATATCTTCGGTCCGTCTGTAACGGACCGCGGTATACCCTATTCCTATTTCTATTCTCCTTTCCATTCCTATTATCCTTTCCATTCCTATTCTCCTTTCCATTCGTTTATTTTTTTTTTGTTTTCCATCCCCGTCCCGTTACCATTTGCATCATTTCAAATAGAAAAAAAAAATATTTCTTAAAAGTTTTTGTTTTCTTTTTTTTTTTTAAAGGGGCGTGGCATGTCCATCCCATTTAACCGAAAAATCAGTATTAGCTTTTATTATTAAATTAACTGTAATTTTTTGGCTCAAATTCAATAATTTTGTGACCTCTAAAGATGGGCGTGGCTGAAAACTTTGTACGAACGAAATCTGAAATAGTATCTAGTGTACTTTATGTGCTATTTTATTTCAGCACATAAAGTACACCAGTGTTTTATTTCTTATTCTATCCTTAGTAAAGCTAAAAGCAATCGAAATCAATGTTTTTCTGGAAATTTATAGGTTTTTATAAAATTCTGCCTCTGAATGTGGGCGTGGCCCAAAACTTTGTACTAACAAAATGTAGAGTATTTTCTACATAACAAATTGAGGAAAAATTTTTCGATCTGAAACAAAAATATTGAATAAGTGGCATTTGAACAATTACTCTTTAATTCGATGCCAAAAATGTAAGTTTTGGTTAAAATTCAACAATTGCGTAATATCTACCTCCAAATATGGGCATGGCCAAAAAATTTGTAGGAACGAAGTCCAGTATAGAACACGTTGAAGCTAATGTGCTAAATTTTATTTCTTATTCTTACTTAAGTTAGGCTAAAAAGTAGTCTAAATTAAATTCTGGAAAATTAGAGGTTTTTCTTAAATTCTGCCCCAAAATGTGGGCGTGGCCCAAAACTTTGTATGAAAAAGACGTAAAAAAGAGTGCTTTCTACATAATATATAAAGTAAAAAATTTTCGATTTGGAACAAAAATATTGAATAAATTGCATTTGGAAGATAACACTTTCAATCGATGCCACGCCCCCAAGGGGCGGTCTGCGGACTTTATTTTTATTTTTTATGACTTGTTATCATTAGGAGATGCTAAATAATAAATTTCAGCATCTCACGACGTCTTGCAGTCTTGAAAGCACCGGAGGTTGTTGCACATTTAGACCGATTGTTGGTGTGTCTGTGGCCAGATTTAAAAAATTTTAACAGTTGTATTGCTTTGGATGACAGAGAGCTTACGTCCAAAATTTCAGCTTCCATACTCAAAATTTAAGGCCTTAAAAATTGATGACACACGGACAGACAGACGGACGGACGGACATGGCTCATTCGACTCAGAAGTCGGTCTCGATCATATGCCCTTAAGGTCTTGGGGGTCTATCGTCATTATTTCTCTATGTTACATTTTCGCCTGTATCAAACTTAAAATATTCCATTCGTGTGGAATAGGGTATACAAACCAGCAGGTATGATGAACAGGGCTTCCGTCAAAATTCTGTTTATACCAAGTTTTCAGCCATGCCCCTTTTTAGGGATCGATTTTACAAAAATATTGAATTTGAACCAAAAAAAATTGCAGTTTTACGTACATTTAAGCGTAACTTGGAAGTATCTCTGTTAATATTGATAGTTTGTAATAAGTGGCGGTTGGACAACGCTCTTTTCAAAGTTATCACCACTTATAAAATGTCAAAAAATAACAATAACATCAGCATTTTACAATGTGGGAAAGGATGGGGTATTCAACGGTCCGTTTTACGGATTGTAACTTCTGCGTACACATTGCAGCACTAACTCACTGGTTAAAATTGTACTTATTTTAACTTTAACCAGCTTTAATTAACGATGATTGTTAAGGGTCATTAAGAAGTAGTGCGATTTCATCACAGCTCATATTTAAATTAAGCCTTGTAAAAAGCCCGGCCTTAACGAGGTTTACTCGCATTTTGTTGCGGCCGTCTATTAACTACCTGGACTGTGGAAAAAACCCTTTCCACTGCATTTCTAACAAGAATGCTCGGGACTTTTTCTACAAGCTTAGAAGTTTGAAATAGTTTATTAATTTTTAATATCATGATCCACAATTCTGAAGTTGCAAACTCGATCTTATTTAAGGTAACTTATTGATTTTTCATAAAAATTGAGTATGGGACGGAGAAAAGGTTGGGAAGGACAAAGGGCAAAGAAACATCAAACCAGTGAGTAAGTGCTACAGTTTGTACGCCGAAGTTACAGTCCGTAAAACGGACCGTTGAATACCCCATCTTATCCCACATTGTAAAATGCTGATGGCATAGTTATTTTTTGACATTTTATAAGTAATTCAAACTTCGAAAAGGTGCGTGGTCCAACCGCCCCTAATTACAAACTATTAATTATTAGATATTTCCACAGATATTTCCAAGTTACACTTAAATGTATACGTAAAAATGCAATTTTTTCGTTCAAATTCAATATTTTTGAAAAATCGATCCCTAGAAGGGGGGGTAGCTAAAAACTTTATATGAACGAAATCTGGACTGAAGTCTCGTTTACTTAAATTCATTTTTTTTTTTCATGCTTTCCTAAATTAGGCCAGTCGAAATTAATTAGGTTTTTCTTCAATTCTGCCTCCAAATGTGGGCGGGCCCAAAGTCTTGAATGAACAAAATGTGGAACTGAGCGTTTTCTACATAAAATACGATGTAAATTTTTTTCAATTTCAAGCAAAAATATTGAGTAAACTGCATTTAAAAATGTACCCTTAAAATAGATGCCACGCCCACTAGAGGAGGTTTACCAATTAAATTTATCTTTTTTGTGTCTTACATTCACTAGGAGATGCTAAATGTAAAATTTCAGCCTTTTAGAACGTCTTACAGTTTTGAAAACTCTGGAGGTAGTTGCACATTTAGACCGATTGTGGGCGTGTCTTTTGGCGGATTTCAAAAATTTTTACACTTGTACTGCTTCGCATGACGTGGACCTTACGTACGAAGTTTCAGCACCCCAGCTCAAAATGTAAGGCCTAAAAACATGTGGCATACAGACGGACGGACGGACGGACATGGCTCATTCGATTCAGAATTCGGTCTCGATCATAGGTCGGTAGCTCACTGGGAGAGTGTTCGGCTCGCGTTTTGTTGGTTCGGAGTTCAAATCGCGTCGCGGGGCAGAGGCAAATTTTTTTTTCAATAAATTCTGCAATGATTTTATTCCCTTCGGTTCATTGGAGTTTCTAACGTGTTACTACCGAAAAACGGAATGTTTCACCTTAAAGGATTCCTCCAACACCTGGCCACTTCCTCCAGAATTAAAGATTCCTTCAGCTCCTGCCCACTTCTTCCATAATACCTTGGGCTCCTTGGAGTAATCCTTGGGTTCATTGGAGTTCCTGGCCGGGTAGAACCGAAAAATTATATGCTTCCCCTTAAAAAGGGATCCCTTCAGCTCCTGCCCACCTCCCCCAGAATTCCATGGGCTTATTGGAGTATTCCTTGGGTTCATTGCAGTATTCCTTGGGTTCATTAATGTTCCCAACCTGTAATTACCGGAAAATTGACTGCTTCACCTTTATAAAGGATTCCTGCAGCTCCTGCCTACTTCCTACTAGATGGAAAAATGTTCATAGGCACTACGAGTACGGGCCGCGCGTAGTAGTGTGAGATTCTTGAGATTCTTTCTAAAAAAAAACTCCCATTTTCCATCACACTACGACTAAGTTTCCTTAATAAAAAGTTCAAGCTTCTGTAGTAATCGCGTGTGGCAGGCTGCCTTCCAACGAAGGCACCTACAACACCGTCAATTTATGCGGTTTCATCTTATGCTGGAAGATCTAACGGTCTCATTCGTTGTAGTCGGCGCGTAAGATTCGTCTGATCCAAAGTTCGGATAATTACATTGTTGCAATGTCCGCGAAGTCGAGTACTAAGTTTACGAGCAAAGTTCGTTACTTCGTTAGTCACGGTTGCGATTCCTAGATCTCGGTGTAGATCGCTATTTCTTAAGGTACCATGGAGCATTGGCGATTGCTCTGACTGCCTTATTTTGAAAAGTTTCTAAAATAGATATATTGCTTGGTTTAGTATAACCCCAGAGTTGTATACCGTACGTCCAAAATGGTTTTAGCACTTGCTTATACAAAAGCAGTTTGTTATATACGCTTAGTTTCGAAAATCTTCCGATAAGCCAATTCATTTCTCTTAACCTGATTTCGAGCTCGTCGCGTTTCTCTTTAACGTGCGGCTTCCATTTAAGTTTTGCGTCTAGAGTCATTCCTAGATATTTCGCTTCATTTGAGTAGGGGATTTGTACGGAGTTAATAAATAAAGGTTTGTTGTTTATCTTTTTATAAGTAAGGTTAACATGCGTTGACTTAGTCTCGTTAAGGACGACTCGCCAGCTCTTCGTCCAGTCGCATATTTTGTCTAAAGCGCGCTCAAGTTTCCCTGTTGATAATTCAACTGTCGTATCCATAGCGAAAATTACAGTGTCGTCAGCGAACGTAGCTAAAATTGTTCCCTCATCGTGGGGTATGTCTCTTGTATGAAGCAAAAATAATATTGGGCCGAAAACGCTTTCTTGCGGGACACCGGCATTTATCTCTTTGAATTCCGAATACTCATTTTCGTACCTTACGCGAAAGATTCTGTCTCCAAGGTAAGACTCTAGGATTCTATAGAGTTTTTCTGGTAAGCTAAGCCTTAATTTGTACTTCAGGCCTTCGTGCCACACCTTGTCGAAGGCTTGCGATACGTCAAGAAAAGCGCTAGTGCATATTCGTTTATAGAGCTTTTTCAATTTCGTTTGTTATTCGATAGACCTAGTCAACTTATGAATGCTTTTTCCTAAATCCGAATTGGTGATCCGGAATCAATTGCTTTCTTCAATGATTGGTTGCAACCTTTTAAGCAACAGTTTCTCGAATGCTTTAGATATTATCGGCAGTAGCGAAATAGGTCTGTATGACTTTTTGTCGTTCGGACATTTTCCTGGTTTCGGAACCATTATGACCTCGGCCACTTTCCATTGCCTTGGAACGTATAAAATTCTCATGGAGGAGTTAATGATATAGAGTAGCTTGACCAAAGCATTTTTCGGTAGCTCCTTTAAAATTTCGCTAGTAATTAAGTCGAAGCCAGGAGCTTTGTTGTTTTTCAGATTATTTATCGTTTGACGAAGCCAGCCAATGACACGGTTTTTATTCCATAATTATCTTGTACCGCATAAGGATTGAGCTCCTCGACCAACGGTTCCCCGTCGAACGGTTTGAATGTTAATTCTAGGTAATCTGCAAATAGATCCGTTTTTTTTTTTCTTCTGTTGCCCATTCGCCGTTGGCTTTTCTTAATGGCGCAGAGTGTGCTATAGGCTTCTTAACGGACTTGACTGCTTTCCAAAAAGAGTAGTTCGAACCTTTATCGGCAGTCAAACTTTCGAGGTACGCAGTAGTCTCGCGACATTTAAAATCTTGAAGTTCGTGCTTCCGTTTGTTAGAAAGGTGGTTCAAGATGGCCTTATCCGGGAGTGCTCGCGAACGTTGCCATCTCTTGCGCGCTCTCCTCTTTTCGCATATTAGCTCTTCTATTTCTCGCGGATAAATTGTTCCGCCGTTCGATAATTCGGACCTTCGAAAAGAAGTGTTATTCCACGCAGCGCTCTGAATAACTCTCACGAGTTTATCTAATTCGTCTTTTATTTCCAGTGGCGTTTTGAGCGGTACATTTAAAGCATTTAAAACATTTAAAAATTATGTTTTCTTTGTTTAGTTAATCTATACGCTCTTTTCTTTTTGGCTTGGCTTCCGCCGATTTTCAAAAGAACTGCCGAGTGATATGAACAGAGATCAAAGCGTTCTTCTACGTTCGTAAGTTAACGAGGTACCCCTTTGGCGATAAAATAGTCGACGAGATCAGGTATTTTATTTCTGTCGGTTGGCCAATATGTTGGCTTTCCCGTCGATAAGAAAACCACGCCGCGTTTTGTACTTGCTTTAAAGAGGACTTTGCCTTTTGTTGAATTGCACCCTGAGCCCCAAAAAGTATTAGTGTGTATTAGCGGGATAGTCGATGTAACCTTTTATTTTGCGTGCCGAACCCTTTTTAAAGTGGGTTTCCGAAGTCAGGCATATGTCTACATTATTCTTCCTAAGGAATACTTCTAGTTCGTCAATTTTTTGCAAAAGGCCGTTTGCAGGTTTAAACTCGAGCTCGCTCAATTTGTTGAATATTATTTGATTAAGTTTCGTCTGTTGCTCAAGCTTTTCTAAAATCATGCCTAGAATTTGAGAGACTGAATCTGATGCGCCCGATTGTGGCTTTCTTTCACGTGACGCGACTTGAGCGTACGATCTTGGACCAACAAGTACGGATTCTCCCTTTTGACTCCGGTGGGAATAAGGACTTATTACAGTATAACTTGGGTTCACTGAAGTTCCTGGCCTGGTAGAACCAAAAAACCATTTGCTTACCATTTATAAAGGATCTTGCCCACTTTCTCCAGAATTCTTTGGGCTCATTACAGTATTACCTGGGTTCATTGGAGTTCCTGGAGTGGTAAAACCAAAAAATGATATGCTTCCCGTTTATAAAGGATCTCTCCAGCTCCTGCTCAATTCCTCCAGAATTCTTTTGACTCATTACAGTATAATTTGGGTTCATTGGAGTTCCTGCCCTGGTAGTACTGAAAAATTATATGCTTCGCCTTTATAAAGGATCCCTGCAGATCCTGCCCACTTCCTCCAGAATTCTTGTGCTTCACCAGGCTATGAACTCTGGTATGTAGTACCGAAAAATTATATTCTTCTACTTTATAATACCGATAATGGAGCTTCTTTTATAAAGGTGAAGCATATAATTTTAAGTTCAAAGTAAAAAGTAAAAAGGTAAAAATGAAAAGTGAAAAGTTAAAATTAAAAAAGTAAAGTTCCCCTACAATAGAGTGCTATGTGCTAGAGCGCTATTTGCTGGACCAAATTATGTGACTAAGTAGCTCACCGCGAGAGTGGTCGGCTCGCGTGGGGTTTGGTCGGGCCCAGGGTAACTTTTTATTTTTTATTTTAATCGATGTGTGCTGCGTTGTCCCTGTCCTACGACAGGCTTCTTTACTAGTAAACAATAAACTAGAATAATAGAAATAATATAGAAATAGAAAATAATGAATAATAAACAAAAAATGAAAATTAATAAATAACAATTAATAATTAATAAATAACAATTACTTAATCACATATAAGAAAAAATATATATAATAAATAACAAATATAAAATTATACAATACAAAAAAAACTGGCTTCCATTTAAGTTTTGCGTCCAGAGTCATTCCTAGATATTTTGCTTAATTTGAGTACGGGATTTTTACCGAGGTAATGAACAAAGGTTTGTTGTTGTTTATATTTTTATAAGTAAAGTTTACATACGTTGACTAAGTCTCATTACGGTCGACTCCCCAGCTCTTCGTCCAGTCGCATATTTTCTGTTGGTGATTCAACAGTGATCTTAACAGCGGGATGGCACCTTCTTATCTCATTTTAAATCTTATCCTTTGCTAATAATATTTAAAATTGGTTACAGTACATAAGAGCTTATCTACTGGCTACAAAAATAAGTGTATTGTTATATTATATAAGAATTTATTTGTGCAATATTTTCAACAATTTCTTTATTTTATTTTTATTTCCAGAATTTCTTAAACGAAATCTCCGACACATTAATCAATCTCAAGAAGAAATAAAATCAAAGTTGGATTATGTGTCATTTTGCTCTCTAAATTTAAAACACATGTCCGTATATCACGGAATCATAATTTGAAAAAAAAAACCTGCAGTTTGGAATAAAACAACATAGAGGAAAGAAAAAACAGCGAAATATCTTATCGATTCACACTTCAACATAATTTAAGAATTTATTTAAAAAAAATGCTAATTTTGTAATTAGTTTCCTATCTCATACATAATATTTTCTTCCTTCATATTTTGGTATGGTTTGACGCAGCAACATGAAGTTCAGCTCTTCCGTTTCTCACTTCATATTTTATTGTAAATGTTAATTCTATTCACCTTTATCTAAGTCACCTAAAGATTCGCTTATACAAGTTATTGTTAAAGTTCAGTTGTTTGCCCTCATCTATCATATACATACTTGTTGAAAAAACAGCAAATTTAAAATGCAATTTCGTATGCAAGTGGAATGCAAGAAAAATATGAACTCAAGCAAATACAAAAGATTTTGTAACGCAGCCATTGTTTCTTTTATATTTTTGTTTTGATTGATTACATTGAATGCAGAGTATATTTGTTTTTGTTTATCATTGTGTTTGTAAATATTAAATGTCATTCATTTTTGTAAGATTTATATTAAATTTTCTGCAATAAAATATCGTAATACAAATAATGTTTATAGGCTACTGGATTTTATGTTTTATGTAGCTTACAAAAGAGGTGTAACCTGTCTTATTGGGGGAAAATAATAGAAATGTGCAGTAGAGATAAAACTAGTGGGAGGGTTACAATCCGGTTTGCCGAATCGTTGGATACTTACTTACTTACTTACTTACTTAAGGTGGCGCTACAGTCCGGGGTGGACCTGGGCCTCAGCCAACAAGCTTCGCCAGCCAGCTCTGTCTCTAGCTAGCCGTCTCCAGTTTCGCACGCGAAGTTGGCTGAGGTCCCCTTCCACTTGCGTGCGCCACCTGAGTCTCGGTGCTCCTCTACCGCGTCGTCCCTGCGGTGTGGATTCGAAGATTTTCCGGGCCGGGGCGTTGGTGTCCATCCGCTCTAGATGACCCAGCCATCGTAGACGTTGTGTTTTGACTCTTTTGGCTAGGTCGGTATCGCTGTACAGCCCGTACAGTTCGATGTTATATCTCCTCCTCCACTCTCCGTCCATGCAGACGGGACCGTAAATCGTCCGAAGAATTTTCCTCTCGAAGCAGCCTAAAGTGTTTTCATCCGCCTTTGACAGGGTCCATGCTTCTGCACCGTACAGCAGGACTGGGATGATGAGGGTCTTATACATGGACACTTTAGTTGCTCGAGAGAGGACTTTGCTACTCAATTGCCTTCTTAGCCCAAAGAAACAGCGATTGGCAAGAGTTATCCTTCGTTTGATTTCAGCGCTGGTGTCATTGTCTGAATTGTTTTCTCGTTTGCATTGGTCGTCAACAGTAAATCCGTCCGAATCCGAGGCTTGTTTCCGCTTCGTGACTGGTGTTTCTTTACGTGGCCGGGAAGTCACCCCGACGGCACGACCCCCAACCTGGAGGACCAGATCCTTTGCTTAGCTCTAAGGACGGAGAGCCGGATAGCCCGCTCCTTATAGGCCTGAGCTCCGTATACGTCGTAGTAGCCCATATAAGGTGTTCACTAAGTAGTTCGGCCTGACTGGAACTATGGACGCCACCGTTGATTCCATCTGGGGAATTCCTCCGCCGCCGTCCGGATGCAAGGAGAAGTGCCTTAGTGGGAACACTCCTCCCCCCCTCTCTCGTCTGCTACCCCCAACAACCTTCCAAAGGGGTTGGAACCCAATCTCCAGTTGAGGTACTAGGCACCCGGTGTTCACCACGGGGAGGTGAGAGTAGGAGTTGATAGACAGAGGTGGGTTTAGAAAACCTGTGGATGCTTGTATCCTCTTGAGTGCACATGTCTATCCTTTGACCACCATCGTTGGATACCCCATCCCAATTGACCACCGTCAAGCGTCATAAATCTTGGTTGTTTCAGTTTTTATTAACTTTAATTGTATTTAGAATTGTATTTAGCTTTGCCGTAAGCGCCATACCTCCAGTTTCAGCGCTCCAAGATCATTTTAAAAATTTTCTTAATGTTGAAATTTTTGCTGAACCGATGCGATATGCCAAGCCAAATTATGAAAACACGATATTGGACTCCGAAATAAGTGTAAGAGAAGTAGAGATGGCTATTTTTAAAGCAAAAGATAATAAAGCACCGGGAGTTGATCGCATTCCAAACGAGTATTTCAAGCATGCTACAGCTGATTTTATAATGAAGCTCACACGTGCCTATAACAATATTTTGAACAGCGGAGTAACACCAGAGGAATTTAAGAAAGCTATAATCTTCCCGATTCAATATCGGGGAATATGGTTTCTCAACGTATCTCTTTTTATAGAAATACTGCGATGCCGGTTTACCAAGTGGATCGAAAGCACACATCTTCTAAGCGAATTCCAAGCTGGCTTCAGAAAAGGATACTCTACGGTAGACCACATCCTTAGTTTAACCAACATCGCAGAGCTGTATATACGTAGACGAAAGAAGCTGTATACCTTTTTCTTTGATTTTCAGGCAGCTTTGGACTCTATAGACAGAAGAGCTCTCATTTACAAACTCAACAGAGAAGGGATGTCTACGAAATTTGGGAGAATAGTTGAAGACTTATATAGCCAAACAATTAATTCAGTGAGGGATGGTGAAAATTTATCGCACTGGTTTCCTTCCCTAATGGGCTTAAAGCAAGGATGTAACTTCAGCCCACCAGCGTTCTCGCTCTACATTGAGGATGTCATTCAAGCTTTGCCCTGCGGAATTTCAATAGAGGGTTTCAACATAAAGGTCTTAATGTACGCTGACGATCTCGTACTTTTAGCAGAATCACCCGAATCGCTACAGCTAATGATAGACCGATTGCGAGACTACTATCTGACTTTGGAGCTTAACTGTGAATTTAAGTTAGTCGAAGGTAATGGTTTTTCGCAAAGGAACAGAACGCACAGCGGCAAATGAAAGATGATTCTATGGATCAGAGCCAATAGAAATAGTTAAAGAATACCAATACCTCGGAATGGCTATGACGAGTACCCTTGACATGGAAAATCACCTCTCGAAAAAAACTTGCAGCCTCGAAAAACGCTACTGGAACAGTCTGAAGAAAAATATATGGAAACAAACATCTACTTGTTTGTACTTGCTGCATTGCTCCTTGCCGTTTAATTTAAGGCTTGAAAACTTGAAAGAGTGGAGGGCATATCTATAAGGCCTGCTTGAAAAACTTTGCCCGAAATTTAGGGAAGAGAATATCGAAAAAGCATTGAACTCACAGCACAGAGAAATTTATACCAGTCTTCGGTACAACTTAAATGAAGTCAATTATTTCAAGGACACCTTTAGCGCAGAAAAAATATCAATGATATTTCGTACAAGAGGGGAATTATTACCCTTAAACTACGTGCCACACAGAGATGATCTCAGCAGCACGTGCACTTTATGCAATACCCGGGAAAGGGAAAATATAATACAATCCACCGCTAAATGTCCCATCTTGTCGGAAATAAGACGACAAATATGGCAGCATAACTGTATAGACCAAACGGACGTGCGTCGTGGAAATTTTAAATGGAGAAGACTGGCATAAACTATTTTGCTTTATCAAAATAGCACTAAACTACAGAAAACGTATTATTTTAGAGGATTTGTGAGATTGTTATATCTAAATATTTATTGATTGGATGAATTTTTGCAAAGCTGTCATCTGGCTGACAGCTAGGGCCTTTGCCAGAAGGGCCGGCCATGCCTTACTAGATTTAAGTAAACAAAATATGTACATAATCTTACTTTCAATTGAACTATGGAATAAAACGTTTATCTATCTATCTATCTTGTATCTAGAATTTATCAGTTAAGAGTCTCCTTCCTTGGCAGAAAAGTGGCGTGGCATCAACTCCTTTTGTCAAGTTTCCACTTCCTAGCTCAAAATTTAAGGCCTAAAAACTACCGACAGACAGGCGGACGGCCGGACGGACGGACATGACTCATTCGACTTGCAATCGGTGTCGATCATATGCTCTTAAAGTCTTGGGGGTCTACGGTGATTATTTCTCTATGTTACAAACTATGAATCAAACTTTATACAAACCTATGTAAGGCAGAAAAATATTGACATATGCCGGATTTCGGAAACCCACTTTAACAAGGATCGGGACCCAAAATTAAAGGTAACATTTAAACAATTAAAGGAAAGCCAACGTATTGCCCAACCGACAGAAACAAAATACGTGACCTGTGCGATTTCTTTATCGCAAAAGGGGTCCCTCGCCACCTCACGGTCGGGTCACTCCGCTTTAAGAACGACTGCCGAGTTCAGGTCACTCGCAAGAAGTTCTGCAGGTCCTCGGAAGCCTAGCATAAAAGGTGAGAGCGCCTATAGGTGAACTAGTAGCAACACCGACTGGTATGGCTTTAGAAATTACGGAACAATATAATTGCGCGAAATTGAAGAGGCTTTAGTCTCGAGCGCCTGCTGGTAAAGCCATCCTGATCAAATTATCCAAAGAATTAAAGCACTATCTTAAGGTTTTAAAAGTCGCAAGATTACCGATTACCTCGGAAACTTGACTGCCAAATGAGAGTCAAACTCACTTTGTAAAGCTGGTGAAGTCCATTAAAAAGCCTATAGTACACTCGGTGACAGTAAGAAAAACTAACGGCGAATGGATAAAAGGCGAGAAGGAAAAAGCCGAGCGTATACATATTTGCAGAGCATCTAGAAGAAACGCTCAAACCGTTTGAAGGGGAGCTGTTGGTCGACTATCTGGATCCTAATTCGGAACTAGACAACTTTCGAATTAAAACCGTGTTTGAACTTGGTTAAACAATTCGAAATCTGAAGAATAACAAAGCTCCAGGCTATGACTTCATGACTGGGCACATTTTAAAGGAGCTATACTGAAAATAGCATTAATCAAGCTTCTTCGTATCATAAACGCATTATTGAGAATTTCATACATTCCAAGGCAATGGAAAGTTGCAGAGAAAATATTGGTTTCGAAACCAGGAAAATGCCCAAATGACAAAAAATCGTATAGTTCAATATCACAACTCACAAGCATTTGACATGTATAGCATGAAAGCCTGAAATGTATGCTACGGAAAGTTCTGCCGGTTAAAGTGTATGAACTCTTGGAGTCTTATCTTGACAATAGACTCTTTTGCGTGAGATACGGGAGAGAATACTCCGAATTTAAATATGTACACACTGGTATTCCACACGGAAGCGTCCTCGGTCCAACACTTTTTTTGCTCCATACGAGAGGCGTACCTCAAGATGAGACAACGACTGTAGCCGCGTTTGCTGACGACCAAAGTTGTATACCGAACCATCTTGGATGTACGGTTTACAACTTTGGAGTTGTACTAAACCAAGAAATATATCTATTTTAGAAACTTTTCAAAATAAGACACTCAGAGCACTCGTTAATGCTCCATCCATAGTAGATCTAGAAATAGCGATCTAGATCTAGATCTAGGAGCCGCAACCGTGACTGACAAGGCCACAAACTTTGCTCGCAATCTTACTACTCGACTTCGCGGATATTGCAACCATGAATTAATCCACACTTTGGATTGGACTAATCTTACGCGCCGACTACAACTAACGAGACCATTGGATCTAGCGGCTTAAGACGAAACTGCATAAATCGATGGTATTGTAGGTGGGTGCTTTCGTTGGAAGGCAGCCTGTCACACGAGATTACTACAGATGCTTGAAGTACTTGCAGGAAACTTAGTCGTAGTGTGACGTAAAATGGGAGGGTTCGCTGACGATATGGCTATCCTCGCTACGGATAAGACAGTCGATTTTTCAAACGGAAAGCTCAGACAAGCTTTAAACAAAATACGCGAAAGGACGAAGACGAATAGTCCACAACGAGACAAAATCAACGCATGTAAATTTTTCTTACAAAAGGGTAAACAACTTACCTCTATCAACTCGATACAAATTCCGTACGCAAACGAGGCGAAATATCTAAGCATGACTTTAGACGAAACAAGTGAGTAAGTGCAAAAGCTCGTCTGCGGCAAAGTTCTATATACCCGACCCTATAAACCTTGTAACACCAAATTTAAAGCTTTTTGTCCCGAATTCATATATAATTTGTACATGCCCCAAAAGTAGACCCTATCTTTAATATTTGTCATACAATTAATTCGAATTGGAGTGAACTTTCCGAGAAATCAGTTTTTTAAAGATCTAACAATTTAAAAGTGTTCTCCTACTTGCCGATATTGTGGGCGGTCCCATTTTTTCCTTCTTAAATGTTTTGGGCCATTATTGCTATATACCAAAATTTTAGTTCCTAGAAGCCGTAGGAGAACTTACTTGACAAAAAGGCATTTTGAAAGAAAATTTTGAAATAGAGGTTGTCTTACAACCAATTCAAAGGATTCAAACAATTTTCACACTTTGTCTGTACATAATAAGAACTAATAGTACGGGAGCCAGCGACAGTTTTGGGTCAATGATTCGGATTCGGCTGATATTATGGAAAATGCCCAACATAGTGTAATATTAAAGGTCATTGTACTTCAGCTGTGCGACCGTGGGTGGGTTCGCCTAGATTTTTCAAAGTATATCAGGGGACAGTGTTTCTCTCGGTCTATAGCCAGCTGAATATTATTATGAACCTAGTATCATGCGAACTATTACCTGACAAAATTTAGAGCGAATCCAAATCATTAAATTTTTTTCTTGTTTATACATGCAGCGGGCGTATAATCCACCGCGTTACAGCCAGTTGACTATTTTTTTTTCTATTATACACGTTGTCCTGAAAACATTAATGTATTTTGATCCAAATACGAATCACTTAATTTTTTATTTTTTTACGTGCTCGGGAGGTTACCGTAGCTCAACCCACCCATGGTGCTGCAGCTGACAGTGGATTGACAGTAGGATTGACAGTATCATCATGTTAAGCGACTCTCAAAAAATTATTCGGCCCGGGATTGGTCACAAAAATGTGTCGCTGGCTCCCGGACTACAAGATACACTCCAAGTTTGAGTGTCCTAGTTTGAGTGTCAATTATAAAGACCTAAAAACTTCACACATACGGACAGACGGACCGACCGACGGACATGGCTTAATCGATTCAGCTGTCTGTCTCAATCATATCTCTTAAAGGTCTTAGGGGTCTACGGTGGTTATGTCACTGTGTTACAAACTATGCGTTAAAATTAATATACCCTCGACATTCAAAAGAAACGCGACGAACTCGAAACCAGGCTACGAGAAATGAATTGGCCTATCAGACGATATTTCAAACTAAGTGCTAAAACTATCTCTATATCTATTTTAGAAACTTTTCAAAGTAAGACACTTAGAGCAATCGTTAGAAATAGCGATCTACACCGAAATCTAGGGATCGCAACCGTGACTGACGAGGTAACAAACTTTGCTCGCAAACTTAGTACTCAACTTCGCGGAAACTGCAATCCGAAATCTGGATCAGACACATTTCACGCGCCGACTACAACAAATGGGACCGTTGGATCTAGCGTCTTAAGACGAAACCGATTAAAATGGCTTTCGCCAGAAGGCAGCCTGCCAATCGCAATTATACTATACAGACTATGCAAGCTTCTTGTTAAGGAAACTTAATCGTAGTCTGACCCACGCAAACAAAACTCAAAAATTCTAGTGATAGATATGAGAATGACACTCCATGTTTTTTCTTTGTAATATTTTTAATTCAACCCTCTTAATGATAGACACTGAGTAAGAATATAATAAAGAATGTGAGTAATTTGATAAAATCGTATCTCTACGTGCGATAAGAAAGTGATGTTTCTTAGTAGGTATAGGTCTAGACGAACTGCTCTTAAACAATTAAGGACTTCAATTTGTGTACCGGATATTTTAATCCACTTCCTCTATGAATAAAAGCACACTCGGCTGGAGTTCCATAAGTCGATTTCGTCGGCAGTACTTATTTACACAGGATTCCTATATAAAGGGTTGAAGTAAGGAACATTTTATCAGTTGTGTTCCCACGTTTTATTGGTTCATTTTGTTCTAAATTGAAAATTCAAATATCTTCGTCGAAGTTAAAAGGATCCGTAAGTAAAAATTTATTTTTAATTTTTTACTCTATTTGAAATAAATGCTACATAGATATGTAAATATATATAAATAGGAAAATCGTCGTAAAGTTTTTTGCTAAACTGACCAAGAGCTAGATTAAGTTGTATAGATACTTACTCTTAATAAATTATTGCTAACGTAATGATGATAAAAAGGACCCCTTATGGTATCACTTTGATGTCTGAGAGAACTAAACGAGGGCAATTTTTTTTAACGGGACAAGAAACGGTTTTATTACCTACAGTTTTAACTTTCATGGGAAAATGAATTAAAATTTTCAATACTTTTTTTAAGAAGTTAAGCAGCTAAGAACTAGAAAAAACGAAACTTAAGTTAAGTAAATACTCATCTTCAACCAAAAAGGCCAATTTTTTTAATAATATTTTAAGCTTTTTGATAAATTAAGAGCTGAAAAAGGATGAAGAGCTGAAAAGCCATAACTTTTAAACCGCTTAGTGCACAAAGCCAACATTGAATACACGTATTAATAAAATCAAAATAAAGGAAGTGCATAGATACTGCCATTTTGACACATTTTCGAAAAAAATCACAAAAATGCATGGAAAAACGTGTGTGTCGTGTCCTCCCTTATCTCCGGTATTATTAAGCAAAATCATATGAAAAAGAACTCACACCTATCAAAAATTGCCCAAAATTTTAAGGAAAATTGTAGTGAATTTTAAAGTTTCAAAACCTCGAAAAGATAAAATCATTTTCAAAAAATATATTTAAAATCTTCTAATATCTTGATGGTAAAGCAATTTTGTTCAGATTTGGTATATATACAAAGTTTACTAAAAGAAAACAAGCTGTGTTAAAAAAAATTTAAATTGCCGTTTCTAAACTACGTTTTTCGAAGCTTATTAAAAAAACAGTGAGTAAGTGCTACAGTGTGTACGCAGAGGTTACAGTCCGTACAACGGATCGTTGAATACCCTACTTTGTAAAATGCTGATGTTATTGTTAACGCTCCTTATTACAAACTATCAATTATAACGCAGATATTTCTAAGTTACGCTCAAATCTACGTAATGTAACTTTTTGATTAAAATTCAATATTTTTGAAAAACCGACCCCTAAAAGGGTGATTAAGTTTGCTGTATAGTTTTGACCTTTCAGAGATATGAATGGGCCCGACAGGAGAACCGATTAAGTCATGTCCGACCGTCCGTATGTAAACAACTTTTAGGACTTAAATTTAAAGGTAGGGAGTTAAAATTTGGTGGGTTGGCTGGAAGTCCTGTCCTTCAGACCAAGTTTGAAAATTAGCTAAATCCGCCCACAGACACGCCCATTACACGCCTGTATGTGCGAACATCTCTTATTTAAAAAAATACTTTTTCCAAACTTTAGCTATGTCACAATGGCGCTAGCGCATTCATTTCAGGTATGTAACATTGCCTTGTAATTGTTTTTGAGGTAGCCAAAAAATGTTAGCCTTTTCATTAACCACGCCCACTTTTTAAGGGACCTTAGCTTAAAATTTGACAAAAAATTATATGACATAAGTTTTAGATATTAGCATTTTCTAACTTTAATGTATATATTGTATGTCCCTCCGCCGTTAAAAAAAATAATTTTTTTATTTAAAAATGTGGAGTTCTAAGCCGAAATGTATGCAACCACCTAGTATAAAGCATTCAACAGCTATATTTTTATATTCCGCCCACTTTTTGGAAGCATGGCAGTTTTTTTTTTTTGCCATGCACGTTGCACTTTCCCACTTGTAAGGCCAGTCGAAATTACATTTTTCTGGAAAATTTAACATAGTTTTTTCTTCAATTCTGCCTCTAAATTTAGGCTTGGCCTAAAGTCATGAATAACCATAATGAAGAATTAAATGTTTTCTACATTCAATATAAAGCAACATTTTTTCAATTTCGAACAACAATATTGAGTAAAATGCATTTGAAAATTTACCCTTAAAATAAATGTGTCTCTTTTGTGTCTAACATTCATTAGAAGATGCTAAATGCCAAATTTCAGGCTTCTAAGACGTCTTACAATTTAAGCTCTGGAGGTAGTTGCACATTAAGACCGATTGTGGGCGTGTCTATGGGCGGATTTCCAAAGTTTTTACATTTGTAGTGCTTCGCATAACGTGGAGCTTACGTACGAAATTTCAGCACCCTAACTCAAAATTTTAGGCCAAAAGCATGTGACATACACACGGACGGACGGACGGACATGTCTTATTCGATTCAGAATTCGGTTTTGATCATATGCCCTTAAGGTTTTGCGGATCTACCATTATTATTTCACCGTGTTACAAACTATGTGACAAACTTAAAATTCCTGTAGGATGGGGTATAAAAAGAAATCGAAATTGCTTTTCATGAATTTTAAATTTAATAAAAATGGTAAAAAAAGGCCAAGAAAACGAAATTATTGACTCCACTAACTCACACTTCACTTAGAAAACCACAAAGAAAGAAGTTCGACTTGTTCTCAGATGTAATTTTTCACAGAAACACGTAAAGCCACTGCTATTCCAAACAGAAAAACATTCAAAGAAGTTCATACTGTTCTCCAGACTTTGATATGGAGTTAACTCACCAAATTTGGCGTATTAAGCCGAGATCAACCCCGGATCTAAATTAACTTAAAAACTCATTTGTGAGGTTAATCTGAGTTAACTCCTGAAATCGGATGATCTCGCACTTAAAAACTGTCTCTAAGAGATTTAACCAACGCTTATTCGACCGCATTTGTGAAGCTGTTAGGTTTTTAAAAATTACCTATTAGGAGCATTAAATTATTGGTGAAGATACAGTAAAATTTGTAGGTTTACTATTCGTTTATTGCTGTAAATTGCTCTAAAACGTCTTAAAATTGACGATCGGATTTTTCATGATGGCTAACATTATAGACACTCGTACTGTTGAGATCAAATTAAGAATTCTGACTGCAAAACAGGAAGCATATCTGAGCCTTGAATATACTTAAGGTATAGATATTCACGGCTCCATAGAAGAATGACACTTAAAGTCCGCACAGCAATACTCGAACCGCCTGTTAAAAAAGGCCGCAATCAACTTTCACAGGGGATTCACTACGAAATCAAGAAGGAAGAAGAAGGCTTTTGCTGTTCTCCACTGGGTACAGGTAATTTCGTGAATAAATGAATAATCTTGCGCCTTAAGTGACTAGAACGGAAAGTTCCGTTAAGCTCAAAAACTTCCGTGATGGAAAAAAGACTAAATCCTTAAGAACTTTATTCTGCAGAAGTATTTTAGCAACGGTCCACATCGTTGCAAATACTGGTTATCCATTGTAGAAAAAGCAAATGTATACCCGAGCCCGCGTCTACTCATGCTCGTACGTATCCCCACGCATCTTTGTCTGGTTTGAAGACAAAACCACTTCAGTCGCAATCTGATGATCTGAGTATCTTAACGGACTCTTAAGTCATGTTCTTAGCGTTCTTCCGACTTAAGCCTCTGTTAAGCCTCCATTCTCTGGCCAAATAGTTCTTTCTACCTCCGCAACCAACAACCGCAGTTGAGTGTGTAAACAAACTGGATTCTTTGTTGTCAATAATAAAATCATTTGTCGTCTGATAAAACACCAAACGCGCGGTAATTTTAAATTGTTTGTACTTTTTTCATTATACCTACCTACCTGTTCCAAATTGGGGGTTTCTTTAACATTAATTATGACTTGTTGGATACGTCAGATTGCAAAACAAGTTTTTGGCTTTATACTCGTGTGGAGGCATGGCATGCGACATTCGTTGTCTCGATTATAAGATCTGAAACGATTTGCATTGCGGATGAGGTGCTACACACGCGTGTCCATCCCCATTCATTACGCATCGATTTATGGAACTACCGGTAAATATTTCATATAAAATTTCACACTAGCGTCACACAGCGATGTATTACTTAAGTCTCAACTGATTAAAGAGGTTGTTACTTACATATAGTTGCGCGCTTAACCTACATAATATAATTCAATTTCTGTTTTTTTTTTAATTTTAAATCGTGGCTGCGTAATTAATTTCAATCTTAATTCAACTGTATTTTTATACAATATAAAGTGAAAACGCTCTTAAAATTTTTAAACCTACGCGGCAAAACTTATACCTAGCGCTAAAAAGTGAGTATATACCCAAGAGCAATGGAATCTAGTTTGCTCTTACCCCTCCGCGAAAAACACGATTCGCGGAGGTGTAAGAGTTGTGTAAAACTATTAATCCAAATAATGTTCATGACAATAAAGGTTTTCATTTATGCGACTGAATTTCTTATCTTATAAACTGATATTTTAAAAGAGGAACACTTTTAGCTTGCAACATGTCGCTTTAGTAATTTAATATTGGTCACATAATTATAAAATTAGTTTTTTGGTCAAATAGCTTTAAGTCTAACTACATTACTACACACTTTCTCTTAACAATTATTACGTAGCACGTATAGCCTTATAACTTCAGTGCTAGGAACGTTTATAGAACCACGTTTACGAAACTAATAGTATAGCACTTGACTTATAGACATATAATTATAGTGCTGTAGACGTTTCTATGACCATTTTTATGAGTAAATAAGCTGCGCACCGATAGGACGATGACAAAGCCTTGCAAAGCCATGAGTGCTACTAAAGAGCATTTTGAGTTGCAAGGTAGATAATAATATTACTGTAAGAAAACCGGTGAGATGACCAGGGAAAAAGAAGGATAGAAAACTGTGACATATGATACGGAGACTCCACCTCCAAAAACAAAAGCAACGCTTATTTGGAAGTGGTTTCGTCATTGGAGACTTTCCCTTTTCTTAGGCAAAAAGTCTTGAGATTCAAATATGTGAGTGAATGCTTTACGACGATCCGCATCCAGGCTATAGATTCCCCAACATGAGCGTCTTATACGTTCATGACGAGATTCAAATATGTGAGCGAATGCCTTACGACGATGCGCATCAAGGCTATATATTCCTCAACATGAGCGTCTTATACGTTCATGACGACACCTTTGGTTCTACGAGCTCTCGGACCGAAACTTATTAACAATGCCCTAATTACTACATCAAGCATGTCCCAAGGGACCTTAAACCAATGCTAGGAGAGAAGGGCATCTTTGCTCGCATAATCGGAACATCACAGCCTGAACGGCACGATCTCCAACAACGGATTCAGGCTGTTCTACTTCCCTACGAGGCACCACATTGTGGAAGATCTAACCTTGAGCTAGCTAATGAACGCCGCCGAGAAAAGAAAATAGAGAGCTACAATCGCAAGATCCTTTTCCAATCTAGTATCTCAAAACTTTCTACGAAGTGGAGTCCTATTCAGCTAGCATTAAGCGTTGATAACCAGTGAGAATATTGCCTAAAAGCAATCTGAGATGCTGCCTCTGATCTGCTGGGTACCACAACGAACCCCTGGTTTGGTGATGACTGCCGGCAAACCCATGCAACTAAACACGAAGCTTATTAAGTGGCTCTGCACATGAAGGACTAGAGCTTAATAGTTTGTAACACAGTGAAATAATCACCGTAGACTCCAAAAAGGATATTGCTATTTGCTAAGTTTGCTCTATACAAAGTTTTGAGCCCCGCCCTTTTTTAAGGGCAATTTTAGGAAAAAAACTGTGTTTTTCTAAAATAATTTTCGCTTTAACTGTATTTTCTCATGATTCTAATGAAATTACAATTAATTGATTTTTATTTAAAGTCCATGCCGACTTTTGGGGGCGAAGCCTATACAAATAGAATTGGGACCAAGAAACTTTAAGATTTGGTGTTACATGGTATATAGGGTCGGGTGTATAGAAGTTTGTCACAGACAAACTCTTGCACTTACTCACTTGTTTTTTTTTTAATGACGATTTCCGTCTTTATAGCATTTTTTCAAACGCATCTCGATAGCTCATTTGTTTTGCTTATATAATATTTATATAAGAAGATAATTTTAAGAAGATAGATGCATAAGACCTGTGTATACTAGTTTAAATAAAGGGGACATCTTTAACTGTTTGCCTGATTTTCGAGTTTAAGTTTTTTATACCCCATTACATAGGATAGGAGGTATATTAAGTTTGTCACATAGTTTGTAACACGGTGAAATAATAATGGTAGATCCCCAAGACCTTAAGGGCATATGATCGAGACCGAATTCTGAATCGAATAAGCTTTAAATTTTGAGCTAGGGTGCTCATGCCTAAGCTAGGGTGCTTCGTACCTAAGGTCCACATCATGCGAAGCAGTCGCAATCGGTCTAAATGTGCAGCTACCTCCAGAGTTTTCAAAAGTGTAAGACGCTCTAAAAGGCTGAAATTTGACAATTAGCACTTCCTTTTGAATGTAAGACACAAAAAATACAAATTTTATTGGTAAACCTCCTCTAGTGGGCGTGGCATCTATTTTAAGGGTAAATTTTCAAAACGCAGTTTGCTCAATATTTTTGCTCGAAATGTGAAAAAAAATTTGGTTAATATTTTATGTAGCTCAGTTCCACATTTAGCTCAAAACGCTCAGTTCCACATTTTGTTAATACAAGACTTTGGGCCACGCCCACATTTAGAGGCAGAATTGAAGAAAAACTTAAAATTTTCCAGAAAAACTTAATTTCGACTGTCCTTGAGCCTAATTTGAAAGCATGAAACAAAAAAAGTAGCAGGTTAGGTAAACGAGACTTCAGTCCAGATTTCGTTCATATAAAGTTTTTAGCAACGCCCCCTTTCAGGGGGAGCCAGCTCTGTCTCTAGCTCAAGACAGAGCTGGCTGACGAAGCTTGTTGGCTGAGGCCCAGGTCCAACCCGGACTGTACCGCCAACATGAACTAAAATAATTTTACGCGTATTTCGAAAACCGTGCAATATTTCAGCACCAGCTATATTTTTCTTTTCGAACCCCAAAAAATTGTTTAGGTCTAAGTTTTTTTCGAAACAGTATATATCACCGTTACCGAGATAGTGGAGGGAGACTCGCGATTTTTTAACCTTTTTTGATATTTTTTTTTTTTTTTTCAAAACCAAAATCGTTTGTAATATATATTTTTGAATATTTATTTATTTAATTTATCCAATTCTTGACTCAAATCAGATACATTAACATCTTTTAGCAAATGAGCAAGCTTAAATTTATGTTCTTTTTAATATTAGTATTATTAAGTTCCAAAAAAAACTTTTAAATTATTAACAACAAAATGATAACAAGTTAAATTACGAATGTCTGGCGTACGTGAAAAAGGGTATAGTAGTAATAGAAAAGAAATGAATGAAAATAGTGTAAAAAATAAGATGAGTATCAAATTTATTTAGGTTGATTTGTAGCGTAGTGTTTAAAAAGTTCACATTTCAATGTGGGTGTGTGGGTGAGGCGCTTAATGTTTACGGGTAAAGCATTCCAAAGCTGAATCGCATGTACGAAGAATTGTCGCGAGGTGTTGAGGTAATTACATCGTGGTATGATGAGTTGCAATGTTCTTTGATTTCTGGCAAATTTAAGTGTCTCAAAAAGATAACCGCATTCTTTCGTTGTTAATAATTTATTTAGAAACATTAAAGTTTTGTATTGCATAAGATTTCCTAACGAAAGACCGGTTATTTGCTTAGAGTGGGCAGATATGTTTTGCACAGCTATTGTATGCAACTTTCAACTTTCTTTTTGACTCATAGTCCAGATCTGAGAATATTTCGCAAACACACAGCTTAATTGGAAGCACGAAAGACTTTAGAAGATTCATTTTTGTTGGTTGGAAGAAAGCTTGAGGTTGGACTAAGTCCGGGGAGAGCCCCATAGGTTTTGGACACTGTTTTTCTTTTTTTTATAATTGACTCGCGATCAAGGGGTTACAAACTACCCTTAAGATGCGTAGCACATCGCGAGTGGAGAAAAGATTTTGAGGAAAGATAGAAAGATAGTAAAGAAAAGTAATTCTCAATCTAGCACGCAATGATGAGCCAGTATTGAACATGAAAACTCTGCAAAGAAACACCAAAGTTTGCCGGCAAACCCATGCAACTAAACACGAAGCATATTAAGTGGCTCTGCACATGAAGGACTAGAGCTTAATAGTTTGTAACACAGTGAAATAATCACCGTAGACTCCAAAAAGGATATTGCTATTTGCTAAGTTTGCTCTATACAAAGTTTTGAGCCCCGCCCTTTTTTAAGGGCAATTTTAGGAAAAAAACTGTGTTTTTCTAAAATAATTTTCGCTTTAACTGTATTTTCTCATGATTCTAATGAAATTACAATTAATTGATTTTTATTTAAAGTCCATGCCGACTTTTGGGGGCGAAGCCTATACAAATAGAATTGGGACCAAGAAACTTTAAGATTTGGTGTTACATGGTATATAGGGTCGGGTGTATAGAAGTTTGTCACAGGCAAACTCTTGCACTTACTCACTTGTTTTTTTTTTAATGACGATTTCCGTCTTTATAGCATTTTTTCAAACGCATCTCGATAGCTCATTTGTTTTGCTTATATAATATTTATATAAGAAGATAATTTTAAGAAGATAGATGCATAAGACCTGTGTATACTAGTTTAAATAAAGGGGACATCTTTAACTGTTTGCCTGATTTTCGAGTTTAAGTTTTTTATACCCCATTACATAGGATAGGAGGTATATTAAGTTTGTCACATAGTTTGTAACACGGTGAAATAATAATGGTAGATCCCCAAGACCTTAAGGGCATATGATCGAGACCGAATTCTGAATCGAATAAGCTTTAAATTTTGAGCTAGGGTGCTCATGCCTAAGCTAGGGTGCTTCGTACCTAAGGTCCACATCATGCGAAGCAGTCGCAATCGGTCTAAATGTGCAGCTACCTCCAGAGTTTTCAAAAGTGTAAGACGCTCTAAAAGGCTGAAATTTGACAATTAGCACTTCCTTTTGAATGTAAGACACAAAAAATACAAATTTTATTGGTAAACCTCCTCTAGTGGGCGTGGCATCTATTTTAAGGGTAAATTTTCAAAACGCAGTTTGCTCAATATTTTTGCTCGAAATTTGAAAAAAAATTTGGTTAATATTTTATGTAGCTCAGTTCCACATTTAGCTCAAAACGCTCAGTTCCACATTTTGTTAATACAAGACTTTGGGCCACGCCCACATTTAGAGGCAGAATTGAAGAAAAACTTAAAATTTTCCAGAAAAACTTAATTTCGACTGTCCTTGAGCCTAATTTGAAAGCATGAAACAAAAAAAGTAGCAGGTTAGGTAAACGAGACTTCAGTCCAGATTTCGTTCATATAAAGTTTTTAGCAACGCCCCCTTTCAGGGGGAGCCAGCTTTGTCTCTAGCTCAAGACAGAGCTGGCTGACGAAGCTTGTTGGCTGAGGCCCAGGTCCAACCCGGACTGTACCGCCAACATGAACTAAAATAATTTTACGCGTATTTCGAAAACCGTGCAATATTTCAGCACCAGCTATATTTTTCTTTTCGAACCCCAAAAAATTGTTTAGGTCTAAGTTTTTTTCGAAACAGTATATATCACCGTTACCGAGATAGTTGAGGGAGACTCGCGATTTTTTAACCTGTTTTGATATTTTTTTTTTTTTTTCAAAACCAAAATCGTTTGTAATATATATTTTTGAATATTTATTTATTTAATTTATCCAATTCTTGACTCAAATCAGATACATTAACATCTTTTAGCAAATGAGCAAGCTTAAATTTATGTTCTTTTTAATATTAGTATTATTAAGTTCCAAAAAAAACTTTTAAATTATTAACAACAAAATGATAACAAGTTAAATTACGAATGTCTGGCGTACGTGAAAAAGGGTATAGTAGTAATAGAAAAGAAATGAATGAAAATAGTGTAAAAAATAAGATGAGTATCAAATTTATTTAGGTTGATTTGTAGCGTAGTGTTTAAAAAGTTCACATTTCAATGTGGGTGTGTGGGTGAGGCGCTTAATGTTTACGGGTAAAGCATTCCAAAGCTGAATCGCATGTACGAAGAATTGTCGCGAGGTGTTGAGGTAATTACATCGTGGTATGATGAGTTGCAATGTTCTTTGATTTCTGGCAAATTTAAGTGTCTCAAAAAGATAACCGCATTCTTTCGTTGTTAATAATTTATTTAGAAACATTAAAGTTTTGTATTGCATAAGATTTCCTAACGAAAGACCGGTTATTTGCTTAGAGTGGGCAGATATGTTTTGCACAGCTATTGTATGCAACTTTCAACTTTCTTTTTGACTCATAGTCCAGATCTGAGAATATTTCGCAAACACACAGCTAAATTGGAAGCACGAAAGACTTTAGAAGATTCATTTTTGTTGGTTGGAAGAAAGCTTGAGGTTGGACTAAGTCCGGGGAGAGCCCCATAGGTTTTGGACACTGTTTTTCTTTTTTTTATAATTGACTCGCGATCAAGGGGTTACAAACTACCCTTAAGATGCGTAGCACATCGCGAGTGGAGAAAAGATTTTGAGGAAAGATAGAAAGATAGTAAAGAAAAGTAATTCTCAATCTAGCACGCAATGATGAGCCAGTATTGAACATGAAAACTCTGCAAAGAAACACCAAAGTTTACCCCCGCAAGTGTTATGCCTTTACGGAGAAAAGCAATGATATAACTAGGAGAGTATTTCTTCAAAATATCTGGCATGCACCTAATTGTTGTCCATTTTATTTGCATACTGGAAGAGAAAGAGGCGTTTAATATTCGGCCGACCCTAACCTGGATAACAGACGCCAACCAGAAAGCCGCTCATTTTGAGACAGACGCTTCTGGATTTCTTGTTTGTTGCTGATTTGGGTCCGCCCGCATATGTTCCATATCGGTACCCACCATGTCTTGTGGGCATTCCCCTATCCGCCACCTGGGGAGGCGCCCAATTGGGCAAAGCTTAATAAAAGCTTTAGTTGGTACAAACATATCAGAAGGGGTGCTGATATGTTTGTGCCAACTATAGCTTTTATTAAAGTAAATGCCTAGATTTTTCATGGTCTCTACGTATCCAATCGGCGATTGGTAAAGAAGAGTAAAGGAAGCTGTTCTTTAGCCCTTTGAAGAAGTTGGTCGTGGTGCAGTACGAAATTTAACTCAGATGCCAATGCGACTTCTATTAGCGAAGCACTGTTTACAAAAGTTAAACCAAGAGACCCCACCATATCTTTAAGTTTTCCTGTAGTTATTCCCCAGAATGTTGAGGTTAATATCTCCACAAATAAAAAATTTTTGAGTAAAAAGGAGCTTTTTCCTCTAATACCGAACACCGTCATATTATTTCTTAGAGCTGGAATCGCAATTCTACGTTGCTGCGGGCGCAAGTTAATGTGCGTTACCATACTTTTCCAAAACCTTACGATACTTTTCCTCAAAGTACGCACCTAACTAATTTGCAAAACCAAATGCATTTTTGCGTTTTGAGGTAGGAAAGTGGAAAGTATTTGCTGAAACACATCCACTCTACGACTTAACGTTAGAATAGAGGGGGTCTGTACGGCTTAGTTGTCATCATAATTGTTATAGCTTACTTAACAAGACATATTGGCAAAAATAAAAAATAAAAAGATTTGGGTTGGCCTGGATACGAACCCAGGACCTTCCAATCGTCGGTCATAGGTGCTACCATCTGCACCACAGCCCACTTCCATCTCTAGCGTCCAAATAGCCTACATGTTCTCTCTGCATAAATAATGCACTTAAACCAACAACATGTAATTACATTAAAAATTATCAAAAGGTTACACGTAGTCAAGCAGCAATGCGCCTAACTCAAAATGTATGGTCAAAAGTACCGACAGACAAACGGACGGACAGGCATGTCACGTTCGAGTTCGACTCACAAATCGGTCTCGATCAATATCAAATGCCTTTAAGGTTTTGAGAGTCTCTACGTTACAAATATTATATACATTATGTTATATTTCTCTATGTTCCAAACTATGAATCAAACTTATATACCTCCCATCCTATGGGATGGGATATAAAAGTGAAATTGAATTGTCCTTTTAGCGGTACGAGTAAAGTGGGCCAGTGGGCGGATGTCAACAAATTAACACTTGTAGTGCTTCGGGACCTAAGAACCAAAGATATTTTGAAGTTTAAAATTTGAGGACTAAACCTGAAAAAACGAAAGCTTATTCGTATACAAAAATTTAAAGCTTTCAATCAGATTCCGTACTTGGAATTAGATTTCGAATAGAAATCTAATATAAAAAGTTTGCTTTTTTATCTACAGACTTGTTTTTTGGACTTAAAAATCTTTTTTAAGCTTTTAATTTAATTTTCATAATAGGTGCATACATATAGAATAGCTGTTGGTAGTTACTGATGTTAAACATTTTTTAAGGGATATCTCGTTTTTAGTTGAATACATTTTGGTTTTTTTCTGATTTCAGGGTGAATTATGTGCCACCCAAAATATGTTGTCTTCGTTGTTGTTGTGGTCATCGCTGTATTTTTCATGGAATCATCAAATGCTATTCCAGCAATCGGCTACGGGAAACGATTTGGTATTTTTATTCTTCCAACGAGTTTTTAAGCTTTGACTAACTGTAGTTTCTTCACTTTTCTTATTAAAGATTCCATGTCTGGATTAGATTATATACAAGTATGCCTGAATAATTGCGCTCAATGCAAGAAGATGTTTGGTGACTACTTTCAAGGGCAATCATGTGCGGAGTCATGCCTAAAATTTAAAGGGAAGGCCATACCGGATTGTGAAGACATTGGATCAATCGCGCCATTTCTTAACACATTTGACTAAATGAATTAATATGGATCGACAAGATGAAGATGACTCAATGGACACGTTATTTGCAAAACCTACATGTTTGAAAAAAAAAAAAAATATAAATGCTTGATCGGTTATGTATCTCTATTAGCCCCCTGCTAATTCTCAGCAAAATACTTTTGTTATTTATTGTATTTTGTATCCCATATTACCAAATGATAATTATAGTGATAAGAGACAACTAGTTCCTATTTACAGCTGTTAGCTATAAGATTATGCTTTATAGAAAAGTACTAGAAAAATAAAAATAAAATAAAATGTTCGTTAAAACACTTAAAAACATGCTTTTAACCCTTTCGAACGGTACAAAAGCGTAAAAGCAAAAGTTTAAAACATCTCTACAATCTTTTTTTATTGTCATTCATGTGGTTCAAATTTTCCAAGGAAATTAGATTTTCGACTCAGCTCTATTTGTTTTTCAGTCAACTGTTCTCTTGGTTCTCTTGTGGTACATGCAAAAATTGGTTTTTTAAATAATTTTCGTAAATTTCAACACAAATAAACCCAGTAAATAAGGGCTAGAGTGTGTAAGTAAAAGTTACAGTCCGCAAAACGGATTATTTAACACCCCATCCTATTTCACAAGGTAAATAAATTGATTATGTTATTGCTTATTTCAAAATTATTATGAATATTTACGACAGTAGTTCAAGGGGCGTGATCTGACGTCTGACCAAATTCTTTAACAAACTATAAATATTTGCATAAATATTTCCAAGTCGGGGTACGGCCACGTACTGAGTGGCATTTTCCCCACACAACAAATGACACTTGCTGCTTTGCCGCTCAGTGCGTTGCTGTTGTAGCATTAGGTTTAAATGCATGCAAAAATGTATGTTTAAAGAAAGCGTGCCCAATAACTTCGAACGAGATCTGAAATATTGGTTGGTTTACCTTTTGTGGTAATTTTTATACCCCATCCCATAGGATAGAACGTATATTAAGTTTGATTCATAGTTTGTAACATAGAGAAATAATCACCGTAGACCCCAAGACCTTAAGGGAATGATCGAGATCGAATTGTTAGTCGAATGAGCCATCGTCCGTCCGTCCGTGTGTCGGTAGTTTTTAGTCCTTGAATTTTGAGCTAGGAGCTTGAAACCTAACATCTGTTCTTTCTAGGTCCCGAAGCAGTACAAGTGTAAATTTTTTTAAAATCCGCCCAATGACACGCCCACTTTACTTATTAGCATGAAAATTCAAAGTTGTCGCAGGAAGTTGAAATTTGGTACGCGTTATCCTCGCTTAAGTATATTGTGATTGACATTTCAAAAAAAGGCAAAAAACGCCCCCTTTTGGGCGTGTTTATATTTCATTTGCATTTATATAGACAGTTTTTATTCGATATATTTTATTTGAATCCAAAAAACTTGCGCTATAAAATGTTCACATATGTGTGAAAGCTATCAACTGAAATAAATAAATTTTTGCCACACCCACTTTTGGGGGCATTTTTAAGTATAAACCAAATTCTTAATGTGAAAATGCAATCAACACGTGTATACCACTTCTGATAAAAAACGTAAACAAAAAAACGATGTTATTGAAACAAGTGGATGCCACGCCCCTTTTTAAAAGAGAAGATTCTTTAACTAAGAAATTCTAAATACAGTTGAAGTTAACTGAAATTTAACAACCATTATATATGACACAATTCGGAGCTTGAAAGTGGTCAATTGGGGTGGGATATCCAACGATTCGCCTAAGCGGATTGTAACCCTCCCACTAGTTTTTTCTTGTACTTTCCTAAAGTAGGGCGAAATCCACATTTTTATGGAAAATTCGAGGTTTTTCTTCTAATTCTGCCTTCAAATGTAGGCGTGGCCCTAAGCCTTGAATGAACAAGATTTAGGAACATAAAATTGTGATATCTACATATATTTACTTAAAGTATGTGTTTCAAGTCGAAGCCTGGTGTTTGTGAATGCCTAATAATATTGGTACTGGTAGGTGGTACACAAGACCATTCGTCTTTTAATGTTGGTACAAATATAATGGTCCACTCGTTGCAAGTCTTCTGGTGTGTTACGCATAAAATGGCAAGATGAAAAAGAAATCTTAGTGCTAACCTATTGCCGCACAACACAAACGGCATGTCAAACGTCACAAAAACTTTTTAAACTGGTGAAAAGGTAGGTAATATGCCTATGCCCAGACATGATCAAATTTTATCCGGAGACGTTGATTTAAGGCCGATTTTTCAATGCTGAGTTAAGCCCAGCTTAAACCAAGATCATTTAATCCCGTAACATAACGAGTCTTGAGTGAACCCAGCGAGCAGTTTTTCAGTGCAGAGTTAACGCCGTTAACAAAGTTGGCAAAATCTTCGACTCTCGAAGTTATTAACTCTCCCAACTCTTTCTGCACACAGAAAACCCATTCATATAAGTTCACACTGCTTTCCAGAGTTGACCCGAGATTAACTCACCAAATGATGGCAACCGTCAATGTATGGGCTATATACACTACGACTCGAAACGAAAAAAAGTTCCCTTGGTTGTCAAAGAAGAAGAAAAGGTTGAAGAGAACTTTTTCACAAACTTTTTTTTGCCTTACCGGAGGATTTAATTTTTCAATTAAATTATCCTTGTGATATATAAGCACATAGCTACTCTACAATACTGATCATAAAAATTGTAGAAAGCTTTGTTTAGTTTACTTTCAGATTGTTTTAGTTTCAATCACTGATTTTTTCATTCGTTCGTGTGCGGTGAAGAGATCAAGTTCTACAGCTGAAATAAAATAAGTTTTCAAAAGACTCGTTTTCTTTTTATTCTGAAAAAAATACATGTTATGGGCCCAGACCGTTTGAACTGCGCTGAAGCTAAATAATTAAAATAAGAGTTAATTAAAAAGGTTACCAAACGTATCGTTGCTTATATTGGGGAGCGGCCTCTATGGCAAAGCCATACAAAATTAAATTTAATATTGAACTAATGGGAGGGTTACAATCCGCTTAGGCGCATCGTTGTATACCCCATCTCCATCGACCAGTTTCAAGCTCCGACTTGTGTCATAAATCTTGGTTGTTGAATTTCAGTTTCTATTAACTTCAACTTAATTAGAATTACTCTGTTAAATAATCTTCTCCCTTAAAAAGGGCCATGACATCCACCCCGTTTCAATAACATCGTTTTTTTGTTTATATTTTTTATCAGAAGTAGTATACGTGTTAAAAGAAAATATTTCGAATAAAAACTGTTTATTTAAATGCAAATGAAACATAAACACGCCCAAAAAGGGGCGTTTTTTGCCTTTTTTTAAATGTCAATCACAATATACTTAAGCGAGGATATCGCCTAAATTTTAAAAAAAATTACACTTGTACTGCTTCGGGACCTAGAAAGAGCAGATATTAAGTTTTAAGCTCCTAGCTCAAAATGTAAGGCCTCAAAACTACCGTCACACGGACGGACGGACGATGGCTCGTGCGACTAACAATTCGGTCTCGATCATATGTCCCTAAGGTCTTGGGGGTCTACGGTGATTATTTCTCTATGTTAGAAACTATGAATCAAAGTTAATGTACCTCCTATCCTATGGGATGGAGGTATATTAATAATATGTATAAAGAACTAGGTGCTTTATACATATTATATTAAGTAAAATTTTTTTGATTTTGAACAAAAATATTGAATAAAATGCATTTGAAACATCATTTTTTAATCTATGCCAGGCCCACTACGAGAGGTTTACCAATATAATTTTATTTTGTATGCCTTGCAATCGCTATGAGATGCTAAATACAAAATATAGCTTCGCATGACAACTAACAATGGGTTAACTTTCTTACTTTTGTGTGCAACTTTAGGTCGTTGCATCTCCCAGAGGCCTCGGGTACAGGGCGCCAGAATATGATTTTTGTTATCTTTTCACCCAGGACAACAAACTTTGACGGTTAGAAAGTTGTTGAGATCAGTAAAAAACTAGTGGGGGGTTACAATCCGCTTAGGCGAATCGTTGGATACCCCATCCCAATTGACCACTGTCAAGCTCCGAATTGTGTCATAAATCTTGGTTATTAAATTTCAATTAAGAATCTTCTCCCTAAGAAAGGGGCGTGGCATCCACCTATTCTCAACAACATCGTATTTTTGTTTATATTTTTTATCAGGAGTGGTATACACGTGTTGACTGCATTTTCATATTAAAAATTTGGTTTATACTTAAAAACACCCCCAAAAGTGGGCGTGGTGAAAATTTGTTCACTTGAGTTGATAGCTTACGCACATATTTGAACATTTTATAGTGCAAGTTTTTTGGATTTAAAGCAAATATGTCAAATAAAAACCGTTTATTAGAATGCATATTAAGTATGACCACGCCTACAAATGGGCGGTATTCGTTTTTTTTTAAAAGCCAATCACAATACACTTAGCGAGGATATTGCATTCCAAATTTCAGCTCCCTGCGAAAACCTTGATTTTTCATGGTATTAAGTAAAGTGGGCGTGTCAGTGGGCGGATTTCAAAAAGGTTAACACTTGTACTGCTTCGGGACCTAGGAAGAACAGATATTCAGTTTCAAGTTCCTAGCTCAAAATTTAATGCCTGAAAACTACCGACAGACGGACAGACGGACGGACATCGCTCATTCGACCTACAATTCGGTCTCGATCATATGTCCTTAAGGTCTTGGGGGTTACGGTGATTATTTCTCTATGTTACAAACTATAATTCAAACTTAATATACCTCCTATCCTGTGGGATGGGGTATAACATGTGGGAAAGTGCAATAGTGCGTATACAAAAGCTTCAGTCCATAGCCACAACCATATCAAAAAGAAAACTGCCACGCCTCCAAGAAGTAGGAGGGATATCAAAATATAACTGTTGAATACTTTATTCTAGGTGGTTGCATACATTTCGGCATAAAACTCCACCTTTTTAATTAAAAAAATCACTTTTTTTAACGCAACACCCACAAGAGTGGCGGAGATATAATATAATGTATACATAAAAGTTAGAAAATGCTAATATCTACAACTTTTTTCATACAATTTTTTGTCAAATTTCATATATATTTATTGAAAAACAGTAATTTTAAGCTAAAATCCCTAAAAAGTGGGCGTGGTTAATGAAAAGGCTAAAATTGTTTTTCTTCTGTAAATAAAATTACAAGTCACTGTTACGTACCAAAAAAGGAATCCGCCAGCACCATTGTAACATAGCTAAAATTTGGAAAAAGGATTTTCTTAAATTAGAGATGGGCGCACATACAGGCCTGTAGTGGGCGTGTCTGTGGGCGGATTCAGCTAATTTTCAAACTTGATCTGAAGGACTGGACTTCCAGCCAACCCACCAAATTTCAGCTCTATACCTTAAAATTTAAGGCCTAAAAGTTGTTTGCATACGGACGGACGGAATGTTCATCAGCTCTTAGACTATATAGATTGACCTGAAAGTGGAGAAGAAATTATGTCTGCACATAGAATCAATCTATGTTGACGAATGAATAAAGCATGGTGGCAAAGACAAATATACATATATGCACTTCACGAGTGGCATAAACGATTTAGCCATTCAAATGAAAAGGATTTAAAGAGAATCATGAAGGCAAAGTAAATGGAATAACCGCAATGGTTGAAGGTGAGCTACTGATGTTACCTGTTGGTGAAACATGCATTAAGGGGACGCAGAAACCTATTTTTAAGATCAGAATCCCGATCCAATAATATCTAAGAGAAAGTTCCCTTGTTGACTCACGCTATTTTCTGACCTTCATTGACGATAAGTCCAGGGGCCCTACTCTGTATTTCGTTCCGAAAGTCAATCCGATAGGAAATTGCTTTTCGTTCCGCTTTTGAATTAGCACTCTATAGCACTTTCGAAATTAAAACTAGTGGGAGGGTTACAATCGTTGGATACCGGAGGCGAATCGTTGGATACCCCATCCCAATTGACCACTGTCAAGCTCCAAAATGCGTCAAAAATCTTGATTGTTACATTTCAGTTTCTACTAACTTTAATTGTGTTGAGAATTTGTCAGTTAAGAATCTTCTTTCTTAAAAATGGGGCGTGGCATCAACCTCTTTTCAATAACATAATTTTTTTTATCAGATCTGGTATACACGTGTTGATCGCAGTTTTATATTAAAAAATTGTTTTTTTACTTAAAACGCCCCCAAAGGTGGGGGTGGCAAAAACTAATTAATTTGAGTTGATAACTTACGCACACATCTGAACATTTTATAGTGCAAGTTTTTTGGAGTTAAAGCAAATATATCAAACAAAAACCGTTTATTAGAATGCATATTATATATGACCAGGCCACGCCTACAAGGGGGCGGTACTTGCTTTTTTTGAAATGCCAATCACAATACACTTAAGCGAGGATATCGCATACCAGATTTTTTGAACTTTGATTTTTCATGCGACTAAGTAAAGTGGGCGTGTCAGTGGGCGGATTTCAAAAATTTTACACTTGTACTGCTTTGGAACCTAGAAAGAACAGATATTAAGTTGCAAGTTCCTAGCTCGAAATTAAAGGCCTAAAAAATGGCGACATACGGACGGAGAGACCGACATGGCTCATTCGACTAACAATTCGGTCTCGATCATATGCCCTTAAGGTCTTGAGGATCTGCAGTGATTATTTCTCTATGTTACAAACTATGAATCAAACTTAATATACCTCCTATCCTATGGGATGGGGTATAATCAGTGAGTAAGTGCTACAGTGTGCATAAGTTACAGTCCGTAAAACGGACCGTTAAATATCCCATCCTATCCCACATTGTAAAATGCTGATGTTGTTGTTATTTATTTGACAGCATGCGAGCGCTTGATGGTCGGAAGGCCCCGCTCGGCATCCGACCGGGTTAAACCCGAAGAAGTTACGAGCAGCCCCTCAATGGTGCCGCTATCCATTACTTAGGTGGAAACTCTACAAATCGACAACGGCACCAACTCAAAATTGGCACGTGGAATGTCTTGTCACTAACGAGGAAGGAACTTGAACTGGTTGAGGAGCCCAAAAAGTATCAGCTCGATGCAACTGGCATCTCCTCAACTAAGTGGAAGGGTTCTAGATCCAAAGACTTCGATGATGGGTGGAAGCTCTTCTGGTCTGGCGTTCCAAATCACATGACTGCACAGGCGGGTGTGGGAATACTCACAAGCCCCCGGTTGTCAGAAAATGTATTCGATGTCATTCCGTTAGGGGGAAGGATTCTGATCTTAAAGCTTAAGCTTGAACGATCGACTCTGGCTCATGTTCAGGTCTATGCACCAAATCGAGAGTCAGAGTATGAGTCCTTCTTGAACGAGTGGCAGAAATGGACTTCTTTCTCCTGATGGGTGACTTCAATGCACATGTGGGTACAGACGACATTACTTGGAGGAGTGTGATTGGGAGGCACGGTGACCCGGATCAAAACAGGAACAGGCTTGTCCATCATGAACACCTTTTTCCCACACAGAGACATTCACAAATACACATGGTACAAGCACAGTTTAAATCAGAAGTCACTGATTGATTTCTTTGTTGTACCATCATGTGTTCAAAGAATGATTTGTGATGTTCGAGTTTTCAGGGGAGCTGAGTTGTCAACTGATCACCATTTGAAAGGTTTGAAAGGCTGCAGGATGCTGACTCTGATTTCAGAGAGCGTTTTGCACAGCATGTTTCGGAGAAGTTTGAACAAATTCCAACTGACCTTTTGAATGTAGAGGAGGAATGGCAGCTGTTTTTATCGGCAGTCATTGCCTCTGCAGGAAATGTTTGTGGAGTGAAGCGGCTTGGGTTAGCGGCTGGTGGTGAGAAAAGAACTGCTTGGTTTAAAACACCTGAAGTTCAAGAAGCCATCAGAGAGAAGAAGAGAGCCTACATTGCGTGAATCCAATGTAGAAACTCAACTTCTCGAGCCCGGTACAATGAGGCGCGAAGGACTTCCAATCTGGCAGTCAGAACAACCAAGGAACAGTCATGGAAAAAGTTCGGCTAGAAGTTGGAGCACGATTACAGATCTGCAAACAATATATTTTGGCAGACCATTCGCCGGCTCAGAGGAAGAAAGTTAAATATCATTCAAGGGGTTAAGTCCAAGGACAGTACACTTCTTTCAAATGAGAGCGATGTCTTCCGTAGATGGAGAGAGCACTTTTCGGAGTTGCTCAACCCCCAACAGGGCACTGAAGATGGCATTCCCACTGCTGACGAGATAAGGGCGGAGAATAGTCCCACAGTAGACGAAGTCACTGAAGCGATTAAATCGCTAAAAGTTGGCAAGTCTGCTGGAGTTGATGAAATCCGGCCAGAAATGCTCAAGGCAATGGGTGAATAGGGTGTTAAATGGCTAGCACGTGTCATTAAGGTGGCCTGGGATAGCGGGAAGGCACCTAGCGATTGGCAAACGGGAGTAATAGTGCCCATTTTCAAAAAAGGGAACAGGAGAGATTGCGCCAACTATAGAGGCATATCTCTCTTGAGTCGCGAAGGTGTTGGAAACGCGTTCCAGAGCTGTAATCGAGCCTTTGTTACGGGAAGAACAGTGCGGCTTTCGGCCTGGCAGAGGCACAACCGACCAGCTTTTTACTCTGAAGGTTATTCTTGAGAAGGCCTGGGAATATGCCAAACCGGTCTATGCGTGTTTTGTAGATCTGGAAAAGGCTTATGACCGAGTCCCTCGGGATACACTGTGGAGAGTTTTGCAGGACTATGCGCTGAGTGGGCCTCTTCTGAGAGCCATTTAGTCTTTGTATGGAAACTGCAGAAGCAATGTGCGGATAAAAGGCGTCAAATCCCGTCCTTTTGATGTGCGCGTTGGACTTCGCCAGGGCTGTGTTCTGTCGCCGCTCCTTTTCATAGCATATATGGACTGGATGGTGAAGCGCAGTCTTGGCGAGCAATGTTTCGAATTGGCTGGCATCAGGATGAGCCATCTGCTTTTCGAACATGATTTCAACGAGCACTGGATAGGTTTGCAGTCGTCTGTGGTGGATGCTGGGATGAAAGTAAACGTGAACAAATCGGAAGTGATGGTTGTTTCCTGAACTCCTGTGCAATGTACCGTGCACATAAATGAAGTTCCATTGAAACAGGTGGAGAAGTTTAAGTATCTCGGGGTCTTTTTCACGAAAGATGGGAGGAGTGATACTGAGTTGTCCTGTAGAATTGGCCAAACTGGAGCAATAGTAAAGGAACTGCGCCGGCCGGTTATCAGGAAAGCTGAGCTTGGAGTGAAAGCAAAGATCCCAGTTTTTAATTCAGTGTTCGTTCCGACCCTCATCTATGGTCATGAAATTTGGGTAATGAAAGAATTAGATCGCGGGTACAAGCTGTCGAAATGAGATTCCTGAGGTGCGTTGCTGATGTTACTCTAAGGGACAGAGTGAGAAACGTCAGTATTTGTGGGAATCTTAATGTTGAGCAGCTACTTCTCCGAGTAGAGCGATCGATTCTTCGATAGTTTGGACACGTTGTTCGCATGCCCCCTGACAGACTTCCTAGACAGGTCATGCTAGCGGAGATGCGAGCGCCTCGCCCCCCTGGTAGGCCAAGAAACAGGTGGTGGGATCAGGAAAAGAACCTCTCTGAGTCCCGCCTGGGGATTGCGCCGGAGTCTCTTGAGTTGGTGGCGCAGAATCGAGAAAGATGGAAGGACCATTTAGCCAAGGATAAGCGGCATTTCGAAAATGATGATGATGATGTAAACTGTTAACCCTTCTATAAGTAAAATTCACATGCGTAGACTTGTTCTCGTAAAGAGCGCTTCGCCAAGTCTTCGTTCAGACACAAATTCTGTCCAATGCTCGTTGGAGGTGATTCGTTGATAACTCGACTCATTCACCTGTTGCCAGGATGGCTGTATCATCCGCAAACGTGGGTACGACTGTTTCGTCATATAAAGGTATGTCTCTTGTGTAGAGCAGGAACAGGGTCGGACCGAGGACGCTTCCTTGGGGTACGCCAGCTCGAATTTGCTTGAAACTCAAGTATTCAGTGCTACACCTAACAGGAAAGAGCCTGTTTTCAATATAGTTTTTCAATATTCTAAACATGTCTTCCGGCAAGTTTTGCCGTAGCTTATATATAAAGCCTTCGTGCCATACCTTGTCGAAGGCTTGCGATACGTCGAGAAAAGCACTTGAACATATTTTTTTCGATTTGTAGAAGTCGTGTAGAAGTCTAAGAGAAGCGTTTATCATATAAAGTAGCTTGACTAGTGCCTTTTTCGGTAGTTCTTTAAATTTCGCCTGTGATCAGATCGAAACCCGGGGGGCTTATTATTTTTAAGTTTGCTTATTGTCTGCCGAAGTTCGGCTAATGACACTTATTTTATTCTGAAGTTATCAGGTTCCGCGTTGGTCTTTTAAACGTAAGCCAGCGGTGGACCGTCGAAAGACGTGAATGTTTCTTCCAAGTGTTCCGCAAACAAATCCGTTTTCTTTTTGCCTTCTTTTGCCCATTCGCCATATTATCTTTCTTTATTGGGCCCGAGTGCATTATGGGTTTCTTGATGGACTTAACTGCTTTGCACAGCGAGTAGTTTGACCTCCAATCCGGCGAACAGCCTTCAAGGTATTCAGTGGCTTCACGATTCTTAAAATCTTCCAACTTTTCTTTCAGTTTGTTCGAGAGGTGGTTAAAAAGGGTTTTGTCTGGAGGAGCCCTCGTGCCTTGCCATCTTCTACGCGCTCTTCTCTTTTCACGAATCAATTCTTCGATTTCGAGCGGGTATGTTGTGCGTTCATGCCCCTCGGTGCTAACTGCGTTCTTTTGGGACAAAGTGTTGCTCCAAGCAGCGCTCTGGATCGCTTCAATGAAGTTGTCAACTGCGGTTTCTAACTCGAAAGGAATTCTTAATGGCACATTCAAGCCGAACCCTCCTTACAGTTCTTTCTGAAGGCGTCCCAGTTCATGTTTTTGCTAGCTAGTCTGGGAGCTCTTTCTATTTTTGCCAGTCTTCCACCCATCTTCAAGATTTCTCCTAAGTGGTCTGAGCAAAGATCATAACACTCTTCGACTCGCGTAAGTTATTTGGGGTACCCTTTAGCGATGAAGAAGCCGACAAGGTCAGGCTTTTTATTCCTGTCAGTTGGCCAATATGTTGGCTTTCCCCTAGGAGAAAAAGTCCACCCCACGTTTCATACTGTTTTTGTACAATAATCTGCCTCTTGTTGAATTGCATCATGAAACCTAAAAACTATGCTATAAGTCACCTCCAATAATAAAATTGGACCCAATGAAGTCATACATACGATCAAGATCGTCTTACACCAGTCTATATCCCGGCAGTATGTAACAGGATGCAATGTTGTAATCTAAGTAGTAAAATTTTACAGAAACTGAACTTATCTGCATAGAGTCTAGCTAAACTTCTGTGTGAGTTAATTTCTTAAACTACCTATTCTTTTTTTATTTTTTGGTAAGTGAGGGGTATTTTTCAAAAAGCAATGTATGCACGCCCGGATTGCAACAATAGTGTGAGACTCTTACTCACAAAACCTAAACCACCACCTCAGACTTTCGGCCATCTGAGCTGGAATTAATGTGATCAGCTCTCATCAGCCGGCAAGAAAATAAACAGTATTCTAAAATCCTAATCAACTAAGATCCCGCTAAAGCCGCGTTGTCCCAAGCAATGTAAAACAGGAACAGAAATAGGATCCCATACAGATCCCATACATCCCTGTTTACAGTTTTTTTAACCAATTCAAAAAAAAATTATGCCGAAAATAAACGAAGATAAACTCGCTTCGAAAACTACTTTTATTATATTTTCGTATCCGAAACATTTTTCCTGATACGAAAAAATAATAACAGATTTTTTCTCCGATGAATTTCAAGTTCGATTGACATAATATTTGTCTAATTGGTTAGCTTAGCTATAGGCTGCGTTTCGAATACATTATTATGCCGCTATAGCGTCAGTGAAAGTGTTCTTTAAAAATAAAAGAAAATTTTTACGGATCCATTTTCCTGCATAGCTATAACTGATCCCTACGCTTCCTGCAAATGTCCTAAGTTCGTCTTCAGTCAGATATCAGGCATTTCGTCAATCTCTCAATAGTAAAGATATTTTAAGAATGTTGTTGTTATAACCCTTCCAAAGGGGAGAACTAACATTTTATAATTTCGGCATAATTTTACCGTAGGTCCAAGTGGAAAAATTGTCGGTCTCGATTAGTTTAGAAGTTATTAGCCAAAGAAGTTCAAAAAGAGTCCAACCTTAACATACCCGTAAATGGCCACAGGCGCCTGCCAGACAACTGGCACCTACCCTTAGCAGAACGACGTAGTCGCGTGAGCGGCTAAACTGCGAAAAGGGAGTTGAAATGAGCCCGCCCCCTTTAAACCCGCGGAGGCGCAAATTTGTTTTACAGTGAATCTTGTCAGATTTCTATAGCATACTCTTAGGCACAAATTAAAAGTCTAAGATGAGCTACTTTGTATGGAAAAATTGAAACTTTGAATAGCTATAACTTTTAAACTAAATTAGACCGACAATTTTTAATAGCATATTCGTATTCAGGACACTGAAATACGTATATAAGCATAAAAATAACAACTAAATTCCACTTGGACCTACGGTAAACTTGTTCCATAATTTCTACACACTTGCTATTTTTACGCTGCAAATTTGTCCTATTGCTATGTAACGTTTGAGAGAAATTTTAATTATGTAGTTCAGAATCTCTAAAGCATTCTGAAAATTTAAAAAAAAACTTCAGATGCGAAAAGAAAAGCTATCTAAAATAAAACAATCATAAAACTACCAAAAGCAGCTTGGTTCCACTCATTTACAGCAGTGAAACGTTACGTTTAAGAGCCTGAAAGTATGCATTTTTCAGAATCTATGCTTTTTCCCGACCTGTCAAAAACAAAACGATACATATTTGTGTCTGATTAATTGTAATTAATTGGTGAGGAAATAAATTATCTTAAAATCAAATTAAACGTACCTATACAAGCGAATTGAAAAGGATTGGCTTTTTTATTTTTTAGAAAGCGACTTGTTTTAGTTATTTTTAATTAATAAAATTTTATAACAGCGTACACATTTTAAGAGATTGATCATTCCAACATATACAAACGAAGACAAGTCGACTGGTCAGTTTTAAAAAATTAATTAAAAATTATTGGATAGAAAGTTAACAGTTCTTATTGCGAGTTTGAAGTATACAAATGAATTACGTTGAATTACGTTAATTACGTTTTTAGTTTTTTTAAAAATTCTTGTTTAAATTTTTTTAATTAACAAAATTTAGTTTACAAACGAATATGAGTCGAGTGACGTTTTTGGTTTTTCTAAATTCCACCGACCTCCGGCTAAATACATGCTGTCCCTGTCAGATTTGAATTATTTATCAAAAACGTGGAAATTAAAATTTTTATATTTTAAACGTGGACATGTGAAAATGTGTGGTAATAAAGTAAAAAGTGATTGAATTAAAATAAAGTGTTGAATTCTAAGTAGTAAAGTTGAATAACAGTGTGATTTGAATTTAAATAAGTTTGTTTGATAAATGAAGTGTTTCATTGTGAAATTGTAAAAATGAAATTGAGTTTTATTCGACGAACCCCAGGGCGAAAATATTACATTGGTGTCAGAAATTGGGGATAAAACTCAAAATTGTGCGGGTAAATTCTACAGTGGATTTTTCCGGAACAGTGTTAGTGTGTCAAACAGTTTTAAGTGGAGATTTCTAGAAAAAGTGCGCGTAAATAGCGTCGGTGACTAAAATGATTTATTTTTGCAGTGGAATTTTCCAGAGATATCGTGTGTGTAAACAGTGTCGGTGACTCATACAAATTTGATGGTGGAATATTCTGGATATATTGAAACTGATTGTGCGATAAAACTATAATTAACTAAGTTATAAAAACAGTGATTTGTTTATTCGCGAGTGAATGTTCTGGAACAGATATAAAACATATACTGATTGTGTTGTGAAAATTGTGTCAAGACAATTCAAAATGGGTCGAAAAACTTAACAATTGACAACAGCTGAGTTTAAAGCAGAATTGGGTAAAAGAAACCTCCAGACTTCGGGGCTCAAAAGGGAATTGTTGCTCCGACTTCAGGACGCTATTACCGAGGAAGGTGGAGACCCAGACACGATGCTGTTTGAAGTTCGAGAAGGACAGCAACAAAGCACAGTAAGTACTGCCGATGAAATGCCCCCTTTCATGAAGTTAAAAATAAATAAATAGAGTGGCGCAACAGCTCGGGGTGAACCAGGGCCAACTTCTCAACAATGTATGCTGGTGTGTTAATTTCTTTACATACAAGGGGACCTACAATTTTTTGCCAAGCCCGAACGGCACTTTGAGAAGTTTTTCAAGACAATTAATACTCTCGGAGGGCTTGTCAAACCCTCGCGGAGGTGGGGACCGTGAAAAAGAACAAGTCTTTTTTTTCAGGTGACGACGGCAGGATTCGAACCCAGACCTCCGGCGTAGTAGGCAGTGGTTAGTCCGTAGTGGTCTTCCCAGAATTCACTTTTTGAGGAAAAGTTCCAAACGATGGATCGAAAAATTGAAAGCGTTGAGGAACAGTTCACTGAAGTCAAATAGGAAGTAGAACAGCTGGCTAAAGGAACTGGAGTTGGTTAAGAAACAGAAAGTGCGAGAATATTTGCCCGACAGTCCACGGTGTAAAGAAATGCAGCCTCCTGTTTTTGATGGTCAAACGTCATGGCCGATTTATAAGAGGCAATTCGAAGCTGCCGCAATGACGAACAATTGGGACAACGAAGAGAAATCGATTACTCTCACGCTTGCTCTCAGAGGAACAGCTGCCGAATTGCTGCAAACTATTCCTGCAGAAAAACAGAAGGATTATGATGCCATGGTGAAGGCCATCGAGATGAGGTTTGGCGACGACCACATGCAACAAGTCTACCGGGTCCAGTTGCGCCGAAGAGTTCAGACAAAGGGTGAGACGCTTCAACAGTTGCAAGCCGACATCGAGCGATTAGCGAATTTGTCATATCCCAGCAGGGAGATAAGAAACGAGTTGGCAACCGATGCGTTTACTAATGCCATTGCGGATGGAAAGCTACAAATGGCTGTAAGAATGGCAGGTAAGAAGACTCTCGCTGAAGCACTAGCATTTGGCCTGACAATGGAAGCAGCCGACCAAGCTTCGTAAGGTTGCCATCGCATAAGGGAAATGGCTGCTCTGGAGTGCTCATGTCAACGCATCGACATCGAAAGGCAAAACACGAACACCACTCGGGTACAAATGAGATGCTGGAATTGTAACAAACTGGGACACCTGCACGGACAGTGCCGAGCCTCAGCTAGACAAGCGGTCTGCCCACATTGCGCTAGAAGCAGACAGAATGAAGAAGCATCTGGCAAGTTGGTTGATGGAATCGACGCCCCAGGACCATCATCCAAGTCTCCCAAACAAAACGCTGCAATAAGAGTCTGACAGTAGAGGCAATCATCGCCAACAGAAAATGCGTGGCCACTATTGACATAGGTGCCACGGCCTCCATCATCCGAAAAGACCTTGTTCAGACGTCCTGGCTACATAACACCAGCTGCTACAGTATGAAGACAACTACAGTTCTCCTCTTCAGAGACAGTTCTTTGGACACGTTTGGAGAGTGATCCTGGGAACCACCGATTCTATGTCATCGAGCCAAATAACAAAAGTGAATTTAAAAGTTACGTCGTGGGAAAAATTCTTGCAGAGCCCAAAAACAACATGGTGCCGGTAAGACTGTTGAACCCAAATAAGCACACCGTTAAGCTCAGACAAGGAGAGGTGATCGGAAGATGTGTGCCCGTTGCAGCCATTTCGACAATAGCTGAGAGTGAGCCTGCAAGTCCTGTCTCTCCATCAAAATTGGCCGAGGTATGTAAGACTATACTCGGCGACTGTGAGCTAAATCAGGAGCAGCGAACCATAGCGGAAAATCTCATTGGCGAGTTTGCTGATATATTTGCCTCACAGGATGGAGACTATGGTGGAACACACTTAGTACAACACCGCATAGACACCCCGGAGGTGCTAGACCAATCCGCCAACCTGCTACACGACTTCCGTTGGCGAAACAGGATGAGGCCGCCGAAATGATATTGACCATGGAAAAAGAAGGTTTGATCGAAAGCTCGAAAAGTCCGTGGGCGTCGCCTGTTGTACTGGTGAAAAAGAAGGACGGCAGTACTCGATTCTGCGTGGATTACCGGAGGCTTAACGATGTCACAAAGAAGGACAGCTACCCTCTCTACCCTCTAGGACACACTCTCTGGAGCTAAATGGTTTTCCACCCTTGACCTAAAAAGTGGCTACTGGCAGGTACAGATCCATCCAGAAGACAAAGAGAAGACCGCTTTCACAACTGGCAACGGACTATGGCAGTTTACAGTTATGCCATTTGGTCTGCGTAACGCTCCGGCCACCTTTGAGCGTCTTATGGAACGTGTCCTACATGGTCTGACGTGGAAAACCTGCCTAGTATATTTGGATGACGTCATCGTTTTGGGAAAGACGTTCGCTGAACATCGCGAAAACTTGAGGCAAGTGTTCTTACGACTTCGATCAGCACACTTGAAGCTGAATGAACAAAACGAAAGATTTGATTACCCCAGGTGACAGCCCAGCTATGCTGGAAAATCCACCCTCTTCGGAGGCAGGCTCTACGGATTCTGGGGAGAGCCTTTTATTGCTTATAAATCCTTTTGAGAAAAGGACAAAACTAAATCGATCACCACCACCTAGATCGAACATATCCGGAAAAAGCAGTCCACCGGTAAACCAGGACTCTGTGAAAATTAAGAGCTTAGAAAAGGAGAATAATGAACTCCGAGCTAAGCTTACTGAAATGGAGCGACTCTTCCAAGATCTAAAAATGGAAGTTGACTCTCTGCGAAAAGAAAACGAGGATATTAAAAATACTCGTTTAACGAAAGACTGTGAGGTAACGAAAGAATGTGTAACACCGAACCGACCAGCAGTCGAATACTTCACGGACGAGGACGAACTTGCACTTGAGACCGATTCAGTCTTAAGGAAAAGGTCTAGCAAGAAGCGAAAGGCGAATTCCTCTATCGAAGTAATACAAAAAGAAGATAAGCCCTCTGGCTCAAACAAGGCTAAACCAGAAGCGAAAATTCGTCCACCTCCCGCAATAAACATCGTCGGGATAGCAGACTTTGGGAGATTGCGCAACCTTCTTGCAAACACGGTGAGAACAGAAAACTATAAGCTTACCTCGCACTGAAATAACGTGTGGAAAGTAAATGTTAACAACGCCGATTCCTATCGCGTACTGTCTCTTAGACTGAATGCAGAAATAATCGAATGGTATACTTATCAAAATAAGTACGAAAAACCACTGCGAGTCATTGTAAGGGGGCTCCACCCATCATGCACAAAAGAAGACGTTGTAAAAGACGTAAAAAATAGAGGCCTTAAAATTATTGATGCCGTCAATATCATTAAAAAGGAAAAGCAACGCACGGAAGGAGAAAGAGACACTGTGATCAGACGCGGCCTTCCAATTTTTATGCTCTCCTTTGAAAGAACTGAGAGCATAAACGATATTTATAAAATAAAAATGATACTTAATATCAGGGTTAAAATCGAACCCATGCGAAAGGGCATTAGACTGATACCACAGTGTAAGCGATGCCAAGAATTCAGGCACACAAGTGCCTACTGCCTAAAAGAACCACGTTGCGTGAAATGTGCCGGAAAACACCTGTCAACAGAGTGCAAAGTTGACATAAAGGCTCCAGCAGTTTGCGCCAATTGCCACGGAAACCACCCCGCGAACTATCGAGGATGCGAAGTAGCCATAGAGCTGCAAAAGGGACGAGAACCTCTTAAGGAAAATACTAGAGGTCAGAATCAAAGCCTAGGACGCCCAAAACCTGCTGAAACTCCTAAGCCAAAGACTCCAAAGACCAAATCACTTTTGATCCAAAGCTGATCAAAAGTGGAAGATTTCCTTCCTTCTGACTTCCTTCTGAATAAAATATACGAACTAGAAGTATTTCTACGGAAAAACAATATTGATATTTGCATGATTACGGAAACTCACCTTAAAAACGGGACTACATCCAAACTTAAAGGTTACAATGACTATCACGCACATCACCCTTCGCAAAATTCAAGAGGAGGATCCTCCCTCTACATTAAGAACTGCATAAAGCACTTCAAGAACACAGAAGTTGAGCTAGACTCTATGCAGATCAGTTCAGGTTCTGTAAAAATTGACTGCTTAGATTATAACATTGCATCTTGTTATTTCCCGCCAGGATATAGACTGGTGGAAGACGATCTTGATCGTATGTATGACTTCATTGGGTCCAATTTTATCATTGGGGGTGACTTTAACGCGCAGCATACTTTTTGGGGCTCACGATGCAATTCAACAAGAGGCAGATGACTGTACAAAAATAGTATGAAGCGTGGGGTGGACTTTTTCTCCACGGGTAAGCCAACATATTGGCCAACCGATAGGAATAAAAAGCCTGACCTTGTCGATTTTTTCATCGCTAAAGGGTACCCCAAATACCTTACGCGAATTGAGGAGTGTTATGATCTTTGCTCAGACCACTCAGGAGTTATCTTGAAGATGGGTGGAAGACTGGCGAAAATAGAAAGAGCTCCTAGATAAGCTAGCAAAAACATGAACTGGGACGCTTTCAGAAAGGACTGTAAGGAGGGTGTTGGCTTGAATGTGCCATTGAAAACTCCTTTCGAGTTAGAAACCGCAGTTGACAAATTCATTGAAGCAATTCAGAGCGCTGCTTGGAACAACAATTCGTCCCAAAAGAACGCAGTTAGCACCGACGGGCATGTACGTAAAACATATCCGCTCGAAATCGAAGAATTGATTCGTGAAAAGAGAAGAGCGCGTAGGAGATGGCAAGGCACGAGGGCCCCCCAGACAAAACCCTATTGAACCACCTCTCTAACAAACTGAAAGGAATGTTGCAAGATCTTAAAAATCGTGAGACCATTGAATACCTTGAAGGCTTGTCGGCGGATAGGAGCTCAGACTACTCGCTGTGGAAAGCAGTTAAGTCTATCAAGAAACCTATAATCCACTCGGCACCAATAAAAAAAGCTAACGGCGAATGGGCAAGAGAAGACAAAGAGAAAGCGAATTTGTTTGCTGAACATTTAGAAGAAACATTCAAGCCTTTCGACGGTCCGCAGTTGGCTGACGTTCTAAACAACCACGGGGAACCTGAAAGCTTTAGAATGAAAAAAGTTTCATTAGTTGAACTCCGATAGACAATTAGCAAACTTAAAAATAATAAGGCCCCGGGTTACGACCTGATCACTGGCGAAATATTAAAAGAGCTACCAAAAAAGGCATTAGTCAAGCTACTTTATATGATAAACGCTTCTCTTAGGCTTCTATACGTTCCAAGACAATGGAAAGTTGCTGAATTCATTATGGTTCCAAAACCGGGGAAATGCGCAAATGATAAAAAATCTCATAGGCCCATATCGCTTCTGCCGATAATATCAAAAGTATTCGAGAAACTTCTGCTGAAGCGATTACAACCAATAATTGCAGAAAGACGCTTGATCCCGGATCATCAATTCGGTTTCAGACCTAACCATTCCACAATAGATCAAGTCTACAGAATAACGCATGAAATTGAAAAAGCCTTAGAAGGAAAAAAAATATGTTCAAGTGCTTTCCTCGACGTATCGCAAGCCTTCGACAAGGTATGGCACTAAGGCTTGAAATATAAGCTACGGCAAAACTTGCCGGAAGACATGTTTAAAATATTGGAAAATTATCTTGAAAGCAGACTCTTTCGAGTTAGGTGTAGTAGTGAATACTCGAGTTTCAAGCAAATTCGGGCCGGCGTACCCCAGGGAAGCGTCATCGGTCCGACCCTGTTCCTGCTCTACACAAGAGACATACCTCTAGATGACGAGACAGTCGTGGCCACGTTTGCGGACGATACGGCCATCCTGGCAACAGGTGAATCAGTCGAGTCATCAACGAAAAACCTCCAACGAGCATTGGACAGAATTTGTGTCTGGACGAAGACTTGGCGAATCGCTCTTAACGAGAACAAGTCTACGCATGTGAATTTCACTTACAGAAGGGTTAACAATTTGCCTCTGTTCGTAAATTCTGCACAAATACCTTATGCAAATGAAGCGAAGTATCTAGGGATGACACTGGACGCTAAACTAAGGTGGAAACCACACGTAAAGAAGAAGCGTGACGAGCTCGAGATTAGGCTCAGGGAAATGTATTGGCTTATTGGAAGATTTTCGAAATTAAGCACATATAACAAACTGCTCTTGTACAGGCAGGTGTTAAAGCCGTCCTGGACATACGGTATACAACTTTGGGGTTGTACCAAGCCGAGCAACATGTCCATGTTGCAGACTTTCCAAAACAAGACACTAAGAGCAATTATGAATGCTCCATGGTATATTAGGAATAGCGATATTCACAGAGATTTAGGAATAGCTACCGTGGGCGGAAGAAGTAACAAACTTCGCTCAAAAGCTAAATGCTCGCCTTCATGTTCATTGCAGCAATGAAATGATCCGTACTCTAAACGAGACTCTTAACGATGTTAACAACGAGCGACGACTACAAAGAACAAGACCCTTCGATCTAGCGACGTAGGGTGAAGCCGCATGAATGAACGGCTTAGTAGGTGCATTCACTGGAAAGCAACCTATCCAATGCGATTAACACTATGGAAGCGTAAACTACTTGTTAAGTTAACTTAGTTGTAGTCAAGAAGTATTATGAGAGAGCGAAAATTTACTACTATGAAAGGCGTTCTGGCAGTTTCATAGTGTCTCTCATAAATGGGTGGTTTTTTAGCACGTGGAAATCGGGCATAACCAATATCGGCTACTTCGGTATTATATACCTGCTATAGTGGACGTATTGGTATCTTTGAAAGATTTTGGAGTTTTAGCCTCCGTCCATCCTAGTATTCAAAAAAACAAAAAAAAAAAAAAACACTTGAAGCTCAATCCGAAGAAGTGTGCGCTCTTCAGAGCAGAAGTAAAGTATCTGGGGCATGTGATATCGACGGATGGAGTGAAGACGGATCCAGAGAAAATCGAAGGAGTAAAATTTGGCCAGTTCCCAAAGACAAACACCAGCTAAGGAGCTTTCTCGGTCTTGCTACGTACTACAGGGGGTTCTTCAAAGATTTCGCCGGGATTGCAAAGTGTCTGCACCAGCTCACTGAGAAAGGAAGAAAATTTAAATGGTCAGGTGAGTTCGAAAGAAGCTTTCAGCATCTGAAGCATCGACTTTGCGAAGCAACGGTACTAGCTTACCCCATCCCCGGCAAGACATTTATTGTGGACGCAGACGCTAGCAATGTGGGTGTTGGCGCAGTATTGTCGCAGTTACACGATGGGCAGGAGGAAGTCGTAGCATACTTCAGCAAAGTTCTTACCCGACCAGAGAGAAATTATTGTGTTACCAGGCGAGAACTCCTTGCTTTAATATTGGCAACAAAATATTTCCAGAAGTACCTGAGGGGCAAGAAGTTCATCTTGCGTACAGACCACGCCGCACTCAAGTGGTTACTGCAGTTTAAAAATCCTGAGGGCCAAGTCGCAAGATGGATCGAGCGATTGCAGGCTTTTGACTTCGAGATACAACATCGCAAAGGAAGACTGCACTGCAACGCGGACGCATTATCCCGGAAACCATTTGAGCCCCAATTGTAAGCATTGCGTGCGACAGGAGGAAAAGGACGAATGTACTGTCCAGAGAGTAAGAGCCGAACCTGCAGAAGGCTGGAAAAAAGGGATTTATAAGCAATAAATGGCTCTCCCCAGAATCCGTAGAGCCTACCTCCGAAGAGGGTGGATTTGCCAGTGAAACTGGATTGCCACCTGGGGTAATAAAATCTTTTGTTTTGTCCATTGCATAGTTTGTATGCGCTACGCGCTCGGCATACGGAGGGTGGATTTTAGTCGCCTCTTACGACAGGCATGCCTTACCTCGGGTATATTCTAACCCCTACCCGAAGGGGGTAGGGGTTAGAATATATCCGAGGTAAGGCATGCCTGTCGTAAGAGGCGTTGCCTTACCTCGTTGCCTTACCTTTCAATATTTGCTTGAAATTAAAAAAAAATATTAAGTAATTTTTTTTTCAATTTCAAGCAAATATATTGAGTAAACTGCATTTGAAAATTTACCCTTAATAGATGCCACGCCCACTAGAGGAGGTTTACCAATTAAATTTATCTTTTTTGTATCTTACATCCACTAGGAGATGCCGAATGTCAAATAACAGCCTTTTAGAACGTCTTACAGTTTTGAAAACTCTGGAGGTAGTTGCACATTTAGACCGATTGTGGGCGTGTCTTTTGGCGGATTTCAAAAATTTTTACACTTGTACTGCTTCGCATGACGTGCACCTTACGTACGAAGTTTCAGCACTCTAGCTCAAAATTTAAGGCCTAAAAACATGTGACATACAGACGGACGGACATGGCTCATTCGATTCAGAATTCGGTCTCGATGATATGCCCTAAAGGTCTTGGGGGTCTACCATTATTATTTCACCCTTTTACAAACTATGTGACAAACTTAATATACCCCCTATCCTATGGGATGGGGTATTAAAATCAGAGAATTCGTTTGTGGAATGGAAACCAAATATGGAAGAAAGACACAAGTTATCCGATCCGATCGCGGTGGCGAGTTTACTGTCAAGTCATTGTGTGAATTTAATTCCGAGGAGGGAATTACTGCACATGTTCCTTACTCTCCTCATCAGAATGGGGTTGCAGAACGAAAAAATCGATCGCTAATTGAAATGACTCGCTGTTTGTTAAATGATTCTGTTTTGCCAAAAGTTTTTTGGAGTGAAGCTATGCACGTGGCCAATGACTTGCAAAACCGAGTACCCTCAAATGCAATTCCTAGAAGCACGCCCTATGAGATCTGGTATGGAAGCCGTCCTAATTATACTTGCGTGTTTTTGGATGTCGAGCTTAAGTACAAACGCCGAGTGTAAAACGTTCAAAACTGAACAGCGCTGCGACAAGCATGTTTTTTCGTTTGTTACGCTAGGAATCAGAAATGTGGCCGTTTTTTTTGGTAATGTGCAGTGTGAAATTTCGGACCGCCCATCGAAGTTTCAGCACTCTAGCTCAAAATTTAAGGCCTAAAAACATGTGACATACAGACGGACGGACATGGCTCATTCGATTCAGAATTCGGTCTCAATGATATGCCCTAAAGGTCTTGGGGGTCTACCATTATTATTTCACCCTTTTACAAACTATGTGACAAACTTAATATACCCCCTATCCTATGGGATGGGGTATAAAAATCAGAGAATTCGTTTGTGGAATGGAAACCAAATATGGAAGAAAGCCACAAGTTATCGGATCCGATCGCGGTGGCGAGTTAATCGTCAAGTCATTGTGTGAATTTTATTCCAAGGAGGGAATTACTGCACATGTTCCTTACTCTCCTCAGCAGAATGGGGTTGCAGAACGAAAAAATCGATCGCTAATTGAAATGACTCGCTGTTTTTTAAATGACTCTGTTTTGCCAAACGTTTTTTGGAGTGAAGCTATGCACGTGGCCAATGACTTGCAAAACCGATTACCCTCAAATGCCATTCCTAGAAGCACGCCCTATGAGATCTGGTATGGAAGCCGTCCTAATTATACTTGCGTGTTTTTGGATGTTGAGCTTAAGTACAAACGCCGAGTGTAAAACGTTCAAAACTGAACAGCGCTGCGACAAGCATGTTTTTCGTCTGTTACGCCAGGAATCAGTTGGCCACGCTCCTTAATTGTGGTTCCAAGTGGGTACACACTTTTTCACAAAATTTTTACACTTGTACTGCTTCGCATGACGTGCACCTTACGTACGAAGTTTCAGCACTCTAGCTCAAAATTTAAGGCCTAAAAACATGTGACATACAGACGGACGGACATGGCTCATTCGATTCAGAATTCGGTCTCGATGATATGCCCTAAAGGTCTTGGGGGTCTACCATTATTATTTCACCCTTTTACAAACTATGTGACAAACTTAATATACCCCCTATCCTATGGGATGGGGTATAAAAATCAGAGAATTCGTTTGTGGAATGGAAACCAAATATGGAAGAAAGACACAAGTTATCCGATCCGATCGCGGTGGCGAGTTTACTGTCAAGTCATTGTGTGAATTTAATTCCGAGGAGGGAATTACTGCACATGTTCCTTACTCTCCTCATCAGAATGGGGTTGCAGAACGAAAAAATCGATCGCTAATTGAAATGACTCGCTGTTTGTTAAATGATTCTGTTTTGCCAAAAGTTTTTTGGAGTGAAGCTATGCACGTGGCCAATGACTTGCAAAACCGAGTACCCTCAAATGCAATTCCTAGAAGCACGCCCTATGAGATCTGGTATGGAAGCCGTCCTAATTATACTTGCGTGTTTTTGGATGTCGAGCTTAAGTACAAACGCCGAGTGTAAAACGTTCAAAACTGAACAGCGCTGCGACAAGCATGTTTTTTCGTTTGTTACGCTAGGAATCAGAAATGTGGCCGTTTTTTTTGGTAATGTGCAGTGTGAAATTTCGGACCGCCCATCGAAGTTTCAGCACTCTAGCTCAAAATTTAAGGCCTAAAAACATGTGACATACAGACGGACGGACATGGCTCATTCGATTCAGAATTCGGTCTCAATGATATGCCTTAAAGGTCTTGGGGGTCTACCATTATTATTTCACCCTTTTACAAACTATGTGACAAACTTAATATACCCCCTATCCTATGGGATGGGGTATAAAAATCAGAGAATTCGTTTGTGGAATGGAAACCAAATATGGAAGAAAGCCACAAGTTATCGGATCCGATCGCGGTGGCGAGTTAATCGTCAAGTCATTGTGTGAATTTTATTCCAAGGAGGGAATTACTGCACATGTTCCTTACTCTCCTCAGCAGAATGGGGTTGCAGAACGAAAAAATCGATCGCTAATTGAAATGACTCGCTGTTTTTTAAATGACTCTGTTTTGCCAAACGTTTTTTGGAGTGAAGCTATGCACGTGGCCAATGACTTGCAAAACCGATTACCCTCAAATGCCATTCCTAGAAGCACGCCCTATGAGATCTGGTATGGAAGCCGTCCTAATTATACTTGCGTGTTTTTGGATGTTGAGCTTAAGTACAAACGCCGAGTGTAAAACGTTCAAAACTGAACAGCGCTGCGACAAGCATGTTTTTCGTCTGTTACGCCAGGAATCAGTTGGCCACGCTCCTTAATTGTGGTTCCAAGTGGGTACACACAGTGAAGGATAAGTCTAATTCAAGACAGTTAAATGGCTTCATAAAATATAGGACTAGCCTTTTTCTAATCCTAAAACAAACAAGATTATAATTTGTCGTGATGCAGCGGTACAAAACTTCACACCGTACAGACTGTTACGATACAACATCTATATCACCAAAAATATAGGTAAATCAATTTAATTTTAAATTAAACCATAGTTGTACCCAGCGCCGGATTTAACTTTTTTGGGTCCTAGGCCTCTGGAGCAGGTGATGCCCCTGGTTTCAATTTTCTTTCATATTTTAATTGCTTAAAAAAAAATCACCATGACTCTAAAAATTGGGCAGAATAAAATATATGACCTTTAGATGCTTTATTAAATGTGCGTCTATAAATTTTGGACTGAAAACCCTGCCATTTGTTAAAAAAAAATACACCTTTTTGGTAACCACGTCCACAAAAGTGGGAAGAAACCTACAATGTGTATGTATATAAAATATGTTGCAAGTTTTTATGCCTTAATTTTTTGGAAATAATAAAAAAAATAGTTAAATATTTGTTTAAATCTGGCTTAAAAGTGGGCGTGATCAATGCTGGAGTAACTTTATTTTGAGCCTTAAGAAAATTTCAAGGCTGTGCCTCGTACCAAAAATAAATGCTCTAGCGCAAAAGCACCATATCTAAAATTTTATGTACTAGGTAAGTGTTAAGCTCTCAGCTTGAAATTTATGACCTAAAAGTTGTGTAGATATGGATGGACGGAAAGGCCTTAATCAATTCTCGGTCTCAATCATGTGTCTAAAGGGTCTTAGGGTTCTACGGTGATTATTTTTCTGCTTCACAAACTATGCATTAAACCAATTTTACCTTGGGTAAGGAATTAACATTTAAAAATATGTAAAAGCTTCCATTTTTATGAAAAAGTTTAGCAATGGTTAGATTAGATATCAAACGCTTGGAACAGGTTTTAACATCGCCTTCTTCAAGAGAAACAACGTAACTTCATGTGTATATTCTCTCATTTAAAGTAAGATTTGTTCTTGAACTTCGCAAAAATGCGAAGCAAGTATAAAGACGCTAACGATATTTTAATTTCTTTGAATTTTAAGTAAGTTAAAATAGTAAGAGGTTTTTCCCAGGTTTATTGGGCAAATCGGGAACTTATAACGGTGATAAAAGATTACTTATTTTCCACGCCTCGCCGAATAAAACGAGAATCCTTTAAGATTCCTTTAAGACTCACATATAGTAGTCGTGAAGCTTTCGTTTTCGTTCATAAATATTATTGTTTTTCTATCTTTCGGCGATATCAAAAAGTATGAAAAATCAAAAAAAAATTGAAAGCTTTACAAAATCGGTCTTTGTCGTGACTATCGAGAAAGAATTAAAATAGAATTACTATTTTAGTCGATTTGTTAAGTTTGGTAAAATATCTTGTAAATTATATGCATGTTTTTGTGAAATGACAACAAATTACACAATCGATTAGTTAAATGGTACACGGTGAATCAAGGATTTTGCATTGGATCAAAATTTTTCTAATTTGGATGTTCGCTGGAAGCTTATAGCAATAATTATGAGCAACTAAATTACCTTAGTTTAATTGATTTTTTTTTTATTAAAAAATAAAAAAAGTAATATTTTGTAATACACACTGCTGGACAAAGTAAGAGGAACGATGCTAGTTTTTTGTTTGACGTTTATAAATTAATGAAATTATTAGTTATTGAAAAATATCCCATTTTTAGGTTTATGTGTTTGTTTCATATGAAAAGAATTATACAACTTTTTTTTCTTTGAAATGATGTCAAAATAAAAATTAATAAAATACTTACAAAAAAATAAATTTGAATTATAAAACTAATAAAATATTTAACTTTTTGCTTCCGTTACTCTAATTAATGACCACCAGTGTGTTACAACTTATGTTACAACTAACTAGAACATTTTTTAAGTTCTTTCATTTATTTTTTTAATAAATACTTGAAGAGTATTTATTTTGGTTTTTATTCTCTTGTTTATACCTAAAAATTAAAATTGATTTATGAAATATATAAATGTTATGAGAAAAACTAATGTTTTTACTAAAAAATGAATATTGACTGTGTGCTTCCAACCAAGCTACACAGTGGATATTACACAGAAATATTTTTTTCACTGTCCCAACATTAACAAGAGCTTCGACCACCCGTCGTTACGCTTTTTCAAATGACTATCACGCTCGTCACCCTTCGTAAAATTCGAGAGGAGGATCCTCTTTCTGTTCTCTGTAAGAACAAAGTAGTTGAGCTAGAATCGTTGAGAAGTTGAGCTACTCATATAACTTGAGTTTCTATAAGAATTACCTGTTTAGATTACGACATTTCATCTTGTTATTTCCCGCCGATATATAGACTGGTGGAAGTCTATAGTGGAAGTCTATCATTGCGGGCGACTTTATTGCAAAGCAGACTTTTTGGGGTCCAAGATGCAATTTAACAAGAGGCAGATCACTACCAGCATGGACCCTGTCAAAGGCGGATGAAAACACTTAAGGCTGCTTCGAGAGGAAAATTCTTCGGACGATTTACGGTCCCGTCTGCATAGACGGAGAGTGGAGGAGTAGATATAACATCGAACTGTACGGGTTGTACAGCGATACCGACCTAGTCAAAAGAGTCAAAACACAACGTCTACGATGGCTGGGTCATCTAGAGCGGATGGACACCAACGCCCCAGCCCGAAAAATCTTCGAATCCACACCGCAGGGACGGCGCGGTAGAGGAGCACCGAGACTCAGGTGGTCTCAGAGGACTCAGCACCGAGACACCGTCCTCCGCCAACAAGCTTCGCCAGCCGACTCAAGCTAGCCGTCTCCAGTTTCGCACGCAAGTGGAAGGGGACCTCAGCCAACTTCGCGTGCGAAACTGAAGACGGCTAGCTAGAGTCGGCTGGCGAAGCTTGTTGGCTGAGGACCAGGTCCACCCCCTTTTTTGGTGGAGGGGCCACTCTTTCAAATCAATTGATGAAAATCAAAAACCCCGATAAAACAGCGAATCCTTACGTTCATTTCACTATTACACATTTTAAGCGTAACTCATACAAAAAATATGAAGCTTGGGGAAATGCTGTAATGAAATCTGTCGAAAATGTCTTAGAAAACCACAAATACATAGCAAGTAGTTATATACTATGTCTGTCAAAACAACATTACATATTATCCTTTATTAAAAAAAAGGTTTAAATAATATTCAACAAAGCACAAATTTTAAAAACTATTGTACTTTGCCAGATAACCCACGAAATCCGATTTCATAGCGCTTTTGAAAAATGAAATATGCTTTCCCAAGTTACCAGGAATGAAGACAATAGACCCTCGTCTAACCTCCAGTCCCTCTCCGTTTTGAAATCGAAGTAGTCGCTCTCCACTTAATACCAACAATATAGCGCCAAATTTCTCCATATCCAAAATGTATTCATTCACTGCCTCTGGGATCGATAGTTTTTCGACTGCAAAATCTTTAACAGGAGGAGTAAATCGTTCAAGACAGCTGTCGACACGAGTGGGTTTGAACAGTTTCTGCTGTGCTGGCAAGCCCTCATAATTAAGCATCTGAATCAAACACGAAACGTCTTTGTACTTTGGAGTTAATCCGGCTCGAACAACGTTGTCCGAACAAGCCATGCATTCAATACAGTCGCCCTCGAGGTAAGCGTGTATTTCGTTGGCAGCCAGAAATATTGCTTCACCGGGTTGCAGTTGGATAAGGTTTAGGAAAAACAGGGATAGGACGCCAACATCGTGCGGAAAATCGTTGTTGATTTTAGTGAATGTGTCTAAAAGACCGCTGTCCTGGAGAACTACAAAAAAGAGGCCATAGAGATTTGCATGCCCATTGAATTTAAAGGAACTACATACCATTCGAGTAGTTCTTTGAAATGCTACCGACGCAAGCGGCTACGCGTTCATCTGCGGTTGTCATCAAATGTTCGAAGCAGATTCGTAGACCAGCAGGACCAGATTGGACTTTTTCGACATTTTCAGCTCCAAGTAGATCAAGAAGCGGTGGTAGTTTTGTGCAAAGTTCATATATTTCTTTATATGGACGAAATCCACAAAGCGCTAGGAACGGTGTAAGAGCTATTGCCAGCTCTGGTTTATGATTGGAATCCTTGTAGACGTCTGGTCGTTCAGCGTGCAACCTTTCAGCTTCAGCCTAAAATAATTGAACTAATAGATCATTAAATTTTATTGACACTATTACAACCTTGTTCGGATGAACTTGTATGCTCAACGCCTTTCGAATGCTGAGAACCTTGAACAGATATGTAAGTTTCGCCGTTCCACCAATTAACTCTGACCCATTGGCTGCAAGGAACCTTCCCAAGTCTTCCTGAGTAGATTTGATTTTTGAAGGACCACTTGCATGGTCCCCCATCCATAGCTCCGAGTACGGGGTGCTCTCGTCCGCCTCAAAACCAGCAGAGTTCAAAGCTGCGAGCTTTGCAACCTCGGACTCGATTCCAAGTTTACCCCAATCGTAGGTCTTCACGTTTCCAACCAATTCCATTTGGAAAATACAGCGCACCTTGTTATAATCTGGATCTGGATGCTTCAAAAAACAGGCAGGTCATCTGTTCAAGGTTAACACTTGTGCATTGTAAAATACTACGTATTTTCCCCTTATTTCAATTTTTATCTACTCTGTCATTTTTTTGTCGCTTTTACCTTTTGATAGTGACTGAATCTGGGTCTGGCTGGGAATGGGCAAAGGAAAAGCGGAAAAATCAAAACAAAACAAAAGCCTTTTACCTGGTTTATATGTGGGTTTGGGGAGAGTTCAAAAAAAAATCTCCACCACTTTGACCACGACCACAAATTACTTAATGAATTAGATATTCAACTAGACTGGAAAGCCGAGGGGCCTACAAGCTGTTGCCATGGATATACCTGGAAAACTACGCATACTCTCACATTTTGTCAATGTATTCCACACTTGAAGAGATTCACCACGAAGTTCAAGTGATTCACCACGAAAACATGGCGGAATCAGCTTTTTGCTCCGTCTACCGGACAAAAATTGTAACGAATTCCAATATCTGGAAGTCGCCACATAATGGGTCGTGCTACATTAATGTTGTTTTGCTAGAAACCTTAAAATTATTTTTATCTAAATTGGATTCGATATATATGTTATGTACTTCAAATGCCTTCTAAATTTTTTCTTATATAGGTTAAAACAAAACACAAAAAGCGCAAATGAAACTAATTTTTTACTGCCTAAATGCCTGTGCCTCTGATAAGTTTGTGTTTTATGTTACCGAATTAAGGCTTTAAAAAGCAAAATTTACGGTTAAGTACCAATAAAATGTTTTCTACATGTTTTGACGAAATCAATCGTTAGTATATTAAAAAGTAAAAGTCATTAGAAAGGTTCAAAGGCACTTTTGTTATTTTTATTATAGCTATAATTTGAATTCATTATTCGAACAAATCAATATTATGATATAATTGTCATCCTTATCCTTCCAAGTCGATATTATTGCATGCATTTGAGATTAGAGTTGAACATTAAAAGTCAAATTGGCAACTGAAAACAGAAGAATAATGCACTTTTGAGTGAACCCATTTCGTAAAAAAAATCAGTAACATGTTTAAACATGTTTATGTATATTTTTGTAGGTTAAAATAGAGATTGACACCAAAAGAAGCATTCATTAAACAAAAAAAATTAATCACAAGTAAAAAAAAGTTTCAGTGATGCAATCCAATGAAAGCTATATTTAATGCTTCTAAACTTCTTCATTTTTCTTAAATTTGGGAACGCTTAATATTTTACGCAAGTAAAAATCAAAAGCCTTTTCCTAAAATGGAGGTTTTCTCGATTGTTTCCTAACTGTTGCTCTTGTTTTGCTGAATAACTAATATTTTCTGCATTCCTACATAATTAAAAACTGAATATCAATAACACATGAACGATTCTGGAGAAAAGAAAAGCCCAACTGCGTAATAATAATAATAAGCGTCTCACACGCTTTCACCGTCACAAAACCGAAAAGCATAAACAACAAATAAACAAATAGGTTTTGGGGGAAAGGGGACGCACAAGTTGAATATTTAGTTATTAAGTAATTTGTGACCCGAACTATATTGAAAAAAAGACCAAATTCGTAAAAATATCCAATTACGTCATAAACATTCCAGTATTTCCAGGCACATTCAAATGAACTAAATTTTACGATTTTGTAGTCTCAATGTAGGCTCACCCCAAGTGTGGGCAAAATTAAAACAGAATTGTCATTTTGACTTTAATGACTTGTGTGTTATCTTTTATGACTTTTTTAAGATATGTATTTAAATTTTTCAAATGTCGGTGTGAAATTCACCTCGCTATTTTGGCGGGCTCTCAAATTTTTGTTTACTTTTCTCACACGTATTCACCGACACGGAACTCAAAACAACAACAAAAAATAAACAAATGGGTTTTGGGGGGAAAGGGACGCTTTAGTTGAATATCTAGTTATTAAGTAATTTGTGACCACGACCACATGTTTACTTGATTCATGTTGAGCCTGTTTTCAGCACTGATCCGATATAATGAGATAGGCTGCAAATGCCCTTGCCTGAAACACCCGCAAAAAAAGAAGTAACGGGATCTCTCTCATGACCCTGTCTGTGAATACATGTGAAGTCAGCAATGGAAGTGTTCAGTGAATCCATTTAAAAATGGCGGAAGGCGACTTAATTTGGCGTCTCAGTCATTCAAAAAATATAAACAAAGTTATCCATTCTATTTTGGTTTATTTTGTTTTACAAATAATTATTTGTCTTCTTAGGAAATTAAAAAGCTGCCGTCCAAGCGAGTACCCTACCATTTGAATTAAGTTTCTGCCACTGCCATGCTCGTGTCGTCGATCATCGAACCTGCCCTTGATGTATCTTCCAGTTGCCTATTAAAATAAGTTTTTTCAAAATAATAGATTAGTTTAAAACACAAAATTTTAATGTAAAACAAACCGTAGATCAGTGGCATAAACATTGGAAAGAAAACTTCCCAATTAAAGTCACTCTAATGATCGCTGGTTTCTTAAGAATTTACATTTGCAAATGTACTTACTTTTGATAAATCAGCTCACTCAACTTACAACAAATGAGAATTTAAGTAGAAAATTATATTTAATCCAAAAAAACTGCAGCCCACTAGGCTTTACAGAAAATCGAATTCGTTTTGATTTCACAAATGTCAAAAGACATCTGATTCTGGTTGGGTGAGGTGAGTTCAGTCCATAGGTAAAGTTCATCACAATTGAGGAGGGAATAGGAGGTGGAAATCTTTGCTATAAGGAGTTTTTTTTTCCTGTTTGCCTATTTTTTCTTAAATATAAACAATCGAGCTATTTCAACAATCGAATAGCTTGATTGTGTGCATAAACTTTATTAATTTATGCGTTTTCTTATAAAAAAATTACTTGCGACTTTTTGGTTTAAACTTCTTATAAAAAATTAGTTGCAAAAAGAATTTGATAAATTTTCTAGTAGTGCAGAACACATTTTGAAAATAGTTTTTTTTATAAATGAAAGGCACATTTAAACAAAACTCTGTTTACTTTTAGATCATTGTTAAGAAAAAGGAGTTGGTTCGCTGAATTTTTTATTTGTTTTCGAATAGTTTCAATAGTTTCGTTTTAATTATTAAAAGTTCATTAATCCAATTATAAATAGTAATCAAAATAAAAAAATTGACGTCGAAAAGAAATAAAAGGAACAAAAGTAGGGTCTAGACATGGATTACCTATTTATTAACATGAAACAAAATCTACCCCTTTACCTAAAAAGATCTCTTTTCGAAAAATTGAGAAAAATTTATTTTTGTTTGATTTTTATTAAAAATTTCAATCACACATAAATAATTTTTGTTTTTTATGTGTGATTGTTTACTTATTTATTTAACTGTGTGTGATTTCAATAAATAATTTTTTGAATAATTTGAATAGCAGGAATTGTTTGATAATAAAATGTTATTCAAATAAAAATTTTATTAAGCTTTTTGAGAATTGTTGCAAATAAAATTGGTGGCAAAATTGAAAACAAGTCAATTTATAATCAAATTATATTTTAATTGGATTATAGAAATTCAAATAACTTCGGAAGGTATAGCTAACAGTATATGTAAGGCGTCACTGACAAAGTCACTAGAATTCTAAAGCAATATAAAATGAAACAGATGTTACCGCCAGAAAACGTAATCTTTTAAGCAAGAGTAACATTCACCCATAGGTCGGTTCCAATTCTAGACACCAGTATTGTATATGCTGTGCCTTTTAGCTGTCATCGGTATTCATTAAACAAACCCGGCGAAGTATTTCAACTCGTTTGAAAGTTAGTTGGGAGTTAATTAAAGACAAATTAATCTTACGCAGACTTTTCAAAATAGACTCAAATTTTTCTTATAAGTTTAATCACTTCTTAACATAAAAAAAAATCAAACACAAAACAATACGCTCTCATAGTCTTGAAATATGGAGAAAATAAAATATTTGATTTGCAAATTAATATTGGTCCGCAAAAAGATGCTTATTTTATTTTTACGCATGAATTTTCAACAATTATAAAATATATATGTAGTATTTTCTAGAATTTTTATTTCAAAACTACTTAAACATTTTTTGACTGATGACTATCTCGTTATACCTGATCAATGGTTTTAAGGTCGAGAGATAATTCATTTGTTTGCCGCCTCTTTTAGGTAGCTCGCCATCTCTTTTCATAAACAAGAGCACTTTATAGGTATGCAAAACGTCAAATACAAACAATAGAGTTTTTCGTGTAAATATCTCGCCCGCACCTCCCGTTCTAACCTTTGGCGAAATCCATTCACTTGGCATAAAAACAATGAACTTGCTGCTAAGGGTATCACTGTGCGCGACGATATAAAGAAGTTTGTTGTCATACCAACCCTCTAAGCAGACTCTCTAAGCAAGGCGAACCGAATGCGAAAAGAAAAATTACTCATCTGCCCATATAACTCTTCGCTTACGTATCGCCTTGTCGAATTAGAATCTCAACGCTAAGATTCTCCTTTCTTTCGCCATGTGAAAATTAGAATCACCAGCGTAACACAAATGCGAGTCGCTTTCTCAACGCCAAAGCGAAATGAATTCTAAACGCTCAAGAGAAACGAATTCTTTGCGCCAAAGCAGAGCGCTCTCTTAACGTGAAAGCGTAAAGAATGCGTAAAGTTTGAACGAAATGTTTTCGAAGTACCAAAGCGAAATATTTTCTCAAGCCAGTGCGGAATCTTCTCGCAACACCCATTCGTTTTTGTAATTCCCATACAATATCATATATTAAAAAAACAGAAAATTTATGTTTAGTCTTTTCACAATATTATAGAAAATATAGCAGTTGAAAAAAACAAAAAAAAACTTGGAACAAAATAAACAATTCTTTTTAAAAAGATTATAAAATGTAGATTGTGAAAAGAAGTACACAATAATTTTTTTTTGCACTTTCACAAATATGATGTCTTCGAAAATTGTAATAATCTTTCTTTTCCATTCTTGCAACTTAAATTCCTTGTTCGAAAACTTACGTAAATCAACTTAGAAGAAAACAAAAAATCAGACCAGCCAACAGACTTATGCGTTAACACTCAAGATTGTATATGTTTACAATCTGAAACCACCCCATCATCTTTAATAATCGTTAATATTTGAGCGCAACGAAAGCGTAAGTTTGCGTAAAGAATAAAGCGCTTCGCTTTTTTGCTTGGAGGGAATTTTCGAGTCAATTTTTCTGAAACCTGACTGTCGGTTTCTAATTCAAAGAACTCTCCACAACCAGTTTTTTTTTGTCATGCTCCACATGCTCACACATATACGCAACCACGAACACTCATTTTGCATCTACATCCGATCCGTTCTCTCTTAGGGCTCAGTTATACCGATGCGGAAAAAGGATACGAAAAACGAAAAACAGATAAATAGGATTTTATTCTGTTAAGTTAATTACCTTTTTTAAGCGTTTGCAGCAAACAAAAAAAAACAACCGAACAACCAAACAGCGGACTTCCGTTTTTTGGTTAGAGTTGAACCGAAATTTTTTTTCTGACAGCCGGAACAGTAAAAAAAATAAGGAACAAATCAGTGGAATGAATGGGTTTCATTATCCATTCAGGAAAAGTGATTCTGATACGAAAAATTATAAAACTACTTTCCTGTGAAAAATTAACTTTAATCAACACATACTTTCATGTTAATTGGTTAAATTAATCAGTGGCAACATTTTAAATCCAAATTTGCACAATCGCATAAGAAAGTAAAATTAAAATGAGAACGAAAATTTTTCCGTATCGTTTTTTCGTTTCGTTATAATTATAACTGAGCCCTTAACAAAAGTCTGAGTCCATTTATCTGTTACCGATTTGACTTGTTTCTAACTCTAGCCCATAAATTACTGAATACCTAGATATTCAACTTCGGACATGTAAAAGCTTTGCCCACAACTTGAATTTGATGAATTTACCCATGCTCTGACATTTATCTACATATGTAAGTAAATTCATGAATTCGTCATTTCCATGCAATTTCGTTTTGGAGCTTTTACATCAGCTGATCGCTTAGGTAAATTGTTGTTGTATCTTCTTACTCCGCGAGGGTTTGACAAGCCCTCCGAGAGTATTAATTGTCTTGAAAAACTTCTCAATGTGCCGTTCGGATTCGGCAAAAAATTGTAGGTCCCCTTGTATGTAAAGAAATTAACACACCAGCATACATTGTTGAGAAGTTGGCCCTGGTTCACCTCGAGCTGTTGCGCCACTCTATTTATTTTATTTTTTATCTTCTTACACGTATTCACCGACATGGAAATTTAAAGCTTTATAAAAAACGCAAACAAATGGGTGTTGAATATCTAGCTATTCAGTGATTTATGCTCTAGCCTCTCAAAAAATGTTTTTGTTTCATGTTCATTATGCTCACACTCGCACACATATCCTGCCACGAATACTCATCGGCATCGGTAGTCGTACATCTACGCATTAATTTTTACCTCGAATTTTATGTTCGCTCGTTTCGCAGTCTTTTTCAATCGTTGTATGATGAACCCAGAGTTTAATTAAGTGTTTGTTTGAGTTCGGTGGTTCTTGCGGATTAAAATAAAGTGTGTTGCTTTACTTTAAAGCGCATGTGTCACAGAATCGATATTGTTTTTTGTGTAATGTTTTCTTATGAGCAGTGGCATTGCAGATTTGAGAACAACCCACAAAAAAAGGGAATATTTCACAAAACTGAGTTAAAATTTTTAAACTAAACTAACACCAAAAAACGGTGTAAAAATTGAGTCAACTAAATGAATCAAAACTAACACCGAAAAATGGTGTCAAAATCTAGTTAGATTTTTAAAACCAAATAGACACCAGGAAATGGTGTTAACAATTTTTCAATTTAGGAACAGAAATTAACTTCAAATTGACTCAAAACTGACACTAAAATTTGATACCGATTTGAAATGATGTATGGAGTGGAGACTTCATTTTTGACTCAATTTAAACACCGCGTGCTTAAAGGGAAGTGACAAAAAAGTGCCACTTTGGCGACAACCTCTATAGACCTTTTAGCACAGCTGTAAAAATCAGACGCCTTAACATTTTCCACCCAGGGATGCCATCGCGTTTTTATATGAAAACTTCAATAGTTTCTGTAGAAGTGTGCCGATAAGTAAACATGTTGTTGCGCTTATTCTGTTATTTTAATTGACATAAAGATAATTTAAATAAAATAAGTTGAAAGTATCCAAAAAGTATTCCGAAGATGTGATCTCTTTGTATCCATGCAGCCTTTTTTAGTCGTATGCACTGTTTTAACACCACAAACATCACTTTTTAATCTCTTTCCATGTTTTATAATTAAAATATTTTTAGCCTTACTTAAGCCGCGTTATCACAAAAAAAAAAAAAATAGAAATAGAATTTCATGCATTAAGCTTAGATAAGACTGAATGCCATTTCAGCATATTAAACGTAAGACGAAAAATATTTACAGCTTTTTCTTCTAGGGTAGGTCAAGCCTAATCTAAGCTTAAGCATGGCAAATATCATTCAGCGAATTAAGATTTCAATTGCTAATGTATGGGATTCTGTTTCTGTTTTACTTTATTTGTGACAACGCGGCTTTATGCCTTCAGCCCAATGAATACGTTGCATCCGTCACGTTGACAACTGAGTTATATGTACACGCTCTTATGGGAAGTGGCCCATAGAAGAACTTCGTTAAGTACGTCGCTTGCCATAGGAATATGCGTATTTCACTGAGTTGTCAGTTGTGTACTTCAAAGTGACGGACGCAACGGACTCATTGGGCTAAAGGCTTTAGAAAAGCTGATTAAGTCTACAACTTGTTCGTTCATCGAAAAATACGGTTGCATTTTATAAATAGTTATTTATGTCTGGTATAGTAAGTCTGAAGAGTTAATTAAGTTTAGATCTGGAAAAGGCGTATGACCGAGTCCCTCGGGATACACTGTGGAGAGTTTTGCAGGACTATGCGCTGAGTGGGCCTCTTCTGAGAGCCATCTTTACTTTGTATGGAAACTGCAGAAGCTGTGTACGGATAAATGGCGTCTAATCCCATCCTTTTGATGTGCGCTTTGGACTTCGCCAGGGCTGTGTTCTCTCGCCGCTCCTTTTCATAACATATATGGACTGGATGGTAAAGCGCAGTCTTGGCGAGCAATGTTTCGAATTGGCTGGCATCAGGATGATTTCGGAACGAGCACTGGATAGGTTTACAGCTGTCTGTGGTGATGCTGGGATGAAAGTAAACGTGAACAAATCGGAAGTGATTGTTGTTTCCCGAACTCCTGCGCAGTGTACAAAAATGCTAAAAAGTGGTGTTCCATTAAAACAGGTGAAGTTTAAGTATCTCGGGGTCTTTTTTTACGAAAGATGGGAGGAGTGATATTGAGTTGTCCTGTAGAATTGGCCAAGCTGGAGCAATAGTAAAGGAACTGCGTCGACCCGTCATCAGGAAAGCTGAGCTTGGAGTGAAAGCAAAGATCTCAGTTTTTTAATTCATTGTTTGTTCCGACCCTCATCTATGAAGAAAGAATTAGATCGCGGGTACAAGCTGCCGAACTGAGATTCCTGAGGTGCGTTGCTGGTGTTACTCTAAGGGATAGAGTGTTCGTCAGTGTTCGTGGGAATCTTAATGTTGAGCAGCTACTTCTCCGAGTGGAGCGATCGATTCTTCGATGGTATGGACACGTTGTTCGCATGCCCCATGACAGACTTCCTGGACAGGTCATGCTAGCCGAGATGCGAGCGCGTCGGTCCCCCCGGTGGGCCAAGAAACAGGTGGTGGGATCAGGTAAAGAACCTCTCTGAGTCCCTCCTAGGGATTGCGCCGGAGTCTCTTGAGTTGGTGGCGGGGGATCGAGAAAGATGGAAAAACCATTTGGCCACCCTCGCTTCGCGACCCTTTTAAAGGATAACTGGCATTCGAAAATGATGATGATGATGAAGTTTATGTGTAATTTTTTCTCGCTTCCATATAAAAAGGAACTTTATTTGACATCCCCCACAGAAAATACCAGAAGACGTCAAACTGTTAAAAGCTCTATACCCAATAGAATTCTTCGCGTAACTATCTCACTCGCACCTCTCGTTTTAACCTTTAGCGAAATCCGTTCACTTGGTATCAAAACAATGAAATGGTTGCGAAGTGTAGGCCTGTGCGCGAACGAGATAAAGAAGTTTTTTTTTTCATAATAAATGACGAAAAGTTGGTTTTGTCCCGTTGTGTTCCCGAATCTTTTAAGCCGCGTTGAAATAATACCATTCGAAAAACGATAAGAAATCGTAGAAAATGCCCACAAATCAACAACAACACAAACCACCGCCAAAGCCAACAATTCCAGGTTCACAGAAACGTCAAAACGAACGCAAAAATTGATCGTGTTGAATTTTTCTACTTTCTCGAAACTTTCTTACGCAAAAAAACGTAACGATGGATGGTCGAGGCAACGTTGTGGTAGCTCCCATTGCATTTATTGCGTTTGAATTGAACGTTGGCGCGGCGCAGCTTGTGAAATAGCCTTTAAGAGAATATGAAGTGGTATTTTGGGAGAACAGTGAAGCATCTCTTCAGGTTGTGTGAGTGAAAATACCTATGACCCGAAGTTCATACGTTTTCGGGAGTTGGCCATAAATTACTGAATAACTAGATATTTAACTTGCATCCCTCTTACCCTCCAACACCCATTTGTTTACGTTTTTTATAAAGCCATTAAAGCTTTTATAAAGCTTTAAATTTCCGTCCCGGTGAATACGTGTCAGAAGATAAAACAACAATTTACCTTACGCGATCAGCTGTTGTAAAAGCTCCAAAACGAAATTGTATGGAAATGACGAATTGATGAATTTACTCACATTTGTAAACAAATGTCGATGGATGGACAGTGCCCACCAGACACTCCATAGTGCATTTCCCGTAGAATCTCCTGGACTTTCGATCGTGGAACTACAAGCTGCATCTAAAATGACTTTCCAGCCGGCATTTCCCATTTTCTTCGCAAAACGCCATCTTGTACATGGAGAGCCAAGCTGCGCCCAATATGCCTTTAATGCAGGACTTCTGTCGGATATATCCCTTGCGCTCGGTTTCTCCATAGATTCCTCACTTGCAAGGATTGGCTCAATGTCAAAGTCTTCTTGTCGTGCATTGCGAAGTTCCTCAGTACTCCAGCCTTCTGCTTCGTTTTCACACCGAAGCCAGAATCTAGATTCCGAGCAATTCGATTTCAAAATCGAATTGACCTTTTCACACTGCGAAAATTATCTAGATTTTGTTGACTTTTCGATCAGTTGAACACTAACTGTCCGATTTTTCACAGTTGTCACAAGTTAAACAGCTTCAAATAAGTAGAAAACAATTGTGGATAACTAAAGAAGCACTGGAAAATACATAAAAATCACCGGAAGTTAAAAATTATACAAAAAACGAAAATATTTCTTTTTTTTTATTTTATAAAAAAAAACTTCATCGGCTGTCATTTCTTCTTTTGATTGAATTAAAAAAGTTTGTTTGCTTTGATTTTCCTAGGATTCCCACAAAATCGAATACAATCTATTACATTTGTATTCGATTTTGTGGGAATCTAGATTCTGATCTAGATTCTGAATTTTACAAATGTATGGGAAATCTAATAGATTTTAATTAGATTTGGGGCTTTTTTACTCTGAATCTAGATTCTGGCTCGGTGTATAACCGTATAAAGTCCCAAATCTAATTAAAATCTATTAGATTTCCCATACACTTGTAGAATTCAGGATCTAGATCAGAATCTAGATTCCCACAAAATCAAATACAAATGTAATAGATTGTATTCGATTTTGTGGTAATCATAATAAAAGCAAACACACTTTTCTAGTTCAATCAAAAGAAGACATGACAGCCGATGAAGTCTTTTTTTTTATACTATTTATACTAGTTACGGTTATTTTCATGTATTCTCCAGTGCTTCTTTAGTTATCCACAATTGTTTTTTACTTATTTGAAGCTGTTTAACTTGTGACAACAGTGAAAAATTAGACAGTTGGTGTGCAACTGATCGAAAAGTCAACAAAAACTAGATAATTTTCGCAGTATGAAAGGGTCAATTCGATTTTGAAACCGAACTGCTCAGAATCTAGATTCTGGCTTCGGTGTGAAAACGATATTACATACCTCGGTCAATTTTGATGGAGAGACAGGACTCGCAGGCTCACTCTCAGCTATTGTCGAAAGGGTACGCACCTTCCGATCACCTCTCCTTGTCTGAGCTTAACGGTGCGCTTACTTGGGTTGATCAGCCTTACCGGCACCATGTTGTTCTTGGGCTCTGCAAGAATTTTTCCCATGACGTTACTTTTAAATTCCCTTTCATTATGGCTCGATGAGATGGAATCGGTGGTTCCCAGGGTCACCCTCCAATCGTGTCCAAAGAACTGTCTCTGAAGAGGGCCGCGAGAAGTTCAATCGCCTCCCGCTATCACTCGAAGATTCATAGCGTTGTCGTTTCCGTATACCATAGGGATCTCGACGGTTTGATATCTTAGCACCTGCATTCGAAGGTCAAGAATTACCTCGTGTGCCTTCATGAAGTCCACTCCATTGATGCATTCGTCGCATATGTCGGCTACCAAGAATGCATGTGAGAAGGTCAATCCCTCTATCTGTATCTGTAGCTGCCACTCCCCGTATACTTTGGCCGCTTCTCCTGTAGCAGTCTTCAGAGTGTAGCATCTGGTGCTATGTAGCCAGGACGTCTGAACAAGGTCTCTTCGGATGATGGAGGCCGTGGCATCTATGTCAATAGTGGCCTCACATTTTCAGTTGGCGATGATTGCCTCTACTGTCATCCTCCGACATTTTTTTTACAAATGTGAGTAAATTCATCAATTCGTCATTTCCATGCAATTTCGTTTTGGAGTTTTAACGTCAGCTGATCGCGTAAGGTAAATTGTTATTGTATCTTCTTACACGTATTCACCGACACGGAAATTTAAAGCTTTAAAGGCTTTATGAAAAACGTAAGCAAATGGTGGTTGGAGGGTAAGAGGGACGCATGTTGAATATCTAGTTATTCAGTAATTTGTGATGATTGTGTACATCAACGTGAAGGCTTAACTCCTCGGGTTAAGCACTGCATGTAAACATAGTAATGAACGAAACATAAATGTCAAATATTCCAGTTCCACCAGTCCACCACTACGACCATGTTTTGTGAACGAAGTTTGGTTCATCCAAAACTTTAGTTGAGTTAACCGTGTTGTTTCGTGTAGTTGCACGTAGGAAGAGTCGAAACTCCGTTGTCGCTTTTTTATGTTTTCTTTTTTAATATAGTAGTCATTACACCCGAGTATATAAGCGCATAAGAACATTTAGAAAATCGTTGCCGCGTTTCGGTTCATTCCCTAATTCAAAGCGCTTCATCTCTTAGTTTGCTGTGTCCTTAAAAAAAAGGAAACTTATTAATACCGTGAAGTCCTTGATTTTGCTTCACACCAAGTGCTCCCGCTTATCCGCCAGAAGCAAGCAAAAAAGAAGTTCAGAAAAAAAAATTCCACTTTGGGCGTGTCGTCGTTGTGTCGTAGTCACCACCGCCGCCGTGTCGTGTTAAAATCGGTTTTGTCGTCTGCAATTAGACAATTGCTGTTCGGTCCGCGCTACCCAAAAATATGTACATCTGGCCAGTACTGCTTTCAGGAAAATCCCTGCACCTAGAAAGCCATATCTGAAAAAAATATAATCAATTCTACGGATAAGAATCCATTTTGGTTTTTCATTTGCACCTGTTAATTCACCTTGTAAAATGACTGAACCCCTGCGAAATATGTTTTTCCATCCGATTTGTTGTCTTTCTTGTTCTACCGGGCAAAACTAAATAGTGCTAGAAGAAGATAGTGGAAGTAATAGCATTAGCATACCGCACGGCTGGAAACAAATCCAAAATAAAGTGAAATAATTACAAAATATAAACGAAAACTCGTTTCGTCTCGAGTTGTAATTTTTGTTTTAAAACACTGCTCCAATCCAGTGATATACCTACGTTCGCATTGTATTTTGATGCATGTTTGCATATATGTACATCTGTTCCATTCCAACGTGTGCACTGTTCTAATCGGATTAGGATTGTAGAGCGAGATATGTGTAGTATGTACAGTGTTCATTTTGATTGCTGTCAAAATATCCAGACGTGCATGCGACGAAATCCTGTTTATTCCTTTTAATTTATGTTTTTATACAGTTTTTTTTTTAACACAAAGTGTTTATTGAAAAAAAGTTTGAAGAAAATATCTAAATTCCACTCGCGGCGAGTGTGTGAAAGCTTTGCGTTTTACTTAAATGTTTGTGAAAGACGCCGTCAAACCCCAGAAAATTGTATTTGCGCGTTTCTTCTAACAAAAAAAAAATTCGAAAAGTAAATAACGGGAAATCAGCCGCAGCAGGATCATGTTTAAGTGCATTCCAATATTCAAAGGCTGTAATCGCCAAGTGGAGTTTGTCGACAAGCGGCATTGTTCGTTGCCCACGGTACCGGAAGAAATTCTTCGCTATTCACGGAGTCTCGAGGAGTTGCTCTTGGATGCTAATCACATCCGGGATTTGCCAAAGGTGAGCGACTGTTTTGGTCGAATGGCCTTGTACAATTCCGTTGCCGTTTGAGTATGACAGTATGGCCCTTGGATGTATTTAGTATTGTATTAATATCTAAAAAATAATAAAACATAAATTCATTACATGAGGCTTGAAAAGTTCTTCCAATTGTTTAAAAATTAAAAATTCTGGATTGGAAATAAAGTTAATATTCTACCTATATCAATTAATTTAACAAAACTGACATGTCAGTCTTAAATAGTAATTATGCATATCTAATTCCATATTTGATGCTAAATAAGAAAATATTTTACACTCTTTAATATATTAATTATAACGGTGTTCTGTTACAATCCTGTTCTGTTCGGTTCTGATGCAGCTGGGTAGGAATTTTTGTAACTTCGGGTATGACCGGACGAATTTGTCGCGAAAGTTACTATAAAAACAAAACAAAAATGTTAAACATAACAAAAAGTAGAAAACAACCATCATCCATCGTTTATAATGACTGCATAATCACAGATTAAATAGGAATCGCTAATGCTTTTAACGATTATTTTTCTACAATATCTTAAAATTTAGAAGTCACTTCAAACCATCCTCCCTCATTGCTCCCTCTGCTTTTTGTTTGAGCCAATTACTGGTTTAGAACTTTTTCTAATAATTAGTGTTTCCAAAAATTTAAGCTCTTCTGGTTTTGATTTCATTTCCAATAATTTGTTGGAAAACATTGCTTGGTTTATAAATTGATGTTTTGGCACATATCCAGATGCATTTAAGTGCGCAAATATCTTACCTCTTTTCATAAAAGATTCAACTAGTGAATTATCTAATTACTGGTCTATATCTTTTCTATAATCAGTGAGTGCAGTTTTTGAAAAAGCTATAAAAAACAGAATGGTGAAATTCTTCGATGTTTTTAGTGATGTTTAATTTGGTTTTCGGAGTGGCAAATCAATTGAAGATGCCCTATTTCGCTTTTGTTCACAAATATTTCTAAGCCTTAATAAAAAGATAAATACCTCCGCACTATTCATCGACATATCAAAAGCTTTTGATATGGTTAACCATGAACTTTTGATTAGAAGAATGAAGAATGCTGGCTTTAGAGGATTTCTAGTGAATGGTTCAGGTCTTATCTGAAAGACAGAACTCAAAGATTGAAATTTTGCCGTCGACGTAGCATGAGTGGTGTGAAAACACTAAAGTTGGGTGTTCCACAGGGGTCAGTTTTGGGGCCTATACTCTTTTTGATTTTTATTGACTTTGTTTAAATTACCTTTTAAAGGTTTATTAACTGCCTTTGCAGATGATGTGGGTTTCACCTATGGATCAGTTAGCACCCTGAATCTTATAGCGGATAAAAACTGGGACCTTAGCTTGGGTCGCGAACTTCTGTTTTCACTGTGTTTTTTCTTCAGCGTGTTTGGGGTTACTATCCAAATCTTGGGTGAAGGCAGTAACCATGGAGTATTTTGGTTAAATCTAATGCTAGGCGATGGTCACACCCAGAGAGTCAACACCTTTGCTCCCTGCCAGAAGCGCATCGTGTCGGGAATAAGTTTCAACATTTTCGAGCTTCCTTTTTCTTTTAATTTATGGCAGTTTTGTTTTATTGTCGGATAACATCACCGCCTTTAGCTGTTTTATTTTTTGCGATTTCCTTCTCGACAGGTCGTAACAACGTAACCCTGTCCGTTTTCTGGTAGCAAGATCCTTCCCCATTACGTCGAGCTAGACTGCTAATGGGGAAGGATCTACCGGATCTAGCAAGCTAATGGGGAAGGATCTACCGAAGGACTACCGCTACTTAGGAATCGCTACTTAGGGCCCGGATGGACGAAGGACTCCTGTAGTCCTTCGTTCTAAGGGTATAAGTGATAAGGGACCCTTAGAAGTGGTTTAAAGTGAGGATTAATCGGAGTTATCCGCCTCCAGCGAAGGGGGCTCCAACTCTTATGTGTAGTAAGTGGATTGGCATCTTTCCGTAGTTTTGATCAAACTGTCTCTCCTTTGAAACCAGACCTAATTTCTTAGAAACGTTACAGGTGGCACTGAAAACAGAAATTCTAAAACAAAAGCTATGTGTTTTTTTATCTTCAGCTCAAAATTGCTTTGATGCGGATCTCTTTTTTCATGCTAGATACCGATTGCCAACGGCTCAAACTAAATGTTTATTTTCTCCGTAATGTCGGCTCTTTTCAACTGGCGTTAAATATTTACTATGGCAATAAATTCGGCCCCTCTTAATGATGCAAAAGAGTGCTTTGAGAAGTGCTTTTGGTAATACCGTTTTCACGCCGAGCCAGTCGATTTCCCTAACATTCCCTTACAGAATTGAATACGAGTGTACTAGATTTGTATTCAGATTTGTTGGATTTCCGATGACGAAACAGCTGATGAAGTTTGTTTACAAAATAAATTCAAGAAATATTTTAATATAGTTTTTATACAATTTAACAGTGAAATGATTTTTTAAGTATATTCCAGGGCTTGTTGAGTTATTACAATAGTTTTTTTTTTTCTTATTTGAAGCCATTTAACTTGTGAAAACTGTGACAAGTTCGACGGCATGTGTTCAATTAACCTAACCGTCAACAAATTCTACATAATTTTCGCAGTGTGAAAGCCTCCATTCGATTTTGGAATCGAATTGCTCAGAATCTACAGAATCTACAGAATCTAGGCTCGGTGTGAAAAGGGTATAAGCCTCGACTCTACCATAGTTTTCCACTTTTCAAGGGTTTCAAAATTCTTCCTGTTCGGCATTTGCACTGCTACAAAGTTCTTAAAATCCTTTACAGGATGACAGGCAACCTAAATTTTAGACTTACTGCCAATTATGGCCTAGGTGAATTTTTTTTAGCTTAGTATCCATAGTTATCCTGCCATCGTCATCTGAAAAAAAAGACTTGTTCTTTTTCACGGTCCCCACCTCCGCGAGGGTTTGACAAGCCCTCCGAGAGTATTAATTGTCTTGAAAAACTTCTCAAAGTGCCGTTCGGATTCGGCAAAAAATTGTAGGTCCCCTTGTATGTAAAGAAATTAACACACCAGCATACATTGTTGTTAAGTTGGCCCTGGTTCACCTCGAGCTGTTGCGCCACTCTATTTATTTATTTATCCATAGTTACCCCGTGGGGTGCCGTGGCGTAGTGGTTAGTGTGTGTGCTTTCTACGCCAGATAGGTTCGAATCCTACCATCGTCACCTGAAAAAAAAGACTTATGTTCTTTTTCACGGCCCCCACCTCCGCAAGGGTCTAATAAGTCCTCCGAGAGCATCATTTGTCTTGAAAAACTTGTCAAATTGCTGTTCGGACTCGGCAAAAAAATTTTGGTCCCCTTTTATTTGAAGAAATTAACACACACAGCATACATTGTTAAGAACTTGGCCCTGGTTTACCTCGAGCTTTTGCCACTCTATTTATTTATTTATCTATAGTTACCGATATTTCGTACAACTGCCTATCGAAATTTTTATAGCATTACCTTTTGTCGAATATTTAACAAATTGCCGCTTTTAATCAGACCGGTAACTTCTCAATCACAGTTCCTAAAGCAAGTCAAAAATTGGGGCTTTAGTCTCGACTTTAAAGGTTTGGAATTAATTTTAAATACTTCTACTTGATGTTTTCGTGAATTTTTAAAATAGGTTCTGTTAATTTCTATTGCATAAATTACTAAATGCTCTACCTAAGCTTTAACTGGGTCACCCCACCCACTTCAAATTACATATTTATGTGTTTATTTGCTTGAGTGACAAAAACTCTATTTTCTTACAAAAATTCCTTTGTCATTAATGTTTCTTAATATTTAAAGTATGTAAATAATTTGCTCTTGGATCGTATGTGGATTTTAAGAAATAAAAATTGTATATCTATCTATCTATCTATCTATCTATCTATCTTATGACAGCCAGGCCTTGGCTCATTTCGGACTGAAATGCAAATTAGCGGCAGCATTACGGCATTTTTAGGAATAGCTATATTAAAAAGTTGGCGGTATATAAAACTATTTTCTGGTTAATATACCACATTCAACAATACATGTGTTGTGTACCACATTACCCGCCCATTTCCAAAATAGCAATTATGAGTTCAATTAAGATGTCGAAGCATAAAAGCAAGACTATGTTTCGTCTCAAGTATTTTCGGACTACCGCTTACAACGCCTACAACTTACGAGAAGTTTGTTTGCTTCGGCACGAAACGTAGCAACCACAATAACCGATTATACTCTAGTTACTGTTTTTTTAAACACATGCAGAAAACTACCAAAAATTAAGACCTTTATAATCTTGTTTAAAACGATCGGAGTTCAGTAGTTACTCATCATTCCCGTGATCACGAAAAGTGTAACCTTACTTCAGATAGTTAATCAATTAAAAAGTAATGAACCGCGACAAGTTCCGAAATGTTTTTTTAATTTATCTAGTTATTATGTCGTTGAATCGCGAAAACGGCAATTTAAAAATTTAAATCAGTCTGTGTTTGGGGTGGTGACTTATTGCCAGAGCCTCAATTTTTATCGAGCTGTTAATTTTACTTTCCACATTTGTTTCCATGAATTGAATGATCGAATGGAAGTTTTCCTTTGAAATACCTAAGCCCAATATGCTACAGTTAAAGTTTTTTCTAGCTGTACTCTTTAATTTTGCACTCAAGGAAAACCTAGGTGTGTACCAATATGAACAGAGTTACTGCTTTCAGGGAGGATAAATTCTGATATTGTTTTTCAATTAATTACTGAAACTCATAACTATAAGGATGAACGAAAAGCAATTACTCATAAATGGACTTTATTGCACATTGAAATAAGTATCTATTAACCCCGATTCAACTTAGTTATACGCTAAGTTTAAGTATGTACAGCTACTGACAAATTAATTCTGCAGTACTTTCTGCCTACACACTCCATATATTCGAATGCTCCTTAAATCACTTATAAAGCTTCTGTTGACACTTATGAAGTAGGTACCTCGACCACACCCTGCTGCTGTAGATTTTATACAAAAAAAAAATTAATTATAAGAGGTTTCAATACTTCACAGTTTGCGACAAGCTTTAGTAAAAGAATTTAATTAACGTGCGTAAATTGCATCCTGTGGACTCGCTGAGGGCTCCATAAGCAATTCCATCCATCGTCAGCAAAAACAAAGCCCCTTAAACAGCATGCGAACTTGGCATTTCTCTTACACTCCCAGTAAAAACCACAACAATAGACTTTCGATTACAGTGTCTATGAACGACTTTCATTTCGTTTAATTCTCTACCATCGTGTCTGCACACGAAGTCCAAATACCTTGTGGTGAGAACCACTAAGAGCAGATTAATGATTAGAAACAGTGATCGCACTCGCTTTAAGCTAAAGAAGTATTTTGTGTTCAATGTATGACATCATTTTAATTTACGTTGTTTTTTAAGCAAAGAATCGTTTTAAACTAATAGAGACCATCTCATTAGAATGTAACGTATCAATTAAAAAAAAAACCGCCATAAATTCACGGCAGTGGAGCATAATCAATTTTGTTGTTGTTAGCATGTTTGCAAACATATATTTGTTTTTAGGTATGACATCAAGCTGATGATATTTTTTTTTGTTAATAATTGCAGTTATCTATTTTTTAAAACGTTGTTTTTTCTGACGGCAATAATAAAAGTTTTTATCTTTTACGAGGAAAGTGTTTGCCAGCAGCAGGGTAAATGCAATTTTTAAAACCCGATATGTGCTATTTACCTCTGTGTTAATCTGTTGAAGAAACTACCATCTCCGGTTAGGCTTTATTCAATTACTGCACCTCAACATACTTAATGGTTTAATTCAAAGTCGATTTTCTGAATTATTAAAACAGCGTTCAACATGTGTTCACCAAGTGGTAAATCATAAAAAAATATTGTACTCATCCTCATTTGACTCTGCCACACGAAACGGGATATAACCACCATTATCCGGTCATAATCTCAAGTTGACCCCATTTTTTAGCGGGAACATTTTCTCTCTGAAATTGTCTTCTATTAAGGTAAGCTTACCGTAGAACCTTGATGACGATAGCACTGAAGCACATCCGACGTTATGATGACAGCAAAAGCAAAAAAGCCTCGCGAAATGGCAACATTTTTTATATACCTCTTACGTTGCTTCGTCTTTTACTATGCACGAAGATTTTAATCTCTGATGCAGTCAGCTGTCATTAGATCAGGGGGCCACTCGTGTAGTAACCAAATTAGGAAGAGGTGAATTGCTGGTTCTTCCCTAGGAAAAAAATAAAATAAAATAAAAACGTTTTCCGGAAAATCTACAGTGTTATGTGATTTTAGCCCTTTTTAAAATAGGTTTCCAAACTGGAGTGGAAGTAAGTGAAATTAATTATAGTTTACGACACAACATATTGACTTTTTTTAAGTAAATATTCATAGCCTAATGACATTGTGCAGTGCAAACAATTTTTTTCCTTTTTTATGCAATTATTATTTTGACATTGAAAACATTTTTGATAAGCTTTGTTTCGCTGTTTAGTCGTGAGAAAAAGTCACACAGGTTTTTATTGTGTCAAAGTTACGATGACATTTAACATGGTGTAACAAAGATGCGAAACCTCCCAAGCAATCTTCTTTTTCGAAAATTGATTATTTTGGTAGGCAAACTCCGGATTTTTTTTTACAATTTTGCAAGATATTTACTATTCGCTGGTTTTCTTTTCTGCGAATACGTTGCGTTGCGACTAGTGCTTTTGATCAAATCCGGATATTCGGATAAATAATTATGGATATAAATAATATAGGATATCCGGATCTAGGTATCCGGATATCCGATTCCTATGGATATCCGAATCTCCGTTATCCTGATATTTTGATACAGTCGGATTTTAATTTCGTAGTGTGAACAATGCATATACATTTATGTAAACATTTTCACCCGAGCTGTCATTCGTTTTTGTCAAAGAGGTATATTGAGTTGAGCTCGCGCTCCCATTCACTTAGGTGAAACGAATCGTGTGTACATCTCTTATTGAAACCAATGCAAGCCTGCCTTAAGTGTTCAGCCCAATGCATCCGTTGCGCCCGTCACAACAAATAACTCAATCAAATACGCACATTCTAATGGGAAGTGGCGTACGACATGCACTTTTTCTATGAGCTGCTTTTCATAAGAACGTGTTTATTTAACTTAGTGTTCATTTGTGTACGGGCGCAACGCCTTCAAGCCTGGACCACAATGAGTATCTGTGTCTCACTTATTTTCCATTTCCTTTTCCATCTGAAATCAGAGACACAACGAGGTACAAATTGTGTTGCTATCTATGCGTTACCGTATGCTGAACTATTATCCGCAAGACACAGACCCAGTCACAGCGACGTATTTTCGAAACCACGTTTTCATATAAAAATCGAATAGAGTGGAAGGCTAGTACGAATACTTGAATACTAGAATACTTGGATCTATCTGACACTATCCGGATATCCGACACAATTATGGATATCCAACACAATGCGGATATCCGACACACTCCGGATAGTGTCCGGACGGATCCTGGTTTCGGATCCGGAACCATTTCGGATATCCGGATACCCGAAATATCCGAAAACTTCGAAGCTCTAGTTGTGACCTTGTAAACTTTAATACAAATTATAAATATCTTCACAAAACATCTGATTTTAGTTAAATATGAAGTGTCAAATTGTAATCGATCCTTCTAAGGTTCTCATTCTTAGAGACGTGTTCAGTTGTAAGCTCCAAGTCCGCGTAGTTACCAAATAGCGTGGTTTTGTGCTCGCTGGATAGCGCTAAGGCATCTAACTTTATAACTTTTTAGAGAAACCCAGGTAGAAAAACTCCCTAAATAGCTCAAATCTTTTTTTTTTGTATCTTTATATGGTGATGTTTTCTTGAAAACGACGGTTTTGGGTGTCTTTTTGAGGTGTCCAACGCTACGGTACCCTGTATACCGAACCTTTAAAAACACGTGACTACACCTGAATGAAAACCAGCTTTTAAGCATTAAATCGATCTAATTGCATAATTCTTCACCAAGGAGCTCAGCAGATGGTGTTGTACAACGCTCCTTGAATGTCAAGGAAGGAAACTATCGTAAAGTCATTGTTCTTAAAATTTTTACTACGTTTCCGGAAATGAACTATGAAATGATTAAAACGAAATACAATGTACAAGTTTTTTCCGGCTGTGACAATGATGGTGACGATCTTTGCAGAGTTTTTAGTTAAAAAGAGGTTAGATAATATGAGGACTAGTTTTTATGTTTTTGAAGGTTGCTACTATCCGATGGAGCACTAAGATAAAACTACTGGTCCATTGTACTACCATCCAGACATCTGTCGAAGAAAGATGAGAAGGAGCTTCAGTATATCGGGATAGTGACACCTTTAAGCACGACTCAGTCAGGCCAGTGGCATTCCTCCTCGTAAAGAAAACAACCGTAGTTTGAAGAAGACTCACTGAGTCCATTCCTAGTGCACCAATCATCGATCAAGACTAGGAATCTTTGCGCCTGAGAGCACACATATCCCTAGGTTTGAGCCGACAGAAAGAACGGCGACAGAATTCGCGCAGGTTTATGTGTAGGTTCCAGGAAGGTTGAGAACCGAAAGCAGAGAGTCTACAACACTGCACTATAAAAGGGAAGACCGAACGCCACCTTGCGGGCAGCCCACGTTTACCCCAGTTATGACGCACTTGCCACAATCTGCCTCGGTTATCAGCGTCCTGTGCATTAGCGACTTACCATAAATCCATTGCACTAATGTTTCATCTACATCTGTAATTTAAGCTTATTTATATAAAACTTCTTATTATAATTACATTTTTTCTCATACATTACCCGATTTAGTTTCAATATGTTATAGGATATTGTTTTGATGTTTAAGCTTTGTTGCTCTTAATAAAATTTAATTGTATTGAAATTGAAATGTGTATCGCGCTGATATAAGACCACTTTGAAGAATAAATTCAGTTTTAAGCTAACAGCATGTGCATCATCATAGTCATTAGCTTATCATACAGCCTACGTAACTGTTCGTAGAAGGTATATATGTATAAATATATAATAAAAAAACGACAATGATAATCAAATCCTACCAGATAGGAACTTAACTAACCCAAAATAAGTTACCATAAACCCTATAAAAACCACAGAAGTAAAATTTCACGCCGACTTAACCGTATATATAATGATATTAGCAACTCACTTCCTAGTTGGTCGTCTACGTTAGGGCACGCACCACCGACTAAGCAATGCTGGTTAAACGCATCTGACTGTGATTATCCACGACATAATCAAAATCCAAGCATCCATGAGTTCAATATTTACCCAAGCAAAAACCGGCTGAACCGGCGTAAAATATCGAAACATCCCATTACTCTACCGAACACACCGACGAATGCCAAGCTCCAACGACAAGGGCATAGTATCACTGCTGCTCCAGCAGCGTATTCGCCTAGGCCGCAATTTTTCTATTTCAACTATTTGTAACCGGCGCTCAGAAGCGGTTGCAGCTCAGAAAGGTACCTTCTGCTGGTCTGGTGGCAGACACACGTTGTATAGCGCACAGAACGTGAATGCACATTGCACATATCGCCATAAAAATGTGGATGCTATATAGGTCTACCTTTGGTGTTTAAATACAAGCATGTGCATGTGACCGAATCGAATTGCTGCCAAGAGCTGCCTCTTGTCCAGGTCTAGCTGTTGGCACCCATGAGGAGCACCTTGCTTGGCACAGCAAGTTGTACACACGACTTATCACCATATCGTTTTGTTTTCCGTTTTCTGTGAGATTCCTCTCAACAGGAGAATGAACAAGTTGATATACGTATGTATGTATAGGAAAAAGAACGTGATGCAAGCACATGAGTTGTTGTCCTCATCCTCCGTGTCGTTGGCGTTGCCCACGGTCGTCGGCTATCATTCCGTACCCGGTGAATGGTTGCTTGGAAAAGTCGAGTGTTCGTTCTCGTATGCGGCACTACTATAGACCTAGAGCTTGGGCAGAGGAGAAAGAAAAAGCACTTGAAAGGCTTCCTGAAACTATTTTTGCAAGAATGGATGGAGTAAGTGCATAAGATCTGTGCATACATATCTACGAGTACATAATTTTCATAGGGGCACAGCGACTACGATTACTCCGGGTAGAATGTATACACGTTGTCGTCTCTGAGCGCCTAGTAACTTCTAATCCATGCTGTTGAGGTGGGCACTGCATCCTGGTCAAATTTTATAGGAAAGCCATGTTTCGCCTAAGCACAGTGCCACTTAGCCAAGCATAGGCATTAGACACAAGGATATCCCGAGTATTGCTTTACCTTTGGACAAGGACAGTATAGGGTTGCTAATTCCTGTACCTAACTTCTGGACTGAACGCAATAAGAATGGAAAAAACTATCTATTCCGAGATATCCATCTCCCCTTTGTTGGGCTGCTGCTTGGCTCTTCTCTGCTTGAAAGGAGAATATAAACGGAAAAGGGCATGATGGAATGCGAGGTATTGTCGACCGGAGCGGAGGTTCCCGTGGTATCGGTTGGTTTGGTTTAAAAACAAGAGAAAACCGCCAACTTGCACCTATAAATTATAGACTACAATCGAAGAAGGTAAAATACAGTAGCAATTGAAAACGATTTGATTAGGGCTTTTATCTGGTTCTGAGCTCGGTTGGGGTCGATACAGACTGTTTCGTTTTTCACTTGGCTGTTCACGTCAATTAATTGAAGAATCACATGTAATTAATTTGTTGTTTTTGTATCTCTGTCTGGTCGGGATTTCAGCATGCTCCCTTTTTGCATTGTGGTAGAGGAACGATTTATGTTAGTGAAGTGTGTTGTCAGAGGAAGAAAAGTTTATCGGGAGCTTTGTTAAGCAAATGCAATTCAATTTTATTTGTTGAAATTGCACTATTTGGTTTTTAGTGGCAATGATTTTGGCATGTCCCTACCAAAAAGACGTAATTTATTCTTCTTAAAAGTCAAGACCTATATGTCTTCTATAAGCAAGGAATTTTATTTGTCGTCTTTCGCTTGTTGCCTCTGTTTATACTTGCATGATTTCCGTGGAATATTTATTTTTATTTTTCCCAAGGAACTTCCCTTTCATTCAGAGAAACCTAATCTGAGGCATTGACTGTCTGTGGGTTGGGAGCCTGTTGAATAGCAGCGAAACATTTAGTTCAAATCCACATTCGAAATAAAAGGAATTGGCGACGCTATCCTTTCCGAAGCAGGGAATTTCCACGGGAATATGGATTTAATGTTTTTCAATACTTTTTTTTAAGAAGTTTAGCAGGTAAGAACTAGAAAAACGAAACTGAAAGTTGAGTAAATACTGAACTTTAACGAAAAAATCAAATTTTTCCGAAGTATTGAAAAGTTTTTGAGAAATAAAGAATTTATTTATTTATTTATTTACATAATTATTTATTTATTTTATCTACTAGCTTAGCTATACAGATTACAAGATGAATACGTACAAATATTTATAAACTATTAATTTACGACTAAAGCTATAAGAATGAAAACAAATGAAGCAAAGCACTTTTGAAGCGATCACGAGAAAAATGTAAATCTACGTAGGTAGCTACCGACTTCATTGAATGAAACAATCGATCTGGACATAGGCTCATTAAGGCCATAATTAGTTCTGTGAACAGGTCGAAGGAGAAAATATCTTGCCCTTAAAGGTCTAGCGCTAGAATCGCTTGCGCTTTCCATTGGTACAAGCGCTAGAAAAGATGGGCATTTAATATGGTAGCATAACAAGTCCTTAACAAACATGATATCATGAGCTTTCCTTCTAGATCTCAGAGTAGAAATGTTTGGTAAGGAATTTTAAAGTTCCATTTCATTTTCCAAAAAATGTGTTTTGTGAAACGCCTCTGGACTTTTTCAATACGATCCGAGTGAATATTAAATGATGGGTTTCATATTACACTAGCTTATTCCAGCAAAGACCTAACAAGTGTAATAAAAAGCGAAATAAGGGTGTTAGGATCCGAAAACTCCTTGCTATTTCGCTTAGTAAAACCAGAAAGTTTGGCAAAGGTGATCTTCGAATCAATTACAATCCCAAGATCTTTGACTTGGTCTACTCTATTGAGAACAATACCATCGATTTCGTGTTGAAACTCAAAAGGAGAAGAGCTTCTGCAAAAAGTTATTGTGAAACATTTTCTAATATGTATTTAAGCGAATTGTTGATACACCATGCAAATAGGCTTCTAAGATCATGTTGCAGAAACTGGCAATCAAGGAAAGTTTTTATTTTAAGGAAGAGCTTTAAGTCATCCGCATTCATCAAGCAATGTCAATATTTTAATACAAGCGGTAAATCGTTGATGAAAATTATAATAAAGAGGATCGGTCCCAAATGACTATCCTGTGGTACTCCCGAAACACACTCAAAAGACCGTGACAAGTGATCATCAATCTTAACCCCTTGAATCCTGCCAACCAAAAGCAAGCTAGCCATTTAAGCATTGCTGAGTGGAAACCAAAACCTTTAAGATTTTCGAGTAAAATATAATGATTGACCGAGTCAAATGCCTTACTGAAATCAGTGTATCCACAGTCGACTTGACAACCATCTTCGATTGAATTAATAGAATAGTGTGATAAGCAATCAAGATTCGTGGTAGTAGACCTCCCAGACACAAAGCATTGAAAATGGATGGCGTCTTTCCAAGTCTTAGAGACAAGATGCACAAAGCCGACATTGAATACACGTATAAAGCAATTCAAAGTAAACGAAGTGCTTAGTTCTGTCATATTTTTCAGAAAAAGTTTTAATATATACTGCCGTTTTGACGCATTTTCAAAAAGAAATCGAAAAAATGCATGAAAAATCGTGTGCTCTTACCACCGGTGTTTTTAAAAGAAATCATATGAAAAAATCACACGCATTAGAAATTTTCTAGTACTTTAAAATCTTCTAGTACTCTAACGGTTACAGCGATCTTGCTCAAATTTAATTAAACTACAAAGCACACAAAAAGAAAGCAATCTGCGTTAAAAAAATTTTAATTTTCGTTTCTGACCTTTCGAAGCCTATTTAAAGACTGTTACAGGGTGGGTTCAACAATCCCCTTAGGCGAATCGTTGGATACCCCATCCCGATGGACCCCTGTCAGCTCCATATCCCTCAGCTAAAAAGAAGCACGACATCTACCCCTTTTCAAAAAGATTTTAGTTTTTGTTCAAATATATTGTCCAGATGAGGTTTGCATGTGTTAAGTGCATTTTTAGCAAAAATTAGACTTTTATTCCGGTACACCCCCAAAAGTGGGCGTGGCTAAAAATTTTCCTGTAAATTGATTGTATACAGATATGTGAATACGTATTAGCATATAAGGCAAGAATTTCTCGGTTACAAGCAAACATATTGCATGGGTACAGATAAGGTTTGAAAAACGGTAAAATAATTGCGACCACGCCCAATTTCGTGTTTTTCGCTTTTTTCAAATACCAATCACAATACACTTACGCAAGGATACTGCATACCTAATTTCTACGTCCCAGGACAATTTTAATTTTTCATGCTTATAAATTTAAAATAAGTGGGCGTAGCGTAACAGTAAGCGAATATCAAAATTTTTTACACGTGTATTGCTTTGGGTTTGCTCAGATATTATGTTTCAATTTCCTAGCTCAAAATTTAAGGCTTAAAAACTATCGACAGAAAAACAGCCGGACGAACGGACATATCTTATTTGAGTCACAAATCGGTCTCGATCATATGCCCTTAAGTTCTTCTGGGTCGGCAATGATTCTTTCTCTATGTTAGAAACTATGACTCGAACTTAATATATCGCGTATCCTATGGGATGCGGTTAAAAAAATGAAGTGAAAAAGAAGCTTGTTTTACCGTTTACGCAAAAAACCGGTGGCTATAGAATTTAAAAAAAAAAAACATCCAATGCTAGCGCAGGTAGTCCCGCCATTAGAAAATAGTCTAACCGGAACTAAAAAAAATTTCAAAATAGTTGTATTATGGATTTGAATTTAAAAAAATTATAAAAAGGTCAAAAGAAGGTATGTCTCCTACACTGTATAAAGTATAACTTTGAACAATGGCATTGTCCATCTCGATAATTTTTAAAAAGGTTTAGTGAACTTCGTGTATATCAAACGAAGGATAACTCTTGCCAATCGCTGTTTCTTTGGGCTTAGAAGGCAATTGAGTAGCAAAGCCCTCTCTCGAGCAACTAAAGTGTCCATGTAGTTATAAGACTCTCATCATCCCAGTCCTGCTTTACGGTGCAGAGGGCCGGACCCTGTCAAAGGCGGATGAAAACACTTTAGGCTGCTTTGAGAGGAAAATTCTTCGGACGATTTACGGTCCCGTCTGCATAGACGGAGAGTGGAGGAGGAGATATAACATCGAACTGTACGGGCTGTACAGCGATACCGACCTAGCCAAAAGAGTCAAAACACAACGTCTACGATGGCTGGGTCATTTAGAGCGGATTGACACCAACGCCCCGGTCCGGAAAATCTTCGAATCCACACCGCAGGGACGAAGCGGTAGAGGAGCACCGAGACTCAGTTGGCGCACGCAAGTGGAGGGGACCTCAGCCAACTTCGCGTGCGAAACTGGAGACGGCTAGCTAGAGACAGAGCTGGCTGGCGAAGCTTGTTGGCTGAGGCCCAGGTCCACCCCGGACTGTATCGCCACCTTAAGTAAGTAAGTAAGAACTTCGTGTATTCAATTCTGGGAATATTTGACTCAAAAACACAAAAACATTTTCGAAAACGATTTTTTAAAAGTTTCTTTTCCGTTAACAGTTATCTATCACGATCTTTTTTAAGTTTGGCTGAAGTATATAACGCTTAAATAACATCGCAACTGGTATTAAAAATGTTTCAAAATTGCCGCTTCCAACCTCAGGCTTAAAAACCTCAACAAAATAGAAAGCAACATTTCTTACCGTTTTTTTAGAAATCCATGTACGAAGAATTTAGGAAAAGTGGTTAATGGAACGCAGCTTGATGTAAAATTGAAAAAAAAGCCTAGCTAACGGTTATTAAAAAAATATGGATTTTAAATTTCAAAAAAGTAAAAAAGGCAAAGAAAATACCCTTCCCTCTATTTTCGAAACGGTAAGAGGCAAAAATTTGTAATAATTAACGGATGGACTTTTGAAATTAAAAAAAAAACTAAAGTAGTTTTAAAATAGTAAACGGTTTCCTATAGATGTGCTTGAAACAACTTTTAGTTGAAAGCTTTATACCGCGGATTTAAAGGTAATTTAAGAAGCAAGTGATATTTTACTGAAAAGTGCAAATAACTGCAGTGGGAGACGCTTAGTTGCCGTGACATACACCAAGCGAATTAAGACAATTCTCCAAATTTGGCCTTAAGTCAAAGTGACATAAGACTAAATTTTATCATTTACATCTTATACATCGAAATTGAAATATATATGGGGGAATGCTGCCCCTCCTGCAATCCCCCTGCAACCCCCCTGCCTGCTTTTCTTTTACCTTCGCTTTGGTCTTAAAGTACAATGTGACTTATAGTGACTACATCATGAATTTTTTTAAAATTAGAGTAAAATATGTTCTTTTTAAACAAATTAGGTTTATTGCCAACAAATAAAGGTTTTAGATATTGGTTTAGAAACACACAAAAATTGAATTTTGGAGCGAACATGGTTGATTGAACCATAAGATCATTCCACACAAATTTAACAGCCTTTTTTGTCGCCCCACGTAGTTTAAATACAAAGCTTTGTCTTTCACGGAAAATATTCCTTCCAAAAAAAGCACCAAGGTATCGATGCTTTTTTTTGCGTGCAAACCTCGTCCCCTTGAATCGCATTTGTATTAAAATTAAAAAACTTTTTGTCCAACTTGCTGCTTAGTATTTTTCTGCTCCTTCAAGCAGTGTCTATTCGGAGAGAATTTTAAGTGAAGCAGGAATCGTTAACGTAGACAAAAGAAACCGACTTCTTCCCAAAAATGCAGAATAGTTGATATTCCTGCTTATAAACTTACCCCTTATTAACTACATATATAACTAGTACTTTTTTTTCAAACAAAAAATGTAAATATTTTATTGAATTAGAGTTTTTATTTAATGTTTATTTATTGTTTATTTTAAGGTAACTAATCATATCAATAAAGAAAGAAATATTTTGTTTTTATTCATTTTGAGAAGATTTGAACAAGAAATCTTCCCTCTCTGTTTTTTTAATCCATCAAATAAAAAAATTATTTGAATTGAATTTTTGCTTTTTTGGTCCTTTTTCCAACTATTCGGTATTCGGCCGAATAGCAAAATATAGTCCGAATAGGTCGAATAACAAATAGTAACCGAATATTCGTTTCAACACTACTTATAGCCCTCTAGATTTAAATTTGTAGTTCAAAAGTTAAAAAAAAAGACGGACGTTCGTACGGAAATTACTAAATCAATTCTTTTTTCCGGGAATCGAAGTTACTACTTGTTAAAGGTCTTCATGGTGATTAAAACAAGGTCCGTACGGCGATTATTTCACTACCTTTCAAAGTGCACTAAAATTTATATACCTATTATGGGTAAGGTATTTAAATCACTTGAGGTATAAAAAATCCATTCCGATCCAACTCTTTTCGCTTTTAAAAAAGAACTGGCTTGTGGAAGGTTGTAAATCCTAGGAAAGACATTTTTGCCACGATGATCATTGAAATAACCTCAACCGTATGGTATTTTTTACTTGGTGTAGAAAGTGGACAAATTCTAGCATTTCCTTATTTTCTATGTCGTGTATAAACTAGAACATGGAGGCAAGCAGCGTTATGCCGAACAAGGAACAATAATATCACCCGACTGACATTTGCCTTCTTTTGCCGCTGCAGCATTATTTGATCGGAGAACCAAAAGTAAATCTAAATTTCTACTGCTCAAAGGAAGTCGTCAACAATAGCAGCAAAAAGATCAGATTACAAGTTCAATTCACTATATCGTGCCAAAGTCAGGCTCAGACAGTCAGATGAATGTTGCTTTGAATAGGGAAATATAAAGTACTCTAACGGTTCGAAGATGATGAAAAAAGATGATGATTTCGTTTGTGGTATATTTTGCTTTTCACCTGAAGATCGTGACGAAAATAGCTTTCTTTTTTTGGTGAAGATTAAGAAAACCGTGAAGCGGTATTTTTGTTCCCTTTAGGATATATTTTTAACGTTGCCTCAATTAGCATAAAGGCGACTTACTGAGTGCCTTTTTTCCATGAACGACCGAACTGTCCGTGTCAACCATTCGTGTTTTGTTATTATATTGCATCAAAGCGATTATCACGAGGAAGAATAAAATTTATTTTGCCCGTCGCTCTCTTAGGAGCCAATTTAATTCGAATTAATCCAAACCCGACTAGGACACATTAAGACGCACTCAATTTACGCGTTGAGAATATGCATAGAAAAAGAAGAAGAATTGAGATGTTCAATTGCTGTTTTGGGACATATTTAATGTGTGGGGTTGAGACAAGCTGCGACCGCTTTTACCTAAATGAACAAGTGAACAAGAGCCGAGAAAATCAAATTCGCAGCAGATTATTATCTTCAATAAGTTTCATGCAATAACTACAAATAAAAATGAAGAGGAGGCCTTGACAGTGAAACTTTTTATTAATAGCTTTATTAGCGCAGTAGCACAAAAACAAGGCTAGAGTATAGGCAAGTTTGCTTCACTTGACTTACTAAGCCAGTCACACAGAGTGAGTTTTCAAATGCAATTATGCAACTATTGTTCGTTCATGTTTCTATTTGTTGCAATGCAATTATCGTCTTCACACATGAGAGATTAGTACATAGGCGGAACGTTAGCAAACTAGCACCAGTTCGGAGTAGTTTCTCATGGGGCCATGGGCATTAATTATAAAATGCATCTCTAAATTTTTCGTGGTTAACCTAAAGATTCAATTAATAAAAATTAGTACTACATTATAAATAAATACAAAATAGGATAATGCTAAGTTAAATGGTAGGGTTGCATTCTATAACCATAAAGACTAGAGGAGAATGGCCCATTATAATAAATAAGCATACAATAGTTGTGGGGTTTTTTACAAGAATTATGGCTAAAGAACCAGTTAAATAGAAAAACGAAGAACAAATAAAGATATATTAATTTTAAACATTATTATAAAAATTAAACATTATTATAAAAATACGTGCTAAAAAATGCTCTATAATAATAAATAATTTTTAGCGGTCCGTTCAAAAATGGAAAAAGGACCTCTTATGGTCTCTTATAGGCACATGAATGAAAGTTAACCTAACACATGTCTAAAAAAAAACAATAAACAGTTTTTTTAAAGAAATAAATAGAAAAAATAACTAAAGAAACATTCTTTGCCCTCCCATTTTTAAAGTAACGAAACTTAATCACAACAGTTATTTGAAGTGCGAAGACTTCAAACTAAGAAAAGCGTATACAATAGAATGTGAAAAATAACAGGCAATGATTCTTATAGAATTATAGAATTACACAAAACAGAAATATAAAGATAAGCTTAATTCGTCACTCGCGTCACGTTGGTAATTTGGTTTCGTTAAAATCTGAATTTGAATTTTCCAAATTGTTTAAGAAAATTCGGCTTCTCTCTATATTTTTCAGAAAATCGTCAGTTGAGATATTGTTTTGCAGTCTAAGCGCAGTAAAAAATCTGTAACTGAAGCAATCAGTGAGTTGCGCCCTAGCTATTGAGTGGAAGTGATGTGTGCCTTTATTAAATGTCACTAATGTCACAACTCTTTTCTAAGACAAACAATAACAGCAAAAGTTTTAAAATAGTTTAATGAAAGGAGAAAAGTGAGCGATCAATTATAAGGGGTGGAATCGGCTAAGGTGATCTGTGATAAGTGATGTCACAGATCACAAAAATTCGTTTGCGTAAACTGTGATCATCACCATTTTCTTGTGATAGCTGTCGATCAATCACCGTCAAAATCAGCTAGGTTTTTTTGCCTACACTGACCTAGGCTGACCTTTCGCATGCATGAAGCAACGATTCGGAACAATATTTTTTTGATCACCTTACGCAGACAGATTATTTTGTTTGATCACATTGGCGCAAATTCATAGTCAGATAAAGCCGACTTTAATTGAATATTATTCACCTATTTAATTAAAAGATTACTTTTTGTTATTCATAGTCGCCCAATAGTCGACTGTAAACATATAGTCGGCTATAAATTTAAAATAGGGCGAACCTCAAAATAAGCAAAATAAAGTCGGCTATAAGCTATTGTGAGTCGATTTTTTAAAGTTTTTATGGTATTAAGAGGTGAATGGTCTATATGCTATGAAAATTATATTGGCTTCTGCCTAAAATTTTCGCCCCTGTTATAAAAGTGGGTGAACCGCGTGAGAATGGTTTAATTTCAAGAATTTAAAGCGGTGCATCTTTGATAACAAATACTACAGTTCTGAGGTTAAAACTATTGGTCACGTCTGGGAAAAGTTGCCAGGCCGGACTATGTACTTTTAAACGGGTTAAAATAGACGTTTCCTGATAAAACGTTATTTTTTGGTTTAAAATCACTCCAATGATCTGCTGTTTGCTTTCGATCTATATAGCTTTGGTTGCTCATAGACTTCAAAAGAACATTAATTTGCAAAACTTAAATGAAAACTCTCGAACTTATTGGTTTTCACGGCAAATACTCTGACGTTTGACTCTAAATTCGATATTAACTATACATGGGGAAAAATGTGTGTATGAATAACGAAAAGTGAAAGCCGGCTTTTTGTTTTAGTTCAGGGTATAGCTAAAGTCGACTATAGGCACTATGATAGGGTTGACTATGAATTTGCGCCATTGACTGTTGAAAAATGTAAAAATCACAGATCATCCCGATTCCCTCCTGGTTAACAATTGTACTCAATATTGTGTTGGGAGCAACTTATCGCTGTGATCAGCGTGAATAGTCACTATCATCCCACGTCACTTGCTTCACTTTGTAGGATAATTTTCTACAAACTTTCACTGGGGTTGCAAGATACAAAACAAAACGCTTCATTGGTGCGCAAACTAAGAGGGATTAAAGACAAAGTTAAAAAATAATGCAAAGTTATTTTTTAGTTAAGGTTATTTTATCCAAAATATTACGAAAATTACATTGCCAATAACATTTTTTATTACACTTAAAAGAAACAAGTCTTATTGAAATGTTAATTTTTTGCAACATTATTGCAACATTTAAAAAATTGGCCCATGTATTTACATAAAAGTAGATACATATGTTACTTTAACCTTTTATGTTGTACTCCAGTTAATTTGCGGCTTAAGCTGTAGAACTTCCGGTCGCCACCAGATTTCCTCTACTATAGGTTTTTTGGGTCGCTGACCACGAATTTCGGGTTTTTTTTCAGCAAAAAATACCTTTAAATAGGGGTGTTTTTGCGATATTTGCGCTTTGAGTAGTAGTTTGTGTCAAAAAAACTATGGTTTTGCCTTTAATTTAAATATTACATAATACTTTATAAAAATTTCAACATTCGGGTTAAATTAAGGGGGTGAAAAGTAGGTACCCCCAAAAAGAGGATTTTTCTACATTTACACTTTTTGACTTAAGTTATGCGTGAAAATTGTTTTTCTGATTCTGAGTTGAATCATTTAATAATAGTTAGTTTATAAAAATATTAACATAAAAAAAAATTAAATATCAAAAATTATTTTGATATATTCGCGCTTTGAGTGTTAATTGCGAAAAAAATGTTTTTGCCTTTAAATTAAAAACTAAGCAATATTTGAGAAAAAATTCATTCGGGTTAATAAAAGGGGGTGAAAAGAACCCCTAAAAAGGAAATTTTTTTAAATTTACAGTTTTGACTTGAACTATGCAAAAATCCTGTTTGCTGACTCTTAGTTAAGCATGTAAAAAAAATTAACCCTTCGGTTAATAAGAGAGGGTGAAACTACTCCTTAGTAAGACTCTCAGTTCTGTCCAAGCGACCAACGAATAAAGGTTTACTTCTTATACAAGATCTCTTTCTTTTCAACAAACAAACGGATTAAACTAGTACACTGAGGGGAAAAAATGCAACGTAAAATTTACTACAAAAACGTTGATTTAACGTTGAATCAACTTAGCCAGATCACTGTTGATTTTACTCCGAAACGTAGTTGATTTTACTATGCTTCATAGTTGCGAACAAAGTTGTAGTAGTTTCAAAGGTGAACGCGACTATTTTAACGTTGGAAAAACTTTGTTTTACATTTTAAAAAGTTTCGACGTAGATTCAACGTTAAACATAGTTATTTTTACATTAAAGCATCTTTATTGATAATTTAAAATTGTATCAACGTTGATTTAACGATGAAACGCTCTTGGTTTTACTACGAAACGTAGTTGATTCTACTTCGTTTTGTAGTTGATTTTACTTCAGTTCGGAGTTGATTCTACTGTGTTGCAAAGCAGTTTCAAAGTGAAACACGTAATTCAATGTTCATTCCAAGTTTGTTCAATGTTAATTCAAGGTTGGTTCAACGTAGATTCAAAGTTGAACGTATGACATTTTACGTATGATATGTAACTTTGGCGTTCATTATCCATACAGAGCAATAGCCTGATGTATAGCGTGACAACCTGTCTAAACGCCAAACATAGAAATCGGGGAAACCAAACACCTAATCCTAGAGAAAACTCACTACTTGATTGGTGGGGTCAACAGTGTTGGGGGGACAGTGTCGAGTTTCGGCTCGATTTGAAAGCGACAGATATTCCATCGTATGCTAGGTGCGGCTCCTATCCTGACCTACTGCTGTTTGACGAACGGTTAAACTTGACTGACGTGGACCGACAAACGATAAACTGTCTGCGCACGTTTGTGTATGACAGTGACCATTGCGGACTAAGTGCCGACTAGACTGCTTACAAGACTTAAAAACTTGTATAGACGGTTTGCTGACAGACAAAACGCGGAAGTAAGGACTTTGAAGTCGTTGATCGCGAACCTCCAGGTACTTATTAAAGCAAATTATAGGCTCTCTGCCAATTTGCACTGGGGTAACAAGATTCGGGGATACCGACCTACTGAATAGTCGGAGACGCTCCTCAGCGCTCCGTGCGACGTCTCGGTTGTAGTTGAGTTGCCTGTCAACAGTTGTCCGAGCAACGTGGAAAATTATGGGCACTGCCGATCTATCATGGATTAGGCCTGCCTGCCCATAAATACCTACGACGCTGGTACATTTATTGATGCATTCTCTTGAATCTTAGCAATGAACACACAAAAACTGCTTAAACTTATATATTGGAAGAAATAAACTCATATTGTCTTACTTCTCTTTTTTTTCAGAACTTCTTCAGGCTTCATCGTTTACGAAAGCTGGGCTTGAGTGACAATGAAATTAACAGACTGCCACCAGATATTCAAAATTTTGAAAATTTAGTTGAATTAGATGTATCCCGTAACGGTGAGTAACTAACATAATGCTAATTTAGGTGTCTGTTAAAATATATCAGTAGATGCACGTATAAAAAAGTTGACACATTAACATATAAGTGATGTTGAGAGAGTTGTATAGAGAGTGACTTGCAATAGGTCTTATTCCCGTTAAGATCTCATAGGCAAGGTCAAAACAAATAATGTATCGTTTATAATGTAACGTTTTTTCGAAAACTAATCCACCGAATCGGAAATGTAGTTTCCGAAAACTCGCAAAAAATTCATCCACTTATCCACCGAATCGGAAATGTAGTCTCCGATCGCAATTCAAAAATTAACAAGCAGTCTTGAAATACAATGCCTTGAAGCTCTGCCAAAGCTGTGGTTCAGAAGCCTTGGTCATCAGGAAAGCTTAACTTAAAGTGAAAGCAAGAATTAGATCGCGGGTACACGCTGCGGAAATCAGATTTCAAAGGTGCGTTGCTGGTATTACTCTTAGTATTCGTAGGAATCTTAATGTTGAGCAGCTATTTCTCCGAGTGGAACGATCAATTCTTTGATGGTTTGGACACGTTGTTCGCATGCCCCCCGTCAGACTTCCTAGACAGCTCCCTCCCGTCGATCCCTGGTAGGCCAAGTAACAGGTGGTGGGATCAAAGAACATCTCCGAGACCAGTGTGCGATTCGCACCAGTGTCTCTTGAGTTGGCGGAGGATCAGCGGAAGGACAAGTTTTACATGCCTCCCACCATTCAAATGAACAATAGGTAAGACTGGGTCTAACTGCCACTGAATACAGCAAGTATGCTGTTTTGGGCTGAAGTTCCCACTTTTTCCTAATGGCTTGTTTACATGTGTAAAGAGCAACGAGCCCTTTCGTCATTCTCTCCTCAGTATTCCGTTTCCAATTTAGTTTTGAGTCAAACAAAAAGCTTAGATATTTGGCTTCCAGGAAGAGTCTAAGATTGGTTCCATTTAGTTTAGGAGTTATCCACCCTTGCTACTTGAATTTTCTTGTAAACAAGGCCATCTCTGCTTTGTACGGGTTGACGTTAAGTCCATTGTTCTCTGCCCATCTTGATAATTCTGTTAACACAGATTCCTTTTATTAGTTTGCTGATTGTTGGAAAAAATTTACCTGTTATCAGTATAACTATGTCATCTGCGTTACGAAATTTGACGAAATACAAATTTTGACGAATGATTTTAGAATTTGGTTGATTGATATGTTCCCCGTAAGAGGTGAAAGCACCCCTCCTTGTGGGGTTCCCCTTGCAACTGTTTTCTTAATAAAATAGTCCCCTAGATAAGAGTTGACCACTGCTAATTCGCTGTTGCAGAGATGACAAGAAAGATGAAAGTTTACTGAGAACTTCTTTTTGGAGTGAATATATTTTTGACCCTAATATCTGGATTTTGTCTTTTGAAAAATACGGTTCCTTGATTGCCAATCAATATAATTCTCAGCCATTAACAGCAGCAGCTCGTCGGTGGCAGCTTGACAAATTAGTCTTCACTACTCTCAGCTTTCCGACGCTGATCTTTTTCATGAAGGAAGCTAACTTTAACTGCCCCAACCCGAATTTGACCACCCCTAATACAAGGTTGCAGATGCAGCCAGTAAAAAAGTCTATGACTCCCTGTTGCTACAACTTACGACCTCCACTCCTTTCCGCCATCCGGTTTAGTTGGTTTAGCCGGTTTCTGCGAATTCTTGGTCATTATGTGTACTACTGCTCTCGCTTTCTGCCACCACGGTTTATAGGATTTTGGCCTACCTTCAGCCACTTCTACATGGTAGAAGTGGCTGAAGGTAGCTTTTATCTACGATGGCCATGGTAATCTCCACATTGCTGTATTGAATTGCTTTGTTTTGGCCTTCTTTGCAATATTCTCAGCGACCCCTTCAGCTGAGCGTTGTCTCTAAGTGGCAAGTTTGGCCTGTCCCTTCTCATCGGCCTTGGAGCCTGAGGGTTTCCTTGGGAGATTTGAAAGGCGAAGCCATCGGTTCCATGCAGACCAACATTTGGCTTTGTGGATGCTGAGAATTTTGCGTTGTCTTTTTTGGGTGGGGCCTTTGATGTCGAGGCACACATTGTCTCTATCGTGGGACACAGCGTCTCTCATATACATACCTTGACTACTTTGGCGTGCTTTTTGTTCAAGTCCCTATCCCTGTCCGTCAGCGTAGCTGGATCTCTCTCCCTCATTCTTGCCAAGAATTTGCCAAAGCTCTTATAGCCTAATTTGTCTTTTTGTTCGGCTGTTATCTTTTTAGACTTAGGAGCGTGTCCTCCAAAAGTCTTTCCTCTGCCTCGGAGTCTATTGTCGAGACGTTATTGGACTGTGAGGAAATGGCTTCCTCCAGTGCGGTCTTGTCTAACAGGGAACTCTCCGACTGATTGGTGACTTCCGTCGCTCCGCTTGTTGCCCTTTGTCTTATAGGCTTCTTTACCTTTAATATCCCATCAGGTAGCTCTCTGCCTTCACACCCCTGACCATCAGTGCGATCTTCGATAAAGCTAAACACTTGAGAGTGACCGGATGAGAATCGCCTTACCTAGAAGGCTTTCAGCTACTCCGACCACTCCCCAGCAACCAAGCCTCACATTAGTAAGAATGCAACCCCTTCTACACTATGGTATGTAACTTATTTACTTTGTTCTACTTTCATTTATTCCCATTCATCTGCTCGGGGATGTTTCCTCACAGTTTGTACTTTTTGCAGAACGTTTTGCAATTGTTGCATTGTCACTACTTTTTTCTGTTGCTGTCTTTCAGTAGCTAACGCCATCCTCTCTTGAAATAGCAATTTATTTTATCTGAAATAGAATGGCATATTCATCGCAGTCTTGGTTAACACACAAATGCAACATGAAACTATAATAACAAAGAGTTCAACTTTATTTCGCCCACAGATGCTTGCATACTTGCTACTTACAGTGAGAATAACCACATTAATTGTTTCGATAATGGAAATGGACGTGCGGCCCTTCGCCTTACATTCAGTGTTCGTGTATATCTATTAAATGAATCAAATGCCACAACCGCCCTGTTTTAATGAAATTAAAAAAAAAAAAAAAAACGGAAATAAAACTACGAATGAAAATAATAGGTGCATCGGAATGATATCTCTCTATCCCTTGGCGTCAAGTTTTCTAGTGAGAGTTTTTCTGTATCTGAAGTAGACTAAAACTGGTGTACAGAATCTGGATGTGAAATGGAATGCATGTAGTATTTATCTGATTATATTCGAGTTCAAAAGAAACATTATAACAACGGTTGACATCTATTCAGAATGAAGAAGAGGAACTTTGCCTTGCGAACGAGAGTATTTCGCTAAACAAGCTGCGGGAAGCGTATGACCGGCTCATACATACGAAGCTTAGTACGACATTTTATGTGTAACAGAGGAGATTGCTTTTAAAATATGATCCAGATACGTATCTATGCGTAATCATTTTAATGTGGGGGAACGATGGCGGAATGTTGTTCTTTCCTTCTTTTTTATTTTCGCTCGGCCGGCTTTTGCCAGTGGCATTTTTAATTGTGTGGCCGGTGGAATGAATGATTCACTTGTTGAGTATAGGAACGTTACACCCGCAACTTGGTGGGTACTTTGTTCACGTTGCATGCATGATTTACGCATGCATGTAGTATGGAAAAATGGCATCGGTAGCGGTAGTTGATTGAACTGGAAACTTGAACAAGAAGATTTATTGTTGCGTATTTCATTTTAAAGATTTATTATGAGCTCAAAAATACCTGAAGTACGGATAAAACTTATAATAATTGCCTATTTAGGTATAGATTAGGTTAGATTTAACAGGGGTGTGGTGAAAAAGGTCACACAGACACTAGACACCAAAACGGGCCCATCGCGATGCCTGACCATTTCAGATTTGTTGTTGATCGATTCGATTGCCTTGAGCTTAGCCTGACTATCGATGTAAATGGCGATATCTCTGCCGGATATCGATGTCATCTGCATAAGCTCGGCCAACTGCTTGTATCCGGTAGTTTTAAGGATACTTTTAGTTCCGGGTCTTTTAAGAAGATACCGGAACCAATTTATTCCCCTGTTTTCGAACGATCTGTGAAAAATTGAAATTTTATTAGGTCTGACAATTGAATTATTTTCCCAGTCCTCCCTTCTTGGATAAACAATTTTATACGGTGTGTCGAGTCGACCGGGAGGGAACTTTATCCGTTAGAGTTGCTTTGCCTGGCAGTAGCTCTGCCAGGATCGCGCCGTGTCCGTAGCTACTGCTCTTGAAATTATCTTAATTAATGAGTCTTAACTAGTGCACTATTGCCAGCATGTTTTTTATACCCGACCCAGGGTATATAAGTTTTAATGCATAGCTTTTAACACAGTGAAATAATCACCGTAGACCCCTAAGACCTTTTAGAGATTTGATCGAGACATTCACTGACAGGTGAGAATTAAACCATGTCCGTCCATCCGGCTGTCCACATGTGTGAAGTTTTTAGGTCTTTAAAATTGAGCTAGAAGGCTAAAGTTTGGAGTATATTTTGATTCTCATGTTGTACAGAAAAATTATGAAAACTGATAAAATCGGCCCACAATTGACCTCAATGTGAGACTACCTCTAATTCACATTTTATTTCAAAATGCCTTTTGATCAAGTTAGACAAGGTCTAGTAATTAAAATTTTGGGGCAAAGCAAAAGTGGCCAGAAGACTTTAATTAGACAAAAAATCGACCGCCCACACCGTCGACCATGCCCACTTTTAACATGATAGATCTTTAAAAACCAGATTTCTCGGAAAATGCATTTTAAAACGAAAAAAAATTATATGACAAACGTTAAAAATACATAAAACCAATTGCTTAATTTATAACGTGCAAAGTATTGAGCTCCGCCCCTTTTAAGGGGGCATTTTCGGGAAAAAACTGTTTTTTAAGCAATAATTTTCGCTTACGTAATCTCTCAGAATTTTAAAGAGATTAGAATACATTGGTTTTTATTTTTTAGCCAAACCCATTTTTGGCCAATGCAAATAATTGACATACAGTATATGGATTCAGACCAAAAACTTTTTAATTGGTGCTACATGGTAAATAGGGCGGGGTATTTAGAAGTTCGTTACAGACGAACTCTTGCACTTAAACACTTGCCCAGCAAAGTGTTCAAAGCTTCCGTGTAGTACGGAACGCACCTGTGATGGCTATACAAACCGTTCTTTAAACCGCTTATAATTGTCCAGAAACTGCTCTTCTGTTTGTTGTTTTCCAACAAATCAAGGCATCGTTAGTAAGTATGGGTCCACCACCACAGTATACAACCAGTGAACCCTAGCAGGTTGTAAGCCCAAAGTTTTCCCTGCGGTTGTCTTGCAAACAAAAAGAGCATTAAAATCCTTCTTGATTTTTGCCCCTACAACTGATTTCAAATCAGTTTTTTGTCCAGAATTATTACCAGATACTATCCGAGAGTGATAGTTCTATTCCATTTAATGTTAAGACTTTAAATTGCGGTATCTTGTACTTTCATGGTAAAAAGAACCATTTCGGTTTTTTGAAGGGTTGGCATTGAGTCCAGATGCTTTCGGTTCTGGATGCTTATTTGCCGCTCTCCCTTTCCCCCTGCCACCGCCAGGTCACCTGAGCTGTAATTTTCTAAAAGAAATGTCTTTAATTGTTCTTTGCTTAGGATGCAAGTGTGGGGTGCCGTGGCGTAGTGGCTAGTGTGTGTACTCACTACGCCGGAGGTCTGGGTTCGAATCCTACCATCGTCACCTGAAAAAAAAAATACTTATACTTTTTCACGGCCCCCACCTCCGCGGGGGTTTGACAAGACCTCCGACAGTATCACTTGTCTTGAAAAAATTCTCAAACTTCTCTTCTTCTTTTCTTCCTGCCGTCGTTCGGACTCGGCAAAAAATTGTAGGTCCCTTGTATGTGAAGAAATTAACACTCACAGCATACATTGTTGAGAAGTTGGCCCTGGTATTTATTATTTAGGATGCAGGTCCTGATCATACCTACTGCGTTGAAGAACAAATTGTAACCTTTTCCAGACAGGCCGTCGCTGCCTACTGTGGTGCAGGTTCATCTGCAACACTTTTATCATCTTAGGGGGGTTTATCCTCACGCTTGCTCTTGGTCAATGGCTTAACCAACAACCCTTCCCCCATACTGTACCTATACTATACTATTGGATTTCTACGGTTGTCTTTAAGCACCTCGTTTAAAGACAACAGAAAATGCTGCCAGTGCTGTCTTTTAGGCCCTGTCTTAAGGACTCTCCACGAATCGGCCTTTAGCTCCCGATTCTGTACATTGAGGAGCCCCAAGAGTTTCTCTGGTTGCGTGTAGGGACACGGAACACATATCCATGCCGTGCAGAATGTATTTTTCCAGCTTTGCAAACGTTGTGCATCTCACCTTGGTATCATCCCACGCTTCGCACATCTCCTAAATAAAGCGTTGAAAGAAGTCCATCGAGAGCTTGTTTCCGTAAGCTACAACCTTGCGGCCACCCTCCCAACCAGCGCCATCAAATTCAAGCTTTCGTTTCCTGCGTCGGATAATTACTTCCACAGGGCGTACTGGAACTTCTCCATGTTTTTCCACTGGTCGATTGTCAGACCACTGCAAGGTTGCAGCTTCGCAACAGCCAGCGGAGGATAGCGAAGTATGCGGGTATTGAAATTCAGGGTCGGCCTAATACAAAACTCATTTTTCTCTTCCAATATGCAAATAAAATAGACAACAATAAGATGAATGCCAGATGTTTTTACGAAATATTTTGCTGGTCATACTATTGCTTTTCTCCATAAAGACATATCACTTGCAAGGGTAAGCTTTGGTATTTCTGTGCAGCGGTTTCATGTTAGGCTCATCAGCGTTTGTGTTGGATTGAGAATTACTTTCTTCTTCTTTCTTTTCTATCCCCAAATTCTTTCCGCTCGCGATATGTTATGCATTTTGAAGGTAGTTATAACCCCTTGATCACGAGCATATTATATATATAAAAAACTAGTGGGAGGGTTACAATTCGCTTAGGCGAATCGTTGGATACCCCATCCCAATTGACCAGTTTCAAGCTCCGAATTGTGTCATAAATCTTGGTTGTTAAATTTCAGTTTCTATTAACTGCAACTTAATTAGAATTTCTCTGCTAAAGAATCTTCTCCCTTAAAAAGGGACGTGGCATCAACCCCTTTTCAATAACATCGTTTTTTTGTTTATTTTTTTTTTATCAGAAGTGGTATACACGTGTTGATTGCATTTTCACATTAAAAATTTGGTTTATACTTAAAAACGCCCCCAAAAGTGGGCGTGGCAAAAATTTATACATTTAAGTTGATATGTATAATCATACATATCTGAACATTTTATAGCGCAATTTTTTTTTGGATTCAAAGAAAATGCATCGAATAAAAACTATTTATTAAAATGCAAATGAAATATGACCATGCCCAAAAGGGGGCGGGTTTTGCTTTTTTTTGAAATTTGAAGTAAAGTGGGTGTGTCAGTGGGCGGATTTTAAAAAAATTTACACTTGTACTGCTCGGGGCCTAGAAAGAACAGATATTAAGTTTCTAGTTCCTTGCTCAAAATTTAAGGCCTAAAAACTACCGACCACGGACAGACGGACGGACGGATGGACATGGCTCATTCGACTAACAATTCGGTCTCGATCATATGCTCTTAAGGTCCTTGGGGGTCTACGGTGATTATTTCTCTATGTTACAAACTATGAATCAAACTTAATATACCTCCTATCCTATGGGGTGGGGTATAAAAACCGTGTTGGAGGCGGTGGGCACAGCGGTCGCGCCGGCTGATTCTACATTTACCTTCACCGAAGCATTTCCCTCATACTTTCCAGCCTCGCTGAAAGCTTCGACTGCGGATGTTCCAGCTGTCTTCGAAATCTCTTTGGCCTGTTTACTGCCCTTTAAATCACCTGCGAAAGTTTCAGCCTGCTCTCCGGTGAGATCGCGTAGGGGGGGATCGCTTAGGGTTGTAATCGCCCTCAAGCTGATTACTACCCTTTAAATTCGCATCTGTAATGAATGCGGCAGACACAGCTGACAGCTGCCGGGCCAGCTGTGTCCACCCTTACCATCACCGAAGCAATTCCCTTTGTTTTCGGCAGCCGCGAAGATAGCTTCGACTGCGGATGTTCCAGCTGTATTTGAAATATATTCGGCCTGTTTACTGCCCTTTAAATCACCGGTGAGAGTTCCAGCCTCCTCTCCGGTGAAATCGCTATCGTTAGTGAGTGTTCTTTCAATCTCCTTACTATCGCTAGCGTAAAGGCCCGTCTCATGCAAAGCATCATCCTGGACAGGGCTTGTTTTTTGTAATGATTTTTTTTGTTTTTTTTTTGTTTGTTTTTTATTTTGTTGTTTTTAAATTTATTTTATATTGTTGTTACCCACGAATAGGGCCGGAAATAGGCAGAGCTGCCATGCCTGGGCAAGGCTAACTTTAGCAGACCCGCACCAAGGCGCCAGAGGGAGCTCGTACGCGGTTGTTTTGACCCCCAACCTTGAGTGCTTCGGTACGGTTTGCACTACGCTCACACCACCACTGGAATCAGGTTTGGCAAAACTTAGTTCGTTACTAAGTTTGGCAAAACTTAGTTCGTTTTCCCGTTAGAGAATGGGAAAATGAGTTTCTTCTTAGCCTTAAATAAAGAAAAAGCTTACGCCACTTATTTTTCTCATTTGGGTCTGCATTTTTTACCTTTTGTTATGAAATTTGTGAGAAAAATATTGCTAGATTAGAAATATGCTACAAAAATTTTGAAACCACTTAATTGACATCAACTTTGTACTTTTGATAGTCCCCCTCTGTATACATATCTGTGTTATCTGGGCATACAGATGAACTGGCAGAAATATCGAACATTATTGGCATAGCGGAATTAAGGTAATTCCGTAGAACAGCAAAAACCACAAGACTCGACCGTTACTCTATAAATTATGAAGGCTTTTATCATCAATAATTGCCAAATTAAGTGAATGTCATTTTTGGACAGTTTAAACTCTCGTTCGTTTCTTTATGCCATTGCATGAGTTGCTGACAGCCTTTCAGCGTGCAATTAAAAAATCACTCAATACCGCAGCAATGACACATTAACAGATATCATTTCTATTTCATTAATTTTATGTCAGTCGCAGATGTATATTTCCAACGGCTATTTCAGCAGCAGATGTGTTGAATATTTTTTTTTTATTCCTGGCATGTTCGTTTATCCTAGTGCCTGTTGTTGAAAATGGCAGTCATAAGGCCACCTCTCGCCCCATGAGGCATGTCTTGCCCTTACAGCGAGTGGTATTTGCGTATAATAAATTACGTAAAGCAAAAAAGTCGATTTCTAAATATCTCATCACATTGGATAAAAATGAGAGCTCCATACGCACAAATGAAATACAGTATCGAATCGATATAATTTTTTTCTCTGATTTAGTGCGCTATTTTTAATTTATATCACGCTTTTGTTCAGCAGAAACAATTTAAATTACTGCATTTCGATTATTTTGTTTTCAAATCGATTTAGATTTAACAATTAGTTAGATTAAACAATTTAACAATTATTAAATTTGGAACAAAATGGTTGTTATATCCTTGATTTTGCTTTTATTATTGCTTCATACTCTTAAACACTCAATGATTTCTTTATAGATTATACAAATGTCAAATTGGTTGTTATACCCCACCCTGTGTGTGTAGCTCTGTGAAAAAAATCAACCTAGACCCCCAAAGGTAAGATCGAGACCGACACGGAAGAATTGAATAAGCATGAAAACAACTTTAAGCCCTTAAATTTCAAGCTGGAGTGCTGGGAAGTCTCTTCCCTTCAAATCAAGTTGGGAAAATGTTTGAATCCGTTTGACTAGCCGCACTGCGTGCAGCCCCCCAGCGAAATGCCCCATTAGGATTCCCGTGAGTATTTGGATATCCCTGCGGGCTAGTTCGATCATAAAAAGTTAAAAAAAAAAGATTTCTTTTTGTTTACCGCCGGCCATAGCTCCCACAGAAAGGGGTTCCGGATTCCCTTAGACAGACAGCTGTTTTAGCAGCCTTGCGTCGAGGTATATGTCCACGGGGGTGAGGTTAAGTAGTATCTCTAATGCTGCGGTGGGTGGACTCCTTAGGAACCTTGTTATTCCCATGCAGGTCGTCCCTTGGACCTAACCAGACGTTAGAGAGAAGACACTTTCTTTCTTTAGACTTCCACCATACAACCGCACCATAAGTTAGGATGGGTCATACAACCGCTATAAGCATTTAGTGTACCAAGTTCGGTTGCAGTTCCCACGTGCTGCGGCAGGCATATAAAGCCACGTATGCCCGCTTGACACGATCTTCTAAATTTACCCCCCTCCCCAATTAAGTTTGGAGTGCAATATGACGCCCAGGTATCTAAACTTAACTTCAATTCCCCCATTCTTGGTGTCTTGAAGGTTGGAATTTCCCCATTTCTGGTAAACAACAAGATTTACGTCTTAGAAGGAGTGCCTCCCAGTTCTCGATCCAGTTACCAACAATACGAACTGCGTAGCTGAGTCAATCGCTGAGTATCGATGGGAATTCACCTGGGATCAGGATTGCCACATCGTCTGGGTATATGCGTTACAATGAAGCCTTCCTTCTCCAGGGCCTTTGACGATTCGCCCATTACTAGGATCAATATAAGTGAAGAGAGGACACCTTCTTGCGGTGTTCCTCTACTGACGTTTATTCTGGTACAAACTTCACCTAGGTAACGAGCAACCCAGGCGGGTATTTCTTAAGCTGTATATATTGTTGAACGCTCCCTCTATGTCTAGAACCCACCCAAAGCGTGAACTCCTTGTGTTCCAAAGATTTTTCCAGCAATGCCACTACGCTATGCAATGCAGTGTCAACAGATCTGCTTCTCATGTACGCATGCTTTGATTTTGATAGGAAGTTATCGCCAATCACTTCTCTCGTATACATGTCGATTAGCCGCCCAATCGCCTTTAGCGTGAACGAGGACAAGCTAATGGGTCTTAAGTCGTTGGCAGCAGTGTGGGGATGAATATCACTCGGACTTCTCTTTAAGCTTCTAGAACATAGCACTGCCTAAAGCAGGACTTCAAAACATTACTAAACGATGGACCGAGAAAAGACCATCTTGAATGCAAGAGATGAAATTTCTAAGGTTATTGCTGTGTGACTAGTAGCGACAGAGAGAGACACATCAGTAATATGTATATGGTAATCCCTGCGTTCAGCACCTTTTTCTACGAGTGAAACGGTTTCCCGTGAGTATTTGGATATCCCTGCGGGCTAGTTCGATCATAAAAAGTTAAAAAAAAAGATTTCTTTTTGTTTACCGCCGGCCATAGCTCCCACAGAAAGGGGTTCCGGATTCCCTTAGACAGACAGCTGTTTTAGCAGCCTTGCATCGAGGTATATGTCCACGGGGGTGAGGTTAAGTAGTATCTCTAATGCTGCGGTGGGTGGACTCCTTAGGAACCTTGTTATTCCCATGCAGGTCGTCCCTTGGACCTAACCAGACGTTAGAGAGATGACACTTTCTTTCTTTAGACTTCCACCATACAACCGCACCATAAGTTAGGATGGGTCATACAACCGCTATAAGCATTTAGTGTACCAAGTTCGGTTGCAGTTCCCACGTGCTGCGGCAGGCATGTAAAGCCACGTATGCCCGCTTGACACGATCTTCTAAATTTACCCCCCTCCCCAATTAAGTTTGGAGTGCAATATGACGCCCAGGTATCTAAACTTAACTTCAATTCCCCCATTCTTGGTGTCTTGAAGGTTGGAATTTCCCCATTTCTGGTAAACAACAAGATTTACGTCTTAGAAGGAGTGCCTCCCAGTTCTCGATCCAGTTACCAACAATACGAACTGCGTAGCTGAGTCAATCGCTGAGTATCGATGGGAATTCACCTGGGATCAGGATTGCCACATCGTCTGGGTATATGCGTTACAATGAAGCCTTCCTTCTCCAGGGCCTTTGACGATTCGCCCATTACTAGGATCAATATAAGTGAAGAGAGGACACCTTCTTGCGGTGTTCCTCTACTGACGTTTATTCTTGTACAAACTTCACCTAGGTAACGAGCAACCCAGGCGGGTATTTCTTAAGCTGTATATATTGTTGAGCGCTCCCTCTATGTCTAGAACCCACCCAAAGCGTGAACTCCTTGTGTACCAAAGATTTTTCCAGCAATGCCACTACGCTATGCAATGCAGTGTCAACAGATCTGCTTCTCATGTACACATGCTTTGATTTTGATAGGAAGTTATCGCCAATCACTTCTCTCGTATACATGTCGATTAGCCGCCCAATCGCCTTTAGCGTGAACGAGGACAAGCTAATGGGTCTTAAGTCGTTGGCAGCAGTGTGGGGATGAATATCACTCGGACTTCTCTTTAAGCTTCTAGAACGTAGCACTGCCTAAAGCAGGACTTCAAAACATTACTAAACGATGGACCGAGAAAAGACCATCTTGAATGCAAGAGATGAAATTTCTAAGGTTATTGCTGTGTGACTAGTAGCGACAGAGAGAGACACATCAGTAATATGTATATGGTAATCCCTGCGTTCAGCACCTTTTTCTACGAGTGAAACGGTTTCATGCTTTCAATTATACTTCAAATATTGTGTTCATATCAAATATTGTATGCTTCAATTCACCCCAAGAGAGATTTTAGGTAGGTCATAAAAGTGTAGGCCGGGATGGAGATGTGTCTTTGTCAGGTCAAAGGATCACCCAAACAACCTCTCTCGACGACAGACACCATGAAACGGGTCTGCCAAGGTATCAACAAGCATTCTAACAAAGATTTCTTTTGGCATTTTAAATTAACACAACGGTAAAACTTGACTAAAAACATAGGGCATGGTGTTGGATTTTACCAAAATATGCTATATTGCAGGTGTGGCCATCGCCGCACTCAAAATGATCGTGTAAAATACTTAATATTCTCTTCGCGCAATATTCATTTCGATATGGGCATGCATAGTTAGGCCGGTATGCTAATTATGGATAAAGAACGTGAATATTTTAACAATTCATTTAAAAACCTCGGATATTTTTCTACACATACTGATGCAACTAACTTAGCTTTTGAATTTGGTGAAGTAACACGACACGCATCTAGCGACAACAACGAGCTGCAAATTAAGGTTTAGATTTTTTATAGCCAAATTTCGTTATTCGTGTCGGTAAACATATGACTACCTTTTTTGTATTTAAGGGGAATGAGCGATGAGTTCTGCGTTAAACAGTATCTTTTTCACAAAAAAGGATTTAAAAAATCCTCTTTTAGTCAATGCCACGACCACAAGGTAAGGTCGTCATCATTAGAATCATTAGAAATTATTTCATTAGATCATTAGAAAATACTAAGAGTCAAATCTCAGGCTTATTCGACGTCTTACATTTTTGAAAGCACAGGAAGTAGTTGCACATATAGACCATTTGTAGGCGTGTTTATAGAAGGACAAGAAACTTATGCACAAAATTTCGAAGAGACTCTGTTCCAATATGCCTGAAAAACTTTTTAATTAAGAAGAAATTTAAACAAAAAGTTTCGTTCAAAAAGGCGGATTGCGAAAAACGATTTGCAGTTACAAGTGCAGTTATTTACAATGCATTTATTTGAAAAAGGGCCGTGGAAATGGCTAGATTTTTCAACTCTCTCAGTATTAAAAAGACTATTATTAATTGATATTAGAAATGATTTTATGCTACCTGTTTTTTTATTAAAAAAAGGAAAAATATTCGATAAGGGAACTCGCTTTCAAGACGAAAATGACAGAACTGGGACCTCGACTTTTTTTAAAACAAATTACAATTTCTCTGAAGAGTGCACAAAGTTGGAGCTACAATTTTGCGCATGGCTTAACAAGTAGCTAGTGTCAACTACCCTGGTCGATTTTCCGCGTAAGCGTGGAAGACTTTCTTGTAGATCTGTATTATTCAGTAAAAAGCGTTTTTTTTTAAAAGGTTTTTCTATAGAAAAAAAAATTACTAATTTTCAAAAGCTCTATCAGTCAAAATAGTTAGCAGAAAATTATTTATTATAATTAAAAATTATTATAATTTATAATATAATATATAATATAATATAATATAATAATTTTGACACAAATTCGCCTTTTGGGACAGCAGTGCGTCTTGCGAATATGCAGATCTTTAAGGGCGTTACGATGTTCCATTATGATGATTATACTGTGAATTGCATCAGTGGTTGATTTGCCCGCATTGGTCCTCAGGTAGTAAGGCTACCTTATTATTATTTTTCGCAGTCGACTATCTAGTACCCGCTCGATGAAATTCATTGTGTGTGACATCAGCTTGAGCGGTAATTGTCACAGCTTTGTGTATCACCTCTTCCTTCTCACAAAGTAAGTAGATAACTTTCTTTCGACTGTTAAGTCATTGGATCACCTCTTATTGTCTTAGAGATGAAGGCTCGTGAGCCCACTGGACCCGCTGTCTCCCATTTTTTTGTTTTCAGAACTATGAGGGTATCTGATCCGGCCCCACCGCTTTTCGCTGTTTGGAGTACTAAACCGCCTTGCCAACCTCTTCGACTGAAATGTCTGGTACTTCATCCCAGTTGGGAAGAACGAATCTCCTGGGCATTTCTCCTCCTCTAAGCGACAATCTCAAGATTGTGGCGCCCTTATTCAAGGTGCTTTGTCTAAGGTCCTGTGTGGCCTGGTGTGTATCAGCAGTCAAAGAAGAAACTTCTTGCACTTCCTGATGCAGGCCCTCCATTCTTTTTACTTGAATTTGGGCGAACTTCTTCTTAGCGAAACTGCTGTGATATCTGTATTTCAATTACAGGCAAAGTTTTTTATCTCTTTTGTTCGAGGTGCAGTTTTTCCATGCCTTGAATGCCTCTTTTATTCACTAATAATTGTAACATGGCTAAAGTGTGAATAAAGTTTTTTTTTAAATTAGAGATGGTGGCACATACAAGTGCGCAGGAGCGTGTCTGTGATAGATTCAGCTAATTTTCAAACTTGATTTGAAAGACTTTACAGCTCTCTTACTTAAGCTTAGATTAGACTGCATGCCATTTTGGCATATTTGACGTAAGAAGAAAAATATTCGCAGCATTTTTCTTCTTAGGTACGTCAAATATGCCAAAATGGCATATAGTCTAATCTAAGCTTTAACATTTGAGGCTTTAAATATGTTTACTTTAATTAAAAAATAAAACTTTTTGAAAACATCAAAACGTTTTTGAGAAATGAAGATTCGAAAATGCATGACGTTTTTCAAAGTGTTGGAGGCCATAACTTTTGAACGGCTTATCGCTCAAAATCAATATTGAACACACGTATAAAGCAACTCAAAGTTTACCAAGTGCTAAGGTCTTTTTTTTAAAAACAGTTTGAGGAATGCAGTTTTAACGCATTTTCCAAAAAAATTGCAAAAATGCACGAAAAAACGTGTGTGCTCATGCATTTTAAAATATAAATTTTAACATAACTTTATAAAATATAAATTTTAATATAACTTTATAAAATATAAATTTTAAATTAACGCCGAGCGTAGTCCATCTTCTTTAATTTTATACAAAACTATAGCAGACTTCAAATATTCAAAAACTTCGAAGATTTAACTGAAAAACGTGAAAATATTTTCGAAAACTATTTTTTTTTTTAATTTCTAGTTCCTTAACGGTTACGACGACCTTGTTTAAATTTGGCTGAAGTATGTTATGTTTAAAAGGCAAGCGAACTGCATCAAAAACGTTTTAAAATTGCCGTTTTCGACCCTAAGTTTTTAAGCCCATTCAAACAAGCGAAATAAAAAACAGCATATTTTTACCGTTTTCTCAAAAACCCATGTCCGCAGAATTTGAGAAAAGTGGCAAATGCTAGCACAGGTGGTTGTAAAATTGATCAAAAAGTCTAACGGTAATTAAAAATAATCGGAATTGCTGTTTTATGGGTTAAAAATCCTAAAAAAGGCCAAGAAAGAATATCCTCTAGTCCTTCCCTCTGGTCCTCCCCTCTATCGAAACGGTAAAGCTTTTTGTCAGCCTATTTTTAGAGCAACGAAACCCAATATAAAATCACCCAATATAATATATAGATTATTATATTGGGTGATCACCCAATATAAGAACAGTAGACAGCACTACGATGTAAAATATATCCAGAAATAATTGTAATAAATAAATAGAATGTTACATAAACTGCGCAATATAGATGACTGTAACCTTCAACAAAAGCCGACTGACCGCTCCGCGTATGTCTTCATACTTGACGGTCTTTTTTTTTACTCTAATCACAATCGTGGTAAAAGTTCACGAAGCTGCATATTTTCGCCACAAAGAAATTCCAACCTAAAATATCTAGCTAAAAACAAAATGTTAAACTTTTTGCCGTTTGGTATTTAAGCCTAACAATTGATTAATGCTTTAGGTTAATTCCTGAAACTTCTTACATTTCGCTGTGTATATTCTTTGGAATTTAATATTTATGAAAGCGTATGTATATTGTTTAGAGTGGAAAACAAAAATAAAATAAGTCACTCTGTGGTTAGATGGAACAATAAATCAATCAAAATGTTCCCGATGCATTGACTGTTGGTTTTTGTTTTTCAAACTAGCGAAACACCCGTCGTTTTGGAAGAATGTCGATATTTAAAACTGAAGTGAGATTTTTTTCAATACCCAGCAATTTTGCGGTATGTTGTACGTCATTTCCACTCAAACTCAATCAAAATGACCATTCTCGGCCGACTGGGGAGAGGATAATTGGTTTTGTATTTGCTCGTTTAAGTTGAGGCGAACACATAGGAAATGACTATAGCCAGACAGATTCTGTGGGCTGCATGCGCCACTTTATTTTTTTTTAAGGACCCGCCGTTTTTTTTTTTTTTTTAAATAAATTGACAACAGAAATTTTAACAGTTTCTGGGCTGCAGATTGAAATTTGCAGAGGTAGCCTTCAGGGATCAATTTATGGTATTGCATTAATTAGTTACTACCAGAAACCTACTCTTGCGTACAGAGGAGTTTAGGGTTCAATAAAGCCACGCACTGAAAGGCAAAAAGCAGTGTTTTTCTGCTTACAAGTTACACTTGTCGCTCTGCCGCTTGCCGCTTAGTGCATGGCCACTTCAAATGTTGCCGCTTTCCGCTCAATTCGTGACCTTCGTCTACGTTTTCGAAATAAGTACCTCCTCACAATTTGTAGTCCAATCAATAAAGCATCTGGAGGTTGCATAAAGTCAGAAAACTTTAAAACTTTGTACACTTATTTGTAATCAAAATACAATAACAAATGAACAAGAATCTACAATTTTTTTTTATTGGAACATGTTATTTTTTTGCAAAATTCAAAGACGCTTATAATTCTTGTGGCACAATTCCTGCATCAAAGTTATTTGGCTCGCAGGTAAAAAAGATTTATAATAAACTAAGAGTAAAAAAATCTACCCAAAATGGTATGGGAAGAAAGATTTACAGGGCAATTATCCTTTTTGTCTGTATCATCCGCAGCGAAAAAAACGCTTGCTTTACTTATATCGAAAATTCACTTGATTGTGTCCCTTTTGTAGTCTGCAAGCGAAATCCGCCGTTTTTTTATTACGGAAACATAAAGAAGTAAGAAAAGTTGTTTACAGACTTCAGCATAATAAATGCCTCCACAAAAGTTGTCTATTTTCTTTAAATGGTTTAAGTTCTATTATGTTTTTAACGAATCCACCCAGTTTCCTTGCTGAGAAAAGATTTCCAAAACCTGATTTGACTCATGGTATGCATACAATCCTTACAATCCCTTACAAAGACTTTGTAGTTTTATCAGTAAAAAATGTCTTAAAAATTACAATCAATAAAAATCCGGAATATCAAAATACTTACTCCCTTACGTGGCGCCACAGTTCGGAGTGGACCAGGCGCTCAGCCAAAAAGCTTCGCCAGCCAGCTTTGTCTCCTCCAGATAGCCGTCTCCAGTTTTGGTCCCTTAGCCTTTGTATTTTGACTCTGCTGGCTAGATCGGTGTCGCTGTACAGCCCGTTCAGTTCGATGTTATATCTTCTCCTTCACTCTCCAAAGAATTTTCCTCTTGTCGCAGTCTAATCCGTTGCGTCCGTCACGTTGAAGTAAGTACACAACAGACAACTGAGCTAAACATACACGTTGTTATGGGCAGCGACCCGTAGAAGAACTTCGTGACGTACGTCGCTTCTTATAAGAACGAGTATATTTCATTGAGTTGCCAGTTGTGTACTTCGGCGTAACGAATGCCAAGGATTAATTGGGCTGAACGCTATCGTTCGTATATGTAACGTCGTCGCCCGGGTTGAATGGTTTGTTCTGCCTGACAGCGGTATTTGGTTCGTCTTCGCCGTAACACAGTCTGCAGAAATGGTTTTTCTAAATCCTTAGCACCGACTGCGATTGCACTACGATGTTCCCTTGATCTCCGCTAACGGCTTCGGTTCCAACCTTATAGTCTTGGCAGGGCCTTGGTAAAACTCTGCCTCTACCTCTGGTAAAACTTTCGAACCCCATTCCTATTATCATATCTCATACACGTACACATATCTCTAACTCTTCAACCGCGCGCTACTCGCGGTCTCTCTTTTTCCTTCGGAGAAGCCGGTATTGCTCTCTCCTCTTCTGTTCGTAGAGCTCGGGAGCAGCTGAAGTCCTTCTGTGCAGAGCCGCTTTGCATGCTTCCTCTTTAGCTGTATATGCTTTCCGGCACTCATCGGCAAACCTTTGGGTTTCGTTGTGATGCCCGTGTGAAACCCAGCACTTTAGAGGCGGCATCTCTGATGGCATTTTGGCAATGTTGCCACTGGATGTCAATGCTAGATGCTGGCTACATAGGACTTCTTAGAAGGTTTTGGGAGACTCGGTTGGAGAAGAACGTGGCGATCTCTTGCGATTGTAGACAGCGGACGTCAAACTTCCTCACAGCATTTCCATTTCTTGGCAAAACAAAATAGTTAGTGATTCGAGTCAATGTTGGCCGCTCGGAAAGTTCGGACATCCATTATACTGGAAGAGTACCTTGCGTCCATCGCGATGTGGTCAATCTGGTTGACGGTTGATTGATCGTGAAATCCCCGCGTCCATTTGTGGATTTTGTGATGGGGGAACTGTGTGTTAGCTACCACAGCGTGTCGCTCCGCAGCAAAGTCGACCAGCCTGAATCCGTTATCGGAGGTGATGTCTTGCAGGCTGTACTTTCCGACTGTAGAAACAAAGATACCCTCCCTCCCTACCTTGGCATTAAAATCGCCTTGGACAATCTTAGTGTCGTAGCACTTTGAGGAGTGCCGGATAACCCGCTCCTTATAGGCCTGAGCTCCGAATATGTCGTAGAACCCAAAAATTTGTCAATCACGAATTCTCCCACTGAAGCATTTTTACTTCTATAAGGTCCTAAAAATATTTCTTGTAAGGAGCGGTAACTTATTAAATCAAAAACATTACAGTTCATGGACTCCGCAGTAACGCTAGATTTCTGGCCTACATCCCCACTCACAGAACTCATCCATTTCTGAATTTCTTTACCTCTGTGGCACCTAGAGTTTCTTATCAGCTTTCATTGGAAATTCGGTATATGCGCAGCTTATTTTCGTTTATTAGGCAAGTTAAGAAATGGCTGTTCAACTTTGATCATCATGACATTAATAGTCTAATTAGAGTCATACATTGATCAGTTTGACTATTTAGGTTGTTGTTTTATATTTAAAGTTGTTTTTCTATTGTATAAATCCTTTTTCTTGTTTTTTTTTTTTTGCACACCCCACAATTACTTAATTAATAGATTTTTAGATTTTACCTATCACTCAATATATTTGCTACTGAATAAAGAAAAAAAAATAAGGTGTTAGATTAGTAGTTATGGCTGACTTGAACTGCGGACGCCACCGTTGATTCCATCTGGGGAACTCCTCCGCTGCCATCCGGATGCAAGAAGAAGTGCCTTAGTGAAAGCACTCCTCCCCCTCTCTCGTCCGCTACCCCCAATAACCTTCCAAAGTGGTTAGAACATAATCTCCAGTTGAGGAACTAGGCACCCGGTGTTTACTACGGGTAGGTGGGTTTAGAAAACCTGTGGATGCTTGTATTCTCTTGAGTGCACATGTCGACCACCGTTATATAATTTAGCAAAATAAATCTAAACAGTTTAGTCATAGGCACACGTTGAAGCTATTTCTCTCTATATTGATTTGGCAAAACACACTGAACAAATCTATCTATCATTGATTACATGACAGCCAATTTGACAATCATAGCATCAGCAACATGGCCGCTATCACCTGTCAAAATGCGGAAGCGCCTATTGGAAGACCCTTAAGTTAACTTAAATTCCATTTCAGTGTGCTTACAATAAAAAACATAGAAGAAATAATCATCGAATAGGCCCAATCTAATGTAAATGTCAAGTAAACTCAAGAAGACACATCAAAAATACACAATGAATTTAAATTATACAATATTACAGTAAGCGTCCTCCGGCCTTTTCCTATTTGATAAAAAGCCCTGAATATCGTCAGCTCTCCTTGTTTAAGTAAAATTCTCTACTTCAGTCATCCTTTTCCCAAAATAAATTTGTGGGAGATGAGTGTCAAAGGATTCGATTTCATCCTTGAATCGATAATTTTTATTGAAAACTTTGCACAAAATTAAAATTTACTTGCATTGCTTACTTATGTAGTTCTTGCTAAGGGACCCTAGCACTTTTCAATGGACATAAAAATACTTTTAATTGCACGTTTAAATCCTTGCTTCGACTTGCCTGTACTTGAACGGTTTTTATGTCAATTTTATTGGTTTTTATTTTCCTGGCATAATAATGTGACATGATGACGGAACTTTTCCAGCAGTGCTTTTGGGGGGGCGGATGGCGGTGACGGCAGCGACAACGACATCGTCGTGTAGAGAAAATCTCTGTGGACGGAACTGGCAGTCGTGTGTGTATACAAACATGATTTCCGGGAGTCAACCTTTCAACTTGTTGATCACAGAGAACGTGTAGTGTACTATGGAATGGAAAAAAAAAACGCCTACGTACATGTGCTCAGTGAGGAAAATCCCTCGTGTGGTCGTAGTCGTCGCACGTTGACCTATTTTCCTTTAGCTATATTGTATCGTGTTTAACATCTCCATCGGTATCAATGCCATGTGTAACGCCGTTATGCCGCTCGGTGTGCGGTATCTTTGTTTTTTAAACGTATACAAGGACATTCATTAGGAAGCATAATGTGTTTTCATAATTAGATGAGTGAACCCTAAGTGAGCGAGAGCCTTGAGTAGGCTAAAGTGAATTTTAAGACATGCTCATAATATTACTACGAGCATTATAGATGTAGTATTTTATTTAATCCTAGGAATTTAATCAATGAACTTAAGAACGAAATAGTAGGAAAAAATACTTAACTAGATTTTTTGCATGTGGAATTTAAAATGCAAGAGGCCAATTTGACAACGTTTCCGTTGCCGTAACAAAACCCATTTGCAACTCTTTAATTTTTTTGTTTCAACGCGACGCCAACTTTGTGACCTTTTGAAAATCAATAGATTCAACAAATCGACTTAATATCCTTTTCTGTTTTCCCGGAACGGTATCTTCCGGTTGGTGTTGATGCGTCTGTTAATTTGAGTGTGAAATCTGTGCCTAGGGTGCCTGAAATCTCGTTCACAAATTTAGAAATAGGTATTTGCGAAAATCTCTATTATGTATTTGATACCAAAAATTAAAAGAATTTTCTTGTAATTTTTGTTTTCACCCTTTCTCTGGTTTGGTTAAGTTTAACATTTGTGCGAAAATGTATTTTGTGGTCGCACATTCGTGAAATTTTTTATTATGTATTTAAAACGCACACTTTTGGGCTACACCCATTTAAGTGGTTACTTCCTTTCGGTGCCGCTACAATGCAGGATGGGCCCAGGTTCCCACCTTGCTAGCAGTCTCCAGGTTTGTACGGTAAGTTGGCTGACGTCCCCTTCCTTTCACATGCGCCATCTGACTTTCGGTGCTCCTCTAGTGCAGGGTGGATTCCCTTCAGTTCATCCGGTCTAGAAAACCCAGCCATCGAATAGGTTGTATTCTGACTCTTCTGGCTATGTCGGTGTCGGTGTACAGCCCGCACTGGTCGATGCCTTCACTTTCCGTGCAGGCGTGACCTAAAATATCCCGAAAAATTTGCCTCTCTATAGAGTCTATGCTTCTGCACTGTAAACCATGACTGGGATGATGGGGTCTTATAAATGGACTTTATTTGCTCGAGTGAGACAGCTTTGCTTCTCAATTTCCTTTTAACCTCCAAGAAGCAGGGATTGTCAAGAATTAACTTTGATTTTAAATCACCTCTGGTATGTCGTTGTCTGAGTTGACAAGGAACCCAACTACGTCAACTATCCCCTAACTACCCTAACTTCCTTAACTATCCCAATACTCGCAAAGTCTTCACCAACATCACACTGTGTTCTTTTCAACATCACACTTTTCTTTTAACTGTACAAAATTTTGAAAGATTGTGCCTCTGGTGTTGGCGCAGGAGTTCTGCACAATTTTTTTAAACAAGATGTTAAAAAAGTCACATAACAGCGCGTCGCCTTGTTTAAAAGCTATTTCATAAAACGACAAGTAAGAAATCTAGAAATACATACGCCAGCAGGCCACCAACTATACTTAAAGTAAGCACTTTTCCTCAATTGTTGAAAAACTCACACATTTTTCTAGACTAGAGAATGTCGTTCAAGTTAATTTTTGAAAAACATAATTTTTTTATTAATCCAGTTATGTTTAGAAAAAATAATTAGAGAATAAATATACACTTAAGCGATGATGCCAATGGTGCCGTCTTCGACCTTAATAAAAAGTTCACACCGTTCAGAGCATAAAAACAATGCATGCTAGCTACACACAATCCCCACGCTAGCAACCAAGGACAGAACGGTCAAATGGGGTCATCTGGGTGAAGGCATATTGAAAAATTACACATCGAAAGACTCGAACATCTGAACGAATCCGGTGCAGAGTAGTCGCCATACAAAATTAGAATTTTCCATCATGTTTACTCGTGTGTACGTCCGCTCGGCAGTATGCATCCAATTTTTTCATTAACAAGATAAGTTCCTTACCCATATACTGGCCCACGTCGTTAGTAATAAAATTACAACCATTCCATTGCTAGTCAGATATAAATTTTAATTAAATTTTGTCGTTATGTTTGTTCTTTTTCGTCGGGTTACTAAGAGTAGTAATCTGACGATATCTACAAAATGTGCCTCTATTCAAGTCATAATGCCGAACCTAGTGACTAGTGTTTTGTTTCGCTTGACCGAGTCCCCTGAATAAACTATTTAATTCATATTTTTGCCCTTTCTTATGACAATGCGCTCTTTTCAATTCGAGTCTCATTTGAATACTCCACGCATACAGCAGAGATGCAATCAAACTTTTAGAGCTTGTGCTATATTCTGCTGAGTCTTAAGAGGATAATTGTTTTGCTACTGTATTTCTCTGATTGTAATTTACTTGAATGATGGAGGTTATGCAAGGGAGAACCAAATTATGCTCGCTCCCAGGAAACAATTTACTTAATTAGCCTTGAATTTCGTTTTCAAATGCAATTTAAATTTATTAAAGTTGAAGCGAAATTGTTGGGTTGACAAACACCCAATTCGCACTGCGAGTGTACTTTTGTAAATACATTTTAAACTGTTGCAAGGAAATGACAGATTTGAGAAACAAATTGTAAATTGCTTTTGGAAGTTAAATTATTCTCACTGTGTGCAATGCAGGATGAATATTTTGCGTCTACCCTGCTCCTATAGAGGGACCTATACTGGAAATCAATATATTTTTTTGGTCCTTCATCATTTTATGACTGCCAGGACCCGGCCTGAAGCTGCTGCACATGTGGCAGTTTCATAAATTTCGCGTGTCGGGAGTTATGTTAAGTTAGCCTTTCGACTTTCTGGAACTAAAATGCTGCATGTTTGACCAAATTTTCCAGCAGTGATTTAATTATACCTTATCCCTGGGTGTATCGAGTTCGATGTATAGTTTTTAACGCAGTGAAATAATCACCGTAGACCCCTAAAACCTGTTGGAGATATGATTTAGACCGACAGAAGAATTGATTAAGCCATGTCGGTCTGTCTGTGCGTATGTAAACAACTTTTAGGCCTTCAATTTTAGAGTAGAGAGCTTAAAATTGGGCTTATGAGCTTAAAATTAGGTGGGCTAAAAGCCTAGTCCCTCTGATCAAGTTTAAAATTTAGTTTAATCCGCCCAGCCCGTCGCAGATTAAATTTTTAAAATTCGCTTTTAAAAGTTTTTAAATTTTTAAAATTTACTAACTTACTTATGGGGGTCCCTACCGATTGAGAGTCTCTACCTGGTTCAGTAGCCTTCCATCCTCTGCGATCCTGGGCGCACTCCTTCCAATTGTTTAGAACAAGCGCTCAGGGATTCGTGATGGCTTAGTCCCTAAAACGCAGGTTCGGTCTTCCGGTCGTCTTGAACCTAGGGGCTTGGATTCGAAAACCCTCTTGACTGGACCATTGTTGTCCATCCGCTCGATGACCGAGCCAATGTAGTCTTCGTGTTAATGCCTTAAGAACTACATCCACATCTTGAGACAGCTAATAGAGTTCGCCCTCCTCGCACACAGGACTATAAATTCGCCCGAGAATTTTTCATTCGAAATAGCCCAGTATAATTTCTCCTTCTTTGGTTATCGTCAAGCACTCCGCGCCATTAAGCAGAACTGGCAAAATAAGGGTTTTAGCTTACAGGGGTTAGAGCTTAAAAGGGGGTTAGAGCTTACGCCTTGTCCTTCGTGAGAGGAATTTTGAACGCATTTGTTTTGTCAAACCGAAATCGCAACGGTTTCCCAGGGTTATTCTTCGACTCCACTAAGGTGTCGTTTGTGGAATTGATGTTAACTCCCAGGTAGATGTTTTTCTTAACTACCTCGAAGTTTCTGCTACCAACAGTGATGTTTTGTCTTAGCCGCGGACGGATGTTTCTTTGTTTGTTGATAACATGTACTTAGTATTATCCTCGTTTACTTCAAGACCAACCAACTTCGTCTGTTCTTCGATCGCCGTGAAAGCCTCTATCACGGCACGGTTGAAGCGAGCGATGATGCCAATAACCCTTTATTTGCAGGGATCTGTTGAAGATAGTGCCCTCCATGTTAACCCCAATGGAATGTTAACCTCAAGTCAAATAACAATGCACCTCCTTGCCGAAATCTGGTGCAAATTTGGAAAAGTTCTGAGGAACCGTTTTCAAACTGCACATAACACCGCGTATTCTTTAAGATAACACGACACAGTTTGATCAGTACTGCCAGGATCTTGAATTCGGCCATCGCCAAGTAGAGCTCCTGACGATGAATGTTGTCATATGCGGCTTGGAAATCGATAAAAAGATTGTGTGTCTCGACTTTAAATTCATTGGTCTTTTCCAGGAATTGCCTGGGTGAATGATCTTAATAGTGTGAAGATCTGGTTTATTATCGATCTGCGGGCCGGAAACCACACTGGTACGTTGCCGATTTGTGTGTTGCAGAAAGGCTTGAAACGCTCACACAGTACGTTTGATAGGATCTTATATGCGACAATTAACAGGGATGTGCCAAAATAGTTCTTACAAGGCATATGATCGTCTTTCTAGAAGATGGGGCACATGTAGCTGCCATCATAGCCATCGGCCTTATTCTCTTCGTATACAATTTTTCATTATCTTAAACCTTTCCCTCTCCCTCGACATGATGCCCATTAGGCAGCTGCTGGAACACTTTCACTATTCCCTGTGCTTTCCTCGTTTTCCATTCCTATTACGAAGAGCCTGCGTTTCGGTTCTAAAGCTTGCAGTTATTTGCTTAGCCATTTTATAAAACTTTCTGGTCTTGTTTCGATTGCCTTGAGCTGGAAGATTGCATGGGCCCTCTTCTTTCTAAGATGTTCTTTGCATATGCATCTTCTGTTACTTTTTTCTTGGCGCTATGTTCATCATGCCAAGGACTCTTTTTTTAGGGGTGCAAAGCGGACAGCTTCTCACACTAGTGCTCTCTGTACGCTCCGGCCACTCCAGGTGTGCTGGGGCAACCAACGTTGAGTTTATTTTTCTGGGCGGCTCTCAGTTTCTAATCGTTGAACCTAGCCACGACAAGAAAATGGTCAGAGTCGACGTTTGCCTTTCGGAAAGTGTGCACTTTCAAGATGTTAGTTGTGTGCCTTGCACGGATGAGCACGTGGTCTATTTGGTTGGCGGCTCGACCGTTTGGGGACCTTATAACAGCGGCTGCTTATAACGGTGTTACGAGCTGCTGCATAATCTATTAGTCGGTAGCCGTTATAAGATGTTGTTTCGTGATATTCTCAGATGTTCTCACTTCCTACCCTGGCATATAAGTCCCCGAGTACAATTTTTACTTCTTACTCCGGACAGGATTCGTAGGCGTCCTCGGTACTGGCGTGTGTACATTTGAGGCTGATGTTCTGGAAAGTGCTAATCACAGCAAGGCGATCACTAACCTGGTGTGTAGAGTGTTCTTACGTTGCAAGTGCAAACTCTCAATGATTCTTTAACGTTCCGGGTTTTGTTGTTGTTTGCCCTATATTGGTTAAATTATCCTAGACTACTTGTACCCCTCTCACAACTAGTCCTTTTTTACGCGGCAGGGAAGTTTATCCGGCGGCACAACCCCCGAAACTTGGAGGGCCAGGTCCGATGTGAATGCTGCCGTTGGTGGACTCACTCAGGGGCTCATCCGCCACCACCTCTGTTTCAGTACCCTGACTATCACTGGATATACTAACTGAATTAAGCGCCAAATAAGTCGAGGTATTTGGCAAGGTGATGGCAATTTATTTATTTATTTGTATTTGGCAATTTGACAGCACCATTGATTCTGAGAATTCCAGTCTATATTCTCTTCTTGTTCAACCTTGCACCGCACCTATGATTTCAGCAAGCGAGTCCAAGGGAAGACAAGGCCTTAAGGTCTCATAAGCAGTTGACGTGTAGCAACACTCGGCGTCACCAGGTTGACGCCGCTCAGTGCCCAACCAACCACCCAAATACAATTTAAAAATTTAGCTTTCCTCAAAATTTTGGATAAGCACACTCATGTGCTTTTTTCATTATATGATTTGTTCAAATAGCAGCGAAAATAAGAAAAACATCTTTTTTACGCAGCTTTGTGATTTTTTTTCGAAAATGCGTCAAAAAAGAAGTAGTATATCTCTATAACTTGGTTTACTTGGAGCTGCTTCATACGGGTGCTCAATATCAGCTTTCTGAAGTATGGTTAAATTAAATGTATGGCCTCAAACACTTTGAAAAACGGCATCTATCTTCAAAAAACACAACTTTTCTTAAAAAAAATTCAACATTTACTTGACCTATCTTTTGTTTTTCTGGCGCTCCTACTTGTCTGCAAAAATTGTAATTAAGCCTCGATGTGTGCTCAAAAGATTGGCCTAGAAAGCGTTCTAATTTTTTTATAGCTACTTTCTAATTACTTTAAGAATTCTTCTTATAGCTACTTATAGTAATTGAGCTCAACCGATGTACAACCACTTATCAAATGTCACATATAAACGAAATTAAGCAAACTTATCGTTGAATTGACACTTTATTCGTCTAGTTACCTGGGATATGCACCTGCTAAGCATAATGTTCTAAGTATACGTAGAAACGTGAGTTTACTGCCTAGAATACAAAGCATTCTTGTGGTTTGTTTACCGGAAATAACCCTCACTTTAATGTAAGAATCTCGAAGGCTATAAACCGAATGAAAAACGACACCTCAACCCACAATGTACAGTCTATGGGTAGGTTCATTACTTTCATGTAGGTAGGTACTTTTTCTATCACCAAGCTTCTTTGTGGTCCAGCCATTATTACAATCCTATAATGTGTACGTAATACAGAAAGAGCTCCAGGGGTCACTGCCTTCAAAACGACCGAGCTCGGGTTACATAACAGGCAGAAAACTGCCATTCAGAAACCATTATTTCGTAATTATTCGTCTGCTTTGCCCAGACCATGAGGATCTAACATAGAAAAAAGCTGCAATGAACGATGGGTACAGCCCTTGCTCATATACATTTCGTTGAAATTTGTTTGGCAAACGTCCCGGGTACATTTTTTTTTTCTCTCGCTGAAGCCATTAACCATTTCTTGGCAAGGCAATGGCAAATATGAATTTTTAGCATTTGGATTTTCTGATTGTTTTTTTTTTTTGGTTTTTCATTCACAATCAAAAGAAGAATTAAAGCTTTCAATTCAGCTTTAAAATATTACAGTGCATATATGTTTTCTTTGTTAGGTGTGGAAATGGGAAAATGTTTTAAATCGCATTCACAATAAGAATGTTATCAGATTCAATTTTTTATGGAAATGAAGAAAACATAGCACTGGTCTAAGTTCGGATAAAATACTTAGGTGTATTGCTAAGGGAACTGCTTTAAAAAAGTATTTCTCGGAATTTCACCTGATACCCTTTATCCTTGAGATGAGTATTCTTTTTGGTTTTGGTTTTAGCGACCAATGGCACGACCATGGGAAAATGGCACGTGATGGCGAAGGGACACCTGTTCGATAGGCAGAGTGCCTTAAACAAAGAGCATTAAAATAAAGCTGATGTTTGAATTTAATCGTTTTCACTAACTGATGGACTCTAATCAGCGAGACACGAGACGTTGTTTTCATTTACCTAAAAAAAAATTACCGGCACTCATCTATAATGCGCATTTTGTGTAAAATTTTTAAGGTTGAACTTATTTTTTTTTTTTAATGCGTTTAAAAACTTGAGGTTGGAAACGGCAGTTTTGCAACACTTTTGATGCAGTTAGCTTGCGTTGTAAACGTTACATTCCTCAGCCAAATTTGAATAAGATCGCCATCACCAGTAACGGACTAGAAAATTTTAAAAAATCGTTTTCGAAAATGTTTTTACGTTTAGGACTCAAATCTTCGAAGTTTCTGAATATTTGAAGTTCGCTTTAGTTTTTAAAAAAATTTCTGAAGACAGACGATGCCCGTTATTTTGTTCATAGTTATAATTTATACTATGTATTTAGGGCCTCGAGATCATCCGAGTTTCCAAGTTAAACTGAGATTAACCCCAGAAATGAGTTTTTGATTGAACTTAGATCAGGGGTTAATCTCGGCTTAACTCGCCTAAATTGGTAAGTTAATCTCGGATCAACTCTGAAGAACAGTAAAAACTTCTTTGAATGTTTTTTCACTGTGGAAATGCACCTGATTTGCTTGTTTCTGTGAAAAATGACATCTTAGAATAACTGGAACTTCTTTGCCTGTGTTTTTCTATTTAAAGTGAGAGTTTGGAGAGTCAATAATTTGGAGAGGCAAATTTTTCGAACTGATGAAGTTAACTTTGCACTGAAAAAACCTCGCTGGGTTAACTCCAGACTCGTTTTGTTACGGGATAACAGAACTTGGTTTAAGCTGGGTTTTCCTCAGCACGAAAAAACCGGCCCTTAGAAGATAGAGGGGGGTCAAACCTTCTTTTGGCCTTTTTTAATTTTTAAATCCCATCCCATAGGATAGGAGGCATATTAAGTTTGATTCATAGTTTGTAACATAGAGAAATAATCACCGTAGACCCCAAAAAACTTAAGGCATATGATCGAGACCGAATTGTTAGTCGAATGAGCCATGTCCGTCCGTTCGTGTGTCGGTAGTTTTTAGGCCTTAAATTTTGAGCTAGGAACTTGAAACTTAATATCTGTTCTTTCTAGATCCCGAAGCAGTACAAGTGTGAAAAATAAAATCCGCCCACTTTACTTATTAGCATGAAAATTCAAAGTTGTCGTCGGAAGCTGAAATTTGGTACGCGTTATCCTCGCTAAAGTGTATTGTGATTGGCATTTACCCGAAGCAGTACAAGTGTGAAAAATAAAATCCGCCCACTGACACGCCCACTTTACTTATTAGCATGAAAATTCAAAGTTGTCATCGGAAGCTGAAATTTGGTACGCGTTATCCTTGCTAAAGTGTATTGTGATTGGCATTTCAAAAAAAGGCAAAAACCGCCCCCTTTTGCATTTTAATAAACGGTTTTTATTCGATATATTTTCTTTGAATCCAAAAAACTTGCGCTATAAAATGTTCATTTAAATCTGCACTTTCCCACTTGTTTTTATTAAATTTCAGTATTTTTATAACTAACTCGCGATCAAGGGCTTATGACTACCCTTAAGATGCGTAGCACATCGCGAGTGGAAATTATTTGTGGATAGAAAAGATAGAAGAGAAAAGTACTTCTCGATCTAACTCGCAAATGCTGATGAGCCAGTACGGAACATGAAAACTCTGCACAGAAACACTAAAGCTTATCCCCACAAGTGCTATGTCCTTACTGAGAAAAGCAATAATATAACAAGCAGAGTATTTCATAAATGCATCATGACACACATCTAACTATTTTCCTTTCTATTTGCATATTGGAAGAAAAAGAGGTGTTAAATATTTCCGACCCTAACCCGGATAACAGACACCGACCAGGAAAGCGCTCATTTTGAGACAGAGGTTCCTGGATTTTTTGTTTGTTGCTGGTTTCGGTCCGCCCCGGTTATTTTCCATGCCGGTACTTACCACATGTGATGAGCATTCCTCTATATGCCACCTGGGGACGCGCCGAATTGGGGACCAGCAACCCCAGAAGAGAACAGTTGAATTCCAAGAATTTGTGCTTAAAAAATTTGCCCTTGTTGGGTTATCTGACTATTTCAGCAGTTTAAGAGCCTCTTTACATGGACGACGAAACAGTCGCCGTCGACAGTTGAGATAACATTGGGTCTTATGAGAACGACAGCTGTCGCTAGTGTAAGGCCTCTCATAAGGATCAATGTACCTACCTAAAAACTGCTTCGTCGCTCTTGTAGGTCAGAGTTAAAGTACACTAAATTTTGCCTTAGCGTCTAGCGTTCAAAAGTTAATACGAGACTGGGCGTACGGACGGACGGACGGACAACTAAGTTTTTGGACGAACCGCTAAATCGTTTTTACCTCAACACGCCCCCCTGAACTAATAAATGTTTTGTATGTAGCAAACTTAGCGTATTTTTTCGATACAGAGCGAATTTTCGGAGATATCAAGTTTTTGACTAGTTCTTTTTCTTTTTAATTTAGGCGCGGGGTTATGATCTGAAGTTATGGATCGCAACACTCCTACTCTACTACTTTCCTAAAGGTCCCCTTGTGGGGTACGCCGATTTGACCTTAGAATATACCGGCAGGCCACCTGGTTTTGGATCTCTTCGCCAGTAAGACCAAATAAGTGCTGTTGTCCATGAATGATGCTGATCCATGAATGTTTAGGCCTTCCTTTCCTTCGCGATTGCGCTGGAATGTTGATTGACATTGCCTTTTTGACAAGGTTTGTAGGATCTCTACTTTGAACGTGGCAATACCAACTGAACCGGTCGTATTCCATTTTTCTGGAGATAGGTTCTTTTACATGGAGGCTTCCTCGGCTCTTCGTGCCCCTTATTCTATCTCTCTTTGTTACTCCTGCTGTCATGCGAAGCATCCTAATCTCAGCAGTCGTTAATTTGCTCTCATATTTCTTATACGCTGTTCAACTTTGTGAACCATATGTAAAAGCTGGACCTACAACTGCGGTGTAGAGCCTTCCTTTCAGCTAAGGTGGCATTTTTCGGTCACAGAAGATGTTGGAGTTTTCTCGCCACTTCATCCACCCCACGCTTACGCTGTGATTGATGTGTTCATCGCAGTTTGCTTTGCTATTGATCATAGATCCCAGGTACTTAAACTTTTCACACTTGGGAAGCACACTTCCAATCAATTAAATGTCTAGAATTGGCTCGGGTGGGTCAGAGGATAGGCAGCACAAGTACTCTGTCTTTTTTTGGCTAGCACGATACCCATTCCCCCCTAAAACATCTACCCATATATCAAGCGTTCACTGCAGGGATGTATGATCTTCACTTATGATAGCCCCATCGTCAGCGAAGAAAAACTGGTGTACTTTCGGGTCCGTCAGTTTTCATTCAAGCAGAAAATCAAGAACTACAATGAAAAGCAAAGGACTTAGGACGCTTCCCTGGTGTACACCACCCACTTTAATTGAGAACTTATCAGTGACTTCGGAAGGACATCTTACTCTTGTCTTTGCTCCATCATACATGTCCATGATCATCCGCAGGTAGGCTTCTGGAACTCCTCGTTTTCTCAGCGTCACCCATATCAGATCTCGTGGTAGTCTATCGAAAACTTTTTTTTACTACTTTTTGACTAGTTATATCTTTAAAATTTTTCGGGTCCGTCAGTTTTCCTTCAAGCCGAAAATCAAGAACTACAATGAAAAGCAAAGGACTTAGGACGCTTCCCTGGTGTACACCACCCACTTTAATTGAGAACTTATCAGTGACTTTGGAAAGACATCTTACTCTTGTCTTTGCTCCATCATACATGTCCATGATCATCCGCAGGTAGGCTTCTGGAACTCCTCGTTTTCTCAGCGTCACCCATATCAGATCTCGTGGTAGTCTATCGAAAACTTTTTTTTACTAGTTTTTGACTAGTTATATCTTTAAAATTGGTAAAACTGAACGTAGTCGATGGTGTAGCAAATTTTGTATGCTGTGTGCATTGCATTCTTTACATACATTGGGATTGACAATTTTTGCGGAATCTGAATTGCCGTTTTGGAAGTTAATCGCTATAGTCTTAACTCTTGGCGGTCTTAGTCATTGTCAGACCTTTGTGGCGGTGGGTCTGTGAAAAAGAATAACTCTCTTATTCATTCGTATTGGATTTCTTGTTGGTTTTTTTTCCAATATCTCCTGAAAAAATAATTTAAATAATTTAAGTCCTAACACTTCAGTTTCGAAATATCTCTTCGTTTCTTTTCGACACTACTATATGAGACATCCATGACTGAATTAGTTAGCATCTAATTGTGAAGAAAGTATAGGTATGGTAAAGATGCAAGTAACTTGTTGATAGACATATCTAGTATCTTCTTCAATTTTCCTTATTTTCGATGAGCTTTCTGTAGGTATACATTCTCCACACCGTGACGAGCACTTTTGTTATGAGTATTATACTGTCATCGTTAGCTAGTGCCGCCACCAATTCTATAGCAGTGCTATATAATTAAACAAAAAACAATTCACTTCCAATCAATTTTAACCAAAATTGTCTCTTTCCTCTACATAATCTTTATGTGCTTACGGAACTACGAGTCGCCAATGTCTTTTCTTTGATCGACAAAAAAAGTAAAGCCACAATGTCTTACGATAAAAGGCAATTTATTCCCCCTGTCAATTTACCTGATGATATTAATAGAAAATTTTGAATATTTTAAGAAAATTCAAGCGGGGGTGTGTGTTGTACCTATAAATTTTATTTGAGGGTTGTCGAGTCTATCAGACTAAGCAAGCATGTGGCAAAAAAGACGACATTTAATGAAATTTAAACACAATATAAATAAATAAAGAATAATTTTCCTTTCACTTTTGGGAATTTTTCCATCAAAGACTATAAAAAAAATAATAACAAAGACATCAAGGTGAGGGCAGAAAATTTCGAACTTTGCGGCTGAGATAAAATGGAAGAAATTTTTAAATTATTTTTCGAATCTCGTGCAAGTAAATTACTGTTGAATGATCTTTTGCAGATGTTAGCTTTTTCGGTTTCCTTACTCCCGCACCCTTAAAAATTTAATTTATTCACTCCATTCAATGTTAAATTGAAATATTTCACTGAAAGATTGGTACAATGAAAACAAACGTGCTTGGCAATGAATTGCAGGTGGCCACGTGGCGATTTGGATTTGATCCAAATTCAATTCGTCTTTGAGTTTATTTGGTCATACCGTATCTATTATCAAGTAAATTAATTTAATTAGTATACGAACAGCGTACATGAATCGAATTATTGATTTATTTTGGTACTGTGTTTTGAAATTTTTGTAAAAAAAAATCAAATTAATATTGATAAAAATTGTGATAGTTACAACTAGATATTATTTTTCGACATATTGGCGAAAAAATGGTATTTGTGACTACGTTGCCCCCACCACCAATAGCCAGTTTGACGTCAAAATAAAACTCATTACCTAGCTTGAAATAAATCCAGCTTGAACTTTCTGATTTTCGGAGAAATAGCGATAGTACATTTACACCAGCACCTTAATTCTAAATATATTAAAAAAATTTCGAAGTCGATTTTTCTTGTTTATACTGGAATTTTAGCGTTTCATATGACAATTGGGGTCAAAATCTGAAACATTAAGTTGTACCTACTCCATCCGTGCAGCTAAAATTGTCGTTATTATTTACTTGATTTTTGTCTTAAAATATACGTCCCAGAGCATTTTTCTCGATTTAACTATGTAAAATTACAATCATTTATTTTTAGTATTTTCTGTCAATTGTCCTGAATTCTCTTAAAAACAAGAGAATCGGAAGTTTGAGAGGTTTGTTCAATTCGACCAAGTCGAATTTATCGAAATTTAAAAATTTAACTGAAATTTAACATTTATAAATCCTGAAATATATTTGGCGAAACGCTGAATATATGGGGTGTAATGTTGAGTTTAGCTTAAATGTTCAAATTCGGTGCTAATTTGACAGCTAGCATCTCATGGTGATTGTAAAATATACAGGAGAAAAACAAGTGGGGAAAGTGCAACAGTGGGTATGTAAAAACTTCAGTCCGTCTGTGACGGATTGCAAAGTACCCTATCCTACCAAAAAATGAAACTGCCACTCCTCCAATAAGGGGGCGTTACATAAAAATATAACTGTTGAATGCCTTACACTATGTGGTTGCATTAGGTGATTTTATATTGGGTTTCGTTACTTTAAAGGCTGACAAAGAGCTTTACCGTTTCGAAAATAGAGGGAAGGACATACTCTTTCTTGGCCTTTTTTAGGATTTTTATAATTTGAAACCCATAAAACAGCAATTTCGATTATTTTTAATTACCGTTAGACTTTTTTAACTATTTTACAATCACCTGTGCTAGCATTTGCCACTTTTATCAAATTCTGCGGACATGGATTTCTGAGAAAACGGTAAAAATATGCTGTTTTTTATTTCGCTTGTTTGAATGGGCTTAAAAACATTTTTGAAACGTTTTTAATGCAGTTCGCTTGCCTTTTAAACATTTCATACTTTAGCCTAATTTAAACAAGGTCGTCCCGTTAAGGAACTAGAAATCTTTAAAAAAAAGTTTTCGAAAATGTTTTCACGTTTATCAGTTAAATCTTCGAAGTTTTTGAATGTTCGAAGTCTGCTATAGTTTTATATAAAATTTTAGAAGATGGACTATGCTTGGTGTTAATTTAAAAATTATACTTTTTAGCGTTTGGGGGATAGAAGGGGAGACATGCGTTCTTTTGACCTTTTTTTTAATTTTTTAAATTTCAAATCCATAAAACAAATATTTTGAAGTTTTTTACAGTTCCCGTTAGACTTTTTTCCAATAGCCAAACCACCAGCACTAGCCTTGGATGTTTTTTTTAAATCCTATGGCCACCGGTTTATGCGCAAACGGTAAAACAAGCCCCTTTTTTATTTCGTTTTTCAAATAGGTTTCTAAAAACTTAGGTTAAAAACGGCAATTTAAAATTTTTTAACGTAGCCTTCCTTCTTTCTGTAAACTTTGTACTTTAACCGAATCTGAAAAAGATCGCTTATACCATTAAGCCGGGCAGATACCTTCTTAGGGCAGAAGACTTAAAAAAACTGTTTTTGAAAATGCTTTTATGTTTTTCAGTTAAATCTCAGAAGATTTTGAAATTTCAAAATCCGCTATAATTTTCCTTAAAATTTTGAATTATTTCTGATACGTGTGATTTTTTTCATAGAATTTCACCAAACGGCACCGGCGATAAGGGGGGGGGGGTTTACGAACTTGGTTTACTTTGAGTTGCTTTATACGTGTGTTCAATATTGATTTTGAGCAGTAAGCCGTTCAAAAGTTATGGCCTCCAACACTTTGAAAAACGTCATGTATTTTCGACTCTTCATTTCTCAAAAACATTTTGATGTTTTCGAAAAGTTTTATTTTTTAATTAAAGCTTAGTATTTTTTAACCCAAGTTTTGTTTTTTTAGTTCTTGCCCTCTAAACTTCCTGAAAAATGATTGGAAAGAAAAATTGAAATGTGCTTTTTTAATGTTCATTTATATTTAGTTGCTCATTATGTTTTCACTCTTTGAAACCCTCTATCTGGGCAACCCTCTATCTAGGCTTATTATGCCCAGGCCCTCTAGGCCTGGGCATAATAAGCCTAGCTTTTTTAGTTCTTGCCCTCTAAACTTCCTGAAAAAAAAACACTAAAAAACATTAAGTCCATTTTCACATGAAATTTCAAACTGTAATTAAACCGTTATTTGTGATTAAAAAAATTGCCCCCTTTGGATTCTATGACTATTTCCGCAGTTTATATGCACACCAAATTTGATGGATGTACTTTAGAGCTGAGCTGTCATAGTATTTATTGTTTGTATAGAAGTGCTCTACACAACCAACTTTGTCGCATTAGTGTGCCTTCAAAAAAGCAAAATGCACCATTTTTGGGCATGGCCATTTCAGCTCTCTAGCTTAAAATTTAAGGCCTAAAAGTTGTTTACATACGGATGGACGGACATGGCTGGATCATGGTATGGACATGGCTTAGCCGATTCTCTTGTCGGTCCTATTCATAGCTCTAAAAGGTCTTAGGGGTCTACGGTGATAATTTCACTGCGTTACAAACTATACAACAAACTTAATATACCCTGGGTAGGGCATAATTAAATCTTTGTCGGTTCGGTGGCAAATATCACGACACATAAAACTTCTTGAAAGGAAATTGTTTTTCTTGAAAATCGCCAAAACAATACAAGAAATTTTGTTAGTCCCGTGTACAACTGTAAACATTACACATTCCGCGACTGAAGTCTGAGGTCAGAGCCCGCCTGCTCACGCCCCGCCTAGACAGGCGTGCTTTTATTTATATTTATATTTATCTTATTTATATTTATGTACACTCCTATCTTACATATAAAGAAAAGACTCATTTTTTTCACGGTCCCCACTTCCGCGTGGGTCTAACAAGCCCTTCAGAAGTAACATTTGCCTCGCAAATCTTCTCATCAAAGTGCCGTTCGGATTCGGCAAAAATTGTAGGTTCTTTTTATATGTGAAGAATCAGCAGACACATCATACATGGTTGAGAAGTTGGACCCGGCTCATTGCGACCTGTTGCGCCACTCTATTCATTTTATTTACATACCCTACCGTTCTTCTATTTTATAGAAGGTTAGGGTAGGTTGTGGTGGCAGTTAACGCATGTACACAAGGAGTACTATAATGTGGCTCTTTGTTACCACGATTCGTGTAACCTGGCTTTTTATAGTCATTGAGGATCTTCAACAACATCGATGTTATGTAGTCGGTACCTGAAAGTCTTTTTAGTTTCGTGAAGTTAAACTATTTGCTCAACGCAGACCCCCAGTCTAGTGATCCATAGTTGAGGATCGGAGGCACTACAGTTACGCGCATAGAAAAGGTCATCTTTGTTTGAAGTCCACACTCCTTTCCAAAGGTTCTGCAAAACGACCCTTCTTCTTTTTTTGATATTACTTTTTCCAGTAAAGCTTAAGTTCGAGCATTATAACCAGATACAAACACTGAAGCCACACCTCTTAACCTCTTGCGACTATATGATGGAGCACTCATAGGCGCAAGGACTGGTCCACTGTAGGTACTATGTACCAAGCAGACACCTAACTTTTATTTGCTTAAAACTTGACAAAGAGTTTATATGTTTAGCACTCACCAGGGCAACCCCAGAAACTCCTTTCAACTTGTGTTTTTATTGATCAGAATTGAGAAGTTGGTGAGACTTTCACCGACCTGTCCAATTTCGTAAAGTCGACCCGGGTGCTTGCGCCTGATTTTGAATATGATGGAAATGGGTGGAAGGAATATTGATTTCGGGGTTCGGAGTGGAACCCTGAAAGCAAACTAGGGTCCGCGAGTCGTGATCGTGACTCCCGTCACATTTCCAAGCATTTCTTCTTTATAAATGCCGAATTTTTGTTAAGAATTCAGGCAACACACTAATGATCGATTTAAGCAAGAGTTAAATTTTTGTACTAAAGTAAACTCACTTGTATCGACTTTTCCATCCAAAATAGAAGAGCGTTTGGAAATGCAAGAGACCATTTGAAAATCAAAGAAAAAATTTGTTCTTTGCGCAGCGGGTTCTGGTCTGATTAGCCCCGTCATAAACACTAGCTAGCTGAGAATGTTTTCGAGCGTTTTAGGTTCAACATTGAACATACATATGGCCGCCCACAGGCATTAGAAGAAGCTTGTGATCGAAAAGAGAACTCTTGCGCCGAGTTGGCTAACTCTCTATATCTGATCAGTGACGTAACTTATGACCCTTCGCCGTTCCTCCATAGGCGAATTTGGTTAAGAGTTGCCTGAATAGTTAATTCCTATTCTGAGAATAGAGAATTGACTAGAGAATCGACTTATAGATTCCTCTATACCTAGGGGGTACTCCTCTATACTAATGGCTTAACCCTTTTTCGGCTAATACCCAAAAAGGGTCGGCCCTTTCGACTATATGGCGACGGTGAAACCACTTCACTCATATGCGTCAATTGTTTGGTGGACCAGCCGTTTGCGGAAACTTATTACGGTCAAACTCTAAAGAAAGGCTTGTCTTGCCTGCACAGTTGCATTCCCTAACACGCGGGCAGGTCTCTGCTCTTAGAGCTCTAGTAAATTAAATCAAAATAATTGCCTTCCCTTATCTACGAAAAATGAAAAATATTTCATTCGCTAACATTTTGTCAGACACACACTATTTACCTACAATTTTATGTTAGCTGAGTCATCAAAAGTAGGTTCTAAATCAGAGATGTTCACACATAGTGTGCTTAATGAGGACTACATCCATCTAGAATGAGTGTATGCTAGTTTTTACTGTCCCCAAATGTGTGTCAAACCGTCTTTTACTGCATTTCTTTCCAATATCAAATCAAGTTAAGAAGGATTAACCTAATTTTGTGTTGCTCCCACCACACAAACATGGACACGAACAAAAACCCATAAGTAGAAACTAGCTAACACGCCGGTGTTCGCAGATACTTTAATTGCCACCTGTTTGAGTGGGACAAAGCACAGTTGGGTCGCTTTCAACAAACGAATCCAATGAAAATTTATCCGTCGCGTCAGTTGAGCACATCGGTGATTGTATGAAACACCGCACCGCCAATAAATCTGTGGTGATGTTTGTCTGACATTGGTTACAGGTCCAAAACCCCCGCAAAATTCACATTTCGAGTATATATCTATGATATTGGCTCAAGCAAAAATCTAGAACTCCTAGTTTGAAGGAGATTTGGAAGTGAATGTGGAACAGTCATCTTCTTCTGGCCCTTCTGGCATTTTCGTTCCCAATCCACAATAATTATTGATTTTACATGCTTAAGCTCAAAAAGATATATATTTACGGCCCACAGTACGCTTGGAATTAATATATTTTGAATATATCCCTTTACCTGAATCACATGCATGAATCTATAAAAGTTTGCCTGTATATTGCCTGTGTGTTCATTTCATTGTGTGCCCTTTGTGTGGCTGGTTGGGTACCCATCTATTAATAGAAAGACAGGCTGCAAACTTGCCCTTTCCTTAGTGAAATTGTTTGTTTTTAAGTACCCACTTGATAGATCGAAAAAAAAATCGAAATGGATTACTTTGAATAATTTTTATTCCCTTTCAATTTTTGTATATTTTTTTGATGTGCATTTATAGATATGTCGAGTGGTTTTGATTTCTATGCAAACAAACTGTAAGAGGTTGTAACACGATGACGTTGATGGATGCATGGTGTTCAAATTATTCTAAAAAAAGTGATGGATGTCATCTCTATAGTTCTCTGGTCATCGAGGTGAAAGCTTTTATACGTTTTGATGGTTGAAACCTATTGATGATATTTTTATGGCTCACTTAAACAATGGATAAACTGCTCATGCAGAATAGGAAGACTCGTAGGAAGACCAGAAGGTATAATAAATGTAGGTAAATTGACTCAGGTATAAGCGCTTGGTGGTCGGAAGGTCCCGCTCGGTATCCGACCGGGTTTAACCCGAAAAAGTTACGAGCGACCCGTCAATGTGTCCGCTATCCATTACGGAAGCGGGGGGCTGGGTCAAAATGAGGGCTTAGGTGGAAACTATAAATCGACAACGAAATTAACTCAAAATTGGCATATGGAATGTCTCGTCGCTAGAGAGGAAGAAAAAAAAAAAAAGAAAGGAAAAAAGGAAGGAACTTGAACTTGTTGAGGAGGCCAAAAAGTATCAGCTCGATGCAACTGGCATCTCCTCAACTAAGTGAAAGGATTCTGGAACCAAAGGCTTCGGTCTGGTGTCTCAGATCACTTGACTGCCCAAGCGGGTGTGCAGATACTCACAAGGCCCCGCCTCTCAGATAATGTATTCGATATCATTCCGCTAGGGTAAAAGGTTCTGATCTTAAAGCTTAAGCTTTAACGATCGACTTTGGTCCTGGTTCGGTGTATGCACCAAATCGAAAGTCGGTGCATGAGTCCTTTTTTGAAGAAGTTGATGCTGTCCTGAATAGAATGGCAGAAATAGACTTCTTTCTGCTGATGGGTGACTTCAATGTAATGTACATGCAGGTATGGACGACAGTAGGAGTGTGATCGGGAGAAACGGTGACCTGGATTAAAACAGGAACGGAGGGAAGTTGTTGGACTTCTGTTGTGCTTATGTTCTGTCCATCAAATGTCATACAAATACACATGGTATAAACACAGTTCAAATCAGAGGTCACTTATTAATTTCTTTGTTGTACCATTGTGTGTTCAAAAAATGATTTGTGATGCTCGCGTTTTGAGAGCTGAGCTGTCAACTGATCACCGCCTAGTGTTGTGCAAATTGCGCTTTAGCGACTGTATTTCCTTGCCACGAAGGCTAAAACCAAGACGTGTAACCCGCATATGGTGGGAAAGGTGACAGGATGCTGGCTCTATCTTCATATTCCTTTTGAATGTAGAAGAGGAATGGCAGCTGTTTATATATCGGCAGCCATTGCCTCTGCAGGAAATGCTTGTGGAGTAAAGCGGCTTGGGGTAGCGGCTGGTGGCGTGGCTTAAAACGCCTGGAGTTCAAGAAACCATCAGAGAGAAGAAGAGAGCCTACATTTTGTGGATTCAATGAAGGAGCTCAACTTCTCGAGCCCGGCACAATGAGGTGCGAAGAACTTCAAATCTGGCAGTCAGAACAGTCTACCGGTTATTTCGGTACAGGTGGTCACCCTAGGTATTATGGATATTTTCAAAAAGTTTAAGAGTTTAAGAGAAACTACATCAATTGTGGCAAAATAAAGATTCGAAAGTTGCGCTAAACTGATGTTCGATCAGTTGCGTATGTGAGCGCACTCTCATATAAGCCCATAGCACTTCACTCAGGCAAGCAAACAATTCGCAACTAAAAGTGTCATGTGGGCGATAGGCCTTAGTCTTATCGCGCACATGCCTCTGATCCCGTGAGTTACTAACATTTTCAACCGTTGCCACGATCGTGAGAGAGAAGAGAGAAGGAATTAGCGAAATTTCGTGCTACGTTTCCCTTTTTAAAATGTTTGACGAAAGAAAATATTTTCTTGTATTGTCTTCTCATTTGCACTTTAAAGGGGTATTGCTGAGATTTTCAAAAAGTTTAGTTGCATGTCAGCGCACATCCATAGGTTTGCATTATGTAACAAAACACATTTATGACAACGAGCAACTACATAATTTGTGGCAACACACAGATTCGAAAGTTGTGCTAAACTGATGTTCGATCAGTTGCGTATGTGAGCGCACTCTCATATAAGCCCATACCACTTCACTCAGGCAATCAAACAATTCGCAACTGAAAGTGTCATAATGGCGATCGGCCTTATGCATTCAGCCCAATATATCCGTTGCCTCCTTCACGTTGAAGTAGACAACTGACAACTGAGTTCAATATACACGTTCTTATGGAATTTCGGGACGTACGTCGCTTCTCATAAGAACGTGTGTATTTCACTGAGTTGTCAGTTGTGTACTTCGACGTAACGGATGCAATGGATTCATTGGGTTGAAGGCATTATAGGGATAGAGTGAGAATCAGTAACGCCAGTATTCGTGGGAACAATCATGAGGGCATGCGTTGTTCGCAATCATTTTAGTTAGTAATATATTAGTTAGAGGCTGACTTTAAAAATAAATTTAGTTTTGTTTTATATATAGTCTCACTGACGTTCTATCAATTTTCAAAAAGAAGTAAGAACTTACAACTATTTTGAAAAACTAGTTTTTGAGACGAAAAATGCCATTTGGGCCGGCCACTTAGTTAACGTATATATTCAATTACACTGCGATAGTATTAGTTATGGGAAGATGTATTTTGTATGTACCAAACTGACATAATTGTATTCGATTATTAACGCGGATTATTACCCGATGGTGAGGCCAGAGAATATTTTCACGGCAAATATGTTATCGTTTAGTATTGTCATTTCCTTTCGCTTGAAACCACCTTATTTTCGTTGCATTTTAAACTTAATTTTATAAAACTTAAATCCAGCGCTTTCAAGTTTTTTCTTTGAAGTTTGTTGACTTTTAATTTTTCCTACTCTAGTATTCACAAAAACTAAAAAATAAAGATATTGGTCACATTACGTATGCTATAAGAAACATCAAGCATTTGATGAAATGAAATGCGTCACAGCTCACAAATTCCATATAGGTTCTTGCTTACATCATCACGAATTCAAATGTACCATGGCGCTGGAATGAAGGGGCCGACAAGAACTACCAAGAGTGACGGAAAGGTGTGTCCCCAAAAAGGCCGCATTCAATACAACAGTTTCGTATATGAATTTTATCTGCTGCGCTATACATGAGTTTGCTGTACTTCAGGAAGTAAAATGTTAGTGACATTTTCGTTACTTCGCTGTTACTTCGTTACTTCGTTCTAGTTGAGGTTTTTCTTGTCATTTCCAGCCCCAGAACAGTGAGAGCAGAACAATGTACTTGGCCAACGAACCTAGAGTTTTGCAAACAACTGTCAACAGCCGGGTTAGAACAATACGTTATATGTGCCATTTGGAATTTACGCTGCTAGACAAAGTAAAAAGGTTTCTGTCGTTTTGTCAATTGTGAATGATTAATGTCTGACCGCATTTGAAGCTAATGTACAGGTGGGTACAACCCCACAAGTTGCCTAATTATTTTTTTCAACTGTACACAGCGAATTCAAGCAAACCGAGCTGTAAACATAAAAGTCTTTTCGATTGTTGGTTTTAATAATTATGTACATTAATATTATATTATTTTAATTTGCAATTGCAATTTCTGAAAAGGAGATTCATGACATTTTCTTTATAATAAGCTCGCGGTCAAGTGGCAGTGATGTGACAACCCTTAAATTATTTGACAAAATTGCAAACGCAAGGAATAAGAGGATAAATTAGAAAAAGAGTCCGCGATGCAACAAAAATTCTGCTGGGTTAGCGCAGCAGAGCACAGAAACTCCATAAAATGTATCTTTAAAAAAAACTACGGTATAATAAACAGAGTATTCAATTACACATTTTGCACACATTTGAAAGTTGTTCATTTAATTTATTCAAAGAAAGAGATGTGGATGTTTAATTTTTGGATGATGATGATCTGGATAGCAAAGAAAGGCGCTTTTGAAACTGACGCTTGTGGATTTTTCGTTTGCTTCTGGTTTTGGTTTACCTTGATATTCTCCTTGTCGCTACCCACTACACCTGGGGTAGGCGTCCAACCGAGGTGTCAGCAACCCTGGTTGTTGTTGAGGCTAGAACATTTCATCGTTTTGGCCTCCCGCAAGAAATGTATTTTTGCATAACCTTCAATACTGCGCGAATTCAGCGAAATTAAGCGCGAAAATGCGCGAATATTAAGCTTAATTCATAGTTAAGGGAATATGATTGAGAGTTCGAGACCGCATCGTGAGTCCAATTAGCAATGTCAGCCCGTCTGTCTGTCTGCATTTTTTACGCCTTAGAGTGTCAGTTACTATTTTCGAATTTGAAATGCTTTCTGGGTGGTGTAACTAAAAGGCAATAGCGTCTGATACATATTGGGAGGCTTACTGGTCAGCGTCTGTTGTCCAGGTTAGGGATTGACCGAATATAAACCTGGCAGAAAGGTATAAAATACACCCTCCACGATGAAAAAACAACTTAAAATGCCTCGGATATGTGCTGATACTGGTAATCCAGGGCACGCTTTGGAGCTGGCGCTGCGGAATTACGCCGCATCATCATCATTTTCGGATGCCGCTTATCCTTTAAAAGGGTCGCGGACCGAGGGTGGCTAAATGGTCCTTCCATCTTTCTCGATCCTCCGCCACCAACTCAAGAGACACCGGCGCAATCCCCAGGCGGGACTCAGAGAGGTTCTTTACCTGATCCCACCACCTGTTTCTTGGCCTACCAGGGGGGCGACGCGCTCGTATATCGGCTAGCATGACCTGTCTAGGAAGTCTGTCATGGGGCATGCGAACAACGTGTCCAAACCATCGAAGAATCGATTGCTCCACTCGGAGAAGTAGCTGCTCAACATTAAGATCCCCACGAATACTGACGTTTCTCACTCTATCCCTTAGAGTAACACCAGCAACGCACCTCAGGAATCTCATTTCGGCAGCTTGTACCCGCGATCTAAATCTTTCGGTCATTACCTAAATTTCATGACCATAGATGAGGGTCGGAAAGAACACTGAATTAAAAACTGAGATCTTTGCTTTCACTCCAAGCTCAGCTTTCCTGATGACCGGCCGGGGCAGTTCCTTTACTATTGCTCCAGCTTGGCCAATTCTACAGGACAACTCAGTATCACTCCTTCCATCTTTCGTGAAAAAGACCCCGAGATACTTCAACTTCTCCACCTGTTTTAATGGAACTCCATTTATGTGCAGGGTACATTGCACAGGAGTTCGGGAAACAACCATCACTTCCGATTTGTTTACGTTTACTTTCATCCCAGCATCACCACAGACGGCTGCAAACCTATCCAGTGCTCGTTGAAGCTCCTCTTTGGATGAAGGATGGCCAAATCAAAGGATGCGAAAAGCAGATGGCTCATCCTGATGCCAGCCAATTCGAAACATTGCTCGCCAAGACTGCGCTTCACTATCCAGTCCATATATGCTATGAAAAGGAGGGGCGACAGAACACAGCCCTGGCGCACATCAAAAGGACGGGATTTGACGCCATTTATCCGTACACAGCTTCAGCATAGTCCTGCAAAACTCTCCACATTGTATCCCGAGGGACTCAGTCATACGCCTTTTCCAGATCTACAAAACACGCATAGACCGGTTTGGCATATTCCCAGGCCTTCTCAAGAATAACCTTCAGATTATAAAGCTGGTCGGGTGTGCCTCTGCCAGGCCGCAAGCCGCACTGTTCTTCCCGTAACAAAGGCTCGATTACAGCTCTGGAACGCGTTTCCAACACCCTCGCAAATACTTTTCCCGGAAGACTCAAGAGAGATATGCCCCTATAGTTGGCGCAATCTCTCCTGTTCCCTTTTTTTAAAATGGGCACTATAACTCCCGTTTGCCAATCGCTAGGTGCCTTCCCGCTATCCCAGGCCACCTTAATGACACGTGTTAGCCATTTAACACCCTCTTCACTCATTGCCTTGAGCATTTCTGGCCGGATTTCATTAACTCCAGCAGACTTGCCAACTTTTAGCGATTTAATCGCTTTAGTGACTTCGTCTACTGTAGAACTATTCTCCGCCCTCATCTCGTCAGCAGTGGGAATGCTATCTTCAGTGCCCTGTTGGGGGGGGTGGGCTACTCCGAAAAGTGGTCTCTCCATCTGCGCAAGACATCGCTCTCATTGAAAAGAAGTGTACCGTCCTTAGATTTAACCCCTTGAATGATATTCAACTTCCTTCCTCTGAGCCGGCGAATGGTCTGCCAAAATATCTTGTTTGCAGATCTGTAATTGTGCTCCAATTTCTCGCGGAACTTTTTCCACGACTGTTCCTTGGCTGTTCTGACTGCCAGATTGGAAGTCCTTCGCGCCTCATTGTACCGGGCTCGAGAAGTTGAGTTTCTACATTGGATCCACGCAATGGATCCACGATCCATGCAATGGATCCACGATCTTGAACTCCTGGCGTTTTAAACCAAGCAGTTCTTTTCTCACCACAAACATTTCCTGCAGAGGCAATGACTGCCGATAAAATGACTGCCGCAGGAAATTACGCCCAAAAGTAAAAATGAAATTAGGCCCCAAAATTATACCCGCTATACAACAACAAAGAAAATGCCACATATTTTGGGTATAATTTCATTTTTTTTTGGGGTGAACTTCATTTTCAAAATTTGGGTGCTATTTCATAATGAAATAAGCCCGAAATTTTCGACAATGTGATTGGGTCTTATTTCATTCTTCTTATTTTTGGAGAGCAAACAGGCGGGTGTGTGCATACTCATAAGCCCCCGGCTGTCGGAAAATGTATTGGAGCTTATTCCGTTGGGGGGAGCGTTTCGATCTTTAAGCCTAAGCTTGAGCGATCGACTTTGGCTGTAGTGCATATGTATATGCACCGAATCCATATCCATATCCAATCCGGTGCACCATAAGCATATGCACCGAATCGAGAGTCAGAGTATGCGGCCTTCTTGAACGAAGTTGATGCTGTCCTGGTTAGAGCGGCAGAAATGGTCTTTTTTCTCCTAGTGGGTGACTTCAATGTTCATGTGGGTGCGGACAATAATTTGGAGAAATGTGTTTGGGAGGCACGGTGACCCGGTTCAAAACAGGAATTGAGGGTACTTGTTGGACTTTTGCTGTGCTTATGGCTTGTCCATCATGAACACCTTTTTCCCTCACAGAGGAATCAGAGATCTTTGAAAGGCTTCTTTGTGGTACCATCGTGTATTCAAAAAGTGATTTGTGATGTTCGCGTTTTGAGAGGAGCTAAGCTGTCAACTGGTTACCACCTAGTGTAAAGCGAATTGCGCTTTGGCGACAATATTCCTTTGCCACCCAGGCGAAAACCAAGACTGGTGACCCGCATACGGTGAGAACGGTTAGGGGATGCTGAATCTCATTACAGGGAGCGATATGCACGGCAAGTTTCGGAAAAGTTTGAACAAATTCCGGCTGATCTTTTAAGTGTAGAAGAAGAATGGCAACTGTTTTTTATTGGCAGTCTTTGCCTCTGGAAATTTGTGAAGTGAAGCGGCTTGGTATGGCGGCTGGTGGTGATAAAATAACTGCGTGGCTTAAGACCCTTGAGTTCAAGAAGCCAATAGAGAGAAGAGGAGAGCCTATACTGTGTGAATCAATGTAGAAACTTTATTTCTCGAGCCCGGTTCAAGCTGCCTAAATAAGATATCTGCGGTGCGTTGCTGTTCATGCGTTGTTATTCATAACAGACTTAATGTTGGACAGTTTCTTCTCCGAGTGGAACAGTCAATTCTACGATGGTTTGGACACGTTGTTCGCATGCCCCACCTCCCCCAGGGGGGGGGGGAGGCATGCGAATTCCATGTTACCCGAGCGTGTCGCCCCCTGGTGGGCCAAGAAACAGGTGGTGGGATCTCCGAGACCCGTCTGGGGATCGCGCCTCTGTTCTTTGAGTTGGTGGCGGAGGATCGGGAACGATGGAAGAACCACTTAGCCGCCCTCGCTCCTGGCTGAAGTGATGTTTTCTGAGTCAATGTTCAGATTATTATGGTAACTAGGTTAGGTAGGTATGTACCTATCACCTTTCAACCCGCCTACTAAAAAAATTCTACCCGCCTTGTGCATTTTTGATATGAAAATGCTATTGGCACATGAAAACACTTCTAATAAAATATTCAAACAAGAAATACAAGTTAATTGAAAATGGGTTGATTTCCTCTTAAGGGAGGGGAATTCCCCGTTTGATTCCCCTTTTATTAAGGGAGGTTTTCGATTCATAAACTTTAATTGCTATGCAAGTTATGTATACAAGGGCAAATGCATTAAATTTCGTACTTAAAGGAAACAATTGGGATCTTAAATGACTGGAAGCTGCTCTAGAGTTGCTTGCTTAATGGGCTCCGTTATAGAGGAGGTACAATGCTAGAAAAATGCTCAAATAAGCAATAAAATTAATAAGCTCATAAAGTAATTATTAATATGTCAATCTGGGAGACGGCCTATGCCAAAACATTTTAGACCATTTATATAGATATAGACTATTTTTTGTAAATCTTTTTCAAGTTAATAAAGTCTATTCAAACTAAACTAACTATGTATTAATTTTTTTTTTCAGATATTCCAGACATTCCCGATGACATCAAGCATCTACAGAGCCTTCAGGTGGCTGATTTTAGTTCAAATCCTATTCCAAAATTACCAGCCGGATTTTCACAGCTGAAAAATCTTACGGTTCTAGGCCTCAACGATATGTCATTGACATCGTTACCAGTGGATTTTGGAAGGTGAGCTAACATTTTTACAACTTTTTATTTTAGAATTACTCGTTAAATTCTTTTTTGTAGGTATAATGTCTTTGAAGATTGGATCTTATTTTTATTTATTTTATTTTTGCAACTTTATTTTATACATACTTTTATAATTAACTCGACCATAATTCAAAAAATTCACCCATAGGCTAGGATAAACAGGGGTGTGGCGAAAAAATGCCACACAAACACTAGGTACCAATACTGATTAGTTCTTCGCGCATCTTTATACCGGGTTCGGAAAGTTGAGTCCCCACATTTTTTCTACACAATGAAGGCTCTTTTCTTTTTAACCACTCAGCCCTTTTCTCACCACTAGCGGCTCTTTTCTTTTTAACCACTCAGCCCTTTTCTCACCACCAGCGGCTATACGTCAAGTCGCTTGACTACACTAACATTTATTCCAGAGACAATGACTGCCGATAGATAAGAAAAAACTCATTCATCCTCTTCAATTCAACCAACATTTGGAATTTGGTAGCACCCCTACGAGGCGTGCAATTTATGCAGCTTATTTGAAAATTAACATTATACATCCTTACAAAATTAATTTTGAAGAACACCTTATGAGAAGATTGATTGTTGGTCTCTGATTGTGCCCATTGGACTTTGTTTCCAGCCCTACTCTCCTATGGGGCTTAAGTAATTCAACTTAAATAGGTATACCTGCTATTCTATGGGACGGGGTATAAACAAAGAATTTAAAAGTTCACTCAAAGAACCATATTTGAATGTGAATGTATTTCAAAGCAGACCATCATGGATTTGAAAATTGTCAATGAAACGACTCTAAAATTACGCCAGTTAAGTATCAAAAACATTTTACACAATCTTAAACAACTTAACCTTCAATAAAAATGACGGCTTATATGGACTCACACTTGATGGAATTTTTCATAGAAATTAGACTTAAGATTCTTAAATTGATTCAATTTATTATTAAATCATCAAAAAGTTTTATTTTTATTTTTAATAACTTGTAATTACTTTCTGTTTCAGTTTAACACAACTTGAATCGTTGGAGCTTAGAGAGAACCTTATAAAACACCTCCCCGAATCAATTAGCCAGCTAACGAAATTAGAGCGACTCGATTTGGGCGACAATGAAATCGAAGATTTACCCCCGCATCTGGGGTATTTGCCTGCGTTACAGGAACTCTGGTTAGACCACAACCAATTGCAAAAGCTTCCGCCTGAAATTGGATTATTAAGAAATTTGATTTGCCTTGATGTATCTGAAAATAGGTAAGAGTGCCATTGATATTAATTGCTATTTACCGATTCTGTGTTTATACGGAGTTAATTGAAAACAACACTTGTTATTTTAGTTTGTTGACATTGACGGAGATGATTATATATATTTTTATATTTATTATTTATTTTTATATTTTTTTCTGTTTACAGACTAGAAGAACTGCCCGACGAAATTGGTGGCCTGGAGAATTTAACTGATTTACATTTATCACAAAATTTACTAGAATCATTGCCAGATGGAATTGCTAAACTAAGTCGCTTAACTATTTTAAAATTGGACCAAAATCGCTTACATAGATTAAACACGACTATTGGAGCGTAAGTATATTTATTTATTAGGTTCTTACTTGGCAATTTGAAAAATTAAACACCAACGTGTAACTACATACATTTGAGACCGCATACAAAACCAACTAGCTTGTTTTTAGCTAGAAGTCTTCAGTTTTGCACTCATAGTTGGGTTGGATTCTCTTCCACTTGCATGCGTCATCTTATCCCGAGTGCTCGCCTACTGCGGCGACCTTGCGGTGTAGACGAAAAAATAAGGCTACTAATAAGGCGAAATAATAAAGCTAAATATAAGGCGAAACTTACTTTCAAACGCTGGGGGAATCTCTTACACAAAAAAGAATTCCATGGTCCAACATTTAAGTTATTGCTACGGATGGAGCCCCAGCCGTATTGATTTCATATATGATTTCGTATCCCATATACATATAATACATAATAAATCAAGTTAGCTATGTTTAAGCTATGTCAAGTCTCGCGTTCCCATGGATACCTATCAAATTTTCTATAGTAGATAGAACAATCGGTAAAGACTACGAAAAGAGAAAAAATTCATTGAGCCTTTTTGTTGAAAGCGCAAGTTTGTTGCGCTTGTTATTGCAAAATCGCTTACGAGAGTTAAACAAATGACGAATCTTATATTCAATAGATTAGTAAGTTATATCGCCCTAACCGTTCAATTCAAGTTGTTTTTAGGTCCCACAAAGCTCGGGGTAAGCATGTAAGCGCACATGCTATTGCAAAAATACTTTTTTTCTGTTTTTAAATGACACTTACCGCCCCATTAACCAAAACTACATCTCACTAAACTACTATTGGTTAGGCATCGATTTGACCAATTTCAAAAGTAGAAAAACCATAGCAGTATTTAAAATTCATATTGAATTAATAGTCTAGTTTCCTTCGTGCTGGAAAACCGACACGTGCCAACAGTGCCTCTAGCCAGGCACTGTGTCGCTTTTTCTACGAACACCGTTCTAGCGAAATAGCCAATCGCATTCCACCCAGAGGAACCGTGGCGGGCAACGCTCTTCATATTTGAACTTTGTTGCATTCCGACAATGATTGGCCTTAAAAACGAATAAAAAATGTTTATGATATATCATGAACACTTTTGTTACATTAATTTAATGCCTAATGGAAGACCTTGTATAAAGCCGTCTAGCGTGGTCTTAGCCACCTTGTTTTTATCTGCCATTTTGAATATAACCTTCTTGTTGCATTTTTGTAATGTACAAATAGGTAGTCATATACTTCATAACTTCAGTCATGCTTAGACCCGAATAGACACCTTCAATTTTTTGTCCGGTAACAGTTAGCGACCCTGCGTGATTTCTAACCGCTAAAAGTTTAAAGTACTTACCGTTGTTTACGCAAACTATGGCTGGCTGCGAGCTTTACGCCAGTCGAAACTCGTCGGAAACTCGTCCAGACTCATAACATATGGTGAGGTTGTTTTTAGCAGCTTGGATTCTTACTCTCGTGGCAAACTACAGGTAGCTTTCAGTGATGCAGTACGCTATATTCACGGGCTACGAAGATATGACCATATATCGGTGTATGTCAAAGATCTGTTAGGTTGTACCTTAGTTCAGCACTTGCATGCAAGGAATTGCTTATTTTTGCATAGACTTGTTATGACAAGAACACCAAATTATCTTTACTGTAAGCTTGAGTTTTCTCGTTCCCGTAGAACACTTAACATAAACCAACCGACTCTTTCTCGTTCCCGTAGAACACTTAACATAAACCAACCGACATTCAAATATCTCAACTCATCAAGGTTATTTTTTGTTCACGCTGTAAGGTTATGGAACTCGCTACCCTTGAGTATCAAGGATATAAGTAACGCCACAAGTTTTAAATCCGCAATATATAGACTTTTCTTCTCTTGAGCAGCAATAACTTAATTTCACTTTTCATGCCATTATGTTTCCTTTTCCTTTCTCTTTAAGACCCAACTTTCTAGTCTTATCTTCTCTAAAATCTTGCTATCCAATATTTTAAATTTTTATTATAATTTTAATTTATAGTCACTTTTAATTTCTTAATTTAATTTAATTTTTTTTTTGTTGCTTTTAAATGTTTAAAGTTTTGATTTGGTATTTTTTCTATGAAATGTGTACTAAGTAGTATAAGAGACTTGAGTCTTAATGTACCTTCCGAAAATATTTTGAAATAAACTGAAACTAAACTGAAACTTTTTTTTTAATTTGGCGCCCCCTTTGTCGCTGTATGCCGCCAGTTTCTCCCCTGGAAAACTGCCGGGCAACATATTTTCGCCATTTTTAAGGATCAGTTTAATATGGCGAATATAATATTTTCCTGTAATGATTATCCATGTACCTACCTTAGAATTTTTTTTAGTAAAACTCGACGACTTTGACCTCCCGCCCCTGCCTAAGGCCACGGTGGATAAGAGGTAGACAGGAATACATTGGTGTGCAAATAATAGGTTTAGTTTTTGGAAATATGGGTTCACACAAAACAAAATATCTATGAATTTTATTATGAAAAGCACTTTCCGAAATAACATTTTAGTAGAATACATATCAGACCTTTAGCAATCAGGAGATGAGAATATCAAGATGCCGGCAGCAGTTGACTTCTTACCTATTATTCGCAAACCAAAAATACACCCATTATTTTGCACACCACTGTATATGTATCTCTCTTATTTATAATTTTTCAAAAGGTTTCAATCATGTACTTTATGCTCACTTGTTTTTTATTGTCAGCTCTCGGTCTATTAGATAAACCCTTTGACACCAATTTAAGCAATTTAAGCAATTTAAGTGTTAAAAGGTAAAAGACTACAATTATGACATCAATAGTAGTATGTAATATCAGTGACTTTCACAAGTAGAAGATACAAAACAAAAGCTTATCGACGCCACACCCTCTAGCTAACATTTTTGATGAGTGACCCAAGCAACATAGTTCGTCCACACCAGCTTATTCGGATGTTTTCAATGACGTTTATTTAGATGTTTTTTCTCTAAACGGTACAAAAGATGAATAACAGGTTTTAAAATCAACATTTTTTATTAATTTTGTTAAAATCTTTACATGCATTAACATAGCTGCCGACCTTGACATACCCAAAGGGGGCTTATTTGAAACTATATATCAAACAAGTTTGATGAATGGCCGATGTAAGCCGAACGTAAACATTTTAATTCTCGCCTACACACTTGCCGACCAGACATTAGTGTTCTCAAATGATAACATAGTAAAGTAAATGTCCAACCAGTATGATGTCATCGTCAAAAAAAAAAAATAAATAAATAAAAAAGCCTCGGTAGGTAATCGATAGAGTTCCAATGGAATCACTATGAAACGAAAACATTGATCTAAGCCGGTTACCTCATATAAACTACACGTTAGCATAGACCTAAACACATGTGAAACCATAAATTGCGCACAATTTTATTTTTTTTTTTCATATTATTACAATGAATATTATTTTCATGCATTTTTTTATAATATTTTTTCAGATGCGAGAGTATGCAAGAACTAATATTAACAGAAAACTTCCTCACGGAACTACCCACATCCATTGGTCGGATGAATAAACTAAGTAATTTAAATGTCGATCGGAATGCCCTCGATTACATACCACTAGAAATTGGTATGTGCACTAAGTTGGGCGTCCTTAGCTTAAGAGATAACAAACTCAAGAAACTGCCACCAGAGTTGGGCAATTGTACGCTGCTACATGTTCTAGATGTATCTGGTAATCAACTGCAGAATTTACCATATTCGCTTGTCAATTTGCAATTGAAAGCAGTGTGGCTGTCAGAGAATCAAGCTCAGCCACTGTTGACATTTCAACCGGATATTGATGAAACGACAGGAGAACAGGTAAGTGCAGATAGATCGGATGCATTAATTGTGTATTAAGGAAGGGTGTTCAAATAGGCATGTCTATTTATTTTTATACCCGACCCAGGGTATGTTAAGTTTGATGTATAGCTTGTAACGCAGTGAAATAATCACCGTAGACCCCTAAGACCTTTTAGAGATATGAATGGGACTGACAGGGGAATCGATTAAGCCATGTCCGTCCGTCCGTCCGTCCGTATGTAAACAACTTTTAGGCCTTAAATTTTAAGGCAGAGAGCTGAAATTTTGTGGGTTGGTTGGAAGTCTAGTCCTTCAGATCAAGTTTGAAAATAAGCTGAATCAGCCTACAGACACGCCCACTACAGGCCTGTATGTGCGATCTCTAATTTAAAAAAATACTTTTTGCAAATTTTAGCTATGTTACAATGGCGCTAGTGCATCCACATTTGGTACGTAACATTGCCTTATATTTGTCTTTAAGGCAGCCAAAAAATTTTAGCTTTTTTATTGGCCACGCCCACTTTTTAGATATTAGCATTTTCTAACTTTTACGTATATATTGTATGTGCCTCCGTCCACTTTTGTGGGCGTGGCGTTAAAAAAAGTGATTTTTTTTAGTTAAAAAGGCGGAGTTTTAGGCCGAAATGTATGCAACCACCTAGTATAAAGCATTCAACAGTTATATTTTTATATCCCGCCCACTTTTTGGAGGCGTGGCAGTTTTATTTTTGGTATGGTCGGGTATTTTGCAATCCGTCGTAGATGGATTGAAGCTTTTGCATACCCACTGTTGCACTTTCCCACTTGTTTTGTTACAGGTGGCAGGTATATCATTTTACATTGTTCAGAGGCATTTTCAAACTATTTTAGGTCGTATAAATATGTATGAGAGGAAATTATTTTTTTAAAAGAAAGAGAGCAGATAGTCAAATTGTTATAAGTTAAACCCTAATGTAACGCTCTTTGTATAATAGTAGATGGCGGAATTTTATCGCAAATATAAAAAAAAAACTATCTGACACTCGCGGCTCAGAGAGCCATCGCCTGGCCTCTTACAGGTGTTACAGGTGTTTTTACACACATGAAAGGGCCTACAACTTTTTTTTACCAATTCTGAATGGCAAATTTAGAGGTCCCTTATGACAAATGTTGCTCTCGTAGCGTTTGTCAGACCCTCGCAGAGGATGGTCACCGTGAAAAGCTTTCGTTGCCGCGGTCGGGAATCTAACCCGGGGCCTCGTGAACAGTGGTTCTACGCACTAACCACTTGGGGGGTTGCTTTTTTTCTGTATTGCGCTAGGCGCTAGAGGGATGAGGAATCTTCTCAAGATACCAATGGTCCGTGCCGTTAGCATGGGCGATTCATATATCCGTTCCTGACTTGTCAATCAGGCTATTTGTCTTGTGCGAGCTCTGTAGCTTCTTCTGCTCGGCGTATTTTTTCGAGTATCCTAAGCTCTTTCTGGAGTTTTGTTACAACGGTACATATTTTTCGTCAATTCTCTTCTGATGCCAGCATATGACCTAGGATTTCCGTAGCGCTAGGCAGTGTAGTTGCAAAGCTACAAGCGGCTAAGCGTGGACAATAAAATACAGCGTGCTCCGTGTCTTCTTCATTCAGGACGCTCCGACCAGAGTGCACAGTTGTCGTGTCCAAATCTTTGTAGATATTTGCGGTATCCTCCTTGGCCGAAAAGGAACTGTGTGAAAGAGTAATTACAGTCCGCGCTGCTTCCGTTGTATCCATTCATGTATTGTTGGTATGAGCCTTTAAATCCATCTCCCTTTTATTGTATTGTCCAAGCGAGTTTGCGACAAAGCTAGACCCACGGCTCCTTCCTCGTTCTAAATTTCCCTACTGGCATTGGTGCCATTTTGGCTAATCGTTCTCCCATTATATATCCTAAGAATTTCATCACCGGGGATGTAGATTGGAACCATTCCTGGTATTACAAAAGCGGCCTCATCTGAGATGGTTCGAAACCCACAAATTGTATGCAACGCACAGAGTACATATGTTGATGACATTTTCCTCTGAGCAGCAATAGGACTCGGGCTAACCTCTAGAGAGAAGAACTTTCCTAAGGGATCTAGGTCCTCCGATGATAGGCATTTTGCGCGATAAAGCTCCCTACATCAATGCTTTCTTCGTAACGTAATCAACTTATTACTCCAAAGTATTTAACTGACTCCTTTGACTTGATGGTTTATATATTATTCTTTCCAAGATCTTGCCCATATTCCTAATCGGACGGTAGGTTCCCCAGGAGGTTTATTTCCTTTGGGTAGCAAGGCCAAGAGCTGTACCTTCCAATTTTTAGGAAACGTCTGTTCTTCCAGATACTTATGCATTGTAGCTTTGAAAATCTGGTTTTCCAATTACAGCCGTCTTGAGAGGTTTATTCGAGATACCGTCGGGTCCAAGCGCCTTGTTGTCTCCTATTTTTTTGGACGCTATTTCTAGCTCCTCCTGGCTTTTTGTTGGAATGTCCTCAGGGTTTATATCTCTTATGATTTTGCACATAGTAGACCTCAGCATTATTAGATACGTAACTGAGGATGTCCTGTAGCCTTTTATTTTTATCATCACCATCCTACGCTATTCCCGATGGATCAACATCGGCCTCTTCACAAAAACGTTTAAAGCATGCGGTTATGCTGTTCTTATAGCTCTATAGCTCCGTAGCTCCAGTCTGAATATGTCCAAACGTGCCATCAACCTCTTTTTAATAACTTTAATAACTTCTTTTTTTATCAAGAGTGGTATACAGGTGTTGGTTGCATTTTCATATTAAAAAATTGGTTTATACCTAAAAACGCACCCAAAAGTAGGCGTTGCAAAAATTTATTCATTTCAGTTGACTAACACACAATCTGAACACTTTATAGTGCAAATTTTTTGTATTCAAAGAAAATATATAGGAAAAAATGTTTATGAGAATGCTAATTAAAAGTGACCACGCGGGCGATTTTTAATTTTTTTTTAGCACCAACCACAACACAGTTAAACGAGGATAACGCATACCAAATTTCAGCTTCCTACGACAACTTTGATTTTTCATGCTATTAAGTAAAGTGGGCGTATCAGTGGGCGGATTTCAAAATTTTTAACACTTGTGCTGCTTCAAGACCTATAAAGAACGGACATTAAGTTTCCAGTTCCTAGCTCAAAATTTAAGGCCTAAGAACTACCGACACACGGACGGACGGACGGACGGACATGGCTCATTCGACTATTAATTCGGTCTCGATCATATGCCCTTAAGGTCTTGCGGATCTACGGTGATACTTAAACTTAAATACCTCCTATCCTATGGGATGAGGTATAAAAATTGGCTAAAAATGGGATGGCAGCTGAAAATTGTAAAATGTTTTAGATTTTTCAACCTTTTTTGACAGGTTCCCATAAAAGTTTGACAGCGTGCACAGGTCTGGGAAAGGGTTCTTTTTGTGGGGCTCTCGATTTAGATAGAAACAAATTAAATAGGAGTTAAAGGAGCTTGAATTATTTTGCTTCATAATATAGAATGAACATTTGAAATTTTTTTTTATCTTAAATCCACAACTAAAACTAATAAAAACTTATTAAAACTGTTGCTTTTCCGCTCCTGGGAAATGTTTTCCTCACTCCCTTTTGAGAGTCATAGACAACAAAATGATGCTCGCATCAAGCTATTTTTATGTTTGTCGGGTGGACTTTGGAGACGAATTTACGATTGTTTTTTTATATAAAATTGTGCATTTCAAAACTTTTAAATTAATTTAGGAGACGAGGCCACTTCCTTGTTACTGCAATAAATCAAAAAGGTATAAGTTGCTGTCATTCAATGTAGAGTAGTAAATTTTGCTTACTTTTTTACTATTCGCCTTAAAAAATCAATTGAAAACAGTTTTATCACAAAATTAATAAAAAATGTTTCTTTTTGCTGTGGGAAATTAAAAGAGAAAAATCAAAGCAAATGGGAAATTTCTGCAAAATGCAAAAACAAAGACAGTTTTTTTTTCTAGCCTTCATCGCAGTTTGTTTATGTTTTGAAAGCAAAGATAAAGAGACAAATATCTTATGTTGAAACGCAAAATGGTTTTATTATTTTTTTTCATTCAAATAAAGTGAAAAAGTGAGCCCAGTCAACGGAGAAGCTACGCTCAGGTGGTTTCGGAAGATTCAAATATATGAGCACCTTACGTTGCTTTTGTATCAGCAATCATCAGCGATCTAGGCCCAAAGTTGCTTCGCATCCTCTATTATGCAGGCCACCAGCAATTTCAGTTTTTTGACAATCAATTAAATTTATTTAAAACCGAATCCAATGCCAGAGTAATTGTTTTGAATGAACGGCAAATAAAAATTGCGCAATTTTCTCCTTTTGTTTTGTGATTGTAAACACACAAAAGGATAAAATAAGAAGTATGGTGGTATGACACTTCATTTTTTCCTCATTTTTTTTTTCATTGTTAATGAATTTAAAGGAGCAACACAAATTCTACATAAAAATTTACAATGAGAGTAAGTTGAAATTGAAAAAAATGTGTAGATACGACAGAAAAAATGAGCAACATGATAACATGTAATAAGAAATGAAGAAAAAATGAATACGAGTTCTCTCTCTTGACACGCACGCACACATGCAAAAAAAGATGTTTACAATTTTGGCGGCTTTTTTTATTATTTATTTACACGTCTGTTTTAGTTGTCCATATTACTCAACATCAACATCTATTACAGAGAGCAAAATAGAAATTATATATTTTCCGCAGATAATCCACCTTTTGAAGGCAATTTATTGACGATTTATGTTTTTTATGCAAAGGCAATGTTTTAATTTTTTACTTCATTTTTGTTTATAATTACAGGTTCTGACGTGCTTTCTTTTGCCACAGCTGGAATATCAGCCAACAGCCCCTGGTAAGTTATATTCCTTGTATTGTGTGTAGAACATGAGTATGCATTTTATTAAGTAACAATTTTGAATTTTTTGGTAAATATCGTTACTTATATTCGGGAGCAGGCCAACCCAAAATAGTGTTATCATCGGACTGTACCTATATCGGTGGAAGTTGAGAAAATGCCAACTTCGTTCTCAAAGAAGTAACGATCGTCCACTATAATTGACAGGATTTAGTCATTGTCAAGGACCTAAAACAATGTGAATTATGTCCCGAATATTCGATGATAGCGCAATATTTTTCCACTTGTAAATCAATGAATCCCATAGTTTGTTCACTTATTCCCGGTTTCACAGTACAAGTTTAAGCTCCGTTTAGCGACATTCAAAGTTTAAACTGACGTTCAAAACAAAAAAGGGTTTTTCAGTGCTAGTTCAAACCTAAACGAGAGTTTAAACGGCAGTATAACTTTGATAATTTAAACTGCTGTTTAAGTTCAAACCGAACCGACGTTAGGAACGACGTTTGGTGAAAACGGTAATGAAGTTTTGTTCAAAAATACTGTGAACGTCACGAGTAGGTATCACGTTGCCTTGAGAATTTCAAATTAAATTTGCGAAGAATGCCACATTTGTCAAAACAGAATACCCGATTTGAAATCGGCCTGTAGTTTTAGGAACACCGTACCACTCTTGATATTTTCCTTCCCCTCACGGATTCGTCAAAACAATTTGGAAAGTAAATATGGGCTGAGATATGACGATTAATGTTTCAAGTGACCTAAAAAACTAACGAAAAACAATAACCGGAAGTTAAGCTAAACCCTCGATCAATTTCTACTGAGAAACACCAAATTTAAGTACTTAGGTTTAGGTTAAGTACTTAGATTTAAGTACTGAGTTTAATCTTTCGTGAAAGTTTAACTAATCCCAAGTTTAAACTTTCACGTGAAACCGGGCATTAGTCATTCGTCCGAAAATAAACGTCATCGCTATAGTTTTTCGATTTAGTAGGCTTATTCGACAAAACTAGCCCCCGTGCGCCCTGAAAACGTACTCGTACTTTTCAGTGCGATCAACAGATTGTCAAAAATGCAGTGAAACCCTGAAAAGTGCAATGTTCGTCGAACGCAAAAGTGCACGCCAGATACTGTCATTCGCAAAACCAAGTGAAATTCAATTTGTAGAATCCAACATGGATTTTTTTTCCATGGTGAAAATGCACCTAAGATTATAGAGTTGTAAACAAAATCAAAATAAAAGCAATTAGAAATGCCTTTCTACTACTTTCTAAAAAACTACTTTCTAAATATCTTACATTACAAATCATGTAATGTAAACTTATAAGAATAATGCTATTAATAAAGAAGAAATTAATCAATGAAAAAAATTTAAGAAAAAAAACTTGCATTTACTTTCGGCGAAATTGTTTGATTCCACTACACACCTGACAAACAACTGAAACGTCAAATTTTTAAAGCACTAAACTTTCGGCCCAAAATTCTCAGTGCACTTTAGTGCTACAATAGTGCGCCACAGTGCTGTCATCGAATAAAGTGCAAAGCGAATTGGGTTGTTGTCTTAGCTTCATCGAGTGGAGAACTGGGAAAAAGTGCGCACTGTGTCGCCGCACTAGGGCTTTCATCGAATGAACCTAGTATAAGCTAAATACGTTTCGGATAAATTCAGTCAATCAATCTGCACTTTCTGTTGCCGCCTATCCTTTAAAACGGTCGCGAGGGCAGCTAATTGGTTCTTCTATCGATCCCGATCCTCCACCACCAACTCAAGAGTCACAAGCGCGATCCTCAGACGGGTCTCGGAGATGTTATTTACCTGATCCCACCACCTGTTTCTTGGTCTACCAGTGTTGCATGCGCTTGTATCTCGGCTTACATGACCTGTCTTATGTGTTTTCATGCTGCTGGTTTGCTATTACCTATATGTTTTTCAAATACTTGCTCTCTTACGGAAAACCGTAGGAAGAGTTGTTACTTAAAGTTAGCATCACTATAGTATAAGGGTTTGAAATGAAAGGCAGCGTTTAAAATGATCATAGGATAGCCTATTTGATATTAAATTCAAAGTGAATTATGTCACTCTTTCAAAACGATACAAAAAATTTGTGTGGCTGCAACCTAGCTTCTTTATACCCTACCAAGGGTATATATATTATGATGTATAGTTTGTAACGCATTGAAATAATCAACGTAGACCCCAAGACTTTTTAGAGGACAGGAGAATCGATTAAGCCTTGTCCGTCCGTCCGTCAGTCCGTGTGTAAACAACTTTAAAGCCTTAAATTTTAAGCTAGATAGATGAATAGATAGATAGCTGAAATTTAGTGAGAAATTTGGTGATTACAAGCTGGAAGTTCAGTCCTTTAGTCCTTCCAATCCTGTGCGATCATCTCTAACAATCGATCATCTCTTAATTTTTTTTTCAAATTTTAGCTATGTTACAATGAAATTGTCTTTGAGCTAGCAGAAAAAGTTTGACCTTTACAAACCTTTACAAACCTTTTGCGTGGCAAACGCAGAGTTTTAAAGGAAATTTAACTTAAAATGACTGTTTTTCAAAAGATACATATGAAGTACAAAAGTTGTAGAAACGTTGTCTCAGGACTTGTCAACATTCATCATGTGTTTGAATCCCTTTTGCACAACCTTCTTTAACCATTTTATATTACAAAACTTTCCTTAACGTATAGATTCAAGATATAGTTTCGTAAGTTGTGGCCGCATTTGCAGTTTCGATGTTAAAATTAATGCTTTTATGTATCAACTGTCAGCGTCAACAACAGCGTGTATGAAAATTTCTTTCTACAAAATTCACTGATAGTAACATAAATTGTTTTTTTTTGTTAGTTTTAAATAAAATGCATACTCAAAGTCCTAAATAACATTTAAAAGTTTGTTTTAATATATCAGAATAGAGCTAAAAAAATTTTAACATTATATTTTAAATTTCCTCTAAGACTACGCACTGGGGCAGCTTTACAGATCTAGTGAAAGATTCAACTCAACCGAACTTCTTTTCGAGTATTACCAAGGTTTGCTGCATTCTCCCGATAAGCTATTTTTAAGGATATGCACGCAACAGTATTATATCATAGTTAAAACATGCTGTTACCCTTATCTATGCGTTAAAACTGAAATTTTGTTTTATTCTGATCAATGATATCATTTTGTGTGACATTTACTAATTATAATTGTGTACTATCATCCTTGCCGATGTTGATTTGGTACGCCTTGCATTTGATTACTAAAATAATATGCATTAGTTCATTGAAGCATGGCAATGCAACCGCAAACGCTGTAAATATCTTTTGAACGGTGGTATTTCAAGTAGGTACCTACACACCTCACAAAGTAGACTGTATGTCTGTCAATTAATTTTAAAATAGCACTTGTTAATGCGAGAGCTAATTAACGCTAATAGTTTGAAAATTATTCCGAAAGCCAACCATAACACAAGTTCCTTGTAAGTGCTGTTAGTTGGGTCGACTCGGGAAAACTTTGCCCTTAATAAGCTTTTGATAAAGTTTACGCTTCATTGAAAAGGATTAGTCTTGGGTGCAAACTTTCTTATTGCTTGTTAATTACAGAACGTTGAGTGTACTGGCTGCTCTTTATGGAAATGCAGTGTGCCACAATAAATCCTTAATAATAGTGTTTTTGATCAGATTCAAAGAGCTCTACCTAAGTGGAAACAGGTGATTTGCTTAGGTATTCGGCATTTTTTAAGAGTTTTATTTGAGATATGTAGTGGCTTAAAGCTTTGTTTGTTTTTAATGAAGTTAACTTACTTGATTGTCTTAGGTTTGTTTTGATTTTTGATCTTGGTTGTCATTTGTTGTGACATTTTTTTTTTATTTTTGAATACTAGGATGGACGGAGGCTAAAGCTCCAAAATCTTTCAAAGATACCAATACGCCCTCTATAGCAGGTACATAATACCGAAGTAGCCGATATTGGTTATGCCCGATTTCCACGTGCTAAACAACTACCCATTTATGAGAGACACTATGAAACTGCCAGAACGCACTTCATAGTAGTAAATTTTCGCTCTCTCATAATACTTCTTGACTACAACTAAGTTAACTTAACAAGTAGCTTACGCTTCCGTAGTTACGCTTCGTTGTTCTTTGTAGTCGTCGCTTGTTGTTAACATCGTTAAGAGTCTCGTTTAGAGTACGGATCATTTCATTGTTGCAATGAACATGAAGGCGAGCATTTAGCTTTCGAGCGAAGTTTGTTACTTCTTCGCCCACGGTAGCTATTCCTAAATCTCTGTGAATATCGCTATTCCTAATATACCATGGAGCATTCACAATTGCTCTTAGTGTCTTGTTTTGTGTTGCTCGGCTTGGTACAACCCCAAAGATGTATACCGTATGTCCAGGACGGCTTTAACACCTGCCTGTACAAGAGCAGTTTGTTATATGTGCTTAGTTTCGAGAATCTTCCAATAAGCCAATACATTTCCCTGAGCCTAATCTCGAGCTCGTCACGCTTCTTCTTTACGTGTGGTTTCCACCTTACGTGTGGTAATCCGGCTCATTTAGACTAAAACGTTACTTTTAAAAGGCGTGATATAAAAGCAAAAGTACAAAAAAACAAGAAAAACATTTAGTGCATAGCAGCTGCTGACATATTATTTTTTATAAACAAATTATTATTTTTAGCTTCCAAAAATGCAAAAAGGTCCTCTTGTGTTATCGCTTTGCTGTCCGTCCGTCCGTACTCGTTGAAACTTTTTTACGGTCATTTGTACGAAGATGGAGCTTGGTGCGGTAAAATTCACAGAATAATGCGAACGCATATAAGATTTTTTTTTGAGCAAAATATAAAAGTAGTTTAAATGTTTTAGTACTTAATTTGAAAAGTTTTGTAGATAGGAAATAAAAAATGAAAATTGATTCAAGTAAATTTTGAGTTCTTAATTTTTTTTTTATTTTGTTAAGTTAGCAGAGATAATGAACTTAATATATGTGCCCTATCAAATCGTATTTAGGACCATAACTTCTTAATTACTTAATCACATACGCACTAAGTGTGTGTGATAAAGTGATTCACAACCGATATCAATACAAAATATAAAACAATTTTTTGCTAAATGAGTTCTAGAACTGCGCTTCAGAAGAACTACGTTTATACTCTGATTGTTGAGCTGTAATTTGAAGGTATAGGTAGGGGAGTACCTTTATTAAAAGAGATTTGATCTTCTGCCATGCAAGTAGCGTTTTTAGCCAGTTTGCCAGCTTCACAGTTTCCCATAATGTCTCTATGGCCTGGCACCCAGCACAGGCGGATGTGAAACAGTTCGGATACAGATATAGCGGGCATTTGCGTGCGCCACCTGAGTCTCGGTGCTCCTCTACTGCGCCGTCCCTACGGGGTGGATTCGAAGTTTTTTCCCGGGGTCGTTGGCCCGGGGCGTTGGTATCCATCCGCTCTAGATGACCCAGCCATTGTAGCCGTTGTAACGGGTGATTTTTTAAGAGGTTGAGAACTTTTTTAAAAAAAAAAACACAAAAAATTCGAAAAAATTAATGAAATATTTATTTGAATCGATAGTTTGAACCTTGCAATTTAATGTTTAAAGATAATTTCATGCAAATGTTGACCCCGGCTGCGTCTCAGGTAGCCCATCCGCTGAGTCCAATTTTGGCATACTCTTTCACACATATCGGCCGGCATCTCACGAATGAATGCATGGATGTTGGCTTCCAGTGCGTCAATCGAAGCGGGCTTGTCCCTATAGACATTAGCCTTTGATAGTAAAATTCAATAATTTGCAAGCGTTGTTCATTTGTAAGACGATCCATGGTTAAATTGCAAACCAAACTGAAGCTGTTTGACAGTAACACAAGGTACTAAACACACGTCAGCTGTCAAAACCAGTGTTGCCAAAACCAAACCAGCTAAAAAATCACCCTTTATTTTGACTCTTCTGGCTAGGTCAGTGTCGCTGGACAGTCAGTACATTTCGATGTTGTATCCTCCTCTACTCTCCGTCTATGCAGACGGGACCGTAAATAGTCCGGGAAATTTTCGTCTCGAAGCAGCCTAAAGTGTTTTCATCCGCCTTTGACAGGGTCCATGCTTATGCACCGTAAAGCAGGACTGGGCTGCTGAGAGTCTTATAAATGGTCACTTTAGTTGCTCGAGAGAATGCTATGATAGTCAATTGCCTTCTTAGCCCAAAGAAACAGCGATTGGCAAAAGTTATCCTTCGTTTGATTTCAGCGCTGGTGCCATTGTCTGAATTGATAGCGGAACCCAGGTATACAAAGTCCGTAACTATCTCAAAGTTATAGCTGTCTATGCTGATGTTCTGCCCAAAACGCCGGTGTTGTGTTTTATTTTTTCTTGATGACATCATATATACTTGGTTTCGCCCTCGTTGACTATTTAACCGATATTTGCCGGCGCCGTCGCAATACTCACGTAGGCTACACTGACATCACGCTTTATTCTTCCAATTATGCCAATGTCGTCTGCGTTTGCGAGTTATTTTGAACAGACTTTTGAAAGATTGTGCGGAAGATCTGCACTATACTCTCAAGTATGATGTGAAAGAAGTCGCCTTGTCTAAATCCTTTTTTAACATCAAAGGGGTCGATGAGGCCCTTACCGACCTGGACGGAACAGCGGGAGTTTTCCATGCTTTCCTCCGACCATATCTGGCAGATGAGCTGGTGCATGCTTGTAACCAACTCATCGCCAGCCGATGTAAATAGTTTCTGCTTTGTTGCACTCAAGCTTCGACACAGCTACTTTCACTTCATCCAGGTCGAGTGGGCGGTAACTTTCGTATATAGTCGGCGGTAACTTCATCGGTAACTTTTCGCCCGGGTTGAATGGTTCGTTCTGGTTGACGGCGGTATTTGGATCGTCTTCAACGTTATACAGTCTGCAGAAATTGGTTTTCCGAATCCTCAGCACTACAATGTTCCATTGATGGTCCTTGCAGTTTCAGTTCTTTATACCCTTGGCAGGATCTTTTAAACCCCTGGCAAAACTTTCTAACCCTATTCCTGTTGTAGCATCTCTCTATCTCTTCAATCGCGCGCTTCTCGTGCTCCTCCGGAGAATCCCGTTTTCCTCTCTCCTCCTCTACTCTTAGATCTCGCGAGCAGATCTAGACCTTCCGTGCAGAGCCGCTTTGTATACTTTCTCTTTAGCTACAGGGCTTCGTTAATCGCCATCATATCTGCTTGGAAGACACTGCATTGCTGGTTAGTCGAAGGGATTTATTTGAATCAAGACACTTGGAGAATACAAAACGTAATTGGTCTAATCACAGCTGCGAACAACCATTTGTCATGTAGGGCTGCAAACCCCATTTATGGCAAATGGCCTTTTTGCTCATATAAATGGCCGTGATGGCACTCCTTGCTCCTTCAGCTGTATTGAGCTTCCAGCTTATTCTACTGTTCAAAATAAGGCCAATGTACTTCCCCTTCTTGGAGAACGGTAGGCTGGTGCCATTTATGGTGGCAGGGACAATGTATGGGATTTTGTATTTCTTATTGAGAAAGATTCAATTTCAGTTTTTTGTGCATTAACATTCAGACCATTTTCAATCGGCCGCTTGCAGAAAAGAATGAGAGCATCTTACATTAGGTATCTCAGTACTTCTGAATACTTCCCCGAGGAGGCAATGGCGACATTATCCGTATAAGTCGTTTAGCAACCCGCCTCTTCTAGAATTATTTATTCACCGCTATAATAATAGTGTGTTACACACCGCGTAATAGTGTGTGGAGAGCTGTTTTCACGGACCTTCCTTTGTTGCACACATGTTGAGATAGTGTAAGTTTAGTCGGGTCCATAGTTGATTTAAGCTATAGATCAATTAGCCTTTCTAACATTTTAGTACAAAGGATGATAAGCTGCTGGGTCTCAGATCATTAGGATAACCGTGGGGACTTTGTCCCGCCTTGGTGATTAGCTACCTTAAATTGCTTCCATCTGATAGGGATGTGGCACAAAGTAAGACAGCCTATGAAAATTATCTCCAGCCAAAAGGTAATCAAGTGGCACGTTTGTTGAAGTTCGGCTGGTATTATGTCGTCAAGGCCTGGCAACTTGTAGGGACTGAAGTTTTTTATAGCCCACATGATCTGTTGTCAGAGAAATCGGATTACTGATACAGGCGTAGCTCTAGCTTGGTTTGGACTGGAGCAGTCTAACGAGTGCCCCGGGACCGGTCCAGAATTCGGTCACGTCGACTGTAAGACGTGGCATAAAAAGTAAAAATCAAATCGGAATACCGTCCCTAGTGGGCGAGGCAGCGATTTGAGGAGTCATCCTTTAAATGCAATTTATTCAATATTTTTGTTCAAAATCGATAAAAATTTACTTGATATGTTATGTAGCAAATACTTGATTCTACATTTTCTCCATACAAAGCTTTGGACCACGCCCACATATAATGCCAGAACTCAGGAAGAACCTAAATTTTTACAGAAAAACATGACTTTTGACTTCTTTTTAGCCTTACTCAGGAAAGAATAAAAAATAAAATTTAGCACTGGATACTATTTTAAATTTCGTTCATACAAAGTTTTTTACTAAGCCCATCTTTAGGGGGCAATTTCACAAAATTATTGAATTTGCACCATTCATTTTTTTCCCCGTGGGTAGGTTAAAACCTTCACAGGCACTATGAGGATCGAACGCGCGAGCTCATAGTAAGTAGTGTGAGATTCTTACTCACTAAAAGACCCTTCAATTTTTGTAAGACTACGACTAAGTTTCCTTAGCAATTAGTTCAAACTTCTGTATAGTAATCGCGTTTGGCAGGCTACGTTCCAACGAAAACACCTGCAATACTGTCATTATGTGCGGTTTCCTCTTACGACGCTAGATCCAACGGTCTTGTTCGTTGTAGTCGGCGTGCAAGTTTTGTCTGAACCAGAGTTCGGATTATTTCATGGTTGCAATGTTACTCCAGTTAATTTGCGGCTTTGGTTGTAGAACTTCTGGCCACTACCAGATTTGCTCTACTATGGGTTTTGCTGATCACGAATTTCGGGTTTTTTTCTCGAGAAATTGGGGCTTCACCCTTTAATCACCCAAAAATATCCCTAAATAGGTGTGTTTTTGCTACATTTGCGCTTTGAGTATTAGTTGGTGTCAAAAAACAGATCTTTCGCATAATTTAAGTAAAAAACTGTAAATATAGAAAAATTCCCACTTTAGGGTACTTTTCACCTCCTTATACTAACCCGATTGTTAAAATTCTTATAAAGTATTACGTAATATTCATATTAAAGGCAAAACCATAGTTTTTTGACACCAACTAATGCTTTAAGCGCAAATATAGCAAAAACACCCCTGCTTAGGGGTATTTTTGGGTTCTGAAAAGGAAATTCGTGATCAGCGACCCAAAAAACCTATAGTAGAGCAAATCTGGTGGTGGCCGGAAGTTCTACAACAAGTTTTACATGCGTTGATTTGGTCTTTGTCCATTCGCATATTTTGTTCAAAACGCGTTTGAGCTTGCCCGTTGATAGTTCGACTGTCTTATCCGTAGCGAGGATAGCTGTGTCGTTAGCGAACATGGCAACAGTCGTTGTCTTTTCTTGAGTTACATCTGTAAAAATTAAAAATAGTGATGGACCGAGGACACTACCTTGTGTAACACTGGCGTGTATTTCTTTAAATTCTGGGATGAATGGGGGAATGTTATAGAGAATACGAATTGTAAGAAGAATACGAAATAAGAAGAGGGTATACCGCGGTCCGTTACAAACAGACCGAATTACATACACACTGTTGCTCTTACTCACTGGTTATAAGTGCAAATAAATAATAAATTGTGAAAAACCACAAAAAACGTATGTGTCCCACTCTATCTTCGAAATGGTAATTCGTACCATAACGCAAAAAATCATGGACATAATCCAACTTCGCAAATTTTAGGGAAAACTAAAGAGGATTAGGAATAAGAAGCGGTTTCTCAAATACGCTTGAAGTTGATTGACTTAAATGATACTGCTAGAAAAATTCCTATAACTTTTAAGCCACTTACATTCCAATAACTAAATTCTACTAAAGGCAAAAAACCGAAATCGATCAAATATTTGATAATAAAAACACTTATTATCTATTTATAAGTGTTTTTATTTTCAATATAAAAATATATATAAACTATCTATATAAGCTATAGACACTAGCTTAAATGTAGCAAAACTAAAAAATTACTCAACATAAGCACAGTAGAGTAAAAAAGAGTATATGAGAGTATTTAAAATTAATAAAAGAACATATTTAGTGAAACAAGTGTGAAACATTTTTTTCATGATTCTAATGAAATTACAATTAACTGATTTTAATGTTTAGGCTAGGTCCATTTTTGGGGGCGTGGCCTATACAAATAATGTATGAATTCTTTCAACACCGAATCGTGAAACTGGTGTGGAATACAGAAAAAACTTGGTCGTGGTGTGGAATACAGAAAAAGCTTTCCTCGTACACCTCAACGGAATCATGCTCATGTAAATGTTCTTTTAAACTCCGAATCAGTTTGGTGTCGACACCGAACGCGAATTTTCGCCACCGTCGTATTTGACGGTGGAGGCTGGGTGTAGCTTTGTTGATTGTGTATGTGTGAAGATTCGACTCAATTTTTATTCGTTATTTTTTGCAACGCGACTGAAATTGTACCTAAAATCGATAAAAAGTTACTAAATATCACAAATTCAAAGCTATCAAAATTCATTTTAAGTAAAAGGTACAAAAACCCGACGCCAAAAAAATCACGCTACGAAATGAAAATAAAGTAAACAAATTGAAATCGAAGCGATTTGACACTTGACAGAACTTAACATGATGCCCGCACCGGTGCAGTATTTGTCGTTCTGTACACAATGAAACCGAGTGTACACCACGCTGGAATTGTCGGTAACACCGAGTATTATTTGACAGCTCTGTGTAGCCGTTCGGTTTTCAAAAGAACACGCCATAAGATTTGGTGTTACACGGTATATAAAGTCGAGTATATAGAAGTTCGTCACAGACGAACTCTTGCACTTACCCACTTGCTATTAATTTCAAAAACATGTCTTAGCTTTTTGCATTCAACAAGTTATTCAAAGCTTTTTATTTATATTCCTTTATCCTTATTTCCTTATTTTTTCTTTATTTATATTCTTTTTACTATATTCTTTTTTCCTTTATTTTTTGACCTGTTTTCCTAGGTCATGGACATGCGTCTAAAAATAAAGTTTTCTTTTTGATATCCAGTTTTTTCATCAAACTTACCACATCAAACACGCTTCTATCAAGAGTGTCTTTTAAATGGAAGTGTATATTTGAACCAAAAAAGCATTATTTTTGCTAATTTGTTTTTGGAATTTCAGTTATTTCAAAAGGATCCTTTAATTACCTACAACTAATCAAACATCAATTCACAATATAAAATTAAAGAAAAACCTTATGAACATCTTGAGATGATTTATCTAAGCGAAAAATAATGGCTCATTTAAAAACAAATCACTTTTCAAACAAATCTTTTATAGCCTTTTCTTTAAATTGCTTAAAGAGAGACTCGTAAATTATAAGTTTATTCTACTGTGCTCTTTGAAAAAAAGACTATAAATCATAACAACGAAATGGTTGATTTTTTAAGATCTGTGATTTAGTTTTCGATCTGATTCATATATTTTACACAACTACTTCTTGACGAAGAGCTATAACATTTTTTTTTTCTTCTCTTAGAAAGGTGTCGATATTTTTAAGACACTATTTATGTCCTCGGTGGTTATTTTTAAGTTGCGTTTAACTATTGAAGTCTGCATTATACACTTTGCATTTTTAAAAAATATCTCTAAAAGTAATAAAAAAAAACGATTTCTAAGTGGTTGAGTGACGTAATTGCCGTAGCATAGCCTTGCAAAGTGGGTCGGCAGGATGTTCAACCAACTCGATTGAAACCATTGAGTAAACGCCTGCCTAGACTAAAAATCACTGCGACATCCGGTCCCTAAAACTATAAATGACTAGGGTTTCCTTCAAGAGAGGAATTAATATAACCAAAAAGCGTAGGTGGAGTTAATACCATTGGTGTGGCGGCTGGTGGTGAGAAAAGAACTGCGTGGCTTAAGACTCCTGGAGTTCAAAAAGCCATCAGAGAAAAGAAGAGAGCCTATATTGTGTGGATTCAATGTAGGAACTCTATTTCTCGAGCCCGGTACACTGAGGCGCGAAGATGAATGGAAAAAGTTCGGCGAGAGGTTGGAGCAACTATCTGCAAACAAGACATTTTGGCAGACTATTCGCGACTCAGAGGAAGGAAGTTGAATATCGTTTAAGGGGTTAAATCCAAAGACAGTACACTTCTTTCAAATGAGAAGGACGTCTTACGCAGATGGAGTGAGCACTTCTCGGAGCTGCTTAATCCCCAACAGGTCACTGATGATAGCAATGCCATTGCTGACGAGATTAAGGCGGAGAATAGTCCTACAGTAGATGAAGTCACTGCCACGATTAAATCGCTTAAAGTTGGTAAGTCTGCTGGAGTTGTTGAGATTCGGTTAGAAATGCTCAAGGTAATGGGTGAAGAAGGTGTTAAATGGCTAACACGTGTCATTAAGGTAGCCTGGGAAAGCGGGAAGGCACCTAGTTATTGGCAAACAGGAGTTATATTGCCCATTTTCAAAAAAGGGGACTAGAGAGATTGCTCGAACTATAGGGGTATATCTCTCTTCCATCTTCCGGAAAAAGTATTCACGAAGGTGTTGGAAGCGCGTACCAGTTTTGTGGAGATATGTTCTTTTACGTGAAAGCTTCCTCGAATCTTCGTACTTCTAATTCTATCTCGCTTTGGTACTCCTGCTGTCATGCGAAGTATCTTCATCCCAGCTGCCGTTAATTTGCTCTCAAATTTCTTCTACGCTGTCCATTATTGTGAACCACAGCGCCGGACACACAACTGCGGTGTAGAGCCTTCACCTCAGCTTAGGGGACATTGTTAGGTCACAGAAGATGGCAAGGTCTTCTCGCCACTTAATCCACCCTTCGCTTACACGATATTTGATGTCGTTATCACAGTTTGCTTTGCTTAAGATCTCAAGGTACTCAACTTTTCACACCTGGGAAGCGCTTTTTCATTCGATTTAATGTCTGGAATTGACTCGGGTGGGTCAGAGAATAGGCAGCGCAGGAACTCTGTCTTCTTTTGGCTAATACGATACCAATTCCCCTCAAAAACATCCACCCATATATCAAGTGCTCTCTGCAGGGATGTTTGATCTTCACTTATGATGGCCCCATCGTCAGCGAAGAAAAACTCTTGTACCTCCGGGTCCGTCAATTTTCATTTAAGCAGACAATCAAGGACTAAAATAAAAAGAAAATGGCTTAGTACGCTTCCCTGGTATACACTGACTTTAATTGGGAACCCATCTGTGACTCCGGAAGGACATCTTACTCTCGTCTTTGCTCCATCACACATGTCCATGATCATACGCTCGTAGTCTTCTGGAACTCTTCGTTTTCTTAGCGCCACTCATATCGGATCTCGTGGTAGTCTAATGAAAGCTTTTTCAAAATCAACCAGCACTATATGCAGATATTTTATAGTTATACTGATAACATATAAATTTCTACCAACAATCAGTGAACTAATTGAATCTATGTTAACAGAACTATCAGCCGTTTTGTTTGACTCCAAACTAAATTGGAAACGGAACAACGAGGAGAGAATGAAGAAAGGTCTCATTGCTCTTTACACATGTAAACAAGCCATAGGGCAAAAGTGGGGACTTTAACCCAAAACAGTATACTGGCTGTATACAGCGGTTGTTAGGCGCATTCTTACCTTGGATCATTGGTATGGTGGGAGGCGTGAAAAACGAAATCTTACCTTAACAATCTGAAGAAGGTACACAGATAAGCTTGCTTAGGTATCAAAGGTGCATTAAGATCCACACCTCAAACAGGTCTGGTAACAATGCTGCACCTCCAATCTCTGGAGCTTTTCACAAAAAATGTGGCGGCTAAGGCAGCACTCAGGCTAAGATAGAACCATTTCTGGAAGCCACAATGACAAGGACACTCGAGCATACTGAGATGCTCAAACTAAAATTGGTTTGTAACCTCAATTTTACTTCGCTAAAAGATTCAAAGTTACTATACCAAGATAATACATCAAAGGTATCGCTATCTATACTGATGGAACGAAAACAAAATATGGAACAGGTTCAGGAGTCCTGAAGAAAGGAGACCCTCTGAGTTGTGCCAACTACAGGGGTATGCCCGTCTTCTTAACATCGCATACAAGATCTTTTCTGCTGTACTGTGTGAGCGCCTGAAGCCGTTTGTCAACAATCTGATAGGCACATATCAGTGTGGCTTCAGGCCAGGAAAGTCCACCATCGATCAAATATTCACACTGCGGCAGATCTTGGAGAAAACCCAGGAATTCCAAATCGATACACACCACCTCTTCATCGATTTCAAGGCCGCGTATGACAGCATCTATAGAGACGAGCTATATAGCGCAATGTCTAGTTTTGGCATCATCCCTGCTAAACTCGCCAGTCTGTGCAGGGTGACGATGGAAAACTCTTGCTGTTCCGTCAAGGTCGGCAAAGACCTCACCGACCCCTTTGATGTCAAAAAACGATTTAGACAAGGCGACGCGCTGTCCTGCGACTTCTTTAACATCATACTTGAGAGAATTGTGCAGAACTCTCGCGCCAACACCAGAGGTACAATCTTTCAAAAGTCCGTTCAACTACTCGCATACGCAGACGACATTGACATAATCGGTAGAACAAAGCGTGATGTCAGTGAAGCCTTCGTGAGTATTGGGACGGAAGTGGCGAATATGGGTTTAGCAGTCAATGAGGGCAAAACCAAGTATATGCCGTCATCAAGAAAAGACACCCAACACCGAAGTCTAGGACAAAACATCACCGTCGACAGCTATAGTTTTGAGGTAGTTAGGGACTTTGTCTACCTGGGTTCCGCTATCAATTCAGACAATGACACGAGCGCTGAAATCAAACGAAGGATAACTCTTGCCAATCGCTGTTTCTTTGGGCTAAAGAGGTAATTGAGTAGCAAAGCCCTCTCTCGAGCAACTAAAGTGTCCATGTATAAGATCCTCATCATCCCAGTCCTGCAGAAGCATGGACCCTGTCAAAGACGGATGAAAACACTTAAGGCTGCTTCGAGAGGAAAATTCTTCGGACGATTTACGGTCCCGTCTGCATAGACGGAGAGTGGAGGAGGAGATATAACATCGAACTGTACGGGCTGTACAGCGATACCGACCTAGCCAAAAGAGTCAAAACACAACGTCTACGATGGCTGGGTCATCTAGAGCGGATGGACACCAAAGCCCCGGCCCGGAAAATGTTCGAATCCACACCGCAGGGACGGCGCGGTAGAGGAGCACCGAGACTCAGGTGGCGCACGCAAGTGGAAGGGGACCTCAGCCAACTTCGCGTGCGAAACTGGAGACGGCTAGCTAGAGACAGAGCTGGCTGGCGAAGCTTGTTGGCTGAGGCTAAGGTCCACCCCGGACTGTAGCGCCACCTTAAGTAAGTAAGTAAGGTTCAGGAGTCTTTTTGAAAGCGCTGCACATCAACCAGTCATATCGACTAAATGACTTCTGCAGTGTTTTTCAAGCTGAGATCATATTTGCAAGTGTCCTGGCGACACAAATCTTCCTTTCAACACAGCCAAAAGTTTCAGGGATCTAGACACGGTCAAACTAACCATTGAACGATGGCAACAGTCTAAGGATTGTATTAGAACTCACTGCCTATGGCCAGTGCTTGATCTAAAAAGAACATCGACCCTTCTATCTCTCAGCAGGAACTTAATAAAAACACTCGTTAGTGTAGACACAGGACACTGCACCATTTGGTGTCACGGCTACACGAATAGGAATCTTTGCGATCGACTTCTGTAGAAGCTGTAGAGTTGAAGAAGAAATAGAGTTTATAGAACACTTTGTTTGCCAATGTCCAGCTTTTCAAGAACGACGACCTAACTTTTTTAGGCCTAAAAAGATTTATCAAAATATCTGGCTGGTTAGGCATCATATCCATGCCCAACCATGTTTGTCTATCATAAAAGGGTAATGACAATGGTTCAATCTGGCCACCGAGTGAACTTGCACCAAATGCAAACAACTTTAAATTCAAATTGTTCAAATTTATTGTTCAAATTTAACAATAACACATGTTGTTGAACGCTCTCTGTGCATGTTGATTTGGCAAAAAAAAGAATGAATAAATGACAGAAATCATGATTGAAGCAATAATTTCCAGCAATCAAGGAGTTTAAGTCAAATGATTGAAGTCTTTTTGACTGCTCTACATTCAGTGAAGTCACTTTGAGGTCACTAGGATTTTACTTTCAAATAAAAAAAAAATTAAGACAATATTCAGTAGTTTTTTTTATAGCATTTTAAAAAAAAAGTTATTTGCTACCACTAGAGTAGCAAGCAAAAAGGTGTTAAAATTTTGAAACCAACACAGCCGTTTATAAAAAAATAACAGTAAAATTTATCTGTCACCCTGCGTTTCGAAAAAATGGAGTATCTAAACTTAAAATTTGCCTGAAATAAGTAGTAGACTCAAATAAAAATTATAACAGTACCTTTTTTCAATTTAATCGAAAAGTTATTATTATTTTAATAGTTTTAAATCCGAAAATTGGGCAAATAGTTAAAGATGTCTCCTTTATTTACTACACTGCAATGGTCACTAGCATTCATGAATGCATTCAATCTATTGAAGTTATTTGAAGTCGCTGAATGCATTCAATTTTCTGAAGTCACTTGAAGTCTTTGAAGTTAATGAATGCATTAAATTTTTTGAAGTCATTGATCAAAGATTTAATTCGTTTAACTTCAACTCTTTGATTGCTAAAAAAGATCGCTTCAGTCATGAGTTCAAAATAGATGCTAATTAATTTTTTCTAAAATGAAGTCATTGTTTACAAGATATTTTGTTCAAAACTAAGTTGTGATTGGTTGTTGCTTCAAAATATTTGAAGATTTATCTTTAGTCTGGCAGAAATAAAGCCTTCTCGATGTCAAGTGAAGAGAGAAGGCTAAGCCTAAAACTGTTATATTAATATTTTTTCTTGTCTCGACTTTACCTAAACGTTCTACTTTTTTGTCGCATCTTATACGAATCATGCTGAACATACGATGTGTCACTACCAATTGATATATTTTTTTTTATTTCTATTAAACCAACATGTGCACCTTTTTAACTGTGAAACACATCTTTTTTTAACAAGTTAGCAATTACATGTTAAACTGACTGATATATTCGTACTTTTCCGAACTTTATGTATCACTTGTTGAAATGTATGCGTACATTGCAATCTTGACCCAGTTAAAAAAATAATATTATTTCAGCTATTTCAGCGTGTAGATTGTTGATATGTTCTTACATCTTCATACAACAATTATTTTATCATTTGCAAATGTTCTGAAATATAAAGAACAATTATCCACTTTTATATTAAAAAAAAAAAACTAAAAAAAAATCTGGTTGGTAGGTATGTTTGTATTGAAAAGATTGTTTTCACACTTCTGATTACTTTCTATAGCGAAAACTACGTGAACTTTTATTCAAATTGTAAACACAGCAACAGAGTTAACAGGTCGAAAAATAAAACATCAGACTCGTATGTTAAACAAATAAACATACCCGCTTGTATAACCAAACAATATTGTACACGGGTTCTTTTTTATTTGAATTTGAGTTGCATTTGTATTTCGAGATGTGTTTAAAGTCTTATTGTTGAAAATAAAATGAAGCAGCAAATTTTCCTTTGAAGGTAAAAGTGTCTTCCTTTTCGGTTTGTTTAAGCATTAAAAAAATCTTTAGATAAGATAAAATTTGGCATCTTTGTTCGACTGCTATACAATCCCGAACACGGATTTCTGAGAAATGCATCAATGATTTTATCAACTAAATTTTACGCAAGTAAAGGGTCCGCCATCTAACTTTTTTTTTCATCTGGTGCTTATTTCGTGAATGGTAACACTTAGCTTATGTCTGATATGACAGATAATTAGTTTTATCCTTCCGCTGAACGAATATGGTTGTGTACGCGCTTGAACAACGCTGGGAAATTTGCCACATTACTTTGGAAATCATGGTAATGTTGCAGAATGTGTGCGAAAGAGAAGATTGCGATTTTACCAAAAAAATCATCTTTCAGATGAAGCTCATTTTGATCTTGGCGGGTATGTAAACAAGCAAAATTGTCGCATTTGGGGTACAGAAAACCCGCACACATACATTGAAAAGCCGATACACCCAAAACGAATCACTGTTTGGTGCGGATTTTGGTCCAGAGGCACAATTGGGACATTTTTCTTCGAAAATGTGCAAGAAGTGGCCGTTACAGTCAATGCCGATCGTTATTGGGCCATGTTGAACGAATTTTTGTTCACAAAAATTGAAGAGGAGGATATTGGCAACATTTGGTTTCAACAGTACGGCGCTACGTGCCACACAGCCGAAGCTACACTTGATGTCTTGCGCCCTGTTTTTGAAAATCGCATTATCAGCCGCAGAGCTGATGTCGTTTGGCCACCTTTTGGGGTGCCGTAAAAGATAAGTGTTACGCCGACAAGCCAGAGACAATTGACGCCTTAAAGGACAATATTCGTGAAGCCATTGATGAAATGCAGCTGCACACAATCGATAATGTGCTTAAAAATTGGACCGATCGTGTAGGCTACTACATGGCCAGCCAAGGCAGCGACTTGAATGAAACTATTTTCCATTATTAACCGGAAGGATTTTACTTTCAAATAAAAAAAAGAAATTTAAGAAAATATTCAGTAGTTTTTTTATAGCATTTAAAAAAAAAGTTTTTTGACAGACCCTTTAAAAACCACTAGAGTAGCAAGCAAAAAGGTGTAAAAATTTTGAAACCAAAACAGCCGTTTATTATTTTTTTAAGGCTTTTTTTTCAAATAAAAAAAAAAAAACAGTAAAATTTATTTGTCACCCTGCTTTTCGAAAAAAAATTGGAGTATCTAAATTTAAAATTTGCCTGAAATAAGTAGTAGGCTCAAATAAAAATTATAACAGTACCTTTTTTCAATTTAATCGAAAGGTAATTATTATTTTAATAGTTTTAAATCCGAAAATTGGGCAAATAGTTAAAGATGTCTCCTTTATTTACTACACTGCAATGGCAACACTTAAAAATAAATATGCACAGATCTTATGCACATAGCTATATGTACCTTCTTAAAATTACACTTGAAATATTTTATAAGCGAAAAAAATGAACGAAAAAATGGGTTTGAAAATTTACCATGAGAGTTGGAAATTGTCATGAAAAGAAAAGAAAAACAAAAAGCGCCAAATATACCTATAACAATATTTTATGTAGAAATTAAACAATAATTGTACGCTAAGCCTTTAAAAGTAGCCGAAGCACCGTTGCGTGTATGACTTCACACTTGTGGGTCTTTTTTGTCTTATTTTAAAATTACAACAATTCTACTGACAGTGTAATAATGGCTGGAACTATGAACAAAGGAGCAGCTCCCCAATATAAGCAACGATAGGTTCGGTTAGCTTTTTAATTATAAGGATTTTTAGTTTTTCGCCAAAAAGGCTTAGGAGTAATTTAAAGCGAAAGGAAGGTTAAAAAATAAGCAAACACTGCGGCCATCTCTGAAACTTGGGAAGCAGTAATCGAAGTCATGGCCTTTAGTGAGACTTAGATTTGCGGTTAACAGTGTAAACGGATATTGCAAATTTAAGTTTCACTAAAGGCAGTTTCTAAGTGGACTAGAGTTCAAAGGGAAGGACCATTTAACAACTGGAACTCGCATGCGTTTCCTTGGTTTCCCCTAAGACAATCGACAACGACTTTGTCCGCACCACAAACTTTTTTTTCGTGCTCAAATATATTACCCACTATCAAGTTTGCCATTCAAATTGTATGCCTTCATGTGTTCCTCTCCAAAAAACGCTATTTAGTAAAAGACCAATAACTGAATTTATAAGCCTTTACGAGCCATCTAATTAAACTATACTTTAAGCATAAGCATGCTATTCAAACCCTATATATTACCCATGTAAAAGTTTATAAACACGTACTGCATATCATTCTGTGAGAATAATAGCTTGCCAATATCTAACTAATATCCGATTTGAAACGAACATTAATATTAGCATGAGTGCTAAGAACCAGCAGTTATTCCTAGCAAACTAATATGTATCTTTATTTTATTCCTTAAGGTACTGGAAAAGAGCAAGAATCCGATTCCGAGGGCTGGGAAGACCGTGAAGCATCCCGAACACATTCCGTTAAGTTTTCCGAAGATTCAAGTGCTGAAAAAGATACGCCTTTTGTTCGACAAAACACGCCACACCCAAAGGAGCTTAAAGCGAAAGCGCACAAACTGTTCGCTAAAGAACGAAGTAAAACAGAGGAAGGAATAAACCTGGATACATTGTCAGAAGAGGTAAGCTATTCAAACTCAACACATTAAGGGCCAGTTTTTTTTTTAGAGCGATATCGTTCGAAATTCGGATTCAAACTGACAAAGCCCAAAAAATTAGTCGATTACCACCCGGGGTTAATCTCAGTTTAACTCGCCAAATTTGGTGAGCTAATCCCGGATCAAATTCAGGATAACAGTTCGAACTTCTTTCCCTTTTTTTGTTGCTTTTCTTGTTTCTTTAAAAAATTACACTTGAGAACAACTCGAAGTTCTTTTCCCGTCTTTATACCCCATCCCACAGGAATGAAGTACGTATTAAGTTCGATACAGGCGAAAATGTAACATGGAGAATTAATGACGATAGACATTGAGGGCATATGATTGAGACCGAATTCTGAGTCGAATGAGCCATGTCCATCCGTACGTCACCAATTTTTAGGCCTTAAATTTTGAGCTAGAAAACTGAAATTTTGTGCGTAAGCTCTCTGTCATCCGAAGCAATACAAGTGTTAAATTTTTTCAAATCGACCCACAGACATGCCCACAATCGTGAGTTGCACAAATGTGCAACTAACTCCAGAGCCTTCAAAACTGTAAGACGTATGGTGAAAAGCTGACATTTGACATGTAGCACCTACTAATGATTATAAGACATAAAAAAATCAAAGTAAAGTCGGCAGACCGTAGCGATTAAAAGAGTCATCCTTTAAATATAATTTATTCAATATTTATACCCTACCCAGGGTATATTAAATTTAATGTATAGTTTATAACGCAGTGAAATAATCACCATATATCCCTAAGACCTGAGTATTTAATACGCCCACAGATACAGGCCTGTTTGCGCGACTATTTTTAATTTTAAAAAAATACTTGCAAAGTCCGTCAAAAAAATGAGAACGTATACTTAAGGGCAATTTTTATATACACGCATAACGGTTTAATTACGATATTTAATTACAATACATATTAGAATAAATATAATAAATAAATATAAATAGAGTGGCGCAACAGTTCGAGGTGAACCAGGGCCAAGTTCTCAACAATGTATGCTGGTGTGTTGATTTCTTTACATACAAGGGGGTACAATTTGTTGCCGAATCCGAACGGCACTTTGAGAAGTTTTTCAAGACAAGTGATACTCTCGGAAGGATTGTCAGACCCTCGCGGAGGTGGGGACCGTGAAAAAGAACAAGTCTTTTTTTTTCAGGTGACGATGGCAGGATTCGAACCCAGACCTCCGGCGTAGTAAGCACACACACTAACCCACGGCACCCCACATACATATTAGAATATTGATGGTAAAAAAGACAAAAAGTGTTTTGACCCTATCTTAAAAAAATTTAAATGCTTTAAAATAATATTGGATTTTCATAATAAAATCGTATTTTTGCAAAATATTGAAAAGTTTTTGAGATATAAGGAATGAAAAGTAGATTCCCATTTTCAACCATTTTTAACGTGTTTAACGTCATGACCTTTTTATCAGTTTATGAAAAATTGAATGAATTTTTTTTTACTGATTTCAACAACTGACTGACTAACCTTCATAAGTTTGCTGTCCTGAGTGAGAAAATCGCAAAAATCACATTCTGCCGCCTTGTACCCGGGGCCTCTGGGAGATGCAACGACCAGTAGTTGCATACAAAAGTAAGAAAGTAAACCCATATCTCATATCTCATAGCGATTGCAAGGCATACAAAAAAAATCATATTGGTAGACCCCTCGTAGTCGGCGTGGCATAGATTTAAAAAATAATTTTTGAAATGCATTTTATTCAATATTTTTGTTCAAAATCGAAAAAATTTTATTTCATATATTGTGTAGAAAACACCAAGTACTACAGTTTCTTAGACAAGGTTTTAGGCCATGGCTACATTTGGAGGTAGAATTTAAAGAAAACCTTAAATTTTGAAGAAAAGCTATTAATTTAGACCATTTTTAGAAAAGGATAGAAATAAAATTTACCACGTAAGTTGAAGCAGGTTCCAATCTACATTTCGTCGGTACAAAGTTTTTGGCCACGCCTATTTTTAGGGGTCGATTATACATGAAACTTAATTTGCATCAAAAATTGCATTTTTGTGTGCATTTGCAAGAACTTCAAAAACATTTCAAAAATTATTTTTCAAAATATTTTGGAATTTTAACACTGTTACCGATTATAATGAAATTTGGTTTGTATATAAATTGTATGAAGTGAAGTCAAAACCTTTTAAGATCTTTTAAAACTGGCGTTCGTTTCTAATTTAAAATTTCTTGGAACGGATTAAAAAACAAATTAAAAAACTCGCTTTTATAACCGAGAATTAAAAAACCTGTGCTCTGGGTATTAGAAAAAAGGAACCGTTGCTAGCACAAAGTGTATGAGAATCAAAAAAAAAAAAATGTCGGTATTCAACAAAAGGTTCCAAATAGACGTTTTATGGATTTTAAATAAAAAAAATTCAGAAAAAAGCTAAAAAACCGCGTGTCCTCCACGCTATATCGATAACGGTAACATATACCGTTTTGTTTTTCAAGCTGGAACTATGGCAATAAAGGAAGTCTTGTCCTCGCTTAAGAATAACGGATATACGAATCTTTTCTGACAGTCAGGCGGTCACCAAGTGCCTGGAATCAGACTCTCAAATTCAAAGAAGCCCTAGACATTCACCTGTGCTGGGTGCCTAGACGCAGCGACATTCCGGGTAACTGACGTTCGAACGCTGACGAACTTGCCAAGCTTGGTACTACACTCTCAATCTTGCCTGAAGTAGTTTCCGAATTCCACATGCAAACTTTTGCTGAAACTGGATGCAATAGAAACAACAATTCTCAGGTGGACGGGTGGTAGCACCTGTCTAGTGACGAAACAGATATGGCCAAAGCTAGATCTTAAACGCTCCAAAAGCTTAAAAGATTATACATCAGTGCTACAATCGGTGTAATTACAGGACACTGTCTAATAGGTAGGCACGCAACAAGGCTTGGTGTCTATTCCAACGACTTCTGCAGGAGTTGCATGGATGAGGAGGAATTATTGAATTTGAACCGAAAAATTACATTTTTGCGTACATTTCAATCCCAAACTTGAATTTTTCTATGCTAATATTGATATTTAGTTATAAAAATGACGCGTCCAGCTGGCCATGCCCATTTTAAAAAAATAAATTAAGCACAATCTTATAAGGCAAAAATAATTTTCTTTTCTAGTTAAAATGATGCATGCATGGTAACGAGACGGGGATGCAAAACAAAAAAAAATATACGAATGAGAAAGTGAACAGGAATAGAAATAGTTTTGTAACTCTAAAATAAGAGTGGCAGCAAAACTTTCCTTCATTTTTTTATATTTTTTTCCTAAAAAAAAACTGTTATCATACTGTTTTATTTTCAAAGTGTCAATTTTGGTTAATGTAAAACAAGTTGTCCAGAAGTTACTTACTTACTTACTTAAGGTGGCGCTACAGTCCGGGGTGGACCTGGGCCTCAGCCAACAAGCTTCGCCAGCCAGCTCTGTCTCTAGCTAGCCGTCTCCAGTTTCGCACGCGAAGTTGGCTGAGGTCCCCTTCCACTTGCGTGCGCCACCTGAGTTTCGGTGCTCCTCTACCGCGTCGTCCCTGCGGTGTGGATTCGAAGATTTTCCGGGCCGGGGCGTTGGTGTCCATCCGCTCTAGATGACCCAGCCATCGTAGACGTTGTGTTTTGACTCTTTTGGCTAGGTCGGTATCGCTGTACAGCCCGTACAGTTCGATGTTATATCTCCTCCTCCACTCTCCGTCTATGCAGACGGGACCGTAAATCGTCCGAAGAATTTTCCTCTCGAAGCAGCCTAAAGTGTTTTCATCCGCCTTTGACAGGGTCCATGCTTCTGCACCGTGCAGCAGGACTGGGATGATGAGGGTCTTATACATGGACACTTTAGTTGCTCGAGAGAGGGCTTTGCTACTCAATTGCCTTCTTAGCCCAAAGAAACAGCGATTGGCAAGAGTTATCCTTCGTTTGATTTCAGCGCTGGTGTCATTGTCTGAATTGATAGCGGAACCCAGGTAGACAAAGTCCCTAACTACCTCAAAGTTATAGCTGTCGATGGTGATGTTTTGTCCAAGACGTCGGTGTTGGGTGTCTTTTCTTGATGACAGCATATACTTGGTTTTGCCCTCATTGACTGCTAAACCCATAATTCGCCGCTTCCGTCCCAATACTCACGAAGGCTTCACTGACATCACGCTTTGTTCTTCCGATTATGTCAATGTCGTCTGCGTATGCAAGTAGTTGAACGGACTTTTGAAAGATTGTACCTCTGGTGTTGGCACGAGAGTTCTGCACAATTCTCTCAAGTATGATGTTAAAGAAGTCGCATGACAGCGCGTCGCCTTGTCTAAATCCTTTTTTGACATCAAAGGGGTCGGTAAGGTCTTTGCCGACCTTGACGGAACAGCGTGAGTTTTCCATCGTCATCCTGCACAGACTGACGAGTTTGGCAGGGATGCCAAAACTAGACATTGCGCTATATAGCTCGTCTCTATAGATGCTGTCATACGCGGCCTTGAAATCGATGAAGAGGTGGTGTGTATCGATTTGGAATTCCTGGGTTTTCTCCAAGATCTGCCGCAGTGTGAATATTTGATCGATGGTGGACTTTCCTGGCCTAAAGCCACACTGATATGTGCCTATCAGATTGTTGACAAACGGCTTCAGGCGTTCACACAGTACAGCAGAAAAGATCTTGTATGCGATGTTAAGAAGACTTATGCCTCTGTAGTTGGCACAACTCAGAGGGTCTCCTTTCTTCAGGATCGGGCAAACAATGCTGAGGTTCCATTCGTCGGGCATGCTTTCTTCCGACCATATCTTGCAGATGAGCTGGTGCATGCTCCTAACCAGCTCATCGCCAGCGGATTTAAAAAGTTCGGCAGCTAGGCCGTCTGCTCCGGCTGCTTTGTTGCACTTGAGCTTAGACACAGCTACTTTCACCTCCTCCAGGTCGGGTGGGCGGTATCGTTCGTATGCTTCGTCGGTAACGTCTTCGCCCGGGTTGAATGGTTCATTCTGCCTGACAGCGGTATTTGGTTCTTCCTCGCCGTTATACAGTCTGCAGAAGTGGTCTTTCCAAATCCTCAGCACCGACTGCGATTTTACAACGATGTTCCCTTGATGGTCCTTACAGGCTTCAGTTCGAAGTTTATACCCTTGGCAGGACCTTTTGATCCTTTGGTAAAACTTTCTAACCTCATTCCTGTTGTAACATCTCTCTATCTCTTCAACCGCGCGCTTCTCGTGCTCTCTCTTTTTCCTTCGGAGAAGCCGGTGCTCCTCTCTCCTCCTCTGCTCGTAGAGCTCGCGAGCAGCTTTAGTCCTTCTGTGCAGCGCCGCTTTGTATGCTTCCTGTTTAGCTGCATGTGCTTGCCGGCATTCATCGTCAAACCAGGGGTTTCGTTGTGGTCGCTGTGTGAAACCCAGCACTTCAGAGGCGGCGTCTCTGATGGCATTTTGGCAATGTTGCCACTGGCTATCAATACTTGATGCTGGTTGCATAGGACTTCGTAGAAGGTTTTGAGAGACTCGGTTGGAGAAGGGCCTGGCGATCTCTTGCGATTGTAGTCGGCCGACGTCAAACTTCCTCACAGTATTTCCATTACTTGGCGCTGGTCGGGATATCCGCAGCCGTACCTTGGCTACAACAAGGTAGTGATCCGAGTCAATGTTGGCCCCTCGGAAAGTTCGGACATCCATGATACTGGAGGAGTGCCTTGCGTCGATCGCAATATGGTCAATCTGGTTGACGGTTGATTGATCGGGAGATCTCCATGTCCCTTTGTGGATATTGAGATGCGGGAACTGTGTACTAGCTACCACAACGTGTCGCCCCGCAGCAAAGTCGATCAGCCTGAATCCGTTATCGGAGGTCGTGTCGTGCAGGCTATACTTTCCGACAGTACGACCAAAGATGCCCTCCCTTCCTAGCTTGGCATTAAAATCGCCTAGGACAATTTTAATGTCGTAGCTAGGGCACTGCTCATAAGTTTTGTCCAGGAGCTCGTAGAACATATCTTTGGTCTCGTCATCTTTCTCCTCTGTGGGGGCATGTGCGCATATCAGGCTAATGTTGGCGAATTTAGCCTTGATGCGGATCGTCGCGAGGCGCTCGCTTACAGGGTTGAAGCTCAAGACTTTTTGCCTAAGTCTGCCTCCAACAACGAAACCACATCCAAATAGGCGCTGTCTTTGATGCCGGTAGCAGTCGCCGTAGTAGATGTCGCAGTTTTTCATCCTTCTTTTGCCCGGCCCGTCCCACCGCATTTCTTGGATGGCAGTAATGTCTGCCTTGCAGTCGTTAAGGGCCTCCGCTAGTTGCTCGGCTGCACGTGGTCTGTTAAGGGACCTAACATTCCACGTGCAGATCCGGAGCTCGTTGTCCTTTTCTCGTTTGCATTGGTCGTCAACAGTAAATCCGTCCGAATCCGAGGCTTGTTTCCGCTTCGTGACTGGTGTTTCTTTACGTGGCCGGGAAGTCACCCCGACGGCACGACCCCCAACCTGGAGGACCAGATCCTTTGCTTAGCTCTAAGGACGGAGAGCCGGATAGCCCGCTCCTTATAGGCCTGAGCTCCGAATACGTCGTAGTAGCCCATATAAGGTGTTCACTAAGTAGTTCGGCCTGACTGGAACTATGGACGCCACCGTTGATTCCATCTGGGGAATTCCTCCGCTGCCGTCCGGATGCAAGGAGAAGTGCCTTAGTGGGAACACTCCTCCCCCCCTCTCTCGTCTGCTACCCCCAACAACCTTCCAAAGGGGTTGGAACCCAATCTCCAGTTGAGGTACTAGGCACCCGGTGTTCACCACGGGGAGGTGAGAGTAGGAGTTGATAGACAGAGGTGGGTTTAGAAAACCTGTGGATGCTTGTATCCTCTTGAGTGCACATGTCTATCCTTTGACCAACAGACCACCAGACCACCTTTGTCCAGAAGTTACGGTTCTACATATTTGATAGCCGCATCATTTTATTCAGTCAACTATAGCGTTTTAAAGCACATCTAGGAAACCATTTACTGTTTCAAAACTATTTGTTTCTTTTTTGATTATCTGAAGATAAAATACGTTTTTTTATTTATTTAAAATTTTTGTCCATTATAATTTTGAAAATAGAGAGAAGGACATACCTTTGCCTTTTTTAAAAAATTTAAAATCCCTAAAACATCGATTTAAATTTTTTTTTCTGCTACTGTTAGACTTTTTTTCAATTTGACAACCACCTGTGCTAACATTGGCCGCTTTTTTAAAATTAAATCGCTTTCCCAAAAGCCATCGATGTTCGAGAAAAACATTTCTTTTTTTGCGTGCAAACCTCGTCCCCTTAAATAGCGTTTATATTAAAATATTCGTCTCTGAGAGATAAGGGAAAGGAAAAGGGTAAATTAACGCGCTGCCTCACGCCGCCGGGTCGTTCGCTCGGGCGTCTACTGTTGAAATGCAAGGATCGCTCACTCAGAGTATTTACGTGTGTGTTGGTAGTGAGTAGACTTTTTTTTTGTGAAGCAGGTCTTGTTAATGAAGACGAAAGAAACGCGACTTCTTCCCTAAAATGCAGAAAAGTTTATATTCTTGCATCACAACATACCGTTTATTAACTACACATACAACTAAATATTTTGCTCTGAAAAAACAAACTTATTTTAAGGTAACTCATCATATCAATTTTTTTTTTTTTTTTTGAATACTAGGGTGGACGGAGGCTAAAACTCCAAAATCTTTCAAAAATACCAATACGCCCACTATAGCAGGTATAAATACCGAAGTAGCCGATATTGGTTATGCCCATTTATGAGACACTATGAAACTGCAAGAACGCACTTCATAGTAGTAAATTTTCGCTCTCTCATAATACTTCTTGACTACAACTAGGTTAACTTAACAAGTAGTTTACGCTTCCGTAGTGTTTATCGCATTGGGTAGGTTGCTATCCAGTTAATGCACCTACTAAAGCCGTTCATTCGTGCGGCTTCACCCTACGTCGCTAGATCGGAGGGTCTTGTTCTTTGTAGTCGTCGCTCATTGTTTACATCGTTAAGAGTCTCGTTAAGAGTACGAATCATTTCCTTGTTGCAGTGAACATGACGGCGAGCATTTAGCTTTCGAGCAAAGTTTGTTACTTCTTCGCTCACGGTAGCTATTCCTAAATCGCTGTGAATATCACTATTCCTTATATACCATGGAGCATTCACAATTGCTCTTAGTGTCTTGTTTTGGAAAGTCTGCAACATGGACATTTTGCTCGGCTTGGTACAACCCCACAGTTGTATACCGTATGTCCAGGACGGCTTTAACACCTGCCTGTACAAGAGCAGTTTGTTATATATGCTTAGTTTCGAAAATCTTCCGATAAGCCAATACATTTTCCTGAGCCTAATCTCAAACTCTGTATGCTTCTTCTTTACGTGTGGTTTCCACCTTAGTTTAGCGTCCAATGTTATCCCTAGGTATTTCGCTTCATTTGCATAAGGTATTTGTGCAGAATTTATGAACAGAGGTAAATTGTTAACCCTTCTGTAAGTGAAATTCACATGCGTAGACTTGTTCTCGTTAAGAGCGATTCGCCAAGTTTTCGTCCAGACACAAATTCTGTCCAATGCTCGTTGGAGGTTTCTCGTTGATGACTCGACTGATTCACTTCCCTGGGGTACGCCAGCCCTAATTTGCTTGAAACTCGAGTATTCACTACTACACCTAACACGAAAGAGTCTTCCTTCAAGATAAAAAAATAAAAAATAAATAAATAGAGTGGCGCAACAGCTCGAGGTGAACCAGGGCCAACTTCTCAACATTGTATGCTGGTGTGTTGATTTCTTTTACATACAAAGGGACCTACAATTTTTTGCCGAATCCAAACGGCACTTTGAGAAGTTTTTCAAGACAAATGATACTCTCGGAGGGCTTGTCAGACCCTCGCGGAGGTGGGGACCGTGAAAAAGAACAAGTCTTTTTTTTTCAGGTGACGATGGCAGCATTCGAACCCAGGCCTCCGGCGTAGTAAGCACACACACTAACCACTACGCCACGGCACCCCACACTATCTTATCTTAAAACTATCTTCCTTCAAGATAGTTTTTCAATATTTGAAACATGTCTTCCGGCAAGTTTTGCATTTGCACATTTCCCCGGTTTTGGAACCATAATGACTTCAGCAACTTTCCATTGCCTTGGAACGTATAGAAGTCTAAGAGAAGCGTTTATCATATAAAGTAGCTTGACTGATGCTTTTTTTGGTAGTTCTTTCAATTTTTCGCCAGTGATCAGGTCGTAAACCGGGGCCTTATTATTTTTAAGTTTGCTTATTGTCTGTCGGAGTCCAACGAACAAAACTTTTTTCATTCTAAAGCTATGAGGTTCCGCGTTGTTGTTTTGAACGTCAGCCAACGGCGGACCGTCGAAAGGCTTGAATGTTTCTTCCAAATGTTCAGCAAACAAATTCGCTTTCTCTTTGTCTTCTTTTGCCCATTCGCCGTTAGCTTTTTTTATTGGTGCCGAGTGGATTATAGGTTTCTTGATAGACTTAACTGCTTTCCACAGCAAGTAGTTTGAGCTCCTATCCGCCGACAAGCCTTCAAGGTATTCAGTGGTCTCACGATTTTTAAAATTTTGCAACATTCCTTTCAGTTTGTTAGAGAGGTGGTTCAAGAGGGTTTTGTCTGGGGGAGCCCTCATGCCTTGCCATCTTCTACGCGCTCTTCTCTTTCCGCGAATCAATTCTTCGATTTCAAGCGGATATGTTGTACGTACATGCCCGTCGGTGCTAACTGCGTTCTTTTGGGACGAAGTGTTAGTCCAAGCAGCGCTCTGAATTGCTTCAATGAATTTGTCAACTGCGGTTTCTAACTCGAAAGGAGTTTTCAATGGCACATTCAAGCCAACACCCTCCTTAGAGTCCTTTCTGAAGGCGTCCCAGTTCTCATGTTTTTGCAACATATCAATGAAGAAAGATGCATTTTATTTTTATTCAGTTTTAAAAGCTTTGAAGAAGAAAAGCCCTGTTTGTTTTTTTAATTGTTCAAATAAAGAAATTAATTGAAAATGATCATGTTATTTTGCTTTTTTCTCCTTTTTCCAACTATTCGGTATTCGGCAGAATAGTAACTCAGTATTCGGTATTCGGACGAATAGCAAAATATAGTCCGAATACCGAATAGTAACCGAATATTCGTTTCAACACTACTAGTTACCTTAAAACAAAAAAAAAAAGATTTTCGCAAATTTTTTTTTTTCGTTTTTGAGTCAAATCCTCGAAGTCTCTGGATATTCCCAGTTTTCAATAGATTTGTATAAAATTTTGGAACGTGGACTATACCTGCTATTCATCTAAAAAATGTTTTTTATACCTTTTGGGAGATACACGGGGAGACATACATTGTTTTGACCTTTGTTGTATTTTTTTAAGTTTTAAATCCATAAAACAACTATGTGTTTTGAATTCTTTTCAATTCTCGTTGAACTTTTTTCCAATAGCACCATCACCTGCGCTGGCATCGGCTGTTTTTTTTTTTTTTGTTTTAATTCTATAGGCGTTAACGGTAATGCAAGCACTTTTATTTAATTCGTTTTTAAAATAAGCTTAGAAAAACTTAGGTTGGAAACGACAATATAATTTTTTTTCAAAGCGATTTTTGTTCGCTTGTACTCTAACCAAATCTGAACGAGATCGCTGTTACCGATAAGATTCAAAAAGATTTTAAAAAATTGTTTTTGAAAGTGCTTTTATGTTTTTGAGTTAAAGTGCAGAAGTTTTAAAAACTTTAAGAGTCGCTATAATTTTCCTTTAAATCTTGGATAATAGGTATCTGAAACATGTGATTTTTTTCATATCATTTCTCCAAATAACACCGGTGATAAGCGGTTTTTTATGCATTTTTAAGATTTTTTTTCGAAAATGCGTCATAACGGCGGCAGTATTAAAATTTTTCAGAAAAATATGACTAAAGCCCTTGGTTAAATTTGATTAACTTTATACGGGTGTTCAATATTGTGAATGGCCCCACACTTCGAAAAACGTCATCAATTTTCAACTATTCATTTCTCAAAAACTTTTCAATATTTTAATAAAATTGGATTTTTGTTGTATGCTAATAGACCGAAAAATTAATCTGTGGTACAATTTTATAGTAAATTTAATATACTTTTATACCTCCAAATGTACACATTTCCTTTAATTTTTGTCCAAAAACTAAAAAAATTTAGACGTTCTTGAGATTAGCGGTTTTTGCGTAGAAGCCATATCTGTGGGGAGTAGCAAAGTTGATGTTCGGACTCAGCACCCTGAAAACCGTGTAGAATAAGTAAAAAATAAAACTTTTCTATTAGCAAAATGCAGAGTTTTTCCCCGATATAAACATAGTTTTTGAGTTGCAAGCAAAAAAGTAACGGGAAAACAATGTTTTTGAAATCTGAGCAATTTTCAGCGCGCCCTAGCCAAACTTATAAACCTAAAAACCCATTTAAAGTATGCTTTTATAGGAAATTTAAACTTATTTATTTAACTTACCTCGATAATTGGACATTTCCATGATTTTTGGATAAGAAGCTAAAAAAAGGTGGACTTTTTTGGGATTTTCAAGATGAAGCCAAGTCCGTGAGAAGTAGCAAAGTTGAAAGTCAGATTCATCATCTTGAAAACCATACAGAACCAGCGGAAAAAATACTTCTTTCTTATTCTGGCCAAAAAACTATACGACTGGACTATATATCCCAAAGTATTTTAAAGCTCATACTTTATTAGTTATATGTACTATGTTGGCAATGCTTTTTGAATACATATTCACCAGCACCAGCCAGACATTTCTGCCTAACAGCGCCAATCAATCCATGTAATCATAATGGGTCGAAAGCAGCTGCTGCAAACAGTTGGTTGTGAACTTAGCTTGCCACAATAAAAGTAAGTTTTGTGGTTTTGGCAGCACTATTACTAATCGTTATCATCACTATTCGTTTATTCTCAGAGTTCATCCAAACCGTCATCGTCGGCGAAAGCCGAAATGAATTCCACAACAATGGAAAATTTAGCCGAAACACAAACCGAACCACTGCTTCCAACATCACCAACAGTTGCAGCGCCACTGATAGTAGCGGCTTCTCAGATCCAAACTCAACGTAATCCCGAACAAGAACCACTGGTTTCACCAACTGGTCAACGCGAAATAGGTACTCAATCCTCAAACGAAGACACAGCAGATGAAGACGACTATGTAAGTACATGCACGAACCAATTGAGCTATTAAAATTTATAACCGATTCAAAATTGTAGGATAATGAAAGAAGAGTCGGTTTCAATGTAGACGACAAGGATGACGACGACTTTTACAAGCGGCCAATGAAGTTACACAGAAGGTTCGTAATCGAATGATGACGTTATGAAAAAAAAAATAAAATAATAACTATATATTAATTAACAGGGATACACCACATCACTTGAAGAACAAACGTGTGCAACACGGTGTTCTAGACAAGCAAGCTAGTGAGATACTCGCTAATGCTATGAGAAACAAAGAGCAAGAGATCAAGCAACAACAGCAACATCTGCTCTTATCGACGACTGTAAAGTCTCCCATTGAAGAGGTGCCCGAACAGGTTTCAGACAGTTCCACGGGGGCGCCCTTTGAAGCATCTATTTCACCGATACCACCGTCGTCACAAACCTCAACCCCCATACCCGTGCGATTGCAGGAGGGTGAGTGATTTTAACTTTTACGCACACACACACACACACACACACACACACACAAAGACAAATTTTTTAACATTATTCTACTCAGTCAAGTCACGAAGATGCTGAATTCTCTTAATTTGAGTTCTATTTTCACGATTTTATTTTTATGGTTTTATTGATTTGATTTTCTTTTGTTTTATTTATTATTTCGTTGAATAAAAAATATCCTTCTTTTGTTTGAGTTCATTTCCTTGTTTATTTTCATTCTATTTACGCTTTTGGAGTTATTATTTTGGTGGCGGTAATAATTGTTTTACATCGGGAAATGCATGTTAGTAAATTTTTTAGTTTATTATGTTTCCATGAAATTTGATTTTTCAGGTAACCGTTGTTGAAAGCTAACATACTTAAAATATGTATCTACAGTTATAAAATATTGTTTGTAATTATTTAAAATCCAAGTTAAATATGGCGGGGAGTACTAACTGCTCAAGAGTCTTACGAGAAACCTTTATTTCGGAGTTAAGGCTAGTTATACCTCATCTCACAGGATATGAGGTATATTAAGTTTGATTCATAGTTTGTAACATACAGAAACATTGACCGTAGACTCCCAAGACCTTAAGGGCATATGATTGACAGCGAATTGTAAGTCGAATGAGACATGTGCAGATTTTTAAACTTCATATCTGGGCTTCGTAGGTCGCGAAGCAGTACAAGTGTAAAAATTTTCAAAATCTGACAAGCCCACTTTACTTATAAGCATGAAAATTCAAAATTGTTGAGTGTGTTGAGATTGACATTGCAAAAAAAAAAAAAATCGAAATACGCCTCTACCCCGTGGTCGGATTTAACATTCAGTTTAACACTCGATATTTATATGCGTTTGCTTGCAATGAAGAAAATTTTGCATTATATGTCCACATATTTCTGTTTACTATTAACTTATTGGGAAAATTTTCACCACGCCCATTTTTGGGGGCGTGGTTGAATATAAACATAATTTTTGACATAAAAATGCACTTTGCATGTTGCAAGCCGCAGTTTTGGGTCATTTATTTGAACAAAGGCTACAATGTTATGGAAAGAGCGGCGATGCGACGCCTCCTTTTTACAAAGGGAGATCTCCAACTTATAAATGTGATTCGGAGCTTGCCAAAGGTCAATTGGGATGGGGTATTCAACTATTCGGCTAAGCGGATTGTAACCCGCCCACTTGTTTTTTAACTCTTAAACGAGTGATTAAGAGTGTCCCACATCTACGTCTAAAAAAATAAGAAATTAAACCGAACATGTTTTCGAAGAATATCGGACACACTTCGAGTGCGTATTGTCAAACTGTATATCAGCGCATTTGAAAAACAACTTGAGCAAAATGTATGCTACTACAGATCGCTATGTGATTATATACGGATTATAACATATTGCCTGCTTAATGTGCAAATAATTGAAGCAAACTATGCGCTACTTCAGATTGCTTTGTGATAAGAAATTGACTCTGGTATTATATTGTCTTATAAGGGGGAACGTTCCCAATACGGCTATGCGAAAAATCGCACAAAATTGAGAAATGGAGAACCTCCCAAAAATAAATTTAGGTGACTTTTCATTCTCTTTTGGTCGAATTTTCATTAAGAAACATAGCCCAAAATGTTAAAAATAGAACATCCTTTACTTTTAAGGCGACTTTTCATCATCATCATCATGGGTCATCATCATCATAATTTTCGAAATGCCGCTTATCCTTTAAAAGGGTCGCGGAGCGAGGGTGGCTAAATGGTCCTTCCATCTTTCTCGATCCTACGCCACCAACTCAAGAGACTCCGGCGGGGAGAAGGTAAAGAACCTCTCCCGCCTGGGACTCAGAGAGGTTCTTTACCTTCCCCACCCCTGTTCTTTACCTGATCCCACCACCTGTTTCTTGGCCTACCAGGGTGGCGACGCGCTCGCATCTCGGCTAGCATGACCTGTCTAGGAAGTCTGTCAGGGGGCATGCGAACAACGTGTCGAAACCATCGAAGAATCGATCGCTCCACTCGGAGAAGTAGCTGTTTAACATTAAGATTCCTACGAACACTGACGTTTCTCACTCAGTCCCTTAGAGTAACGCCAGCAATGCACCTCAGAAATCTCATTTCGGCAGCTTGTACCCGCGATCTAATTCTTTCAATCATTACCCAAATTTCATGACCATAGGTGAGGGTCGGAACGAACACTGAATTAAAAACTGAGATCTTTGCTTCCACTCCAAGCTCAGCTTTCCTGATGACCGGCCGGCGCAGTTCCTTTAGTATTGCTCCAGCTTGGCCAATTCTACAGAACAACTCAGTATCACTCCTCCCATCTTTCGTGAAAAAGACCCCGAGATACTTAAACTTCTCCACCTGTTTTAATGGAACTCCATTTATGTGCAGGGTACATTGCACAGGAGTTCGGGAAACAACCATCACTTCCGATTTGTTCACGTTTACTTTCATCCCAGCATCACCACAGACGGCTGCAAACCTATCCAGTGCTCGTTGAAGTTCCTCTATGGATGATGCAAGGATGCCCAAATCAAAGGATGCGAAAAGCAGATGGCTCATCCTGATGCCAGCCAATTCGAAACATTGCTCGCCAAGACTGCGCTTCACCATCCAGTCCACATATGCTATGAAAAGGAGCGGCGTCAGAACACAGCCCTGACGAAGTCAAACGCGCACATCAAAAGGACGGGATTTGACGCCATTTATCCGCGCACAGCTTCTGCAGTTTCCATACAAAGACTGGATGGATCTCAGAAGAGGCCCATTCAGCGCATAGTCCTGCAAAACTCTCCACAGTGTATCTCGAGGGACTCGGTCATACGCCTTTTCCAGATCTACAAAACACGCATAGACCGGTTTGGCATATTCCTAGGCCTACTCAAGAATAACCTTCAGAGTAAAAAGCTGGTCGGTTGTGCCTCTGCCAGGCCAAAAGCCGCACTGTTCTTCCCGTAACAAAGACTCGATAACAGCTCTGGAACGCGTTTCCAACACCTTCGCGAATACTTTTCCCGGAAGACTCGAGAGAGATATGCCCCCTATATTTGGTGCAATCTCTCCTGTTCCCTTTTTCGAAAATGGGCACTATAACTCCCGTTTGCCAATCGCTAGGTGCCTTCCCGCTATCCCAGGCCACCTTAATGACACGTGTTAGCCATTTAACACCCTCTTCACCCATTGCCTTGAGCATTTCTGGCCGGATTTCATCAACTCCAGCAGACTTGCCAACTTTTAGCGATTTAATCGCTTCAGTGACTTCGTCTACTGTGGGACTATTCTGCGCCCTTATTTTGTCAGCAGTGGGATTCTTTTCGGGTTTCTTTCAAAATTAAATTTTGTCGAAAAATACTGGGCTATTTTGCATTTTTTGGTTTATGGCGATTTCATTATGGCGATTTTTCGCATAGCCTCTCATGAGATTTGAATAACTTTTTAAAAAACAGAGATGTAAAAAAAGGAACTAAAGATTTTGTTCATTTTTATTGCAGTATATACTTTTTTTTTCTTAATGTGTGTTATTCTATTTATTAGCATACAAATTAAAAACAATAAGAATTTACATTATGTGGGTTAAAAATAAATAAATTCAGTTTTTTGCCAGTAACATAAGAAATCTCTTTTAGTGGTTCGTAAAAAAATGGAAAAAAGACGCCGTCCGTTCAATCTCGTTAAAACTTCTGAACGGCAAGTCGTAAAAATAGAATATAACGAGTGCATTTTGTTTTGCACAAATAACGGTTTAATTACAGTTTAAAATTTAATGGGAAAATTGATTAAATGTTTTTTAATACTTTTTTTTTAGAAGTTTAGCAGAAAAGTAATAGAAAAACGAAACTCAAGTTAAGTAGATATTGAAATTTAACGAAAAAATTAAATTTTTTGAGAATTTTGAAAGGTTTTCGAGAAATGAAGAGATGGAAAAGATGGATGACGTTTAACAAAGTTTTGAGGCCATCACTTTTGAACAGAAAAACCAATATTGACCACACGTATAAAGCAACTCAAAGTGCTTAAAATATATTTTTCAGAAAAAGTTTTAATACTGCCGTTTTGGCGCATTTTCGAAAACATAATCTCATAAATGCACCACTTATTTTCGGCGTTATTAAGAGAAACATATATTATGAAAAAAATCACACGTATCAGAAATTGTCCAAAATTTTAAGGAAAATTATAGCGACTTTTAAAGTTTCAAAACATTCTGAGTTTGAAAAACAATTTTTTTTTCAAATTTTCTGGAATCTTAATGGTTAAAGCAATCTTGTTCAGATTTGGTTAAGTATAAAGCGTAGAAAAAACAAAGCAAGCTGCGTTTAAAAAATTTAAATTGCCGTTTCAAACCTAAGTCTTTCGCAGCCTATTTAAGAAACGAAATAAAAAAGAAGTTTGTTTTACCGTTTACGTAAAAACGGTTTCATTTTTTCACTTTAAGTGCTTGTACAGGCAATTTTTCACGTCAAGTGCTTGTACAGTTTGGACGTGTTTTCATATCGTTCTGCAATTTCTGCTTCCTTCCGTGCCCCCTGAATATTATAATAATAGTAATAAAAAAATTGTAATAATGTCTGTATCTGCTAAGCCCGGTTGTTCCATAAGCGCTGCCACGTCGGACATGATTCCGTACTATGAAATCTGTAACAATTCTTTCCACCCAAGTTGAGTCGGCTTAAGGCGAAGAAGTGCAAAAGAGTACATCCAAGAGTTTTCAAAAATATTTCTTTACCTATGTGATGAATGCAAGCCCATTTCGAACTATCTGGTTTGGCTTGCCATGAAGTGCAAAAATAGACAAATAAAGTCATTGCATGACTCTATTGCTGAGTTGAAATCTTTAGATTTGATGAATTAAAATTTCGCCCTCATTACTGAGTCAATGAACAAGTCTTTTGATGACCTTCAGAATCTTTCGGTTGTGTGCAACAAGGAAATAAAAAAAGTGTGCGATTCGATGACGCATATGGACTCTAAATTTGAGCATAGCAATGCAATTGTACCGCCAATAAATGCCGAGCTTTTAAAAATTTACACCTCTCCGCGATACTATTGAAACCGTTGAAAAAAGTGTGACGTGCTTTAAAAACCGATCGTTAATGACGTAATTACAAACAATAACATTTTGTCAGGTCAACGACAAAATTTTTTTTAGGTGAAAAAAAAAAACAAAAAAATAGATGAAAACGCAAAACGAATTGTTGAACTTTGGTTGGATATAAATGCCATAAGCTATGATTCAGCTTTGAAAAAAAAGCAGAAATTATTGATGAGATTAAATTCACTTCTGGAAAACTGGACCTCCTCCCAAATGATTCTTCTCATCCCGTTAATACTTGACGTTTTGACAAAATCCTCTCGGCGAACATACAAAATGCTTCTCCCACCAACAACAGTCCTAGCAACGCAAATCCGTTCGTTGCGAGCCAGAAAGGCGCCAAGAATGTCGCATCAACTGATGCAATAGAAAACGTCGAAAAAGGTAACAATCTTGACGATGTGGCTGATGGCCAACCCCCAAAACCAACATCTCCGGCCGCTTACGCTCCCACCCGGACCCAAAAAGTAACTCAACATTATGGGGCACAACCATCCTCTCCGCCTGTTGCTGCCCGAGCTCCACCATCTACAAAAAGGATCCCGGAAATAACCATTAAACATTTTGGAGTTATATGGACCTTGTCTGATTGGGAACGGAGAATCAACAAACTTGAACTGATGGACAATGACACAAATGCTACCTTCACCCTATGGAATGCCCCACGTGATGCCAACGACCGTTGGGTTTTAAAAGTACCAATTATGGCACTAAGCCATGAATTGACCCAAAAAAACCCAGACCATCGTAATCGTGTCTTCTTTTACCCTTCGTCCATCTCACTGCCCACTGCGACTGACGTTCACACTAAACCCACTACCAACACAATTGAGGCTCAAACGAATCGCAAGTACCCTAACTTTATATACTTTCGCACTCTCAACCCAAACCCTTCTACCTCCTCTGCCCTTCCCAGCAATCCCGCCATTCAAACCTCCTTCTTAGATACTCTCCTTCCTCCTACGGCGAAAATCACTAAGCACCTGACAAAACTTAATACCGGAAACCGCTACATCTTGTTACGGCTCAGAGATAAACGAATTTATGAAAATGTACGGTTCTGTCTAACTTACCTAACAAACTTGATTCTATCTGTGTCGATGGTAAAGCGAAAACCAACGTTATAGTTTTTATCCATCAAAAGGACTTCCCAACAGACCTTCATGAGCTGAAAAAGATTTTTTTTCGTTTTCACGAGACCCTTGACATCTCACCCATTGATGTTGCTATGGGCTCATGCAACAATGAAATTATCCATACTCTTAACCAAACAAACAACGAGCGACGACTATAAAGAACAAGACCCTTCGACCTAGCAATGTAGGCTGAAGCCGCACGAACTGACGGTTTTAGTAGGTACATTCACTGGAGAGCAACCTACCCAACGCGATAGACACTACGGAAGCGTAAAAAAAATCTTAGGCACATATATTTTCGCCTATTTGGCGAAGTAGGACTTAACAAAAAACTAAAATTTAACAAAAACAAGTGGGAAAGTGCAACAGTGCGTATGCAAAAGTTTCAGTCCATCTACGACGGATTGCAAAATACCCGACCATACCAAAAAAAACTGCCACGCCTCCAAAAAGTGGGCGGGATACAAAAATATAATTGTTGAATTCTTTATACTAGTCGGTTGCATACATTGTGGTCTAAAACTTCGCCGTTTTAACTTTTTAACGCCCACAAAAGTGGGCGGAGGCACATAGTACTTATACATGAAAGTTAGAAAATGCTAATGTCTACAACTTTTGTCATATAATTTTTAGTCAAATTTCATATATATTTATTGAAAAACATCCATTTTAAACTAAAATTCCTTAAAAAAGTGGGCGTGGTCAATGAAAAGGCTAACATTTTTTGGCCACTTTAAAGACAATTACAAGGCAAAGAAATGAATGTGCTAGCACTATTCTAACATAGTTAGAATTTTAGAAAAAGTATTTTTTTAAACTAGAGATGTTCGCACATACGGGCCTGTAGAGGGCGTGTCTGTGGGCGGCTAATTTTCAAACTTGATCTGGTCTTAGGGGTCTAGGGTGATTATTTCACTGCGTGACAAACTATACATCAAACTTAATATACCCTGGGTCGGGTATAAAGATGTGATGTTGTCTTGACCAATTTTCTTTATATGATTTGAGGATGCTTATGTTCAGCCGGTTTTGGTCGGTTTGTTAGAAGATGCGAACAAAAAAGTTAAAAAACAATTATTCTATTATTTCGTTGGTCTTTTCCTTATTGATTTTAAGTAAACATATCGGTAATTTTTATTTTTCTCAAAAAACTGGAAGACAAAACCATTCGGTTTTCGGTGTATGAGTCAGAATCGACCACAAAAAGCCAATTAATATCTACTTTATTTCACAGGTTTAAAAAAAATTTAACTTCAAGGAAATGCTTAAAACCAAAATCGGCCGATTTTGATAGTTTTATTTTCTCAATCTAAGGAAATGTAGCTGACAAAATAGTATTGTAATCAATTGTTTACGTTGAATAACATAAAACAGGAAATAAATCTGTGGAATGTTTTGTCTATTTCCTATCGTTATGAATAAATACGTTGAATCGCTTTACCATAGTGTATGTTGGGAAGGAATTTCGATTTCTAATTAAATCGGACATAAAAGTTTTGAATTTTCTTCGAAAACTTGTGACTTATGTGCCATTTTCGACGAAAAAATGCGGGGCTTGTGTCCCACCCGTGCGAGACATATGCCCCAAATGAAATTTAGGGGTTGTGTCTCACATCGGTGGGACATTAGCCAAAAAAAAAATGTTGGGGCCTATGCCCTTGCGCCATAGATGCTAACATATTGATATTAGTATTCACTTTGTTTGTTGCATACAAAGTATTGAGCTCCGCATACTTTTAAAGGGCGTTACAAAAATGGCAAACATTTTCATTCGAAGACGAAAACTCTTATAGGCACCCCCGCAACGGGTCCCTCGATACCCTTGATCTTTTCAAAATGGCATTTGACAGCAATGAATAGCTCGTTCTGCAAAATAACTAGTGGGGGGTTACGATCCGCTTAGGCAAATTGTGCATATTTTTTTATAATATATATATAAAAAAATAGAGTGGGGCAACAGCTCGAGGTGAACCAGGGCCAACTTCTCAACAATGTATGCTGTGTGTGTTGATTTCTCCACATACAAGGGGACCTACAATTTTTTTTGCGCAAATCCGAACGACACTTTGAGAAGTTTTTCAAAACAAATGTCACGCTCGGAGTGTTTATCAGACCCTCGCGGATGCAAGGAACTTAAAAAACGGTAGGATTCGTACCCAGATCTTCTGATTGCAAGTATGTATGTATATTGGTTTCGGCCATTTCCAATGCAGGTTTCCTACCGAACGCAAATGAAGAAGCAAAAAAATCTAACTTTTAGTGGTACATACCAAAGGGAGAAAGCTGCACTAAAAAGCTCTGGACAATGCGTTCTTTCTTTTAAGTCTACTTTGAAGTGGTTACCCCCTCGATCCCAAACGCTACATTCTTAAGTTAACACTACGACATCGTAGAGTACGACATCGTTTGAAATAGACTCTAAGCACTCCAAAAATCAGTTGTTGTCTCCTAGACCGCGTGTAGAAAATACATAGTACTTCATTTCTTTCATACAAGGTCGTAGGCCACGCCTTCACCTGGAGAGGGAATTTTAGAAAAACCTTAAATTTGCCAGCAAAACCTGGATTGCAACGGTAGTTTTTTTTTCTTGCCTAATTTTAGAAAAAAAAGTAAATAAAAGTTTTTGGCCACGCCTATTTTTGGGGATCGATTTTACAAAATTATTGAATTTGAACCCAAAAACAACATTTTTGGGTACATTTAAGCCGCTAACATAAATATTTCTATGCTAGTATTGACTTCTAGTTATAGGGGCTAGTCATGCCACCCCACTTAAATACAAGATTTTTTTTTTGATATACTCATATCCCATGCGAGTATATAAAGTTTGTCATATAGTTTGTAACACTGTAAAATAATAATGGTAGTCCCCTACAACCTTTGAGGCATCGATCAACAATTCTGAATCGAATAAGCCATTCCCGTCCGTCTGTCTGTAAGCCATATGCTCTTATGCCTAATTTAGGAGAGAAAAAGAAATAAAACAGTGCCTATGTAAAACCTTCAGTCGGTCTGCGACGGATTGCAAAATACCCTACCCTACCAAAAAAGGAAACTGCCACGCCTACAAGAAGTGGGCGGGATATAAAAATATAGCAATTGAATACTTTATAATAGGTGGTTGCATACATTTCGGAATAAAACTCCGCCTTTTTAACTCAAACAAGTGGGAAAGTGCAACATTGCGTATGTAAAAACTTCAGTCCGTCTGTGACGGATTGCAAAATAACCTACCCTACCAAAAAAGGAAACTTCCATGCCTCCAAAAAGTGGGCGGGATATTAAAATATAACTGTTGAATGGTTTATACTAGGTAGTTGCATACATTTCGGCGCAACGTTCCAGTGCAATCGCGTGAACGTTGCGAAGCATTTATGGATCACAGCATTTATTTGGCCTCAGTGACGAAGAGATCCAAAACCGGGTACATTCTGAGGTCAAATCGACGTACCCCACAAGCGGACCATTAGGAATGCAGTAGAGTGGGAGGGTTATAGTACATTACTTCAGATTATAACCTCGCGCCTTAATGAAAATGAAGAAGAAGTTGCATACTTTTCGGCCTAAGAATCCGCGTTTTTAACTCAAAAAATAACGTTTTTTAACGCCATGTCCACAAAAGTGGGCGGAGGCATATACTATAATAGAAAAAATGTAGAAAATTCTTATATTTATAGAACTTTTGTCATACAATTTTTAGTTAAATTTCATAATTATTTATTGAAAAACAGTCATTTTAACCTAAAATCCCTTGCAAAAGTGGGCGTGGTCAATGAAAAGACTAAACTTTTTCTGCCACCTCAAAGACAATTAAATGGCAATCTTACATGCGAAAAATGAGTACTATAAAAATGGGAAAAAGTATTTTTTTAAATCAGAGGTGATCGCACATACAGGCCTGTAGTGGGCGTGTCTGTGGGCGAATTTAGTTAATTTTCATACTTGATCTGAAGGACTGGACTTCCAGCCAACCCACCAACTTTCAGCTCTCTAGCTTAAAATTTAAGGCCCAGTTGTTTACAAACGGACGGGCGGACGGACATGGCTTAATCGATGCTCCTGTCGGTCCCATTCATATCTCTAAAAGGTCGTAGGGGTCTACGGTGATTATTTTACTGCGTTACAAACTATAGAAATAACGTAATATACCCTCCAAAGGATATAAAAATTAGCACATAAGGTAAATGAGACTCCATTCTTGATTTCGCTCGCCTCCTTTTATGAGTCGATTTTACAAAAATATCGAATTCTTGAAAGCGTAATTTGGAAATATGTCTGCTAATAGTGAAAGTGTGTAAAAAGGTTGGTCCACGCCCCTCTTCAAATTTTGCACCAACTACAAATCGTCAAAGAATAATAATACCATCAGTTACTTACAACGTGAGATACGATGAGATATTCAACGGTCCGTTTAACGAGTTGTAACTCCTGCGTACACCCTGCACTTAATCACTGATTTAGTTAAATAATGATTAATGAATGGCAACAGGAGAGGTTGTGGAAAACTAAGATAGCAATGAAAAGTAGAAAAAGGAATCGAAAGGAGAATATGAATAGGGTTCACCGCTGTACACCGTATGTAGTATACGCACTATTGCTTTGACTCACTGGTCTTAGAACTAATTGTATAATCGAGTTTCCACCATGCTTGTTCTTTTTGGAAACTTACTGGAACTTGCAACTGAGAGTAGCTATCGCCAGGCCTTTCGAAACCATGCATGCTGTATGTGTTACAGGTTTTTTTTTTTTTACACATATTGACGGAACCCACAATGTTTTTTTTTTTTTTTTATAAATATTTCTACATAACGCTCCAATTGATAGGGAACATCAAAAAGAAATTGCGCACCTATCTATCATCCCCAATCCGTCAGTTTCCAGTTTGATATCCGCTTAAATTTTTTATAGCTCGAAAATGTAATGTCCTCTGAAACTGAATTTATGTGGTTAATGTTCTGACTCGCTTCACTGCAATCAAAGAAACAACTAATTCCAATTTGCATCACATATTGAATGTCATATAGTTGTATAAAGAGCGGCATTTTTTTTAATGCAATCCGACCAAAGGAACTTTCTCAATATCGAATATTCAGCGCACCTTTTTCACACAACTCGTTGTCTATTCGATGACAAAGACGACACAGTTATAGATTGATGAATAAAAATCACCGTATGTAACCAAAGATGAGATTTTTGCTCCAATTGTCATAGCTATAAGATACCTTCACAGCCAACAGATGCAATAAAATAGGTCACACACCTCTACCACCTGTTTTGTGACTTGCACCTCTCTCGTTACCTGTTGTGCACACATAATTACTCTTGGGAAATCATCAACCCTTTTCCTCCATTTATCGTAAATGAAATATTAAAATGAGTGCGGTTGGGGTTCGGGCAACAGATTACACATAGTCAAGCCTCCCACTTGGCGTAAATACGAGTACTATAGAGAGAGAGAGAGAGAGAGTGCGCGGATACATTTTAATCGATTTATCAATATTTATCTTTTCGGGTTACAAAATTTTGCTCGCGCTGAACACACGCACGTATAATACATTTACCTTTTGTGCCTATGGTACTTTGTGTGGCGAAACTCTCGCTGGCGAAGAACTTTCTCACAAACACCTGCTTACCACCTGTTATTAAAGGTTTGATAAAAAACACATACAGTGCAGTTATCTCGTGTACATTAATGGCACTCACCTGAGGTGATAAGCAAAGTTAAAAAAATAATCTTTTCCCCCTTATATCACACATTGTTGAGTTAATTATCGCTAATGAGGTTTTGCATTTTCATGATGATAAAAAATACAGTGGTTGGTAAAAGTATGCACTTTTTGATTTTTAGAAATTTGATTTAAAAATTTTGATGTTGATTTAGAAAGTTTGATTTAGAAATTTTTAAACCCCATTCCATAGGTAAGAAGGTAAACTTAGTTTGGTTTACAGTTCGTAACATAGAGATATTATCATCCCAGAACCTTAAAGGCATATGATTGAGACCATTTTCTGAGTCGAATGGTACATGTCCGTCCCTCTGTCCGTCCCTCTGTCCTTGCGTCTGCCTGTTGGTAGTTCTTTTGGGAAGTTCCTTCATTTTGACCTAGGTTGGGATGCTGTCCCCATTGAGCAGGGCGTTTTAGGTCCGGAAGCAGTACAAGTTTAAAAATTTTTCGAATCCGCTTATTGACACGCCCAATTTACTATTTAATAGCATGAAAAACACAAAATTGTCCTAGGACGCTGAAATTTGGTATGCAATATACTTGCTTAAGTGTATTTAGATTGGCATTCAAAAAAATGGAAAAACGCCCCAATGTGGGCGTGGTCGCATAGCATTTGTAATTTTACACACATTACCCACTTACAATGCAATATGTTTGCTTCAAAACAAGAAAATCTTGCATTATATGTCAACATATTTCTGTATACCACCAACTTATGGAAAATGTTGCAACCACGCCCACTTTTGGAAGCGTACTTGAATAAGAACCTAATTTCTGATATAAAAATTCACATGCGTTACATGCAAACCACACCTGGATTATATATTTGAACAAAAATTACAGTGATATCGAAGGAGATATCTACTCCTTTTTTACTGAAGGAGATCGTCAACTTATAAATGCGATTTATCAGTTGTGCTCTGCACTCAACATATTTTTTTTTCGTCAATGATGTGATAGAGGTAGTTTTCCATCGTGTTTAACAACGCTTCGCCTTTTTACTTACTTACTTAAGATAACCTTCTTCCTTATCCGAATTGTACCAGTTGATTCTTCCAGGTACCTTTGATTGCTTTTTTTTTTCTTTCCTTAGATTTGTATTTTGACATTAAGGCAAAATGTTAAAAATGAGACAAATGATGAAACAGATTGATGTGATGTTGAAAAAAAAACTCCATCAGTTCTTTTCAGCTCATAGTAGTGAGAGATTCTTACTCACTAAAAAACCTCCCATTTTCCGTCAGACTACGACTAAGTTTTACTAACAAGTAGTTCAAGCTTCTGTAGTAATCGCATGTGGCAGGCTGCCTTCCATGGAAGGCGCCTACAATACCGTCAATTTATGCGGTTTCGTCTTAAGTCGCTAGATCCAACGTCTCGTTCGTTTTAGTCGGCGCGTAAGATTTGTTTGGTCAAATTTCGAATTATTTCATGGTTGCAATGTCCGCGAAGTAGAGAATGTACATAGTTTGCGAGCAAAGTTTGTTACTTCTTCAGTCACGGTTGCGATTCCAAAATCTCGATGTAGGTCGCTATTTCTTATGTACGTCCAAGATGGTTTAAGGACTTGCTTATACAAAAGCAGTCAGTTATATATGCTTAGTTTCCAAAATCTTCCGATAAGGCAATTCAATTATTTCGCTTCATTGAAGTACGGGATTTGCACCGAGTTTATGAATAAAGATTTGTTTTTAATTTTTTTATAAGTAAAGAGTCACTAAGGACGACTCTTCAGCTCTTCGTCCAGTCGCATATTGTTGATAATAATTCAACTGTCGTATCAATAGCGAGAATAGCAGTGTCGTCAGCGAACGAAGCTAACATTTTTCCCTCATCGTGAGGTATGTCTCTAGTATAAAGCAAAAATAATATTGGGACAAGAACGATTCCTTGCGGGATACCAGACTTATATTTTTGAATTTCGAGTACACATTTTCGTACCTTACACGAAAGATTCTGTCTTCAAGGTAGGACTCCAAGATATTAGATTGAGTTTTCCTGGTAAGCTAAGCTTTAACTTGTACTTCAAGCCCTTGTGCCATACCTTGTCGAAGGCTTGCGATACGTCGAGAAAAGCGCTAGTACATATCTTTTTCGCTTCCAGCGTTTTTTCGATTTCGTTTGTTATTCGATAGAGCTAGTCGATTGTTGTTCCTAAATCCGAATCGGTCATCCGAAATCAATCTTTCAGTCTTTTTTCAATGATTGGTTGCATCCTTTTAAGCAACAGTTTCTTGAATACCTTTGATATTATCGGCAGTAGCGAAATAGGTCTGTATGACTTTTTGTCGTTCGGACATTTTCCTGGTTTCGGAACCATTATGACCTCGGCCACTTTCCATTGCCTTGGAACGTATAAAATTCTCATAGAGGTGTTAATGATATAGAGTAGCTTGACCAAAGCTTTTTTCGGTAGCTTCTTTAGAATTTTGCTAGTAATTAAGTCGTAGCCAGGGGCTTTGTTGTTTTTCAGATTATTTATCAATGACACGGTTTTTATTCTATAATTATCTTGTACCGCATGTTTTCTTTGCAGTATTTAAAAAAGTCGTCCCAGTCGGTGTTATTTTTAGTTATCTAGGAACTCTTTCCTTTTTCGCAGAATATGAGGGATGTTACGTTTTTTACATACGTACTTACTTAAGGTGGCGTTACAGTCCGGCGTGGACTTGGGCCTCAGCCCACAAGCTTCGTCAGCTAGCTCTGTCTCTAGCTAGCCGTCTCCAGTTTCGCACGCGAAGTTGTCTGAGGTTCCCTTCCAATTGCGTGCGCCACCTGAGTCTCGGCGATCCTCTACTGCGCCGTCCCTGCGGGGTGGATTCGAAGATTTTCCGGGCCGGCGCCGTTGGTGTCCATCCGCTCTAGACGAAAGTTTGTCACATAGTCTGTGAAATAGTAATGGCAGATCCCCAAGACCTTATGTCATATGATCAAGACCGATTCTGAATCGAATAAGCCCGTCCGTCCGCCTGTCTGCGTATCACATGTTTTTAGGGCTTAAATTTTGAGCTAGAGAGTTTAGATCTTGTTAGTGGGCTCTTTGTCATCCGAAGCAGTATACAAGTGTTAAAATTTTTCAAAACCAGCCACAGCCACGCGCCCACAATCTATTTATATGTATAACTTTCAACAGTGCTTTCCAAACTTACGGACGTCGTATAAGGCTTAAATTTGACACTTGGCAAGTGGGGTGTTTTAAGGGGTAATTTCTCCAGAAAAAAATCCGTAATTCATGATCAGCAACGATAAAAAAAGCTTTAATAGAAAAAATTCCATCCCGATAGCCCTTAAAATGGTGGAACCCATATATAGGGGTGGTTTTAACACCTCTTACTACCGAAGGTTTTAATTTTTTATAAATTATTATTTAGTGTTTCAACTGATAGTCAGAAAGCAGTTATTATGCATAATTTGAGTCAAAAAGTGTAAATCTAGCAAAATCCGCCCTTAAGGGGTACTTTTCACCCCTTAATTTAAACCGACTGCAAACATTTTTTTAAAAGATTACTTAATATTCAAATTCAAGACAAAACTATATATTTTTACACCAATGAACACTCAAAGCGAGAATATAGCAAAAGCACCTCTATTTAGGGGTATTTTAAGATGATTTAACGCTGAAGCCCCGTTTTCTCGAGAAAAAAATCCCGAAATTCGTGATCAGCGACCCAAAATACTTATTGTAGAGCAAATCTGGTGGTGGCTGGAGGGTATACAACCAAAGCCAAAAATTAACTGGAGTATTAAAACCTTTTAGGGATATGATCGAGACCGACAGGTGAATTGATTAAGCCATGTCCGTCCGTCTGTCGTATGTGTAAAGGATTAAGGTCCTTAAAATCAAGCTAGGGAGCTGAGACTTGAAGCACGGCTTGGTTCTTATGCTAATAATATGGCCACTATCTGCTTCAATGTGAGACTATCTCTAATTCCCATTTTATTTCAAAACGTCTTTCGACCAACTTAAAGAAGGCATAGGTATTTAAATTTTGGTGCATAGAAATCGCGGCTAAAGAGTTTTAACTAAAAATTGAACCGCCCACATCGTCGACCATGCTCACTTTTTCAGTGTTATATCCTTAAAAACCTAATTTCTCTAAAAAATCACTCTGCATCGAAAAAATTTTATATGGCAAATATTAAAGATATTGGCATTCTCTAAGTTTGTTTTATACAAAACTTTGAGCTCCGCCCACTTCTAGGGGCGTTTTTAGTGGCTTAAATTTTCGTTTTTAACATTTGCCCACTTTTTTAACGAAGTAATTTTTAAAAGATTTTCTTCTTAGACCACGCACATTTTTTGGCGGATGGTCCATACAATCAATTGATCTCCAATGAATGAATTAAGTACTAAAAACTTCAATATTTTGTGTTGCTGTTTAAATAGGGCCGGGTATTTAGAAGTTCGTTGCAGACGAACTTTTGCACTTATTGCGTTCAGCTTAATTAGTCATGTGGCCGAATACTTTCTCCGCAAAGTGTAGACACCTACATTAAATTCAATTTTGAAAAATTCAAGTCGTCTGCTACAAGATATTGAACGGAATTCCAAAGAATGGGAGCGTCTACGAAAGAGCATTATCGTACTTTAATGAATAGAAGAGAAGCAACCGCACAAACACTTGACATGCAGTACTAAAATTGTATCGGTTCCATCACCCAACTCACAGATACATGTAAACACATGCTTCATTGTATTATCGTGAATATCGAAGGTGTTTCTCGTTACTTATCACTGGCTATCCAAGTTAGTTATAACCTACCCTTTGTTCGATAGAAACGTTTTCGTTTTTTTATTTATATATTATTTCTGCTTGTTTGCTTTATTTAAAAAAAAGAAAAACGTTTGCTTTGACGACTAGCTATTTGCTTTTAAAATATTTTTGAATTACATTTTCCATCGCGATTTAAGTTTCGGTAAAGCGCGAAGTTTTCTTTCAATTAAGCATAGTTAAAAGTTTGTTTTTTAGTAATTCTCCTCTTCTAAGTGCAACTGAAGTTTTGTTTTCCTTTTGAAAGGGCGGCACACAGTTTACTTCATGGATATACACACTGTTCAAAACTTACGCAAACATTGAAACTTTTTAAAGCATACGGAACGATCATTAGTTGCTGCGTTTTCAATTTGGCTACGGTTGGTTAGACACAGACGTTTCGACATTGAATTGAAAAGTACTTTGTCTATGTCCTGGCAGTGGATACAGTGATGGTGATGACGATGATGCTATCATCATCATGATTTCATTGAAAAGCTTCCCTGACCAAATTTAAATTTTTTTTTTTTTTAACAAAGAAACGAAACGAACAAAATGAAAATATTTTTACACGACTTTTTTCAACAGAGGGGAAACAATTTTCACAACTTACAGGAAGGATATAGAACGTTGTGTAAAACAACCCTTCTCAAATTGGCCAGCTGTATTATATTTGCATGGGATAGAAAAACATGCACTGATTTTTTTTTGTATCCCAACTAGTGGCGATAGATATCATCGAATACCAAGAACATCATATGGTCCGGTCCGCCAACACCACCCACATCTATGTCTCTGTCAAGTTTTTGACCTTCGGTGATTTTTCGGTCCTGTTTACATACCGTATTATGTTGACAAATGAGATACAAAACAATTCTATGGCTTTTCGTTTGTTTTTTGTGGAGAATTCGTTTTCATACGATCGCATGAGTGATTTTGGTCATCTGCATGCAATGGTACCAGTGTGCGGAGGAAGTGTAATTGATTTCTGACTCACTGACTGATTGTTTGAAGGACGTGAGTGAATTTATTTATCCCTTCTGCTGCTGTTGGTGGGTGCTTATCTTCGTGTGCATATATTTCATTCGGGCACTTGGATATCTACATAGCAAGATGTACGGTGTGCGCTTGCTGGATCCAATTTATTTTATTTTTTCGAGTTTACATTAAGCTAACAAACATGCACACACGCGTGGAAAATCAGTCTAAATTTATGATAACCTCTTCTATACACTATTGCGTGTTATTTTTGTTTCTTTCGTTTTTTATATTCCCTACAAACTGAGGTTATTGATTTTATTTTCCGGTGAGAACAATGATCGATAATTGCACTCGTTTGGAAAGCACATTTTTGTATGGAATATATTTCGATTCCAAGTCCAATTTTTGTGCATGCACTTTTTTTATGCAGGCAGACTTATGACTCAATTTGGTTTCTTTTTATAGGATTAAAGACACAAAGTATTGGAAATGTAGATATATAACTATGACTTGATGTTGAGCGGTTTGCTTTGCTGTTTTTTCGGCTTCGATTACTAATTAACCAATAACAAGTGTAACTTGGTGGAATTTGCTTTACACTTTGATTGTGTATTGGAGGCACAATCAAAGCGTGACAACGAAAAAAAAAGAAATTAAGTTTCAATTAGAGCGTTGTCTTATACCTATTGTTGGTGATTTGTTTCGCGACGTAAGGCATCGCATGGTTTCGGCATACCGGTCCGGTTCTATGTTAGGTATTTGTTTGCACCTGTACCTATCTATAGGTATGTACTCGATCACTATTATGTTACGTAGAGTAGAAGTCGCTTAAAGTGTCTTTATGTCATAGGATGTAGGAACCTTATACTATGTCATCACTGGCAAAAACATGAGGATTAGCAGGAGACCAAAGTGGCTCCACCGGACAAATATATATTAATTTAGCACACTGTGTGCTAATTTTTTTCTTCTATTTTTATTCTTAATTTTGCGTTTTTTTAATTTTCAGCCATGCCTCCTTTTAGGGATAGAATTTACAAAAATATTTAATTTGAACCAAAAAAATTACATTTTGTGTACTTTTAGCGTAACTTGGAGATATTTATGCTAACATTGATAGTAGGGCGGCCGAGCCTTGCAGATGAGATCGATATCCGGCAGAGATATCGCCATTTACATCGATAGCCAGGTTACGCTTAAGGCAAAGAATCGATCAAAATCAAAACTGATATAGTCAGGGGCTGTCGCACAATGCTTAAGGCATTGTGCAGTCAGAACCGTGTGAGACTGTACCTAGCACAGTCTCACCTGGTTCTGACACTGCGGTATGGAGGGAAACTAACAAGCAGATTAGCTTGCAAGAAGAGGAGGGCTCCTTGGAAATAGCGAGGTTTCTAACATCAAACCGCCCGTCTGCGTAGTTAGAGGCACTATTGAGTAGAAGACTAAAATGACGGTCAATCAAAGGCCGTCTCTTCTTGCTGGACAAAAGGTATCTAGGCGACCAGGCGGAAAAGGATCGAAGGGACTATTAAAATTGAGCAGGGACAAGCTTAGGGCTTTAGTGGGAATTCTGACAAATATATGATTAATTTGACACGAGCACTCTTTTTCTGTCATTTTGGCTCTCAAAGAAGAGTGGCGATGTCATTTCCCAGGAACGAAAACAGATTTCCTTTACAAAAATCCAAATAGAAATCGTATTCCAGCCGTAAGTCCTGGAGCTAGTGCTGGAGTAATTAAGTTTAACTTGTACATTTCATGTTCTGGTTAATAAATAATAATAATAAAAATAATAATAATAATAATAATAATAATAATAATAATAATAATAATAATAGAAATCGTATTTGTGATAGATCTGTTCTGACAAGACACTGCCTCCTGAGGAGGAGTCCGAAGGTTTAGAAGAGTTACACGACACAAACTTCAAAGGCCTTGTTTAGGTTGTTTTTGCCTTTTGAATGCTAAGTTCAACTGGTTCTCTAGGGATTGCGTTGCTCCCATTTTGGTGCCAAGTGTCTGTGTGGTCCTTTTCACCACACCCCTGTTTAACCTAACCTAACCTTATATGATAGTTTGTAAAAATGGCGGTCGGCCACGCCCCTTTCCAAAGTTTGCAGTAACCACAAATCGTCAAAAAATAACAATAGTAGCAGTAATTCAAAATGGTGGATAGGATGTGGTATTCAACGGTCCGTTTATCGGACTGTAACTTCTGCGTACACACTGCAACTCTTACGCACTGGTTTTGCCTTCGCTTAGTTGGTTAAGTTTCTCAACTGGTTCACCTCAAGAGTGGCGCAACAGCTCGAGGTGAACCAGAGCCAACTTCTCAATAATGTATGCTGTGTGTGGTTATTTTCTTCACATACAAGGGGACCTACAATTTTTTGCCGAATCCGAACGACACTTTTGAGAAGTTTTTCAATACAAATGCTTCTCTCGGAGGGCTTGTCAGACCCTCGCAGAGCTGGGGTCCGTGAAAAAGAAAGAGTCTTTTTTTTCAGGTGATGAAAGTAGGATTCGAACCCAGACCTCCGGCGTAGTAAGTACACACACTAACCACTACGCCACGGCACCCCATAAGACAATGTTTACTTTTATATTATTTTTCCCGAATTTTGCTGAAGATCATACGATTATATTTGAGTCGAAGTTTCGCAGTTCAACGCAACGCCGTGCTCAAAAGGTTTGATTATTTTGCTGTCTTTTCAAGTTGAAAAACAATTAAACCTTTTATAATTGTACGTTTAGAGTTTCATTTAATACCTACGCATGTTGGCAGCATAGAACTCATCTGTCAACTGTTCCAAAAACTTTTGTTTTCCAAAACAGGACCTACCCAACCTGCTTTAGTGTTTTCTTGCAGTGCAGAAATATAGAGTGTTTTATAACTCGCTCTCCTCACCTGAAAATTTCGCTTACGTTGTCTTTTTTCATTTCAACTTTGGCATTTAAAAACTTTTTTAAGCGAACTTTGTTTTCTACAGTCGTGAATTCAAAACAAATTAGGTAGGTGTCAAATTACTAATGGACAATGCAAAGAGATAAGAGAATTAAAAATGTCTAATTTCAATATGTACTCGTTTTTAACAGGGAAGATACATAGATACCACCAACCTTATTTTCATCAATTATTTTTCATCAAGATTTTTAAAATCATGCGACTGTTTAGATTTACGCTTCTTTTCGCATTTTTGGTGATAGGCTGAATGGTCCGTTTAGCCTGTCTGAGGCCTGGGGTACCAACACGATATGAGATGCATCCAGTATGCTCCAAGTTTTTTCTATTACTTCGTTTATCGCTGATTTGGGGGTGGGCAGAAAGGTTAGCTAGATTCTCGCCTTTCTCATTGACAACAATACCTATGTGACCAGGAACCCACGACAGTTTGTATTTGTTCCTTGAGCTAAACTTCTGTAGGGTATTGAAGCTATGTATGACTGATTTGGAGTCAATGATGTGCGAGCTAAGGACTTTTATAGCTGCTGACACGGACAGTTACGTGTATATATGGATGTTTGCACCTTTGATACCAGAAATGTACATTTGGTTGGAATGGCGTAGAGTTCTGCCTGAAACAGACTGGGGATTTTTCCCGTCGCGATTGCTGTTTTCAGGTTCGGCCCGCATACGCCGGCTCCCACTCTCGACCCTTTTCTAGAACCATCCGCAACCACTTAAGGCCGCATTCGCTATTTGGTGAGTTAGTGCCAACCAAAGAGAAAGCTTGTCTGGGTGGTCGCTAAGACTTAACTCTTTAACTTGTAGTTGACTAGTGTGACTGTTGACTGGGGTGTGAGCAAAATTAAAGCATAAAAGCTGTCAAATATATTGTCCAGATGAGGTTTGCATGTGTAAAGTGCATTTTTATGCCAAAAATTAGGTTTTTATTTAAATACGCCCCCAAAATTAGGCGTGGTAAAAATTGTATACAATATATGTAATCGTATAAAGCAAGAATTTCTCGATTACAAGCAAACATATTGCATAGAAATACGGTTTTGAAAATGGCAAAATAAATACGACCACGCCCAAAATGAAGGCGTTTTCGATTTTTTTGAAATACCAATCACAATAAACTTACGCAAGGATATCGCATAACGAATTTCAGCGTCCTACGGCAATTTTGATTTTTCATGCTAATAAGTAAAGTGAGCGTGTCGTTGGGCGGATTTCAATAATGTTTACACTTGTGCTGCTTCGGGACCTAGAAAGAACATTATATCGAGTTCTAAATTTCAAGTTCTAAAATTTGAAAATTCAAGGCTAAAAGTTCAGTCTCGATCATATCCCCTTAAGGTCTTGGGGATCTACGGTGATTATGTCTCTATGTTACAAACTATGAATCAAACATAACATACCGCCTTCCTATCCTATGGGATGAGGTATAAACATGGGCAAAACTCGTGAATGAAAAACATACATAATATGTATAAACAACAAACCTTTTCCAAACGTTGAGTTCGTTTTAGGACATGTGCCACCTTAATTTAGAAAAAAAATTAGTTAAAGAACAAACGTTGCACAACAACAAACTGAAAAACGAAATAAACACTTAATTCCAGTCTTAACGATTTAAAAAACATTAAAACGAGAGTATGTTTTAATGTTTCTTGATGAATGCTTATTTTTGAATGATTTTTTTGGCTCTTTAAGTCTATTTCGAGTCATAATCATAACCCAGAGCAATTCCCTTAAATGTGTACGTAGTGTAAGAACTTCTAGTTTCATATCGTTATTCATAGTATGAAAATATATTTCAAGTAGGTCTGTGTACGTTTTGATAAGCTTTTTTCACTCATTTCTACCAGTCCATGAAAAAATCGAACTTATCTTAAGGTCGACATTATTATCTTTGATATTTCTTAAACCGAATGGCCAAGTTTAGCTGCTGAACTGTAGTCACAACTTGAGTAATAACAGGTATAAACTTCATGCAATATACATAGACTTAGTCATCGTTATTTAATTGATTATTATGTGCAAGTGAAAAAGTATGCAAGGTAGGTGTGTTTAATAAATTTTATCAGACGTGATAAGCTTGTGATCTGTATACCCTGCCTCGTAAAGACTTCGTCACTCTTTGTTTTTAATTTATTTGATGATTTCAGTTACCGTTTTCATACGTACATACATACAAATGATTGCTTCCATTTGTTATCTAGAAAATTTTGTAATGCAAAGAAAGGGGGAACATTTTTTAATTTTGTTCGATTTTACTATACCCGTTTACCCATATCTTTTGGAATTACAGATAGATACAATTGGTGATATGAATTCCGATAGCTAAAAGTTTATATATAAATGTGTTATCACCTTAGTAGGTATGTAGGTACGTTCAAGTCATTCCTGATGTCAGACAGGTAAACTTGATGTGGCTTTTGAGGTGCATTGTATTTTAATAAATAGCTGATATAGGTACCAAATACAGTTCAAGGGAGGTGGGAAAAGCGATACTTACAAACTAAGGCTACCATAGACAAAGAGTTTTAGTTGGAAACCAGCCACCTTATAGGACTATACTCTGAACCTATAAACATTGCTTTTTGAATATTTATCGTTTAATATATATATATAGTCAAATATATATATCGTCCTAAGTAAGACTTATAGTGATGTTAAGGCTAGTTATCGTCCCATTTTTGCGCAGCTTTGTAAGTTTGCACATAAACTTTAACAGCACTATTAGTTCCTTGAACTGGTTGCTATTAACGTTTTTGCAGTTATAGGAGTATGAACTAAGGAATCAGTTGCTGCTTTTGTACACTTGTAGCACTTATTTTTTGTTTTGCACACTTATAGCACTTATTTTAAGACAATGGGGTTATTGCAACCGAAACACTACTCAGGACACCAAAAGCGATTTGCTGATTATCAAAATCCAGAGATTCCACCTTAATTACCTTAAAACAGCGTCAAATTGGAGAAAATGGTTTTTATAGGACTGTACGACCCATGGTTCTTACTTTGACTTTGAGGACTTCTAGTCCTAAAAACCCAAAAAAAGAAAAATATTTAAGGCAGGAATTAGGGAAGAATCTTTTAGACCAGAGTTACCAGAGGTTTCATACAAAATTGAAGGTATAAATGAATTGAAATTGCTTAGAGAGTATGTTTTTTAATCACATAAATAAAGGTTCCGTCAAATAACTTTTTTTTTTTTAATATGCTCTAAAAAAACTACTGAATATTTTTTCAAATTTCTTTTTTTATTTGAATGTACAAATGGCTGCCTCGGCTGGCCATGCAGTACCATCGGTCCAATTTTTAAGCACATTATCGATTGTGTGCAGCTGTATTTCACCAATGGCTTCACGAATATTGTCCTTTAAAGCGTCAATTATTTCTGGCTTGTCGGCGTAAGTTTTATCTTTACGGCACCCCGCAAACAATAGTCCAACGGTGTCAAATCGCAGCTTCGAGGTGGCCAATAGACATCAGCTCTGCGGCTGACGATGCGATCTTCAAAAACAGGGCGCAAAACATCGAGTGTCGCTTCGGGTGTGTGGCACGTAGCGCCGTCTTGTTGAAACCAAATGCTGCCAATTCAGTTTTTGTGAACAAAAATTCGTTCAACATGACCCGATAACGATCGCCATTAACTGTAACGGTCACTCCTTGCTCATTTTCGAAGAAAAATGGCCCAATTATGCCTCTGGACCAAAATCCGCACCAAACAGTGACTCGTTTTTGGTGTATCGGCTTTTCAATGTATGCGTGCGGGTTTTCTGTGCCCCAAATGCGGCAATTTTGCTTGCTTACATACCCGCCAAGATCAAAATGACGGTGCTTCTCTTCTTCCAAAATCCGTACGCAATTTTCGCGCACATTCTGCAACATTACCATTACTTTCAAAGCAATGTCGAAATATTTCCCAGCGTTGTTCAAGCGTATACACAACCGTATTCGTTTAGCGGAAGGATAAAACTAATTATCTGTCAAACCAGACATGAACTTAATGTTGACATTCACGAAATAAGCACTAGTTATAAAAAAAAACGTTAGATGGCGGACCCTTTATAACACCTCACGTAAAGCAATCGTTAAACTATCGACAAAGTCTGTGTCCTTTGTATGCGATTCCTAATTGACAAAATGGTTTGGTTAAAAGGAAGCCAGGCACACAATTCGGCTAAATAGTTCTTTATCATTATTTTATCATTATTTCTAAATCATTATTTCTAATTGCGTGTAACAAAACGTATAAATTGCTCAAAAAGAAGACTCAAACCTTGGATTTCTAAGTTTGTTACGCAAAATTTAACACAAAATTAAACTTAGAAAATCATGTCTGAAACATCCAAAACATCTCTGTTTGATTACAAAGAAAGAAATTTCCACTATAGACGTGTTTTCAATTCTTCCAAAGGTGACATTAAAAAAGAATGTCAAGTAGTTAATAGCATTCTCAACTCATCTACATCTAGAGCTTTCAAGAAACCAGTATTACTGAGCTCTGAAAATACAGTACTGAAAAGTTCAATTGCTACTTTCAACCGCGTTATAATCTTGCGAGGTATACCTTATGTGATGGTGTTGCCAAAGAATCTCTTCACTCCAGCAGCTTTTTCTTTAGGTATACCAATAACACCTTTGGAAGTGCATAGAACCATCAAAACTTTAAAAAAACAACAATTCAGGTGGATTTATCAAAGATGGAGCATCAAAAAGTATTCTAAAATAATATCGTGGTTTGTGGTGGATTTTTTAGCAATTATCTTTAAAAGGTGCATTCTCACCGGTACCTTTCCTGATTCACTTCAAAGCGCCGATGTTCACCCCTTATTCAAAAAAGGCGATCGTAGTTGCATAAGCAACTTCCTAGGCTGATGACATTAGTTGTGTTTATGACGCTGATAGTCGGATAGACCTTATATCATAAACAAACTTGGATCTAAATTTACTAAGATTATTTTTTGCGAAATATCATTTATTTCGCAAAAAAACGTTTTTGCGAAATAAATGATATTTCGCAAATCTTTTACGTTTTTCAGCTCTAAGACGAAGCTTATTTTTTTTAGTTCATCCGCTAAACATTTTCCCCTTCTGATCTCTTCTTTCATGCACCAGAGTGTCGAAGATTTAAATTGATTAAATTGGCTGCTAATGATCCGGTTTTATAGCGGCTTGGAATGCAGTGACAATTGTTTTTTAGTTGAGAAAGTCGATGAGTTCAAGTACTTACGTATAATAATTGATTCAAGGATGTCTTTTGTTTCTCATACTCAAGCGCTGAAAAACTATTTTCGTTATACCTTGAGAAACTTTTTTTACTTGATAAATATTTGCTCTATAGAGAACTGCTAACATCTTACGGGGTGTTTCAATCTAAACTGAAATGCGACTTAATTTGCGCTGTGGTGGAATGTATAAAACAAGCCCACTTTTGACGCTTCAAAAATATATTTTACGTAAAATCTGTTCTACACATCGTTTGCACGCCAGTTTTCCTCTGTTTCTAGATTTAACAATTCTTCAGATTCGCCATCCTCCTTACTGTTTCAAAGTTTTAAGAGATTTTTCTTTTATTCGATCAGGTTATCTTTATTCTAGAGTCCCCGACAATTCGGGGAATTGTCCAATTGTCTTCGTATTTTGAATAAACTTCGAATTTCGTCCCTGTTCCACCTTTTCGCACATCTGCGTATCGTAACCACAGTACAGTAACTACGTGTCGTCTTTTAATTAAACTGCCGCAGTCAAAAAGAATTTATAACATGCTAGGTGTTAGTCTGTTAAAGAACAGACTTTTTGGTTATAATTATAATGAATTTAATAAATAAATCTCTCCGTTTTTTTTTAAACTCTAGTTATTTAACTAGAACAAATAGTTATTTGTTCATATTGACATTATTTCACAAAGATACCTATTATATACATATTGATGAAAAAATAATTGCTTATAATTTCTAAAGCTTTCTTCTCTTAAATTTGCTACCCCACAATAATCTTTTGATTTTAATCTTTGACTCAAAGTGAGTCTCAACTCTATTTTCACTTAAAATATAGGAATTCACTATAATAATGGTAATTTTTATACCCGACCCAGGGTGTATTAAGTTTGATGTATAGTTTGTAACGCAGTGGGACCGACAAGAGAATCGATTAAGCCATGTCCGTCCGTCCGTATGTAAACAATTTTTAGGACTTAAATTTTAGTCATTGGACCAGATCAAGTTTGGAAATTAGCCGTATCCGCCCATAGACACGCCCACTACAAACCTGTGTGTGCGACCATCTCTTATTTAAAAAAACACTTATCCTAAATTTTAGATATGTTACAAAAGTGCTAGCGCATTCATTTTTGGTATGTAACATTGCCTTGTGATTGTCTTTGAAGTGACCAAAAAATGTTAGTATGAAATGTATGCAACCACCTAGTGTAAAGCATTCAACAGTAATATTTTTGTATCCCGCCCAATTTTTGTAGGCGTGGCAGTTTTTTTTGGTATGGCCGGGTATTTTGCAATCCGTCGTAGATGGACTGAAGCTTTTGCCTACGCACTGTTGCACTTTCCCACTTGTTTTTGCTATTTTTTTTGCTTGAATTTAAAATTATATACATATATGCCTTTCTTTTAGACACAATGTGTACGTGTTGCAAAAAAATAATAACAAATGCAGAATATCCTTTTTAAATCTGCTCAATTCAATTTCATTATTTTTAAGGTAAAATTTAGGTATTTATTAGGTATAAGTAGTTCTTAGCACACCTAAATAGTAACAGATATTTTAAATCTTACCTCTTAAATCTAAACTATTGAGAAAGTTTACTCGATTTCACAATTCCCTCGTTTAACACAAAAGGAATGACCCTTAACGATTTGACCGAAAATCTCTGACGATTGGTTTCCGATAAAGCAATTGAATTCCTTAATACTTTTTCGAACTTTAACTAAACTTCTTCTGATAACATCTAGATGAAGCGTTTTCGCAACAATTTATCAATCGGCACATCCAATATAAAAATGAATATATGTATACTTATATACCTACCTATAGATATTGTCAACTCAATTAATCATTATCATCCAATGTGAACAAACTTCAATTTCAAATCAGCCAAGAGAAGAAAAAAGTCAAATCTTGATTGATTCGGATAGAATCAATGCCGATGTCGCCCTAATTCTCCTTCTCAGTCCCAAACAAGTTTGCGTTTATTTGTTCATTGGATCTTTTTCTTTACCCAGGTGCTTGTCTGATGAATGGGAGCCAATTTGACGGCTCTTCCTTTAACGGATAATAATAAATATAAACAAAGTTTCAATAGATTCTTAAAAGTACATTTGTAAATGAACAAAAGTTCATGATTATGAAGATTGATTTTAGCTGATTTTATCATTTTGTGCAAGAACATTATCCAAAAAAAGAGCAGGAGAGGATTTGACTTTAACCGCAGATGTCATTGTGGTTTATTTGTCACCAACAACGCCACCCCAGCTGTCTTATGCAAAAATCTCTCCTAGAGAATAAACTATAGCAATCAGCATCTTTCATCGCACCACAAAGACAAATGGCGAACATTTTGAGATGTAATCGAGATCATGGCGTCCAAACCAAAAAAGGAAGTAAGACCACAAACACATGCACTTTTTATGTCTGTGACAATGGGACTGTTAAAAAAAGAGTACCCATGGGCGACGTGTACAGATGAAAGTTGAATTTTATTAAAAACCATTTTGACCTCCTTAACAAAAAAAAAAGTTTATTCCCCCAACGAAATTTTCTAAGTTTCTTAAGAAAAGTGAAATGATGACTACTTTGCCGTTCAATTGAATGCATTTGAAGTCTGTTCGCTATATAGATTGTGGGACACTATCATCTCGCCGACATTTTTGTACTTGACACCGATGTGACTCGGGGGAAATTTGATCTCAACTCTGCGGCAAATGGACTATCTGAAAACAATTATTGAATGACTGGACTGCTCTGCTCATTACTTCATTCGCACTGAACTTGCTTCGCTTGACCTTGTTGCACTTTGAAATTCTTGAATGTGCATAGGTATATGTCATATATTATATAAAATTGCGTGCACAAAATCACATAAAATCAATGCGCAATCTTATTTTTTTTAAATCCGGGGATAGTGAAAAATCTTAAAAAGATTTAAAGTTAAATGGAAAAAATAGCGCCTTCTTGACAGAACGCTTTGCTACTCAATTTACTTCTTAGTCCAAAGAAACAGCGATTGGCAAGGTTTATCCTTCGTTGGGTTTCAGCGCTGGTGTCATTGTCTGAATTTATAGCGGAACCCAGGTAGACAAAGTCCCTAACTACTTCAAAGTTATAGCTGTCGGTGGTCATGTTTTGTCAGAGACGTCGATGTTGGGTGTATTTTCCTTGATGTTAGCATATACATACTTGGTTTTGCCTTCTTTGACTGCTAAACCCATATTCAAGAACAGAGTGAGTTTTCCACCATCATCCTGCAGAGACTGAGAGTTTGGCAGAGATCCCAAATCTAGACATTGCGCTAAATAGCTCGTCTCTATAGATGGTGTGATAAGTGGCCTTTAAATCGATGAAAAGGTGTTGGGTATCGATTTGGAATTCCTAGGTTTTCTCCAAGATCTGAAGCAGTGTGAATATTTGACAGCAAATTCGTCCGATTCCAAAGCTTGTCGCTGTTTCGTATAAATATTTCTTTACGTGGCCGGGTAGTCACCCCGGCGCGCGGCACGATCCTCACCCTGGTCATCATTTTGATGACTCCAAGGAGGGAGAGCTGGATAGAATGGATGGAAGCCCATAGAAGGTGTTCACTGAGTAGTTCGGCCTGAGTGTAACTGTGGACCCACCGTTGATTCGATCTGGGAAATTCCTCCGCTGCCGTCCGGATGCAAGGAGAGGTGTTTTAGTGGAAACACTCCTCCTTCCTTTCGCGTCTGCTACCCGCAACAGCAATCCAAAGGGGCTACAACCCGATCTCCTGTTGATCAATTAGACAGCCGGTGTTTACCACGCGGAGGTGAGAGTAGGAGTTAATAGACAGAGGTGGGTTTAGAAAACCTGCGTATGGTTGTATCCTCTGTGCACTCAGATGTCAATCCCTTGACCCCCAGACGCAAACAGATGTAGGTAGAATCTACATAAGCCAAAAACGTAGATACCTAACTTTTATTTAAAGACTTAAAAATATCATTCACCGCGACAGCCTTATAAAAAGTTTGCCATTTTAATTAATAAGATACAAAAAAAGTTTCCTATGCAATGAATCCACAATGGTCGTCGTAGTGTAGCAGAGGTCTCTGGTTCGAATCCTGATCTCCATGAAAGGGATTGTGATCATAAGAACGCCTATAAAGCACACAGCATGCATATGGTTGTGAGAGGTCAGGCGATGGATGGTCTCAGCTGCAATTATCAATTAGATTTTAAGTTTATAAGTTCCTACCGTAACTCCAAAATTTCTTTCACTCAACTGCCTTTGTATTCGTTTGGAGCTAACTTTTCCAACCCGACCACCACTAATTTGTTGTTCACATTTCAATCGAAATTGAATTACAAACCAACATAAACATTTAAAATTGCCTACAAATAATAACGTCTGTGTGTCTATCTACGTACAACAGAGCCGACATATAGTGTTCGCAGCCGGCCGGCTGGTCCCTAAAGAAAATCTTAATGCAATTGAATACAAGATTCTTCATCTATTTGGCTCACTCAGGCATGTGATTACATCCTTAAACGTTTATAAATAAAGCAGACGAATGGATCTTTTATTCATAGGAGTGTATGTGTATTGGTTTCGCTTTCGCCTTTCATCCTTGTGCCCTCGTTTCCCCACCATAGAGCCACATTGTAGCCATTTGTGCGCGAATGTGTTTAACAACACCTTTTAACGGCTCATTCATCAATCGTTGGTACCTTTATCATGTTTCCCAGGTAAAATGTACATTCACCTCCATTTATATTTGAGACCCCACAATAAGTAAAGATGTATTTTCCACCTTGACTAGGTGCTAGGCTCTTCGCACAGATACTCGGGTAAGCACCTATCTACCAACCGTCTAGTGCAAACGTCTATCATTTTTTTTATGTGCAGTCATAAAATTTGTTCCAATATATTTTATGTTTTTCCATTTCCGATTTATACCTACCCACCTGTTTTTCTTTATCTTCCCTTTTTGAATCTGATCATGAGAAAAGATATTTTCAGTAATAGAAGCTCTTATTTTCTTATACCCCTCGGGCGCTCAGAGTATCTTTTCCGCTGTTGCTTCGCATTTACTGCTATTTATTTTGTAACTTTATTTATTTAGAAAATAAATTTCCTCCCCTGTATTTGCGCTTTTGGAAATTATACACACACATACACCTGCTATTTGCCACCCTCCAATGGCATCTGCTCCGTTGCCAGTGTAATTCATTCGCACTTAAGTGGTGTGTAATCAAAGATACTTTGGCTGATTATAGGTGCCACCGATAGATTTGCTTTCTATGTTCTCTCTGGTCGTTGTAATGCTTGTTTTTTATGTAAATAATCGATAAATTCCTGATCCGATAAGATTTTACGACACTTTAAATCACTCACCAGAAACATTTGGAAAAATGCAGCGATGATGGTATACTGTCTTAAATTGGACAGACGTACCGATTTATTACTTTGTATCTTTGGATGCTGCAAAACAAGAAACATAAATTTGCGCAAAACGGTCATGTAAACTGCGTGTCCTAACTGCTTGTTTAATTTGCAAATTATTTATATTTACCCACTCGGAAAAATAACGCATTGTGTGTCCTTAGGGTGCAATAAAACTGACATAACACATCGCCGCCATCAATTTAGTTCTAGGTCCTTTAATGGGAGTTTTTTGCGTTTGGCAGTCGAGGACTGCGTAGCGTAGCGTAGATTTTAATTTTTCGATTTTGTTCTTCTATATATAGATAAAAACTTATTTTCCCATAAATTAGGAAGAAATTGTACTGACATCTACAGGTCTATGAAACAACAGAACGTAGGGGTGCGACAAAGAGCAAACAACGAATTTTGCTTTTTCCAATTTAAACATGGCTGAAATTTTTTTAAAGCCTAAATTAACTCCTATGAGTAACTAACATGTGGAGTGGCAGAACAAGATTGCGGGCATATGCCCTTGGTAGACCGTGACAAAATCACCTCAGAGTATTATGGGACTTACAATACGGATTATAAGTGCTGCTGCTAAATTTTACTTCTCTAGCTAGAAAACTATGACCTGTAGCTAGTTTACATACAGGCGGACGGACGGACGACATGGCTAAATCATTAACCTCACAGCCTCGTACATATTTTTAAAATGTGTTAGGAGTCTTCGGTGATTAATTCACTGAATTGCAAACACCAATTCAGTGAATTAATTGAAGTGCACCAGCTCTACAACTAATGTAAACTTAAAGGTGTTTCCAGATTGGGTAGAGTAATTCTTCGTTTGATTTTAGCTCTTGTGTCGTTGTCTGGGCTCATAGCCGAACAAATCGACAGAGTCCCTAACTTCCTAACTCTATATAGTGATGTTGTGTACAATACGCGCGCCAGTATTGGATGTCTACTGAGCCCATATTCGCCGCTTTCATCAAAATACTCAAGAAAGCTTCAATGAAATCACGCTCTGGTCTTTCGATAGTATCGATGTAATTTTAAGGGCTTTTTGAAGATTGTGTATCAAGTGTTGGAGCGAGAGTTCTCCACAATTCTTTTAAGTATGGTAATAAAGAAGTCGCATGACAGTGCGTCGCTTTGTATGCATTCTTTTTTGATCATAGGAGTCGCCGCGTCGGGTCGATAAGAATAATGCAAAAGCGTGAGTTTATCATCGTCTTCTGTTCAAAAAGTCCGCGAACAGCTCTAGACATTGCTTGCAGAATGTGTTTTGCTGTACATTGGCTTTCCGCCAATTATTGTGCATCGTCAAATAATAAGCTTTATTGTGGTGGCCGTTTAAAACCCAAAGCAAGTCAGAGGTTGCTAGGTAACACTTAAAGAATGGTGACGGCGCGGCGTCACCAATCTTTAAGGGTTAAAATCGATTAGTGATCGATCTGGCGATAGACTGCGACCCCTAAGCCATCAAACTAACTGGCATTTTTTCATTTCCAAGTGGAATTTCTTCGTTATTTTTATGCTTACATTATTATGTATTTTGAGTGTCCTCATAACGAGTACCTGTCATTAAAAATTCTCGGTCTCTCTTAGTTTTAATGTTAAAGCTATTCAAAGTTTTAACATTTCCATACAAAGTACGAAGTACCTCATAGAGTTTAAATTTCTGCCTAAGAGTATGCAAAAGAAATTGGACAAGTTTCTCTGTAAAAAAGATTAAATGCACAAAACATTAAATGCACAAAACTTAGTAAGCCCGACAATTTTGTGTCATCTTTTAAAATAGTTACGCCACCCGCTTTGTTCGAGTCTATATGTGACAGCAAAATCTGGCCAGTAAATACTTTAGCTAAGGAATTTTCTTATCGTTCCACCGAGGCTAAATCCCAAAATATCTTTTCAAAAAACTAAGCAGCAGGCTAAGCTGCTTCTATAAGAATGTTCGATCGATCCGCAGCAAATACATATCGGAAGATGTATTTAAAAATTCAATGGTTTTTCCTCATGACGTCATTGTTTTAACAGAAACTTGGTTCAATGCTAGAATTACTGACGCGGAGCTCTAAAATAATGAATTTCTAGTACAAAAAAAACCGTCATCAAAATGATTTGAAAGCATTGGGTGGAGGAGTTCTAACCGCTGTTCGGAAACACATTAAATCGTCGAAAGTTCCCTTCCCCTTTTCTATTGAAATTGCATGCGTAAAACTTGATTTCAAGCCTTACTTTGTAGATGTTTTAAACACATATATACCTCCCGGTAGCCCTGCTGAAATATACTCTGAGCTAGCAAAAATCCTTGATTATATTTTCAGCCTTTCATGTACTGTTCTCCTGATTGGTGACTTTAACCTTAATCCTCTAAAATGGGTACTTTCCTCTGACTTACAGCAAGTAAGCTGTATCAAAAATATTAATAATCGAATTCTCGATTTAATCTTTTCATCAGACGCTGTTAGTACTGTTGCCTGTGAGTCCACATGCAGCATTACTAAAATAGATACTTACCGTCACCATCTACGACTGGATGTAATTCTTGAGTTGAACGGTCTCATTCATGAGAATATTAATTGTTTGATTTCAAAAAGGCTAACTTTCACGCTCTCTCAGAAAAATTAATCAGGTTAGGTATTTCTACCGTTGCGACCTCTTCTGATGTAAACTACTGCGTGGATAATTTTTACTCTATTTTGAATACCTCCATAGGTAATATTATTTCTATTAAATTAAGGAAAAACGAAATTTGTGACCGTTCCTGATATACAAGTGAACTTAGATCCTTGCGCAAAAAACGTAATAAGGCTTGGAAATTGTATATAAAAAGTTTAAATCATACAGACCTCGAAAGCTTTATAGTAATTTTTGCGAAATTCAAAGCTCTTTCGGACTATCTATATAACAGTTATATCTCTCAAATGCGAGCATCATTTAAATCTAATCCATATAAATTTTGGAAATTCGTCAATTCGAAAAGAAAGACGGACGGATATCCAGCAAATTTAACGTATAACGGTAACTCATCTGATGACCCTGCCGTGATTTGTAATTTTTTCGCTGACAACTTTTCTAAATCGTTCAGGAATGGCCCGTTTCCTGTCGACACGGAATACTTTGCATATCTTAAGCATTCAACACAAGTCAGCTTTAATGGAATACCAGTTGTTTTTGAGTCTATAAAAGACTTTATGTCTAATCTTAGAGAGGATTGCTCTGCAGGACCAGACGGGATTCCACCTATTTTCCAAAAAAAAATGTAAGGATATACTTGCCTTACCCTTCCAGCATTATTTAATCTGTCGCTTTCTTCTGGAATTTTTCCAAACGCTTGGAAGCTATCGTATATAACCCCTGTTTTTAAAAAGAGAGATAAGTGTGATGTGTCAAATCACAGACCAATTGCCAAGCTATCATCCATACCTAAACTTTTCGTGCAAGTTGTTTGTGACAATCTTGTCTTTTTCTGTCGCAATATCATTTGTAGAGAACAACATGGTTTTGTATGAAACAGATCCACTGTCACTAACCTCGTGTCCTTTCACAACAAGTGTACCAATGCTCTGGAGAGCCAATCTAAAGTTGACTGTATTTACACAGACTTTTCAAAGGCTTTTGATCTAATTTCACATGAAATGATTGTTTTTAAACTTACCACCTTATTTCATATCTTGGATTATATCTTATCTTCACTTGAGAACTTATCAAGTAAATTTCAGAGGGACTAAATCAAATATCTTTTCCGCGGTATCAGGTGTTCCCCAAGGGAGCCATCTTGGTCCTCTTCTCTTTATACTCTCGATTTATGATTTCCCGTCAAGTGTGAAACATAGTGATATTCTTGTATATGCCGATGATATGAAAATATCAAAAACAATAAGGTCATTGTCGGACCCTAGTTTTCTGCAGTCAGACATCGAGAGTTTCATCATCTGGTGTGATAAAAACGGACTCACACTTAACCCAAATAAGTGTCAGGTTATGACGTTCTCAAAAAAACGTACGCCGTCGGAGTTCTCATACACTATAAACAACCACATCCTTGGTCGTGTCTTTTGTTTAGCTGCGATCTTACTTTTTGCGAACACATTAATTATGTCATTAATAAATCTAACTGTATGCTGGGTTTTATTAAAAGATGGGCTAAGGAATTTAATAATACTTATGCAACTCTTGCGCTATACAATAGTTTCGCTAGGCCACACCTCGAATATGCTTCACAGGTTCCTCGAATATGCTTCACACCATCCCAAATTTGCTATGCTAACAGGATTGAGGCTATTCAGAGATTCTAATTATCCGCTTTGCTCTAAGAGGCCTTCCCTGGGAAGATCCATTTTACCTTCCACCCTATTCCCAGAGGCTAAAATTACTTAATATGCAGAGTTTGTCTCAAAGACGTATTAACACCGATCTTATTTTTATTCAGCAAATACTATTAGGTCACATTGATGCACCTGACCTCTTGTCTTCTTTAAAATTTAAATTTCGTGGTGGCTGTTATAACCTACGTAATATCAATCTATTAAATGTTCCTAATCCTAGAACGAATTATGGCATGCATGAGCCTATTAAACGCATGTGTACCCTGTACAATTTATATAGTAGTGTTCTAGATTTCAATATTGACAAAGCGGTACTGAAAAAGCTGCTTAAACAATTGTAATTCTCTTTCTTTATGTACACATAAAGAAATCTATTTTATTAATTTTTTCTATTTTGTTTGTTAATTTTTGTGTATGTGTAAAGTGATCGTTACATTAACCACTAACACCTGCACTAGTTGATGAGCCTGTGTAAGCAACGTTTTGCTTGGCAATTTTCTGCTTGTAGTTGCTGGTCGCTTTAAGCATCCTACATCACAGATCAGATAGTGTATAAAAAAAAAGATCTGCTATTGGAGAGAACAGTGTTTGGGTGGCCTGCTTCGCAGGTTTAAAGGATTTCAACCCTTTTTTCGCAGAGTTTTTCTAAGCCAGTTATCTGGAAAGCGCCTGTGGCCAAGTACGGCCTCTTAAAGTTAACAATCGAGACCCACAATTTTTAATAGAATTTCGGGATCAGGACGCCCAAATCCATATATTAGGTTAAAAATCCAACAAATTCCACTCCGACCTACGCACGGCATCAAAACACACCAGCTCGCATAGGCCTACGAGGGCCCTTAGCGTCACGCTATGGCGACAACCTGTAAGGAGTAAAGATTTTAATGTAACCATAATATTTAGTCAGTTGAAGTATCCTGAGCTTCTAAGAGAAACTTGGCCTTCTTGACCCTGCTGAATTTGACAATATTCGCCACGTACGTGCAAGCTTGTGCAGCTCCTCAAAGACTGGTCCAGAAGTTGAAAATATTGTCTGCTGCCACTTGTACACTGGCAGAGGAGGTGTTTCACATCTTCTTCTGCTTTTGGATCATGACAGCCCCTGCAAATTTAGTTGGTGTTATTGATTCTTTATTTTGCTGAGTGTTATTCAACAGGTTGTGGCCTGTTATTACTCTTGTGGCTATGGGCCGTGATGGATTTTTTAGTGCGATAAGCCTTTTTTGGTTTACTGCCATCTATGGATAGCCATAGCGCCTTTGTGTGACCGCAGCTCTGCAAATTTTCCCATTATCTGTTTTGTGCTATTATGAATAGTCGCATACATTTCGCCTGTCTCAAAAGAGAGCGGACGATGGGATATTTTGTCCGCTGTAGTGATCCATAGATATGAGCCATATTTCGTTAGCTCGTCAGTTTTATCATTCCCAGTGAAGTCATTATGGCCTGGTACCTAAAAAATGCGGATATTATTCTCTCTGCTTAGAGACCTCAGTTCTGTTCTGAGCGACAAAGTTCTTTTACATGAGATTTTACTGTTGGTGTTGCCAGGGCCTTAATGGCTGATTGGCTGTCTACGTAAATGGAAATATCCTCCTGTGATAATTCCAATACTCTGGCCTTTTCGGCGACTATAAGTATATTGCTAGAATTGCGGCTGGAGTCTTATAGCTCTTTTTGCGGCGTTCTCTTATATGAAGAGATCATCTATAGGCGTAATGTTTAAAATTGTCTCTAGCTCCATGGTAGGCGTAAATCTCAGAGCACCTGTAGTGAAGAGACAAGCCAATCTTTGAACCTTATTTAAAGCTTTGTTATTTTACTGCTTGGTGATAGCTGGCCACCAGGCGCAGGATCCATCCGTGAGTATAGTTTGATATTTTAGGGGAAGGACACCATTTTTTCGGTTGCAAGTATAACAGGGCTGTGTATGCTTTTTTAACTCTTTCTTTAGTGTTTGGATTCCAGCTTAGCTTACTGTCTAGGATACTCAGATATTTGTCACTTTTAGATAACTGACGAGTTGAGCCTTACTCGAAAGACTTTTAAAGTTGTGATTTCTAATCTTGTTTCAGAACTCAATCCACTTAGTTTTTCTTCAGTTACAGAATATTTTCGGTCTCCGTTTGGCGGTTAAGATGTCAATTCTAGAAACCGGTGGTCAGAAAAGCTGTGATGTTTTGATACCCTCCAGTTGGTACCTGTTAAAATGAGAAATGCGAATTTAAAGTCAATTAGGCTCAGTCTCCCGCTCCCCTCGCACAGACTGGATCAATTATACAAATAGATCAAATTATAAAAAAACATACAAGACATAAAAAAATCCATTCGCCAATTGGTGGACGTGTCTGCCTTGCAAAGTTCAACCTTTTAAAATGTTGTAAAATGCCCGTAAAATCAAGGAACCTTATGAAGCTTAATATTTACGGGTTAAATGAAATTACAGTTAATATTATTTAAAAGCATGAAACCCTGTTCGATGAGTCAAAAGCAGGGCCTATCCCATTTGACAAATTCAAGAAACATTAATGCGAGCGTCATTAAGTTAATGAGGTTATTACGTCACACATAACATGAATCTCAATTGTTTTGAACCCATGCTGACACATGATTCGTGTGACTTCCTCTGTGAGATATACCATTGTTGTGTAACTGAAACTGTCTAGACATATAAAGGTGCAGCCACTTTTGACAGCCCCATAAGAATGTTAATTGTTTAATATAACCCTTTCTGTAAGCATATAATTGAAACTGTCGATGAGCATTTGTTTTCTGTATTAGTTGAAAAACTAATCGGAAACAAGAAGCTCTAATGCAATTTCTTATCGCACACACATATCTTGAACGTGACTTTCGGGGAGAATCGATTCCGTTGTCGCATATCGAATTGGAGTAAACTTCATAATCGTGTGACATCTGACCCTCTCGCGGATCGTCCAGTTGCACTTCGTTATCTGGGTTGTCTTTTTTTCGCCATGATAACCTGACCCACCCATCAATCGATTATTTTCGCTTTCTTTTCCTTAAGATTTGGGTAAAGTTGTGGAACAAATGCTTCGTGCCAAAGGATACCCACCAATAGAGGACGTGTGAATAAAACCCAAACCGAAAAAGGATAACTAAACTAAACGATGTTAAGTGTGAAACTAAAAGTCAAAGAGGGCAGCAATTCCCTGCCACGTTCAAGTGGCCAATCGTCGCTTTCACGGAGTAATCAGAGGCCAACATACTACGACGGTAGAAACAGTCCTTCGTTAGCAACCGGAAGTCTACGCAGCTCCCTGTCATCCAATCGGAGTCCTTACAATTCACTAAAGAGAAAGGATAAAAAAGTTCGTATAATCACAACGTACGCCGGCTCGGACAGGGATACAAATTACGGTAAGAGCGAATCATGTGGAAAAGCACTTGCTCGGTGTTGCTACCGAGGGGTTTTCATTTTGATTAATTTTTTATGTATATATAGTGGTTGGTCCCTTTATACCTGTAATTGCATTTCGTGACTTGAATCCAGATCCAATAGGTGGTCATTGCAGAACTGCAGCAACTCATTGCTTCTAGTACTTGCATGTATATTAATTGAGATCATTGTTTGCTTATGTATCGTTTCAGATGCCATCGATGGTGTTACGGAACTACGTACGGAGCAATATGAAATCCACATTGAAAGGACATCAGCTGGTTTGGGTTTGAGCATAGCCGGTGGAAAGGGGTCAACACCATTCAAAGGAAATGATGAGGGTATATTCATATCACGTGTTACCGAAGGTGGTCCAGCTGACTTAGCTGGGCTTAAAGTCGGCGATAAGGTCATTAAAGTCAATGGAAAGTCTGTTGAGAATGCTGATCATTATCAAGCTGTTCAAGTTCTCAAAGCGTGCGGTCTAGTGCTTGTGCTAGTAGTACAGCGAGAAGTGACACGTTTGATCGGTCACCCAGTGTTCAGTGAAGATGGTTCTCTATCTCAGGTTAGTATGTGTGTATGGGTTTCTATAACTTCTCTTTTGGTTTTTGAATTGCAAAGGGATTTAATGCCTTGCCAGTTATGGTAAGGTTTCAATTTAAAATTCATGTTTAAATTTTTTCAATTGCTTAAGCTTTAAATGGCAAAACCTACTCTCTAAGATTTCTGTTTACCTATAGCACAAGTAAGTGTTTCATAAATCCATCAGAAGCTGGCTTTTGTCTGTCGAAAACGTAGGAAATTTGTATTCTGTGAAGTCTTGTATACGTATATTATTGTATATAAATAATGAATGCTTTAATGGGCCACGTGCCCATATAATTAGCTTTTAATATACATGTAGAATGGTTTAGTAAAGTTGCTGCAGCTACGTCGAAAAATTGGATCTTCTCTTCAAACAAAAGGAAATAAAAGCGAAAAGAAGGAAAAATTGAACAGCGTGTAAATAAGTTAAACAATGTACACAGTGTCCATGAAGAAGCCGTTTCCTATACGTGTCCAACCAAAGCTCTAAAGAAATTTGTGCGCATCACGACTGGGGTTACCTTAAACTCTTAACAAATGGAAGCACTTGTGCCGCCATGAGTGTCACGCTGTCCTTTCTTCCGATTAAATTTGTATGTTTTCTCCTGCCACGATAGCAATATCATCAGCGAATCCGACTACCGTTACCTCGTCTGGTAGTCTTATTCGTAGGACTCCGTCATACATTATATTCCACAGAAGCTGCCCTGACCGAACCTTGTGGGACTCCCGGGGTGACTGCGATGTTTTTCCTTGGTCTGTACTATACCTTAGCTTCCTGTTGCTTTAACAATTCGCTATGATGCGCTGAAGATAATACGGTGCTACCATCCTTGTGAAAGGTCTTTCAATGAAAGACCAGCTGACCGAGTTGAAGGCGTTTCTTATGTCCAGCGTTATCACTGCGCACTATTCTTTAGTGCCGTTTAGCCATATTTTTCTGCTCTGTTTCAGCAACTGCTCTTTAAGCGTCCCCAGTAGATCGTTTGCTTTTAAAGCCAAATTGCTGGTCGGAGAGAGCCTCTTTCTCCTTTGCAACTGCAAGTTACCTGCCGTAGATATTTTTATAGATATTTTTAGATATTTTTATATATGTCAAGATACATATTCGGCGGCAAGATGATGGTTCCTGGGGGTTTGCTTCCTTTTGGTAGTGTCTGTTTTCAATTTTTTTAGGGAACATTCTCTCTTCCAAGCATTTGTGAAACGTCGATATAAAGATGTATGGTTGTTTTCCTACAGCCGCCTTTACTTCTTTATTGGAAACTCCATTCCATTTTGGAATTCCAGGGCCCGGGTGCCCTGTTGTCGCCAATCTTCCTGCACGCGTTGAGTAGCTGTGCCTGGCTAACTGGCTGGATATGCTCAAAGTTTATTTCTCGTACGATGTTACATGTAAGCTGGGCTTTGAGGACAGAGGTGTTCCACTATCGAATTCAGAATTAGTGGACACGTTATTGGCGGGTCCTAATAACACCTCAGTTTTGTTATCACCATACTGTATGCCGCACCCCAGGGACTAATATCGGCTTCATCGCAGAGACGTTTTAAGAATGCGGCCTTTCTCACCTTGATGGCCTTACTAAGATTACCCCTAAGTTTACCCCCCCACTCAGCATCTATTCGAACGCGTGCCTGTCGAATGATCTGTCATTCCACTTTGGGTCGGTGGATTTCGGTAAGACTTCAGCATTGTTTTTCGTAATTTCGATTATTATCACCTGATGGTCACTGTGGCAGTATTCCTTGTTAACAATAAATTTTACAGTTTTTAGTATGGAGCTGCTGACTAAGGTGACGCCGATCCTGCTGCGCCACTATGTGGCCCACGCGTTTACTATAACCTACTACTGGTTAGTTAACTACTAACTACTTTACTACTAGTTCTGTTAAGTGCTTCCCCCGCTAAATTGCCAAGCATAAGTTGGTACTCGCTAACACTCAAGCTGGGTCTGGCTGGCATAGCAGCTATAGAAATTAATTCCATTTATCTTTGCCCTTACGAAGCCTTAAGTCTGGTCATTTGACTCTTAGAACGCACGTATTCCACATGTCCATATTGTAACGTGCTTCTTTTTATCGAAAATTCAATTCCTGTTCTGATCGGGGCATTTACATATAAGGTTCGCTGATTAGAACGACGTCCGCTCTTTCATCTATTGCTTCTTGTGCAAGGATGTATTGAGCTATTCTACAGTGATTGCGTATTGTGATAGCTCTCTGGAAAACCGGACAGTCGTGACTCACAGAGGGTGCAGAGGAGGGCTCCTTGTCGCAATGTTTACTACCCAGCGGACTTTGATCTTACCTGCCTCAAGAAGCATCCTCAACACAGCATGGGTGTGAAAGGTCATTTGATGGCAATTTTTAGCCGCAGGTGCTGTTGGTTTTTGGCTTTAGTTTTTTTTCTCAATTACTACCTTTTTCTCAATTACTACCATGTTTTGAGAGAAGTTAAAGATTTCAGACTTCTTGTTGTTTCGCTGACCTTGGCTAGTAAAATTTAAAGATTTTCTGAAAATTTTCTAAACTCAGAGTAAACAGAATTTTTTTTAAGATAAAATAAAGGAACTACTGTAAGATACACCGCTCGCACTTTAAACAACTTTTATTTTCTTAGACCATTCATTCATTTGGACAACTTCACAAGTTCTCAAAACCAAATTTATCATGAGTGCAAGAAGTTTTTATTTTAAGAACGAATAAAAAGAAAGTACCAATATCCAGTTTAAACCAATGAAAACAGTGAATTATGTTATTTCATGCATAATGTCCTCAAATAATTCAGTTTCAATTGGCTATCCACGCGTTTTACTCTCTGTTACAACCACAAACAAAATATTTTACAACTAGAACATTTGCCTAACATATTTGCCTCAACAAAACAAAAATTCAGATTTCAGTTGAAAGCAGACCGCAAAAAGTCCGTCAAGAGCGCTCCATCCCACCGCCAATAGAAATTCTCTCAAATGAATACAATTATCAGGAACAGAATACCATCACCGCCAACGCCGCATTACAGCAACAACAACAGCAGCAGCATCCGCAAAGTGTACAACATGTTATCCCTTCCACGACCGTTGTCCCTACAACCACAAATGGATTTCCCGAAAATGGCAAGGTAGGTTGTGTGCGGTGAATCTTGCCAAAACAAAATGCGTCCTTTCACCTGTACAAAACAGTGAAACCCCATTGCCAAAGTAAAAATATCACCAACAACAACAACATTGATTTATTATTTAGGAAGCGCCAGTTCATAAGGTAACCCTCCACACCACGTTGATAAGGGATCAAATCAACCAGGGTCTTGGGTTTAGTATAGCTGGTGGCAAGGGCTCACCGCCGTTTAAGGACAACTGTGATGGGATTTTTATTTCTCGAATTACTGAGGGTGGTTTGGCTCATAGGGATGCTAAAATTATGGTCGGTGATCGAGTGCTGGCGGTGAGTTGTGATGTTTCCATTGCATTACATGCATGCATTCCTTGCAACCTCCAATCTATCCGCAGATAAATGGAAACGATATGACACACGCCTATCATGATGCAGCTGTGCAACTCTTAACAGATCATCAAAGATTTGTTCGGCTCGTTCTGCAAAGGGAAATAAGGGGACCACTTGAACCACCGCTAAGTCCGCGGAGTCCCTCAATCATAAGTACGTCGGGATATTTGACCAATTATCCAGGTGAGTTGTATAAATTTTGTGCTATGAAGCAACACAATTCTCGAGAAAATCGGAAAAAAATATCTCAATTGAAATTAACCACCCAGCATCTGGTTTCAATCGTTCTATTGGGGACATCGCCGAAGAGTCACCCCAATCACAGAAATACATCACCCAACCATTTGCCTACGAATCCAATAAAAATATTTCACCGACGACAAAGACAAATGGTTTCGACACGGTGGCCAATAACTCAAATCGCATTCCAACACTGGACACAGTTGTTGACGCCGTCACAGGCCTTCCAGTTCCAGCACCACGAGTTCGGGTGGGGCATTTGAATTCCATTCCACAGGATCAACAATCACCTCTATCCCAAAATGGACCAAGCGCTACTACCCCCAGCGACATGGACACACAGGTGAGCTATAGCCTCGGTTTGGAAATTGTTTACTCTTGTTCTTCACTTTGCAATAACAATAATTTAGTTAGGCAATGACATCGTATTTATTCTTATTTTATGTTGGTTATATATATATATATATATTTTTTACTCTTGTCAACGTTTGTGCCTGCCATCCAGATATCAGAAAATAAAATACAAAAATATTCGTAATTTTGTTGTTATTGTTGTTTCGTTTTGCTCCGTTTCCATTATAAAATTTCATTAACTAAAAAAAGAAATCACAACTTCAGTATATAGCCTTAGCAGTAAGATTTAATTAAATTATATTCCACGTTCTGTTTGTTTTTTCCCTTCGTTTATTCTTCATTTTGTGTTGTTTTTCGTAACTAAAGCTGAACCTGTGTTTTGTGTTTCTTGGGGGTCCCGTAAAAAGGATCCGGCATTAAATTGAGTAGTTTTCATTATATTAACCTTAATTTAGTCTGTTTACATAATGCTTTATAGAGACTACTTAATTAAATTAGGGTTGAGCTTAAATGTTTGCCTGATAATAGTGCAGTGCACCTTGGTGAAACGAATGGTTTAACCTTGGTTTTAATTCGTTAATTCTATATTCCTGTCATTGAGAATAAGTTTTTAGGTTTGAGTTTTGAGGGTGGCTATACAACTTAAATAGGATGGTTACGTGTTGCATAACAGCTTTTTTAAGCTGATAATTCCTGTCACACGACTTCATAAAACATAATAACCTACACTTTCATACAACATTTTTATCATTTTCTTTTTTAATAAGACATGCTCTTTAAACTTTCTCTATTTTATTAAGTGTTTATTTATTGGTACACATCTTGTGTGACTAATGAATTATCTTGAACCCTAAAAATTTTGGCGATTTAAAACGAGGATTTTTGTTTATAAAAAACGCGTTCGCTTTAAAAAGCTTGGGTCTTCCTTTTATTGACGAGAATTATGGTCAAAAATAAGTTAACTTGAGCCTTCAAATTTTATTGATTTTTCTGGTTCGAAGGTTGGATAAAACTACTTGTATGAGTATACTAGGATTCACTCATATTGTGATTAATTCAATACTGATTAGATTGAGTTGCATTTTTTTTGCATTTGTGTGATACACGAATATTATAGCCTTTCTTTTTGCGTACACATTGGATTTGTAAGATCTTTCTTTTGAACCGGTCGTCTTTCATTTTTGTTTAAATGTTCATCGTTATCATACGCTAGAGGTCGCTCATCCCTTAATAGCTAAGTGGTTCTTCCATCATTCCCCATCCTCCGACACCAACTCAAGATACACAGGCGCCGCCCCCAGATGGGTCTCGGAGATGTTATTTACCTGATGCCACGACCTGTTTCTTGGCCTACTAGGTGGGCGACGCGCTGGCATCGCAGCTAACGTGACCTGTCTAGGAAGTCTGTCGGGGTGCATGAAAACAACGTGTCCAAACCATCGAAGAATTAATTATCCACTCGCAGAAGTAGCTGCTCAACATTAGGATTTCTAAGTATACTGACGTTTCTCACTCTATTCACAAGAGTAACACCAGCAACGCATCTCCGAAATCTCATTTCGGCAGCTTGTAACCCACGATCTAATTCTTTCGGTCATTCCCCAAATTTCATGACCATAGATGAGGACTGAAACAAACAATGAATTAAGAACTGAAATTTTTGCTCCAATTATTCCAAGCTCAGCTTTCCTGATGACGGGCCTGCGCAGTTCCTTTACTATTGCTCCAGCGTGGCCAATCCTACTTGGTATCACTCCTTCCATATTTTGTAAAAAAAAAACCGAGAAACTTCAACTTCTCTACTTGTTTAAATGGGACTACATTTATACGTAGGGTATACTGCACAGCAGTTCGGGAAACAACCATAACTTCGGATTAGCCACTCTGCGAGGCCAAAAACCGCTTAGCTTTTCCCGCAACAAAGGCTCGATTACAGCTCTGGAACGCGCTTCCACCACCTTCGCGAATACTTTTCCCGGAAGACTTAACAGAGATATACCCCTATAGTTAAAGCAATCTCTCTTGTCCCCTTTTTTGAAAATGGGCACTATAACTATTTCTATTTTCTATTCACTATTTCCCACTTTTCCAGGCCACCTTAATGACACGTGTGAACCATTTAGCACCTTCTTCACCCATTGGCTTGAGATTCGTCAAGGCCGGATTTCATCAGCTCCAACTAACTTACCCACTTTTAGCGATTTATTCGCTGCAGTGACTTCATCTATTGTAGCACTATTCTCCGCCCTAATCTCTTCAGCAGTGAGATTGCCATCGTTAGTGCCATATTTAGGATTGAGCAGCTGCGAAAAGTGCTTGCTCCATCTACGTAAGGCATCGTTCGCAATTGAAAGAAGTGTACCGTCTTTGGATTTTACCCCTTGTACGATATTTAACTTCTTTCCTCTGACACGAATCTGTAATGCAGATTGCGGTCCAAGCCTGTTCCCTGGCTGTATGGACCGCCATATTGGAAGTTCTTTGCGTATGAAGGCGGGCTCGAGAAATAAATGATTCCAAACAATATAAGCTCTCTTCTTCTCTCTGATGCCTTCTTGAACTCCAGGAGTCTTAAACCACGCAGTTCTTTTCTCACCACCAGCGGCCAAACCAAGCCGCTTCACTCCACAAACGTTTCTTGCAGAGGCAATGACAGCCGATGAAAACATCTGCCATTCTTCCTTTACATTTAAATTGTCAGTTGGAATTTGTTCGAACTTCTCTGAAGCGTGCCGTGCAAATCTCACCCTGTAATAAGATTCAGCATCCTATAACCTTTCCCACCATATGCGGGTCACCAGTCTTGGTTTTCGCTAGGCGGCAAAGGAATATTGTCGCTAAATCGCAATTTGCATAACACTAGGTGGTGATCAGTTGACTGCTGTGTTCAGCTCCTCTTAAAACGCGAACATCACAAATAATTTTTTTATACCCGAACGAGGGTATATTAATTTTAGTGCATAGTTTGTAACACAGTGAAATAATCACCGTAGACCCCTGAGACCTTTTAGAGATATGATCGAGACCGGCAGGTGAGTCGATAAAACCATGTCCGCCCGTCCGTCCGTCTGGCGGAATGTGTGAAGTTTTTAGGTCTTTAAAATTGAACTAGGACGCTCAAACTTGGAGTATATTGGTTCTTATTTTGTACAGACAAAGTGTAAAAATTAGTTAAATCCGCCGACGGCCACGCCCACTACTGGCTTCAATGTAAGACAACCTGTATTTAAAATTTTCTTTGAAAATTCCTTTTGGTTAAGTTAGACAAGGCGTAGGAGCTCAAATTTTGGTATAGAGCAATAATGGCCCTAAACCTCTAAGAGGGCAAAAATTGGACCGCCCACAATATCGACCATGCCCACTTTTACCATGTTAGATCTTTAAAAACCCGATAACTCGGAAAGTTTACTAAAAATTGAAAAAAAATTATATAACAAATATTCAAGATATTACTATTTGCTAGGTTTGTTCCATACAAAGTTTTGGGCTTCGCCCACTAATTTTCGGGTTCAGCGCATTTTGTCATGATTTTAATGAAACTCCAATTAATTGATTTTAATTTTTAGCCCAGACCCACTTTTGGGGGCGTGGCCTATACAAATAATATATGAATTCGGGACAAAACAATTTAAGATTTGGTGTTACACCGTCGGGTATATAGAAGTTTGTCACAGACGAACTCTTGCACTTGCTCACTTGTTTTTTTTTTAACACACGATGGTGCACTAAAAAACAATCAAAGATCTCTGATTTTTTAAACTATGCCGTTACCAAGTGTATTTGTGAATGGCTTTGTGTGGGACAAAGATGTTCATGATGGACAAGCTATTAGCACAGCAAAAGTTCAACAACTTCTTTCTGTTCCTGTTTTGATTCGGGTCACCTTGCCTCCCAATCACACTTCTGCAAGTACTGTTATCCGTACCCACTCTTTTCAGGGCAGAATCAACTTCGTTCAAGAAGACCGTATACTCTGACTCTCAATTCGGTGCCTACACATGTACTAAAGCCAAGGTCGATCGTTCAAGCTTAAGCTTTCAGACCAAAACCCTCCCCGCAACGGAATAAACTCCAATACATTTTTTGGCAGCAGGCGGCTTGTGAGCTTCCACACACCTGCCTGTGCGGTCATGTCACGTGCGACGCCAGAGCTGAAGAGCTTTCACCGGTGAGCCAAGTATCTGGTTTCGGAACCTTTTCACTTAGTTGAGGAGATGCCAATAGCATCGAGCCTCCTCAACCAATTCAAGTTCCTTCTCTTCGTTCATTTTTGTTAGAAGTTACGAGTTACTGCTCGTAACTTCTTTGGGTTGAACCCGGTCGAATACAGAGCGGGACATTCCGACCATCAAGCGCTCGAATGCTTACACCCTTCAAGCCTAGCTCCAAAGGGTGTCCTGAATAACCATGGTCAGCACATATCCAAGGCTTTTTAAGTTTTGTTTTCATCATTGGAAGGGGCGGGGGGTACATTTTATACCCATCTACAACGTTGATATTAGGCCGATCACCCTAACCTGGACAACAGTAAGTCGCACAATACAGCATCACTTATCACATGTGAAAGACTACTTCTTCCTGTGGATTTCAGTCGGCTCTTACGGCAGGCATACCTTACCTCTATGCTGTTCTAACATCGACCTTGCAGGGTGATGGTTCCGAAATGCTTCCTTAATCTTTATATCGCCAGCGTCTATAATATAATGTAGCGTCTACGTACAAATGACTGACAGTATCGCTCCAAAATTTGTTTGCAATCTAGCGAATTTAAACTAATGATGACGGCTTGATAGACATACTTAGTACATATTAAGGGTAATTATTTATATAATAATTATTTTATTGAATTCCCACTTTTAAAAACAAAACTCAAGTTGTGATTTCCTTTAAGGTTTTGAAGTAGCCATAAATATCGCAAGTTTACTACATTCTTCTAAAATCTATGCATGTTTAGTTACATTTTTGTATAAATACTTAATAAATAATAATTGCATTTGTGGTTGTAAATGGCAAATCATAGTCATTCAAGATAGCTCTTGAACGTCTTACTTACCGATCCTTAAAATATTTTGTGTGTTATTAAATGAATGTCTAAGATTAAGTGAATCTCATGAATGCATTGTTTTCTTTATTTTTATTTTTTCCTTTTAATTTTATATCACTTTCAAATGTAGATAACAAAAATCCATAGTGCGAATTAGGTTATTTTTTTAGATAGAACTTCATTAAAAACCGAATTAAGCTTGCTTGTTATCTAAAGTAAATGCTAAGGATAGGAGAACAAAGATAAAACAACAATTAAGAAAGAATATGAATCCATAATTATCATATATTTTTCCTTTTTTTTTCTTCTCTTTTTTATATATACATTTTTTTTAACTACCCAAATTTGATTCATTGCTAAAACAATCATTAAAACACACTTCCCTTTGATGTTAATGAAAATTTGAATAAAAACGAAAAAAAAATCCAAATAAATCAAATTTAAGATGTCACAACCCCCACCAAGGCCACTGACAAGTGACGATTTCCAAGCAATGATTCCTGCGCACTTTTTGAGTGGTGGTAGCCAACATCAAGTCCATGTGGCTAAGCACGATGGTGTTGGACCATCAGTTACAGTCACCGTTAATAAAGCCGTACCGGATCTACCAATGTTACCTCCGGCACCGACCGAATTAGGTCTTGTTACAGAAACCATAACAAAATCGACATTCACGGAAACCGTTATGACCCGGGTCACTGATAATCATTTGCTGGAACCGCTAATAAGTGAGGTGATTATCACGTTATAAAACCACAAAATTACACGTAAAATGCTAAGCTTCAACGCAATACTTTTTATTTCTTTTTTGTAAAAATAAAAATGGTTTTAGTCTTCTTTTTTTTCAAATAAATTTGTTATCATTAAAATTTTACAACTTACTCATCAAGCACATTTTTTTGAGAAATGCATTTATTGATATAACTGATGTACTGTAAATAATTTTGTACATCACTGGGATCACATACACAAATGCACATCATCCAAAAATTAATTTAAAGGATAGAACTTTATACAAACCTGTAATTACCTAGTGAAAACCATTATAACTAAATAATAAATGTACATTAAAATTTTGTAAATACTTTTCGCAACAGAAATATTTTGTATTAATTTTCCCGGTTAATCTGGTGCTTTAGTTCTATTACTTTCAAATCTTTGTTTAACATAAATTGCAATTAATATCGTTGCGACAGAGTTTGATTTGCTTACAAAAAAAAAAAACGGATCGTTGTTAATACGTTGGTTTGGTATACTTATTTAATACATAGTACTAACACGCACAAATGTGTGCTCTGTTTTTAAATTTAATACATTATTTATTTAATTTATTTATTTGATAAAAAAAAAACGGTGGATAGAAATATAATCTAATATTTTGCGACAAACTGTGCACTGAAGAGAGAAACGTATAGAGAACATAATATCTGTTTTTGAAAAATTACACAACGACAACATTTTTTTGAACTATTTAACTAGTTCATATTCTTACATTTTTGTTTTCGGTTTAACATTTATTTTAATAAAGTTTACATTATTTAAGAAACATGATAATTAATAATCTGTATAATTTTCAAATAATTTAAAAAAATACTTAACAAAATCTTTTCGAGTAAGATTTCCGTCTGGCAAAAATCTAAGTTTGTCGTAGGAAGCTGAAATTGAGTATGCGATATCCTCGCTTTAGTGTATTGTGATTGGCATTTAGGGGCGTTTTTAAGTACATATAAACCAAATGTTTAATATAAAAGTGCAATCAACACGTACATTTTTGATTAAAAATATGAACAAAAAATCAATGTTATTGAAAAGGGGTCGATGCCCATTTTAATACAATCAAAGTTAATAGAAACTTAAACTTAACAACAAAGATTTATGACGCAATTTAGAGCTTGACGATGGTCAATTGGGATGGGTATTCAACGATTCGTTGGAAGGTTTTTTTTAACTTACTTTAATAACCTGATTATTCTGCATAAGTTTTCAAAACTTATTATATTCGACGTGGCGTTAAGTAGAATTGTCATAGTGGCATTGTCTAATAATATGGATGTATCTTAGAGTGCGAAATAAACTGTTTTTTTTTTTTTATTTAGTATGATGAGACGTTGCTGAAAAAATTCGGTAAAAAAATCATTGTGCTGCTCGGGAAAAGCGGGAAATTGTGGCTTTTCACCAATTTTCCGGCGCTTCGAAAAACTTTTTTCTTAATACATATGTCGGGTTCTAATAGCGCTAGGGAAAAAAAAGGGGGCTTGGTTTCTATTGAATAAAAAGAGCTACAAGACCGACCCATAGATATACTACTTAAGAAGTGAATCCTAAGCCTCAAAAATTTCTAAATTTCTTAAAGCTTAGGATATTTTCACTAAAAACGATAAATCGATCAAATATGTGGCCGATTGAAAATGGGAGGGAAGTTGTATATTGATGCCAGGAAAACGTGGTTTCAAGAAAAAATAAATAGATTATTTTGCCGCCAAAATCGAGATTTTTCGTAAAAACCCAAAATGGCCGCCAATTCCTCCCAAATCATCGTAGATCAAATTTAATTTTTTAAATGTTTTCGCATTTTAATACACTCTTTGACTCATTTACGATAAATTCCTGCCCTTTACTTTAAGTGCCCATTTTAGGGAAGAAAAAATTAAAAAAAAACTCACTTTTCACGTTTTTTGTCAAATTTTCTTTAGAAAGCACTTTTTTATAACTAAGCGTGAAAAATGTAATTTTTTTCTGCTTTTTTAAAGCAGATGTAATTTTTTTGGTTACAGTTAAAGAAAGAGTCGTTTCTAAAGGAAAATCACATAGAAAGAAAATTACCTTTTTAAATTAAAAAATTACAAGAAAAATTAACCTAAATTTAGCAATAGGTTAGGATTCGCTTCTAAAGTATCTCTATCAGTTCGTCTTGTAGCTCTTTTCATCCCATAGAAAGCCCTTTTTGTTGTTTTATCCTAGGGCTATTAGAACCCGAGATATTAAGAAAAAAGTATTTTAAGGCTCCGGAAAATTTGTGAAGAGCCACATTTTTCCGCCTTTCCCGAGCGGTATAGGATTTCTTTTTACCGAATTTTTATTTTTTAGCATAAAATAATTTTGCACTCTGAAATACATCCCTATTCACCCTATTTTTGGTTTATTTTCACTCTACTTATTGATCCTACAAATTTCTGTAACTTTGCAGGGGGAATGGAGTACCATTCCTTTTGCATATTGCTTCCCACAGTTGATCACCATTTGTAACGAACTGACTCTTTAATTTTCTATTTAGGTCATCCCAATAGTTCTCAATAGAATTAAGACCTGGAGATTGACTTGGCCGTGGAACTACAGACATGTTTTAATCCTATGTAGTTTCTTATCTTACAGAGGATGCCCGTAAATTGAGATTAGCTTAAATTTATGTTCTATCTTAGAGCTTAATCTTGGTGCATCACATAAACGTATACAATATTGGATTATGATTGAAAAGTGAAAAATTTCAACAATTTACAATTCTAAAGAAGGAGAAATTCTTCTTCTAACTGAATGGAAAAATACTTCGACTTGAGTTTCGAAGAGAGAGAAATGGATCAAAGACCGAAAAATTGCAGCAGTATTTTAATTTTTCATACAATGCTTTTGTCATTGTCTTCCTTGTTCCTTAAGTTTGCAGTCGGTAGCTCGAAGTATTGGTAGCCACCCTTGTGTGTTTTGATACTGTTTTTTGCTTTTATTTGTTTTTCAAATACTTCTCGTATCGGAAACCGTAGGTAGAGTTGTGACTTAATGTCAGCATCATTATAAAATAAAGGTTCCTGGCGATGTTCGCCTGACACGTTTGAAATGATCATGGGACTAGCCATTATTATAATGTTTGTAGAATTGTAAGTTGTTGTAATTTTTCACTTTTCAATATTTAACTTAATTTTGTATGGCTTTGCCGTAGGGAACGCTCCCCAATATAAGCAACGATACGTTCGGTTAGCTTTTTAATATTTGCTTATTCTTGGCTTGTTAAAAGTGCCATTCATTTAAATTTAGCTTTCTTATCTCTTATTATTTTTCTTAGTTAAATTTTAGAGCTTGTCCTTTAAACTCAAATTTATTACTGTAATAGCTTTAGAGCGAAAACGTTAAAGAAATAACGTCTTATAAACCGTTTTACCCTAGAAAGCCAACGTTCCTAACATTTTTTTAAACAACTTATTACTTTTTATTTTTAGTATAAAAATTTTACTAAACATTACAGCAAGCGAAGAAATTTATGAAAATAATTGTTCTTATTTTTTAATACTTAAATCCAACTTTGAAAAACATGCTTTTTTCGAGATTAATTAAACAAATTAATTGGGGGTTCGTCATTTTGACGCACATTCGCTTTCTAGGGTTAAAAAAAATTCTTAATTTTACCTCTTGGGATTTTCACGAATATTAGAATCTATGTTTTTTGGCATAATTGTCACAGCAATTTTTTTTATACCCGAATCGGTAGGGTAGAATGTGTGTGCAGGTATTAGTATTATGTTAGAGAAGTTTTGTATTAACTCGAGAATATAATGATCGATCGAGACTAAGTCAAATGAGCCATGTCCGTTCGTTTAAAGTAGAAACTCAAAATGCAATCAACACAATCATGTTAACCACATCATGCATATAGTTTTAGGATAAAGGATATCAAACGATAAAAACTAAATGAAATTTAAGTTAATATAAACAAGTATTTAGTAGCCCTTGCTGAAAATCACCAAAGTATTCCCATTAAATTTTTTATAGCGCAATATGTGTTTTGTCAGAGTATTAGAAACTTCGGATTTATTAACATTTTGGGGCCGTTATATCTTACTCTTATAATATATTAAGAAACACAGCTGTAGGGTGGATAACTTTAAGCTAGTTTTAAAATTACTTGGATTTAACAACCCAGACTTATAAACTTTATAGCTTTTCTTTATAACGAGTATGAAAGAAAAGTGGATATTAAGTTTTCTAGAGACTAACTCTAGGAATTTGTTACTTCTTGAACTTAAAATTACTAAATAACGTATTTGAATATAGTGTGCAGTAAAAACTCAGAAACATCCTATTTTGTCCGGGCTTAAAACGTAAACACTATCAGTTGAATACATACTAAATCTTTAATATATCCGTATATCTGAAAAGGATCCGGACCCAGGATCAGTTATCCGTTTTTTTTTTATAATTTTTTGGCGAATTAAGGGATTGGCTACCCTTTTGATGTGCTTTCACATCTCACGAGCGGAAAGGCTTAGAAGAAGACGAAAAGGAGGAGAGGTACCGGTGCGCTCTTGTTTTAAACAAATGCAGACTGAATTGCGTAGGAAAAGCTGATCGCGGAAGGACATTCCACATTCGTGTTGTACGACTTATGAAAGAACCTCTAAACTTAACTGTACGTCTGAAAGTCGGCTTTAGGGTAAACTGATGTGCATTTGATCTATGGGGAGTATTACGGTTGAACGTCTTAAGGGGTGGAATGCAATTGGCTATTTCGCTGGAACACTGTTCGTAAAAAAAAATCGATAAAACAGTGTGAGTATCGAATATCGGATAGTGTCGGGTATCTAGATAGAGTCGGATAGTTCCAATTTTTTTTGTTTTTTAATTTGAGTAGGTGTTCAAATAATAAAGGATGCGGAAGTATTTGGAAACCTTGGAAACTTTTTGAACTTTGTCTTACCTTAAACTTACCTTGAACTTTCTCTTAACTTAAGCCCCCACACTCACTAGAATTTAATGCAGAAAATTGTTCACACTAATAAAATAGTTGGTTACTGTATTACCTATATGTGTTTATTGTTATTACATTATTACTATTTTTTTTATTTTCTTTAATTTTGTGCAATGTACAAAATTGAAGAAAATAATAAAAAAAAAACTTTTCCGGAACCGAAAACTGTGTAGTTGTTTTTAAGCTCGTAAGGGACTGTAATGTAGGAACACCTTACCTACCGTGTTATTTTTGGGGATCCCTACAATCGGCTCGTGACTACGTTGGACATGGAAACATCCTGAATGGCCATGATACCATCCCCTGGTAACTCGGACTACGTTGTCCCATACCTCAACTTCAATGTCAAATTCATGACAATATTTCCAAGCAGAACTGCCTGGGAGTCAGAACAGAACTTAGAGCTGGAGCCTTTTCCAGTACGCGTGCCGGATCACTGTAATGTTTTTCAAGAAGAAATTACAGCTAGTCGTGAAGCCGCGGCCTGGTTTTCAATATACTCAATAGACTATTGTTTTCTATATAGACAGCTAAACTGCAATAAACCCTAGGAATCACTAACGATGCGATCCAAGTTGGTAAACCAATGCCGCGAATCTCTCAACGTGATTGCTGTCAGGTGCGACGTTTCCCTGTGCCACAGGGATATTCCAGGCAACTGCAGAGCTGACGAACTAGCTAGAGATAGTGCTACAGCTAATCCGACTCATTTAACGGAACCGGCAGCACCCATAAAGTCGATAAAGTTTCACCTGGATACCGAAGCCATCACAATGGCAAACAATACGTGGAATAACACCAGCACATGTCTCTCTTCCACACAAATCTGGCCAGTGCTTGATCGTAAAACAAAGAGACTCGTCTCCTTTAATAGGCTGAATCTTATGGTAGGACGACATGGAAGAAGACTTAGTACTCCCTTAAATGATTCCTGTAGAAGTTGCAGAGACGCGGAGGGGGAAGATGCCATGGTTCTTCTTCTGTGTAACTGTCCTGCCCTATCGACCTTGAGAAGAAAAATTTTTTTTTTCGAAGATCTAAATGATCTAGCACGACTCGATTTAAAGAGGATAATGAGCTTTATATCCGGGTCAAACTGGGTAAACGCCTAATGGGTCAAACCCGAAACGCCACCACATGGTGGAGGGATAGGTTGTGTGGTCCACTCCCCTGTAGGAACTCTGTGTGAACTCTGTGTGGTGGTGGGACCCACAGCGGAGCACCAAATATCCGTCATCACTCCACACTAACCCCCCACTACATCCAAGTTTTCCCGACAGGACCGGCCTGGTAAAGTCTCATAACGCTTTGGTTGCCTTCACCTCTCCGCTCTTATGGGAACACCGGCACACATATATTCCCCCTCTGGTACGATTTTATACCGCTTCGGTTACCCCTACCTTCGGCACAGGTTTACACTGTCACTGGTTGCCTCGACCCGTCTCACCCAAAAGGAGACGTAGGTGCTATCATTTAGGTCCTCGGGCTGGTATCTCCGGTCTTACAAAGTTGTATCACAATTCACCTCCTTTGGTCTAAGCGTGTCCCTGTCTAACGGGGAGGCCACCCAACCTTACCTTACCTAACCTATCCTGTTATCAACTTTTCGAAAACCCGAACTTAAAATCCGACTGTATCAAAATATCCGAGTATCGAAGATCAGGTTATCTGAGAACCGTGTAACCAGTATCCGACACCTACCGGATCTAGCTGTCACAGCCCGAAATTGCTTATGTGGATAATTCAAGGATCCGGATTTGATTTAAAGCACTTCTACGTACCTGTTATTCACAATGACAATCTTTGTGCAAATACCTTCAGTCAAATGTTTAATCTAATTGTTTCTAAAATTTGAATAATTATATGTGTAAAAATTAATTTATTTTTCATATGCATAATATGAAATCTTAACAGCTGCAACAAAATCAGCATAAGTAACATTAAGTTTATTATTAAATCTTAACAGCTGCAACAAAATCAGCATAAGTAACATTAAGTTTATTATTAGAATAATTACCTGAAATCTTGATGCAGTATCTTGTTACATAATGTTACATAAAGAATTTTATCTCTTAACTAAGAGCTTTTCCTTACCCCTATTTAATTTATATGTATACAAAAATTAAATCATTTGTAACAATAGACGGTGTGTTTGTATGATTCCAGTTTTCAATCTTGTTGTTAAAGTTCTTTTTTCTGCATCATAATACGGCAGAAAAAGGAAGATTCAAATATATCTCAAAGAAATGTGCATTTTAAGCAAAAGAACATTATACTCATCTAAATACATATACTTAGTATTACATTCGACAAAAAAGCGCTTGGTACTGCTCTTGGTTAACATAAATGTGCGTGGAAGCAAGGCGTAGTGTACTTTTCCTATTTTCTTGTGTATATGTTTTAATGAAAAGATTGGAAAAGCTTGTCTGTTTTGCTTCTTTGCTTATTGTTGTATCATCAGTAGCCGTAGCAATACAAGCTTCACTATGTCAGCTGGAAATATCCTTGGCACAGGGCTCATTTGCATTTTATTTGCATTCACTTCATTCATTTGAATTGTAAGTCATACACATATATTCATCTAATGTTTTTCTAGTGAGCTTATGCATATATGTGTGATTAAGACATACATATATATATATATCTACGACTCTATGGTTATCGTCCTATAGATACCAAATTTCTTCTGCTATTCTATTGCTTTTTAGCTTCAGGGACCATCGGCTGGAGCTATCTTGTCGAACCGATAAGGTCCTTTACACCAGAATCTTGTACATACGTTTGTGTACACAATGTGAATAAAATGTATATATATATTTATGCCATGTATATAAGCGTAAATACAGCCATAGAAACATTTGCTTGATGTGGTGTTTTTGTTTGTTCCTTATGTTATTATTATGATTACAATTATGCACGGCTTTACGCAGACATGCAAGTGTTCTTATTTTTTTTTTTGTGGAATGACTTTAATGGTTGTTTTTGTGGAAATTTTATTACTGAAATTTTAAGAATCCTGGGATTTGTTTTTGGTATGCTCTTATTTTGTGAAGGCTATGTAAATAAATTGTTTTTAAACTTAGATCTTGCTTAGTTTATAACTTGATAACGTGAACATTTTATCTCTAAGTCCAAAAAAGTTACTGATACATTTTTATATTTTATGTATTTTTTTGTTTAGGAGGTCACATTGCCAAAGAATCAGGGCTCATTAGGTTTTAGCATCATCGGTGGCACCGATCACTCTTGTGTGCCGTTTGGCGCACGGGAGCCTGGAGTATTTATTTCTCACGTAAGTAAACACATTAATAATGCTTTTTAAAACACTCATAATAATAAAAACTAAAGCGAAACACTCAAGTGATAGAACTAATTCGTACACTGTTGATATCCTTTGACTCTTTTTATCATATACTAACTTAAAACGTGTGTGGTTGTGGTCTTGAAGGTTTAATACATTAATATCATATAATTTATATAGGAATGTAATACACTTTTTTTTGCATTTGCATTCCTTATGAATTTATTTACAGTACCTATGTGATGTCCGTTACTTGATGATTTGTTTATACCCTATTCCTCAGGAATGAAGTATATTAAGTTTGATACAAGCGAAAAGGTAACATGTAGAAATAATAACGATAGACCCCAAGTCCTTAAGGACACATGATCGAGACTGAATTCTGAGTCGAATGAGCCATGTCCGTCCACTCCATACGTATATCATCACTTTTTAAGTCTTATATTTAAAGCTAGAAAGCTCAAAATTTGTACGTTAGCTCTCTGTCATCCGAAGCAACGAGTGGGTAACGAGTGAGTAAGTGCAAGAGTTTGTCTGTGACAAACTTCTATACACCCGACCCTATATATATACCATGTAACACCAAATCTTATGGAATATTCTTTTCAACACCGAATCGCGAAACTTGTATGGAATACAGAAACAAACTGCCCTTTCCTCGTACAGCTGAAAGGAATCATGCTCATATAAGTGTTCTCTTGAACTCCGAATTTGTTCGGTGTCGACACTGAATTCGAAATTTCGCCACCGACTTATTTGACGGTAGAGGCTGGGTGTAGCTTTGATTGTTTGTGTAATGTGATGTTTCGACTCAATTTTCATTCGTGATTTTTTACAATGCTACTAAAATTGTATGAAATCGATAAAAACTTATCAAATATCTCAAATTCAAAGCTACCAAAATTAATTTTAAGTAAAAAGTACAAAAAACCGATGCTAACAAAATAACACTAACAAATGAAAAAAAGTAAACAAACTGAAGTCACAGCAATTGGACACTTAACGTGATGACTGCACCGGTTTAGCATTGCTCGTTCTGTACACAATGAAACCGAGTGTATACCACGCTGGAACTGTCGCAAATAGTGAGTATCATTTGACAGCTCGATGTTTGAAAGAATACGCCATTAAAGATTCTTGGCCCAAATTTATGTATTTTTTGTGCATGGGCTTAAAACTAAAATCAATTAATTGTTATTTCGTTAGAACCATGAGAAAATACGGTAAAATCGAAAATTATTTCAGAAAAAACCTGTTTTTTCCTAAAAACGACCCTTTAAAGTGGGCAGAGCTCGAAACTTTATATGGAGCGAACTTAGCAAATAGTAATATATTTAATATTTGTCATAGATTTTTTTTTCGATTTGGACTTTCCGCGAAGTCGGGTTTTTAAAGATCTAACATGTTAAAAGTGGGCATGGTCGATATTGTGGGTGGCCCAATTTTTGCCCTGTTTAAGGTCTTAGGCCAATATTGCTCAGTACCAAAATTTAAGTTCCTGTACCTTGTATAACTTGACCAAAAGGCTTTTGGAAGAAAAGTGAAATAGAGGTTGTCTCACATTGAAGCCAGTTGTGGGCGTGGCCGTTGACGGATTAAGCCAATTTTCACTCCTTGTCTATGCAACAAAAAAACCAAGCTGTGTACCAAGTTACTGCTCTCAAGGTTGATTTTGAAGACCTAAAACCTTCACACTACGGACGGACGGGAGGACGGACATGGCTTAAACGATTGACGTGTCGGTCTCGATCATATCTCTAAAAGGTTTTACAAACTATGCATTAAAATTAATATACCCTCGGTCGGGTATAAAAAATTTTAAAACCTCCCACAAACGGTCTAAATGTGCAACTACGCCCAGTGCTTTTAAAACTGTAAGAGGTCGTGAAAAGCTCAAATTTAACATTTAGCATCTCCTAATTATTGCAAGACATAAATGGTACAAGCAAAATCGGCAGACCGCCCCTAGTGGGCATGGCATCGATCTAAAGAGTCAGCTTTCTAATCCCTTAAATCCAATTTATTCAATAGTTTTGTTGCAAATCGAAAATTTTTAACTTATATGTTAAGTAGCAAATACTTGGTTCTTAAATTTTAATCATACAAAGATTTGGGCCATGCACATATTATAGATAGAATTCAGGATAGACCTACAATTTTCCATAAAAACATGGATTTCGACTGCTTTAACCTTACTAAGGAAAGAACAAGAAATAAAGTTCAGCACATAATGTACACCGGAGACATCAAAGATTTCATTCATACATCAAACGTACTCCGGACACTATCCTAAATTTCATTCATACAAAGTAACGTACACCGGACACTATCCAAGATTTCATTCATACAAAGTATGTGGCCCATCTTCATTTTACAAAATTATTGAGATTGACCCAAAAAATTACATTTTTGGGTACATTTCAGCAACCAATTTCGATATTTCTATGCTAATATTGATTTTTAGTTATAGAAGCTAGACATGCTACGCCCCTTTTAAAAAATAAATAAAACAAAACAAATAAATTAAGAAAAAAAAAACTTAAAAAAGAAATGAAATATTTATTTTTTATTTAAAATGATGCATGAGTGGTAACGGGAAGGGGATGGAAAACAAAAAATATACAATTGGGAAGGAGAATAAGAATGGAAAGGATAATTGAAATGGAAAGGAGAATAGGAATAGGGTATACCGCGGCCCGTTACAGACGAACCGATGCTATTACATACGCACAGTTGCACTAACTCACTGGTTTCTAGCGGGCCGTTCAAAAATGGAAAAAAGACCGCTTATTGTATCACTACGTTGTCCGTCCGTCCTATTGCGTTATAACTTCTGAACAGTAAGTTGTAGGCCGACAAAATTTAGTGCTTTATTACAGTTTGAAGTTTTTGGGAAAATGCTTTTTAAAAGTTTTTTTAAGAAGCTTAGCAGGCAAGGACTTGAAAAATGAAACTTAAGTTATGTAAATACTGAACTTTAACGAAAAAAATCCAATTTTTTGAAAATATTGAAAGGTTTTTGAGAAATGAAGAGTTGAAAATGGATGACGTTTTGTAAAGTCTTTGAGGCCACAGCTTTTAAACCGATTGCACAAACCTAATATAAAACACACGTGAAAGCAACTCAAAGTAAACGAAGTGCTTAAATCACATTTTTCCGAAAAAGTTTTAATACTGCCGTTTTAAAGCAGTTTGGAAAAAAATCGCAAAAATGCATGAAAAAAACGTGTTCAGATTTGGTTAGAGTACAAAACTTACAAAAAGAAAGCAAGCTGCGTTGAAATAATTTTAAAATTCTGTTGTAAACGGTAAATGTAGCTTGATTTACCGTTTACGCAAAAACCGCTTACGCTTTACGCTAGCGCGGATGGTTGTGCTATTGGAAAAAAGTCAAAAGGGAATAGGAAAAATTCAAAATAGTTGCTTTGAATGGATTTGAAATTTAAAAAATTGTAAGAAAGGTCAACAGAACAAGTGTCTCCCTTTCTATCTCCCAAATGCTATAAGGTTTAATTTTGAAATAAATGACGGGCATATTCTATCTTCTGAAATTCTATACAAAGCTATAGCATACTGACATAGCTTCGATATAAACCTCTAGAACTACGACACTCTTATAGATATTCTGAGCTCAGGGCTTTCTAAAAAAAAAATATTCGGATTAGAATATATTGCCTTTAAATCACGCGCGAAAATTGAATTTTTTTAAGACCTGGGGTGAAATCCTGTAAACTGATGGCTGCTGGTCAGTTTGTTGATAATCAAAATTGACCGTCACCCGTTCCTGCTCTCTGTAAAGTAATCACCAAAAAGTTTTAAAGCTTAGCAGCACTTATATTTTCATCTGTCAGTTCATGTCATTTCAATACATTGCTTCTCAAATAACCCAAATTTACTTTTGTTTACATTTCCCGTTAAGTGTAATTATATTTTATTACTGCGATGAAAAAAATGTATGTACAGTACATATTATAATGTATTATTTTTGTTTGAATTACTTTGACTCATCAATTCAAGGTTTCAAGCAAATAATTACCAAATCGAAAAGCTGAAAAGGGCGTAGGCTGAAAATTAAAATCAATTAACTCTAATTTTGTTGGAATCATGAGGAAATGCGTTTAAAGCGAATATTAATACTTAAAAAAAAAGTTTTTTTTTCCCAAAAACACCCTCTAAAAATTGGCGGAGCTCCATGCTTGGTATGCAACACATCTAGCAAATGGTTATATCTTTAATATTTGTCATATAATTTTTTTTCGATTTAGAATGAATTTCCCGAGAAACTAGGTTTTCATAGATTAAAGATGTTAAAAGTAGGCATGGTCAATACAGTGGGCGGGCGGTCCAATTTTTGTCTAATTAAAGGTTTCTGGACGGTATTACTCTCCACCAAAATTTGAGTTCATATGTTTTGTCTATCTTGACGAAAAGGCATTTGAAATAAAATGTAAATTTGAGGTTGTCTGACATTCAAGTCCATTGTGGGCGTGGCTGTGGGCGGTTATTCTCAATTTTCATACTATGTCTGTCAAGCAACGCTGCAAGTTTTAGTTTCCTACCTCAATTTTAAAGACCTCAAAACTGCATACATACGGACAGACGGACGGACGGATCTGGCTTAATCGACTCATTTGTCGGTCTCGATCATATCTCTAAAAGCTCTTAGGGGTCTACGGTGATTATTTCACTGTATTACAAACTATGCATTAAAATTAATATACCCTCTGTCGGGTATAAAAACAAAACTTAAATTGAGTGGCCCGCGGGGAGTGCGGCGTGACGCGACGCCCGTTTGCGCCCGGACGCACCGTCCGGCGTCCGCCGAGCGTAGCGCAGCCGCATTCCAATCGCGGCCAGACTGCGCGAGACGCACTACGAAATGTCCATCATCATATTAAGTTCCGGGTTTTCATACAGAACAATAGACTTTCCTAAAATAAATTTTTCAATTTAACCTGAAAAAGTTTAAAAGTTCGAACTGATTTTGTTTCTATTCAAGAACGTCACAGCTAATGTACAAATCTGCATATATCAGAATTCATCACGTCGAGTATAATGTCTTAAATAGCAGTTGATTCCCGACAACTTATGAAACTAGAGTTTTCTGGCGTTCTCTCCCTTTCGAGAGAAGGAAAAAACGCCAAATATGATTTCTGGCATTTTTTTTTAAACCGCCAATTATCTGGCTTTTTTCCACTTTAGAAAAGGGGAAAAACGACTGAAAAGTTTTTCCAAGGAAAAAACGACGGATTTTGAGAAAAATTTCCGGCTTTTTTTCCATAAAAATGTTCGGTTTGGTTTGATCTTATGTATTTGAAAAATGGATTACATTAAAGTTTAAACTAAGTAAACACCAGAAAAAGGGTTTTCTGGGGAAAGAAATACCCCAATTTTTTCAGTTTTTAAAAACCAAAATACTCATAATCACCTAAAACTTGAATTTAAAATTTGACGGTCCAAATAAAATGGGAAAATTAAAAAACAATAAAAACAAGTGGGAAAGTGCAACAGTGCGTATGCAAAAGCTTAAATCCGTCTGTGACGGATTGCAAAATACATTTACAATTATACAATTACAATTATTGTATTACAGTCATTCAATTTTCAGCTCTCTAGCTTAAAATTTAAGCCCTTAAAGTTTTTGACATACGGACGGACGGACGGACGGACGGGCATGGCCTTAACGATTCTCCTGTCGGTCTCATTCATATCTTTAAAGGTCTAAGGGGTCTACGGTGATTATTTCACTGCGTTACAAACTATACAGCAAACTCAATATACCCTGGGTCAGGTATAAAAAATATATATATATGTACATGTATATACATTTAAATGTAGACTTTAAATAAGGCTTTTTTCCCTGAGCCGGACGAGATAGATCATACATAACACATTCGTCCTCCCATCAAATTTTTTTCTAGTCTATACACATATAACCTACGCGCTTAAGCGTTTTTTGTATCTTGTGCAAATTACTCTGTGTATGTCAATATCAATAAAATTATATTTTCCTAGATTTATAACACATTTATTTTATTAAACAAACTGAACCTCTCAAGGACTGAAACTAAGCGCATGTCTCAAAAGCTCGTGGACCACACCAGATTTTCCTGCATTATTCACAATTTTTCCTGAAGACTGTTCACCAAAGGGTTAAGATTTTAATTCCACAGCAGCACTCTACGCCAGCCCTACTTTCATAAACGCCAAATTATTTTTTTTTCTTTCAAACATCGTAAATTCCCATGAGGCAGTGGTGGTGAAATTTACATATTTTTTATCCATCTGCTATAACAACCCACCATAATAATCATTTTCTCATTTTCAGATTGTACCAGATGGCATTGCCGCAAAATGTGGCAAACTACGAATGGGTGATAGAATATTAAAAGTCAATGGTGTTGATGTTTCAAAAGCCACTCACCAGGAGGCAGTAATGGAACTGTTAAAACCCGGCGATGATATTAAATTATACATTCAACATGATACGTTACCTGTTGGTTTCCAGGTAAATAAAAAAAAACATCGCGTTTACTTACTGTGTAGTGTATAATAGTGTATAACTAGTATACTTTAAAGTTAAGTAACTTAATAGCGTATATTTATTTAAACAGGCATGCACTAACTTAACATAAAAGTATTTGTCAAGCCACTCGTAATTATGCTATATTCGTTCTGTTTCGTGCTTAATCAAAAATATTTTTTTACTTTTGCCTCTTATATTACAAGCACATCCAAGTTAATTATGTTCCAACCGAGGTAAGGCAAAAAGACTAAAATTCGTTTATTGCTATAGCTTTAAAAGAAGTTTTCGTTTGAAGTACAACTCGAGATGCTTTTTTTTATTATTTTCTTCCTTGTTATATTTTATATAAATGAGTAAACATTTTGAGCTAAGTACATTTTTACCAAGCAGAAACCTAAAGTTTGTTTTTATACCCTATTTTTATAGAGGGTATTGTTTAAAAACAAACTTAAGGTTTCCATTTTTATACCCTCGTATACTGTCATCGGCTGACCTTCCAACCGTACAGACCTAGTTATCGAGGTAAACAATCGTAAACAATCAGTTTGCGTTTTTGTCTTATTTTCCCTCTCATTCAACCGGCTTTTTCATTTACTTATATTAGTTTTGAATAAATAGTCTGTGTATAGAATAGTTTTCCTATATTAGTGCTTAAATACTTGTCGGTATGGCTAAAAAGCCTGTCCGCAATTCGGGCAACCGATATGGCATTCTCAACGAATGCTCGCTTTCCGATCCTCCTGACCCCCTTCCCCCGCCTCCACAAAAAAAATTTAAGCAATCGAGTAGTGTTTTTTTTGTGAGTTCCCAGCCCTCCCAATTAAGTCAAACTCTAAAAATCCACGCTTTGTGCACATAACCTCAAAATATGACTCCAAGCCTTTAACGTCTGTCAGTGTTTTCATTCTGAAAAAACCCATCGAAAAGATCTCGCAACTAAGAGACGGCTCTGTTTTGATCCTCACAAAAGATCAAAACGTGGCCGATAAATTCACTTCATCAAAAGCCCTAGACAACATCTGTCCAGTCAATATAAAACTACACGCAAATCTTAATTCATCCAAGGGAATTGCATACGCCCCTTGTCTTATAAACGTCCCCGAATCAGAAATAGTGTCTGAACTAAAAAGTGAAAAAGTAACCGTAAATTCACTAAAGAGGTTGAGAACTTTTTAAAAAAAAAAACACAAAAAATTCGAAAAAATTAATGAAATATTTATTTGAATCGATAGTTTGAACCTTGCAATTTAATCTCAGAAGGTCGAGAATGCCGACCATAAAATGGAAGCAGCGCGCGATGAACATTTCGAACCGAGCACGAATTTTGATAGTAAAATTCAATAATTTGCAAGCGTTGTTCATTTCTAAGACGATCCATGGTTAAATTGCAAACCAAACTGAAGCTGTTTGACAGTGACACAAGGTACTAAACACACGTCAGCTGTCAAAACCAGTGTTGCCAAAACCAAACCAGCTAAAAAATCACCCTTTAGAAGGAAAAGGAATACCCACAGGCCTCATGATTTTCACTTTCGATTTGTTTGCAATTCCAAACACCATCGAAATCGGTTGGTACAAGACTAAAGTTTCTGAATACATTCCCAACCCAATGCGTTGTAGACAATGCCAATTGCTTGGACACACAATGAAATGGTGTAAGCGTGCCGCTGCTTGCGTTACCTGTAATAACCCCCCTCACGATGACACAAACTGCACCCGCACTCTATGCGCAAATTGTTCCGGACCCCATCCCGAATCTGCTAAAACTTGCCCTAAGTACATACAAAGTAAAGAGAGCCTCGAAATTAAAACAAAAAATAAATGCACCTTGGCTGAAGCCAGACGCATTCACAGAGAGCGCAATCCGTTCCGCACTTCTTCATCATCCGATCTCTACTCAGAAAAACTCAAACCGTCACAACAAAATAGCCCAAGCTATGTAATTAAAGCCGACCCCAAACTGCAAAAAATAAACTCAACATACACCCAAAGCACAGATAATTGTGCTTCGTCGTCAAAGGCGATACACATACACAATAAAACTTACACAGAAAACTCAAACTCCACTCAAAGAGAAAACTCTCCACAAGTCTACAAACCAGACTCTGGAAATGTAAACGCTCAATCCCCAAATTTTCAATTAAACTCTCAACACCAACACATTTCAATTAATAACAACTCAAATCTAACCGAAAAAGCCCTAAATACAAATTCAACTTATCTAAACAACATATGTTCAAGCAACTCCCTTTTGAATCTCTCTCGTCAATCAGACAAGCAAAACGCTATGAATATTGATGAAAATGACAGCTCTTAACAAAGCTAGTTTCCCCCCCTCAACCCGCGCCTCTGTAGGTGATGATGGGGTTCACCTTAACGGTGGACACCACCATCACCGGCGGGTGCGCGGGTATTTCATTGTAACACCAGGTGGAAACCCGCCTTCTTTCTGCCTGTATATGGAACAGTACAGGTACCAAGTCAGCTTCCACCGCCTTTAATGATCTCAAAATTCTTCAGCGGAACATGAATGCTTACTTAAATAACTATCATGGACTCCAAATGCTTATAAAAGAACTAAAACCCCATATCATCTCTCTTCAAGAAACACACGTTCAATATAAACTACAACCATTCCCTCCAAAACAATACTTACCCCTTTTTCATAATCTGCCTTGCAACACAACCTCAATACATGGCACTGGTATTCTTGTTCACAAATCGATCCCTCACACCTTTATTACTTTAGCCTCCAACATATCCGCCATCGCAGTTGAAATCGAGTTAAACTTCAAACTAACCGTTGTTTCATTATACATCCCACCAGAACAAAAGTTCACTACAAGTGATCTTGAATCTATACTAAACAACTTTTCCAGTCCCGTCGTCGTCACTGGCGATTTCAATTCTTGGTCCCCCTCTTGGGCCTCCCCTAGCATCAACAGTCGTTGTAAGCTAGTCGAAAACTTTATAGCCAATAATGGACTTTCAATATTAAACGACGGACGTCCAACTCACCTTTCGACTCACGGTACAATAACCCACGTTGATCTTACTCTCATATCCCCGTACCTTACCCAAAAATCATTTTGGGAGGTCTCCGATGACTTAAATGGTAGCGACCATTACCCAATTTTTACCACAATCTCCTTGGGCTGCAATGTCAACATACCAAAGCCGCAATCTTAATTCCTAACGGATTTCGCTAATTGGGACATTTTTCAGGCTGAAATCTCTAAACAGATTTTAGCTAGAGCAACTTCCACCAACATTAATAAAAAAGCCGCCTGCGTCCTTAAGACAATTCGCTCAGCAGCGAACCCATCAATTCCCCAGACAACAAATAAGAACCATTCTAAAACCTCCGCCAAAAAAAAGCAAAACGCATGGAAAGTGTTTAAAAAATCACCATCTGACTTCAGTTTAATCTCATACCGCAAAGCAAATGCTCGGTTTCGTCAAGCCGCAAAAACAGAAAAAGCATCTAGTTTTTATCGATTTACTGCCGAAATAAATCATAATTCAACCCCTAAAAAAATGTGGTCAGATATTAGAAGCTTGACAGGTAATTTTGTCCCTCATCCTATCAAACTTATAAAAACAAATTCAACTAACCTTACCAACCCCATCGAAATAAACGAGTTTTTTTGCTAATCCCTGGGAAAAATGCCAAGATGACTCTTACTTCCACCAGAAGTATATTGTAGAAAAATACGACTGTTTAAATAGTACTATACTCTGTCCAACATAAATTGGCAGTACAGCGATGGATAGGGATGTTTGCCTCTCTTTCCCACTCCTTTGTTTTCCGTAAGGTGCTTTTTTAACAAAAGCTCTTACAGGGTTTCCGTATGAAGCATTTTAAGTACCGAAAAACCCGAAAGAGTAGTTTGCCGTCACTTAGTTTTAATTGAAAATTTTATTTATGTGATTTTTACCCCTGCAAGGTCGGGGTTAGAATAGCCTTGAGGTAAGGTATGCCTGTCGTAAGAGCCGACTAAAATCCACCGGAAGAAATATTCTTTAATGTTTCAACGGATGCTGTCGATGCTGCTCCATTTGGGGCAACTTTTGGCAGTAAGGTTTTAACTTATAGATGAATCTGAAGGTTAAATTAAAATCCAGAAGCGTCTGTCACACATTGTGCGGCTCACTGGTCGGCGTCTGTCTCCAAAGGGGCGGCTGTATTTAAAAATGAAAATAGAAGTGACTTACCTGTTTCTCATAAAAACGACAAGTTAAAAAAAAATGGCAATGAACAAAACGAAAGATTTGATTACCCCAGGTGGCAGCCCAGCTATGCTGGAAAATCCACCCTCTTCGGAGGCAGGCTCTACGGATTCTGGAAAGAGCCTTTTATTGCTTATAAATCCTTTTGAGAAAAGGACAAAACTAAATCGATCACCACCACCTAGATCGAACATATCCGGAAAAAGCAGTCCACCGGTAAACCAGGACTCTGTGAAAATTAAGAGCTTAGAAAACGAGAATAATGAACTCCGAGCTAAGCTTACTGAAATGGAGCGACTCTTCCAAGATCTAAAAATGGAAGTTGACTCTCTGCGAAAAGAAAACGAGGATATTAAAAATACTCGTTTAACGAAAGACTGTGAGGTAACGAAAGAGTGTGTAACACCGAACCGACCAGCAGTCGAATACTTCACGGACGAGGACGAACTTGCACTTGAGACCGATCTTAAGGAAAAGGTCTAGCAAGAAGCGAAAGGCGAATTCCTCTCCCGAAGTAATACAAAAAGAAGATAAGCCCTCTGGCTCAAACAAGGCTAAACCAGAAGTGAAAATTCGTCCACCCCCGCAATAAACATCGTCGGGATAGCAGACTTTGGGAGATTGTGCAACCTTCTTGCAAACACGGTGAGAACAGAAAACTATAAGCTTACCTCGCACCGAAATAACGTGTGGAAAGTAATTGTTGACAACGCCGATTCCTATCGCGCACTGTCTCTTAGACTGAATGCAGAAAGAATCGAGTGGTATACTTATCAAAATAAGTACGAAAAACCACTGCGAGTCATTGTAAGGGGGCTCCACCCATCATGCACAAAAGAAGACGTTGTAAAAGACGTAAAAAATAAAGGCCTTAAAATTATTGATGCCGTCAATATCATTAAAAAGGAAAAACAACGCACGGAAGGAGAAAGAGACACTGTGATCAGACGCGGCCTTCCAATTTTTATGCTCTCCTTTGAAAGAACTGAGAGCATAAACGATATTTATAACATAAAAATGATACTTAACATCAGGGTTAAAATCGAACCCATGCGAAAGGGCAATAGACTGATACCACAGTGTAAGCGATGCCAAGAATTCAGGCACACAAGTGCCTACTGCCAAAAAGAACCACGTTGCGTAAAATGTGCCGGAAAACACCTGTCAACAGAGTGCAAAGTTGACATAAAGGCTCCAGCAGTTTGCGCCAATTGCCACGGAAACCACCCCGCGAACTATCGAGGATGCGAAGTAGCCATAGAGCTGCAAAAGGGACGAGAACCTCTTAAGGAAAATACTAGAGGTCAGAATCAAAGCCTAGGACGCCCAAAACCTGCTGAAACTCCTAAGCCAAAGACTCCAAAGACGCCAAAGCCGAAGTGGAAGATTGGCAAAGGAGGCGTCGACAAAAGTCGTAAAAGCTCCACAAAAGAGTGGCGCCAGTTCAAGTGCAGCGGAGAAACCACCACTGGTCGGACCGAAATCATACGCACAGGTTGCGGCAAACGAAAACAAGGCAAGATCGCCCACAACAGATGCAGTGTCTCAGATCCTCGCTGTAATCTTGGAGAAACTTGAGGATCAGACTAAAATCAACAAAGTTATATTTGACAAACTGAGCAAGCTCGAGTTTAAGCCTCGAAAAAATTACAAGAGAACATGAATATGAAACAGTTATTTAAAATACTAACATGGAATGCAAACGGCCTTCTGAATAAAATAGACGAACTAGAAGTATTTCTACGGAAAAACAATATTGATATTTGCATGATTACGGAAACTCACCTTAAAAACGGGTCTACACCCAAACTTAAAGGTTACAATGACTATCACGCACATCACCCTTCGCAAAATTCGAGAGGAGGATCCTCCCTCTACATTAAGAACTGCATAAAGCACTTCAAGAACACAGAAGTTGAGCTAGACTCTATGCAGATCAGTTCAGTTTCTGTAAAAATTGACTGCTTAGATTATAACATTGCATCTTGTTATTTCCCGCCAGGATATAGACTGGTGGAAGACGATCTTGATCGTATGTATGACTTCATTGGGTCCAATTTTATCATTGGGGGTGACTTTAACGCGAAGCATACTTTTTGGGGCTCACGATGCAATTCAACAAGAGGCAGATTACTGTACAAAAATAGTATGAAGCGTGGGGTGGACTTTTTCTCCACGGGTAAGCCAACATATTGGCCAACCGATAAGAATAAAAAGCCTGACCTTGTCGATTTTTTCATCGCTAAAGGGTATCCCAAATACCTTACGCGAATTGAAGAGTGTTATGATCTTTGCTCAGACTTTGTTATCTTGAAGATGGGTGGAAGACTGGCGAAAATAGAAAGAGCTCCTAGATTAGCTAGCAAAAACATGAACTGGGACGCTTTCAGAAAGGAGTGTAAGGAGGGTGTTGGCTTGAATGTGCCATTGAAAACTCCTTTCGAGTTAGAAACCCCAGTTGACAAATTCATTGAAGCAATTCAGAGCGCTGCTTGGAACAACAATTCGTCCCAAAAGAACGCAGTTAGCACCGACGGGCATGTACGTAAAACATATCCGCTTGAAATCGAAGAATTGATTCGTGAAAAGAGAAGAGCGCGTAGGAGATGGCAAGGCACGAGGGCCCCCCCAGACAAAACCCTATTGAACAACCTCTCTAACAAACTGAAAGGAATGTTGCAAGATCTTAAAAATCGTGAGAACACTGAATACATTGAAGGCTTGTCGGCGGATAGGAGCTCAAACTACTCGCTGTGGAAAGCAGTTAAGTCTCTCAAGAAACCTATAATCCACTCGGCACCAATAAAAAAAGCTAACGGCGAATGGGCAAGAGAAGACAAAGAGAAAGCGAATTTGTTTGCTGAACATTTAGAAGAAACATTCAAGCCTTTCGACGGTCCGCCGTTGGCTGACGTTCTAAACAACAACGGGGAACCTGATAGCTTTAGAATGAAAAAAGTTTCGTTAGTTGAACTCCGACAGACAACTAGCAAACTTAAAAATAATAAGGCCCCGGGTTACGACCTGATCACTGGCGAAATATTAAAAGAGCTACCAAAAAAGGCATTAGTCAAGCTACTTTATATAATAAACGCTTCTCTTAGACTTCTATACGTTCCAAGACAATGGAAAGTTGCTGAAGTCATTATGGTTATGATTATTCATTAAGGTGAATCAGTCGAGTCATCAACGAGAAACCTCCAACGAGCATTGGACAGAATTTGTGTCTGGACGAAGACTTGGCGAATCGCTCTTAACGAGAACAAGTCTACGCATGTGAATTTCACTTACAGAAGGGTTAACAATTTGCCTCTGTTCATAAATTCTGCACAAATACCTTATGCAAATGAAGCGAAGTATCTAGGGATGACACTGGACGCTAAACTTAGGTGGAAACCACACATAAGGAAGAAGCGTGACGAGCTCGAGATTAGGCTCAGGGAAATGTATTGGCTTATTGGAAGATTTTCGAAATAAAGCACATATAACAAACTGCTCTTGTACAGGCAGGTGTTAAAGCCGTCCTGGCTATACGGTATACAACTTTGGGGTTGTACCAAGTCGAGCAACATGTCCATGTTGCAGACTTTCCAAAACAAGACACTAAGAGCAATTGTGAATGCTCCATGGTATATTAGGAATAGCGATATTCACAGAGATTTAGGAATAGCTACCGTGGGCGAAGAAGTAACAAACTTCGCTCGAAAGCTAAATGCTCGCCTTCATGTTCATTGCAACAATGAAATGATCCGTACTCTAAACGAGACTCTTAACGATGTTAACAACGAGCGACGACTACAAAGAACAAGACCCTTCGATCTAGCGACGTAGGGTGAAGCCGCATGAATGAACGGCTTAGTAGGTGCATTCACTGGAAAGCAACCTATACAATGCGATTAACACTATGGAAGCGTAAACTACTTGTTAAGTTAACTTAGTTGTAGTCAAGAAGTATTATGAGAGAGCGAAAATTTACTATTATGAAGTGCGTTCTGGCAGTTTCATAGTGTCTCTCATAAATGGGTGGTTTTTTAGCACGTGGAAATCGGGCATAACCAATATCGGCTACTTCGGTATTACGTACCTGCTATAGAGGGCGTATTGGTATCTTTGAAAGATTTTGGAGTTTTAGCCTCGGTCCATCCTAGTATTCAAAAAAAAAAAAGAAAAAGTGATTTTATTTATTTATTTTAAATAAAAAAAAAATATCCCTTTCCACACCACAAAGGGGTAGGATAAAAGGCGAGTTTTCGAAGGGTATCCCCAGTGGGCCTAATCCCTTTTAAATAAATTTTTTAATTCTTTTAAATTCAAAAACGCGTCCTCAAAAAACGATTTCACACACTTCTTAAAAAACTACCCGTCTTAAAACACAATGGCACAAAACACATAAATATAATCAATTATACAATTTACATAAAAACACTCAACTTCACCTTATTATCACAATCTTAATTCAGAATAATATACACAACTTCAAAAACCGACCGCGCGCGGCAAAAAACCTACGTAAAAAAACTTTTTCTTAAAAAAAAACTGCTTACAATTTTGTAACAGGATCTTAACGTATTTTTCACACATTGAAAGAAATACAAAAAAAGATCTCCATGACAACACTCATCATTAAGAAGTTTTTCAAAGCTCTAATACTAAAAGTTCGTCGACAGAAACGCAAAAAAAAAAAAAATGAACGAGCTGCCGAACGTGCATTGGTAACTCTGAGTACACATCAATTTAATGGGGGTTGATTTCAGGCAGGCACAAGCCACAGCCAATCAGTGCACAACACGATGTAAAAATAAAAAAATAAATAAATATATAGAGTGGCGCAACAGCTCGAGATGAACCAGGGCCAACTTCTCAACAATGTATGCTGGTGTGTTAATTTCTTTTACATACAAAGGGACCTACAATTTTTTGCCGAATCCGAACGGCACTTTGAGAAGTTTTTCAAGACAAATGATACTCTCGGAGGGCTTGTCAGACCCTCGCGGAGGTGGGGACCGTGAAAAAGAACAAGTCTTTTTTTTCAGGTGACGATGGCAGGATTCGAACCCAGGCCTCCGGCGTAGTAAGCACACACACTAACCACTACGCCACGGCACCCCACGCACAACACGATGTGCTCTGAGTAAAACGTGGGGTCTGTGTCAGATGTACCTGGAAGTCACTGGCGGGCAAACACTTCTTATGGGGGGTTTCTTTCAAATTAGTATGGAGCAAAAATGTGACACGCTACTGATTTTTAAAAGCTCCTCCATAAGGCCTGTACTGCCAATTTATGTTGGACAGAGTATAAGCAGCAATACAATATCTCTCCCTCAACTAAATGAATTGAGTCTCCAATAAATCTCTTAGACCTTGAAAATAGTTTACGTTCCACCAAAGGTAAGACTTCGGGTTTTGACAGGATATCTTATAGGATGCTTAAAAACAGCCCTCCTTGTCTGAAAACAAAGTTGCTATCCCTTTTCAACAATATTCTCGAAATTGGAATAATCCCAAAAACATGGAAAGTAGCAACAATTATTCCTATTCTTAAACCCAACAAAGAAAGCACTTCCATTAAAGGGTATCGTCCAATATCGCTTTTTCCTTGAATCTCAAAACTATTAGAAAAAAATAGTCTCTGAGCGTTTATCTTGGTGGCTCGAAAAAAACAAACTCATTGACCAAAACCAAACAGCCTTCAAGAAGGGTAGAGGCACCCTAGACTCGCTCTTACATATGGATACGTTCATATCCTCTGCTCTTTCGGAGAAAATTCACGTATCGATTCTTTCAATCGTTTTCTTACCAATCGTAAATTTTGCATTAAAACCAACAACATTTACTCTTCTATTCACAACTTAAGAAATGGCTTCCCCCAAGGATCGCCACTATCAGTTACCTTATTCATAATTGCTTTTAACGAAATAAGTAAAATTGTTCGTACGCACTCACAAATAAAACACATTCTTTATGCTGATGACTTAATATTATTTTCTAAGCTAAAAAACCTAGAAAGTCTGGCAACTATTTTTTTTAAGAATAATTGTAAATTTATCCGAATGGGGCGAGAAATCGGGCTCAAATATTTCATTTGATGTGAAATACTACATATTTGCAAAAAACATAAATGTCAAAAAAATATTCAAGGAGTGAAGTTCAATAATATTATTATCAAAAATGTAAATTACTCAAAGATCCTAGGCAATATCTTTGATTTGAAATATAGTTTTAAGGAACACTGTTCCTTAACATTATTAGCTTAAGAAAGAGCCTTACTACCAGGGTCAACTTAGTTAAGTATCTCTCTTCCAAAAAAAGCAATTGTTACGTTAACACTATTCTTAATATCGTTCAATCAACTATTTTATCAAAAATCGATTACGGCCTAGCTATCTACGGGAAATGTTCAAAATCATCTCTGCAACTTATTTCAACACCATACCACACCGCCGTTAGAACCAGTCTGGGAGCCTTCCGTAAAACACCAATAAAAAACATCTTAACAGAAGCAGGACTTCCTCATTTAACTGACAGAATTGAATACCAAACCTGGCAGATTATTTCTAAAGCTTTTTCTCCCTTTACATCACCTGTCCATGATGATATGATGAACTTATTAAAACGTAAGAAAATACCAAAATACCCTTCATCCTTAGAAAAATCTCTGGACTCGGCAGCAAATCTTAAAATCCCTCTGAAAGATAACAGGCCTAGAATAAACCATTCTCCATGGAATCTTTCAAATAAATCAACTCGCCTTGAAAAACTCAAAAAAACTTCGACCAACCACGTAATTTGCAACTCAATGTTCTTAGAGATTAAGGAAGACTACGAAAGGCAAGGATGGAAACTTCTATTCACTGATGCTTGAAAAACAAACGGCGGTACTTCATTCGCCGTTGTCACCTAATTGGGCTCTGTTATCAGCAAGGGCTTGCTACAACCCACGTATTTCCCTCTAACCTACCAAGGTCAATGGTCAGAACTTACATAAGGCTGAGAATGGGTCACACCAACACAACCCATAAACACCTTATCACCAAGGTACCTCCAGCCGTTTGCGATTTTTGCGACGAAAGGCCAACAATAACGGTACAACACATCCTGCAGTGCCAAGCCATAAATTTAATATCTAACACTATTTCTGGAAAAAACATTCAAGAACTACTAACAGACATATCACACGACAACATAAAATATGTAGATGAAATTATCTTAAAACTAGGACTACTTATTTAGTTTACTTTAATCTTAACTAGCCGAAAGCCCTGGTAGCTAGTGCTAAACTTGTTATTGATTATTTAATTGACTTATGTATCAATAAAGTTATAATAATAATAATAATAATATACCGAATTAAGAAGATCGTAAATGTTCTATATTATCCCTCCAGCTGAGTTTGGAATCGAATATGACGCCCAGATATCTTACCGATTTGGACATCGGTAACTCCATTCTCTCCATTTTTGGTGTGCTGTAGGGTGGAATTGCCCTTTTCCTAGTAAACAACAAGACTTTCGTCTTAGAAGCATTTATTCCCAGTCCTCGACCCTCAACCCAGTTTCCAACAACACGGAGTGCGTAGCTGAGTCGGTCGCTAAGGATTGATTGGAATCAACATATAACATAGAATATTATGTAGAAAATACTTGGTTCTACATTTTGTTCACACAAAGTTTTGGGCCATGCCCACATATAGAGGCAGAATTCAAGAAAAACCTACAATATTCCAAAACATGGGCTTCTACTGCTTTTTCGCTTTACTAAGGAGAAATAAAATTTAGCACATAAAGTACACTGGACACTTTTTTAAAGTTTTGGCCACGCCCATCTTTAGATGTCAATTGCACAAAATTATTGAATTTGAACCAAACAATTGCATTTCTGCGTACATTTAAGCCGCAAACTTGGACATTTCTATGCTAATATTGGTATCTGGTTAGAGGAGTTGGATATGCAACGCCCTTTTATAAAATTAATTAAAACAAAACCTTATAAGAAATTAAAGTTAATAATTTATTTTTATATAAAATGATGCATGAATGGTAACTGGAGAATAGGAATAGAAAGGAGAAGAGGAATTGAAAGGAGAATAGGAATAAGGTATACCGCTGTCCGTTACAGACGGATCAAAGCTATTACATACGCACTGTTGACTTTACTCACTGGTTGTTTTAATATTTATTCTGCATAATTATTCTTACACATAAATATATCTCGGCGTAGCCAAAAGCCAGCCTTGAACTTAATAAGGTTTTCTTGGTAAATGGATCTTGTAGCTCTCACGGGATTCGAACCCGGAATCACTGTGCACGAGGTATCGGGTTCGAATCCCGACCGGGCAATAAGTTTTTTTCACGGTATTCCACCTCGGCGAGGGCCTGACAAAACCTCTGAGAGTATCGTTTGTCATGAGAGACCTCTCAATTCGCCGTTCGGAATCGACAAAAAACTGTGGGTCCCTTTCATGTCTGAAAAACACCTGTAACGCACACATCATGCATGATTGTAAGAGAGGTCAGGCGATGGCTCTTCTGAGCTGCAACTGCCAATTAGTTTTTTTTTTGCTCATTTATTCATTTCGTGTTTAGAATTTTTTTGCAACGCAGCCGACAGATAGTAAAAAGTACTTGAAAAAGATCTATTCTATAATAATATAATTGTAGAATATAAAATAATCTAGAATGAGGGCGTCAATGAAAGTTTTGGATTAAGAACGAATTGTGTTATAGAGTACCCTCAAACGTCGTTTAAAAATACGTAATAATAAATTAAATTTAAACGTGCTCTATGTAAGTCAATTTCATTTCGTATTCTCAATTTCATTTCTTCATTTCGAGAAAGAAAAAGCAGATTATTTTCACCAAATCAAAAAACTTTTTTTAGCGGTCCGTCCAAAAATGCAAAAAGGACCTCTTATATAATCACTCCGTTGTCCGTCCGTCCGTCCGCACCTGTAGCTTCTGAACGATGAGTCGTAGAAAAATGAAATTAAGTACACTTATAAAGTTCGTGCAAAAAATGAGAACGCGTACAAGGGCAAATTTTTATATAGGCCCATAAGACTTTACGTGTTTTGCCACTTATCTTTACAGCTTTACAGCATACACTAAAAAAGTTTTGAATTTTCATAATAATTTCGAATTTTTCAAAAATATTGAATGGGAAATAAGCGCCCGTTAACAACGTGTTTAAGGTCATAATTTTTTAATTACTTTATTAAAAAATCCGATATTGGGCAACCACATATAACAAACGCAGCTTTAGCAAAGAAGGCTTAAATCAAGTTTTGGTTAAACGGTTTTAAAACTGCGTTTTTGACGTATTTTCTAAAACAAAAAATGGTGGAAAAAAATTATCCCTACCACTATCTTCGATACTATACCTAAGGCCAAATAATGTGAACACAATCACACGCATCAGGGAACTTTTTGTTATTTGTTGTCAGAAAAACTAGACATTTTTGAAAATCAAGCAGAATCTGAGACTTAGCTCGAGAAAAGATAAATCGGAAAAAGATTTCATTATAATCGGTTCTACCGTTAAGATAACTGAATATTTTGAAAAATAATTTTTGAAATGCTTTTGAAGACATTTTATTTAAATTTAAGATTGACATACATATGGTGCAAGCACAGTTTAAATCAGAGGTCACTGATTGATTTTTTTGTTGCACCATCGTGTGTTCAAAGAATGATTTGTGATGTTCGAGTTTTCAGGGGAGCTGAGTTGTCAACTGATCACCACTTAGTGCTGCGTAAATTGTTTTTCAGTGACAGTGTTCCTTTGCCACCTAGGCGAAAGCCAAGACTGGTGACCCGCATACGGTGGGAAAGGTTTCAGGATGCTGACTCAGATTTCAGAGAGCGTTTTGCACAGCATGTTTCGGAGAAGTTTGAACAAGTTCCAACTGACCTTTTGAATGTAGAGGAGGAATGGCAGCTGTTTTTATCCTCAGTCATTGCCTCTGCAGGAAATGTTTGTGGAGTGAAGCGGCTTGGGGGTAGCGGCTGGTGGTGAGAAAAGAACTGCTTGGTTTAAAACGCCTGGAGTTCAAGAAGCCATCAGAGAGAAGAAGAGAGCCTACATTGCGTGGATCCAATGTAGAAACTCAACTTCTCGAGCCCGGTACAATGAGGCGCTCCAAGGACGGTACACTTCTTTCAAATGAGAGCGAGTTGATGAAATCCGGCCAGAAATGCTCAAGGCAATGGGTGAAGAGGGTGTTAAATGGCTAACACGTGTCATTAAGGTGGCCTGGGATAGCGGGAAGGCACCTAGCGATTGGCAAACGGGAGTTATAGTGCCCATTTTCAAAAAAGGGAACAGGAGAGATTGCGCCAACTATAGGGGCATATCTCTCTTGAGTCTTCCGGGAAAAGTATTCGCGAAGGTGTTGGAAACGCGTTCCAGAGCTGTTATCGAGCTTTTGTTACGGGAAGAACAGTGCGGCTTTCGGCCTGGCAGAGGCACAACCGACCAGCTTTTTACTCTAAAGGTTATTCTTGAGAAGGCCTGGGAATATGCCAAACCGGTCTATGCATGTTTTGTAGATCTGGAAAAGGCGTATGACCGAGTCCCTCGGGATACATTGTTGAGAGTTTTGCAGGACTATGCGCTGAGCGGGGCTCTTTTGAGTTCCATCCAGTCTTTGTATGGAAACTGCAGAAGCTGTGTACGGATAAATGGCGTCAAATCCCGTCCTTTTGATGTGCGCGTTGGACTTCGCTAGGGCTGTGTTCTGTCGCCGCTCCTTTTCATATATGGACTGGATGGTGAAGCGCAGTCTTGGCGAGCAATGTTTCGTATTGGCTGGCATGAGGATAAGCTATCTGCATCATCCAAAGAGGAACTTCAACGAGCACTGGATAGGTTTGCAGCCGTCTGTGGTGATGCTGGGATGAAAGTAAACGTGAACAAATCGGAAGTGATGGTTGTTTCCCCAACTCCTGTGCAATGTACCTTGCACATAAATGGAGTTCCATTAAAAAAGTTGGAGAAGTTTAAGTATCTTGGGGTCTTTTTCACGAAAGGTTGGGGGGAGTGATACTGAGTTGTCCTGTAGAATTGGCCAAGCAGGAGCAATAGTATAGGAACTGCGCCGGCCGGTCATCAGGAAGGCTGAGCTTGGAGTAAAAGCAAAGATCTCAGTTTTTAATTCAGTGGTCGTTCCGACCCTCATCTATGGTCATGAAATTTGGGTAATGAGCGAAAGAATTAGATCTCGGGTACAAGCTGCCGAAATGAGATTCTTGAGGTGCGTTGCTGGTGTTACTCTAAGGGATAGAGTGAGAAATGTCAGTATTCGTAGGAATCTTAATGTTGACCAGCTACTTTTCCGAGTGGAGCGATCGATTCTTCGATGGTTTGGACACGTTGTTCGCATGCCCCCTGACAAACTTCCTAGACAGGTCATGCTAGCCGAGATGCGAGCGCGTCGCCCCCTGGTAGGCCAAGAAACAGGTGATGGGATCAGGTAAAGAACCTCTATGACTCCCGCCTGGGGATTGCGCCGGAGTCTCTTGAGTTGGTGGCGGAGGACCGAGAAAGATGAAAGGACCATTTAGCTACCCTCGCTCCGCGACCCTTTTAAAGGATAAGCGGCTGAAAATGATGATGATGATGATTTTATTACGCATTTTTAATTCGATTTATTTTCTTTGAATCCAAAAAACTTGCGTTATAAAATGTTCAGATATGTGTGAAAGCTATCAACTGAAATGAATAAATTTTTGCCACGCCCACTTTTGGGGGCGTTTTTAAGTATGAACCAAATTTTTAATATGAAGGAGCAATCAACATGTACCACTTCTGATAACTGATAAAAAATATGAACGAAAAAACGATGTTATTGCAAAAAGGTTGATGCCACGCCCCTTTTTTAGTGAGAACATTCTTAGCTAAGAAATTCTAGATACAATTAAAGCTAATAGGAACTTAAATTCAACAACCAAGATTTATGATGCAATTCGGACCTTGACAATGGTCAACTGGGGTGGGGTATCCAATGATTCGCCTAAGCGGATTGTAAACCTCCCACTAGTTTTTATACCTCATACGATAGGATAGGAGGTATATTAAGTTTGATTCATAGTTTGTTACATAGAGAAATAATCACCGTAGACCCCCAAGACCTTAAGGGCTTATGATCGAGACCGAATTGTTAGTCGAATGAGCCATGTCCGTCCGTTCGTCCATCCGTCCGTCCGTCCGTGTGTCGGTAGTTTTTAGGCCTTAAATTTTGAGGTAGGAGCTTGAAACTTTATATCTGTTTTTTCTAGGTCCCGAAGCAGTACAAATGTAAAATTTTTTGAAATCCGCCCACTGACACGCCTACTTTACTAACTGATTTGAACAACTCTCTAGCGTTCATAAATTTTTTGTCCTGAGCGAGAAGATCAAAAAAAAGCTTTCTGCTGCCTGATACCCGGGCTTCTGGGAGATGCACTAACTTAAAGTTGCACAAAAAAGTGAGAAAGTTAACCCATAGTAAGATGACATAAGAAGCATTTAGCATCTCATAGCGGTTTTAAGGGATACAAAATAATATCATATGGGTAAGCCTCTCGTGGGCGTGGCATAGATTTAAAAAATAATTTCTCAAATCCATTATTCAATATTTTTGTTGAATATTAAAAGAATTTTGCTTAATATATATTGTAGAAAACACTTAGTTCTATCGTTTTCTTATACAAAATTCCGGCCATGCTCCCATTTGGACAAAATTTAAAGAAAACTTTAATTTTTTACAAAAAGGTTTAATTTAAGCCTTATTTGGAAAAGGATAAGAAATAAAATTTACCACACAAGTTAAGGCAGACTCTATTTTACATTTCGTCGATACAAAGTTTTTGGAAACACCCGTGTTTAGGGGTCGATTTTATATAAAATTTAGAATCAAAAATTGCAATTTTGCGTTATTATCAAACAGTTATTCATCACAGTTCCAAACAGTTCTAAACAAATTAAAGTATGGTGTCTGGATGCTAGTTAAGACCAGAATAAAAAATAAGAAAACTCGTGGACGATCGTACAGCTCACAAAGTCAGCATAACTGCCTGGCCTATAGAGAAGTTACTTTTCTTACCTTGTTGGTCTTATTAACGATAAAAGGAAACAAAAATAAGTCTTCAAAAAGAATGCAAATAGCTTAAATTAAAGTAAGCTCTATATGTTTCAATGTATGGATATATTTCTTGATCTAAAGGTTTGAAAATAATAGGATTATAAGGTTGCCTTAAGATATTAAAACATTAAAACATTTGAAGATATTAGAACAACAAGGACATGTAACAAATAAATAAAAATTTTTCGATCAATAGAAAATAACAACGAAGTAACAAAACAAAAGCCATTAACATATTCTGCATAACTCAACGAAATTGTCGCCGGAAACAAATTTTTCTGATATTTTTTGAATTTTCCGCCCTAAAAAACCTATAGAATGATACACAACCCAAACACTTAAAAGATAAATAATGGGCAGCCATTTTGAAAAATCTGCCATATTCAACAAACGCGTATTCCTAAACTGGTAGGATTTCACCATCGTGTTCGGCGGAAAATTTCCAATAAGAGCTCAGCAATAGAAATTGTAATGAAATTTATTCTGTGTTAGCTATGGCACTTGTGGCACCTATATGCAAGCAATAGTGCACAAGCTTAAAACACAATTATCTGATAAGAGACTTAAGTCAACGATAAATTTTAACTCATGTAACAAAAAAAAAAAAAAACAGAAAACAGATACTAAAATCCTCTGAAACAAATCTTTGCATGCAAAAGAATAAATCCTTTTTCTCATTTCTATTAAAGCATTCAATGTGCTAAAAGTTCTTGATCCGCTATTTTATTATTTTAACTATGTTTCTTTTTTTCGTTTGATAGACAATTGTTATTAAAAAAACAGACGGCGAGCGACTTGGCATGCACATAAAAGGGGGTCTGAATGGCCAAAGAGGCAATCCAGTTGATCCGACCGACGAAGGTGTATTCGTATCCAAAATTAATTCTGTTGGAGCTGCTAGACGTGACGGAAGGCTAAAGGTAAGTTTGATTTTTTCTTATTTTCATAGCTCGGAATTTTTTTTATTGTTAGTTTCAATGTAAATCGTTGCATTATGACTGCAATTCTCTCTCCACCATCCAAGAACAAAATTACATATTGGCTTTTTGTTAAAATTTTAAATAGTTTCGTTTTTCTTTAAAACAATTGCTTTAATTGTTTCTGATAATGCTTGTGCTTCAGTTCATCAATTCTGTTCCATATAAAATTCGAATTCCTTTGATGTCATGAAAATATACTTTTATATATTTTGCATATTGCACAACGTTGTGTGCATTTGTATTCGAACCAAATTCGATTTCGTCCTTTCAACACTTGAACTATAATTGATAGTAACATGGTATCGTTTATTGATTTTGCAGGTTGGTATGCGTCTTCTTGAAGTAAATGGAAATTCTCTGCTTGGCGCTGCACACCAGGATGCAGTGAATGTCTTGCGTACAGCTGGCAACGAAATACATTTGGTTGTTTGTAAGGGCTATGACAAATCGAATTTAATTCATTCCATCGGCGCAGGTGGTGGCTTGAGTACGGGATTCAATTCAACAGGCAGTCGACATGGTTAGTACTATTTGTATTGTCTTTTTTGTGTGTGTCGAGTCTATAATGTACTTTTTTGATTTGAAAAGGTTCTAGAGCTTCAGAAACTGGTTCAGAACTCAGTCAAAGTGTCTCCAGTTTGGATCGAGATGAAGACGACCGTATACGACAAGTAAGCATATATAAACAAATTTACGACATGCATAAACATAAACCTTAATTAACAAAAAAAATAGTCTAATTTGCAGGATTTCGAAGTTTTTGCAACAAAAACGGAAGCAAATAACGAACAGGTGTCACTGCACAGCAATTTACATTCTGAAAACATTGTAAATAGTGGAGTTCCACCTCAGACATCGAAAGATGTTGTTGCTTTGGTTAACTCTGAGCAGTCATTGGTTAGCACAAAAGAAAAGAGCACTCCTGAAAAAGTAAGTTCTATAGAAGTTGTTAAAACAGATAAAATCCATCTGCCACGTACCGCATGACACTCTACCCGATAAAAAAAAAACATAAAAATGTCTCCATAATATGCGCGCCAACTGTGCGTTTTGTACACTTGTCCTATTCCCATTTTTACAACTTGATATTTTAAGATCGTTTTGTGTGCCCCGGAATAGAAAATCGTCTGGAGTTTATGATAAAGAGTATAATTTAAGTAATTGTTAAATTTACTCGTGTTTTGTCCTAAGGTGTAAGTTTCCTTAAAAAAAATAACAATACGAAAACCTGTAATACATGACTTAAGAACTTTTTTTAAGAAAAAGTTTCACACATTTTTATAGACTTTCTTTTGTATAATAATATGAAAACTTTCTTAAGCCAGTCATAATTAAGACGGAAAATTATATTCAAAGCAAAGAGCCAAGAATATTCTTCATTCTTGGTGCCGACTACTGCCAAAAAGTACCACGTTGCGTGAAATGCGCCGGTAAATACCTCCCAACAGACAATGTAGACGTGCAGGTCAATTGCAACGGAAACAACCCAGCAAATTATCGAGGATGCGAACTAGCCATATAGCTTCAAAAAGTACCATTACCCCTAAAGGAAAATATTCGAGGTCAGAATCCAAGCCCACTTTTAACATTTTATATCTTAAAAAACCCGATTTTTCGGAAAGTTCACTCCAATTCGAAAAAAAATTACATCACAAATCTTGTAGATATTACTATTTGCTAAGTTTGCTCCATACAAAAAACGGTATTTTACCGAAAACAAAATTCGGTTTTAAAGCATTATGTCATGATTCTAACGAACGATTTTTAGCCCAGGCTCACTTTTGGGGGCGTGGCCTATACAAATTATATTTGAATTCGGGCCAAGAAACTGGTATATAGGGTCGGGTATATATCTAGAAGTTTGTCACAGACAAACTGCTGCACTTACTCACTTGTTTTCTGTCGTTTTTTCAGCGGTCCGCCAATTGCAGCTCAAAAGGGTTTCTTTTTGCTAGCCGTTTTTTTCGGTTTTTCGTTTTTTTTTTTTAAAAGTGGTTTAAACCGAAAAAACCGGTTCACTGAAGCAAAAAAAACGGTTTCGGTTTAAAGCCGGTTTTTCCCATCCCTACTAGACATTGCGTTATATAGCTCGTCTCTAAAGATGCTGTCATACGCGGCCTTGAAATCGATGGAAAAAGTGGTTTGTATGAATTTAGAGTATAATATAACGCAAACTTTACGTCATACATAATAAGATAAAGTGTCTTTTGAAGATTTTTGAGGATTTTTGACTCCGTCCATCTCAGGATTCAACACAAAAAACAATAAAATCTGCTTATGGGGTTTGGAGTGTATGAAAATTGTACCGTCGCTGATGCTTTCAAAAAGGGAATTTGTACATAGTTTTGCGTGAAGTTCATAATTGGACACTTGTGGATTGGGACAATTAACACAGTTTCCCAAAGCAAAGAATAAAATAGGGTGGTGGCGAGGGGTTGAATCAAATCTTTAGCACTTCGCACATTTTTTATTATTATAGGGGTCGGCAGGCCGGCATTGATGTATAGCCTTCTGTTTTTTTTTTCGGTGACTGAGGCTGAAGTTATGTTAAGGGAGACAAGAGGCGTCTGGGGGCAGTTTTTGAGATGTCGTAAGTAGTGAATATCTGGGAGATAGTTTTACTTGGAGAACGTGTGGAATTGGTGGTAATATTGGGCAAATCAAAAGTAGTGGGGTAGCTGTAACCCTTTCTTTTTGGATTCATGATGATAGAAAAACACTTTGAAGCGCTATTTACGTCAATGAATCACCTGAGCGTCAAAAGAATATTACGATCAAGTGCTCATTGGATGTTGCTCATTGGATTAGGGAAAAACGTAAGGGATGAAATGGAATGCTATTGGGCATTTTTGCCTTTACTGATTAATGAATTCTAGATAAAAAAATATTTATGATTATGCTTTTTAACATTCCAACATCTATTTAAGCTTGGTCTTTATTTCCATTTCAGGTACTTGATATAGTGAGAGCAGCAGAAGTTTTAGCCTTAGCCGACAATGTTCCACCAAAATCACCATCTGAACACCACGATGATAAAATTCAAAAAACTACAACCGTTGTCATATCCAAACACACTTTGGATACAAATCCAGCAATACAGGCTCCCCTCCAACAGGTATGTTAATTTCATATAAAAATCACTCACTTAAAAAAAAAAGCATTGACGCATTGTTCAATCATCGTCATGATTAATTTTTAATTACCCCCATTATGATGTATTTAAAAACTTCCGACCGTCACGTTTTGTGCTTACATTCACGTTTTTTTGCTGTTCAATTTATCAGTTTTATGCCCACCTCATTTGCACATTAAAAAAAATTAAACCCATTTGATAATTCATTTCATATTTTATGTACAATAGCTTAAGTTTTAAACTCCATGTTGTCCTCTCTTTCCACGTTGTCAGTGTTAATTTTATTTCAGATTTATGCTGCATTTATGTGTTCTCTGTTTAAGTTTAAATTATATTCATGAACTAAGTTACATGTTGTTTTCAACCAAGTACATACATGCATTTTATCATCTTTAAATTTGTAAGCTTTGTGAATGTGAAGGAAATGCTTGGATCTTGTTAGCTGTGTCGTTAATTGTTTATTTTTTGTTTCTAGGGAAATGTTGTGTTAAACTTAACTTCTGTTTTGTACCTTGCGTAGTCTTTTGTCCTCTTAAATACCAAAGCAGACGACATCTGCCGTCCTTGAGCAAGAAGTGAAATCCTTTTGCTTCGGTTCAGTCTCCAAGGCAATTACTTTACTTCATATCCGAGCTAACGTGTGTAATCTTCAGACTTTCAGTTTGGAGTGAATGTTTCCTGTTTCTTTATGCCAGTGTGTATCTACTTGAGGGCAATTGACATAGGTGCTCCTCTTTATATTTGGTCCATTTTTCTTTTATTTTTCTTTTCCACTAACTTAATCAGACATTGTGAATTAAAAAAAAGTGAGACAAACAATAATTGGATTGACATACTTATGCGAAATGGCTTTTGCAGATCTTGAAGAGCGTCTACCAAGATTGCTGAACGAAACATACGTTGCTTAAGCAACTAGGGTAAAGACCATTTGCGATCTTTTTGTTTAAAATGGCTTTTCGTTGTGCTATGCTCAACTTTTGGCTGTTTGAAGTTGGAGTTCAAGTGGTTAAGCTTATAACAGCGATGGTGTGTGACATTTAAGTGATAAAGTTTCTCATAATAACTCACTAATGTGAAGCAGTTTTCACATGTTCATCATTTCGACGGCAGATAACAATTTAGTTTTAGAATTCTGTTTTAGAATATGTATAATGTAATAATTATTCAAATAAGTAATTGAACTCATAACACCGAAAAACATATATTTAAGAGCTAAGTTTTTGCAGATCATCATCGACCTTACTGCCCTTAAATTACAGCAAAGCACGAACAGTTTCTACATTTTAATTTTTTTTAAAACGTATAGCTTGGCTGAAAACTAAAATCTTTCCTTTGAGCTTCTTTACTGAAACTATCATGAAAGGATATAAAGTCAGTTCGTATGACGAAGGATAATTACCTATCTATCTATGTTTAAGTAAAAAATTGGAAAACTGCAAAACCAAAATGCAAAGATTGTTCGAAAATAAGCTGAATGACGGAAACGGAAGCTTTATTTAAAATATTGGCAGGGGTTAATCTGTTATCGAGCGGAGAAAGGAAGAGACTAGACGAAATCTCGAAGTTTTTCAATTTCAACTTATGTTCAGAGAATGCGCCCTGATCCCGTCTCTCTCAAGGCACAATCAACTAGAACAGACTTAGCCTCTAGGGCCTAATAACGGTACTCCAGTTGAATAAAACATCGCTTGGCTTGAACTCGTAGTAAAGTTGCAGCTTATTGATGTTTCTAGCAGCGAACTTATCAATGTGCTACAGTGTCAGTCCAAAAACAATTTCAAATGCTGCCGTAATAATGAGATAATCAGTTCTTTAAAATTTCTGAAGCTTGCCGCCTATTGTCTATTGGAGAATATTCGCACAGGGGCCCGTTTTGACTTTTTTTGCTGCGAGAATCATAGTCCCTGAACGAAAAAAGATATCGCCACTATTTTTCCTTTCATTTAAGCAAAGATTTCAAGTGTGTTAAGTGTGAAAAGTTTAAAATAAAAGTCATAGGGTGTTTCAGAATTTGCTGTAAAAGTATTATGTTTAAATTAATGAGATTAACACAGGTAATAAAAAATTAAAAATTAACTTAGCGCGAAAAAGGTAAAGAACCAACTTCAGACGAACATAAGAAAAAAGGTTTTAAAGCTAACCAAACGATTTAAAAGCTAACCAAACGTATCGTTGCTTATAGTGGGGAACGGCCCTTATAGCAAGGCCATATAAAATTAAATTTAATATAACAAGTTTAAAAATAACAATAATTTTGCAATTCTAGAAACATTATAATATTTGTAAGTCCCGGCAGGAACCTTTATTACATATTTGAAAAACAAATATCGGAGTATTTTTCCGACCAATGAAAAGAAGGAGAATACTTTGTAGATTAAAAGCCCATATTATGGTATTTCTGTCAATAAAAAAAAGCTAACCCAACGTATCGTTGCTTAGTCGGGTATATAGAAGTTTGTTGCAGCCGAACTCTTGCACTTATTCACTTGTTTTTTTTATCATCAAAAACATTGTTCAATTTTAACCCGCTCTACTTGAAGAAAATTTAAGTATATATTGATTCTAATTTTGTACAGACAAGAAATAAATATTTATAAGATTCGTCCACTGCCTCGTCCACAATAATCGTCAATATAAAACGAAATAAAATTTCATTTCATCAAACCTTTTGGTAAAGTAAGTCAAAGCGTAGGACCTAAAATTTTGGTGATGGGTATTAGCAGTAAGAAAACTTTAATTGGACAAAAATTGGGCGTGAAATGTCCAACAACAAATAAAAAAATGTGATGTACCGTATCGAGCAAAAAAAAAATAAACGCTTGGGCTGTATATTCTGTCTTCTGTACACTCTTTTCAATAAACCAATACCTACCCAAGTTGTTTGTGCAAAATATTAGCATTTTGTATTTTAAAAATAACAACAAAAATTGATGTAGAAGAACCGCACTTTTAACTTTTAACGAAGATTTAAGCTTTTAACGCATATCCCGATGGTTCTTATGAAATAATTTGTAGTCCACGCCCGATTTCGGGGGCGTGGCCAATATCTACAAATAATCATCATGCAGTGTATGGATTCTGACAAAAAAAACTCTGTAATTTGGTGTTGCAAGGTAGGGTATTAAGAAGTTCGTTACAGCCGCACTCTTGCACATACTCACTTGTTGAAGGTAGATTTGAAAAAAACTATTGAGTTTGAAATGTAAGTGTAGTGCCTTAGCGTAGTGGTCCGCGTGTGTGCTTAGTACGCGCGCCGGAGGTCTGGGCTTGAATCCTACCTCTGCCACCTAAGGTAATAAGTTTATTGTTGTTCACGGTCCCCACCTCCGCGAGGGTCTAACAAGACCTGCGAGAGTAACATTTGTCTCGAGAAACTTCTTAAAGTGCGTTTCGGATTCGGTGAAGAATGCAACACACAAAACATTACGTGGCTGAGAAGTTGGCCCTGGTTCATCTCAAGCTGTTGCGCGACTCTTTTTTTATTTATTTATTGAATTTGAACCAAAATATCTCAGTTTTGCGTGCATTTAAGACTTACTAGGATATATCTAGCAAAAATTATTATATTTTGTATATATATATTTGTATATAAATATAAAACATACGCTTTTACATCAAGTGCTCGCTGCAGGCACGTTTCTTACGCTCCATCGCGAGCAGAGACCAACTGATGTGATTTGAGGTCCATTAGCTTTCCTTTTATTATTTATTTCTTTTTATAGTAAGTCAAGGACTTCACTTGAATTTAGTTTACCCGTCTTTCGAAGAAAGATGAGAAGGAGCTTCAGTGATGAAGAGCTTAGGTGTTCGGCACTCACCACGTCAGCCTCAAAGATCTGCCACCTGATGCGAACAAAGGCAGGGCAACTACAAAGGAAGTATTCCGCTGTATCGTTGTCCTCTCCACAGGCAGGACAGGTGGTGGTTTCGCTTAAGCCTAACACATTCAAGTTTCTAGCAAAAGCTTGGTGGCCGGTAAGGACGCCTACAAGAAGTATGTAATCGATTCTCCTAAGAGATAGAAGAAAAGACGCTGACCTCTCGCAGATGTCCGGGCGTAGTAGTTTAGTCTGCTTGCACCCATTGTAGTCACGCCAACGAGCCCTGTGCTCACGAGAAACCCAAGTATCAATGGCAGACGTAACAACAGATACAGGCAGGCCTATGCCAGGTTCAGGTCCTGAGAAAACCTCTTCTGAGCCTAGCCTGGCAAGCTCATCAGAGATCTGATTTCCCTGAATACGGAAAACGCTGAATACGCTGAAAACCATCTTTTAAGCGAAAGATGGTTTTCAGCGTACACCCCATGATAAATATATCAATGGGCGGGGGGGAGGTTCATCAAAGCATCTAAAGTAGAGCCCGGCGTGCTAGGGAAGGTCCCTGTGCAGCCAAGACAAGCCGTTCTTTGGAGTTTGTCAAAAGAGGCAGTAACACGTTTCCGCGAAAGCCTGTTCCACCAAACAACCGACGCGTATGAGAGGAGTGGTGGTAAAGATCCATGGCCTTATAGATCCAGAGGACCCTTTTCGGAGATAAGCCCCATGTCTTGCCAAAAACACCTTTGCATTGCCAGAAGGTCGACAATACCTTTTCCGTTTTGGATTCAACATGCTTGGACCAAAGAAGTCTTCTATCAAGGATTACTCCCAAATATAAGTGGGAGGGTTACAATCCGCTTAAGCGAATCGTTGGAATCCCAATTGATCACTGTCAAGCTCCAAATTGTGTCATAAATCTTGGTTGTTAAATTTTGGTTTCATTTAACCTCAATTGTATTTAGAATTTTTCAGTTAAGAATCTCCGCCCTAAGAAAGGGGCGTGACATCCACCCCTTCTCAATAACATCGCATTTTTGTTTAGATTTTTTATCAGAAGTGGTATACATTGATTGCGTATCCGTTGATTGCATTTTCATATTAAAAATTTGGTTTATACTTAAAAACGCCCCCAAAAGTGGGCGTGGCGAAAATTACGCACATATCTGATTATTTTATAGTGCAAGTTTTTTGAATTTAAAGCAAATATATCAAATAAAAATCGTTTATTAGAATGCATATTCAGTATGACCACGCCTACAAGGGGGTGGTATTCTTTACATGCCAATCACAATAGATCAAAAGATCTCGCTAAATCACACTAAAGCGAGCATATCGCATACCAAATTTCAGCTTCCTGCGACAACTTTGATTTTTCATGCTAAGAAGTCAAGTGTGTGTCAGTGGGCGTGTCAGTGGGCGGTTTTCAAAAAATTTTACACTTGTACTGCTTTCAAGATCCTAGCTCAAAATTTAAGGCCCGAAAACTATCGACAGACGGACGGACGGACGGACGACATGGTTCATTCGACTTACAATTCGGTATCGATCATATGCCCTTAAGGTCTTGGGGGTCTACGGTGATTCTTTCTCTATGTTACCAACTATGAACTCCTATTCTTTGGGATAGGGTATAAAAATGCATAACAACATAGCGATAGCCGGAAAAGGTAAATTTAGCTGTAACTGCATTAAAGTTTGCGATAACAATGGGAATTTCCAGGCCATACAAAAAGCCGATGATTTTTTTCATGATTAGAAAGCCTTTCCCCAAAAATGTTCTTCTTTTTTGGGGAAAGGCTTTCTAATCATGACTTCCCCAACGAAGTCTCTGTTATCTTCTCTTGTTCTCTCTCTTGTACTGCTTCGGGACCTAGAAAGAACAGGTATCAAGTTTCAAGATCCTAGCTCAAAATTTAAGGCCCGAAAACTATCGACAGACGGACGGACGGACATGGTTCCTTCGACTTACAATTCGGTATCGATCATATGCCCTTAAGGTCTTGGGGGTCTACGGTGATTCTTTCTCTATGTTACCAACTATGAACTCCTATTCTTTGGGATAGGGTATAAAAATGCATAACAACATAGCGATAGCCGGAAAAGGTAAATTTAGCTGTAACTGCATTAAAGTTTGCGATAACAATGGGAATTTCCAGGCCATACAAAAAGCCGATGATTTTTTTCATGATTAGAAAGCCTTTCCCCAAAAATGTTCTTCTTTTTTGGGGAAAGGCTTTCTAATCATGACTTCCCCAACGAAGTCTCTGTTATCTTCTCTTGTTCTCTCTCCCCCACTAATACAGGGTTTGAAAAATGTTTGAGATATTATCAATGCTTTATTGGTCGTCGAAGTAGTTCCGCTCGCCTAGGTCATGTTTAAGTATATTGTACATAACTCTCTCTCACCAAAAGAGTTTTCGATACTCGCTAAGAGGTTTCGCTTATTGTGTTTTCATATACACACGTATTTGTATTTGTGAGCGAAGTGCAGATACTATGTTTGATGGCCAATCTGCCTCATTAAAAAACGGCTAATTCCGATCTATCAGAAAATTTTGCGACTGACACAGCTGTAGTTTTGTACTTGTACAGCTGAGTTTTTTTCCTTTCGCTCGATTTGGGCATTTTATTTTTAATATATTTTATTTTGGAAATTTCATGAACAGCTGTGTTTGACAATCTTCTTAAGAGTCGATTGACGCGAGCTTCACAAGTTAGATCCCATGGGTGCTCATTTAAATAAACGTAAAAGTTTATCCATTTACGCGCTGCGTAAATTTACCAAACAAAGTGGTTACCCTAACTATGGTTATATTTACGACATGAGTAACGCTCGAAACTAGTAAAAGATTACAATGGAAAGCAAAGGACATTCCAATTATTAAGATTTTTTTTTTGATGTTTGCATGACTCTTTCATAGAATTATTTTTTCGGTGTTTGCATCTTAATTATTATTTTTTTAACGGTGCGGTGGTGTTATTTTGCCAAGAGCATTGAATATTGAGTTTGCTACTTCGATGTTCGTTTTTCTTATTGGGAGCCAAAAACAATCTCTAAATTTTGTTCAATAGAAAATGTACAAATAGACAATGTTTTTATTATTCATTACAGAAATACGATCAAAAAATAACTTAACAAGCGGATTTAAATAAATATAAGACTGAAATACTAGTTTAAAAAGAATGTAGTTAAAAAACGCAATTGTTTTAGAAGAATAAATTGTTCTTTTATTTGAAAATATTTAAATTTGTTGAATTTGATATTGGCTATTTATGTGTTATATATGTGTTAAATCGTTCAATATCAGAAAAAAAAATAGTAAAGTAACGAAAGTATCTAATTGTCGGGTATTTTTACACAAAAAATATAAATAAGTACAGGCGACAGAGACGATATTTTAAAAAGAACCAAAACCAACAAATCGTATAACTTGCAATACATTTTTTAATAACATTACTAGTCTCAACTCAACTCAAATAAATGTACCTTTAAACAATTTATAAGCAAATAATATTATTATATTTATACACATTGCTCGTAAGCATTATATTTGTGTAAAAAAGGTCCAATGCCTAAATGACATTTTGCGTTTTAAAAACAGACTTTGTATTTATATCCCCAATATAAGCAACGATACGTTCGGTTAGCTTTTTAATTAATGATTTTGTATTTAGTTAGACAAAAATTTGATTTGAAATGATTTGTTTTACTTATTTATTTTTAATGTGAATACACGAATCTTATTAGTCTCTTTAACTTCAAGTGATGAGATAAAAGAGCGCAACATTACGGGGCGCGCGTGTGAAAAAAGGCACGAAGCAAAGTGATTGACATATTTCGCTAATATTTTTCAATGTCGTTCTCATATCAGATCATGTTTCGGATCATTACAGTGATCAGTGAAATATTTAAAGCCAATTTAAAGAAAAGCCTTAATATAATTTTGATATTTTCTTTATGCAAAAAAGCCTGTTGCTCATAAACTTTATTTTGATGCCAATAAGGAAATCAATATTCAAATTGACCACAAGAGACAAGACTTGCTATCCAATATGCGGATAGGCACATGAAATCCTTCTTATTAGCAGCGCTTGTGACGCGTCACATATTCCTTTTTTAATATGGTCTAAGCCTCGGTTGAATAGTCCTGCTTTCTTTTTTGGTTGAAAGAAAACAACGCAGATTTAGTACCATAACGTGCGTCGCGACATGTCACGCGCCGTTCTACCAACATAAGCTGTTCAATTTTTGCAAAGAATAAAAATTAACCGTGCAGTGATGTTGCTCTTTTGCGTCTACCTATGTTCTATGTATCACCAGCCTTACAACTCACTCAAACGTATAAATTCGTTTTGCGAACCTATTCTGACGATCGACGATGTACAAGAACATGTAAACCTACTTTTTTTTGCTAAACCCGAACGACGAGAGCTTTAAATTTTTTTTTTAGATTTGACTCACAGAGTTAGTAAGTTCCTCGAGGAGTCATTTCATTCGTTTATTTATTGTTCTCCTTAATAACTTCCGTAGTAGTACTTATAGAAAGACTAGAGCACAATTAGGTTTGTGTATTCAAATTAATAATGCCACCTACATCATTATCTCCTCAATCTTATTTAATTTTTTTTTTAAATTTTTACGGACAAGAATATTTTATATGTTCCTTTATTTTTCGTTATTTATTCGATGTTTCGTTGAATGCCAGTTCTTAAATAATAATTCTTATATCTCTTCGCAAATAACTTAACAAACTTACTCAATTTCAATTTCAATTCATTTACTCAAATACAAAATATATCGCAACTGGACAAATTTGCAATCACATGAATCCCTCCTACTTAAAACAATAAAAACAAAACGTAATAGAAATTTACTAATCTTAATATAATAATACTAACTTTAATTAATAAATCACAGGTCCAAATAGGTTTTTCAAACTTTTTTATCATTACTAGGTTTAAATATATATTAATAAACTTTATTCTACCAACAAAGGCTCCATAAAAATAAATATGTCCTTCATACTTCATTTAATACCACTAACCAATTCATAGTAGCTCATTCGAAGCATCGTTCGAAAAATTTAGTCAATTTTTGGTTTATCAATGCACTGAAATTGACAGCTGACTACTAATAGGTTTCGTTAGTTTGAGAAACATTTTTTGATACACTTGCAATAAAATTAAGCTTAATTGCATCCTGTCGGCAGACATAAAACTTAAAAACATCTATAAAAGGCAATATGTTAATAGCTGCATAAATAACGTATTTATCGTTTTTTCATTATATAAGTGTAAAAAACTAAATTATTATATTATACATATTTGTTAACGTATTGATAACAGAAATATTTTTAATGTGTCTTTATTAAACATTATGATAAAGAACAGGATATAAAAGGAAACAGAATAAAATTTTTAAAAAATAACTCCTTAACCTGAGTTTTTATATTTTGTAAAACTGAGTTCTGTTCGCAGCTTTAGTGGCATTTTCGTGTTCCAATTATTTCTTTATTTGGCATTGTAAAAATTAAAAGAGCTGCAACCTACGATACATTAAAGTTATGCGAGCACTTATTTTTAACGTTTTTATGACGGTTTAAAGTGAAAGTCTGTGAGTTTTAACACGCACAGTCAGCAAAAGTATTTTTATACTTCTGTAAAGGTATATATTAATTGCAAAATAGTTCTTAACGTAGTACTGAACTAGTAAAGCCTGACTCTCAAGAAGAAACGTCACAAGAAACCCTGACGCTTAACAAATATGAGAGTGGTACAGTGCAAACAACCCCACGGAAATAAGGCTCATTGGACACGGTAAAAATAATAAAAAATACTTTCGGACTTAACCTACTTATTTAAGTGGAGAAGAAAATTTAAAACCACACTTTTTAAAAAAAAAAACTTTATATTTTTCGCTACATTTCTTTGAAGTAAAATGCACTACGAACTTCTGTCCTCATGCGTTATTTCAAAGTACATAATTCTTTTTGAACTGGCATTCCGGTTAGTGGTACCGGAAAATAAAGTCGAACACAATAAGGCCGGAATAGTTTTAATAAAAATAAAACTTAATTTTTTTGTTTTCTTTTTAAGAGATCTATCCCTAATCGCCCCAATATTGTAATTAAAATGTTGCTCACAAAAAAATGCTTCATAAAAAAATGCAAATCGGGAAACTTTCGGGAAAAGGTCCGTCGGCTTTTGTTGAAGGTCAATTTCATCTTATTTGCGCAGCTTGTGTAAAATTCTATTTGTTTATAAAAATTCTTTTTTTGTTATATTTAACATTCTGTTGTAACCTTTTTTCGTCTGCCATCTACTCTCTTCTTATAATGGGTTATTTTTTAGGGTGTACCCACGATATCTCGAAAAGCATAATCTCGAAAGCAAAACTATCGAAAAAAAATCTCGAATACCAAAAATCTCAAAAAATTAAATCTTGAATAAAAAAACCTAAACTAACAAAAATCTCAAAAGTGAATTTACCTAAATTTATCCACTCATTTGAGAAAACTTTTAAAATTCGCGGCGAATTTCCACATGTGACCAAACAGTGAAATATGTATGGGGGGCAACCTGCAACGCCTTGCCTGACTTTTTTTTTACCACACCTTAGCTTTTTTCACTAACTTTAATTTAAAAAAAATATCAAAAAACTTTTTTTGCATTCGAGATTTTTCCGAGGTTACGTCTTTCGAGGTTTTGGTTTATTCGTACTTTTTGTGGTTTGAGATAACGTTATGATCCCGATTTCTTAGTTTCGTTACTCCAAAAAAAGGGTGACAAAAAACTTTCCATATATTATTTTTATATTTTTTTCTTAAAAACAAATAAGCAAAAATGCAGTTTTATTTAATGTTTGCATCTGGAGTTGGTCTCGATTTGACTCCCCGAATTGGGGGGTTTGCCGGATGCACTTCTGGAAAAGAATTCAAATTTTTTTTGTCTATTTTGGACAATTTCAATATGAAAAGACAATTGTTTCTGTGAAAAGTTACATTTGGCCATAATTTTGAGAGAATCTCGAAATTCTTTGTTGGTTTTTCCATAAAGAAGTGCCACTTGGGAGAGTCAAAAATTTCGCCAGACTAAGATTTCGATTATTTTCAGAGCTGTAAAGAAATTAAATCATTCCAGAATTTGACTCTTTTCATGATTTATGAAACTTTGTAATCACCATTCATTTTGAACTGGTTATTCAATTCAGTGAATTCAATGATTGCATTCATATAATTGCATTCTTCTATGATTGCCGTGAATTCATTGAAGTCTTTTTTAAGACACATCATTATATCGTACAAATAAAAAACATAAAAAATTCATTAAAATTCAGAAAAAATAAGCTACGAAATGCAAATCAGGTATATTGCTACCATTTATCAGTGAGATTTTTAGTGGTCCGTTTTTTGACGATTATGAATTAATTATGTTTTGATTTTTTTTTGAGTTTTTATAAATTGCTTATGCTTGTTTAGTTGTTTGCTTGTACCATATATTTTCTGGTAAATAGAATGTAATAAGCTCATTTCAAAATGTTGGCAATATATTTTTCTTTTTTTAAATCAACATGGCATAATTGGATTCAAAACACTTCAAGATGACTGTAATGACTTCAAAATAACTTCAATAACTCTTTTATGACTTCAATAATTTTATGACTTCAAAATGACCTCACGGCAATCATAATCAATGAGTACCAAAATCCAAAATGATTGCATTCTCTTATAACTTCGATAATTTTATTGACGTCTGCTACCAGGGTTTATTCTATTATTCAGGGAACTACCAGGGTTTATTCTATAGTTTATTCTATAGTTTGACTTGACAATGTTTCCCTTTGCTTAACTACATTAACATAGGCAACTAGCAGTCCATATAGTATGTTTAAAATGAGCTGACCCTTTGTAATATTCTGTATTTTTGGATTTTATTTCTGTAAATTTCGCAAAACAAACTCGTAAGTGCACTATCTGTAAATATACTTTCACAGCATAAAATAATATCAGAAATCAGATTCTTTTAAATGTTATTACTTTTCATTATCAAATTGATGTTCTGATCTTCAAATGCAAATTATGCAGTTTTAAATACCAAGAACGCACAATGATGCCCTGTCTATTCAATAAAGAATCCATCGACTGTCACGCCAAAGTTTTTTCTTTATCCGCCTTCTTGGTTCCATTAAAAAAAATTCGTAAATTTGTACTATATAGCCATATCTAGAAAGGTTGAAACACTTAATTAAATTTAATTTTCATTTTCATTTTGACAAAAATTTTCGTAAATGCCCAGTCTCGCCGCCAGCACTTACAAACGAGATTTTTTGACACAAATGTCAAACGTACAATTCTGAAAATCCTTCCTTTTTGATAACTCCTACACTTGCTGCACAAATTTCACTTTATTCCCACAAAGCTCTCTGTTCTCCACAAAAGATTCGCCCGCCTGTTTAAAATCGGGTTCAAAACGAAATGAAAACAAGCTGTCTTCACCCCAGTCCTATCTGCTTCTGGCAGATGCAAACACCATAAACAGGACAACAGTCAGTCTGAACCTTACTCGTATTTATCTGAATTACATCTGCATACAAATTTAATGAGTTAGACTGGAGTCCCGGAGTCATAATTTTATTTAAAATATTTTCACAAAAAGCGAAAACCATAGAAACCAGGCAATGAAAAAAAAAACAAAGAAAAACCACTTTGCTGGAAGCCGCAATGGACCAAAGTAATATTTTCTAAACACACAACTTAAAATTTTTTTGTCTCAAGGTACCTAGGCGCCGCACGTTTGGTACCTTCAAACAAAAAACATCTTAAGGAGAAAAAGTAATCAAGTTAATTTCTACGTAAATGTTCCCAAATCATCGAGCAATTAAATTAATTTGTTAAATTGTTCTGAAAAAATACCGCCATAATTCCACAGGATATCACTTTTCTATTTGGTAATGTCAACGACGACTGAGTGCGTCAGTCGCTTCGTCGGTCGGTGGCGTTATAAATCGATGATGGCAGGGAAATTGTCGTATCCCTGTGCCACGCTGTTAACATTGTGTATGCGTTTTTAGCAAATTGCTTTTTAATGGCAGCAAGCTTTCAAATGCCATAATACATCGTTTTGAAAAGTAAAAATAAAACCAGGAACACTTGGTGGAATGTGGTCTACGGGCCGGAAAAGGATGGCTTAACAAACAAAATATTTTATGTATATTTTTTTAAGATTGTATAACTAGGCGCTTTCTGTAGGCGCGTGGGGTCTAAAATTCGAATGAGTGAATGTGAGAAAGGTTTTGATGTTTTCATTTATAGCCACCGCCAAACAGCATCGTACAAGGGGGGTATTATGTTTTTCTCGTGTCCCTATTTTTTTCCTGCAGCAGTGTTGTTTATGCAGGATTATTTTTAATTTCTCTTCATTTCTTTTTTTTACTTTAATTTGCTTCTGCTTCAGGCCTAAATGTTATTTAGTCTTAAGTGCTGTTTACAATGAGAGGAACAATTGTTTATCGAGGCTATACCTAATTAAATTTTTGTTTTCATCATTTTTCTGCTCTGCAGCAATTTTATGAAAAGTATTATCGTGTTGGAAAAAAAAGGTTTTACGTTCGAATGTATCACGGCAGTGGTTTGCTACGTTTTATCCACAGTAAATTATCTGCTATGGCGCGTGATTTATTATTTCAACCATTTGGCAATGGAAGAGGACTCAAGATTTATTGGGTTTTGATTCACTGCTGGGTTGATTTGTGTTACATGCTGCCGATTTATTGCCCAATTTTATTTTTTGTTGACCGATTTTATCCACATTGAGTATATTTCATTTTGCAGGGAGGCTTTAGGAGCTTTCCAATATTAGGTAAAGACGGTCACGTAGTATTGGGGGCTTGTTATCGTGGTGTATAAAAAGGAAAAAACAAAATCTTTGCAGTTCTGCTTTGTAGGTTGTTTGTTTATTAAACAAACAAACCCCCTGTCGTCAGTCCAACGTTTGTTTTTGTCAGCAAACATGTGTTGCCCTACATTCCATAACAGTATTTGATTTTAGATAAAGCTGGTGTACAGTTAACCACTAAAGAAGCGAATTGTTGGATACCTGTCAAGTTCTTAATTACGTTGTATAACTTAAGTGTCAAAAAGGGTTCAGTTTATATACTCAATCCGATAGGATACGAGGTATATTTAGTTTGAAGCTGTATGTAAAATTCTGCATTTCAAAATTCTGTTTTACAAAATGCTGTTTTTCCAAAATTCTGTTTTGGAAAACTGTCATAAACAGAATTTGATAATGAAAAAGAGTGCGCACTTTTTTACATTATCAAATAAACAAAAAAATAAATAGAGTGGCGCAACAGCTCGAGGTAAACCAGGGCCAACTTCTCAACAATGTATGCCGGTGTGTTAATTTCTTTACATACAAAAGGACCTACAATTTTTTGCCGAATCCGAACGGCACTTTGAGAAGTTTTTCAAGACAAATGATACTCTCGGAGGGCTTGTCAGACCCTCGCGGAGGTGGGGGCCGTGAAAAAGAACAAGTCATTTTTCGATGGTTTTGCTTTCGAGATTATGCTTTTCGAGATATCGTGGTACACCCTAAAAAATAACCCATTATAAGAAGAGAGTAGGGTGCCGTGGCGTAGTAGTTAGTGTGTGTGCTTACTACGCCGGAGGCCTGGGTTCGAATCCTGCCATCGTCACCTGAAAAAAAAGACGTGTTCTTTTTCACGGTCCCCACCTCCGCGAGGATCTGACAAGCCCTCCGAGAGTATCATTTGTCTTGAAAAACTTCTCAAAGTGCCGTTCGGATTCGGCAAAAATTGTAGGTCCCTTTGTATGTAAGAGAAATCAACACACCAGCATACATTGTTGAGAAGTTGGCCCTGGTTCACCTCGAGCTGTTGCGCCACTCAATTTATTTATATTCTTTTTTTTCAGGTGACGATGGCAGAATTCGAACCCAGACCTCCGGCGTAGTAAGCACACACACTAACTACTACGCCACGGCACCCTACTCTCTTCTTATAATGGGTTATTTTTTAGGGTGTACCACGATATCTCGAAAAGCGTAGATCCATATAATTTGTAATCCAAAAAAGTATTTATTTAATATCTTCGCTTGAAAGAAGGAAAAATAGAATTAAGTATTAATACATACGCCGAGCGGTCCGAGTCCGTCGGCTTTTGTTTAAGTCTAGGCTCATCACATTGCGCAGATTGTGTTTTACATTGTGTTTGTAAAATACTTTTTGTATCGTATACCGTTTTATACTTTTTTTCGTAGTGCTGTCTACAGTTCTTATATTTGGTGATTCTTTAGTTTCTTTAATCTCTAAAATAAAGGCTTTTCTTTTAATTTTTTATACCTTATCCCAAAGGATAGGGGTATATTAAGTTTGTCACATAGTTTGTAACACGGTAAATTAATAATGGTAGACCCCCAAGCATATGATCGAGACCGAATTCTGAATGGAATAAGCCATGTCGGCCATCCGTCCGTATGTCTGTATGCAAGTGCTTTAAGGCCTTGAATTTTAAGCTAGGAAACTGAAACTTGGTACATAAGTTCATTGTTATCTGAAGCAGTACAAGTGTAAAAACTTTTCAAATCCGCCCACAGACACGCCCACAATCGGTGCAATTAGGCAACTACCTCCAGATCTTTCAAAGCTGGAAAACGCCTTAAAAATCTAAAATTTGGTATTTATTATCTCCTGTTTATTGTAAGATACAGGAGATAATTGTTAACCCTTCTGTAAGTGAAATTCACATGCGTAGACTTGTTCTCGTTAAGAGCGATTCGCCAAGTCTTCGTCCAGACACAGATTCTGTCCAATGCTCGTTGGAGGTTTCTTGTTGATGACTCGACTGATTCACCTGTTGCCAGGATGGCCGTATCGTCCGCAAACGTGGCCACGACTGTCTCGTCATCTAGAGGTATGTCTCTTGTGTAGAGCAGGAACAGGGTCGGACCGAGGACGCTTCCCTGGGGTCCGCTTCCCGCCAGCCCGAATTTGCTTGAAACTCGAGTACTCACTACTACACCTAACACGAAAGAGTCTGCTTTCAAGATAATTTTCCAATATTTTAAACATGTCTTCCAGCAAGTTTTGCCGTAGCTTATATTTCAAGCCTTCGTGCCATACCTTGTCAAAGGCTTGCGATACGTCGAGGAAAGCACTTGAACATATTTTTTCCCCTTCTAAGGCTTTTTCAATTTCATGCGTTATTCTGTAGACTTGATCTATTGTGGAATGGTTAGGTCTGAAACCGAATTGATGATCCGGGATCAAGCGTCTTTCTGCAATTATTGGTTGTAATCGCTTCAGCAGAAGTTTCTCGAATACTTTCGATATTATCGGCAGAAGCGATATGGGCCTATAAGATTTTTTATCATTTGCGCATTTCCCCGGTTTTGGAACCATAATGACTTCAGCAACTTTCCATTGTCTTGGAACGTATAGAAGTCTAAGAGAAGCGTTTATCATATAAAGTAGCCTGACTAATGCCTTTTTTGGTAGCTCTTTTAATATTTCGCCAGTGTAGATCAGGTCGTAACCCGGGGCCTTATTATTTTTAAGTTTGCTAATTGTCTGTCGGAGTTCAACTAACGAAACTTTTTTCATTCTAAAGCTATCAGGTTCCCCGTTGTTGTTTAGAACGTCAGCCAACGGCGGACCGTCGAAAGGCTTGAATGTTTCTTCTAAATGTTCAGCAAACAAATTCGCTTTCTCTTTGTCTTCTCTTGCCCAATCGCCGTTAGCTTTTTTTATTGGTGCCGAGTGGATTATAGGTTTCTTGATAGACTTAACTGCTTTCCACAGCGAGTAGTCGGTGCTTACTGCGTTCTTTTGGGACGAAGTGTTGTTCCCATCAGCGCTTTGAATTGCTTCAATGAATTTGTCAACTGCGGTTTCTAACTCGAAAGGAGTTTTCAATGGCACATTCAAGCCAACACCCTCCTTAAAGTCCTTTCTGAAGGCGTCCCAGTTCAGGTTTTTGCTAGCTAATCTAGAAGCTCTTTCTATTTTCGCCAGTCTTCCACCCATCTTCAAGATAACTCCTGTGTGGTCTGAGCAAAGATCATAACACTCTTCAATTCGCGTAAGGTATTTGCGGTACCCTTTAGCGATGAAAAAATCGACAAGGTCAGGCTTTTTATTCCTATCTATTGGCCAATATGTTGGCTTACCCGTGGAGAAAAAGTCCACCCCACGCTTCATACTATTTTTGTACAGTAATCTGCCTCTTGTTGAATTGCATCGTGAACCCCAAAAAGTATGCTTCGCGTTAAAGTCACCCCCAATGATAAAATTGGACCCAATGAAGTCATACATACGATCAAGATCGTCTTCCACCAGTCTATATCCTGGCGGGAAATAACAAGATGCAATGTTATAATCTAAGCAGTCAATTTTTACAGAAACTGAACTGATCTGCATGGGGTCTAGCTCAACTTCTGTGATCTTGAAGTGCTTTATGCAGTTCTTAATGTAGAGGGAGGATCCTCCTCTCGAATTTTGCGAATTGTGATTTGCGTGATAGTCATCGTAACCTTTAAGTTTGAGTGTAGACCCGTTTTTAAGGTGAGTTTCCGTAATCATGCAAATATCAATATTGTTTTTCCGTAGAAATACTTCTATTTCGTCTATTTTATTCAGAAGGCCGTTTGCATTCCATGTTAGTATTTTAAATAACTGTTTCATATTCATGTTCTCTTGTAATTTGTGGCTTAAACTCGAGCTTGCTCAGTTTGTCAAATATGACTTTGTTGATTTTAGTCTGATCCTCAAGTTTCTCCAAGATTACAGCGAGGATCTGAGACACTGCATCTGTTGTGGGCGATCTTGCCTTGTTTTCGTTTGCCGCAACCTGTGCGTATGATTTCGGTCCGACCAGTGGTGGGGTCTCCGCTGCACTTGAACTGGCGCCGCTCTTTTGTGGAGCTTTTACGCCTTTTGTCAACGCCTCCTTTGCCAATCTTCCACTTTTGATCGGCTTTGGCGTCTTTGGAGTCTTTGGCTTAGGAGTTTCAGCAGGCTTTGGGCGTCCTAGGCTTTGATTCTGACCTCTAGTATTTTCCTTAAGAGGTTCTCGTCCCTTTTGCAGCTCTATGGCTACTTCGCATCCTCGATAGTTCGCGGGGTGGTTTCCGTGGCAATTGGCGCAAACTGCTGGAGCCTTTATGTCAATTTTGCACTCTGTTGACAGGTGTTTTCCGGCACATTTCACGCAACGTGGTTCTTTTTGGCAGTAGGCACTTGTGTGCCTGAATTCTTGGCATCGCTTACACTGTGGTATCAGTCTATTGCCCTTTCGCATGGGTTCGATTTTAACTCTGATGTTAAGTATCATTTTTATTTTATAAATATCGTTTATGTTCTCAGTTCTTTCAAAGGAGAGCATAAAAATTGGAAGGCCGCGTCTGGTCACAGTGTCTCTTTCTCCTTCCGTGCGTTGCTTTTCCTTTTTAATGATATTGACGGCATCAATAATTTTAAGGCCTTTATTTTTTACGTCTTTTACAACGTCTTCTTTTGTGCATGATGGGTGGAGCCCCCTTACAATTACTCGCAGTGGTTTTTCGTACTTATTTTGATAAGTATACCACTCGATTCTTTCTGCATTCAGTCTAAGAGACAGTGCGCGATAGGAATCGGCGTTGTCAACATTTACTTTCCACACGTTATTTCGGTGCAAGGTAAGCTTATAGTTTTCTGTTCTCACCGTGTTTGCAAGAAGGTTGCGCAATCTCCCAAAGTCTGCTATCCCGACGATGTTTATTGCGGGAGGTGGACGAATTTTCGCTTCAGGTTTAGCCTTGTTTGAGCCAGAGGGCTTATCTTCTTTTTGTATTACTTCGGGAGAGGAATTCGCCTTTCGCTTCTTGCTAGACCTTTTCCTTAAGACTGAATCGGTCTCAAGTGCAAGTTCGTCCTCGTCCGTGAAGTATTCGACTGCTGGTCGGTTCGGTGTTACACACTCTTTCGTTACCTCACAGTCTTTCGTTAAACGAGTATTTTTAATATCCTCGTTTTCTTTTCGCAGAGAGTCAACTTCCGTTTTTAGATCTTAAAAGAGTCGCTCCATTTCAGTAAGCTTAGCTCGGAGTTCATTATTCTCCTTTTCTAAGCTCTTAATTTTAACAGAGTCCTGGTTTACTGGTGGTCTGCTTTTTCCGGATATGTTCGATCTAGGTGGTGGTGATCGATTTAGTTTTGTCCTTTTCTCAAAAGGATTTATGAGCAATAAAAGGCTCTCCCCAGAATCCGTAGAGCCTGCCTCCGAGGAGGGTGGATTTTCCAGCATAGCTGGGCTGCCACCTGGGGCAATCAAATCTTTCCTTTTGTTTATTGCCATTTTTTTTTAACTTGTCGTTGTTATAAGAAATAGGTAAGTCACTTCTATTTCCATTTTGAAATACAGCTGCCCCTTTGGAGACAGACGCCGACCAGTGAGCCGCACAATGTGTGACAGACGCTTCTGGATTTTAATTTAACCTTCAGATTCATCTATAAGTTAAAACCTTACTGCCAAAAGTTGCCCCAAAAGGGGATGCATCGACAGCATCCGTTGAAACATTAAAGAATATTTCTTCCGGTGGATTTAAGTCGGCTCTTACGACAGGCATACCTTACCTCAAGGCTACTCTAACCCCGCCCTTGCAGGGGTTAAGATTTAGGAAAGAATAAGAAAAGAAAAGAATACCTAACTTTTTTATTATTTTAAAATGGTGGACTGCGTCCGTTATTTATTTAAGAAAAAATGCCGAAGTACATACGTTTTCTTGGTCTTTTTTACCATTTTTAAAAGTTAAAATGCTTAAAACAGCCAATTCATTTTTTTTTAATTACCTACCCTGAATCTTTTCTTTTTTTTATTTTACAACCACCTGCGTTACCATTTGCTTCGTTTTAACCGTTCATATCATTTGTCGGAGGTTGCTACTATCCGATGGAGCACTCAGACACAACTACTGGTCCATTGTACTACCACGCGGATACCTTAATGTATTTAGTTTACCCGTCTTTCGAAGAAAAACGAGAAGGAGCTTCAGTGATGAAGAGCTTAGGTGTTCGGCACTCACCACGTCAGCCCCAAAGATCCGCCACCTGATGCGAGCAAAGGCGCTTAAACCGTTACTTACTTACTTACTTACGGTGGCGCTACAGTCCGGGGTGAACCTGGACCTCAGCCAACAAGCTTCGCCAGCCAGCGCTGTTTCTAGCTAGCCGTCTCCAGTTTCGCATGCGAAGTTGGCTGAGGTCCCCTTCCACTTGCATGCGCCACCCGAGTCTCGGGGCTCCTCTACTGCGCCGTCCCTGCCGGGTGGATACGAATATTTTCCGGGCCGGGGCATTGGTGTCCATCCGCTCGCGATGACCCAGCCATCGTAGACGTTGTGTTTTGACTGTTCTGGCTAGGTCGGTGTCGCTGTACAGCCCGTACAGTTCGATGTTATATCTCCTCCTCCACTCTCCATCTATGCAGACGCGGCCGTACATCTTCCGAAGAAATTTCCTATCGAAGCAGCCTAAAGTGTTTTCATCCGTCGTCTTATCTAAATCCTTTTTTGACATCAAAGGTGCCGGTGAGGTCTTTGCCGACCTTGACGGAACAGCGTGACTTTTCCATCGTCATCCTGCACAGACTGACGAGTTTGGCAGGGATGCAAAAACTAGATATTGCGCTATAATGCTCTAAAGATGCTGTCATACGCGGCCTTGAAATCGATGAATAATTGGTTTGCATCAATTTGGCATTCCTGGGTTTTCTCCAACATCTGCCGCAGAGTGCATATTTGATCGACGGTGGACTTATAGATGCTGTCATACGCGGCCTTGAAATCGATGAATAATTGGTTTGCATCAATTTGGCATTCCTGGGTTTTCTCCAACATCTGCCGCAGAGATTGTGGACAAGTGGCTTTAGGCGCTCACACAGTACATCAGAAAAGATCTTGTATGCGATGTTGAGAAGACTGATGCCTCTGTAGTGGGCACAACTCACAGGGTCTCCTTTCTTCAGTCTTAGCCGTTAGACTAAGAAAGGATTTCTAGTCAATAGAAATTTTTAAAAAATCGTTGAATTTTTCGAAAACACGTCAAAACGGCAGTATTAAAACTTTTTCTAAAAAATGACTTGAGCTCTTCATTAACTTTGAGTTGCGATACACGTGTGTTCAATATTGGCTTTAAGCACTAAGCAGTTATGGCCTCAAACACTATGAAAAACTTCACCCATTTTTAACTCTTTATTTCTTAAAAACTTTTCAATATTCGGTATAAAAACTTTTCAATATTCAGTATCTACTTAACAAGAGTTTCGCTTTTCTTGTAAATGTTATTTTGAACTCCAAATTCGTTCGGTGGCCACACCGAACTCCGAATATTTGACTGTAGGTAGGCATGTGAAGTGACTTTACGACTCAATTTTCATTCGTGACTTTTCACAATGCAACTAAAATTGTCAGAAATCGATAAAAACTCAACATATATCTCAAACTTAAAGCTATTAAAATTCATTTTAAGTAAAAAGTACAAAAAACCTCTAAAAAAAACTTGCTTGACAAATGTTATTTTGCAGAGCATTTAGAAAACATAATATTCTGCTGGAAACTAATGGCGTATTCTTTTCAACTCCGAAACGTGAAACTGGTGTGGAATACAGGAAAAAATTGTTCTTTTCGCGTACACCTGAACGGAATCGTGCTCATGTAAATGTCCTTTTGCACTCCAAATTCGTTCGGTGCCCCCGCCGAACTCGGAATATATGACGGTGGAGTCTGGATGTGGCCAGCAAAAACACGCTACGAAATGAAAAAAAGGTAAACAAAATGAAGTCAAAGCAATTTGACACTTAACGCGGTGGACACTCAACGTGACTGCACCGCTGCAGTATTGTTTGCTTGTATAGTTTTACTTAAACTTTATTAAGGCGTCGAAACCAGTAGAACAAGGAGTCCCATAAGGATCTATTTTGGATCTATTATGCGGGCGATGATCAAATACGTCTCTCTCTTCCTTTAAATCGCTCTTAAACGAAGATTTATCTGCGTTCGTTCCGCTAAATATATTCCCTTGGCTATTAGGCAAAAGCTGGTTCGCCCCTTATCAAGCCTTTGGTTACATAGGATGAGGTTGTTTGTCCCAACCCATGAACAAACTTAAGGTGGCGTTTAACGATACTGCTCGTAATACTGGTAGGTACATTAACACACTGCGCAGGTATTGCAAAATTTCTGCTCGTGCGAATAAATTTTTGGGGCGGACCTCAACAGAATAAATGCCAGAAATTCTATTTTTCCTTCATAAAGTTGTAGACTAAGTCTCCTCAGTGCTCAGTGCATATACGAAAAACTTTATTTTTTCCGCTCGCGTCGATCAATGAATATCGAAATGAAATAATATTAATATCCCTTCTTTCAACTATCTTAACTCGTCCCAAATGCATAAAACATAAACAGTCTATGGCGTGCGACATGTAGCGCCCCGTTCGGGTTCGTGCCCGCAGCCGCAACTAAGCCCGTACTCGAAGGTATTGAGGGATGTACACGAACCTAATATAGAATTAAGAATCAGGTAGTACGTAAAATACAATATCATTTTATGAATTGGGGTCAAAGTTCCGGATGGATCAAATTTTTTTTTTTAATTCTGCTTTTGAAAGTTCAAGCCACACAAGTAAACAAGTATGGGGCATGCTTCCCCGTGCATTGAAAAGTTAGAATTAAGAGCAGAATAAGTAGAATTGTATTGCCTTAGTCAGAATTTTGAAAAAGGAAAATTTTGTATACAAATTTTTAAAAGCAGAATTATGGCTGGCTTGCCTTTTTTTGGGGAAATTTCTCATTTTTGATTTGGGGAATAACTCCACAGTGAAAATGGATATATCTATGTTTATATATAGACACATACCTATTTATAATACATATCTACCCACAGCCTTGTAATAAGGTCTCTACTAAAAGATCTCAATTTAATGACCAATATTCCTTTTTCTTCCTTTCCTTAAGTCAGAGTTTAACGTATGTGACTATTAATTAGCTATTTCATAATTTTCAAGTTTTGTTTCGTTTAATTTTATCTGTGCTGTTCCGAAAATATATTAAAATATAAAAAAAAAAATGTATCCATTCCATCCTTGATACCTCATATTCGTCTTTTGTCCTTTGATGTATTAAATTTATGTTGAAAAGCTAATAAAGATTCAGAAAAAGCTAAGTCTAATTGTAAAATAACAAATAAAAATACGTCTTACTCTAAAAAGAAATATTTAGAAAAAAAGTGTCGTCGCGTCACCTCATACCTAAGCACAGCATCATATTTCCACATCAGAACAAACACGCTAGAAATCAATCGGTGTGCTTTTTATAGTTTTTTTTTAACATTTCATCGACGTTAGCAATACCTTTTCAATTACAACTTTTCCTCAATTGCTATAAAATTAATTATGTTTTTCTCTCTCTTTTGTATTTTAAATAACAAATCAAAATCTAATGCATTCCGATTGAAAAAAATGGTTAAACCTTGGAAGAAAAATAAACAGCTTAGAGAGATAACTTCATCACCCCAACCCACCAGCACTAGTGGTAGCAGTCAGGCATACCTGTCTAATAATGAAAGTAAGCTTCAATTAGATCCCCGCTTTGAGTACAAACAAATGGTACACAACCAGTGTGTAGCAACAGCAACTCAAACGGCAAGTGTCTCACCAATAAGGAAAGCTGAGCAAGTCTTCATTGAAGATGTTGAGGATGACGACGACGACACAGACAATGGGGTCAGTGCCGATGAACCCCGCAAAAAATGCGTACAGAATCCCTTCGACGAAATGGACTTCGATAAAACAAATTATTTTCAGCAAACTACTAGCGATTCTGAGGATCAGTTCACGCCGTCACAGCATAAATGGGATTCTGGTCGTAGTACACCAGACATGTCGTATGGCCATCGAAAGTCGGTTAGTTTCGACTTAAGTGGCGACGAACGCTCTAAATCCGAAAATGAACGGTCAAGAACCCCAGACATAACAGCGAACAGGTCGAGGCAATATGACTCAGAGCAAGAGTTCGACTATACTCGTCGTCCACGTAAGGGCATTTTGCGATCAGCCAGCCCTTCGTCTTCAGCAAATTCCACACTGGAAAAATACAAACCTGAAAAACTGCCACCAATTGTGCCTACTGTTGCCCGAATCAAAGAAATCGAATCGCCAGTCCTTGCAGAATTCAGTCCAGTTCGTCCAGATGATTTTCTTTATGACATTCCCGGGCGGCGAACTCCTGAAAAGCTATCCTCGACAAGTGAAGAAATTGAACGAGACAATCCATTCCGCCAAGCATTCCTAGGCAGTAGCAAACCTGATGAGTATGAAGAGATGGCAAAAATTTACTCCCAAAAGCCAAACCTGAAGTCATCTAGAGATAACTTTGTTCTCGGTAAAAAAGATCGAACTCTATCGAAGTCCAATGATGATCTGCTTTCAGAGAGTCATGCTTCTATGAGCAGCAATTTCTATTCAAAATCGACTGATAACTTGTCACAGAGACCATCAAAGCCGGTGCCGCCGCCAAAACCGAAGGTAAAACAAGCTGACATTATGAAAAACATTGCCCTCGAAACATTCCAAAACACCGATGTAGGTCACGGTGATTTCGCAGTTTTCGAACATAACGCTGAAACGAACACCATCCACGAGGTTGTAAAAAGTCCTAAGTTACCCTCAAAAGTCGGTCTTATGAGACCTCGCGAAAGCCCACCGCCACCACCAGTCAACTTTAATACTATTCCAAAACATTTTGAACCAGATTCTCAGTATTTAGAGATTTTACCTCCACTTTCACCGCAAATCAGTTCATCGCCAACTCAAAAGTCTATGCCTCCACTGACAAGACCAGCCACAGCGAAGCGACCGAAGGACTTTGTGCACGAAAACTCTCCGGACAGTATACTTGTCACAGAGGACCTCCATCGAACGATTCTCCTGCAGGAAAACGAATTGCGAAAAACCCTTTGCAGCACAGTGGGCCTTGCTTCGTCGTCAGCCACAACTTCTGAATCGTCAGCGACTAGTAGGAGCAATACATTAACCAGAAAACATCCGGTAAATCCGTTTCTAGATTATGATTCCGATCCCTCTAATATATCATCCGATACGACCATTTCCAATTACACTAATCAATCCCCTCTGTATCAAACCGAAAATAACTTGCATTTGTCGGAAGACCAGGCTTTCGCTCACCTACAGTTCCAGCGACAGCAACAGCTCCAGCATGGGACTGTACTAACATCCACAGAAATATTTCCAACACCACAAATCCTTCCCGTACAGTACAACAGTTTGCCCATTCCACAACACACATCACATTATTACAATGTCATGCAACCCAACACTGCAACCTCGGCTGCTGCCTCCCCAGCCCCACCTTCAATTGGTACACAAAATTACTTAAATCTAGGTTATCCGACAAGCTTCTCGTCGTCCAGTTCCTGGCCGTTGTCAGCGCCGCCGAGTGGTGGTCCTCAATTCCAACTTCAGCAGCAACATCTTCAGTACCAGCCAGCCGGGGGACGCCTCATGGTGAGTGACAGTGCCACGGTGATGAAGTCTTCGATAGAAAATGGTAATGCTTCATCACCACCGGCCTATATGGTGCAGCTTAACCACCAACCGCTTCCACCACAAACACCACAACCGTCATCATCAACGTCGTCGAGTGTGCAACAATCTCTCTTGAATGTTCAAAGTAGCGAATATTTGTCTGCACCAATAACTCCCGCACCTCCACCGCCTCCGACGATACCTTCACCCTCCCAGCCACAATCCGGGGCTATACCGTCTGCACAGGCAGTAGAAAATAACTACCTTAACGTGTCGAAGGCATTACCTCCTCTTCCCTTCACAGCACCACCATTGCTGGCTCGTGTTCCAGCGACACCCAATACGAGCTCGTTTTACGAGACCGCTGAGGAAATTTATTCCACCATCGAAGAGGAGGCCATCTATAGTAATGCGGTCATATTTGATAGTATGAACTTTGACAGTCGCAGCAATAGTGTCTCATCCGTGGCATATTTTTCCCAGACCACCATTCCACCGCCCTTGCCACCAAAAAAACTGAGGAATCGTCCGGCTCCTCTAGTGCCTATAAAAATTCGGTCACTATCACAGCCACAAATGAATTTGATTTTATCGCAAAATACAGGGTCGCCGCCAAGTTCACCGACATCTTCCATCGGCAAAGAGACAACCGTTTAGCATGCGTTGTTATATTCTTTTAAATTACTAGCAGTTCTATTTGACTATGTTAGTCTGTGTGACAAATACTGACGATTTTTTTTTTGCTCCACTCTACCCTACCTCAGGAATTCAGTGCATAAATTCTCATGCTCAACACTCCAAATAGTCACTTAACCTCATTGACTAACAAGTAGGTATCTTATTTTCATTAATATTTTTTAATAACAACAAGCGCAACGAACACAACTACAAAGGACAAACTTAAACAATGATTCTTAACTAACCTTTTTAACATTAGGTAGCATAGTGTACGTGCATCTTTATGACGTGAACACACTTTCATCAAGTATTTGAAATATTTTGTAATAAATAAAAATACATTATGGATATTGTAAAGCATATTTTTTGAGTTTTAGTTTGTGTCGTCCCAAACGTCATTTTAAGGCCGCGTTTTCACGATTTAAAATAAGAAAGCACATCTTTTAACATGACTTGGTTATCGTTATTTATTTTTATAAAAGGGCAGTTGACACATTTTAAATATACATACATAATGTATCAGGCTGAGGCTGTATTCTAATGTGCAGGATCTTCAGGTAATGGTAAATCCAAGACTTTCCAGGCCGTTCCAAGATAAAAAGCAGCAGCGCAGCACTACCTACATTCGACACATACTAGTCAAACAGTTACTGACCAGTTACTGTTTATTACCAATATCGCAAAAAAAAAAAAATTGTTGTCAAGAGAATCAATATTGAAATTTTATGGGCAGTTCTTCAGAGTGAAGTTAGCCCAAGGTTAAACCAATCCCGGAAATAAAATCCGTTGTTCCCGGTGTCAAGATTCCCGTTTTTATACGCTACCATAAGTCAATGGGTCAAAAGCCCATAAGTAGAACTTGGGTGAGCCAGAAATTCACAATTAGTTTATTGATCATCACCATCATCATTTCCTTAAGGCCACTTATCCTTTAAAAGGGTCGCGGAGAGAGGTGGGTAAATGGTCTCCATCGTTTTTTTTTTTATAATTTACTCGCGAATTAAGGGATTGGCTACCCTTTTAATGTTACACATCTCACGAGCGGAAAGGATTAGAAATAGAGGAAAAGGAGGAGAGGTACCATGCACTCTTGTTTTGAACAGTTGCGGGTTGTAACGTGACGGAAAGACTGAACGTGGGAGAACATTCCACATTCGCGTTGAGCGGCTTATGAAGGAACTTCTAAACTTGACTGTACGTCCGAAAGTGGGCTCGAGGGTTAACTGATGTGCATTCGAACTTTGGCGAGTATCACGGTTGAAAGTCTTAGGGGGCGGAATGCAATTGGCTATTTCGATGGAACACTGTGGAAAAAGCGATAGAACAGTGAAAGGCAAGAGACATTACGTCGATGTTCTAATGAGTCAATTGACTGCGCAATATTTCGGTCTCCAATCAGTTTTATCGCCCGTTTTTGTATCCTATCTAGCAGGTGCAATGCTGTTTTTGGAGCACCGGCCCAGACGTGGGAATTATATTCCAGCTTGGGGCGGATGTAGGCCTTATATAAAATAGCTAAATCAGAAGGGGTGAAATATTTCTTACATCTTTTGAGGAAACCTAGGCATTTCGCAGCGTTCTTGGCGACGTCGAATATGTGGTCATTCCAACTGAGGTTTTTATTAACACACATGGCTGAGTGTTTCGCTTTTGCTTCAATGACAGAAGATCGTTGTCGATCCTCTGCCACCAACTCAAGAGACTCAGGCGCAATCTCCAGGCGGGACTTGGAGAGGTCCTTTGCTGATCCCACCACCTGTTTCATGGCCTACCAAGGGGGCGCTGCACTCGCATCTCGCCTAGCATGACCTGTGACCTGTCAATTAAGCCCGGAGAAGTTAATGCTCCACATTAAGATTCTCACGAATACTAACGTTTCTCACTCTATCCCTAAGAGTAATACACGCAACGCACCACAGGAATCTCATTTTGACAGCTTGTACCCGCGATCTAATTCTTTCGGTCATTACTCAAATTTCATGACCATAGATGAGGGTTGGAACGAACACTGAATTAAAAACTAAGATTTTTGATTTTACTCTTAGCTCAGCTATCCTGATGACCGGCTGGTGCAGTTCCCTTACTTTTGCTCCAGCTTGGCGACTTCTACAAGCCACTGTTCCCATCTTTCGTGAAAAGACCCCGAGGTACTTAAACTTCTCCTGTATCAATGGTTCTCCATATATGTGCAGGGTACACTGCACAGGAGTTCGGGAAACAACTATCACTTTCGATTTGTTCACGTTTACCTTCACCCCAACATCAACACAGACGCCTGTAAACCTATCCAGATGATGCAAGGACTACCAAATCTTCTGCGAAAAGCAGATGGCTCATCCTGATGCCAGCCAATTCGAAACATTGCTCGCCAAGACTGCGCTTCACCATCCAGTCCACATTTCCTATGAAAAGGAGCGGCGGCAGAACCCTTTCGAAGTCCAATGCACAAATAAAAAGGATTAGTTTTGACTTATAGGGTGGGTTATAAGTTCACTATTGTTTTTTGAACTTATAACTCCCCAAGTGGGTCACAAGTACATTATGGACTTTTGGCCCATGGACTCATGACTCTGCGCCGGCGCCGTTTACAACGTAGTTCTTTCGGGGGTTTAAATTCTAAGACCCTATTGGCTGAAGCGTTATTGTGGTCCATCCGCTCTAGAACCAATAAAGTCTTCGTATTTAGGCTTTTACACTACATCCTCATCTTGGTACAGTACATAAAAAAACACAAAATCTTGTGCCTATCTTACCTATTAGGAAAAGAGAAAACTAAACCCTAGAGGAACCTACCAAATAGGAAAGAAAATAGCAGGGGAAAAAGCAAACTCAAGGTCCTACACTAATCTACACCTACGAAAGGAAATAGCGAAATATAATTTCCCGTTTTCTGTTTATCGTCCAGCACTCGGCATCGCGCCGTAAGACTTCGTCTCCACAGATCAGCTTCTAGTGGAGTGAAAATGTTATATAATAAGGATGTAACTTAGAGTGCAAAATGAACTTTTTTTTTTTTTGGGTTTGGTATGATGAGACGTTGCTAAAAAAAGAAAATTCGGTATAAAAAATCCTGTGCTGCTCGGGAAAAGCGGGAAAATGTGACTTTTCACCAATTTTCCGGAGCCCTGAAAAACTATTTTCTTAATATCTCGGGCTTTAATAGTGGTAAGATAAAAAAAAATCAAAAACGGGTTTCTATGGGTTGAAATGGGCTACAAGTAGGGTTCCCAACTTTGGCGGAACAAAAAGGAGGACATTCGATTTTCTTTTTTTTTTTAGTTTATTCTTTAACGTTTTATTGAGATTAAAAATTTGATACAATATTTTGTTAATATTTATCTAAAACCTTCGTTCTAATGAAGTGAGTTTTCACACTAATTTTTTCGACTCGTCATTGTCACTTAAGCCAGGGACACGAAAGACAGAATCTAATTTAATTTTAATCGCTTGTTGCAATAAATTTAGGTATGTATTGCACTAAAAAAAATAAGAGAAACTTTTAATCTATAAAAATAATTTAACAATATTACTTTAAAGAAAATGTTAACAGCAGATTAAAATTAAGTGCTGTTTAGAAAGATACAAATTAAGCATTGTTACATGCCTGTGGAAGGGACTGAGGATAATAACCTTTAGTCAAATAGTAAATGACTGATATGATATTGAATGATACTATGAATGATATGAATGAAACTATGAATGATGAATGACGGATTTGATTGATACTAAATGGTGAATGTATCAGCTTAAGTACATAAGTGAACTAGATAATGTTAAAATAAAGAATGGGTGCTAAATAAGTTAACAAACGCGGACAAAAAAGCGATTTTATTTATCAATTCGGCATTCTGTCACATACCACTATGCATTTGTAGAATAAAAAAAAATGGAATTTCGTAGGTACTCTTGTTCGCGATTTTATTCTTTCGGAAATTAGGTTTTCGGGATTCTGCCCCCAACCAACCCTGAAATCAACCAACCATGAAATCGTATACTGTAAATTGTTATCCAACTGGAAGCTCAAACTTTTCTATAGCGGATAAAAAAAATTGTTGCGATATTTTATATTTCTGTCATGGCGTCGTGTGTTCCAGGCTTTAAATTCCTAAGAAGTGCTTCATTTTCTATTATTTGTGCCGAAGAAATTTTGGCAAAACAAAAATAGATAAATCGTGATGAATTCTTGTCTTTACCTAAAGGAGGAAAGAGTAAAAGGAGGAAAGTTGAACATTGATGCTAGAAAAGGGCGGCTTCAAGAAAAAAAAAATTTCATTTTGCCGCCAAAATCGGGATTTTTCGAAAAAAATTAAAATGGCCGCCATTTCCTGCCAAAGTAGGTAGGTCAAATTTTCTTTTTTAGATGTGCTTGCATTATTATATACTCTTTGGCAAATTTACGTTAAATTTTTGCACTCTAGTTTAAGTGCCGTTTCTAGGGGTGGAAAAAAAACTCCATTTTCCCGTTTTGCCATTATTTTCTTTAGAAAACACTTTTTGTGGAACTCTAAGCATGAAATGTGTTATATTTTACTAAAGCAGTAACAGCTTCCCTTACTTCAATTTAGCTTACAGTTAAAAAAAAAAGTATTTTCTAAAGGAAATAATGACAAAATCATGAAAATTGAGTTTATTTTTTATTTTCCCCACCCCTTAAAACGGCACTTAAAGAAGAGTGCAAAAATTTATCGTAAATTTGCCAAAGAGTATATGAAAATGCAAACACATCTAAAATAAAAAATTTGACCTACCATGATTTGGCAGGAAATGGCGGCCATTTTAATTTTTTTCGAAAAATCCCGATCTTGGCGCCAAATTTCAATTTTTTTGTTTCTTCCTTGAAGCCGCGTTTTTCTAGCATCAATGTACAACTTTCATCCAATTTTCATAAAAAAACGGCAATATTTCATCGATTTATCGTGATTTTAGTGAAAAAGTCCTTAGCATTCAGAAATTAAAAATTTTTGAGGTTAGGATTTATTTTTTTAAGTATTCCTCTCAATCAGTCTTGTAGCTCATTTCAACCCATAGAAACCCGTTTTTGATTTTTTTATCTTAACACTATTAAAACCTGAGATATTAGGAAAATAGTGTTTCAAGGATCCGGAAAATTGGTGAAAAGTCACATTTTCCCGCTTTTCCCGAGCAGCACAGGATTTTTTTTTACCGAATTTTCTTTTTTTAGCAACATCTCATCATACCAAACCCAAAAAAAGTTCATTTTGCACTCTGAGTTACATCAATGTTCACCTTTTTTTTGGTTTATTTTCTCTCCACTATTCAGGACATACCGATTTCGAGGATTGGAAGATTACTGGAAAATTACTGTAAATAGTCTTGTCAATTGGTACACCAATTGACAAGACTACACAAGATATTTTACAGGCGCTTGTTTTCTTGTCACTTTCCAACAGTGGAAATCGGCGAGACATATCCATGACTAAAGAAGACACTAGGTAAAGCAGAACTGACAGAATAAGGGAGGGATTTTTAGAGCTTTTAGAGCCGTGAGAGGAGTTTTAAAACCATATGCTTTCATCTTTCGTGAGAGCAGTATGGAACTGAAATCGCATTTGAAGGAGGTACTAAACTTTATCGCGCTGAATAATGACTTTTTACACCTGTCAGTTTTTGTGAAAGGACTTTGTCCCGTTACGATACACCATCTATGAAATGACATATCCTAAAAACTGTGCTGTTTTTCGTGTTTAAGTGTTTATTCTTTTTTTTATAATGTGCTCTCGATCAAGGGGTTATGACACATCGCACAATTCTTTCCGCAAATCGCGAGCGGAAAGAATTTGGGGATAGAAAAGTTAGAGGAAGAAAGTTATTCTCGATCCAACACAAACGCCGATGAGCCAAACATGAAACCTCTGCACAGAAACAGCAAAACTTACCCCCGCAAGTGTTTTGCCTTTACAGAGAAAAGCAATAGTGCGACCAGCAGAACATTTAATAAAAACATCTGGCATGCATTTAATTCTTGGCCATTTTATTGGTCCATTTTATTGCCAAAAGGTGTTTTGCCGACACTAACCTTGGTAACAGACTGCTGCCGACCAGGCAGCCGCTCATTTTGAGGCAGACGCTTCTGGATTTTTCGTTTGTTAATCATTTTTTTCAGAGCTGTAAAGCTATCAGACTAAGCAGACGTGTTTGTGTGGAGAAGTATTTTGTATGTTCGAACTCTGCCTTGGAGTCACGTTACGTTTTTTTTTTTTTAAATTCTTCTCTCAGGAAAGGCGAACCTATAACATTACATTCAACAAAAATCGAATGTGTTTGGACAGAAACGTTAAATCCTAAGAAGGTTTAGTGTTAGGAAACATTGAAATTGTATGGCTGAAATCGTGAACGTTAAGTCAAGACAAATCTGAAACATTAATGTGAATTCAGCTTTTATAAATACCTCAAATTTTTTGTTGTTTAAAGTTCCCAATTTACCCTGATTTTTATGTGGGTATCTTTACATAGGAATCCATTAAACGTTCCGATAACAAAGAACTAGGGTTTCTGCAATTAAGTTCAAAATCAGCAAAATCATGTCATCACTGCTGCATCGCCTTGACTTATTTCTCTGCTTTCCTGTTATTTCGGTATTTTCGACAAAAAAACGAATAATAAGATAAGAAAAGGCATGTACAATTTTGTTTGTCATCCATGATTGTTATAACTTACTAAGCAAGACTTGTTGGCAAAAATTAGAAAATAAAAAATTAGTTAATTGAATTTGGGATTGAACTCAGGACCTTCCAATTGTTGTTCCGAGGTGTTACCATTTGCTCTTAAGCCAAATTTCTATTTCGGTTGCTCGAACAGCCAACTTGTTTTCTCTTCATAAAATGCACATAAAAAACAATAAACTTACACTTTGGGGATTAAAGTTCGTATGAACAGTTTCGCTGTTTTCTTTTTGACGAGGAAGCAAATGCGCAAAAATAATGCCAGCCATCGTCGCACAAAAATACCCAGCTATGGGCTTAAAATTGACAAGCAATGTACACTAAAGGAAGGAGAGGAATTCACACGAAATTTAAAACCAAAAACAACACGGGTCATCAAGTAGTTTTTTTTATAAATACCTCAAATTTTTTGTTGTTTAAAGTTCCCAATTTACCCTGATTTTTATGTGGGTATCTTTACATAGGAATCCATTAAACGTTCCGATAACAAAGAACTAGGGTTTCTGCAATTAAGTTCAAAATCAGCAAAATCATGTCATCACTGCTGCATCGCCTTGACTTATTTCTCTGCTTTCCTGTTATTTCGGTATTTTCGACAAAAAAACGAATAATAAGATAAGAAAAGGCATGTACAATTTTGTTTGTCATCCATGATTGTTATAACTTACTAAGCAAGACTTGTTGGCAAAAATTAGAAAATAAAAAATTAGTTAATTGAATTTGGGATTGAACTCAGGACCTTCCAATTGTTGTTCCGAGGTGTTACCATTTGCTCTTAAGCCAAATTTCTATTTCGGTTGCTCGAACAGCCAACTTGTTTTCTCTTCATAAAATGCACATAAAAAACAATAAACTTACACTTTGGGGATTAAAGTTCGTATGAACAGTTTCGCTGTTTTCTTTTTGACGAGGAAGCAAATGCGCAAAAATAATGCCAGCCATCGTCGCACAAAAATACCCAGCTATGGGCTTAAAATTGACAAGCAATGTACACTAAAGGAAGGAGAGGAATTCACACGAAATTTAAAACCAAAAACAACACGGGTCATCAAGTAGTTTTTCTGGAAAAGGAAGGAAACTAAAACAAATTGCTAAAGAAATAAAACAAGAGAAAAAAGACCTAAAATTTTATTTAAATTCAATATACATATTTAACTTTTTCTTAACAATTTGCTAAACTTAAATGCAATTTTAAATAATAACAATCTGTGTCAAATAACTTAAAAATTTCAAACTAGAGGAGGCTAATGACATTAAACCCTCTTCTAATGTTGCTCTGCCGATAAAGCTTCATTGGTAACTAAAGAACCTGCCACAACATGTGGCAAACTATGATGTGTTTCTGACTTCTGACTAACCGGGTACTGTGTGCAATGGTTAATGAATTTTATCTTATCGTCTGCAAAGTTGTATGACACCGAAAAGGGGAAAAATCATGTGATAAAGCTTTTATTTTTGGCTTGAGAAAGATAAGATACGAATGTTGTTCGATGTATTGCATTAAAAAATACCCACTCATTGTTATTTGCTTTCGAGCGACCCCCTCTAGAAAGGCAAATGTTAGCACACAGCAGGCAGAACCGTAAGGTTATGTCTTCATTGTATGGTTATTATGTGAATGCAATAAAAAATCTCACAATTCGAAGTGATGCTCTATTGTATATACTTGTTATTGTTGGTCCGTAATCGGAGGGCAGCAGATTATTGCTTATTCCTATAAAATTTGAAACTTTACCTCCCCAAGATGCACGAAAGGCGTTAAAACGCGTTGCTGATCGACTGCATCTGTGATGTATTCAACACATACGACTTGCATAATTGCAAAGCTAATACGATACGATACGAGTACGAGACGAGGTGACTTTTTGTAGGTGCACGCACGTAAGTCTCGGGTAAATGTTCTTCGTATTTCTGCCGAACACAAAAGTGTTTAAAATATTCATTTAAAATGAAAAAAATTCGAATCAATGAGAGTGAAAGAGGTGACGTTGGCTCATCAAAGTGTTTATAGAGATGGCTTTACGGGCTAGTTTGTGAGACCAAGTGGATGTCGAGAGATTTTCAATCCCAAACAAAATAATGTTTTCCCTATTACCCTCGATCACGTGAGTGCCTTTAGTTGTTATTAAAAACTTAATAAAAGGGGAACAATATAGAAAGAGGCGGTACCAGATCACAAACACCAAAGTGTTTGGGATATTATTATACCCCATCCCATAGAATAGGAGGTATATTAAGTTTGATTCACAGTTTGTAGCATAGAGAAATAATCACCGCAGACCCCCAAGACCTTAAGGGCATATGATCGAGACCGAATTGTAAGTCAAATGAGCCATAACCGTCCGTCCGTTCGTGTGCTGGTAGTTTTTAGCCCTTGAATTTTGAGCTAAGAACTTGAAACCTGATAACTGTTTCTTTCTGGGCCCTGAAACAGTACAATTGTAAAAATATTTCACATCCTCCCACTGACCCGCCCACTTTACTTAATAGCATGAAAAATCAAAATTGTGTTAGGGCGCTAAAATTTGGTATGCAGTATCCTTGCTTAAATGTATTGAGATGGGTATTTCAAGAAAATCGAAAAATGCCCCCATGTTTGCGTTGTTGGTTCTCATTTTCAGTTTAATGGGTATAAATATGCAATATCAAGAAAATTTTGCATAACGTACTTCTGTATGCTGTCAACTTTTTGGGGAAATTTTCATCTCGCCCACTTTTGGGGGCGTGCTTGAAAGCCTAATTTTTTATATAAAAATGTACTTAGCACATACAAACCCCATCTGGACATTATATTTGAATAAGAACTTCAATTGTTTGGGAAAACTAACAAAGGGCTTGCTGATAATGTTTTTGTCAATACTTTTTTCTTCTTGAATATTTGTTGCTTGTGGCAAAGCTTGGTTTTTGAGGAAATGATCTTATATGTAATTCGAACATTTACGGGAAATATTTGATAAAATATTCTTTTTTTTAGGTTTCTTTTTCAGTGTAAGGGCTACACACAAAAAATAAACATATATCTATCACAAACACTTTTTGAAGCTAAGAATAAAGTGTTTGGCGGCGATAAGTTGCGACAAACAACAAAAATATTTGCGTCTCACAAATTCTCAAAGAGAATGCATTGATTACTCTTTGACTTTCTCTCTCAGTGGTCGGTACCACTTAAAGTGTTTACGTCAAAGAATGTTGTTTTTTGAAGTAAACACTTGTGTCTGTACCTGTAAAGCATTATCTCAGTTGCGACCTGTGACAATTTACCAATACGATACAAGGCTGCGGAAATTCTTTAAACATTTGAAAAATTTCTCAAACATTAACACAGGCGTCTGAAATCGAATAATGCATTTTTCTTGAATCTACTTTTAAGAAATTTTCCAAAATGTTTCCAGACTTTCCGCAGCACTTGTATCGTATTGAAAATTTCTCACAGGTTCGAAGTGCATTTTATTCTCAAACGACAAGCTGCCACTGAAGTGCAAAAATTCTTTCGGTATGGCTATCACAGTAAGCAAAGAGGAGTGTATTTCGCCCTAATGACTAAGCCTAATGACATAACATGAGCGAAAATGAGGCGATCTAAGACACAAAACCCAAAGTGTTTATATATATAACTTACAAGTAAGAAAACGAGAACTAATGAGAGTGAAAGAGGCGATGTCAGCTCACAAGCACCAAAGTGTTTGCGATGTTATTTTGATGTTTTACTGGAAACAATGAAAATGCTTAAGGGAGCTATTACGTCCAGAAAAAAACGATTCTCTTTATTCCATGCGTTCGTCCAACGTTCATATTGTTTGGCCGCTTTTTTAGTCGCAATAGTCGTCCTGAAATCCTCCTATCATATAAAATATTAAAGATAAAACAAGTCCGTTCACAGACAACTTATCGTTATAAGATTCAATTACATAAAATTTAAGCTATGCTACAAAAGCATCAGCCGCCTGATTTTTCTAATGCAATACTGTTTTGCGATAGACTCTTCAAGGAGACAAACCAATTGCCCTTACCTCGGACACGCCCACGCTTTTTATTAAATTATGTATGTATATGAAAAATAAAAAAAGTAATAATAAATAATGTAGGCATGGACATGCGAAAAGGGTTAAAGGTCCTTAGAATTTTTAAGTCGAGCCATGCGTCATTAATTCGGCGTTTTCATTGCCATGAAACGTACAAAATATTCATTAAGATGTTTATATTTTACCTAGAGTAGCTCGACTAGGGCTTTCTTCGGTATAGCTCTTTAAAATATTGTCTGTAATTAAATACAATTTTGTTTGCATAGTCGTTCGGTACCGTACTCGGGTTGAGATCGTTGACGAGCCGCGGTTCTTCGTAAAAACGTTTGAATGTTTTTGGTTACTCTAAAGTCTGAATGCTCTGCAAATTATTCCAACAAATCCACTGTCTCTGTAGTCTCCTTTGTGCCCATTAGTTGTTGACTTTTCTTGTTGTTGCTGAGTGCATTATAGGTTTCTTAATATATTTCATTGGCTTTATTGCCAATCAGACTTTCGAGGTAAACAATCAGTAGTCTCGCGACCTTTAAGGTTTTCATGTGCCTGCTGATGCTCCTTAGAAAAATGGTTCAAAATGGTCTTAGCCCAGGATGTTCGCCTGTTCGCTTCCGTTGCCATTTCCTGTGCAATCTTATCTTTGCACATATAAGTTCTTCGATTTTGCACGGTAATGTAGTTGATTCTATAGCGTTGTTTCATACTCCGGTCTTCTGGAAAAAAGTGTTATTCGACAGTAGGGATGTCTTTTGTTGCCAAAATATTTTAAAGCCGCCCCAGTCGGTGTAGTTAGGCGCTTTTTCTTTATTGGTGTGAGTGTGACCGATCCTTTTTTTGAAGCAACCTGAATACACGAATACAAAGCTACATTCTGATTCTTATCATCAAAATCGCGTTTCATTTTAATTTTTCCAAGCGTTTTCGACAACGCTAAAGTTACGATCATTTTTCGCGTCATCCAAATAAAGCCCTGATGTCACAAACCTTCATTGAAACTACGCTCAGTGTGATCGCCATTTTTGGGACGATATTTTCTGTGCTATTCAAATGACGGAGAAAATGACGGCCTTTTTGAGTCATTTATATGACATAGGATAATGACCGTGAAATCGCCATTTAATGGCACTGGGCAATTTTTTTCTAATTAAATGACGGAAAGTTTCGTATGATTTTATATATAAATTTTATTTTGCCAATGTGTGCTTTGAAGTTTATGGCTGTAAGAACTGATTTATGATATAAAAAAATATTGAAGTTTATTTACATAAATTGATTTGGAATGAGAATTACTAACTAAAATCTTTTAATTTAAAATATCTTACTGAAGGAGATTTAGTATTTTTTCTAGCTCCACTAGGCTACATCGCTATGAGTTTTAAGGTGCCAAAAGTGCCGCATTAAGTCAAAATGCTTCAAAAAAAGTTTAAAAAAGTATTTCTTACATTTTTTTTATATGTTGGACACATTTTCCTGTTGACATATTTTTTGCTTCCCCTCTCGACAACTGGATGTTGTTGCTTTCTATATTGCTGTATTGAAGAAAGCAACAACACTTTGAATCTAATCCTGGTCCTGAACCTGGTTCTCGAAATCACGAAAGGCAGTGGTTGTTCCCGCTAGGCTTTCGTGTCATATAGATGATGGAACGCAAATATTGCATAAGTAGCTTGACTTTTATAATTTACTTGGCGAAATATATGGCATTCAACCTGGTAGTATCTACTCTCCTCTTTGAAAAACAGAAAATGTTATGCTAGAAAATTTAGCACCTCAACTTATATTGCCCACAAGCAAAAAAAAGAAAAAAACTGCTATAAATTCTGTACAGATTAGTAAAAAACAAAGCAATGACACAAAAAGTTAGTAACCAATAAAGAATTTAGCATGCAACTGCTATAAGTACATATTTTTGTCAACTTTTTTTGGAAAATTAGAATTTGACTTGTTGTCAGTGCTGGAAAACCTTTACTCAGATGTATGGCACATAATGCTGATTAATTAAGAAATTGGAGTAGTTAATTTTATGCCATTTGCATTAACTCAATTTTTTTGTGCGTACTGAAAAGCTTTGTAGCACTTAATTATAGCTCTTAGAAGTTTCTAAGAAAAAAATTGTTAATGCTCTATGGTATATTAGGAAAGAAGTCTAAGTTTAGAGATCTAAGGATCGCGACAGTGACTGGCGAGGTAACAAACTTTTCTCGTACACTTCGTACTCGACTTCGCAGACATTGCAACCACAAAATAATACGAGCGCTGAACCAGACAAATCTTGCGACTTCGACGAACGACATACATTTTTGTCCTTAAATTTATACGGAACACCTTCACAAATCGAGTTCTGATTCTAAGCATACTTCATACTGTAAAATGACTTGGCCACGCCAATACCGTCTTATTGAAAAACAGGAAAAATAAATCGAAATCGAAAAAATTAAATCATGCCATTAATAATCACCTATGATTATTATGAGGGATGATTATTATCGTATAATCGCCATTTTTTTGCGTATTATTTAAATGACCTACGCCGAAAAATTTTAAATGGCATTCACTGTGCGTCATTTATTTTTGGGACAAAAATGGCATAGAGGGTCATTTACAAGCAACCGCTTTAATGGAGCACGAATTCTCCATTTTTTCATGACGACACAGCGCTATTTAAATGACTCAAAAAAATTACCCTTTAATCGTAGCTTATCAGTGTTACCGATTCCTGGGAAGAGCAGAAATACTTGCAAAAACCGATATCAGTTTGTAATCGCAAATTAGATATACTTTCCGCTAACTAGAGTCTTAAGCAAATAATACAAAATTTTCTATAACATTTTATATTTTTTTATTGTTTTTCCATGACCACTGTTTTTCCCAAATTCTAAAATGTTAACTACAAAACAACATTCTTGATGGCAATGAACATTGACAGTGTTTCTTTTTAAAGACATCCCATTTTTTAAATGCTTTTTAGCAATGTCGTTTCTCTAGAGTCTAGACAATTATTATTGAGTGAGAATTTTGCCAATAAGTTTAAAATTGGCAAAGAAATGTTTTCGTTGTTCTTCACAAACACAATACTATACATATAGCCATCATAATGTACGTAGTGTACAAAGTGTACATAGTCATCATAATTAAAGAAAATGTATATACTGTTTTGAAGAAGTTTGAAGAAAATTGTCAATATTCAATTTAAAGCGAAGCAATAAATATTCCACTTATTTGTAAGAAACGTCAATGTAGTTATTTAAAGCTAAGCAAAATAAAATACATAGTGTGTTTGTAAGAAAAAAAGTTATGCGTGAACCACTTATTTTTTTTTTTACATGTTCGGATTTTGTTTATAAACGAAAAAACGCTTTTAAGGAAATTGGTAGATCTAACGTCCAGCTTTTGGGAAAACTATTATCACAAACAATTCCCTTTCTTCATAAAACGTCGATATTGATTGAAAAAAACTAACAAAACAAATGTTGTTTGTTGGCAGTTTTTCTAACATTTTTAAAAATAACATTTCAATTTCAAATACACTGGTAATCATGGAAAATATTTCCTAAGCAATCATATTTATCAGTGTAAGGACCTGAGCAGTTCTGTAATTTTCAATAAAACTCGCTATTGTTTTTGTAAAGCTAAACATTTCAGCGGATATCTTTCAGTGCTCTTTTGACTATTTTAAAACATTTCAAAACTAAAAGCCTTTCATCTTATAACTATTACCCACCCTCTATGCATCCGTACTTAATAGCCCAGGAAAAAATTCGAGGGTTTATACGCCTACGCCATATATGCAAGTAATTTTCCAATCCATAGAATGCAAAATCTATTAGCTTGTTTCATGAGACTCTTCCTTTTCGGAAGGATAGAGAAATGCTGGCAAATCATCCCCATAATTGCATTCACATCAATAAGCTACTAATTGACATTTCACCACGGTAATCCTTCGTTCGACATTCTGCTAAGCTCCATCTGGGTACCTTACCTAATCGATGATATGAAATTGAATTTTCCTGGTAATTTAAAGAGTGAGATGCAATCTCATTGATTTTCTCTTATGGATGGTGAATTTATTTTCCTCGCTGTATTTCTTGGTCCTTGGTGACACGATAGAATAATTAAAATTTGAGGAATTTAACAATCGGGTTAGCTATCCTTAATCTTACCCAGCACCTTGCTTCCACTAACCCGATTAAACTACCCATAAATATGATATTAATTCGTATAATGAGGGTAAATCCCATCCCTGTGTGTATGAATATGCACTGCAAAAGGAGCACAGAGTGAAACTTGAAGGTTGGTATATTTTCTCTACTTGTGTGAGGGTGCACTCGAACTGGAGAATAGAATGCCTTATGAATATTAAATTTAATTAAAAAAAATTATTAACTGATGTGAAATTAATATTTGTTATAGAGAGAGGCGATGTACCATAACGTACTAGTTAAATGTTTGCATTCCTCCTGTTGCTTTAAATACCTACATAACAACCCAAAACGTCCTCTGTTTCTTTAACTGCAAGACAATTACCTTCGAAAATATGCTCAAAAGAGGGGGTATATCAACTTAGAAGGATTTTTTTGTCCTTTATATTTGGTGATTAATGGTGAAGCATCTGTAATTTAACACTGACTAAGGAAACGTGACTTTTTTGTGACTTATTATCTTTTTCGTTGTACTCAAATATATGTGAGTCTTTGGTTTCTCAAAATTTTTTTATAATTATTTTCGCTTTTTTGCGAGTCTTATCTTTTGCATTATTATTTTCATTTGCTGCTGTATACCTTCTTTCTTAGTTTTACTTTTATCTTTGCTAACATTGATGTATGTTTTTCAGTCACCGCCTACGTCAGCGAACACCCCAAAATCGGTTTCAGATAAAAAGAAATTCTTCGAGTCGGCTATGGAGGATCAGCATAAACCCGCGCAAAAAACTGGTAAGCTAATTTTTTTATTTTTTTAGTAGAGACTTTAAGTTGGACGAATTTATTTTATGGTATTGAATTCCTGGTTTAAATCAAGAGATATCCCTGATAAGTCATATCGAATGGGTTCATGTAGGTGACAACCATCATTGGGAGTTAGGTCCATAGATGGCAACCATCCGAACTGTAAACACCTTGTGAGTAACAAGTGGATGAGTGAAAGATTTTGGCTTCGACGAATTTCTGTTTACCCTAACCCCTTTAACACCAATTATTTGTGTAGCCTCCAAAATTGACATGGGCATTGCTTTACGCACCAGAATTCAAGTTTATATGCCTTCTTATCTTTTGTCTAGCTTTGTCATAAAAATAAAGTGGCGCAACAGCTCGAGGTGAACGAGGACCAACTTTCCAACAATGTATGCTGTGTGTGCTCAAAATTTCTGCACATATAAGGAGACCTACAATTTTTTGCCGAATCCGAACGGCACTTCGAGAAATTTTTCAAGGTAAATGATACTCTCGGAGGGTTTGTCAGACCTCAGACCCTTGCGGAGATGGAGACCATGAAAAAGAACTAACGACTCTTCTTTAAGGCGACGGTGGTAGGATGCGAACCCAGACCTCCGGCGTAGTAAGCACACAGTAACCACTATGCCACGGCACCCCTTAGTCATAAGCTCATTTTATATTAAATACTTATTTGAGATTGTCTATGATTCAAGCTTTTAGTGGGCGCGGCCGTGCGGGAATTCGATCAATTTTTATAAATTTCCTCTGCATCATAGAAACCCAGCCGTACCCCAAGTTTCAGTTTTAAAGACCTGAACATTTTACACATACTGACAAACAAAAGGACATGGGGGCTACGTGCAGTATTTTACTTTGTTAAAAACTATGCCTGCAAGTTAATACATATACCTACTATTTTTCATCACAAAAATTTGTCACTGGATCCCGTGCTATAGTGGAAGGGATCAGGGGCTTAGGGGCAAGACAGAAGAGGTACTGATGTATTGCAATTGTTAGGAAATAGCTCACGGTCACGTGGAAGCCCGTTCCATATCCATTTAGTTTTGCTAAAGAAATAATTCCAGTAAAATGTGCGACCGGAGTAAGACACCAGGAGGGATCTATTAGTTTTCGTGCACAAGTACAGGCCCACAAATAACTGAATAACTAGATATTCAACTTGCGTCCCTCTCAATCTCCAACACCCATTTGTTTACGTTTTGTATAAAGCCTTTAAAGCTTTTTTAAAGCCTTAAATTTCCGTGCCGGTGAAAACGTGTAAGAAGATACAACAACAATTTACCTTACGCGATCAGCTGATGTAAAAGCTGCAAAACGAAATTGCATGGAAATGACGAATTCATGAATTTACTCACATTTGTAAACAACTGTGATGAATTTACCCATTAGGTAAATTCATCAATATTAGCTTGTGGGCAAAGCTTTTACATGTCCGAAGTTGAATATCTAGCTATTCAGTAATTTATGGTACAGCGCTTAAGTAAGTAGTTTAAGAGGTGCAGGACGAATCCGATCCCTCATAGTTGAAGGCAGCTTTTCTATTTAATAAGTTCTTAATGTGTAATATTGCCTTAAACGATTGAGCTAACGTGATTAAAATTGTCTGTAGAGAGATTCTTTGTTTGGTTTTATCAAACTCCGTCCAAAAGATGGCGTTGCAGTCAAGTCGTTGACAAATTGTGTGTCGTATATAAAATTTCGAAAGAGGCGAAACACATTTTTTGGCACTATTTTGACAAAGAAACGAAATCGGAAACTATCCGGTTTATATTCATGTTTTGAAAATGAAAGGGATTGCGAAAGCTGCATTTTTAAACCTATGGTCAAAACCTATGACCCCAAAAACAACAAGAAAAATTCCGGAAAGCGTGTAGATCGTTTACCCATCGTCCACACCGTTGGGTGGACGATCCTGGTTACACCCACTGATGAGCATCAGAGGTCATGACCATTGAGCGAAACACCCGTCGATCAATAAACTGGGGTTCAGACCATAATGATCTATTTGAAAAAATTTCACTTAATTAATATGGAAAAAATAAGAAATAAAAATTAGCAATTAAGGTAAACGAGACTCCATTATTGATTTTGGTTTTTTTTAAGTTTTTAGCAACGCCTTCTTTTAGGAGTCGAATTCGAAAAAAAATTTAATTGGAACCAAAAAATTGCATTTTTAAGTACATTTAGGCGTAACTTGGAGATATGTGTGTTTATATTAAAAGTTTGTAATATGGGCGGTCGGCCACGCCGCTTTTCAAAGTTTGCAATAATTCCAAATCGTCAAAAAATAAGTTTAAGCAGTGGCTTACAATGTGGGATAGGATGGGGTATTCATTCATTCAGTCACGGTTCGTTTATCAGACTGTAACTTCTGCGTACACACTGTAGCACATACTAACTGGTTTTTTTTAACCCTTGACAGGACTTTAAGTTATATTTATCATAAGAAGCGTTGTGCTTGTGAACCGTAAATGTGTGTTCTGATTCTATTTGGGACCTCTCTCTGAGTGTGAAATAAGCAAACTAGCAGTTGACTAAAATCTGTTCTGGTTTATATATAAACGGGAAGTAAGGAATTGCGACGGAACTCAGATCACGACAAAAATTTGGAGGTCGTTTTTTGGTATTCACGTAGAAAAAAAAATGCTTTATATTGGGCATTCCCAAGACCCCTTCATGTAGATCTACATTGGCAGAGAAGTGTTTCTAATAACATTCAGATAAGGTCTTAAAAAATACCTTACATAAAAGCTTAAGTATCGTATCACCCTCCAAATAAAATATAAAAGAAATTATTTTTTAAGAATGGGGTACAAGCAACTTTAAATTGTTCTACCGACAGACAATTTTCTAATTATCGAAAATAAAAAGGTTTCAATACGGGGGCAATTTAAGATTCCATCCAGATCTCTCTTATAAGCTCTCACCGACGTAAGATGACTACTTTATTTTATGTTTTCATGTATCCTCTCATTTACTTTCATTTGGTTTTCTCATTTCAAATAGAAAAAGTTTTCTCGTTCCTATCGAAGGACGAAGTTGAAAAGTTGAAGCAAGAAGAGGAAAAGATAATCGCAACCCTAAGACGTGATAAAAAGACCAGATTACTAGATGGATCCAATGACATTATGGAGCAATACGAACACCACCACCAAGACGGAGTGGATGAAATTGGAAACAGTGATAATGGAGACGATGATAATGAAAACTGTGATTCTGAGGATGCAAGGTAAGTGCGTTCCTCCATGTCAATCCCAACGATGCACATTCAATTATTTCCCATTTTTCTCATTTTATTTCGCCTTTTTACGTTTGTTAGCTGGTTGCGGTGAAAGTTAAATATAAGAGTCACATCTATTTTTTGTCCTAATTGTTTGTTTTATGCGCACTCATAAAAGAGCATATCCATTGCACAAAGTAATAATCATCTGCATTGCACTATGGCACTGCAACTGATAAAAACGCTTTAATCACGGGGGTGGTGCTTTCGGTTTTTGCAATCCTATGTGTACCTACCTATTTTTTTGCATAATATTGTTTCTATTAGGTTTCGGATTGTGAAGGTGTTTTCAGTTTCCTTTCTAAGCTTCTGTTGTCAAGTGTAGTTTAGGACAAGTTTTTCAACAGCAAGAATCAATAAATAAATCTACCTTTATTAGATGCAGTTAAACATACTTATAAAATAACCAACAGTGAAAATGTCTTTCAAAATATAAAATCTTGTTTGTATGTACAATTTTAAAGTTATTAACTATACATAAAATTTAAAAAATAATAAAAGGTTATGTTGTAGACATATGGATTCTTAACGATCACTACTTTAGAACTTGGTACTAAGGAGGTTTTCCTTTCTTATAAATACAAATATTTTATTTCCTTTCCCTACGATCCCAGCTTGACAATCTAAGGCTGTGCCCAAAGTGGATAATATATATATGGAGAGCGGAGTTTATTTTGCTCTTACCCTTGTTTGTTTTCTTTCCTGTATTTTATTTTACTTTTGTACAGCTGAATGTATGAAATTAGGTGTCATAGATTTAAATTAAAAACGTTGCATAAAAAAAGTCTCCTTTCGAAGCGAGAACCAATGGACAAACAAGACTAACAAGTGGGAAGGATACAATCCGATCAGGCGGATAATGAAAATGTATCTTTGGATAATGAAAATTAAAACTTTCAAGACCACTATAGATATTGCTTGATGTTTATTAATCGGGTTATATATAAAGAAAAAAAAATGAAAAAACATTAATTTTTGGTAGTCTTTACCACAATACAAAGCGTACGGCGCACAAGTGTGCAGAAAACCCAAAATTGGCATTTCATCTATACAATTGCGGTCGAATCCTTGGATACCCCATCTCAATTCAACCGCTTCCAAGATTTGAATTGCGTTGTATAATGTTTATTTAATTCATCTATTGCATTGAAAATCTCCCTTAGTTGATGCCAAGAGGCGTGGCATAAGATATAATTTTAAATAAATAACAGGCATAGTCCACCTTCTGATATTTTATACACGAAGATTTGACTCAAAAACGTTAAGACATATTCGAAAACGATTTTTTAAAGGTTGCTAGTTCGTTATTGGTAATGGCGATCTTATTTAAATTTTGCTGAAGTATGGAGCGTTTTCAGCGCAAGCTTACTGCATTTAAAAAGTGTCAAAATTGCCATTTCCAACCTCTAGATTTTTACTTATTTAAACAAACGAAATAGAAAACAACTTGTTTTACCGTTTTCTCAGAAATCATGTCAGCAAAATTTTGGAAAAGTGGCCAATGGAACACAGCTGCTTGTAAAATTCAATAACGGTAATTAAAAAAAAATCTAAATTGCTGTTTTATGGATTTTAAATTTTCAAAGTGGTTAAAAAGGCCAAGAAAATATATGTGCTACAAGACGAGCTTTTTTTCTCGGGACAACCTCATCTTGATTGCATTTGTTTGTAAGCACGAGTCGGCATCCGACTTTTTTTTGTTCTTCTTGTCCATGAACCAGCTTTCAAGTATAGTTTTCAAGTAAACTTTTGATTTCATCTATAATCGCACTCTTGCATTCCGCACAATCATGTCCTTGTAGCGCTTCCTTAAAACTCGCTTCAGCATTGAATGCATAAGCCACGACATCATTACCGAAATCACTTTCATCATTTTAATCAACATGTCGTTTTTCTTCACCAGGTTGCTTAATAATGTCTAGCTCCAAAACCTCATTCTATAGTTTTCAAGTAAATTTTTGACTTCATCTACAATCGCACTTTTCCATTCCGCACAATCGTGTCCTTTTAGCGCTTCCTTAAACTCGCTTCAGCATTTAATCCATAAGCCACGACATGATTACCGAAATCGTTTTAACCCTTTTAATCGACATGTCGTTTTTCTTCACCATGTTGCTTAATAATGTCTAGCTCCAAAACCTCATCCTGTGGCTGAAGAATTTTTCGCTCTGCGCTGTTATCTTAACATCGACAGTCTCAAACGGTTTCAAGAACTGGATTAAGCCACACTTTCACTCGAGATACTTTCTCCATATCCTCTTTCATATTTTTGAAAGTATAAATCTCTCTGCTAATGGAGATTTTTCTCGAAGTCTGCACCTAGAATCGATATGATTTTGCTTCATCCGAATATTCAACGAACATCTTCAGTCGAACGAGCTGCAAATTTGTCCTCATACTTCTCTTTGTGCAGTACGAACGCTTTGCAACCGAATATGTCTAAAAATGAATGTTTTAAGTTCGGAACTCGACTCTTCCATACTTCAAAGGGTGTTTTCCCATTAAAACTTCTTGACGAACACTATTCCTTAAAAAGTTTGCGCAAAATATTTGTTTTCCGGCTTTCTTCTCAATAAAATTTTTATAATATAGGAACATTAGGTGATGAACATCACTTTTGTTTTTCATTATGTGTACTTGACACCAGCGCGAGTAATCATCTATAAAGCTGACGAAATATGTATTTTCCTCCTTCATGAGACTGATTGTTGATTCAGTCTCATAGAGGATACAGATATCTGAGTGGACGATCAGTGAAGGTTAAGCACTTAGTTGTCATGACAGAAAATGGTTTCGCTGACAACTTCCCTTTTAAACAAGTTGCACACGAAGATACTTTTAAACCTATCAGACAAGAGCTCAATTTGATTTCTGTTTGGTTGTCATAGACAATAGAGATTACCAACTCTATCGGCAATGAACTTGATCTGCCAATTCTTTTCACGGACAGTCCTTATAAGTATAATTTTCCCAACTGAAATAAGATTTGTTCGCAGATCAGGAACTTATAAAGCATTTACAAAATTTACTGACGTAGATTCAACTCTTACAGCTCTCCGGAGTCTCACAGCTCCTTTTGCTTTTACTGTATTGGACTGATTGGGATTGCTCGCCAAATTAAGTTAATCCTGATAGGTTGATAAAAAGAATTTAAAAGAATCTTCTTTACGGCAAAGATGAGATTTGCATCCACTGTCCAAGCACCAGCTACGTTGTAAATCGACGGCCTGCGTACTCATTTCATATTCAGAAACGTCTGGCGTCGAATAAAACTAATCAGTCACAGTGTCGCCATTTTGTTGCATTTTACGTTTACGGCGACAAACGTCTGGCTTCGAATAAAAGGAATCAGTCACAGTGTCGCCATTTTGTTGCATTTGACGTTTAACGCAGAAACGTCTGGCGTCTAACAAAAGGAATCAGTCACAGTGTCGCCATTTTTTTGCATTTGACGTTTAACGCAGATGTTGTCTCCTTCTTTCATCTTTTGAAGTGTGAGCTCCTGTAGTAGCACTGGTTTTCTGGCTGCACCTGACAAAACGTAGGATGGATTCGAGTTTCTCCCAATCTCTTGCGAGGTGTTACATCCACGTACTTGCTTAAGTTTAGACGGACTGATAGAAAAATTAGATCAGCTTTAGCTTTCTTGTCTTTATGCAGCCAAGTATTTAAGGCTTTTTGAATTTTGGTATAGTGTCATCCTCATCACCCCTACGGTTCCAGTGGTTTAGGCTTCGCACCAGGCACATAATCCCATGTGTCACTTTTGATTAGCAATGCCTTCACTTGAAGACACCACGTCCACGTGTCGTTGTTGTCTTCCGTCAACAATTCAATGCGTGAAAAGTTTTTCGTGCTCGCATGTTCTATCGTTGAATCGCTTGGATATCACAGCGAAGGTAAAATTTTTGGGATATTATTTATTAATATATTTAACCTAAGTATCTGGATCTGGGCCCATCACCTGTTGAGCAAAGAAATGGAACAACTCAATTTTTTAAATAATCCAAAAAGAATGAAATGAAAAGAAATGTCAAAAATGAAGAAAGAGTAGAAGAAATGTAGAAAGAGTTTGGAAAGATGAAACACGAATTGCTAGGGATGTCCAACAATAATAATAATAATTATTATTATTACAAAAGTCATAGAACCTATTTTTTTAAAGCATTAAGACAAAGAAGCAAAAAAGAAGCTGTCAAAGCTTAAAGCAAATACACTTAAAATCATATAAAAAGTTTTATATGGTGAGCTTCACTTAATCGCTTCTCCGTAGGTATTATTAATAAAAAATTAAATTATCAAAACGAATCTGAAGCTGACAATATAACGCACAAAAGTTTAAAATAAAGTCGTACTTTTTATTTAACTAAGCATGAAATTAATGTAAATTAAATTTCTTGTTCCGGCCCCTAGTACAACATATATTCTTATGTCGTTTATTCACCTACACAAAAAAGCTCCACTGCGCTCCACGCATTAATGCTTTTATTTTCTTGTTGCCTGACAAAAGTTTAATAAAACAAAAAATTTACATTTCGTATTAACGTTATCTGAGAATTGTGGGTTTTCATTTCGATTTGCAGGAAAAGCATTTGAATTTTTTGGGAAAGGCATTCGATTTTTTTTAATATATCTTGGCTGGGGCGTAAATGAGAAAACTTTGCTTCCTTTCTTCTCTTCTTGCACACTTTTTGTGTGTACTTGTTATCGTCTTATATTCAAGGACACGTACATAAAGGATGAATACAAAAAAAAAAACTTTTCGACAACATTTCCTATTCGATTTTATCGAAAGTCATGCCATACCAGTGAGTCTTTGTATAGCCTCCGCCAGCATTGACACCCGTGGTTTTACCCAAAGTGATACAGCAGATTTCCTTATACTCAATCGTAATTACCACCCTGACCAGGTGTTTCCATTAACTTGTCTACTCCCTAAGCAATTGGCACTAATGATGCAATAATGAGAGGGTACAAATTACACTGGTAGACAGGATATGAAATTATATAATAAAATAAATTTCTTTTCTTGGAAATGAAAAACCCAATTACTCGGTTGATGAAACACAACCCTAATCAAAATGTTAAAAACAGCATACGACGCTGAAGTGGGAGGGTTCACTGACTTCTTGAATTAATTATTTCAAAAGAAAAAGTGATTTGAGGGTTAAAAATTTTCTCTGGCATCACCAATGATTTGAACATTTAATTTTTTGTTTCAATTAACACAAGAAGAAGAAGCTTCAAAAAAGCATTTCTGGTAAAAAAAATGCGTTTCTTTTCAGGGTAAAACCAAAACGCAAATGTCGGGGAGCCGTGCTTGAATATCTTAAGACATAGACGGAGGGTGCAAAAAACATTCTTATGTATTTTGCAACTGCTTGTATAGGCTGGAAAACACATGTCTACCGCGTACATTTCCGAGCTACGGAAGTGACCTTGTTTTTGTAGGATGGTAATAAATTCAGCCTCCCGTCACTCATAACTTAAAACCCAGTGTAGGTATCTGCTGTAGCCTTGGTCGTGGGACGTGGAACCAGGGAGGAATTCATCCTAGCGCTGTGATTCGTTAAACATGTCTCGCCATAGCATGGATTTATACGAATTTTTATTGAGTTTTGTTGATTGCTATGAACATTTGTTACTGAATGATATATGGTGAATTTTAATGCAATATTGTCGCAATAAATGTTTACGCGTTTATGGAGTACATTTCTGTGGCATAACTTTTACTTTCAATGAAAAAAGCACATTTCACAAGTTACTTTATTTCGGATAACTTGTGTACCTACTCGATGTCTGTATGTAACTCACGTTTGCTCTCATTAAGCACATACAACGTCTAATACGCTCTTCATACTGAATCAAAAACTGAGTTTTGGGCAAAAAGTTTTCGAAAACTCGTTTAGCCATTCACACTTCCTAAACGCTGACTAGAATTTGTTTTCGTTTTTCATTTATTTATCAGTTGTCAAATTTTAGCCCATATTTATTATTAAACGTGCTTTAAAAGATCCATAAAAGATGTGAACGAATTTTACGCTGACCTCAAAACTACAAGCTGATTTAAGACAGGACATTCGGTTTCGGAGATATTGACATCCAAAGTTGGGACCAAAAATTCTCAAGGCAATTTGATATTCGTGATTTTCAAAGTGCTTTTGAATGAAAACTTTTAAAAAAAACTGGGGTTTCGAAAACAGAAAATTTACAAAAATGTATTGGAAAATTCGTGTTCTTGAAGAAGTTTTCGCGTGTTTTCACGAAAACACAGTTTTGAGTTTGGTGTGTAGAGAGCATAATGCTCTATACGCTTTTAACTTTCAAGGGGAATTGAAAAGGAAATTTCTAATTTTCTTATACACTCTAGGCCAGATTAGGCCAAACATTTTTCGTTACTAGACAGGTGCTACAACTTGTCTTATTGGATCCATTTTATCATGCCGAAATTGGAATGCCTAAGGAGCCTTTATCAGGCGAAATTAAAGTTGCCTGGAATTTCACTTTACCCAGCACAGGAGAAAAAAAATTGAAACATACACTAATCAAATATTGAATCTTCATTGTAAAACTAAACTTTTAAAAAATAGTGAAAAGTTCTTGCGAAATAAGGAACTAGAAATATGTGGCCGTTTTCAACGTGTTTCAGGTCATAACTTTTTAAATATAATATCCACGAATTTTTTGAATATATAGCAGATTCTGAGATTTAGCTCGAAAACATCAAAAACATTTCAAAATTTATTTTTTAAAATATTCTGATACCTTTACGGTTGCACCGATTATAATAAATTTGGTTTGTATATAAAACGTATGAAGAGAATTGAAAAATTTTTAACATCTTTCAAAAATGGCGTTTCTAACTTAACATTTTTTGAAACGGTTTAAAAAACAAATTAAAACTTGTTTTAGAAATTTTATTAATCACTTTCCTCTTTTGTGCCGTAGGTAGCAGGTAGACTTGTTTTTATAACCGATAACTAAAAAACCTGCGTTAGAAAAAAGGAGCCGTTGCTAGCGCAAAGTATATGAGAATCAAAAAAAATATAACGGTATTCAACAAAAGGTATCAAGAAACGCACTTTCACGATAACGGTAACATATACCTTTTTGAAACAAATATCTGACATTGAAAATTGTTTGAGGTTCGTAAGAAAAATATAGCGGGCTTGAAATATTGTATTATTAAGATACGCTTAAAATCATTTAAGCTGATTAACAAAAATAGTAGTGCTGAAAAATGCTCTTGACTTATAAGTTATCTTTTTTTAAACGATTGAATTTTACACAAGCACAAACCACTTGAGTAGTAGGCCAAAATATCTAAAAATTTTGAAATTAAAAAACCCGTTTTTAATTTTTTTTTTCAGTTTTTTTTAACAAAACAAAAAACTAAAAATATTAACTTACCTGCGTTTCGATAAAAATTTGAGTTGCTTTTCTTAAAATTTGTCTTAAATAAGTTAAGTAGACTTACAAAAAAAATTATAACAGCAGATACCTACCTCAAAATTAATGAAAGATTATTCTTGAAGAATTTTAAACCCGAAAATCGGCAAGTAGTCATGGATCTACTACACTGCAACGGCAGCTCGTATACAGTGATTTTATGCATATGTATATCTTCCTAAAATTGCACTCAAAATATATAAGCGAAATAAATGAGTTATCGTGATCAATTTGAAAAAATGCCATATAGTCCGAAATTGTCCTTTAAAGGAAAGAAAAATATAAAGTCGGAAATATACTAAACAATATATGCAAAATACGGAATAATTGTACTTTAAGCCTCCAAAAAAAGGCGACGGACCGCTCCGTGTATGACTTCATACTTACTTACGGTCTTTTTCAAATAGTTTTCTATTTTTAGAAAGTGTATTAATCACTTTCCTCTTTTGTGCCGTAGGTAATAGGTAGACTTCATACCTTATACGACATAATACCGTATAGGTACATGTTGTTTGGAGTTGAAGCAGCATGTAATGTAAATAGTTACTTGTCTCGTCATTATACATAATCTTAGTCGTAATGCTCATCGTAGTGCTCATACCAAACCTCAATCGTCTTATGGAAAAATAAACTGAAAGCACCACGATGCCACATACTTGTTAACTGTGCCTGGATATCCTAAAAAAAATTAAACCATATTTTTTTTTTCACTTCACTTAAGTTTTATCTCCTGCTCTTTGGTTTTTCCCCATTTTTCTAAAAAACAAATATATCTTTCACATTCACTATCCATTATTTTTTTCTTCTTTTACTTTAACATTGGTTCTAGGAATCCACTTGAAGAAATTGAAGCAGTATTTAGAAGCTAAAACATTTCACTAAAATAACATATTTTTATTTAAACTTTCAATTAAAAATGATATTTATATTTTAACAAATAGTATTTTATTTCTGTGCTCCTTAACATATACACATGCATTTTATAACTTTAAATTTAAATTGAATGTAAATTATAAATGTAATATAATATCGCATCAGATAATAGATAGTTCAATTTGTTACCAATAATCAAATGCTAGATATAAGTAGGTATTTTATTGACAATGCTGACGTCTTTCTTTACATATTTGAATAACACTCACCTTATGCTGTTTTATATACAATAAATTCTATACATTTTTATATTTATAATAAAAGCTTAAACACACTTTTTAAACACAGTCTTGTCTTTTGTAAAAAAAAAAACGAAAACTTTATGTGAATGTTATAAATAATAAACTAAATTGAACTTAATTTTGGTGGTTTATTTCGTTTTATCAGTTTTGGTGTATAATTTCGGTGGTTGCATCTTTTCTTTTTTTTTCTGGTGGAAATTTAATCATTTTATTAGCATTGTTTACATATCTTGTCTTATTAAAAACATTTTGTTATTCGTTTGCTTTAAGCTTTGTAATTATATTTTTTAACGCCTTTCAAAATTACTAGGTTTTAGTGGAAGATAAAAAAGCATCCTGTCATCGTCACCTGAAAAAAAAAACTCGAAAACTCGTTCTTTTCACGGTCCCCACCTCCGCGAGGGTCTAACGAGCCCTTCGAGAGCATAATTTGTCTTGAAAAACTTCTTAAAGTGCCGTTCGGATTGTACACAAAAATTGTAGGTCCCTTGTATGTGACGAAAATAATGCGCACAGTATACATTGTTGAGAAGTTGGCCCTGGTTCAGCCTGAGCTGTTGCGCCACTGTTTTTATTTATTAAGTGGAAGATTTAGTCGGAGTAAACAAATACATGACATTGTAAGCTGCTGGCCATTGCGTTCTATTGGAGACAGCACCAAGTTCCAGGTCCCTGCAAAAGAAACGTAAAATTGAGAGAATTTTATATCTTTTAAAATGGAAAGGACTGTCTCCCTTCGAGCTGAATTCACCCGGGCAACCAAAAATCTTATTAATGTTAGCCCATTAATCTTGTATAAGATCAATAGTCGTGCTCTGTTCAGCTTATCGCTGGCTAAAAATCGCGCGATTTTTTGTGTTATTTTCAAAAAGATTATTGAATCTTTTAGAAAGGCATTGTGTTCCGTTGTTTTCAACTTTTTGAGAATAAATATAACAAAAATCGCTTGATTTTTATTATATGTATATTATAATTAAGAAAAAAAATCAAGTGTTATAACTTTAAAGATAATCTCTTTTCCTTTGCATCATCTCTTGCACGTTGCTTCATCTCTTTCTCTTGCATAATCTATTATTCCTCAAATAGTAAGCAAACCAATTCCAATGAAATTTGAATAATTTCATTGGAATTGGAATAAGTTTACCCCTAGCCCCTCTTGTGACGGGCTTGCGGATGAAATATTTAAAAACAAAGCCCTGAAAAACTTCACAAATAAGCCGAAAATCTATCTTAGGTATGTGGATGATACCTTCGGTATATTAAATATTACTACCATTACGAGTTTCCCAGAACATCTGAACTCTCAACATCCAAGAATTAAGTTTACGATGGAGAAAGAAAAGAAAAACTCCAACGAATTTTTAAATGTTAAAGTTTTAAGGAAGCCCGACGAGACTTTAAGACACACAGTTTTTCGTAAAAACACACACACAAACATGTAGGTACTAACATGCTACTTCTCACCACCCGGCAAACTAAAGTTACGTTGTCTCAATACTGGTTCAGCGCGCCCGCAAAATTTGTGATAACGACCATCTTCCCGCTGAACTTGTCCTAGTCAACGATGTACTCAAAGCAAACGGCTACGAAAGAGCAAAGAATATCGAAACCAGATTTGCCAAGAGAAACGGACGAAAGCAACTTAGACAAACAACCTTTCTTAACATACGTCAAAGGTGTTACAGATCGAGTAGGAAGGGGACTTCTAATATGGGGTAAAATCCATATTTCTAACACCAAAAAAGGTGAGAAGCTAAAGCCACCTAACATCACCGGAAGATTACTTTCCTCTTCTAACTCCGGGCGTTATTCAATCCCCTGTAGCTGTGGGTCTTCTTATATAGGGCGAACCCTTAGAAGTATTGAAACTCGTTTAAAGGAACAGTGCAGTATTAAACTAGTAAGAGGGTTACAATTCGCTTAGGCGAATCCAACAATTCGAATTGCGTCATAAATCTTGATTGTTAAATTTTAGTTTCTATTAACTTTAATTGTATTTAGAACTTGTCAGTTAAAAATCTTCTTCCTGAAAAAGGGGCGTGGCATCAACCCCTTTTCAATAACATTGTTTTTTTTATATTTTTTATCAGAAGTGGCTTACACGTCTTGATTGCATTTTCATATTAAAAATTTGGTTTATACTTGAAAACACCCCCAAAAGTGGGCATGGCAAAAATTTATTTATTTCAGTTGATAGCTTACGCACAATCTGAACATTTTAAAGTGTAAGTTTTTTGGATTTAAAGCAAATATGTATATCGAATCAAAAAAAATTGTAATTGTAATATGTAATTCTAAAACTGCTTATTAGAATTCAAATTAAATATGACCACGCCCACATGGGGGCGCTTTTGCCTTTTTTTTAAATATAAGTCACAATATTTAATTTTGCGAGGATAACGGATAACTCCCGACAAATTTGATTTTTCATGCTTATAAGTAAAGTGGGCGTGTCAGTGGGCGGATTTCAAAAATGTTTACACTTGTACTATGATGAAGAGATATTAAGTTTCAAGTTCCTAGCTCAAAATTTAAGGCCTAAAAACTACCGACAGACGGTCTCGACCACACGCCCTTAAGGTCTTGGGGGTCTATGCTGATTATTTCTCTATGTTACAAACTATGAATCAAACTTAATACACCTCCTTTCCTGTGGGATGGGGTATAAAAACAACGTGAAAAATCTGCAATATGTGAACATTATCTTGGACAACCCAGACGAACACCACTCGATCCATTTCAATCAAGCCAAATCTTAGCTCGTGAAACACATTACATCCCTCGATTGGTTCGCAAGCAATGGAAACAAAACGCCACCAAAACTTCAATTGTGATGATATTTTTACACTTTCACGCACATATAACCCCCTAATTCACATCCCCAATCCCAATCGTCTTGAAAACATCCTGTAATGTAGTGAACACACAACTGCAACAACAAGATGAGTGAGAACCGTCAACGTGATAGTGTTTTGCTGAGCTATATGTTTGGTGGCTTCGGGCACATCTGTAGCGCTGGTTGCTGCGATTTCTTTCGCTGTAGCTTTTACTCTACCGCTTCCTTCCCCCGTTAATGATTAAAGATGCTCTTTGGTCGTCGGATTTGAGCTCTGGGAGCCTACTTTGCACGTAACAACATATTTTGTCGGAAGAATCCCCTGATGCATAAAGTTTTGGAAAATATTCCTATTCAACAAGACTCACCTCTCAACAAGTTTTCATCGACCCGCTTTCGCGGTCCAAGCTCGTTTAACTTCGGATAAAGGGGTGCTATCGTCCTCGGATCGCGTGCAACGAGCTCTCTTCAGCGTTTCCCAGTTCAGAGTATTATTCCTCTGCCCGACTGGCGTATTCCTCGATTTCATCGACAGGTTGTTCTGCATCCTGTCGGCATCATCTTCTATTGTTTTATTAGCGGTCCGTCCAAAAATGGAAAAGGACATCTTTTGGTATCTCTACGTTGTCTGTCTGTCCGTCCGTCCGTCCGTCCGTCCAATCGTGTTATAACTTCTGAACGGTAAGTCGTAGAAAGACAAAATTTGGTGTGCTTTTAACCTTTGGAAATAGTCAGAGAATCCAACAAGGGCAATTTTTTTCTAAGCAGAAATAACGGTTTAATTACAGTTTGAAATTTTATGGGAAAATAGATTAACTTTTTTTTACTCTTTTTGAGAAAGTAAGCAGCCAGGAATAAGAAAAGCGAAACTTAAGTTAAGTAGATACCAAACTTTAATGGTAAAATCGAAGCTTTTGAAAATATTGAAAAGTTTCTGAGAAATGAAGAGTTCAAAATGGGTGACGTTTTTCAAACTGTTTGAGACCATAGCTTTTAAACCGGTCAGTGCACAAAGACAATATTGAACACACGTATAAAACAACATCAATTAAACCAAATGCTTGAGTCATATTTTTCAGAAAAAGTTTTAATACTGCCGTTTAAGAGCATTTTCGAAAAAAATCGCAAAAATTCATGAAAAAACGTATGTATGTTCCCTTATTTGGTGATTTTTTTACCTTTTTCGCAAAAACCGTTAGCCATATAACTAAAAAAAGCATCCAATGGTAGCGCAGGTAGTTGCGCTATTGGACAAAATTCTAACGGAAACTGAAAAAAATCAAAATAGTTGGTTTATGGATTTGAAATTCAAAAAATTAGAAAAAAAGGTCAAAAAGAAAGGTATGTCTCCTCTAGCTCACTAACGGTATAAAGAATAGCTTTGAAATAAATAACAGACATGGTCCGTCTTCTAAGATTTTATGTTAAGCTCAAGCAAAGAGCTCTTCGAAGATTTGACTCGAATACGTAAAAATATTTTCGAAACCGATTTTTTACGGGTTGCTAGTGTGTAAACGGTTATGATAATCTAAGTTTTAAAACCTATTTAAGCAAATGAAATAGAAAACAACATGTTTTACCGTTTTCTCAGATATCTATACCCGCAGAATTTAAGAAAAGTCGCCAAGTGAACGCAGCTGGTTGTAAAATTGAAAAAAAGGCCAACGGTAATTGAAAAAAAATCTAAGTTGCTGTTTTATGGATTTTAAACTTTAAAAATGTTAAAAAAAGCCAAGAAAATATACGTCCTTCCCTCTATTTTCGAAAGGGAAAGAGGCAGATTTAAATATTTTACGCAGGCACAACCACATCAACGTTAACCAACACAGAAGCTTTAAAAAAAACCAAAAAGCTTATAAGTTTATTTTTAAGAAAAAAATATAAAAAAAATTTAAGGAAAAGTTTAATATTAAAGTCACCCAATATAAGTACAGTAGACTTTACTACGAAAAAGTATACAATAAAGGTAAGCCTCACCTACAACAAAGCCGATAGACCGCTCCGCGTATGTTTTCATACTTGACGGTCTTTTTTACATTTGAACCTAATTTGACTCCAACGAGTTAACGGGAAGGAGGATCGGCTGGGGTCTACACGTATCACCTTCGGATGGCTATCTTTAAATTAGAGATCGATACCTATACAATTATTAAATTTTTGATTTAAGATCAATCAGATTAAAGCGAGTTTAAAAGTTATTTTCTCTACATCGCAACACAAAATCCGTTTTGTCACGGGCAAAGGCAAAATAATCGGCATTTGGTACCTCGGAACACTCAAAAACTTAACACCACAGCACCGTTTGCTATTGAAAGCCGTTTGACAATGACTGTTTAAGTTTAAGTCCTGTGTTAGTTGTAACAAAAGTTTGTTCCTTAGTTGTATTCGTCACTTGGTTGGGTAAGAGGACCAAGTTTCAATTTTAATTGACGAGAACTGTTTCTGGCAGATTCGTTTTCCAATTCCTTTAAAGTATATTTTTTTCGCATTCCAATTGAAAGTTTTCACTTTTACGGTTTGCTGAATTCAAAAGTTTCTTCATTGTCCTTGTGCCTGCTTCGTTTATTTTTTTTTTTTTTTTTACTTGAATAAAACTTGGGTGGGCTAGCAGGAGTTGAAGGGTCGTAGGTTAGAAAACCGACTAACTATGTGTGCCAAAGGATAAGTGTTTTGGCAAAGGATAGGTATTCTGTTCATTGGAATGAATTGACTAGCTACTTGTGTAAAGTAGTCAGGTGAACAATTGTGTGGTTATAGATATGAAAGTTTTTTTCTTTAATTGGTGCTGACTATTGCAGTACCGTTAATAAGTTTGAAGTACAACGAATATAGAAATTTAGGGGCCAACAGGAACACGCTAACGACACATGTGACGTGTTGTACCTTTACATCGCACACAAGGAACATAGGACAATGGGCAAATATGTATGCAATTTGGTTCGAGTTTCCACTACGAACGTGACCTCTGTGGGTGAAAAAGTAATCAAATATACAGCAATTGTTGCTATTACAGTAAAAACAAGTGAGTTTTTAAAGCAAGAGTTCGTCTGTGACAAACTTCTATATACCCAACCCTATATACCGTGTAACACCGAATCTTAAAATTTTTTGACCCCAATTCATACAGGTATTATTTGTACCTATAGGCCACGCCCCAAAAGTGATCCTGGGTTAAAAATTAAAATCAATTAATTGCAATTTCGTTAGAATCATGACAAAATGCGTTAAAACCGAAATTTATTTCGGAAAAAAACGTTTTTTCCTAAAAACGCCTCCTTCAAATGGGCGGAGCTCAAAGCTTGGTATGGATAATTAAACCCCATCCTATAGGATATGAGGTATATTGAGTTTGATTTATAGTTTGTAACATAGAGAAAGACCTTAAGGGCATATGACCGAGACCGAACTGTAAGTCGAATGAGCCATGTCCGTCCGTCCGTCTGTCGGTAGTTTTAAGGCCTTAATTTTTGAGCAAGGAACTTGAAATTTGATATCTGCTTTCTAGGCCCCGCAGCAGTCTACAAGTGTAAAATTTTTTGAAATCTGCCCACTGACACGCCACCTTTACTCAAAATCAAAGTTATCGTAGGAAGCTGAAATTTGGTATGCGATATTCTCGTTTAAGTATATTGTGATTGACATTTAAAAAAAAACAAAAACTGACCCCTTGTTGGGGTGGTTTTATTTAATATGCATTCTTTCAAACGGTTTTTATTTGATATATTTGCTGTAAATCAAAAAAACTTTTGCTATAAAATGTTCAGATATGGGCGTAAGCTATCAACTCAAATGAATAAATTTTTGCCACGCCCACCTGTGGGGGCGTTTTAAATAAAAAAAACACATTTTTAATATAAAACTGCGATTAACACGTGTATATACCACATCTGATAAAAAATATGATATTAAATTATGTTATTGAAAAGGGGTTGATGCCACGCCCCTTTTTAGAAAGAAGATTCTTTACTACAAATCTTAACACAATTAAAGTTAATAGAAACTTAAATTTAACAACCAAGATTTTTGACGCATTTTGGAGCTTGACAATGGTCAATTGGGATGGGGTATCCAACGATTCGCCTTGGCGAATCGCCTATTATGGATATCCTGGACACTTTCGTCCTCTTCCTCATCTAGGCAGATTCTACACAACAATAACAAGTTAATAAGCGCAAGAATTCGTCTGTAACGAAATTCGAACTATCCGAATTTCTTTACCCTTAAACATTAATTTAAATTTTTTGGCCTGATTTTTGGCCTGATGTAAAAATTAAAATGAATTAATTCTAATTTCTTTAGAGTAACAGTTTTCCTAAAAACGCCCCTTAAAATTGGGAGGAGCTCAATGCTTTGATGTTACAAACTTAGCAAACGGTAGTATCTTTAATATTTGCCATATAACTTTTTTCGATTTAGAATTAATCTTCCTACAAATCAGGTTTTTGGAACTTTTGGCACCAAAATTCGGGTTCCCATACCTTGTCTTAATTGAAAAGAGGCATTTAGAAAAAAAGAATTTAAATATAAGATTGTCTGACTTCAAAGTCAATTGTGAGCATGGCTGTGGACGTATCTTATCAATTTTCAATCTTTGCTATACAAAATGAGGACCAATCAGCACTCCAAATTTCAGTTTTCCAGCTCAATTTTAAGGATCTCAAAACTGCATGCTTAATGAATTCACGTATTGGTGTCGATCATGTCTCTAAAAGACTTTAGCGGTCTGTGGTGATTATTTCACTGTGTTACAAATTATGCCTTAAAATTAATATACCCTGGGTCGGGTAAAAAAATTTCCATTATAGTTGAAAACAAAACTAATTTTTGTTTTTTTATTGCATTTAAAAAAAAAACTGCGTTTGGCCCACCCTTTAGAACAAAATCTGGAGTTATGCTGATTTTATAAAATAGCTCAAAGAAACCGACGTTCAAGAAACCCCCCAAAATGAACCCTGGATCCGCCGCTGCATTGAGTCCTATTATAGCTTTAAAAATCTTAGCTCTAATAATTGTGAAGAAGTTAATCTCAAACAGTCTTTCTTAGAGAATACCAGAAAAAAATATAGAAAAGAAAACTAGTTTTATTTTTTATGTGTTTTTTTTATTAGTCTTGTAGTGTAGTCTTGTGAGCAAACCAGCATGCTTGAAACATATGAATACCAGTTATGTGCCTTGTTCTAGGGAATCCTGGACTTATTTTACGTTCATTTTATTCACTATCATATGCGATCAGTACTAATGATCCCCAATCCATTTTTGTAACTAACTATGCATATCCATCAACCATTCAATCGTCGTCAACTTAACTTGTGTAAAATTTATTATTGAAGATTGTATCTTTTTTTTGTTTTATTTTTTCTTTATCAAAACTTATTTGTGGGCACTTACATATAATTGTTCAATCAAAATAATTATTCGCTTTCGACAAAAATTTGCTGCAAAAAATAAAATTAAACGAAAATTAGTCCACATACTACAACAACAAATTCATCAGCGATGGCATCACCACTTTCGCAAGCGGAAAAAGTGTCCGCTAGTTCTAGACTACCCTTAAACAAACCCTCGTTGTTACCAAAACCTAAGGTAAAGTTTCCATTATATGCACCTCTTGACCTTGGCACAACTTCGCCGCCACCAGTAACAAGTCGCATACCCATTCGCACTGCAAATGCTGAAAAGCGTGCAAGACTCCTCGAAGAAAGTTCTATAGTAAACTCGTCAGCGAGTCCAAGTGCGGTTCCTTTGGTTTCATCTGCGGCACATCTTTCTAAAGCGCAATCGAAGTAAGTGTTTACCAAAAATTAATGTATCATAGTTTTTTTTATCTTAGTTCCTTATTATCTTAGTATTGTCTTACACAATTTAGCTTCTTAAAGTAAAGTTTACTGTTGATATTTTTTGTATACTTACACCTTGCCCCTTTTTAAAAACCGGTGATTGGCCAATTTCTCGAAATTTCACACGAAAGAAGGCTTGTTTGACAACCACAAATAATTTGTTTTTATTTAGTGCCGAAAAGCGAGCATCATGGAGAGCAGCACGACTCAAATCCCTGGAGCAAGGAGCGGCCCAGGCGCAAGACGTTATTAAAAGCATGAGTAAAATGGCGGATGATCTTCTGGAAGATACGAAAACCGAGGTATGGAAAGAAGAAGCTTAACACAGATGCTAATTAAAACTTACATTTAATTTATTTTATTAACAAAATTGTCGCATGTGTTTGATATTTTAACATAGCAAAGTGTTGTCACTAACACAGGCTTCTAACTCTTCATTTAACAAAAAACTCAATAAAAATATACATTGTATCCAAAGTTAAAAGAAGGAGTAGAAAATATTTAAATATTTTCCATTTTTTGTTTGGTTAATGATTTAACATAATATTATGCTATTACGCCTCTTTTAGAGTCACGATGTGTTATAAAAATAAGAACTTTTTCAGAACGATTATTTGTTTAGAATAGATATTAACCCGCATTCATTACCGTTTTCTAAACTCTTGTGCCTAATTCGCGGAAATTTAAACCTGTTGCTACGGCAAAGTACCTACTTGACAATCTAAAAAAAAAAATAAAACCTAATTCGACGAGAGTCTCTAGATAGGTAGTAGTTTTATGCATACAAAATCTAAAAATGCAGAAAAAAAGCGCGTGTCCGTCACACCATCTTAGTGAGTATTGTGTACCATTTCGAAAAAATCTCAAATATAGACAATTTTCCGGGATTTGAAAGAAAATTGCCCGAAACATTAAATATCTTTCGACATACACTCAAAATCGATATAGTTGCTTAACTTAAGAGGTAGTTGCATAAAATGTCTATAATTTCTTATGGATTCAATTAAATTCAATTACAATTAAATTTCAATTAAATTTTACGCAATCACAAACTACTTAAGTACCAAGCCAATTAAAATTTGGTGCTAAAATTTAAAAAAAAGAGCTTCTCAGTTTTTAAGGTTTTCTTTTTAACAAAAAATAAAAAAAGGATGCGTTTAGGATGCGTTTGAAAATATTCGGTGAAAGTCGAAAATTGTTATCAAAAGAAAAGAAAACAAGTGTGAAAGTGCAACAGTGCAACAGCGCGTATGTAAAAACTTCAGTCCGTCTACGACGGATTGCAAAATACCCTACCTAAGAGGGCGGGATATGAAAATATAACTGTTTAATTTGAATGCTCTATACTAGGTGGTTGCACTCATTTCCGACTAAAACTCCGCTTTTTTTAATGCAATATGAAATAGAATTTTTCTATTTCTACATACATACATACGCATTTCTATTGCTAAAAACTCTTTATTAAGGCATAAACTCTAGCTTTTACTTTCAAAAAACGTTGAGTACATTGGACCTTTCTCATTTAATCGACGATTTGTTTTCGAACAAAACCCATTTCCTTAAACAAAGCTCAATTAATCGCTTACAGTTGAAACCCCCTGTTTCAGTCACCTGAAATTGTCTGTTAACCAAAATCAATATTCCAGCAATTTCACGAACGAAATTGAGTAGATAAAGTCGCTAACTAAAATTCAATCCATTCTAATATTAGATGTAGCATGAGAATATTTTGAAGACTCAAAGCCAAATTGACACTTTTGGCCCGTTTCGGTCGTTAAAACAATGCAATTTTTTTTTATTGAATTGACAATTATCGAAATTCTACACATAGTGAATAAGCAAAATGCAGACACGCTGTGGAAATGACATGCAAGCATATAGCTAGTGTTCCACAAACAAACGTCAGTTTTATTGGACTCAGATTCAAATACAAATGCACTTATATCGGATTAAATCAATTGCAGGCTTTTTCAATTTACCCATCGATGGATGAGGGATGTTTATATCTTCACCGTTCGTATAAATATTAAGGCTAAAGGTATTTAATTGATTTTTTTTAGGTCAACAGTGCACGTCTGGGGCAAGCGCTGTTTTCCTTATAACTCAGTGACATCCTACTCTTTCTGGCACAGGACTCTCAGTGTGTAGATGCTAGAAAGGGTTTAATTGAGCTTCCACCCCAACTAGATTAAGCGCAGTGCTAAAAAAGCTAAAAAAAATGTATTTAAAGGAGATGAATAAATCTCTTGTTTGCACTTTTTAATTGGCATCTTAATTTAGCTAACTTTTTTACCCTTTTTTGCTTTACTTATTATCATAGTCTTTCGTTATCTTATTGTCCCGTGTAATAAAAAAATATATATTTTTTTTCTAGCAGAAAATTGTTTTTCCGAAAATTGCAATCAAGTCAAGTAAAGGTCCCGTTGTTGTACGCGAAAGAGAAAAGGTCCTTGATGAGAAAATTGTCCGTCGAACTGAAGAGGTGCCATGTCCCTTGACTGGTCGACCTCGATTCCGAACGGTTGAATATATTGAAAAGATCATCGAAACAGAGGTTGGTTTTTGTGTATTGGCAATATTATACGATGCAGAAAAAAGCAAGAACATTGCTTGTAGATGTTTTCTGTAAACTTTTCCTTATAGACTTCTGATGAGAATTTTCAAGCTTTTGTAAATTTTATCAAAAGGATACTTCTTGTACAGCACTTGCGTTGCGCACATTTGCACTCATTTGCATTATTACACCCCATGAGCACTTTATTACATTTTGCACATTTATAAATAATATACCAATGTACAATTATTGTTTTAACGATATATTTGTACATAGTTTTAAGGGAGTGGGATTTCAAATAAAATTTAAATAATGCTTTAATAGGTATTAAGATAAGACTGCAGTACAAACTAGCAAATTTATACATAGCTTCTTAAGTTTCGTATTCATATGCAGGTGCTTAGGTTTCAATACAAATACGCTATAGGACGATGTAACCAATAAGTACATGCTATACATATGAATTTTATACTATTCTTCTATACGTTATTCATTAACTCAGAATAAATTAGAATTTTGTGAATCAGATTACGGACATGACAGTTACGGAAATTACAATTCATTGCTATAAAAAATATAATATAACATGGAATTAAGCAAAGAAGTAAAATACTTTTTTAATTCTAAGAAATCAGAACAGATCAGATGGACCAGCGAGTGATCTTGATGATTTGCAATAGAAAAGCTTATAAAAGTTTCAAATTTATGGTTTAAAATACAAACGTCAGCAATTTCAATGATTCGAAAAAAAAGTGGAAAACTTTCGCGGGAACTTGTACAGATTACAAGTTTCTACAAGGTCGGTTCTGTGTGGTATGAAGTTTAAATTGAATAATTCAACTCTGGCTCTCTGGCTCTAAAAATGGTGCCTGCAATACTATGACATGCGACAAGAAATCGACATTAAAATAGCTTGTAGGGAATAGCAAGCGATGGTTTAAGCTAGTAGTGCTCATCATATTGTAATGTTTTTGCCTGAGGTTCGTCGAATAAAACTCAATTTCACTTTTATGATTACACAAAGAAACACTTTATTTATCAAACAAAACTTATTCAAAATCAAATCACACTGTTATTCCACTTATAAACTCAGACTTCACCACTTTATTTCAATTCAATCACTCTTTACTTTATAACCGATTTTTACAAGTCAACGTTTAAAATATAACTGTCCCGTACGAGCCTGTCACCCGTGTATTTATACAAAATTAAGCACCTTCTAGTACGTTCCGTACTTCCCCTTTGGTAATTTTTCATTGGTACTCTTCCGCTGAATTCCAAGGAGGGGAAATCGAAATTCGAACTTCGAATATGACAGCTGCTATCAGATGACTGGAATGACAGTTGGGTATGTTCGTTTAGTGAATCGAGCGGGTGCGTTCGTAGAGTGAGTCGATGGGTACATTCAGCGACTCCTGCGTGTTGTTTTATTTCTTGTCGCCACATAACATTGCGCCCCTCTTAGTTTTGTTCGTCCCGAACAAGTACATCATCATTGCTTCCGTGGTAGTATTGTAGGCGATGAACATGGACAACTTTCATCTTCGCTCTTGGTCCTCTTTGGATTCGGAATACGACATCATTAATTCGCGTTTCTACTTGTTAGGCACCTTCCCAGTCCTTCTGAAGTTTTGGGCATCCTCCCTTTTTACGATGTGGGTTGTAGAGCCATACCAGATCTCCCACGTTGAACTCGGGTGCTGTTGTTCGCGCATCGTATCTCGTCTTCATGCGGTCGCTTGCAACTTTTATATTGCTTCTGGTTCTCTGATGGATGTCGTTGATCCTTTCTTTAAGGTCAACCACAGTAGTCCTCCTCGCATGTTGGGTCTTCAGTGGGAAAGCCGAATTTAATCTCACTGGGTAGCCTGGCAGTTCGTCCAAATAAAACTTAAGATGGAGTATATCCAGTTGTACTGTGAATAGCATTTCGGTAGGCCATGAGAAATAAAGGTATTCGGCGATCCCAATCCCGTTGATTCTCGTCCACGACTTTGTTTCTTCAGTGTCTTGTTGAAGCGTTCCACCATTCCATCTGATTGTGGGTGAAGAGGTGTGGTCCGTGTCTTCTGTAGTCCGACTTCTGCGCAGACTTCCTGGAATATCTTGGACTCGAAGTTTCTTCCCTGGTCGGGATGTAATTCCATTAGCACGTCGAACCTGCACACCCAGTGGTCCACTATCTGGTCGACAGCGGTTTTCGCTTCTTTATTTGGGATCGCAAATGCCTCGGGCCACTTGCTGAAGTAATCGACAATAACAATGATGTAACGATTACCGCTTTCAGTTTCCGGAAACCGTCCTGGGATGTCGACGGCGATCCGTTCAAAGGGAGCACCCATATTGTACTCGTGCACTTTACCCCTGGTTTTGGGTCCCTTACTAGCAGCCCAAGTAGTACACTTCCGGCATCAGCTCTCAACGTCGCTTCTTGCACTCAGCCAATAAAAACGTTCCCGTACTTTTTCCAGTGTCTTGTTGATTCCCAAGTGCCCGCCAGATACTCCATCGTGCATTTCCCGCAAAATTTCCTGCACTTTCGACCGTGGAACCACAAGCTGCATTTTAAAGGATTTTCCATCCGGCATTTCCCATTTTCTTCGCAGAACGCCATCTTGTACATGGAGAGAGTCCCACTGCGCCCAATATGCCTTTAATGTGGGACTTCTGTCAGATATATCTCTTGCGCTCGATTTCTCCATAGATTCCTTCCATGCAAGGATTGGCTCAATATCAGGGTCTTCTTGTTGTGCGTTGCGAAGTTCCTCAGTACTCAAGCCTTCTGCCAGGTTTGGCTCTTATTCTCTGGACAGAAACACCTTCGTCCTTTTTCTCTTGTCGCATGCAATGCTTACAATTCGGCTCACATGGTCTCCGGGATAACGCATCCGCTTTGCAGTGCAGTTTTCCTTTGCGATGTTGTATCTCGAAGTCAAAAGCCTGCAATTGCTCTATCCATCTTGCGACTTGGCCCTCAGGATTTTTGAAATCAGAGCGGCGTGGTCTGTTCGCAAGATGAACTTCTGGCCACTCAGGTACTTCTGGAAGTGTTTCGTTGCCAGTATAAGAGCAAGGAGTTCTCGCAAGTGATTGTAAGTGTTGTTGCACTACCGATGCTCAAAATCGCCAGTAAATGTTTGGACAGTAAATGCAGTGGCAAATATGGTCAGCGTAATATAACACTGGTCAACACTAAATTTATTTCCTGAAGTTAACGATGTGGTAAAAAAAATGTAACTACTTGTTTTTTTTAAACGCATATACTTTTTGTGTTTAAAATACGACTTTCTTTATCAGTTTCTTATTGTCTATCCAACCAAATGTTTCCTTATGTGATTTTTACGCATGGGAGAGTTTTAGTTATGCATTTTTTTTACCATAAGAAAAAGTTTATCGGGGTGAACGCACGATCTCGTTAGCCAGTTTACATTATATTCACCACGTGAGATGATCATGCGCTTGTAGAATTCCAAATGTGGCTTCATGGCTGTCTGCCATGAAGCACTGTTTTTGTGCTCAAAAGTGCCTATTTGAAAACCCACTTAATGACTATTAGAAAATCCAATATTTGAAAACTCAGCGACTCAAAATGTTGGAGGGTAGAAAATAAAAGCTCTGAGCTTTGTTAATCCGACTAATAAGTCTTCAAGACGTGTCAAAAAATGTCATAAAATAGAGCGGTAAAAAAAATATGAACGTTTTCACACTCAGTGAAGTAAAATAAGCCTAAAACGGTAACATTTTGGGGGGGAAACATCAAAATTATTTTTTTGTTGACCAGTTTAATTAGTCATTTTCACCGGTTTTTCCAAAAGTAAAAAACACTGGATCAGTAATTATTTTGGCGCATCAAAAAACAAAAAAAAAACAACACTTATTATTTTTTTTTAAATTTTTGACAAGTTCCAGAGAAATTTAGAGGTTTAAATTGCTTTCCCCTTTTCAAAGTGTTTGAAGACCATTACCCGTGAACCTCTTAATTCCCAAAGCCGATATTGGGCACAGAAATGAAACAAAAATAAGGGCTTAAGTCAAATTTTTCTGAACAGCCTGAAACTGAGTTTTTGCTCTTCTAAATACCCAATCCTATTCATGTAACACCAATTTTGAAGTTTTTTTTTTTTGGCCTGAATCCATATGCTGTATGTCCATTATTTGTTTTGGTGCGGTACTGACCTAGATGGGTCAGTAAAAATTGTAAAAAATGTTGAGCTGTTGCTGTAAAATTGAAGCTGAAACTTGGAGAGTATTTTAGTTCTCATTTTGTACAGACAAATTATGAAAATTGATAAAATTGGCCCACAACCACGGCTGCATTTGACTTCGATGTGGGGCCACCTCATTATTTCGAAATGACCTTTGGTCAAGTTAGACAAGGCGTAGGAATTCAACTTTTGGTGCAGAGCAATAGTGGCCAGAACACTTAAATTACACAAAAAATTTACCGCTCACACCATCGACCATGACCACTTTTAACATACTAGATCTCTATAACCTGATTTCTCGGAAAATTTATTCTAAATAGAATAAAAATTATATAAAAATACTAAGGATATTAACAATTGCTAAATTTGTTGCATACAATGTTTTGAGCTCCACGCACTTTTGGGGCGTTTTTAGGAAAAAAGTGTCTTTCTAAGGAATAGTTTCCGCTTTTCACGCGTTCTTTCATGATTTTAACGAGATAAGAATTAATTGATTTTAGTTTTTGTCCCAAACCCATTTTTGGTGGCGTGACCACTACAAATAGTTGACTTATATGTATAGTACCTATATGAATTCAGACCAAAAAAAATTAAACTTTGTGTTACATGGTAAAGGGGGTCGCGTATTTAGTTGGTCCTTACAGACGAACTCTTGCACTTACCCACTTCTTTTTTTCTAATGCCGTTTTCCTATCTAATCTCGCGGAACTATTTATATTTTGTATGAGGAACTATAGAACTATTGCGGGTGCCACGAGAGCTCTTGTCAAATCATAAAAATTTTTCGCTTCAAATCTGTTTTGAAGTGTATTGGAATGTTGCTGACAATCGGAGTACCGGGATTTTTCGTAGTAAAGCCTAAAAAAAAAATATTTCAAGTAAATTTCAATTGATTCAATAATGCTTAGATTGCCAGTTTAACAAAAGCATTGTCAATATGAAAGATTTGCTTTTGTCATTTTTTCCACAGAATTTTTGGAATGCCAAGCGTGTTTTTTTTTGTTTTGGCTTGCGGGCGTTTGTATTTCGGCTCGTAATACATGTCTAATAATGGATCAAACGCAGCGTAAAATATTTTACCGTTAAAAGTTCCCTCACCACCGCTCGGTCATGCATATGCGTTAAATTGCTTTTAACAAGGGAAAACATAAAACGTTAAACTCTCTTAAAAATAAAACTCTAGCGATGCTAATGTAATTTTTTTTGTCTTAATTTTGTCCATCAACTTTACTTTCAATCTAGAAAAAAACACAGTAAATCATTGAAAACATGTTGCGAAGAGAAAAAATCTTAATCTCAGGTACATTTTAACATTAAATTTTTGATTGAAAAGACTCAGTTTCCAGTCTCCTCATGCAAACAGAGATGGCAAATTTATACAGCCTCGGAAATACATAAATCCACGCAGGTGTACGTTTTCCTTTTCTACCAAAAATTAAAACTGCGACATTTGGCCACGAATTAAAAACATCAGCCGAAGTGCCAAATCCTTTTAAGCATTTTATAACTTGTTGTTGCAAGATTTCCTTTTATTTGCAACCGACCCAGTTTGGGTGTCTCTTACCAACTTCTGGTTCTTTGCTTGCTTATAAGGCAGAAGAGTCTTTCCCTTCCTGCCATGGTTATTTTGGTTAAAACTCCCCCTATAAAAAGAAATTTACCACCAAGCCATTTGATCGGGTGCTTTGAGGAATACCTTTTGTCCTTTTTCAGTGAGGTAAAAAATAATTAAGCTCCGGAAGGTTGTCGATTTTCATTTTGTTTTCGTTTTGTTGTTCTAAAAACCATAGCAAAGTTAAAACAGCCGTAGGTACCTACGCACGTCCCCGTCGTGTCGGTGTGTGCTTCATTATTGCTGCTAAATCCGGTTTTTCTTTCGTTAGGTACTACAATCCGTAGCCGCCTGCCACAGTGAAACTTGATTTATAATTTGCTCACATAAATTCGCTGAAAATAGTGTGTTTAATATGGAATGGGTATTTTTCGGCACTGGAATATGAATTAAAAAAGGTTTGTTGTTTTTACTTAATGTAAACAAACTGTTAAAAGGGCATGAGCTGGGTAAAAAGGTTTTAAGCAGTAATTATTTATTCGAGTAAGGATTGGTTATGGTTGCGGCGTATAAGGGATAAGCTGCCAAAAAATAAAAATATTCTGTGGGTTTAACCCTGAAGTTGAAAACTGATTGAAATGAAATGATATGTGTCTGTAATTTAGTTCACCATATCCCATTTGGTTATGAGAGTTGTGATTTCCCGCATTTCAAGTTGAATAACAACATGGGTATGGCCAACAGTATTGCTTGATTTTATTAAAATTAGTAAAATTGATTGTAGCAGAGATAGCAAATCGCGACGTACGAGAAGAGGGTCTGATTGTCATGGCTTATGTCACTGCCAGAGATAAATATGAATGAGTTTACCGACACGATGTCATTTATATTCTTCCCCCATAAAACGTAAAAGTAGAGTGGTCCAATTTAAAAAGTAGGTACATTCAAACAGAGACACTTAGTAATTAGGTACACTCTGACACTAATCTCTACGATGCATCGCTGAATATAAGGGTACGAAACATTTCTTACTGACATGTGCATAGAGTAAATTACGGTTTGAATTAACCTTTTACACGTTGCATGAGAGATTGGAACAGAATTTGTAGCTGTATTGATTTCCACACACATTTCGGTCGCAATGTTTTCGGAGAATAAAATTTTGACTCTGAATTCCAACGCAACTGCTTTTACCAGGCATTTCTTAAAAAAAAAACCATAAATGCTAACTTTTAGTTGTTCATACCAGAGGGATTACGGATTTAACCAATTTCACACTTTGTCTGTACAAAATAAGATACACTCGAAGTTTGAGCGTTCTAGCTCAATTTTAAAGACCTTAAAACCTCACAAATTCGGACAGACGGACGGGGGGACATAGCTTAATCGATTCACCTGTCGGTCTGGATTATATCTCTAAAAGGTCTTAGAGGTCTTCGGTGAATATTTAACTATGTTAAAAACTATGCACTAAAATTAATATACCCTGGGCCGCGAATATAAAATATTTTATTCCTTATAAGTTTTTTTAATTTATTTTTTAAAAGTCACAGCCGGCTTAGAATTTTCTAAAGATATTTCTGAATGATTCTTATTTTTGCGTGTGACACGGTGAAAAGGTTTTAAATAAATTCTTAGCCATATTTAGCATATTTAGTTTTTGCATGGTAAACTAAGAACGATCACTTTTAAATAAGAAAAAACGCTAACATCAGTGAGTAGATAATTGTGGTGTTCTTCTGGTGGAGAAATATGAAAAAAAGTTTACTTTTTAATAAATGTTTAAGGACCAAAAACAGATTCTGGCGGATACACTTAAAACAGGCTAATATTCAGCTGGATCTATTTTTCTTCAGTGAAATTGGCTGAAGTTTAATTTTGGTTTTATGGTATCATGTGACAGCACCCAAATGATGATCAAACTGTCACATTAATTATTTAAAAAAATTAAAAATTAAAATTAATTCTTTATAAATAATGGAATTTCACAAAATTATCGATGTCATAATATAACGGCCTAAATATTTGTTCTATTTATGACGGAGAAAATCCAACATTGTTTACAAAATTACGAAGCATTAATTTTGCGAATTTCGTTAAGAGTGTGTATTGTTTCGACATAAACGCGTAAAAATCAGTCTTGGAACTTGGCACTGATTTTTGGTAGGTATAAATTGAGAAACATCTTAATTTATACATAGTAGTAAACAATCCAGTTGTTGGAATTGGTGTTATGCACATATCACAAACTTTGCGATATTAAACGGCAAGTGTGCACTTAATGCACATTAAATCACTTCTTTTATGACTTCTTGTATGCTTTTTTAATTTCTTTTGAGTGGAGAAATACATAAATGAATTAACGGTTATGTAAACATATTTTTTTTTATATATAACCCAAATTGCATGAAAATTTTTACCCACTTGCATGTCTCCACTATGTAGATGTTAAATTTTATATGCAACGCGTTCTTTCTTAAGTTGGATTAGGACACTATTAGTGATCAGCTTTTCGGAAATGGACGGTCTCTTTCCTATCGCCTTGTGCCTTCTGCAACGCTTTCCACTATATTGCAGCGATATAATTTTACATCTATATATATTTCCCCCGTCTATTCAGGTGGAAACATGCCGAGAGAAAATAATCTCCTTAGAATTACAAGATCCTGAAAGGGAAGCTGTAACCATATCGGCCAGCGAGGACGATGACGACGATGCTGCATCCATAGTAACGGTTCATGCAAATTCCGAAAAGTTATTCCTTCGAACAGATGACGATGATAACGATTACGACAATAACGATGATGGGGTTGTCTTCAAGGTTGGTGATGCCATTAAAATGGATATAAAGGACGATTCGGTAGAGATATTTAAAACCTTTACAAGCAACAGTTCTATACCGACCGCAACGACAACCGCTTGCACCATATTAACAATGCAGCAGAATATCCACAAATCTCCCGAGGCAGCAACAGCAACAAAAATTACAACCATGGTTGATGGGAACTCGTTTCCCAAGCACACAATTGTTGAAGTTATAAACCCGATCATAGCTGGAGATGGTACTGCCCATAGCATAGTGGTAGGTCGACCAACAGATTGCAGCTATCCATCATTTGATAACGACGGGGAGGAGACCGTTGACAACGACAAGGACGATGGGTGTGCCGATGATGACAAACAGGAGGAGTCTATTCCGCACTCTGAAGTAAAAACCAAAATAATTTCACACCCTATGGACTTAAGTTACTCTTTTACCCAGGCATCTTTGGCTGAAGCATATGGCCACGATAAGCCTGAGATGTCATTAAACGCAAAAATGAAAAATGTCCTCGAAGAGCTTTTGGAAAATGAAAGAGTTAAGTTGAATTTATCGAGGAGTCTAAATGAAGAAAAAGTATCTGATGAAGAGCGTGATGACGTTGATAATAGTGATTACGGAGATGACCGAATGGATGGAGTAGGTGACAGTGGCATCAACTACAAGGCGGACAATAATGGGAATGGGAATCGAACCTTTGTTCTATCAGCTGCAACAACGTATGTAAAAGACTCCACCATTCCCGAAGACTCAAATCGAAATCAAATTCAAATGAAGTTAAAACAATTCCTAGCTCAAGGCAACGATGACGAATATGAGGATGAGGACGAAGATGAAGATGATGAAGACGAAGATGATGATAATGATGACGATGATGATGACGATGACGATGAGGAAGAAGATGGCGATGAAGATGACGACGAAGTGAACAGTATTTCTTCCATAGACGGATGTCAAGTGTATAGAAACCTGAATACAACTACACCGCTGCATCTGAGATTATCAACGACGGCCACAAAAATAGCATCGCATGATGCATTTGTAATGCAGAATGAGCTTGCGAACCCCAGTGCCAGAAATCTGAGCGCAATTATTCTGCCTCAACAGCATGTGAATGCCAAGGAAGCTGAAACAGATGGTGAGACCAAAAGCGCACAATACGAAGATAACATAGAAGAAACAAAACCTCTAGATCTCAGACAACCAGTCTCCGGGAATCGAGTAAACCAAAACAACAAGCCAAGGAAAACAAACGAAAGCAGTAGCAATAGCGATGACCGCGAGAAGGATGTCACTACGGAAAAAAATAAACAACAATCCACTTACTCCCCAACTGAGGTACACCAACGGCCACTGCCAGCGGAGGACGACATTCAATCTGAGCACGATACCGGAGATTTGAGTCAAATCGAAGACTCCACTCTGGAAACGAAGACAAACACTGAAGCGTATCAAGTTGCCGATGCGGGCGTGGACACAGACCAGGAGGCACATAACAATGAATCATCCGAAACAAGAAGAAGCACCTCATCTGCAAGTACTATGAATGGTGTAACGACAACAACAACCACGGTAACAAAGGTGATCTCCAGTGGCATACCACAAAGCACAGCTTCTGCATCTAGTGTTATGTCTGCAAGCAGTAATCCAGCATCCACATCTTCGCTGGCAAATAACTCAAATAACAAAAACAAGGCGAAACGGAAGGGTAAAAACAAGGGTAAATGAATGTCTCACTCCACAGCAATTTAATATCCTCCTGGGATAAAACACAGATACTCCTCCACAATCACACATACTAAGCCAAACACACTCCATAAGAAATTGATGTTTTCAAAACAGATTTATAATAAAAAAGCAGAGAAAGCGCAATCGAAGAACGCAAAAAGGACGCTCATAGCATCACCAGGATGAACAAACCAAGATAGGGGAAAATTAGCTACCCCCAAGCTGGAAATGGAAAACCAAGTGAGTCCCTTGCAAATGGATTTCTTGTTCCTTTTTTTTGCGTCTCGATGGCACACAAACTTTTCTGAATTAAATAAAACCTAAGGGGTGTTTTGTACCCCAATGATTGTACTCCTTTTAGTTTTTCGAAACCATTGAGGAATTATTGCTAGTTTTTTTTTACATGCACAGGAATTTCTTATAAATGGCTTGTCCATTTAACAGTTAACTAAGTCTATTGTCCTCAACTGATGTATATAACCCATTGTTCTAGAGCTCATATCTAAAGATAGAAATGTATGGAAATTAGCTGAATATGATACATACTTTTTGTTTGCTTCAAATTGGCTATCGAGTAGAACGTTACACAGATCAAAATTAAGCAACAAAATCACGTTTACTTAACCGTAGCTTAATCAGATGTTTTAGAAGGATGTTCTTTAGCCTTCCTGTACTCGCGCATTTTGACAGGACACTTAACCTCGCCCATGATCTCTGAGACCCAGATTCAATCTCGTCTGGCGATAAGATTAGATTTTATTGATTCATTAATAATGTAGTTTTTGTATGTAATGCATGTCCAGGCCACAGGGATATTCCAGACAACTGCACAGCCGACAAATTAGCTAAAGTAGGTGCTAATGCTTATCCGATTCACACAATGGAACCGGCAGCACCCATAAACTCGATAAAGTTTTACCTGTACATCGAAGCCATCACAATGGCAAACAATAGGTGGAATTACATCAGTACATGTCTCTCTTCCAAACCAATCTGGCCAGAGCTCGATCGTAGGAAAACAAGGAGACTCATCTCCTTCAACAGGACGAATCTTAGAAAGATAATTGGGGCCCACATAGGCCACTGTCAGGTAGGGCGACATGCCAGAAGACTTGGTGCTCCATTCAACTATTTCTGCAGTAGTTGCAGGGATGAGCAAGAAGAAGAGACCATGGTTCATCTTCTGTGCAACTGTCCCGCCCTATCGACATTGAGAAAGAAAACTTTAGGTAAATACTTCTTTGATGATCTAAATAATTTCATGATGAAAAAGCGCGACTCGATTTCAAGAGGCTAATGAACTTTATCTCCGGGTCAAACTGACTAAACGCCTAACTGTGAACACACAACCCATCCCTCCCCCACATGGAAACTCTATGTGGGCGAGGGAGTGGAGCGCCAAATTTTCCCCACCACACCTCCCCAAGGTTTTCCCAACAAAACCGGTCTGGGAAGAGCTCATACCGACTCGGTTGCCCTCACCTCTCCGCTCTTGTGGAAACACCTGGTACATATTCCCCCTGGTAAGGGTTCATACCGCTTCGGTTACCCATACCTCTCCCATTCCCCGGTTCGGGTTCATACCGCTTCGGTTACCCCTACCACTCCTACTCCCCCCTTCCCCAAGGTTAATTCTGACTTGAGTCGTCTGAGGTATGGGTTTGCACCGAAACGGTTACCCTACTTCAGCGTCTGAACGAAGAATCATCCTCCGGCAACGGTTTTTTACCGAAATCGGTTACTCCACCTGCACTTTCCAATCCTTAAGGCTTATTCGCACTTAGGAACAATAGTAAACCAAAGATCTAAATCTAGTTAAACTCGACGCAAGGGAACGATCCCTCACACCACACGGGACGTAATTAGTAGTACTCCTACAGTAATTGCCATTTTCTCCCCTCTCCCCTCCCCACTATATCCCAGTGTTCTTCCCAGGGCTGGATTGGTGTGGGCTTATACCGCTTGGGTTACCCTCACCTCTTCACCTCCACGGGATCACCAGCACATAATTTCCACTGGTACGGGCTTACACTGCTTTGGTTACCCCTACCTTCCCCCCAATTCTAACGCGAGTACGGGCTTACACCGAAGACGGTTACCCTACGTCAGCTTCTTTCCTGAGAATACCCCCCGCAAGGGTTCACACCATATCGGTTACTCCTGCACCTTCCCATCCCCGAGGATAATTCTTAGCAGAGAAGCAACAGGTTCGGACTTATACCGAAATCGGTTTCCCTGCCGGGCTCTCCTATAGGAACTATTCCTCATTGACCCACCCACCTCCTCCTCGACCTCAAGCAGTCCCCAAGCCGTATCAACAAGCCAATTCCCCATCTGGAGTCCAACAGTAACGAGACCACCCTCTCTTCAGAAAAGCCTCTCACTGGACCCCCTCAACTCTGCTGACAACGGTTACCCCCAGCATTCATTACCCTCGGGTATGTCCCAACCAACCTCTGATTTGGAGAAACAACTATCACCATTCGGATTTGCTCATGTTTACCTATATCCCACCCTCATCACAGAGGGCCGCCAACCCATCCAATGCTCGCTGAAGTTCCTCCTCGGACGATGGTTTGGCATATTCCCAGGCCTTCTCAAGAATAACCTTCAGAGTTAAGACCTGGTCGGTTAAGCAAATGCCAGGCCGAAAAAAGTATTGCTCTTCCCGCGGCAAAGGCTCGATTACAGCTCTAGAACGCGCTTCCAACACCTTCGCGAATACTTTTCCCGGAAGACTTAAGAGAAATATACCCCCATAGTTAGAGCAATCTCTCTTGTCCCCTTTTTTGAAATTGGGCACTATAACTCCAGTTTGCCAATTGCAAGGTGCTTTTCCCTTTTTTGGCCCTGGTTCACCTCGAGCTGTTGCGCCACTCTATTTATTTATTTTTGACTTCATCTACTGTAGGACTATTCTCCGCTCTAATCTCATCAGCAGTGGGAAGTGGGATTGCCATCTTCAGTGCCCCGTTGGAGATTGAGCAGCTACGAAAAGTCCTCGGAAAGGAGATGGAGCATCTGCGTAACCAATAATTAATATACTCCCTATACAGGGTGTTTCCAAATTCGATGCAAATATTTTGACACAAGATTCTTGGGTATATTTGAAGAAAAAAGTTGTTCTACAGTATGGGCCTATCTCAAATTTTGATACCACTTATTGGGAATTTAAGAAAACACCTACTTTAAGGTACCTTGACCCATACTAACACAAATATCTCCGCTAACACTTACAACAGGTACTTCATTTAGGACTTAAATTTTAGAAGAAATAGTACTCCTTTTAACTGCATTAAAATAAAATTGATGACTTTTTTAACTTTCGAGATATTTGCTTTTAAGTCGGATCCTTTTTCCCTGCCCATGACATTTTTTTGACTTTCAAGACACATTTCTGCGAAAAATGCGTAATAAACATATCGGTAATTTTTTTTTTCTAGTGCACCTAACAATACTTAATAAAAATTGCTAAGACAAGTTACCCGAAAAACCCACAGATTTTATGATACTTGGGAAATTCCATAGCAGGTAAAATTATGAAAAACTCGATTCATAGTGTTCAATTCCTATTATTCTGAATAAAAATGCTTGTGTTTGGTTTATGTTTTTTTTTATTTCATTAAGTTAACTTTACAATCAAATAAGGTGTTCAAAGTGTCCTCCTCCATTTTGTATGCATGCTAGAGCCCGTTTTTGGATTGCGCTGTCAACGTTTATTGAGGATAACTCCTGCCTCACTTGTAACGAGGCTTGGAGAATGCGATCTCCTAAATCATTTAGAGTTGATATTTCTGTAGAATAAACAAGTTCTTTCATTCTCCCCCATACAAAAAAATCCATAATTGTAAGGTCTGGAGATCTTGCAGGCCAGTGAACTGGTCCATTTCTTCCTATCCAACGACCAGCGTACTTTTCATCCAGCCAATTCTTAACCTCGCGACCAAAGTGGGCTGGGGCTCCATCCTGTTGAAAATATGACGAAGCTCGTTGAGTTACCGGAACATCCTCCAGTAGATCTGTTAAATCATTGCGCAAAAATTCCAGATAGTTTGCAGAATTCAGTTTGGGAGGCAGTTTGAAGGGACCGATTAAGTTGATTCCAATAACACCTGCCCACAAATTGACGCTAAATCCGTGTTGAAATGATGACTCTCTCCTTGTGTGTGGGTTTTCCGCAGCCCATGTGTGTTGATTGTGAAAATTTGTAATCCCATCTCTAGTAAATTGAGATTCGTCCGTCCGTAGGATTCTGCTTATAAAACCGTTGTCATCCAAGTTCCGCTCTAACAACCAGTTGCAAAACTCAAGTCTCGGCTCTAAATCACTCGGAAGCAGTTCCTGCACAGGTGTATGGTGGTATGGATACAAGTTTTCCGTATGCAGGAGACGAACAATTTTATGTGTTGAAACATTAAATCGCAAGAATAAGCGCCTGATGCTGATTGATGGATCATTTGCAACCGCTTCCAGTATTCTTTCATCAACTGCAATTCTTCCTGTCTTGTTGTCCTGTCTTCGTCTTGTTGAAACAAGGTTTCCCAAAGTCTTCGAAACGAATTTGTAAATACGCTGGGATTAGGTACTCTTCGGTTAGGATAAAGCTGTTCTAATAGAACTTCCGTTGCACATCCCATAAACGTAGATAATATCGGCGTATTCTTCGTTTGTAAAAGATGTCATTTCAAGTAGGGTTTCTTAACAACTGTTGTGTCACCTCGGCTTCAAAAATGACTTTGATGGATTTAATTTTGTTTTCTAACCTTTTATACAATTTACATTAGGTAAATTTTCCAACTAGGCGACCAACCTCAAACTTAATCCTTTTTGGGATTTAACAGAAAAATGATAGGGAAATTACCTTTTTATCAGGTAGACTAATAAAAATGCATGCTCTAAAACCTACGCAAATTATTAATACATAGTCAAAAAATCGTTCTTGTTGTCAATCGCGGTTATAAAAGTAGGTAACAAATCATATTTCCACCTTATACCTGTCGCGGCTTCGTGAAAAGAGTTTTTCATAATTTTACCTGCTATGGAATTTCCCAAGTATCATAAAATCTGTGGGTTTTTCGGGTAACTTGTCTTAGCAATTTTTATTAAGTATTGTTAGGTGCACTAGAAAAAACACCTGCACCTGAAATATCCTGCACCGATATGTTTATTACGCATTTTTCGCAGAAATGTGTCTTGAAAGTCAAAAAAATGTCATGGGCAGGGAAAAAGGATCCGACTTAAAAGCAAATATCTCGAAAGTTAAAAAAGTCATCAATTTTATTTTAATGCAGTTAAAAGGAGTACTATTTCTTCTAAAATTTAAGTCCTAAATGAAGTACCTGTTGTAAGTGTTAGCGGAGATATTTGTGTTAGTATGGGTCAAGGTACCTCAAAGTAGGTGTTTTCTTAAATTCCCAATAAGTGGTATCAAAATTTGAGATAGGCCCATACTGTAGAACAATTTTTTTCTTCAAATATACCCAAGAATCTTGTGTCAAAATATTTGCATCGAATTTGGAAACACCCTGTATAATGAAGCGCTAAGAGCCTAAGTATATCACACCCATTCAGCAAAAATCAAGTCCAATTTTTATGGCTTAGTGTCTCATTGCGGGGGTGTTACCCGCTACGCCACTAGCTCGTGCTCAAATCCCGTCAGGGGCTAACGGTTTTTATTATTATTTTTTTTGTTATCTATGAGACACTCTTCTTGTCGTAAGACAAAGGTTGCAAGGTAGGCCCTGCGGTTCACAGTTATACGTGCTGTGTGTATGGCATTTTTTTTTACATGCATTGGGACCTAACATTTTATTCCGAATACGACCTTAAAAGTTTGAAGAACTTTGAGAAGTTTTTTGAGACAAATGTTACAACTTGGAGGGTAACAGACTCGTGAAAAAGAACGATTGCATTTGTTAATATGACGAAGGCAGAATCTTAACCCAAATCTCCCACGTAATAAGCACGCCCACCGGCACACTATGTTACTGCACTGCACCAAATTTAATATTAAATAATAAATAATAATTATACTGACCAACTTACTTAACGTGCTCCTGAGCCATGGAGAGTTCTACCTGATTTACATAAGTCTTCCATCCTCTGCGATTCTGGACACGCTGCCTCTAGTTGTTCAGACCAAACGCTCCGACATACTCTATGGCTTCATCCGTAGGAGGCCATTTAAGGATCCTTTTTTTAAGGATTTTCCTGGTCGTCTCGAACCTTAACTTAAGGTGGCGCTACAGTCCGGGGTGGACCTGGGCCTCAGCCAACAAGCTTCGCCAGCCAGCTCTGTCTCTAGCTAGCCGTCTCCAGTTTCGCACGCGAAGTTGGCTGAGGTCCCCTTCCACTTGCGTGCGCCACCTGAGTCTCGGTGCTCCTCTACCGCGCCGTCCCTGCGGTGTGAATTCGAAAATTTTCCGGGCCGGGGCGTTGGTGTCTATCCGCTCTAGATGACCCAGCCATCGTAGACGTTGTGTTTTGACTCTTTTGGCTAGGTCGGTATCGCTGTACAGCCCGTACAGTTCGATGTTATATCTCCTCCTCCACTCTCCGTCTATGCAGACGGGACCGTAAATCGCCCGAAGAATTTTCCTCTCGAAGCAGCCTAAAGTGTTTTTATCCGCCTCTCGAACCTGGCAGATTGGATTCGAAGACCTTCTTGGCTGACCTTTGGTGTCTTTTTCATGTTCTTCTGCCATTTTGAACTAAATTTAAATCTTGGTACAGCGCGTAGAAATTGCGTTTGTATCTTCTCCTTCATTCGCCCACCTTGTACAGTAAGTACAAGGTCAGTTTTTGGAGGAATTTCCACACAAGTCTGGATTCAAGCTTGACTGTCTGACATTATCGCTGTATTACAGCTAGTGAAGTTTCTGTCAAGTTCGGTTTGAGCACATTACATTTGTCACGCCCACTTAACTTATTAGCATGAAAAATCAAAGTTGTCGGAGGAGGCTGAAATATTCCTTTTTTTCTTTTGATATGGGTTATCCTCACTTAAGTGTATTGTGATTGGCATTTCAAAAAAGGCAAAAACCGCCCTCATGTGGTCATATTTACTTTGCATTCGAATAAACGGTTCTTATTGGATACATTTGCTTTAAATCCTAAGAACTTGCACCATAAAATGTTTAGACATGTGCGTAAGCTATCAACTGAAATGAATAAATGTTTGCCACGCCTACTTTTGGGGGCGTTTTTAAGTACAAACCAATTTTTTAATATAAAAATGCAATTAACAAGTGTATACCACTTCTGATAAGAAATATGAGCAAGAAAAATGATGTTATTGAAAAGGGGTTGATGCCACGCCCCTTTTAAGGAAAGAAGATTCTTAACTGACAAGTTCTAAATAAAATTAAAGTTAAAAGAAACTGAAACTTAACATCCAAAATTTATTGGATGGAGCTTGACAGTGGTCAATTGGGATGGGGTATCCAAGGATTCGCCTAAGCGGATTGTAACCCTCCCGCTAGTTGTTACTAAGCCACAGAAAAAAATTCTTTTGGCAGTTGAACCTTTTAATCGTGTCCGAGTTACCGAGTTAATACTAGCCGAGTAAAATAGTCTGAGTAGCGGCAGTTCCTTCCGCCTTCACCTCGCTCTACTGCGAGCGAAATCCCGCAAAATATCGATTTCGCAAGTGTGGGTATGCTCTCATTCTACTCAGCACAAAAAATTACCTGGAAAATGACACCCCACACGCCTAGTTTATAATATGTGCATTTTTTTTATTTCCCCTGTCCATACCCTCACAAGGGGAAGAACCCAAAATTTGGTAGGACTCGGGAGATTCTCATTTCTAGTGTCAATATGAAGTTAAAAACAAAGTTTGATGGATGTATAAATTTCACCGCCAAACTGCCTTATTTTACCTGTGTACTACACTACTTTACTACTTTTAATGAAAATTAATAAACATGTCTTTACTCCCTGCTTTTAAATATATTTTCCTTTTTGCATTTGGGTATTTAAAAACCGTAACTAATCTCAAATGTCGATCAACATTCTCGGAAATATAAGAACACTTCTTGCGTTTAAAAACACTACTTTTTAACGCACGCATGCCTAATTTCTCATTTTTTGTGAAGAATTTAAAATTTATGTTTGATTTCTTTAACTTTTCTAGGCTCCATAAGCTGTTGAGCTTCTTAAGCCTTGACCCACATGGAACATTTCTCAGCGAAGTAGCCTGTAAAAAGAAACCCAGCTATAGTATTTATTGAATTAAATAATATATAAGTATTTTGGAAGTCATAAATATTATAGCAATCGATTTTGGGTAAAGGTGTCAATAAACAAAAACTTTGCGTCCTATATCCTAAGTATCGAATATTAAAACAATATATATATTTTTTGCATTCCATTATTTTAGGCAAATACGACTCAATATATTACGAAAAGTATGAATATACTGAATTTTATTTTAGTTTTAGAATTTTATTTTTTCATACAGAACTCAAATTAAACATTACAATTTTAAAACAAAGACCGTATTAAATTTAATTAAATTGAGCCCAATTATTCTTTTATTATTTTTTAACAAAATTTTTTTACATGTTTGTAAGCTAAAGATATTATCTAATATATATATATATATATAAATACAAATAGCTCTATTAAGTTTTAAGATATATTTGTACGTAGACGAAAATTTGAAAATAAATAAAGAGTTTAAAAAGAGTAAAAGAGTAAAAAATAAAAATATTTTCTTCAACACCCAGATCTTCCCAGAATTCTGTTCTTTTTACCGAACAGAATTGCTATACCATACATTATATGCTTTACATAGGTACATTACTATACCATACAAAAACCGGTAAGTAAACACAACTGTGCAACAGTAAATCTGTAAAGACTACATTCTTTCTTCCCGAGACTAGAAGGACATAAATAATTTGTAAACTTAGCTTTGTTCAAAATAAATTCTGAATTCTGAAAGCTTCTTCTGAAAGATTTCAATTTAGCTTCATCTGGTATATTAACGTAAACAAAGAATGGATTTATCAATACACCTGTGGGACCCGATCAAGTGTTAGAGTAATCACCGGGGCAAGTCCTCAAGGGCATGGGGTGATTAATTTTCTAGTTTACTACTTGTTTTGGCAGGTACGAAGAGCTTGCGGTCCACGTGTAAATTTCAATTGAACTACGATGTAACCGTTCGATGGAGTGTGTTCTTGTACTCAATCAAACAATTCGGTACTCAAATTAAATCTATGAAGCTAAAAAAGTATTTAAAATATTGTATCCATTGTCCAAATATCGTTTAGTTTGTTGCAGAATGGCTGGGTTGAAGAAGTTCATCGTACGCAGTCTCCGTTCCTGTATATTAACCCATCAGCCGAAGTGTTTTAGTCATCTGGCCGCATGACCTCCAGTCAGGGGTACCGCTGTGCGACCTACAATAGTCGCATAATTTTACTACAACTTAAAATAGGATTGCCAACTGGTCCGACAGAACTTGTGTAGGCATGTCTATGATGATACCTAATTTTAATATTTATATAGTTTAAGTACAATCCAAAAAATTATGCTTCTTAATCCGACATATGCGACGAATGCATCATTGGAGTGGACTTCACGAAGGCACACGAGGTAATTCTTGACCCTCGAATGCAGGTGCCAAGGTATCGAACCGTCGAGATGGTATGGTATATGGAAACGACAACGCTGTTAGCCATACTGGGAAGCGATGAAATTCTGCGGCCCTCTTCAGAGACAGTTCTTTGGAGGGTGATCGTTTGAAGGGTGACCCTGGGAACCACTGATTTTATCTCATCGAGCCAAATAACAAAAGTGAATTTAAAAGTTACGTCGTGGGAAAAATTCGTGCAGAGCCCAAGAACAACATGGTGCCGGTAAGACTGATGAACCCGAATAAGCGCACTGTTAAGCTCAGGCAAAGAGAGGTTGGAAGATGCGTACCCATTTCAGCCATTTTGACAGTATCTGAGAGTGAGCCTGTGAGTCCAGTCACTCCTTCAAAATTGAGGTATATAAAACTATACTCGGAGACTGTGAGCTAGATCAGGAGCAGCAAACTATATCGGAAAACCTCATTGGCGAGTTTGCTGATATATTTGCGTCACAGGATGAAGACTATGGTCGAACACACTTAGTGCAAGATCGCATAGACATCGGAGATGCTAGGCCAATCCGCCAGCCTGCTAAACGACTTCCGTTGGCGAAACAGAACGAGGCCGCCGAGATGATATCGACCATTGAAAAAGAAGGTTTGATCGAAAGCTCGAAAAGTCCATGGGCGTCGCCTTTTGTACTGGTGAAAAAGAAGGATGGCAGCACTCGATTCTGCGTGGATTATCGGAGGCTTAACGCTGTCACAAAGAAGGACAGCTACCCTTAATCTTGAATATATGACACATTAGACACAATCCCTGCAGCGAAATGGTTTTCCACCCTTGATCTGAAAAGTGTCTACTGGCAGGTACAGATCCATACAGAAGTCAAAGAGAAGACCGCCTTCACAACTGGCAATGGCCTATAGCAGTTTACAGTTATGCCATTTGGTCTGTGTAACGCTTCGGCCACCTTTGAGCGTCTTATGAAACGTGTCTTACATGGTCTGACGTGAAAAACCTGCCTAGTATACTTGGATGACGTCATCGTTTTGGGAAAGACGTTCGCTGAGCATCGCGACAACTTGAAGGAGGTGTTCTCACGACTTCGAGCAGCACACTTGAAGCTCTACCAAAGAAGTATGTATGCGCTCTTCAGAGCAGAAGTTAAATATCTGGGCCATGTTATATCGTCGAATGGGGTGAAGACAGATCCAGAGAAAATCGAAGCAGTGAGTAGTTGGCCAGTTCCTAAAGACAAACATCAGTTAAGGAGCTTTCTCGGTTTTGCAACGTACTACAGGAGGTTCGTTAAGGATTTCGCCGTGATAGCAAACTGAAAATGGAAGACAATTCAAATGGTCAGGTGAGCGCGAAAGAAGCTTTCAACATCTGAAGCAGCGACTTTGCGAAGCACCGATACTAGCTAACCCCACTTCTGGCAAGATATTTATTGTGGACGCAGACGCTAGCATTTTTTTTTCAAAAACTATTCCACAGGAATGGATTATATTAAGTTTGATACAGGCGAAAATGTTACATAGAGAAATAATGACGATAGACCCCAAGACCTTAAGGGCATATGATCGAGACCGACTTCTGAGTCGAATGAGCCATTTCCGTCCGTCCGTCTGTCTGTCCGTATGTTACCAATTTTAAGGCCTTAAATTTTGAGCTAGGAAGCTGAAATTTTGTACGTATGCTCTCTATCTTACTTACTTACTTAAGGTGGCGCTACAGTCCGGGGTGGACCTGGGCCTCGGCCAACAAGCTTCGCCAGCCAGCTCTGTCTCTAGCTAGCCGTCTCCAGTTTCGCACGCGAAGTTGGCTGAGGTCCCCTTCCACTTGCGTGCGCCACCTGAGTCTCGGTGCTCCTCTACCGCGTCGTCCCTGCGGTGTGGATTCGAAGATTTTCCGGGCCGGGGCGTTGGTGTCCATCCGCTCTAAATGACCCAGCCATCGTAGACGTTGTGTTTTGACTCTTTTGGCTAGGTCGGTATCGCTGTACAGCCCGTACAGTTCGATGTTATATCTCCTCCTCCACTCTCCGTCTATGCAGACGGGACCGTAAATCGTCCGAAGAATTTTCCTCTCGAAGCAGCCTAAAGTGTTTTCATCCGCCTTTGACAGAGTCCATGCTTCTGCACCGTAAAGCAGGACTGGGATGATGAGGGTCTTATACATGGACACTTTAGTTGCTCGAGAGAGGGCTTTGCTACTCAATTGCCTTCTTAGCCCAAAGAAACAGCGATTGGCAAGAGTTATCCTTCGTTCGATTTCAGCGCTGGTGTCATTGTCTGAATTGATAGCGGAACCAAGGTAGACAAAGTCCCTAACTACCTCAAAGTTATAGCTGTCGATGGTGATGTTTTGTCCAAGACGTCGGTGTTGGGTGTCTTTTCTTGATGACAGCATATACTTGGTTTTGCCCTCATTGACTGCTAAACCCATATTCGCCGCTTCCGTCCCAATACTCACGAAGGCTTCACTGACATCACGCTTTGTTCTACCGATTATGTCAATGTCGTCTGCGTATGCAAGTAGTTGAACGGACTTTTGAAAGATTGTACCTCTGGTGTTGGCGCGAGAGTTCTGCACAATTCTCTCAAGTATGATGTTAAAGAAGTCGCATGACAGCGCGTCGCCTTGTCTAAATCCTTTTTTGACATCAAAGGGGTCGGTGAGGTCTTTGCCGACCTTGACGGAACAGCGTGAGTTTTCCATCGTCATCCTGCACAGACTGACGAGTTTGGCAGGGATGCCAAAACTAGACATTGCGCTATATAGCTCGTCTCTATAGATGCTGTCATACGCGGCCTTGAAATCGATGAAGAGGTGGTGTGTATCGATTTGGAATTCCTGGGTTTTCTCCAAGATCTGCCGCAGTGTGAATATTTGATCGATGGTGGACTTTCCTGGCCTAAAGCCACACTGATATGTGCCTATCAGATTGTTGACAAACGGCTTCAGGCGTTCACACAGTACAGCAGAAAAGATCTTGTATGCGATGTTAAGAAGACTTATGCCTCTGTAGTTGGCACAACTCAGAGGGTCTCCTTTCTTCAGGATCGGGCAAACAATGCTGAGGTTCCATTCGTCGGGCATGCTTTCTTCCGACGATATCTTGCAGATGAGCTGGTGCATGCTCCTAACCAGCTCATCGCCAGCGGATTTAAAAAGTTCGGCAGCTAGGCCGTCTGCTCCGGCTGCTTTGTTGCACTTGAGCTTAGACACAGCTACTTTCACCTCCTCCAGGTCGGGTGGGCGGTATCGTTCGTATGCTTCGTCGGTAGCGTCTTCGCCCGGGTTGAATGGTTCGTTCTGCCTGACAGCGGTATTTGGTTCTTCCTCGCCGTTATACAGTCTGCAGAAGTGGTCTTTCCAAATCCTCAGCACCGACTGCGATTCTACAACGATGTTCCCTTGATGGTCCTTACAGGCTTCAGTTCGAAGTTTATACCCTTGGCAGGACCTTTTGATCCTTTGGTAAAACTTTCTAACCTCATTCCTGTTGTAACATCTCTCTATCTCATCAACCGCGCGCTTCTCGTGCTCTCTCTTTTTCCTTCGAAGAAGCCGGTGCTCCTCTCTCCTCCTCTGCTCGTAGAGCTCGCGAGCAGCTCTAGTCCTTCTGTGCAGCGCCGCTTTGTATGCTTCCTGTTTAGCTGCATGTGCTTGCCGGCATTCATCGTCAAACCAGGGGTTTCGTTGTGGTCGCCGTGTGAAACCCAGCACTTCAGAGGCGGCGTCTCTGATGGCATTTTGGCAATGTTGCCACTGGCTATCAATACTTGATGCTGGTTGCATAGGACTTCGTAGAAGGTTTTGAGAGACTCGGTTGGAGAAGAACCTGGCGATCTCTTGCGATTGTAGTCGGCCGACGTCAAACTTCCTCACAGTATTTCCATTACTTGGCGCTGGTCGGGATATCCGCAGCCGTACCTTGGCTACAACAAGGTAGTGATCCGAGTCAATGTTGGCCCCTCGGAAAGTTCGGACATCCATGATACTGGAGGAGTGCCTTGCGTCGATCGCAATATGGTCAATCTGGTTGACGGTTGATTGATCGGGAGATCTCCATGTCCCTTTGTGGATATTGAGATGCGGGAACTGTGTACTAGCTACCACAACGTGTCGCCCCGCAGCAAAGTCGATCAGCCTGAATCCGTTATCGGAGGTCGTGTCGTGCAGGCTATACTTTCCGACAGTACGACCAAAGATGCCCTCCCTTCCTAGCTTGGCATTAAAATCGCCTAGGACAATTTTAATGTCGTAGCTAGGGCACTGCTCATAAGTTTTGTCCAGGAGCTCGTAGAACATATCTTTGGTCTCGTCATCTTTTTCCTCAGTGGGGGCATGTGCGCATATCAGGCTAATGTTGGCGAATTTAGCCTTGATGCGGATCGTCGCGAGGCGCTCGCTTACAGGGTTGAAGCTCAAGACTTTTTGCCTAAGTCTGCCTCCAACAACGAAACCACATCCAAATAGGCGCTGTCTTTGATGCCGATAGCAGTCGCCGTAGTAGATGTCGCAGTTTTTCATCCTTCTTTTGCCCGGCCCGTCCCACCGCATTTCTTGGATGGCAGTAATGTCTGCCTTGCAGTCGTTAAGGGCCTCCGCTAGTTGCTCGGCTGCACGTGGTCTGTTAAGGGACCTAACATTCCACGTGCAGATCCGGAGCTCGTTGTCCTTTTCTCGTTTGCATTGGTCGTCAACAGTAAATCCGTCCGAATCCGAGGCTTGTTTCCGCTTCGTGACTGGTGTTTCTTTACGTGGCCGGGAAGTCACCCCGACGGCACGACCCCCAACCTGGAGGACCAGATCCTTTGCTTAGCTCTAAGGACGGAGAGCCGGATAGCCCGCTCCTTATAGGCCTGAGCTCCGAATACGTCGTAGTAGCCCATATAAGGTGTTCACTAAGTAGTTCGGCCTGACTGGAACTATGGACGCCACCGTTGATTCCATCTGGGGAATTCCTCCGCTGCCGTCCGGATGCAAGGAGAAGTGCCTTAGTGGGAACACTCCTCCCCCCCTCTCTCGTCTGCTACCCCCAACAACCTTCCAAAGGGGTTGGAACCCAATCTCCAGTTGAGGTACTAGGCACCCAGTGTTCACCACGGGGAGGTGAGAGTAGGAGTTGATAGACAGAGGTGGGTTTAGAAAACCTGTGGATGCTTGTATCCTCTTGAGTGCACATGTCTATCCTTTGACCACCTCTATCATCCGAAGCAATACAAGTGTTAAATTTTTTTAAATCCGCCCACAGACACGCCCACAATCGGTCTAAATGTGCAACAACCTCCGGTGCTTCCAAGACTGTAAGACGTCGTGAAATGCTGAAATTTATTATTTAGCATCTTCTAATAATTACAAGTCATGTAAAAAACGTTTTTTTAAGTTTCTTTCATACAAAATTTTGGGCCACGCCCACATTTGGAGGCAGAATTTAAGAAAAACCTCTAATTTTCCAGAAAACATGGATTTTGACTACTTTTTAGCCTAACGTAAGTAATAATAATAAATATAATTTAGCACATTAGCTTCAAAGAGTTCTATACTAGATTTCGTTCCTAAAAAGTTTTTGGCCACGCCCATGTTTGAAGGTAGATATTACGCAATTGTTGAATTTTAACCAAAAAATTACATTTTTGGCATCGAATTAATGAGTAATTGTTCAAATGCAACTTGCTCAATATTTTTGTTCCGGATCGAAAAAATTTTACTAAATATGTTATGTAGAAAATACTCTACATTTTGTTCACACAAAATTTTGGGCCACGGCCACAGTTAGAGGCAGAATTCCATAAAAACCTATAAATTTCCAGAAAAACATGGATCTCGACTGCTTTTAGCTTTACTAATAAAATTTAACACATAAACTGATACTATTTCAGATTTCGTTTATACAAAGTTTTTGGCCACGCCCATCCTTAGAGGTCGATTTCACAAAATTATTGAATTTGAACCAAAAAATTACAGTTTTGCGTTCATTTTAGCCGCAAACTTGGATATTTCTATGCTAATATTGATTTTTGGTTAAAGGGGTTGGACATGCCACACCCCCTTTTTAAGAAAAAGTAAACAAAAACTTATAAGGATTTTTTTTATTTAAAATGATGCAAATGGTAACGGGACGGGGATGGGAAACAAGCAAATAAACGAATGGAAAGGAGAATAGGAATGGAAAGAAGAAAAGGAATGGAAATGAGAAAAGGAATGGAAAGGAATGGAAAAGGAATGGGAAGGAGAAAAGGAATGGAAAGGAGAAAAGGAATGGAAAGGAGAAAAGGAATGGAAAGGAGAAAAGGATAATAGGAATAGGGTATACCGCGGTCCGCTACAGACGGACCGAAGCTATTACATACGCACTGTTGCACTTACTCACTGGTTTTTAATCGTTGACTCGTGATCAAGGGGATATGGTTGCTCTTAAAATGCGTAGCACATCGCGAGCGGAAAGAATTTGGGTATAGAAAAGATAGAAGAAGAAAGTGATTCTCAATCGAACACAAACGCTGATGTGCCAGACATGCAACCTCTGCAAAAAACAATAAAGCTTACCCCCGCAAGTGGTATGCCTTTACGTTGAAAAGCAGTAATATACCAGCAAAATATTTCATAAAAACATCTGGCATACATCTAATTGTTGTCCATTCTATTTGCATATTGGAAGAGAAAAAGGTGATTTGTATTCGGCCGACTATAAACTGGGTAACAGACGCCGACCAGGAAGCCGCTTATTTTGAGGCAGACGCTTCTGGATTTTTAGTTTTTTGTTGGTTTTTGTCCGCCCCGGATATCTTCCATACCGGTACCCACCATATCTGGTAAGCATTCCTCTATCCGCCACCTGGGGAGGCGCCCAATTGGGGACGAGCAACCCCAGAAGGGGTAGCAATGTGGGTGTTGGCGCAGTATTATCGCAATTGCACGATGGGCAGGAGAAAGTGGTAGCATACTTTAGCAAAGTTCTAACCCGACCAGAGAGAAACTACTGTTTTACCGGGCGAGAACTCTTTGCTCCTTCACTGGCGACGAAACATTTCCAAAAATACCTGAGTGGCCAGCAGTACAGACCACGGGGCTCTCAAATGGATACTTCAGTTCAAAAATCCTCATCATCATCATTTTCTAAATGCCACTTATCCTTTAAAAGGGTCGCGGAGCGAGGGTGGCTAAATGGTCTTTGCATCGTTCTCGATCCTCCGCCACCAACTCAAGAGACCCCGGCGAAATCCCCAGGCGGGACTCAGAGAGGTTCTTTACCTGATCACACCACATGTTTTTTGGCCTACCAGGAGGGCGACGCGCTCGGATCTCGGCTAGCATGACCAGTCTAGGAAGTCTGTCAGGGGGCATGCGGACAACGTATCCAAACCATCGAAGAATCGATCGCTCCACTCGGAGAAGTAGCTGTTCAACATTAAGATTCCCACGAATACTGACGTTTCTTACTCTATCCCTTAGACTTAGAATAACACCACCTCAGGCATCTCATTTCGGCAGCTTGTACCCGCGATCTAATTCTTTCGGTCATTACCCAAATTTCATGACCATAAATGAGGGTCGGAACGAACACTGAATTAAAAACTAAGATCTTTGCTTTCACTCCAAGCTCAGCTTTCCTGATGACCGGCCGACGCAGTTCCTTTACTATTGCTCCAGCTTGGCCAATTCTACAGGACAACTCAGTATCACTCCTCCCATCCTTTGCGAAAAAGACCCTGAGATACTTAAACTTCTCCACCTGTTTTAATGGAACTCCATTTATGTGCAGGGTACACTGCACAGGAGTTCGGGAAACAACCATCACTTCCGATTTGTTTACGTTTACTTTCATCCCAGCATCACCACAGACGGCTGCAAACCTATACAGTGCTCGTTGAAGTTCCTCTTTGGATGATGCAAGGATGGCCAAATCAAAGGATGCGAAAAGCAGATGGCTCATCCTGATGCCAGCTAATTCGAAACATTGCTCGCCAAGACTTCGTTTCAAACGAAGGATAACTCTTGCCAATCGCTGTTTCTTTGGGCTAAGAAGGCAGTTGAGTAGCAAAGCCCTCTCTCGAGCAACTAAAGTGTCCATGTATAAGACCCTCATCATCCCAGTCTTGCTGTACGGTGCAGAAGCATGGGCCCTGTCAAAGGCGGATGAAAACACTTTAGGCTGCTTCGAGAGGAAAATTCTTCGGACGATTTACGGTCCCGTCTGCATAGACGGAGAGTGGAGGAGGAGATATAACATCGAACTGTACGGGCTGTACAGCGATACCGACCTAGCCAAAAGAGTCAAAACACAACGTCTACGATGGCTGGGTCATCTAGAGCAGAAGGACACCAATGCCCCGGCCCGGAAAATCTTCGAATCCACACCGCGGGACGACGCGGTAGAGGAGCACCGAGACTCAGGTGGCGCACGCAAGTGGAAGGGGACCTCAGCCAACTTCGCGTGCGAAACTGGAGACGGCTAGCTAGAGACAGAGCTGGCTGGCGAAGCTTGTTAGCTGAGGCCCAGGTCCACCCCGGACTGTAGCGCCACCTTAAGTAAGTAAGTAAGCTCGCCAAGACTGCGCTTCACTATCCAGTCCATATATGCTATGAAAAGGAGCGGCGACAGAACACAGCCCTGGCGAAGTCCAACGCGCACATCAAAAGGACGGGATTTGACGCCATTTATCCGTACACAGCTTCCGCAGTTTCCATACAAAGACTGGATGGCTCTCAGAAGAGGCCCACTCAGCGCATAGTCCTGCAAAACTCTCCACAGTGTATCCCGAGGGAATCGGTCATACGCCTTTTCCAGATCTACAAAACACGCATAGACCGGTTTGGCATATTCCCAGGCCTTCCGAAGAATAACCTTCAGAGTAAAAAGCTGGTCGGTTGTGCCCCTGCCAGGCCGAAAGCCGCACTGTTCTTCCCGTAACAAAGGCTCGATTACAGCTCTGGTACGCGTTTCCAGCACCTTCGCGAATACTTTTCCCGGAAGACTCAAGAGAGATGTCCTATAGTTGGCGCAATCTCTCCTGGTTCCTTTTTTGAAAATGGGCACTATAACTCCCGTTTGCCAATCGCTAGGTGCTTTCCCGCTATTTCAGGCCACCTTAATGACACGTGTTAGCAATTTAACACCCACTTCACCCATTGCCTTGAGCATTTCTGGCCGGATTTCATCAACTCCAGCAGACTTGCCAACTTTTAGCGATTTAATCGCTTTAGTGACTTCGTCTACTGTGCGACTATTCTCCGCCCTTATCTCGTCAGCAGTGGGAATGTCATCTTCAGTGCCCTGTTGGGGGTTGAGCAACTCCGAAAAGTGGTCTCTCCATCTGCGCAAGACATCGCTCTCATTTGAAAGAAGTGTACCGTCCTTGGATTTAACCCCTTGGATGATATTTAACTTCCTTCCTCTGAGCCGGCGAATGGTCTGCCAAAATATCTTGTTTGCAGATCTGTAATCGTGCTCCAACTTCTCGCCGAACTTTTTCCATGACTGTTCCTTTGCTGTTCTGATTGCCAGATAGAAAGTCCTTCGCGCCTCATTATACCGGGCTCGAGAAGTTGAGTTTCTACATTGGATCCACGCAATGTAGGCTCTCTTCTTCTCTCTGATGGCTTCTTGAACTCCATGCGTTTTAAACCAAGCAGTTCTTTTCTCACCACCAGCCGCTACCGCAAGCCGCTTCACTCCACAAACATTTCCTGCAGAGGCAATGACTGCCGATAAAAACAGCTGCCATTTCTCCTCTACATTCAAAAGGTCAGTTGGAATTTGTTCAAACTTCTCCAAAACATGCTGTGCAAAGCGCTCTCTGAAATCAGAGTCAGCATCCTGCAACCGTATGCGGGTCGCCAGTCTTGGTTTTCGCCTGGGTGGCAAAGGAATACTGTCACGAAAAACAATTTACACAGCACTTAGTGGTGATCAGTAGACAACGCAGCTCCCCTGAAAACTCGAACATCACAAATCATTCTTTGAACACACGATGATAACTTCAACAAAGAAATCAATCAGTAACTTCTGATTTAAACTGTGCTTGTACCATGTGCATTTGTGAATGTCTTTGTGTGGGAAAAAGGTGTTCATGATGGACAAGCCACATGCACAACAAAAGTCCAACAACTTCCCTCTGTTCCTGTTTTGATACAGGTCACCGTACCTCCCGATAACACTCCTCCAAGTACTCTCGTCCGTACCCACATGTGCATTGAACTCACCCATCAGGAGAAAGAAGTCCATTTCTGCCACTCTGTCCAGGGCAGCATCAACTTCGTTCAAAAAGGACTCATATTCTGACCCTCGATTTGATGCATAAGCCTGAACCACAGCCAGAGTCGATCGTTCAAGCTTAAGCTTTAAGATCAGAATCCTTCCCCCCAGCGGAATGACATCGAATACATTTTCTGACAACCGGGGGCTTGTGAGTATCCCCACATCCGCCTGTGCAGTCATATGATTCAGAACGCCAGACCAGAAAAGCTTCCACCCATCATCGAAGTCTTTGGTTCCAGAACCCTTCCACTTACTTGAGGAGATGCCAGTTGCATCGAGCTGATACTTTTTGGCCTCCTCAACAAGTTCTAGTTCCTTCCTCGTTAGCGACGAGACATTCCACGTGACAATTTTGAGTTGGTACCGTTGCCGACTTGTAGAGTTTCGACCTAAGCCCTCATTTTGACTTGGCGCTGTCCCCCTCCGCCCCCCGTAATGGATAGCGGCACCATTGATGGGCTGCTCGTAGCTTCTTCGGGTTAAACCCGGTCGGATGCCGAGCGGGACCTTCCGACCACCAAGCGCTCGCATGCTGGCACCCCTCAGGCTTAGCTCCAAAGGGTGCCCTGGATTACCAGGATCAGCAAATATCCGAAGCTGTTTTCGTTTTCTTTTCATGGTTGGGGGGGGAAGGGGGGTGACGAGGAGCCGCTCGTTCCGAGACATACGCTCCTGGATATCTGTTATTTGAAGTTCAGCCGTCCCTTTGGCATCAGACGCTGACCAACGAGCCGCACAATATGTACCAGACGCTGCTGAATTTTATTTAAACCTTCGGGTTTATCTTTTTCAGTTATAACTCTACTGCCAAGGGTGGCCCCACAAGGAGTTTATACTCCTGGACAGCATCACTTATGCCTGAAGATTACTTCCTCCAGTGGATTTTAGTCGGCTCTTACGACAGGCATACCTTACCTCAAGGCTATTCTTATACCCGACCTACAAATCGACAACGGCACCAACTCAAAATTGGCGCGTGGAATGTCTCGTCACTAACGAGGAAGGAACTCGAACTGGTTGAGGAGGCCAAAAAGTATCAGCTCGATGCAACTGGCATCTCCTCAACTAAGTGGAAGGGTTCTGGAACCAAAGACTTCGATGATGGGTGGAAGCTCTTCTGGTCTGGCGTCCCAAATCACATGACTGCACAGGCGGGTGTGGGGATACTCACAAGTCCCCGGTTGTCAGAAAATATATTCGATGTCATTCCGTTAGGGGGAAGGATTTTGATCTTGAAGCTTAAGCTTGAACGATCGACTCTGTGCATATGGCTTGTCCATCATGAACACCTTTTTCCTACACAGAGACATTCACAAATGCACAGTTTAAATCAGAAGTTACTGATTGATTTCTTTGTTGAAGTTATCATCGTGTGTTCAAAGAATGATTTGTGATGTTCGAGTTTTCAGGGGAGCTGCGTTGTCTACTGATCACCACTAAGTGCTGTGTAAATTGTTTTTCGTGACAGTATTCCTTTGCCACCCAGGCGAAAACCAAGACTGGCGACCCGCATACGGTTGCAGGATGCTGACTCTGATTTCAGAGAGCGCTTTGCACAGCATGTTTTGGAGAAGTTTGAACAAATTCCAACTGACCTTTTGAATGTAGAGGAGGAATGGCAGCTGTTTTTATCGGCAGTCATTGCCTCTGCAGGAAATGTTTGTGGAGTGAAGCGGCTTGCGGTAGCGGCTGGTGGTGAGAAAAGAACTGCTTGGTTTAAAACGCCTGGAGTTCAAGAAGCCATCAGAGAGAAGAAGAGAGCCTACATTGCGTGGATCCAATGTAGAAACTCAACTTCTCGAGCCCGGTATAATGAGGCGCGAAGGACTTTCAATCTGGCAATCAGAACAGCAAAGGAACAGTCATGGAAAAAGTTCGGCGAGAAGTTGGAGCACGATTACAGATCTGCAAACAAGATATTTTGGCAGACCATTCGCCGGCTCAGAGGAAGGAAGTTAAATATCATCCAAGGGGTTAAATCCAAGGACGGTACACTTCTTTCAAGTGAGAGCGATGTCTTGCGCAGATGGAGAGAGCACTTTTCGGAGCTGCTCAACCCCCAACAGGGCACTGAAGATGGCATTCCCACTACTGACGAGATAAGGGCGGAGAATAGTCCCACAGTAGACGAAGTTACTGAAGCAATTAAATCGCTAAAAGTCGGCAAGTCTGCTGGAGTTGATGAAATCCGGCCAGAAATGCTCAAGGCAATGGGTGAAGAGGGTGTTAAATGGCTAACACGTGTCATTAAGGTGGCCTGGGATAGCGGGAAGGCACCTAGCGATTGGCAAACGGGAGTTATAGTGCCCATTTTCAAAAAAGGGAACAGGAGAGATTGCGCCAACTATAGGGGCATATCTCTCTTGAGTCTTCCGGGAAAAGTATTCGCGAAGGTGTTGGAAACGTATTCCAGAGCTGTAATCGAGCCTTTGTTACGGGAAGAACAGTGCGGCTTTCGGCCTGGCAGAGGCACAACCAGCTTTTTACTCTGAAGGTTATTCTTGAGAAGGCCTGGGAATATGCCAAACCGGTGTATGCGTGTTTTGTAGATCTGGAAAAGGCGTATGACCGAGTCCCTCGGGATACACTGTGGAGAGTTTTGCAGGACTATGCGCTGAGTGGGCCTCTTCTGAGAGCCATTCAGTCTTTGTATGGAAACTGCAGAAGCTGTGTACGGATAAATGGCGTCAAATCCCGTCCTTTTGATGTGCCCGTTGGACTTCGCCAGGGCTGTGTTCTGTCGCCGCTCCTTTTCATAGCATATATGGACTGGATGGTGAGGCGCAGTCTTGGCGAGCAATGTTTCGAATTGGCTGGCATCAGGATGAGCCATCTGCTTTTCACAGATGATTTGGCCATCCTTGCATCATCCAAAGAGGAACTTCAACGAGCACTGGATAGGTTTGCAGCCATCTGTGCTGATGCTGGGATGAAAGTAAACGTGAACAAATCGGAAGTGATGGTTGTTTCCCGAACTCCTGTGCAGTGTACCCTGCACATAAATGGAGTTCCATTAAAACAGGTGGAGAAGTTTAAGTATCTCGGGGTCTTTTTCACGAAATATGGGAGGAGTGATACTGAGTTGTCCTGTAGAATTGGCCAAGCTGGAGCAATAGTAAAGGAACTGCGCCGGCCGGTCATCAGGAAAGCTGACTTGGAGTGAAAGCAAAGATCTCAGTTTTTAATTCAGTGTTTGTTCCGACCCTCATCTATGGTCATGAAATTTGGGTAATGACCGAAAGAATTAGATCGCGGGTACAAGCTGCCGAAATGAGATTCCTGAGGTGCGTTGCTGGTGTTACTCTAAGGGAAAGAGTGAGAAACGTCAGTATTCGTTGGAATCTTAATGTTGAGCAGCTACTTCTCCGAGTGGAGCAATCGATTCTTCGATGGTTTGGACACGTTGTTCGCATGCCCCCTGACAGAATTCCTAGACAGGTCATGCTAGCCGAGATGCGAGCGCGTCGCCCCCCTGGTAGGCCAAGAAACAGGTGGTGGGATCAGGTAAAGAACCTCTCTGAGTCCCGTCTGGGGATTGCGCCGGAGTCTCTTGAGTTGGTGGCGGAGGATCGAGAAAGATGGAAGGACCATTTAGCCACCCTCGCTCCGCGACCCTTTTAAAGGATAGGCGGCATTCGAAAATGATGATGATGATGATGATGCCAGGCTACCCAGTGGGCTTGAATTCGGATTTCCTATTGAAGACCCAACATGCAAAGAGGACTACGTGGTTGACCTAAGAGAAAGGATTAATGACATACACCAGAGAACCAGAGGCAAAATAAAAGTTGCAAGCGACCGCATGAAGACCAAATACGATGCGCGAACAACGGCACCCGAGCTCAACGAGGGAGATCTGGTATGGCTCCACAACCCACATCCTAAAAAAGAAAGATCGCCAAAGTTGCAGTAGGACTGGGAAGGTCTCTACCAAGTTGTTACGCGAATTAATGATGTCGTATTCCGAATTCAACGAAGACCGAGAGCGAAGATGAAAGTTGTCGATCGCCTGCATTGCTACCACGAAAGCAATTACGAAGCACTTGTTCGGGACAAACAAAACAAAGAGGGGGGCAATGTAATATGACGACGAGAAATAAAACGACATGCAGGAATCGCTGAATGCACCCATAGATTCACTTAACGAGCACATCCTCTGGATTCACTAAGCGAACATACCCAATTTTCATTGCAGTCATCTGACAGCAAACTACCGTTCAAGGTTCAAATTCGATATCGAACTTCCCCTCCATGGAATTCAATGGAAAAGTACCAATGAAAAATTACCAGCGTTGAACCGTCAAGAACATGGTGAATTTGTGTAAATACATGGATGACAGGCTCGACGAGACTGTTATATTTTAAACGTGGACTTGTGAAAATCGATAATAAAGTAAAAAGTGATTGAATTTAAATAAAGTGTTGAATTCCAAGTAGTAAAGTTGAATAACAGTGTGATTAAAATTTAAATAAGTTTTGCTTGATAAATAAAGTGTTTTATTGTGTAAAATTAAAAGTGAAATGGAGTTTTATTCTACGAAACCCAGACAAAAACATAACAATGAAAACGCAAAGGTAAAAAATAAACAGGCAGGAGGTTGCAAGGGTACTATTCTCGAAAACGATTGGCCTAGTGAACGCCATTGTTGGCGAAGCTTTTAGAAAAAAGTTTTTTTTAAAGTTCGAAAGCAGCGTTTTAAGGCCAAAAAGCATGTAGGCAAATTTGCTTGTCATGCAAAAGTTATAATTTTCACCCGGTCCTTATTGTAGATAGAGTATGGTATTATGCAATCCATCGCAGACGGACTCAGAGACTTTCCCACTTGTTTGATACAAGAATTTGGAGCCATGACTAATAACATATTTGACAAAAAAAAATTTTAGTATATTTCTATCAAAATGGGTTGAACCATTCTAATTTTTTCTTGAACCATATTTTCAATTAATAATTTATGGAATCCAATAAAAGTTGAATGTATAAAGCAATTTAAACATAAAAATTACATAACGCGATTCGGAACTCGAATCCGGAGATTCACGTAAGTAAGCAGATAGTATCCCGTCCACTAGTTTTTTTTTTTATTTTTCTTGTAGGTGTATAACCTACTAAAACTAAACGTCTACACACGATTTCAATAAATAATACGCCTGCATTATTTTTGTGAAGCTTTAAACCTAGAGCCTTAACTTTATTAGGTTATTGCTTTTTTATCGTCTTATTTATGTTCTTTAATTTCTGTCTAATTTCATTTATTTAATGATAATTATGTTTGTAACAAAAATTAGATTGAATTGGCTTTTTGGTCGATTCTTTGTATGCAAATGAACTTTAAATAAGAAAACATCACTACATATTTTACCCGACGCAACTTTAAAATAAGATAGCTTAAACAAAAAACAAACAAAAAAGATAGCAATAAACAAAACAACAAAAACAAAGTTAAATATCTTAATCTCAACTTATTGGTTTCAAAAATCCAGAAAAGCATAATGCCGACAAATCAAATAAAAGCCATTGCAATATCAAAGATCAAAAACCTTCATGACATTGTGCCATCGGGTTTTTCGTGTTTCAGGAAGTCCAGATTTCTTTGCTCTCATGCATACGAAGTGCTTTCAATGAGTCATTGCCCCCGGTGTCTTCTTACTTCAGAGGCTCATTTTATTAAAATCTCCTGAAATTTACATGCTGTATCCACTTCAACGATGTATCATGTCGACTTTGCATTTGTTGTTCCAATTGTTGTGCGTACATGTTTATGTGCATAAAAATACAAAAACAGAGGGGAAAAATGGCGTACTTAAAAAACTTATTTACATATACATTGGCAATAAAATTAAAATTTTACTGTCGCAATCTTCCATACAAAAAAAGGATGAAAAGTTACTCCTGTTCTTATGAAAATATTTTGGTTATTAAACTTCAGTCATCGGAAGGAATAGCGACAGCCCCAGTGGGTTGTTTTCGTGTCTTTGTGACAGAGGCATATTATGCACAAAAAATAAAATCATGCAAGTTGGAAAGAGGCAATTGTGCTTTGTTGACTCAATAAAGGCATTGCTTGGTTGGCTTGAATTTATTAGACTTCTGTTTCCTTTTATGCAACGCTTTTTTTTAACAAATTGTTTCTTAATTTTGTAACTTAACTCACATTGATATGGCTTAGAGAATTAAATTCCTTTCTTGGCTTTTAAGATAACAAAAATACATAATGTTTATTAGCATAAACTAATTTTCATGCAAACCAAGATTAGTTTCATTTAAATAAAGGGCTATAAACAAAGAAAATCAACATTATTCAGAAATTTATGCATAACATTGTCCATACAGACAAGGAGAAGTCCCATTCTTCGTAAGCAAACTTCGCCTAGGACTTATAAACGCTTGTAACATTTAACATACCGTTAATTACATATCGAGCAGCTTAATTTTAACAAATTTTCAATTAGCGAGCAACACGCACACACTATAAGGAGATAACACTAGCGAAGCACAAGCAACGCTATGATAAAAGGTAAAATCAAACCTTAAGAAGTAGATCGTGCATCTTTGCTTGCAGCTAAGGTTCTTTCACATTCGCCTGACCTAATATGTCTTGCTGCCTTCTCATTCAGCTGGTGCAGACACTACGATCTCAGCGAAATCCTTTACAAACCTACTGTAGCACGTAGCGAAACCAAAAAAAAACTTCGCTGGCTTCGTTATTCTCCGAATCGGTTTCTACTCCTTTTGACGATATCAAATGTCCCAAACAGGTCAAGGGCGGAAAGCCTTCTCTCCACATGCCATCTATTCGAAGTAGCCTTGTAGGTAGAACTATAGGTAAAAGGTGGAACTAGTGAATTTATTGTAATTTTTATGTAGCTTTTTTGTTACGCCTATTAGAAATTTGTAGCTTGACCCGGTTCCGAGAATAACCAAATTCCGTTAAAATCTGGCTGACTTCTTTCTGCGGTCACAGGGGGACGACCCACCATGGGAACCAGTAGGTTTATTATAACATTCAAACTTTTCATAAGATCATAAGGTCTTAAGCCCCAGATTTTTGACCAGTGTGTTTCGCAAAAATCATATTGGCCTATGATTGCTCATCAGTGGGTGAGCCAATATTATTCCACCCAGATACACATTTTTCGACTAACGTCGACGATAAACTTATAACTTTTGCTGTAAAAACACAGCGCGAATTATAAGTGTACCAAACACGGATGTTCGATTCGAACATATTAATCCGCGAATGGATTTTTATGCCATGACCAGCATGGGCCACTCATCTGCAAAAGCTAGAAATAGCTTCTGCAAATGCATTTTTTCAATAACTTTTTGTTTGAAACTTTTATTTTAGGTCTATTGGAAGTTCGTTGCTTGATCCTTTTACGAGAAAATCACGATTCGAAGTTGCGACAAAAAGCTAGGGTGGGTCGCTATAGGATGGGTCGAGACAAGAAAAAAATTGTATGGGAGAGGGGGGGGGGGGGGCGTCTATTAATAAATAAGTTATTAAAAAACAGTAATCCGCATTGTGGTGGTCAAAGGATAGACATGTGCACTCAAGAGGATACAAGCATCCACAGGTTTTCTGAACCCACCTCTGTCTATCAACTCCTACTCTCACCTCCCCGTGGTGAACACCGGGTGCCTAGTACCTCAACTGGAGATTGGGTTCCAACCCCTTTGGAAGGTTGTTGGAGGTAGGAGACGAGAGAGGGGGGGAGGAGTGTTCCCACTAAGGCACTTCTCCTTGCATCCGGACGGCAGCGGAGGAATCCCCCAGATGGAATCAACGGTGGCGTCCATAGTTCCAGTCAGGCCGAACTACTTAGTGAACACCTTATATGGGCTACTACGACGTATTCAGAGCTCAGGCCTATAAGGAGCGGGCTATCCGGCTCTCCGTCCTTAGAGCTAAGCAAAGGATCTGGTCCTCCAGGTTGGGGGTCGTGCCGTCGGGGTGACTTCCCGGCCACGTAAAGAAACACCAGTCACGAAGCGGAAACAAGCCTCGGATTCGGACGGATTTACTGTTGACGACCAATGGAAACGAGAAAAGGACAACGAGCTCCGGTTCTGCACGTGGAATGTTAGGTCCCTTAACAGACCACGTGCAGCCGAGCAACTAGCGGAGGCCCTTAACGACTGCAAGGCAGACATTACTGCCATCCAAGAAATGCGGTGGGACGGGCCGGGCAAAAGAAGGATGAAAAGCTGCGACATCTACTACGGCGACTGCTATCGGCATCAAAGACAGCGCCTATTTGGATGTGGTTTCGTTGTTGGAGGCACACTTAGGCAAATAGTCTTGAGCTTCAACCCTGTAAGCGAGCGCCTCGCGACGATCCGCATCAAGGCTAAATTCGCCAACATTAGCCTGATATGCGCACATGCCCCCACAGAGGAGAAAGATGACGAGACCAAAGATATGTTCTACGAGCTCCTGGACAAAACTTATGAGCAGTGCCCTAGCTACGACATTAAGATTGTCCTAGGCGATTTTAATGCCAAGCTAGGAAGGGAGGGCATCTTTGGTCGTACTGTCGGAAAGCATAGCCTGCACGACACCACCTCCGATAACGGTTTCAGGCTGATCGACTTTGCTGCGGGGCGACACGTTGTGGTAGCTAGTACACAGTTCCCGCATCTCAATATCCACAAAGGGACATGGAGATCTCCCGATCAATCAACCGTCAACCAGATTGACCATATTGCGATCGACGCAAGGCACTCCTCCAGTAGCATGGATGTCCGAACTTTCCGAGGGGCCAACATTGACTCGGATCACTACCTCGTTGTAGCCAAGGTACGGCTGCGGATATCCCGACCAGCGCCAAGTAATGGAAATACTGTGAGGAAGTTTGACGTCGGCCGACTACAATCGCAAGAGATCGCCAGGTCCTTCTCCAACCGAGTCTCTCAAAACCTTCTACGAAGTCCTATGCAACCAGCATCAAGTATTGATAGCCAGTGGCAACATTGCCAAAATGCCATCAGAGACGCCGCCTCTGACCGCGGCGACCACAACGAAACCCCTGGTTTTACGATGAAGCATACAAAGCGGCGCTGCACAGAAGGACTAGAGCTGCTCGCGAGCTCTACGAGCAGAGGAGGAGAGAGGAGCACCGGCTTCTCCGAAGGAAAAAGAGAGAGCACGAGAAGCGCGCGGTTGAAGAGATAGAGAGATGTTACAACAGGAATGAGGTTAGAAAGTTTTACCAAAGGATCATAAGCCAAGGGTATAAACTTCGAACTGAAGCCTGTAAGGACCATCAAGGGAACATCGTTGTAGAATCGCAGTCGGTGCTGAGGATTTGGAAAGACCACTTCTGCAGACTGTATAACGGCGAGGACGAACCAAATACCGCTGTCAGGCAGAACGAACCATTCAACCCGGGCGAAGACGTTACCGACGAAGCATACGAACGATACCGCCCACCCAACCTGGAGGAGGTGAAAGTAGCTGTGTCTAAGCTCAAGTGCAATAAAGCAGCCGGAGCAGACGGCCTAGCTGCCGAACTTTTTAAATCCGCTGGCGATGAGCTGGTTAGGAGCATGCACCAGCTCATCTGCAAGATATGGTCGGAAGAAAGCATGCCCGACGAATGGAACCTCAGCATTGTTTGCCCGATCCTGAAGAAAGGAGACCCTCTGAGTTGTGCCAACTACAGAGGCATAAGTCTTCTTAACATCGCATACAAGATCTTTTCTGCTGTACTGTGTGAACGCCTGAAGCCGTTTGTCAACAATCTGATAGGCACATATCAGTGTGGCTTTAGGCCAGGAAAGTCCACCATCGATCAAATATTCACACTGCGGCAGATCTTGGAGAAAACCCAGGAATTCCAAATCGATACACACCACCTCTTCATCGATTTCAAGGCCGCGTATGACAGCATCTATAGAGACGAGCTATATAGCGCAATATCTAGTTTTGGCATCCCTGCCAAACTCGTCAGTCTGTGCAGGATGACGATGGAAAACTCACGCTGATCCGTCAAGGTCGGCAAAGACCTCACCGACCCCTTTGATGTCAAAAAAGGATTTAGACAAGGCGACGCGCTGTCATGCGACTTCTTTAACATCATACTTGAGAGAATTGTGCAGAACTCTCGCGCCAACACCAGAGGTACAATCTTTCAAAAGTCCGTTCAACTACTTGCATACGCAGACGACATTGACATAATCGGTAGAACAAAGCGTGATGTCAGTGAGGCCTTCGTGAGTATTGGGACGGAAGCCGAATATGGGTTTAGCAGTCAATGAGGGCAAAACCAAGTATATGCTGTCATCAAGAAAAGACACCCAACACCGACGTCTTGGACAAAACATCACCATCGACAGCTATAACTTTGAGGTAGTTAGGGACTTTGTCTACCTGGGTTCCGCTATCAATTCAGACAATGACACCAGCGCTGAAATCAAACGAAGGATAACTCTTGCCAATCGCTGTTTCTTTGGGCTAAGAAGGCAATTGAGTAGCAAAGCCCTCTCTCGAGCAACTAAAGTGTCCATGTATAAGACCCTCATCATCCCAGTCCTGCTTTACGGTGCAGAAGCATGGACCCTGTCAAAGGCGGATGAAAACACTTTAGGCTGCTTCGAGAGGAAAATTCTTCGGACGATTTACGGTCCCGTCTGCATAGGCGGAGAGTGGAGGAGGAGATATAACACCGAACTGTACGGGCTGTACAGCGATACCGACCTAGCCAAAAGAGTCAAAACACAACGTCTACGATGGCTGGGTCATCTAGAGCGGATGGACACCAACGCCCCGGCCCGGAAAATCTTCGAATCCACACCGCAGGGACGACGCGGTAGAGGAGCACCGAGACTCATTTGGCGCACGCAAGTGGAAGGGGACCTCAGCCAACTTCGCGTGCGAAACTGGAGACGGCTAGCTAGAGACAGAGCTGGCTGGCGAAGCTTGTTGGCTGAGGCCCAGGTCCACCCCGGACTGTAGCGCCACCTTAAGATCCGCATGCTCATATGTCTTTTACTTTTTGAAAAAAAAAAAAAACAATGGCAACAGCTTTTCAAGATACACAAAAATAATTGCGTGGCATCGATTTAAAGGGTAATTTTTCATTTTAGTTGATGAATGTTTTTCAATAGTTTTGTTCCAAGTCGAAAGTTTTACTCAATATATTATGTAGAAAATACTTAGCTCTGCACATTTGCGGGCAGAATTGAAGAAAACCTACATTTTTCCAGAAAAACGCAATTTCCACTGGCCTTAAGCCAAATTTAGGAAAGAATAAGACAAAAAAATTGACAGGTTATGTGAACGAGACTTCATTACAGATTTCGTTTATCCAAATTTTTTAGCCACGCCCTCTTTTAAGGGTCGATTTTTTAAAAATATTGAAAAAGTTTGCAGTAACCATTAATTGTCAAAAAAATAACATTAATAGCAGTAATCTGCAACGTGGGATAGGATGGCGTATTCAACGGTCCGTTTATTCAACTGACCGTTACTTCTGCGTACACACTGTAGCACACTGTAGCACTTATTGTCCGAAGGTTCACAGCGTCGAAGTTTTCGTATACCCATACCATTGGGATCTCAATAGCTCGCCTTAACACTTGCATTCGCATGCCTAAAATTACCAAGTGTGCCTTCACGAAGTCCATTTCTATTATGCATTAGAAGCATCGCTTATGTCGGCTACCCAGAATGTCCGTCCGTCTGTCCGTCTGTCGGTAATTTTTAGGCCTTAAATTTTGAGCTAGGAACTTGAAACTGTATATCTGTTCTTTAGGTCCCGAAGCAGTTGAAGTGTAAATTTTCTGGAATCCGCCCAGTGACTGCATAATTAGCATGAAAAATCGAAGTTGTCTGAAATTTAATATGCGATATCCGCGCTTAAGTGTTTTGTGATTGGCATTTAAAAAAAGCGAAAATCGCTCCCCTGTGGGTGTGGTAATATTTATTTTGCATTCTAATATACGGTTTTTATTCGATAATCCAAAAACTTGCACTATAAAGTTTTCAGATATGTGCGTAAGCCAAAAACTTTAATTAATACATTTTTGCCGCGTCCACTTTTTTGGGGTTTTTTAGTATAAACCAAATTTTGAATATTAAAATGCAATCAGCACGTGTATACCTCATCTGATAAAAAATATGAGCAAAAAAACAATTTTATTCAAAAAGAGTTGATGCCACGCTCCTTTTATAAGGAAGGAGATTCTTAACTGACCAATTCTAAATACAATTACAGTTAATAGAAACCAAACAGAACAACCAAGATTTATGACGCAACTTGGTGCTTGACAGTGGTCAATTGGGATGGGATATCCAAAGATTAGGCGAAGCGGATTGTAACTCTTTTCATTTGAAGTTATATTTGGGGCATTTTTTTTTCCTGAAGAGCATCTCTATGTTATTTTAGTTGCTATAGGAAAAAGGGCACTTCATCGGCAGTACACTGTCACTGATCAGACTATAAAGAGCCAACTTGGCACAAAAATTCTCTTTTTGCCCCAAGCTTCCACTAACTGGGGGCTGCATATGTGTTCTGTGTTTTACCTAGCACACTCCTACATTCTCATCTGGCAAGTGTTTCACACAGACAGGAAATCAAAGGAAAATCCTATGGCAAATCCCGTTACGTTCCGTTTCGTTCATGTTTGTGTTTTTGCGGGTTTTAGAGGGCAGGGGATTGCAGAGTTGGCTATCTCTTCATAGTCCTATCAGTGACACTATGCCTTGTTACTGTTCTTCTAAAACATCGAATAGAATCGTATAGGGTCTTAAATGCCCCGGTAATATCGTAATGAATTCCCCTTTAAGTCTCAAAGTAAAGAGGTTTCTTTTAACCAATTCTTGTATTTGACAGAATCGTTTATCTTTTATAGCTGTTCCAGAAAATAAACTACCGAATTGAGCACCGACACTGTTTTCATGAATTCTCAACTCGCAACTTCATGGCACAAGCATTTTGACTACATCTGGAAAACTCCACAATCAAATCTATATTATGATTCACTGACACTGTTTATTGAAATCTGGAATATTCCGTCATATTAACAGTGGGGTGTTCATCAGAGCATCCAAGCAGAGCCCGTAAAAATATTGGCAGACGATCTCGAAAAACAAAGTTACGTTTTCATTGTTCTCAACTCTGGATCCGGCGAGCGAAACCACAGACAAAAAGACTCTTACACTATTAACGCCAGTTATGATGCTGAATATACTGAATTCACATTCAGTATATGAAACAGACCAAAAACTTTTAAATTTGGTGCTAATGGGTAAAGAGGGTCGGGTATTTAGAAGTTCGTTATAGACGAACTCTTGCACTTACTTACTTCTTTTGATCTAAGTTTGGAACTTGAACAGAGTTGCCAAAGTCCGGATTTAAAATTCAATGTTTTTGTGATCTGACAAGGTGCTATCTGGCATACCTTCCACTTGGTGATAGTCTTGGAAAATCTTTTGGACAGGGTAAGGTTATTTACTTGCTGTCTCCTGGCAGTAACAAATGTAGGTAGACGACACACATTGTGATGTCAGACGACGGTCTCCTCTTCCGCTACATTTGCTTTTGCCCCAAACAGTGTTCTGAGCATTACCATCGCAACACAAGATGATACCCAAGCCGTTGGATTTAGCTTAAGAACTGCCTTTTGAGCGGAGAAGTTAGAGAGTTATAGGGGAAGTTAGCCGATGCAACAAAAAAGATTTTCTATTCGCTGGTTGAATGGCAAGGAATAGAGGCAGCACACAGATCTTGGGTACAAAACCATTCGATCTTAACTGCCTCGAAGGCTTTCGATGCAATAAGGTTATTATTGCTTATCAAAAGAACCGACGTCACTTGGATGCTGTGCGCGGGCAGACTCATTGGCCTGAGGGGGAGTAAATCTCATAACGAGCTTGAACGGCAGCTGCTTTCCTTTCCCCTTCTGCCGCCTCTTAGTCAGGCGCACGCCAGAGCGCGAGTTCTCCGGAGCCCGTTCAACCACAGGGGTATCTCGATCTGCCACGTTAGCAGCAGTACAGTGGGTAGCTTCACTCATATTCACATTACCGAGGGAGTTGGATACAGAACTGCAAGAGTGGCATGGTGGTTGTTCAAAAATCAATGTTGAGGCCTCCAGAATTCGTGCCCAGGCCGTAGTCGAACAGACTGCGGGGGGTATTGGCCATGGCCAGTACTACGTGGAGAAAAAACATTCTTCGGGTTATTCATCCATTAAAATGAGTTCTGAGTTCTTACTACTGTTTCTGTAGGTTAGATTAAACAAACATTTGGTTGGGTAGGGAAGGATTAAGGAGATGAGGGATGAGTGAAAGGGGCTGATTTCGGGGTTTGGATTTGCACCCCAGAAAACAAACTAGGGTCGGCGATAAGTGAAGCGCTCTTATATGATGGTGAGGTTTTGATTGTAAAAAAAAACTCGTTTATAACGCAAATGCAGTAGCTAACCCCAAACATGAGTAAGGGTATATTCTTACGAGCGACAGAACAGTTGAAGTCGACAGTTGGATATGCTAAAAAAACATGGGGTCTTATTGAAGCGACCGACGATGGCAGCTGTCACTCTTGGAAGGATTCTGGCAAGACTCAATGTAAGACTCGTGAGGCGAGGCATGCTATAAACTTGCCATAAACTTGCCTTGGCTTTTTTGTGCTTCTTAAAAGACCTTTTCAAGCTCTACGGTAGAACATATTATATTATATATATTATACGTATTATATTATACTATATCTATCCGTTAAACTTAAAACAATCTAAGGATATTACAAACCTCATAACATTTTCAATTGGAAATAGCTCGCTGACGACGAAAACGTGTACCTACTAATATTTGCACGCTAAACAGGACTTTTCCTTTAGTGACAAAATGAACCCATGTGTGACATTGAAACGGGAAATAGCACTGGTTACGGCAGAGTTCCTATCTGATGCATGAATCATTCATGTCCACCAGGAAAATATCTTCTTCCGTTCCATTTCAACAGACCGGAATGTCTATCAAAACTTTATAACGAAGAAATAAGAGTGCAGGAAAAAAAACACAGGCAGATATAAACCTGAAAAAGTATACTTCCCAAGAAGCAACGAGTGAATAGAAAAAGTATTTTCAAACAATTTTAATATTTCATCCAGGAAATTGAATTTTATTTCTTACTAAACAATTTGCTGTAAAATAACAGTGACGACACCCTTTTACTGGTGAAGAAAGCATGTGTATTCTTTCCCTTTACACTTTTTCATCGCAGCTCAGATGACATAGGTATGTAAAATTGCGAGATTAATGAATACTTTTGAATTTCAAGTATTTTAATTTTGAACGGCACATTATGGCATGTAGAGCATAAATCTTCTAAATGCCTAGAAGAGAACTGAGTTTTTTGACTTTGCGTGTTACAACCCAGTGAGTAAGTGTAACATTGCGTATGTTATAGCTTCCGTCCGTCCTATCCATTCCTATCTCCTTTCCATTCGTATATTTACTTGTTTTCCATCCCCGTCCCGTTTCATTTATGCATCATTTTAAATAAAACAAAATGTATTTTTTACAAGTTTTTGTTTAATTTATTTTTAAAAGAGGCGTGGCATGTCCAACTCATTAAGCCAAAAATCAATATAAGCACAAATATCCATTTTGCGGCTAAAATGTACGCAAAAATTTAATTTTTTGGTTCAAATTCACATAATTCAAATAATTGTGTGAAATTGACCTCTTAGGATAGGCGTGGCTAAAAAATTGTATCAACGAAATTTAAAATATTGTCCGTTGCACTTTATGTGCTAAAAGTTAATTCTTATTCTATCCTTAGTAAAGCAAAAAAGCAGTAGGTATCCATGTTTTTCTGGAAAATTATAGGTTTTTCTGGAACTCTGCCTCTAAATGTGGGCGTGGCCCAAAACTTTGTATAAAGCAAATAAAGAACCAATTATTGACAAGTAAAAATTTTCAAATTTGGAACAAAAATATTGAATGCATTTTAAGGCTTACCCTTTAAATCGATTCACGCGGACGGACGGACAGATGGACGGACTCAACTCAAAATTCGGTCGCGGTCATATGCCCTTAAGGTCTTGGGGGTCTATCGTTATTATTTCTCTATCCTACATTCGCCTGTATCAAACTTAATATAGTTACTCCATTCCTGTGGAATAGGTTATAAAAAGTTTTATTCATAGTCTGAAGCAAAAAGGAGTAAAGACTATAGGCATCAAGAACTTCGGGCTTCAGGCGATTATAATCTAGGCCCATTGTGTTTTTTTTTCGTGTTACTGGTTTTCTGTGCACTAATCCACAAACATTTTTCATCATGTTTAACTCTTGAGGTACGGGTGCAATGTTAACAAATTCAGACTTTGAGTTTGTTTAATCCAACTAATTGCTGGTGCGTTCACCTAAGGGATCCAAGATTTACTTTAAATCGTTCCGATTTTATTAGAGGTTTTGCTAATAGTCAACTTGAATTGAAGGAAAATCAAATAGGTCGAAATTTGGCAATAGCTTAAGGCAATAGACGCAGGGGAAAAAATAATTTAAATCAAAGGAAACAACCTTAAATCAAGGTTTTTCATTTTTAGGGTTTTTGTATTAAAATTTCTCTATTTAGGTTTTATTCATATGATTTTAATTTGGAAACTATGCTATCGAAACGATTTACTGAAAATCTAGAAAATGTTTTTTTTTTCCGTGGGTAGGAAAAACCTTCATAGGCACTACGAGGACCGGCCGCGAGTGCTCATAGTAGTGTGAGATTCTTACTCACTAAAAAACCTCCCATTTTCCGTCAGACTACGACTAAGTTTCCTTAACAAGTAGTTCAAGCTTCTGTATTTATCGCGTGTGGCAGGCTGCCTTCCAACGAAGGCACCTACAATACCGTCAATTTATGCGGTCTCATCTTATGCTGCTAGATCTAACGGTCTCATTCGTTGTAGTCGGCGCGTAAGATTTGTCTGATCCAAAGTTCGGATAATTTCATTGTTGCAGTGTCCGCGAAGACGAGTACTAAGTTTGCGAGCAAAGTTTGTTACCTCGTCAGACACGGTTGCGATTCCTAGATCTCGGTGTAGATCGCTATTTCTTATATACCATGGAGCATTAACGATTGCTCTGAGTGTCTTATTTTGAAAAGTTTCTAAAATAGATATATTGCTTGGTTTAGTACAACCCCAGAGTTGTATACCGTACGTCCAAGATGGTTTTAGCACTTGCTTATGTAAAAGCAGTTTGTTATATATGCTTAGTTTCGAAAATCTTCCGATAAGCCAATTCATTTAATTTGGAAACTATGCTATCGAAACGATTTACTGAAAATCTAGAAAATGTTTTTTTTTCCGTGGGTAGGAAAAACCTTCATAGGCACTACGAGGACCGGCCGCGCGTGCTCATAGTAGTGTGAGATTCTTACTCACTAAAAAACCTCCCATTTTCCGTCAAACTTACGACTAAGTTTCCTTAACAAGTAGTTCAAGCTTCTGTAGTAATCGCGTGTGGTAGGCTGCCTTCCAACGAAGGCACCTACAATACCGTCAATTTATGCGGTTTCATCGTATGCTGCTAGATCTAACGGTCTCATTCGTTGTAGTCGGCGCGTAAGATTTGTCTGATCCAAAGTTCGGATAATTTCATTGTTGCAGTGTCCGCGAAGACGAGTACTAAGTTTGCGAGCAAAGTTTGTTACCTCGTCAGACACGGTTGCGATTCCTAGATCTCGGTGTAGATCGCTATTTCTTATATACCATGGAGCATTAACGATTGCTTTGATCGTCTTATTCTAAAAAGTCTCTAAAATAGATATATTGCTTGGTTTAGTACAACCCCAGAGTTGTATACCGTACGTCCAAGATGGTTTTAGCACTTGCTTATACAAAAGCAGTTTGTTATATATGCTTAGTTTCGAAAATCTTCCGATAAGCCAATTCATTTCTCTTAACTTGATTTCGAGCTCGTCGCGTTTCTTTTTAACGTGCGGCTTCCATTTAAGTTTTGCGTCTAGAGTCATTCCTAGATATTTCGCTTCATTTGAGTACGGGATTTGTACCGAGTTAATGAATAAAGGTTTGTTGTTTATCTTTTTATATGTAAAGTTAACATGCGTTGACTTAGTCTCGTTAAGGACAACTCGCCAGCTTTTCGTCCAGTCGCATATTTTGTCTAAAGCGCGCTGGAGTTTCCCTGTTGATAATTCAACTGTCGTATCAATAGCGAGAATAGCAGTGTCGTCTGCGAACGTAGCTAAAATTGTTCCCTCATCGTGGGGTATGTCTCTTGTATAGAGCAAAAATAATATTGGGTGGAGAACGCTTCCTTGCGGGACACCGGCATTTATCTCTTTGAATTCCGAGTACTCATTTTCCTACCTTACGCGAAAGATTCTGTCTTTAAGGTAAGACTCTAAGATTCTATAGAGTTTTTCTGGTAAGCAAAGCCTTAATTTGTACTTCAGGCCTTCGTGCCATACCTTGTCGAAGGCTTGCGATACGTCGAGAAAAGCGCTAGTACATATCTTTTTCGCTTCCAGAGCTTTTTCGATTTCGTGTGTTATACGATAGACCTGGTCGATTGTTGAATGTTTTTTTCTAAATCCGAATTGGTGATCCGGAATCAATCGTCTTTCTTCAATGATTGGTTGCAACCTTTTAAGCAACAGTTTCTCGAACACCTTAGCTATTATCGGCAGTAGCGAAATAGGTCTGTATGACTTTTTGTCGTTCGGACATTTTCCTGGTTTCGGAACCATTATGATCTCGGCCACTTTTCATTGCCTTGGAACGTATAAAACTCTCATGGAAGTTTCCTTCGCTAGCGCCTGGAATAAATCTGTAATGATTTGTCTTACACCGTTACCTTGGAAGTTACCTTAAGTGGCACATCGATACGGGTGGTCCAGCTGCTGAGGATCGTTCTAGCCAGGGTATCTGCCTGCGAGTTTTCGAGAGGAAAAGCTTCGGGCCAGCATGCAATGAGGCAACTGTATGGGGATGGATGGCAACGAATGCAAAATCGAATCGTCAATTTGAATGGTTTTATTATTGCTAATTGACACTCAATAACCCTTTTTCTTTCTTTTTCGTTTAGGCGCAAGGTAATGATCTAAATTGGTGGATCATAACCCTCCTACTCTATTGCATTCTTATGGTCTGCTTATGGCGTACGGCGATTACCTACCAAACGCGAATCATTCAGAAGCTTGAACTAACTGTTAAGGAAACTTAAAATTAATAGAGTGGTGCAACAGCTCGAGGTGAACCAGGGCCAACTTCTCCACAATGTATGCTGGTGTGTTAATTTCTTTTACATACAAAGGGACCTACAATTTTTATACCTTATTCCACAGAAATGGAGTATATTAAGTTTGATACAGTCGAAAATGTAACATAGAGAAATAATGACAATAGACCAACACCTTAAGGGCATATGATAGAGACCGAATTCTGAGTCGAATGAGCCATGTCCGTCCGTCCGTCTGTCCGTCCGTATGTCACCAATTCTTAGGCTTTAAGTTTTGAGCTAGGGCGCTGAAATTTTGTGGGTAAGCTCTCTGTCATCCGGAGCAATACAAATTTTAAATCCACCCACAGACACGCCCACAATCGGTCTAAATGTGCAACAACCTCCAGTGCTTACAAGACTGTAAGACGTCGTGAAAAGCTGAAATTTATTATTTAGCATCTTCTAATGATAACAAGTCATAAAAAATAAAAATTAAATCCGCAGACCGCCCCTTGTGGGCGTGGCATCGATTGAAAATGTAATCTTTTACATGCAATTTATTCAATATTTTCGTTCCGAATCGAAAAAAAATTTACTTAACATATTATGTAGAAAACACCTTTTTTAAATTTCTTTCATACAAAGTTTTGGGCCACGCCAACATTTGAAGGCAGAATTTAAGAAAAACCTCTAAATTTCCAGAAAACATAGATTTCGACTACTTTTAAGCCTAACATAAGTAAGGATAAGAAATAAAATTAAGCACATTAGCTTCACCCGGTTTTATACTAGATTTCGTTCCTACAAAGTCTTTGGCCACGTATATGTTTAGAGGTTAATATTACGAAATTGTTGAATTTTACCCAAAAAAATACATTTTTGGCATTGAATTAAAGAGTAATTGTTCAAATGCAATTTATCCAATATTTTTGTTCCAAATCAAAAAATTTAAACTTAATATGTTATGTAAAGAATATTAAGTTCTACATTTGGTTCATATAAAATTTTGGGCCACGCCCATCTGTAGAGGCTAATTTCACAAAATTATTGAATTTGAACCAAATACAGTTTTGCGTACATTTTAGCCGCAAACTTGGATATTTCTATGCTAATATTGATTTTCGGTTAAAGGGGTCGGACATGCCACGCCCCTTTTTGAAAAAAAAGTGAACAAAAACTTAAAAGGAAGGTTTTTTTTGTTTTATTTAAAATGATGCATAAATGGAAACGGGACGAGATGGGATGGAAAACAAGAAAATAAACGAATGGAAAAGAAAAGGAATGAAAAGAAAAATAAGAATAGGATATACCGCGGTCCGTTACAGATGGGCCGAAGCTATTATATACGCACTGTTGCACTTAATTACTGATTAGGTCTACATTACGAAGTCCGAATCCGAACTGCACTTTGAAAAGTTTTTCAAGAAAAATTATACTCTCGGAGGGCTTCTCAGACGCGGAGGTGTGGAACGTGAAAAAGAACAAGTCTTTTTTTTTAGGTGACGATGGCAGGTTGAGGAAACTTAGTCTTACAAAAATCTGGAGGTTTTAAAGTGACTAAGAATCTCACACTACTATGAGCACGCGCGGTCGATCTTCAGAATACCTATGGAGGTTTTTAAGTAAAACTTCCTCTATCACCCGGTATCGTTTTGATGTTCAGTTCCGGGACACCCTGTATACATATTTATACCCGACCCAGGGTATATTAAGTTTTTTGTATAGTTTGAAACGCAGTGAAATAATCACCGTAGACCCCAAGGACCTTTAAGAGGTATGAATGGGACCGACAGGCGAATCGATTAAGCTATGTCCGTTCGTCCGTTAGTCCGTATGTGCAACTTTTAGGCCTTAAATTTTAAGGTAGAGAGCTGAAATTTATTTATTTATTTATATTATTTTTTTATTTATTTATTTTACCGCCCACGGACACGAATACTACAGGCCTGTATTTGCGACCATCTCTAATTTCAAAAAAATACTTTTTCAAAATTTTAGGTACGTTTGAATGGACTAGCGAATTCATTTTGGATATGTAACATTGCCTTGCGATTGTCTTTGAAGTAGCCAAAAAAATTCGGCGTTTTCATTGACCACGCTCACTTTTTTAAGGGATTTCAGCTTAAAATGACTGTTTTTCAAATAATATATATGAAATTTGATTAAAAATTATATGACGAAAGTTGTTGATATTAGCATTTTCTAACTTAACAAACTCATGTAGGTATATGTATTATGTGCCCCGCCCACTTTTGTGGGCGTGCCGTTAAAAAAAGTGATTTTTTTGTTTAAAAGGCGGATTTTTAGGCCGAAATGTATGCAACCACCTAGTATAAACCATTCAACAGTTATATTTTTATAAACCGTCCACTTTTTGGAGGCGTGGCAGTTTTTTTTTTTTGGTTGGTCGGGTATTTTGCAATCCGTCGTAGATGGACTGAAGCTTTGCAAACGTACTGTTGCACTTTCCCAGTTGTTACAATTTGTTTTCTTTTTTTTTTCCTCAATTTTTTTTGTTCTGAATTAATTAAAATTTTTTAAAAACAAGAATCTATATATATAACCAGTGAGTAAGTGCTACAGTGTGTACGCAGTAGTTACAGTCCGTAAAACGGACCGTTGAATACCCCATCCTGTCGCATTGTAAAATGCTGATGGCATAGTTATCTTTTGACATTTTATAAGTAATGCCAACTTCGAAAAGGGGCGTGGTCCATCCGCCCCTAATAACAAACTTTTAATTATAAGATATTTCCACAGACATTTCCAAGTTACACTTAAATGTACGTAAAAATGCAATTTTTTGGTTCAAATTCAATATTTTTGAAAAATGAAAAATTTCGACTCGAGGCCAGTCGAAAATAAGTTTTTCTGGAAAATTTTAGGTTTTTCTTCAATTCTGCCTCCAAATGTGGGCGGGGCCCAAAGTCTTGTATGAACAAAAAGTGGAACTAAGCGTCTTCTGCATAAAATATTATGTAATTTTTTTTTTCAATTTCGAGCAAAAATATTGAGTATATTGCATTTAAAAATTTACCCTTAAAATAGATGCCACGCCCACTTGATTAGGTTTACCAATTAAATTTGTTTTTTTTTTGTGGCTTACATTCACTAGGAGATGCTAAATTTTCAAAACGTCTTACAGTTTTGAAAACTCTGGAGGTAGTTGCACATTTAGACCGATTGTGGGCGTGTCTTTGGGCGGATTTAAAAATTTTTTACACTTGTACTTGACGAACATGGCTCATGCGGTTCAGAATTCGGTCTCGATCATATGCCCTTAAGGTCTTGGGGGTCTAGCATTATTATTTCACCGTGTTACAAACTATGTGTCAAACTTAATATACCTCCTATCCTATGGAATGGGGTATAAAAATGAATTCTTGTATGCTTGTTTGTCTTACACACGTGTCTATACCATTCTTCAGATTGCAATAAAATTTTGGTGAGCGGCTGTTTGCATCCTCGCTGTAATAGTTGCTTTAAAAAAAAATAAAAAAATTGCAAAAGGTAATGCATCAAATGAATGGTAAACGCTTTACGGATTGTTCGTTTTTGAATTTTGGCCTTGATCGATTCGTATTGGCCCAAGGAAGGACATTCGCCCATAGATAAAACTCACAGACAATTTCCAATGCAACCTGTGCATGTTCACTCTGTTTAATTTAATCAAATAAAAATATCAAAAATTAAATAAAATCTGTTAAAAATTTGGAGGCCAAAGTGTTTAAGTGGACCGCTTCGCGGATTTAAAGGATTTCATCCATCTTTATCGCGGGGCTTAGCCGATAAAGAGGGTTGAAAGGTTCTTATTAAAACTACTTTAAAGTAATTTTCATTCCAGTTCGAATTGAAAATTCAAAGCTTCAACAGGATAATGTCTGCCGGGTCAGCTAGGGCGGTTGTCAGCTGTCTGGCAGGCGCCTGTGGCCGTCTACGGATATGTGAAAGCTTCACTCTTTCTTAGCTTTTTTCTCTATAAACTCTAAGCTAACCATGACCGACAATTTTTAATAACATATTCGGAATCAGAAAACCCAAAACCATACATTAGAAGGAAAAATCCAACATATTCCACTCCGACTATAACGATAAATTTAAAAAAAAAATATACAAAATTATTATGCTACAAAAAAAAAACAGTTCTCAAATTTATTTGTTTTAAATTGTCGCTTAGTTCAAAAAGCTAAGTTTTTTTAAATTAACCACATTTTTGGTCAATTTTCCACAAAGTCCAAAGTCTTCGCGAATTTCGAACTTGGAGATGAGAAGTCTCCTACAGGAGATATCGTGTGGCGAGTAATGTTAGATTTTTGGCATGGTACACATGCTCATGTCTATGTTTTGCAGTCCTTTTGTAGGGATGAACAGATATAATTTGAGACAGTAAGCTTTGCTGTTATCAATTATTTTTCAATTTCAATTTTACTTCAATGAAAAAATTTTACACATTAAGACAACAGAGTCATACAAAATTGGGAAGATTACAACTAGTTGCAGTTATCCTTGCACTAGGATGACTCAGATTGTGAAGTGACTTGGACTTGGTGTCGTTATTCTACATCACCTGATTGTGCTGCTGCTTAGTCGTTAACGTCAGTTGATTATTGATGACTTCGATTATTGACAATGTGTCTGCGATTGTGTTTTCGGCTCCAGCAATGTGTCTTATGTCTGTCGGAAATTGACCATTGAAGTCCATATAGCTAAATTGTCTCGGAGATGATTTGGTGGGTTTTTGGGTTAAAGCAAATACCAAACCAATGGCTTATGAGCAGTTTAGATAGTGAAGTTTCTGGTTTCTAACAAGAATGTAAAGTGCTCTGAGTAAGACAGTGGTTGTTAATTTGTCATCCGAGATACGTCATCTGGTGCAAGACTGCGCCCATCCCATTGTCTGAAGCATCGGCGAATAGTCCCCATTACAGAGCTGGATCGGGATGTACCAAAATTGCAGCACGAATCAGTCGCTCTTTGCAAGCGGAAAAGGCTTGCTGCAAAGATGTTGTGCATATGATGGGTGAGTTTTCTCTTTTCTTTTCTGCCTCTAAACACTCCTTGATATGCGCTTGTAAATAAATATAAATAAATAAATAAATAATAATAAATAAAACGCGCTTCATGTGGCTTGGTACCTTCTGGTGAGATGGTGTACACGAGGAATCTTATTGTGTGCTTACCAAATTGACATTTTGCTAAATTAATAACTTAACAACTATGGCACTTGAACAGACGGAAGTAGATTTGTAGGTGTTGTTCATGTTGTATTTGTAGATGTTGTTCATCATTTTCAGAAGCCATCAGGATGTCGTCGGTGTATGCAAAACATCATATCATACACTACTTTGGTTACCTGAAATCTGGCACATCACCTACAGAAGTAAAGGGGTCAGCTTTTGAATGAGGCACTGGTCTTCTTGCGGATTCGAAATTGGGATTCTTCATTTTTTTTTTGTAAAATCACGCACTTTCACTAAACAAAAATAGCTGTCATGGTAGTGATTTTTTGGTTCTCTCCAAAAACACCCACTCCTCCACTGTTTTAAATGTTCATTACACATTTTGCAAACTTTGCTTGAATCAACGTTTCTCGAGGTTTTTTTTTATTAAAGTAAATAAAATACGGACTTTCCACTTCGTTATTAATTAATAATGATTAAATTCGAAAGCCAATAACGTTTCCATTTCGGTATTGGCTTTCGAATTTTTTTCATGTTATATTCACCACACATACAACAAAAACAATTGGGATCATTTAAAGAAAATCGTTTTGAGGGTTTGCGGACACCCGTTATGCAAAAGAACAATAATAATCGATGCCTGTTGTCCAAAAACTGTACGTAGCTTTGAAAAGCAAACATAGTGTTGCCAGATAAACTCGTATTTGTTCAAATAACGTGGAGTTTTGACAGGCATCAACTTTTTTGTTTTGTTTTGTAGACCTGTGTAATATATGATTAAAAAAATAAAAAGAATAATAAATTGACATTGTTGACAATTACGATCAACCACAATATTGCGCATGCGGAATTCCAGACGGTGCATGGAATGCAACCACTACAATTACCTCAAGACGTAAAGAAAGGGAAGAGAGTGGAAAAACGTCAAAGACGTGACATTTTTTTTGTTTTGTATAAAAAGAAGAAACGTCGGAGTAAATTGTTACCTTTTTTATAACGTTAAAAGGATAGTGGTGATTTCCATTTAAACCGGAATTTGTTAAAGCCGTATACATATCTAACGTAGGTCTTGCGATTACGACCTTACGATAATAATCTTACGATAATCTTAAACAGTTTCATTATTCCGTTTGTTCAAGGCCCGAACATTTGGTCCTTACGCCGTTAAAATCTAGAGTTTAAACCACGATTGTGTTCTTAAAGAGCTACGTGCCTACATCGGCTGAAAATTAAAAAAAAAACATTATTCTGAAAGCTGCTCAATTGTCAACCTGCAAGAAAGTTTGGAAATATAATCCAGAAAGCTGCTCTACTGGCAACCTGTCCATCAGCCTTTCAATTTTAATTTTATCATCGACTTCATCAACCTACCAACATCTGTACTCATCAATACTTCACCAGCTTTGTCATCGATTTTCAAAACTCGTCGCGGGAGTTCACTGCAGCGAAGTTTTTCATCGATCAAGGCATTCTTCAGGCTACAGTAATGTGTACGGTGTGGTGTGGACGGATCGGAGATTCGAAGACTTAATTTTACAAGTAAGTACATTTCACAGTCTTACTTCGCAAATTCTTATTACGTACATAATATCTTATTTCGTCAATAATTTTAACACTGAACATATGCATACGTGGCAATAAACGCACATATTACATACAGTTATAGTACATAAGTTAGTGCATAAAATAAATAAAATTAAGTATGGGGACGCTGGCAAAGATTCTGAAACAAATCGGAAAGGATATTTCAAACTTCAACAAAACAAAGTCAGCTAGAAGAACCGAAAATTATTTGGTGGGTCGAATAACTTCGCTTGAAAAGACGTTGAAGAGTGCTGAAGTGGTATAGTTAATAGATATATATATTAACTGTATATATAGGTAATTAGGCTATAGATATAGGTAACTATACCAAAGCATTGACTAATCTAAAGGTCAACGTCGAGCATTGGGATGTAGTGCTTATTTTTGTGTTACTGCAGAAACTGCCGGCGAAAACACAGCAATTATGGGAAGAGAAGCTAGGCGCCAAAGAGGATAGCAGAGCGTTGCCAACATTAAGCGTATTCACCCAATTTTTGGAAACTCGGTTCCGCACGTTAGAAGCCGTCAACCAACAGCAAGCTCGCACCCAATCCCCCAAGGCCAGTTTTTCAACGAACTAGCACTATTCTGCATGCAACTAGCAGCCAAGAAAAATACTCTTGCCAAATTTGCAACAAGGGTCAGCATGCAATCAGGAAGTGCAGTAAATTTTTGAGGTTGGGTATTGCAGATCGAGTCAATCACGTTATCCGGCTAGGCATTTGTGGGAATTGTTTAGCGTATAGCCACACTGCTGAACATTGTACAACCACTCGACGCTGTCATTACTGCCAACAAGCCCATCGCTTCTCCATGCCAACAACAATCCGACTAGCACCTCCTTAATGAGTGCAAATGCTCCTCCCTTTCAACCCTCCGAAGAAGCTGAACCTGGTGTTGGCCGAGATGCCAACACCTTTTACACGATTAACTCCCGAACTCAGGTGTTGCTTGCTACTGCGCTCGTCAATATAATTTCGGCGAATGGCGAATGTTTTTCACTACGAGCGTTGCTAGACACACCTCAGAAGCAAGCTTTATAACGACTTCAGCTGTTCAGCTTCTTGGTCTTCGGTCAAGGTCTACTTCGGTCAAGATTTCCGGGCTGGGTTTGGTCAGAAGCGTTTGCTCTCGAGTGGTAGAGGTCTCCCCTAAAACTCGCCATTCAGAATTTAGAGTGTTCACACAAGCTCTAGTTTTGAAGTCGCTGTCTGGGCATCTTCCGTCCCGAACCTTGTCTACCTCAGGCTGGGATCACTTGAAAGGTCTAACGTTAGCTGATCCGAACTTCAACCAATCCGCACAGGTCGACCTTTTGTTAGGTAGTGATGTTCTGGCCGATATCTTGCTGCCGGATATCGCAAAGCCCAACGACATCAACTTACCTATCGCTCAAAAAACAAAACTAGGGTGGATCCTTTTTGGAAGAGCTCCCATCATATCCCAAAGCATCAACCATTTTTTTAAGGCTGTAGCTTGGAAAATTAACTTCGAAGATTCTGGGAAGTCACAGAAATCTCATACCAGCCGTATGAGAAACCGGAAGACAAAGAGTGTGAGGCTCACTTTGTCAACACAGTTCGACGTCTTGCTGATGGGCGCTTTCAAGTGGCCTTACCGTTCAAGGGTAGTGTCTTTCCTGTTCTAGGGAGATCTCGAGAAAGTTCTATAAATTGCTTCAAGGGTTTGGAAAGGAATCCAAGTCTGAAGTTACTCAGACTGCATCGAAGACTATCTGAGTCTCGGTCATATGGAAGAAGTAGATGACCAAAATTTTCCCGAACGGCATCACTACTTTTTACCACATCATGCCGTTATCAAGGAGGGAAGCTCAACAACTAAGCTTTGAGTTGTTTTTGACGCTTCAAGCAAGACTTCTGATGGCATTTCATTAAACGACAAACTCATGATAGGCCCAGCATTACAACAAAACATCACAGACATCATCCTTAAATGGAGGTTGTATCGTTACACTTTTACGGGCGACATCGAGAAAATGTACCGCCAGATCTTGATAACTAAACGTGATGCAAATTATCAGATGATCTTTTGGCGCAAGCATCCATCATAGTCATTGAAACCCTATCGTCTTAGAACTGTCACTTTTGGCACAGGACCTGCTCCATACTTGGCGATTCGCACACTGCAAGCCTTGGCAGAAGAAATCGAAGAGTCTCATCCTGTGATTGCTAAGATGATACGTTCTGAAATGTATCTGGACGACATAATCTCTCATAATCTCATAATCTCCCACTTACAAAAATGAACTGCCAACCGTAAAGAACTTCTCGAGAAAATACCCTCTCAGGACCATGAAGCATCGCTTTCGCTTCCAACTAGGGACTCGGACAGAGTAAAGACCTTAGGTATACAGTGGATTCCTTCGGCTGACGTATTTACTTTCAATTACTCCCCTTCCTAAACTCAACAGCCAACTAAGAGGTCTATACTATCATCCATTGCCTGTTTGTTCGATCCTTTGGGGTGGATTGCACCCTCTATTACCCAAGCAAAGCTATTAATGCAGCTGCTGTGGACCCGTAAACGATCGTGGGATGATCCAGTTGATCCAGACAGAGCAGTAGACTGGACAAAGTTCCAAAATGATTTGCAGGCCATTAATACCCTAAATATTGAATGCTGGCTGCACACTACGGGTAAGGCCGGCCGTCTTCAATTGCATGGGTTCTGCGATGCGTCGGAAAAGGCTTATGGGGCAGCAGTATACCTGAGAATAGAAGATGAGGATGGCAACATACACATAAACCTGCTTATGTCTATGATGTCATTTCATTACACAGTGCTAGTGAAATAATCTTAATTTACATTTGGTTACATTTTGCGGCAAGGACATTTTATTACTACGGTGTAACAATGTATGTACATACATAATTATAAATTTTTATTTTAGTTTTACTAATTTTAATTCACTAATTCAAGATTTCAAGCAAATAAACACCAAATCGGAAGGATGGGCGATTTTAGCCTACCCCTAAAACCGAAAAGCTACGATCCATTTTCATGTGTTGAAAAACCACTACAAAACAAAAAAGGAACATTTTTGCAGGTTGTTAAGTCAAAATGGTCCTCCAAAAAAATCAATCCCAAAAAGGAAAATAAATACTTAGAATATTGCGGTAAACAGTCCTAAAGCAAACACGACTAGCTTTAATTGAAAGTGACACTAATATAGCTGTCAGCTGAAATTCATCACAAAATGGTGATGATCACTGTGATTATCACCCTATTTCGGGATTCCGAAATAAGCGTATTACGGTTAAGGGCTCATAGCTCATAGGTGAGGTATAATAAAAAAGATTTTATCATATAACATTTTTTTCTAAACCTAACGGCTTTTGAGTAATTTGAGATTTAATGGTTTTTCAGATAAGCTTAATTTTTGGCCATTTCAAAATACCTTTAAGAATATTATTAAAAAATAACGTTAAGAACTTTAAAAAAATTCTGATCTGATTATCTTTATTCTTTACAATTTTCTTTTAGACAACATCATCGCTATTCGTAGTGAGTAATAACATTATAGGAAATTAAACGCGTTTTTTTTTTAAAAAAAACTTACTTAAAACAAGTGGGAAAGTGCAACAGTGCGTTTGTAAAAACCTGAAACTGTCTGCGACGGATTGCTAAATACCCTACCCTACTTAACAAGGTAACTGCCACGCCTGCAAAAAGTGGGCCGGATATAAAAATATAACCGTTGAATGCTTTATGCTCGGTGGTTGCATAAACATTTGGTACTAAAACTCCGCCTTTTTAACTATTAGGCGGAGGCATATATAGGTATACTATAAATCTAATCAAGAAAGTAAGAAAATGCTAAAATCTACAAATTTCGTTATATCATTTCATTTCATCATTGTCAAATTTTATATATATTTATTTGGAAAACAGTAATTTTCAGTTAAAATCACTTAAAAAGTGGGCGTGGTCAATGTAAAGGCCATATTCTTTCCGCTACCTCAAAGGCAATTGCAAGGCAATTTCACATACGAAAAATTAGTGCGTTAGCACCATTGTAACATATTTATAATTTGAAAAAAGTATTTTGAAAAATTAGAGATGGTCGCACATACAGGCCTGTAGTGGGCGTGTCCGTATGCGGACAACTAACTTGATCTGAAGGACTGGGCTTCCAGCTTACTCACCAATTTTCAGCGCTGCAGCTCAAAGTTTAAGGCATAAAAGTTGTTTACATACAGAGATGCGATGCGAGGGTGTCAAATCTGGTAGGCCAACACACAGGTGGTGGGATGAGGCTAAGAACATCTCCGAGACCCGCCTGGGGATCGCGCCTGTATCTCTTGAGCTGGTAGCGGAGGATCGGGAACGATGGAAGGACAATTTAGCCGCCCTCGCTCCTCGACCCTTCTAAGGATAAGCGGTCACTTGATGCATAGTTTGTAACGCAGTGAAATAATCACCGTAGACCCCTAAGACCTTTAAGAGATATGATTGGGACCGACAGGAGAATCGATTAAGCCATGTCCGTCCGTCCGTTCTTCCGTATGTAAGCAACTTCAAGCCTAGTCCTTCAGATCAAGTTTGTATGTATGTGCCATCTCTAATTTAAGAAAAAAAAAAATACTTTTTCCAAGTTTTAGCTATGTTACAGTGGTGCTAGCGCATTCATTTTCGGTATGTAACATCGCCTTGTGATTGTCTTTGAAGTAGCCAAAAAATGTTGGCCTTTTCATTGACCACACCCACTTTATTACCGGGATTTTAGCTTTAAATTACTTTTTTCAATTAATATATATGTAATTTGACTAAAAGTTGATAAAATGATAAAATTTAAAAAATTTTAGAATTCTTTTCACAAGTTTTACCTCTACTAAATTAAAATTTCAATACACTCGGAATCACCGTTAAGATCTATCCTAGTAGGTCGAATTTTTATTTCGGAAATGTTTTCTAAGATTGCGATGACAATATCAACAATTTTCCTCATACGCATAGATACCGCATAACCTAGGCTGGATGAGAAAAAAACTACACACCCAAGTACGCACACAATATTTACTTACCTATATAGGTATGTAGATCGGCTAACATATTTAAAGTAATTAAAGAAAATTATTTTCTTGCATGTCAGTTGTCGCTCATTGTCGGAGGATCCTTCGATATCTAATAAAGTATTCATAATACGTTCGCCACGAAGGGCATGTCTCTACCAAACTACAATCCAGAAACCAAAATGATTTGACACCTGATTTACATTCGAAATAAACGTACTTTATGCGAAATTATTATATGCTTACCAAAGAGCCCAATGCCAGCAATCGTCTGCTTTCGATTCACTGTAGAGCTATGTACGTAGCTTCGAGCGAAAGTAAGCGAATCAACAACAACTTAAGTAGAAAGGGGTGGCAAAAATACCTGCCTATAATAAAACATTTGGAATCCCCCTCACGCAAACAGGTGACACGGTGTCTATGTATCTACTTCCTACCATAGCTCGCACGTACGAAAACGCAACGTGCCCTGGCATTTTTTTTACTGCAGCGCTGCCTGCCGCTGCACGCACTTTAATATCCTTTCAGAGTTCTGAGAACGTGACTGTATTAGCAAGACGTTTCATCTCTGAAATATTGCCGCCGCGCGACGTTTCATCTCCCTCGTTCCCAACACCCGCTATTGGAAACTTTTCCAAGAATACTCAATATTTAATATCAATATACCTAAGTCATACGTCGTTGGCCTCCCTAACTGCCAGTCTTGGAGTTAATGAAGGTTATCTTCCGTTATCTACATGCTATATCGCATGAAAAAATCATCTTTTCATTGATTTCCGGCAACCTTTGGTAGATATTGCATCATGAGCAGCGCGGAGTAGGTAGGTACGTACTTATATTCCATTTGTGAAACGAACTGGGTAAAGTATCTGTTTTACGTGTAATTTCTTCTTATGCAGCATCGTTATCTCTATCCTGGACCTGGGCGACTTGAATATATTAAACTTAACATTTATTTGCCAAAACGCGGATAACGCGCCAGCGCTAGTGGCACTACATTTTGATGCCTTTCGAGCGTAGTGCATGCAACAAAACAAGGATGTGGCTGCAACAACTGGGCTTATAGCCTTAGGTGCATAGCGCATTCGCCTTTTCTCTGAACTGGGCCAGGTCCACGGCTCCATGAGCGAAAACTGAAGTTCCGGTTAGAAGCAGCAGTATACTTTGCATGAAATTGATTTACTTGAATATTGTAAGATAAGTAGAAAGAAGATTTTGTAAGTAAGTTTTCTCTTCTATCTCGTATTTTGTCAGTCCTCAACGCAACCTCATTCTCAATGACAAAACTTATCGCTTAATTTGTACCACGAAAGAAGTTATGTATTTGGAAACCCTTGCACACAAAAAATTGCTCTTTAATATGAGCGTGCATTATGATAAAATTGTTGGTACTATGCAACGAATTAGGTACAAATATTTCAATATACCTATACCTACACCCACTTATTTAATTTTCACATGAAAGTATGGGTTTTTGAAAGCCTTGGAATATTCCCATTTTGTCAATTTTTTTTAGTCAAAAGTTTTTAGTTGGTTGTCGCCTATAGGTAAAGGTTAACAAATGCAGTATCACCTTCATGTGTGAAAGTGATTAAGAGAAGAACAAATAACAAAAGTTAGTGCGTTAGGATAAGAGTGGACTGAAAATAAACCAAAAAAAACTTGAATATGGATGTAACTCAGAGTGCGAAATGAACTTTGTTTTGTGTTTGGTATGGTGAGAGGTTGCTAAAAAAAGAAAAATCGGTAAAAAAAATCCTGTGCTGCTCGGGAAAAGCGGGAAAATATGACTTTTCACCAATTTTCCTAATATCTCGGGTTCTAATAGTGGTAAGATAAAAAATCAAAAATGAGTTTCTATGGGTTGAAAGGGGCTACAAGACTGATGGAATGGAATACCTAGAAAAATAAATCCTTACCTCAAAATTTTTTAATTTCTGAATGCTAAGGATTTTTTCACTAAAATCACGATAAATCGAAGAAATATTATCGGATTTTCATGAAAATTTGAGGGAAGTTGTACATTGATGCCAGAAAAACGCGACTTCAAGGAAGAAAAGAAAAATTTGAATTTTGCTGCCAAAATCGGGATTTTTCGAAAAACCAAAATGGCCGCCATTTTCTGTCAAATCATGGTAGGTCAAATTTTTATACCTCACCCCATAGGATAGGAGGTATATGAAGTTTGATTCATAGTTTGTAACATAGAGAAATAATCCCCGTAGACTACCAAGACCTTAAGGGCATATGATCGAGACCATTTTGTTAGTCTAAAGAGCCATATTCATAGTCATAGAGAAATAATCACCATAGACCCCCAAGGCCTTAGGGGCATATGATCGAGACCGGATTGTAAGTCGAATGAGATATGTCCGTTTTGAGCTAGGAACTTGAAACTTTATATCTGTTCTTTTTAGATCTCGAAGCAGTACAAGAGTAAAATTATTTGAAATCCGCCCACTGACATGCCCACTTTACTTAATAGCATGAAAAATCAAAGTTGTTGTAGGAAGCTGAAATTCGGTATGCGATATCCTCGCTTAAGTGTATTGTGATTGGCATTTAAAAAAAAGCGAATACCACCCCCTTGTAGCCGTGGTCATACTTAATATGCATTCTTATAAACGGTTTTTATTTAATATATTTGCTTTAAATCCAAAAAAAATTGCACTATAAAGCTGTGCGTAAGCTATCACCTCAAGTGAAAAAATTTTCACCACGCCCACTTTTGGGTGCGTTTTTAAGTATAAACCAATTTTTTAAGATGAAAAGCGTGCAATCAGCACATGTATAGCACATATACTTCTGATAAAAAATATAAACAAAAATACGATGTTATTGAGAAAGGGTGGATGCCACGCCCCTTTCTTATTGGGAAGATTCTTAACTGAGAAATTCTAAATTCAATTGAAGTTAAATGAAACTGAAATTTAACAACCAAGATTTATGACACAATTCGGAGCTTGACAGTGATCAATTGGGATGGGGTATCCAACGATTCGCCTAAGCGGATTGTAGCCCTCCCACTAGTTATTTGATATATTTGGTTTAAATCTTAGAAACTTGCACAATAAAATGTTCAGATATGAATAATTAAATTTTCGTCACACCCATTTGGGGGGCGTTTTTAAGTATAAACCAAATTATTAATATGAAAATGCAAGCAGCACGTCTATATCATTTCTGATAAAAAATATAAACCAAAATACGAAACTATTGAGAAGGGGTGGACGCCACGCCCCTTTCTAAGGGAAAAGATTCTTAACTGAGAAATTCTTAATACAATTAAAGTTAAATGAAACTGAAATTTAACAACCAAGATTAATGACACCATTCGGAGCTTGACAGTGGTCAATGGGGATGGGGTATCCAACGATTCGCCTAAGCGGATTGTAACCCTTCCACTAGTTTATTTTAGATGTGCTTGCATTTTTATATACTCTTTGGTAAATTTACGATAAATTTTTGCACTCTTCTTTAAGTGCCATTTTTAGGGGTGGAAAAATAAAAATAACTCAATTATCACGTTTTTGCCATTATTTTCTTTAGTCCCTTTGGTTGAAGTCCCTTTCAAGCTTTTGATTTTTTATCTTACCACTATTAGAACCCGAGATATCAAGAGAATAGTGTTTCAAGGCTCCGGAAAATTGGTGAAAAGTCACATTTTCCCGTTTTCCCGAGCAGCACAGGTTTTTTTTACCGATTTTTTTTTTTTAGCAACGTCCCATCATACCTAACCCAAAAAAAGTTCATTTTGCACTCTAAGTTACAACCTTATTATATGACATTTTCACTCCACTATAAGGCTATACAAATAAAGTATGTTTGGTGGTAAGTGTGTCTTGCCCAGCTACTTTGCTGTGGAATATGTGCAAATATATTTATTTTTGTAGTGCTATTGCAGCTGTTGTTGTCAAAAATTGAATTTAGGTTGAAAACAGTTTATACCGACGCACGTAACATTGCCTATTGCTATGTTGCTTATATCAATTTCGACATTGCCTATTGCTATGTTGCTTATATCAATTTCGACATTGCCTATTGCTATGTTGCTTATATCAATTTCGAGTAAGACTACAATGAGTTTTCGATTAATGTGCTAAATCAGGGTCCCTTATTTTAGGCATTCATTTGACCGTCTTGCCGGGAAAGTAGTTGTCCCGGGTTTCGGTCTTTTTCTGTATGGCCAGTAAGGCCTGTCTTAAATCTGGATGATCCACCCAATATGAAATACAGCGAGCATGCCCCCAGTTTTTTATAACTTTATTTATTGCCGTTTTGGGGGTGGGGCAGAAAGGTTCAGGTCCCTTGGAAGGGGCTTCCGAGCCTTTTCTGGCTAGTGTCGGGCTTAACGAACCCGCGGACCCCAGTTAATCCGGGGAGCATATGTCTATATTGGGCGGCCTGTCGGTCGTCGTGCTAATGGAATTGCAGTTCCGCTTTTTTATGCAATTCTAGAGAGGAGAGGTTGTGTGACTATGCCAGGTCACGGGTGAAAGCTGTCCATCTACTTGAAAGGAAATAAGAAGGAATCGTCTGAGGAGATAGTGAAGAAGGTGATGGAGAACGTAGGCCCAACCATCCAGAAGAGTGTGCGTGTACATGACGTGTTCCCGTTGAAGAAAGCTAATAGCGTCATTATACGCGCTCCTAGCTCTAGCGAAAGAGATAGGATAGCTAGGAATACAAAGTTTAGTGAGGTAGGGTTGTCGGTGTCCGTTAACAGGAAACTAGGTCCTAGAGTAGTCGTTGAGAAGGTGGAAAAGAGTATATCTCCCTCTGAGTTTTTAGAGGATTTGTTCTCTAAGAATCTCAAGGAGATTATGTCAAACGAAGAGTTTTGTAGGGAAGTTAAGCTCGTGTCCAACTGGGTTTGTGAAGCGACTGGTTCGAGGTCGGTTATAATTGAAGGTAGTGAGCGTGCTGCTAAGGCACTTATTGAAAAACGTAGATGTTATATAGGTTTTGATTCTTTTACAGTAAGGGAATTTCAGGAGGTTTTAAAGTGTTTTAAGTGTCATAGTTTTGACCACAAAAGCTTTGAATGTAGGGCGCTAACAAGGTTTGCTCGAGGTGTGGTGAGGAAAACCATATTGCTAGGCAATGTGTAAATAGCATTAGCTGCAGGGACTGTAAAAAGATCGGCTACGTTTCGGGGCATTTTATGATGTCTTCCGGTTTCCCCATATATCTGGAGAGGGTTGAAATGAGGCGTAAGCGTCACTAGAATGTCAGTACGACTCTTTCAAATTAACTGTCAGGGCGGTAAGGCAGCAATGACCTCGCTGGGAAAGTTGATGGGAGACCAACGTGCTAGTTTTGCGTTGGTTCAGGACCCTTATGTTATTTCTAATAACGTTGGGTTTCTGCCAGCGCACATGAAGTCATTTGCTGATCTCCGCGGCCATGCTGCGATTATCGTAAATGACATAAGTGTTACGTGCACGTTGGTTGACCGATCTAACTTTGGACTTTGTGTGAGAGTTGAGGGCCTTTTTGGGAAGTTGTTTCTGATAAGCTCGTATTTTAAGTATGGGGAGGATATCGATCCTTACTTGGATTACATGGATAGCCTCCTGGGCATTGTTGATGGGCACGAGGCTGTTTTTGGCATCGACGCTAATGCATCTTCACCTCTTTGGCTCAGCAAGGTCTCTGGGCTTCTTTCCGGAACCCGTGCCGTGCAAAGGGGTGAGTTGCTAAGCGAATGGATTGCCACTAAACGGGTCCATGTCGTCAATACTCCCAGCGAGAGCTTTACATTTGCAGGTCCGAATGGCTTCAGCGATATTGACGTTACCTTTGCCAATGAGACGGCACTTAGTAATTTTATATTTACCTGGGAAGTCAGTGATCGGTTGGGTGTGAGTGATCACAATCTGATACAGATTGTGTCTCCCGCATTGCTCCTGTTCCTGACCAACAGTTGTATGTGATTGAAAAGTGTTGGGGACTATGCAGTGTCAATTGGGCATTGTATCAGTCTCGAGTGCGGAAAAGGGTTGCGGAAGTAGCGCTGGAATCGTTCGAAAGTTTGAGTTTGGATGACCAGGCATCCACTCTCACTGAGGTTGCTTCCAGAGTCAACGACGAGCTCCTTCAGAGACGTCGCTTTACTAACTCTAGGGGTATGCGTTGGTGGACGGCTGAGCTTAATGATAAGCGGAGACAGGTTCGGGGCCTTCGAAGGGCCTTCCAAAGAGGTAGATCCTTGGGAGTTGCAATCTTGTTGAGGCGGGGAACTGCATATAAGCAGTGCTTGGCTGAATACAAGCTGCTGCTCTTAAGGACTAAAGAGGAAGATTTCAACTTGGGGTCAACTTTATCGTATAGCGCAAGGGAGGAAAGTAGTAGATTTAAGTGCGATTCGTGATGGCGATAGATTGTCACTATCATGGAAAGACAGTGTGAATGTGCTAGCGAGGTCATTTTTCCCCAGGTGTGAGCAGCAGATTGACTCTCCGGCTGGAGATTTTTCTGTTGCTCCTAGGTTAGAACAATGTGAGATAGAATATGCAGTGTCTAGAATTAGGTCCAAAAAGTCTCCTGGTATTGACGGACTGACTGGAGAGATGGTGAGAGCCATCTGGAAAGCAGTACCTGAATATTTGATGGTCCTTTACTCAGGATGCATTCGAGAAGGGTTTTTCCCCTCTGAGTGGAAACGGGCAAAAGTGATAGTTTTGCTGAAGTCCCCGGACAAGATCAGGTCTGGCCCTCGATCTTATCGCGGCATTAGCCTTCTTCCCGTGCTTGGAAAAGTACTGGAAAGGGTTATGGTGGAAAGACTTCGGGAAAGCATCACTGATTCTCGTTCCCCATTTCAGTTCGGCTTCACACCTGGTCGCAGTGTAGAAGATGCATGGATGTTCGTGAAGGATAGAGTTCTAAGTAGTGAGTCTAAATATGTGCTTGGCATATTTATTGACTTTAAGGGCGCTTTTGATTACATAAGATGGGATAGAATTCTTGCCCCACTACGTGAGGTCGGATGCAGAGAATGAGCTCTTTGGAAGAGCTATTTCTCTGGCAGAAAACCACACGTTATTGGTGTCAATGAATGTGTTGGTGTAGATGTTGAGCGTGGTTGCTCTCAGGGATCCATATGTGGTCCAGATATCTGGAACTTCATGATGGACTCCCTGTTGTCACAGCTCAACGAAATTTGTGAGTGCTGTGCTTTTGCCGATGACCTTCTGCTCATGGTTCGAGGGCAGACTCGTTCTGAAATCGAGCGCATGGGTGATAGGGCCATGGCCATAGTAAGTGAATGGGGTCAAAATGTAGGCGTCTCAGTAGCTTACGACAAGACGGTGATGATGTTTCTCAAGGGAAGATTATCGGCGAATCGTCATCCATCAGTTAGGTCGGAAGGTGTGACACTTAGATATGTTGCTGAAGTGAGATGTCTAGGAGTCACAATTAGTCAAAGGATGAACTTTTTACCTCACCTGGATAAGGTGAGGGAGAAGCTCATTAGTTCGGTAGGACGGGTTAGACGTATACTTCGTTCTGACTGGGGCCTGAGTAGACGCGCTATACGCATAGTTTACAATGGTCTATTTGTATCGTGTGCATCGTATGCTGCCACTGTCTGGGCAGACATACTTAATACGGATAGGGGTAGGCAGAAAGTTCTCTCCACTCAGCGTGTCATGCTGCTGGGTTCCTTGCCGGTCTGTCGCACTGTGTCCACGGATGCTTTGCAAGTGCTGTTAGGGGTTCCTCCGCTTGACTTGGAGGTAAGGCGTCGTAGCACTGCCTTCAAGTTAGGGCGACATATACCTCTTACATCATCAGACCTGGTAAGCAATGAAGCAGTTATGGACATGGGTAGGAGTGAGTGGCAGGCTGCGTTATTTGATATTGTTCATAGGGATTGGCAGAATAGGTGGGATGAAAGCGAGTCATTTAGTTAGACGTATTGAGTATGAGTTTTCACTTTACATGGGATTCCTTTTGACTGGGCATGGTTCTTTAAATGCATTTTTGCATAAGAGAGCCTTGTCTGGTACAGAGGAATGCTTATGTGGAGCAGTCAGGGAGGACTGGCTGCATGTCTTGTGTTATTGTCCGCTTTACGCTGATATAAGGGATCTCTCTTCTATGGGTGTGAGGTGGTCTGGTGACGCATGGGATGTAAGTTCACTAATGTTTTCTAGGGATAGTTTGGTTTGCCTCCGCAGTTTTTCTAAAGAGGTATTTCGAAGGAGGAGAATAGTGCATGATTAGTAAGTTGTAGGTAGTTTTAGAAGGTTTCTACTTTTCAGAAGCAATCCTAATGGAATTGTAGTTCCCCCTCTTTTCTGCAGTTCTAGGTTAGGGTCGTGCGTGTGGTTGCCAGGCCACGGACATTTAAGGCGGTCCATCTGGAAGTGGTCTACACGGTTGCCAAGCTCCACCGGAAGCTATATTCTGGTACCATGGGAGGCAGATTGCTCATGGGCTAAGTCAATTTATGCTGGTGCTTTGTCTCCAGTTGGCTTGGCTCATTTCTGTCTAAAAGAGGTAGGCCCCCTTGTGGGAGCATCATGGTGGCTGTGGTTACGTTTGCTGATCTAGAAGTCCTGCCTTCGGGCTCCGGGCTTCTAGACCGGAAGTGGTGCTGATAGGCCTCGCTCTAGCAAGGAGGAAGCGCACGCCTTAAACGTGACTTCATATTGCACTGGGGGACGTCTTGTGCTGGAGAGTGCAAGAAAGATCCCGGGGCGGGTAAACGCTTTTCTTTACCATCACTTTGTGGAATTGCCCACCATGAGATTAAGCCTAAGAGGCAGGTGCTCACGTTAAGCGTTTTTCATTTTCTTTCTGACCATCTACTATTGGCGAGCTGCGAAGCTCGACCGGAGGCTGTATTCGATGGGAGGCAGAGCGCCCACGAGCCAGGTCAGTTTTGATTTGTCTGCGGCCTGGTTAATTTCTGCATAAAGGGGTAGGCCTCTAAGTGGGAGCTTCATGGTGGATGTGGTTACCCAAAATCGTGGGAACATTTGCGGGTCTGGTAGTACTACCTTCGGGCTCCTGGGCTTCTAGACCTAAAGAGGTATTAGATAGGCCTGCCTTTTTCTAGCGAGGAGGAGGTTCATGCCTTAACGTGACTTCATATTGCGCTAAGTGATATTTTGTGCTGGAAAGCACACAGATTTATCTTGGGCGGTTAAGCACTTATTTTTACCAACTATGTGGAATTGCCGACAGCCAGATTAAGCTACCAAAGCAGGTGCTCACATCAAGCGTCTTCATTTCTTTCTGTCCGTGTAAATATGAATGTCTGCACCTTTTTTACAAGAGATGTAAATTTGGTTGGCGCGTTCTCGCATGGCGCGGAGTTTGGCCTGAAGTATACTGGGGCTTTTTTCCATCGCGATTGTGGTTTTCATGTTCTGCCCGTATACGTCAGCTTCCATTAAAGCCGCATACCACTTAAGACCACTGCTCTCTTCAGCACATCGCTGGCTGTAGGGGTCCGAGGTACCCAAAGCCCGGTTTAGGTTTGCCTGCAGACGTTTAGAAATGGTGTCATTTGCGTGCGTACTCAGGGTTTCTTATCCTTCTTGTCACCTTTACGTCGTATGACACCCTGTTGAGAGGTACCACTTTTGTTGACCCGAGTTTTTGAGGATAAGCTTAGTGATGATACCGAATGGGTATTCTGCCGTGCTCTCCACCTCAATGAGTCACTTCATACTTCATAGCGCATTCATTAATGGCTAAGACCAGATGAGCGGTGTCTTTGACATCCGACATTTGCAGAGCTCTCCACGTTCTTGTGTTGAGCTTTTTGTTCTGGCCATCGAAAATCTCTTGCTCGCTATCCCGGTACTTTGTTTGAAGAAACCTCTGATGTCATGAGATTTCGATAAATCTTTTTCCCCTACAAGTACAACTTCTATCCCACAATTTCCCCTTACGCTTGACGAGGTTTGTTTTCATCCACTCTGCAGTGGATGCCTCCGCACAAACTAACATTGGCTATCCGGCTTTGAAAGTTTTACCGCGGAACACTGGCTTAACTTTTCCATTACGCAACTCAATTGTCATGTCTATGATCCTCTCTTGAATTAGGGCCATTTGTCCGTACGTGAGAGGATTGCCGAGTTCGGTCGGTACGACGCCCATTCTGTCAGAGCTCGTTATATTTTGTCCGCTTTTAGCTTTGTCCGCAGTTGTGTTCTCTGCGGACAAAACCTGAAATCGCGAAGCCTGAAAAGCGTGAAATCGACAGATAAGTTTGGGTGAAGGACAGAGAAAATTATTTTTGCAGTACAAAAGTAAAAAAAAAAAGTTTCCGTCAAACCTTTGTTTTGCACGATAAATAGAATCGTAAATAGGTTAATTTTCTTCGTTCAATATTCTATTTTATAAAAACCATTTTGTTAACTGGTTGCATTAACAATAGAAAAGTCTTTACTTGTTTTGTACTGAAAAGTGTGAACAGGAGACTTGAACCACTGTCTGACGGGAGAGTTGAACAGTGTTGCAAGTTTACCTCTACCCACATTATTTACTTAAAATTTAAGTTTTGCTGTAGCACAAACAAGAGAATGCATTTTCAAGAGTTCGAGAGAGTTTATCTATCAGGGTAAGATCTGATAAATTTGTTTTTGACTGAACCACCTTTGTTCTGAACAGAACAGACTGACTTTTGAAAAAATGCCAACATAACGGTGTAATACCAAAGGTAACGTATATAATATAGAAAATATTATTCTATGAAAAACCAAACTGTTTCAGTTACTTATTTCATTGTTTTGATAGTTGAATTCACATGTTCAAGTCTCCCAGCAGAACGGGAAACTTGAGCCAAAAATCTTATTTCATAAAATAAGGTGGAAAGCCTGGGTAGAAAGCCCGTATTTTTTTATATGAAATGCCAATCTGAAAGAAGATCAATGTAGCTCTATAACGATGCACATTTCATGCAGGGATTTACAGAAAAGATTTAGTCGACGCTTTCCCCCTATTTAATGCAGGGTATTTTGTTAAAATTTTTAGCAATGTTGATTTCGGAATAACAATATTAAAGTTTCGAAAGACTGTTAATTTTTTTGTGTTTTTTATTTTTTTTATTTTTTTTTTTGTGTTTTATTTTTCTGGAAAATGTACGTTTTGTGTTTTACATTTAATTTGACCCTCTAAGTTTTTATTTGTCCCGGGAAAATTTATTTGGGCTGCATTACAAAAATCTGACAACTCTGAGAATCTTCAAAGTGAGTTCATGCAGTTAAACTCTTATTTTTTAACGAGATTTCTTAGCGAGATTTCCTATTCTATCTCGCTTTGTTACTCCTGCTGTCATGCAAAGCATCTTCATCTCAGCTGCCGTTAATTTGCTCTCATATTTCTTAAACTCTGTCCTACACTGTGAACCACATTTAAGCGCCAGACGCACCGTTGCGGTGTAGAGCCTTTTTTTTTTAGCTTAGGGGGCGCTTTTCGGTCATAGAAGATTGCGGTGTTTTCTCGCCACTCCATCCACCCACGCTTGCGCTATGATTGATGTCGTCATCACAGTTTGATTTGCTATTGATCATAGATCCTAGGTACTTAAACATTTCACACTTGAGAATCACATTTCCATTCAATTTAATGTCTGGAATGGGCTTGTGTGGGTCTGAGAATGGGCAGCACAGGTACTCTGTCTTCTTTTGGCTAATACGATACCTATTAACCTCTTTAACATTCACCCATATATCAAGTGCTCGCTGCAGGGATGTGTGATCTTCACTTATGATGGCCCTATCGTCAGCGAAGAATAACTGATGTAATTTCTGATGTACCTTCAAGCAGATAGTCAAGGACTACAATGAAAAGCAAATGACTTCAGACGCTTCCTTGGTGTGCGACTTTAATTGAGAACTCATCAGTGACTCGGACAGTGAATGACGTCCTACTCTTGTCTTTGCTCCATCATACAAAGCAAGAGTAGGACGTACTCCTCATTTTCTTAGCGCCTCCCATATCAGATCTCGTCAATATCGTCTATCGACGGCTTTTTCAAAATCAACCAGCACCATATGCAGATCTTGAAGGGCATCCCCATGTTTTTCCATTATGATCCTTATGCTTTGGATTGCATCAGTGATTGATTTGCCCGCGTCAAACCCACACTGGTCCTCAGATAGCCTTATTATTTTCCGTAGTCGACTATATAGTACCAGTGTTGACAGAATTCTAAATTTTACAATGCTAGATCGTAGATAAATTTTACAATGGAAACTCAGAAAACAGAATACTAGATTTAACAACATTAAGGTTTTATACACAAAAAAAAAAAACATAAGAACCAATGAAAAAATAAACGCGATCTTTATAAAGTACAAAAAAATTGGTATTAATTTCTTTTAAAAACTAAAAAAAGCAAGTGAGTAAGTGCAAGAGTTCGTCTGTAACGAACTTCTAAGAACCCAAGCCTATTTATCGTTTAACACCAAATCTAAAAGATTTTGGGCCAGGATTCATGTAATATTTTTATTGATCACGCCACCAAAAGTGGGCCTGGGCTAAAAATTAAAATCAATTAATTGTAATTTCATTAGAATCATGAGAAAATTCGTTAAAAAAAAAACAGTTTTTCCTAAAAACGAACTGATGTCATTTCACATTTTAGTTCATTTAATAACAAGGTGTTCCGATTCCACGTCACAAATTGTGTCGACACTACTCTCTACGCGCTCGACGTTCTTCATTGTTTAAGACATCAGCTTGATAGATGTAATTGTGACAGCTTTGTGTATCACCTTTTCCTTTAAACAAAGGAATGAGATAACTTTGCCTATACTGATTAGGCATTGGATCCCTTCTTATTAGTTTGAAGATGAAGGTCGTGAGCCATCTGGACCCGCTGACTCCCATTTTCTTCCAGAACTAAGGGTATCTGATCTGGCCCAACCGCTTTTCGCTTTTTGGAGAACTTAACCGCCTTCCCAACCTCCTCGATTGTGATGTCTGGTACTTCTTCCCGGTTAGGAGTAGTTTCTTCTGGAGTTTTGCCTTTTGGGCCCACAGTGGACATTTCTTTTTCCAACGAGTCTATAGTTCTGATATATACAGCGATTGCGCAACGATGTTGGCTGGCACTAATGCAATTCTGAAGGAAGACCTGGCAGCGTACCGCACGCAACTAGAAGAGGGTCCTCAATATGCATCACACCATGGCGTTTCATGGCACTTGGCCCCCCTCGGATCGCCGAACCTCGGAGGCATATGGGAGGCAGGTATAAAGAGCAGGAAGCATCACCTTTAGCGAACTATTTGATTAGCGACATTGACCTTCGAGGAATTTTATACCATAATTAAGCAAGTTGAAGCGGTGCTTCATTCAAGGCCTATATCAGTGTTATCAGAGGACCCCACGGATATAGTAGCGTTGACCCCTGGGCGCTTTTTTGTGGGCGGTCCCATAACGTCTGTTCCCGAACCCGACTTGTTAGAAACCAACACTGGCAGACTGACGCGTTGGAGGCAACTCCAGCAGATATGCAACAGTGTTTTTGGAAGCGATGGAGCTGCGAATATTTGCACGAACTCCAGGTGAGAACTAAGTGGCAACAAACTCGAACCAATATTAAAGTGTGTGACCTGATCCTTGTAAAAGGTGAGCGTGCACCACCCACACACTGGATATTTGGTCGAATTTTGGAGGTTCATGCTGGGGAATACGACCTTATGCGAGTGGCTACTGTGCGGACACAGTCATCGATATTGAAGCGGGCGATTTCCAAATCAGTGGTCCTTCCAATTGAGGACACCACCGCCGACGAGCACGGCGGCCAAAAATTTCGTCGCCAGAACTCGACAAGGTGGGTGGAATGTTGAAGAGTAGCGACAAAGACGGCAACACTCTAAAAGGCGTCGAGTCAACAAAAGTAGAAATGTAAAATCCGGAACATGAGGTTTTTGCTTATAGTTTTTTTCCGATATTTTCTGAGAATAAACGTGTTCTAACGAATTTGAGATTCGCCTATTCTTTTCTAAGTTTACTTACAGATCTGTTTTAAACAGACCTCTTATCGCTACGTAGTCCGACCGTCCGTCCAATCGCGTTATAACCTCTTAACGTAAGTCGCAGAAAGACAAAATTTGGTGTGCTTTTAAACTGCGGAAAAAGTTTGAGAATCCAACGAGAGCAAATTTTTCCAAGCAGAAATAACGGTTTTTATTTTTATTTAAATTTTATGTGAAAATGGATTAAATGTTTTTCAATACTTTTTTTTAAGAAGTTAGGCAGTCTAGAACAAGAAAAGCGAAACTTAAATTAAGTAGATACTAAACTTTACTGAAAAAATTGATTTTTCGAAAATATTGAAAAGTTTTTGAGAAATGAAGAGCTTTTTGGGTAACATTTTTCAAAGTGTTTGAGGCCATAACTTTGAATTGCTAAGTGCACAAAGCCAATATTGAACACACTTATAAAGCAATACAAAGCTAACCAAGTCCTTAAGTTATATTCTTCAGAAATTTTTATTTAATACTGCCGTTTAAACGCATTTTCGAAAAAAATCGCAAAAATGCATGAAAAAATGTGTTTTCCCATTCGGTGTTAAAGCAGGTAGGTGCGTTGTTGGAAAAAGGTCTAATAGGGACTAAAAAAAGCAAAAAGCAAAATAAATAGTTTTTTTATGGATTTGAAATTTGAAAAATTGTTAAACAGGTTATCTCTCTCCTTCTAGCTCCTAGACGGTATTAAGTATAACTTTAAAATAATTAACGGCAATAGTAGATATTCTGAGATTTTATGCAAAGCTATAGCGCGCTTCGAACATTCAAGAACTTCGAAGTTTTGACTCAAAAACTTAAAAACATTTTCGAAAATTATTTTTAAAGGTTGCTAGTCTGTTAACGGTAATGACAATCTTATTTAAATTTGGCTGAAGTATAAAGCGTTTACAACGCAAGCTTACTGCCACTTTTTTGCACAATAAAGGAAAGCTTAACCTACAACAAAAGCCGACGGATCGCTTTGCGTATGTCTTCATACTTGAGGGTCTTTTTTAAACAGAAAATGAAATGCGACCACGCACACATGTGACTTTTATGCAATTTCAACCTTAATACACTTCAGCAAGAATACTGCATACTAAATTTGAGCGTCCTACGAAAATTTAAGCGTCCAAACTTAATAAGCCTCTGCTCCTATGGGATGTGGTATAAAAAAATAAAAAGTTTTTATCTTCCTAGTGCCCCGTCACGTCGGTAAACCGGACACGCTATTCAAAAATGCCCTGCTTTTATGGCACATTTGACCTTCTGATGGTCTATGTTCACCGACCATAGCTAGCCTTAAAGGTATTAAGGCCCCATCGGGTGAGGCAGAAGCTAACCTACCCTCGGTCGGGTACCCAGCCTTTATATAACATTTAGACTTATAGAATTAATTTGACAATACAGATTTAGATGATACAGAATTGGAATGATCCGCATATCACTTTTGATATTCTAAATGTTGGATGACTCTTATCACCCGAAAATGTTCTACCCAGCTGAAATATCTTTTTTTCTAGTTAAGTAGCTTTAATCCTGTGAAAGGTAATATAATCCAATACAGTAGGTAGTAATAAAAGTGCATTTACATTTTATCCTGTCAAACATCCTGTTTCTCAATCATTAAGAAACATAAAAAGTACCATAATGTAACATTATGTACCATAATGTAACATTATGTACCATAATGTAACGATTCATCTCCACTTCCTTATAAATAGACAATTTTCTTAGCTCTGTTGATAGAACGATGGTACGTAGACGGTTGCCCTTTAAATACATATTAAACGTAACTTTATTTTAAAAATAACCGAAAATAACCTTGCATTCCTACACAAGCTAAAATTTGTAAAAGATATTGTGAAACCCAATACGAAGCAATTCCATTAAATGAATGTGTTCACGTGCACGAAATATACACACACTCATGAAGTAAACATATCTATATCTGCCTACTTTGGGAATTACCTTGCTGGGGGCGATATCATCATGGAAACATAAGTGTACCTATTCTGATAGACAGCTAATCTAATTGAATCCCTTTCAGGGGTTATCTTTACTCAAAACGTTTTTGGTCAAACACTGAAGATAAAGCTACTCATATGATACAACATTGTATTAGGTATAGATTACTTTATGTAATTCCAATGTCAAAATTTTTAAAAAAATTCTGAAAGGTATTCTAGCCTCTATATTCCATTTGCCCATTTGGTTAAATTCCCTCCGCTCCAGTCACCATCAGATTTGGTCTACTATAGATTTTTTGGGTGGTCGATCACGAATTTCGCATTTTTTTCTCCAGGAATTTTGGCTTAACCTCTCTAATAAGCCAAAAATAAACCTTAAAAGGGTTTTTTTTCCCGTAGGAAGGAAAAACCTTCATAGGCACTACGAGAAACGGCCGCGCGTGCTCATAGTAGAGTGAGATTCTTTCTTCAGTTCAAACCTCAGTTCAAGTTTCTGTAGTAATCACGTGTGGCAGGCTGCCTTCCAAAAAAAAGCACCTACAATAAAGTCAATTTCGTCGCGGTTTCGTCTTATTCCACTGGATCCAACGGTCTAGTTCTCTTTTTCTTTCTTTTTTGTCCGCGAAGTACTAAATTTGCAATCAAAATTTATCGTCAGTCACGGCTGCGATTCCTAGATAAAAAAAAAAAATTTGGCTAAAACGCGCTGAAGTTCTCTTGTTGATAATTCAACTGGCGTATCTATGTATAGCGAGAATAGCAGTATCGTCAGTGAACGTAGCTATAGAGCAAGAATAAGATTGTGCCGAGAACGCTTCCTTAGGACATCGGCATTTATCTCTTTGAATTCGAGTAGGATAGGGCGGGTATAGTACTTAATTGTAAATACGTTTGAAAAAACAAACTAAAAATATATTGGATTGAGGTAATTAATGCAGCTTGTTAATAGTTTGACAAACACACTAATTCAAAGCAAACTAGTGAGTAAGTGCTACAGTGTGTACCGTGTACGCAGAATATACAGTGCGTAAAACGGACCGTTGAATACCCCATCCTGTCTCACATTGTAAAATGCTGATGTTGCAATTTTTTGACATTTTCTAAGTAGTGCAAACGTCGAAAAGGTGCGTTGTCCAACTGCCCTTATGATAAACTATCGATAGATAAGATAGTTCCAATTTCGTTTAAATGTAAATTTCCCTTAAAATGCCATTTTTTTGGTTCAACTTGGGAGCGTGGCTAAAAACTTTGTATGAACGAAACCTCTATTGAAGTCTCATTTACATTACCTGCTAGTTTTTTTCGTCTATTCTTTCCTAAGTTAGGCTAAAGGCCAGTTGAAATAACATTTTTCTGGAAATTTTAGGATTATTAATTAATTTTAGAACTATTTTACCTTCTAGCTTGGGTTCCTAATTTTACGGCCATAATTGATTAACTGTATAGAAGGTTACTTCATTGCCCTTTTACCAGATATGATAAATCAGGTTAATGCTTTCGGATTTATTAGTACTCCCGGTTACGCCCTTAAATGTTTTTGCCATATTTTTATTGGCCTCCGGACGGACGGACATGGCTCAATCGATGCTCCCCTGTCGATCTCAATCATATCTCTTTAGATGTCTACGAAGATTATTTCACTGCCTTACAAACTAAATACACATTAAACTTAATATACTCTGGGTAGGGTAAACCTTCTCTACATATGGTAATATAATATCAATAATATCATATTGTTTTGCATCCTTTTCATTTAATGCGATCTTACCTACGTACCTAAATTCTCAAAGCAACCGCAATACAATACAAAAGTTGACTCTTTAGCTTAGAGTAGTTTATTGTACATATATCTTAACTTTCTTCTAAGAGGTTTATTCTATGGAATGTGTCCGTCAAGTGTAGTACGCAGAATACATTTATATTTAGATATGTAGGTTCAGAATCAAGTTTCACGAATATGGATTATTTCTGCTCTTATTGTGTGAGAATAATTGAAAACGACTTCATCCAAATAAATTTCACTCAATCAAAGATCAAAGAACCACTTGCAGGCACCCTGAACTGAAACTCAGCAAGACCCCGTATTATTGGCATAACAAAATTAATTTATATCCTACGAGAATTTGAGCATAGGGTTACTTCTATTAACTTGATATGTGCCTGTGCCTTTGAAACTAGACCACTCTAGCGATTGAAATTTCTATAGATGCCATCGTGTAACCTTTGCATAACCCACCCATCACAATGGGCGTACAGATACATGAATAAAGCTGAGTGGGAAAATTACTCTTCAAAAGGCCTGTTGCTGTAGGTGGCACATTCTGCGCAAGACACTTCCCACGAAACGGTTTAATTTCTCCCGAGGTATTTTCCTACTCATACTGGAACCTGGAACTCAACCCGTATGTGTGAAAAATTAACGGGAAAGCAAGTTGTTGCTTTGTCCTTAACAGATTTTTAACAAAAATTTTGAAATCTCCAGCCTGGAAAGGGCGTGGAAAGGAATTTGTTTCTCCTATATTCCAGATTCCAAGAATTTGGGACAGGCTATGAGCTTTTTTCTTGGATTACCGTCTTTTCGTTCGATATTCTGCAGGGTGCAATTGGCTCATCCAAGGCACACTAATTGCGTACTATGCAAAAAAAAAGTTTAAAGGCCGCCATAGGTACGAGGGATAATTTTGAACGTTACTGCAATAATCGCTGCTGTAGACACAAACATTAAACGGATGCTACATAATACGAATTGATTTAATACCCGAGATCTGAGAGACGAAATAGTTGAAGTATTTATTAAAGTAAATCTTATTTCCATAATTAATTGTTACTTCTTTTCCTGTTTAGCAAAACATTTAGTTATATTTTTTCCGGACTTTCGTGAAGTAAAAACAGAATTTTTTTTTTCTTAAAGGGTGGTTGAGGTTTACCAAACAAAGAAGCAATACCCAACCCAGGTCATTATGAGCTTTCGCGATGTGAGAGGCGATAATTTTTGACTGTTGCATGGCAACTAAAGAATTATTATTATTTCATTCCAACCAGTGGATAAGTTCGTAAGGTTACATTGAATTTCAGTATTTTGTACCGAATTAACCGATAAGCCGAGCCCATAGGTAATCTGAAAGAGGGACTTTGGACAAGCTATTTTTTATAATACCTTGTATAAAACTTTCAATGTCGGTAATCTTGATAAAGTGTTGCAAAAAAAATCTCAAATATTTTAGTCTCCCGTCCATCTCCATTTGGATTTACCTCTTTTCGCCAAATTCCATTTCGCAAAGGCCCTCTTCGCCAAATAGAATGAAAAACGATGTGTTTTAAGCCAAAGTGAAATGAGGTTGCAGTCTTTTTGAGCTTTTTTATACGACCCAGGGTACCCATATTAATAAAAATGCATAGTTTTTTTTAACACAGTGAAATAATCACTGAAGACCCCCAAGACCTTTTAGAGATATGTTTAAGACTGACAGGTGAAATGATTTTGGCATGTCTTCAAAATTAAGCTGGAGAGCTTAAAATTAAGCTTATGTTGCACAGACAAAGTGCAAAAATTAGTTTAATCCGCCGACGGCCTTGCCCACTATTGGCTTCAATGTAAGACAACCTATAATTAACAATTTATTTCAAAAGACCTTTCGCCCAAGTTAAATAACGCATAGGAACTCAAATTTTGGTGTATATGAAATGCGTCTAAAAGCCTTTAACACGACGAGAACTGAACCGCTCCTCCGATCGAGGGGGATCGAGGGAGCTCGCCTTTACTGTGTTTAAATATCTTTAAAAACAGGGTTTTTCTGAAAATTCACTCTAAATCGAAAAATTATTGTAGAACAAATATTGAAGATATTGGAATTCTCTAGGTTTGCTTTATACAATGTTTTGAGCAACGCCCAGTTTAAGGAGCGTTTTTAGAAAACTGTTCTTTTTTGGCTAAATCTTCGTTTTTCACGCATATATTTGTTATAAGCTTCAATGAAGCGAGATTCTATAGAAATAGAGGTTCTCGAAGGTTCTAACGAAATGAATCTAAAAGACTTTCTTCTAAATCCACGCCCACTTTTAAGAGCGTCGCCCATACACATGTTTGAATTTCAATGAATAAATTCGGGCCAAAAAACTTCAGGATTTGGTGTTGCTGGGTAAATAGGGTTGGTATTTAGAAGTTCGTTACGGACGAGCTCTTGCACTTACTTACTTGTTTCCCATAACTTAGAAACCAATTGAGTTCCACAATTTTTCGAAACATATTAAGAATCAGGACGCTCAAATACATCTGGCAAGACGGATTATAATCAAACGTAGCTGTATTGGCTGCTTATCATTCGGCGAAGCAGGGTTTTGCGAAATAGAATAAGGCGAAATGCGAGTCAGAGCAAGAACTCTACGGTTGTCTGTCGCAAGAAATTTAATTTAATCTTAAAATAAAAGTACTCGCACCTTAAGGAACGAAAAATTAATTACTAGCTAGGTACATGGTTAATATTTGATACTTTAAGCTCTTGAGTTAAGCTCTTTAATATTCAATTTCAATCTCTTCTTGTGGCCGGTTTTTGAAAGTCTTGTGATGAATTTTTCAATGACGATGGAGATTTTACGGTGGATGTGCATTAGGACATAACAACGGATGCGATTTCCAGTCGTTGCTGACCATGACATATTCGCCATGACGGGGAACTCGAGAAGAATTTTTCCAAATTTTCCAAAAAGAATTTTTCCAAATTAAACTATACGCTTACAAAATATAACTATCGTATATGCAGGCAATGAGATGCATTCATGGTTTTGTGAAGGTTTTTTAGTTAAGAACACCTATTAAATGCCCCTACTAGGACACAGGCGCCTGCCCTTAGAAGAGCAATTACGTCACGTGAGCGGATAAAGCCTGCAGAAAGTAGAGATTAAATCCATTAAACCCGAGCGGACCACTCAAACAATGTTGTTTACAACACTGTTATTTGCGTGTTTATTTAAAAGTTTATTTATTTAAACGTACATTATAAACGATTTTTCCTTGATTTGCTTTTGATTTGCGATTTGCTTTTGATTCCATAGCAGCATGTAATATTTTTATGTAATTTTTCGTAGCTCAGGGGGCGGCAATTGCACCCATTGCATTTTGGTATATGGCATAAACATTGCCTTGTAATTGTCTTTGAGGTAGCAGAGAAAGTTTGGCCTTACATTGACTACGCTCACTTTTTAAGGGATTTTAACTAAAAATTCCTGCTTTTCAATACATATACATGAAATTTGACTAAAAATTACATATTAAAAGTTGTAGATGTAGATGTAAAAAAAGTGATTTTTTTAGTTAAAAAGGCGGAGTTTTAGTCGGGTATGTATGCAACCACCTAGCATAAAGCATTCAACAGTTATATTTTTATATTCCGGCCACTTTTTGGAGGCGTGACAGTTTCCTTTTTGCTAGGCTATGATGTTTCGCAATCCGTCGCATACGGACTATGAAGTTTTGACATACGCACTGTTGCACTTTCCCACTTCTTGTTTTTTTTCATTTTATACTTTTGCTATAGTTTCAAAATATGAAGTATTCAAAATATTGTTTATAATCAACCTAACGTCCTAACCAAATAAAATAATTTAATGTGAATTTAAACTTCATCGGAAAAAAAACTTTTATTAATTTTCTTATCAGGAAAAAATTTTCGCATACGAAGAAATATGGATACACATACAATATGGAAATTTTATGTGTAAAACTTGATTTCAAGCCTTATTTTGTATATGTTGTAAACACATATATCCCTCCCGATAGCTCTGCTGAAATATACTCGGAGCTAGCAAAAGCCCTTGATTATATTTTCAGCCTTTCATGTTGCAATAGTACTGTTCTCCTAATTGGTGACTTTAACCTTAGTCCTCTAAAATGGGTACCTTCAGACGATAGTATGTATTTTATTCCATGTGTTTCCTCTGCTCAAACGGCACTTAATAAACTAGACAATATTCTTTCCTCTGACTTACAGCAAATAAGCTGTATCAAAAATATTAATAATCGAATTTTCGACTTAATCTTTTCATCAGACGCTGTTAGTACTGTTGTCTGTAAGTCCACATGCAACATTACTAAAATAGATACTCACCATCCACCACTGGATGTATTTCTTGACTTGAACGGTCTCATTCATGAGAATAATAATTCATATGATCGTTCATACATTTTTGATTTCAAAAAGGCTAACTTTCACGCTCTCTCAGAAGAGTTAACCAGGTTAGGTATTTCTAACGTTGCGAAATCTTCTGATGTAGACTACTGCGTGGATAATTTTTATTCTATTTTGAATACCTCCATAGGTAATATTATTCCTAGAAAATTAAAGAAAAACGAAATTTGTGACCGTCCCTGGTATACTAGTGAACTAAGATCCTTGCGTAACAAACGAAACAAGGCTTGGAAATTATATATAAAAAGTTTAAATCATACAGACCTCGAAAGATTTATAGTAGTTTTTGAGGAATTCAAAGCTCTTTCGGACTATCGATATAACAATTATATCTCTCAAATGGGAGCATCATTTAAATCTAATCCATATAAATTTTGGAAATTCGTTAATTCGAAGAGAAAGACGGAGGGATATCCAGCGAATTTAACGTATAACAGTAACTCATCTAATGTCCCTGCCGTGATTTGTAATTTCTTCGCTCACAACTTTTCTAAATCGTTCAGAGATGGTCCGTTTCCTGTCGACACGGAATACTTTGAATATCTTAAGCATTCAGCACAAGTCAGCTTTAATGGAATACCAGTTGCTTTTGAGTCTATTAAAGAGTTTATGTCTAATCTTAAAGAGGATTGTTCTGCAGGACCAGACGGGATTCCACCTATTTTGTTAAAAGAATGTAAGGATATACTTGCCTTTCCTCTCCAACATCTATTTAAGTTGTCGCTTTCTTCTGGAATTTTTCCAAACGCTTGGAAGCTATCGTATATAACCCCTGTTTTAAAAGAGGGAGATAAGTGTGATGTGTCAAATTACAGACCAATTGCAAAGCTATCATCCTTACCTTTACTTTTTGAGCAAGTTGTTTGTGATAGTCCTGTCTTTTTCTGTCGCAATATCATTTGTAGAGAACAACATGGCTTTGTGAGAAACAGATCCACTGTCACTAACCTCGTGCCCTTTCACAGCAAGTGTACCAACGCTCTGGAGAGTCAATTTGAAGTTGACTGTATTTACACAGACTTTTCAAAAGCTTTTGATCTAATTTCACATGAAATTATTGTTTTTAAACTTACATCGCTAGGTTTCCCACCTAATTTCATATCTTGGATTATATCTTATCTTCACTTGAGAACTTATCAAGTAAATTTCAGAGGAACTAAATCAAATATCTTTTCCGCGGTATCAGGTGTTCCCCAAGGGAGCCATCTTGGTCCTCTTCTCTTTATACTCTCAATTAATGAATTCCCGTCAAGTGTGAAACATAGTGATATTCTTGCATATGCCGATGATATGAAAATATCAAAAACAATAAAGTCAGTGTCGGACCATAGTTTTTTGCAGTCAGACATCGACAGTTTCACCATCTGGTGTGATAAAAATGGACTCACACTTAATCCAAATAAGTGTCAGGTTATGACGTTCTCAAAAAAAAGTACGCCGACGGAGTTCTCATATACAATAAACAACCACATCCTTGGTCGTGTCTTTCGATTTAGTGATCTTGGTGTTTTCTTAATCATGTCGTTAATAAGTCTAACTGTATGCTGGGGTTTATTAAAAGATGGGCTAAGGAATTTAATAATCCTTATGCAACTCTTTCGCTGTACAATAGTTTCGTTAGGCCACACCTCGAATATGCTTCACAGGTTTGGACACCATCCCAAATTTGTTATGCTGACAGGATTGGGGCTATTCAGAGGAGATTTATCCGCTTTGCTCTAAAAGGCCTTCCTTGGGTAGATCCATTTCACCTTCCACCTTATTCCCAGAGGCTAAAATTACTTAATCTGCAGAGCCTGTCTCAAAGACGTATTAACACCGATCTCGTTTTTATTCAGCAAATATGGTTAGGTCACATTGACGCACCTGACCTCTTGTCCTCTTTCAAATTTAAATTTCGTGGTGGCTCTTATAACCTACGTAATATCAATCTGTTAAACGTTCCGAATCATAGATCGAATTACGGCATGCATGAGCCTATTACACGCATGAGTACCCTGTACAATTTATATAGTAGTGTTCTAGATTTCAATATTGACAAAGCGACACTGAAAAAGCTGCTTAAGCAATTGTAATTTTCTTTCTTTATGTGTATCTATTTTATTAATTTTTTCCTATTTTCTTAATTGTTGTGTATGTGTTAAGTGATCGTTACATTAACCACTAACACCTGCACTAGTTGATGAGCCTGTGTAAGCAATATTTTGCTTGGCAATTTTCTGCTTGTAGTTGCTGCTTGCTTTAAGCACCCTACATCACAGATCTGATAGTGCAGCTAAAAAAATATTATATCTCTGAAATATATCTCCGATTAACACAATTCTTTTCTATGAATCGGTTAGATTAAGTGTAAACAGCATTTTTAATACTATTTTTGGTCTGTACCGCTAGTAAAAGTTTTCTTAAAAATAAAAGAACATTTTTACGGAGACATTTTCTGTACACGATCTATAACAGGGCCGTAGTTTCACCTCGCTAAATTGAACACCTCGCTAAATAGACCGAGAAAATTGCATTCGAAGATTTACCATATAAGGAATAGCTTTTTGAATGGTTAACTGAAAATCAAAGCGGCTTTAAGTGGTATATACGGATGGTTCTAAAATGGAGTCGGGAGTGGGAGCCGGCGTATACGGGCTGAAACTGACTACCACAATTGGAAAAAGTCCCATTGTGTTTCATGCAGAACTTCAGGTTATTCAAGAATGTGCCATATTCACATCTATATGTCAACCAGCTGTAAAAGCCCTCAGCTCTCACGTCATTAATTCCAAATCAGACATTAACTGCGTCAATACCCTACAAAAGTTTTGTTTCAGGAACAAAACTAAACTGTGGTAGGTTTCTGGTCACAAAGGTATTGATGGTAATGAGAAAAGCCAATGAACTAGCCAGAAAAGGCACAGAAACTAGCCAGAAGACACAGGTTCAAGGAACCTAACCCTTTCAAGGAGAAGCTCAGAAACCCCTATTAAGGAAGCTTAAGCCCCCCCAAATCGTTGATAAACGAAGTTAGATACGAGAAATTGGGAGCATACAAGATGCATCTCATATTGGGTGGATAGGTACCCCAGGTCTCACACACGCCAAACGAGCCATAAAGCCCTTCTCAAAAAAATGCCAAAATCTAATTAGGCGTGACTTGAGAACCTTGTAGGATACCTTACAGGGCAAGACCGATTAAAATATCACCGCTTCCTTTTCTTGGACAAAAACCTTTTGTATAACAGTGAGTACAGTTTTTAGGCAGCATTTCTAGCTAGGAAACCAACCAAAGCCACACGCATAAATTAAACTCATTAATCTTGACCCTGGCTGGTTTTGACTCAAATTAACGTGTCTTAATGGATTTGGACCAGCTATGCGATGTACTAAGGTGAGGCTAAGAGGATTGGCTTAAGATTTTGGCTTCTGCGAAAAGAGAGCTTAAAATGAAAATGGCAAAATAAAATGCAAAATGACGATACCGCTTTCATGGGAAAACCCAAAAATCGTGCGTTTGTCACGCGAGGTAATGGAAAATTTCCAAATTTCCTGGGCCGAAAACCAAGCAATTTTGGTCATGAAGGCGGGTACCGCAAGTGAGTGTGTGGATTTGAAAGCGGACGGTTTCCGAGCTGGGAGTAATAGGCGACAGTGCCTTCATAAGCGGTGATGTTCCAAGATCATAGTCGCGAAAAATAAATTTAATTAAGTTTTAATGTTGCCACGTACGAAGTAGTACTTTTAACCAGTGAGTAAGTGCAAGAGTGCGTATGTATTAGCTTTGGTCCGTCCGTAACGAACCGCGGTATACCCCATTCCTATTCTCCTTTCCATTCCTATTCTCCTTTCCATTCCTATTCTCCTTTCCATTCCTATTCTCCTTTCCATTCCTATTCTCTTTTCCATTCCTATTCTCCTTTCCATTCCTATTCTCCTTTTCCATTCCTATTCTCCTTTCCATTCCTATTCTCCTTTCCATTCCTATTCTCCTTTCCATTCCTATTCTCTTTTCCATTGTTTTATTTTTTTTGTTTTCCGTGCCCTTCCCGTTACAATTCGTGAATCATAAATTAACTAACTGACTGGCAACTCTGGTTTCCTAGTGTAAGCAAACGATTAATTAGCTCCAGTATTTTGTTAAATTTGAGTTATAATTAATTACTTAAAAATATTTAAGACCAGCGCAATAAAAGCATAAGCAAGCACAAAAACCAGACTAAACTGAGTAAGTCTTAAATCTTAAGTGTTAATGCGTAGAAGAATCAAAAGCACCGCAGCCTTTCTAAGGGTATAAAAGGGAACAAAGAACCCGTATACGTCCACCAAATATGCCTAATCTAACCGTCAAAATGGATAAGCGAAAAATTGGAGAGACGTCACCCGAAACTAGCGCCAGATAAACACCGATGTGGGAAACATGTCAGTGAACGACTTAGAGAATCATCTATTCGACAGAAAAATTGGCAACCTGGCTACAAAAGATGATCTCAAAGCGCTTAAACTAACCATTGAGGAACAGAACGTCAAAATTGAGGATCTACAGGCTCAATTATGGAAAAAAAAAACAAGAGAGCAACTTCAACAAACGGAAATGGTCTTGGAACGAACGCAGGCGAGATGCAGCGCATGGGAGAAGGAAACTATTTTTCTTGCGAAAAAAGCATGTGAAAATAACATCATTGTTCATATCCCAGGGAGCGAAAACAGCGATCCCATAGCCAGAGCAAAAGCAGTGTGTGCCGGCTTACTGGAAGCAGACGGCCCGAATGTGGTTTTCAACCAAGTCAGACTGATCGGAGCGGGAGACGGAAAGGTGGCAAATGTATTGGTTCAAGCGCACAGTCTGGATGATGTGAATGCAATTCTGCGTAAAACTGACAAGCTTAGAGGCACTGGATTATCCATCCATAGAGACTTGCCTAGACAAGTACGCGATCGTCGCAAAAGGGTGTTTCTGATGAAGAAAGAAGGGCTTCGAAAATGCCCACTACATTTTCACTACTGTCAACTGCAGCGCCAAGATCTGGACATGCGGGGGTCTTAGAAGACTCATCCGAGACACCAACCTGTCCTGTGTTGGTGTTAGTGTTTAGTAGTGTTGCCGTCTGCCCAAATCGTAATACTAAAGTAAATAATTTTGAATTCAGTATTCTCTCATATAATGTCAACGGATTAAAAAGTAAATGTTGTTTTATGGATTTCTTTGTGTTTGTAAATAATTATGAAATATTTTTTTTGTACGAAACATTTGTAGAAAAAAACTTTGAGGATTATGCGAATTATTTCAAAGGCCACAAATTATTATTAACTCCAGCTACAAGGCAATCAGTTCTAGGCAGGGCTAGTAATGGTATGCTATTTGGGATAAAAAAAAGTACTAAAGGAAAGATTCGACTGCAGTATGACGAAGAGAGACGGAATCGAAATAGTGGAGATGAACATAAGGGAGCACCGGTTAAACATTGTACCAGTGTATTTAAATTGCTGCAATTGGGAGGGCTGTTATACCAAACTAATGGATTATTTAATGTGTTTAGGATGCGATAGCACATTACTCCTAGGAGACTTCAACGCTCGGATAGGGAATGAGAAAGTCACAGCAACGCCAGAAGCAGAGGAGGTCTATCCGTGCCTGGCAAGGAAATCGAAAGATGGAGTTATTAATAGCCGAGGAAAGCGACTGATTGAAATGTGCGACTCATTTAACCTTTGCGTTTTGAACGGAAGAACCAAAAGCGACTGCGAAGGTGAATTGACATTTCTAAAAGCGGATGGAAATTCGGTGATTGATTACGCTCTTATAAATGGAAGTTGGCATTACTTTGTCCGGGACATGCAAATAATCCCCCAAACGTTCGCGGACCAATTACCTCTAACTATCAATTGTGCACTTACAGTCGGTTACCCAAACATAAAATAACTTTTACTGCTCCCGAAGCTGATATGGAAAGAAAGAGACAAAGCCAGGTATCAAAACAAATAAGAGAGTGCATTGACCTTCTAGAGCCTGATTGGAAAATGCACTAAGGTACACGAGCATTTTAAAGAGTATTATACGATCCAGCGCGCAGTCAAAGGAAACTAAGAAGAAACAACTAGGGAGACATCCATGGTTCGATCTCGAATGCCTTGCCGCCAGGAATAGCTCTCTTAGGGCATTAAACTCCTTCAGAAAATTCAACACTAGTTTGTTAAGGGGATTATACTGTGATAGGAATGCGAACTATAAAACCTTATGCAAAGTGAAGAAAGCTTCCTTCTATGAGGGACTGGCTGGGCAGCTTTCCGAGGTAAGAAGTAGCAGCAGAGTTATGGTCCATAGCAAAAAGACTTAATAGGAGCACTCATAAGCGCGGAAACGTGATGGAATCGAAAGAGCTTATGCAGCATTTCAAAACAATGCTGAATTCAGCGGAGTCCCTGGTCCTATTTCAGTACCCTAATCCGCAAACACATGACATTTATCTAGATAGACCACTTGAAGGGACTGAACTGCTTGAAGTGCTGGCAAAAGCGAAACAAAAAAAAAGCGCCTGGGGAGGACGGCATTCCATACGAATTTTTTCAAAATGCTACTCCGACGTTTCTGGAGAATCTGCTATCGGCTTTTAACAGGTTCTACAACAGTGGTATAGTACCAGTGGAATTTCAAAAAGCAGTTATTTTCCCAATATTCAAGAAGGGGATCCGAATGTAGCAACAAATTACAGAGGAGTCTCGTTTATGAATACGGTGGCGAAAATCTTTACGGGAATTCTGACAGCTAGGCTTTCGAAATGGGTGGAAGAGCACGGAAAACTGAGCCAATTCCAAGCGGGCTTTAGGAAAGGTTTCTCTACAGTAGACCAGAAATTCTGCTTAACATCAATTGGGCATTCTTTATAGATTTTAAAGGTGCCTTTGACACAATAAACAGAAACTGCCTATTATACAAATTATCGAAAATGGGAATTTCATCGAAATTTTTGAAAACCTTAATGGCACTCTATGAGAACAATAAGTCGGCGGTATGGGATGGTGAAAACATATCTGAGTGGTTTAATGTACGCATCGGTGTAAAACAGGGGTGACTTATAAGTCCACTTCTGTTCTGTCTTTTCCTCGAAGATTTGACTGATTTCCTGCCAGCCGGCATAATCATTGAAGGACTGAGGATTAAGAGTTTGCTATACGCAGACGATATTGTTTTATTGGCAGAATCTCCGTGTGCGCTGCAACTTATGATAAATAAGTTGAAGGAGTACTGTAGTTTTAATGGCCTGCACATCAATACAGCAAAGTCGAAGGTAATGGTCTTTAAGAAGGGAACGGGACGATTAGCTAGGAGCGAGAAATGGAAGTATGGCGGACATGAGCTGGAAGTAGTCAGGTCTTATAAATACCTTGGAGTCACTACTTGGCAATTTGTCACTGAAATGTCACCTGGAGCAGAATCTGAGGGAAGCGAAAAACTTAATTAACGCGACATGGAGAAATCTGCTGTCCAGTGCAAAAGTTCCTGTTACAGCAAAATTTAAAGTCTTCGAAGCAGTGATGCGGTCGGTAATGTGCTATTGAGCTCAGGTATGGGGAAGCAAACAATTCGACGAGGTAGAAAAGCTCCTAAGGTTTTTCCTAAGAAAGGTATTTCGCTTGCCAGCAACTACCCTTTACTACATGCTTCATATCGAAAGTGGAATCGCACCGCTCTTTTTGTTCACGCTCAAGCTGAACATGAATTTTGTTACCAACATTTTAGAGCATAGCGAAGATTATCGGCTAACAAAGATATTGGCTAAGAAAGCCATAAGAACTAGGACACTGTTCTTTAAAGACTGGGTCAATGCATCGGACAAATACGGCCTAAACTTAAACATCAACGAACACAACCTCCCGGAATGGAGGAGATGCATCCAAAAGTATTTGTCAGATATTGATCAGGCAATGAGAAGAGATCAATCTTAGATGCGAAAAACTCAAACTCCCGACATATTTACAAACACCTCAATCACGAGAATATTTCATACACTAAATCCATTCCCAGCATCTATAAGATATCAACAATTTTTCGAATACGTGGAGAGCTGGTGAATCTTAATTTTATCCCACACCGCAATGACCTACCATTGCGTTGCAGTTTGTGCAACACAGGAGAGAAGGAAGACATACTGCATTTTTTGCACGCCCATACTAAAAGAAACCCGCCGATCAAACTTTGGAAAAGATCGTCTTGGACGAGAAGAGATGAACGAACTACTTAATGCTGCAAACTGGAAATCCCTCGTATCTTATTACCATGTTGCCTTAAGATATAGAAAAATATACTAGAAGAACAGTTTTAACAAAATACAAAACAAAGCAAAGTTATTGTTTCAGAAATGTTTAATAATGCATAAATTGTTGTCATTCTACGGCAGACGGCAAAGCCATTGCTTAAATTGTACAAAAAGGAAACTTTAATGAATTATTTTAGAAAATAAAGTACCTAATTAACTAACTAACTAACTAAATTAACTAAAAAAAAAATTTTTATAAGGTTTTTTAATTAATTTCTTAAAAGAGCCTGGCATGTCCAGCTCGTAGAACCAAAAATCAATATAAGCATAGAAATATCCAAGTTTCGTACATAGAAATATCCAAAAATCGGCTCTAAAGATGGGCGTGGCCAAAAACTTTGTATGTTCGAAATCTAGACGAATCTAGAAATTTATTTCTTATTCTGCCCTAAGTAGGCCTAAAAATATTTTTTCTTATATTTTACCTCTGTATGTTGGCGTGGCCCAAAACTTTGTATGAACCAAATATAGCAAATAATATTTTCTACATAATATATTCAGTAAACATTTTTCGATTTGGAACAAAAATATTTAATAAATGGCATTTGAAAGATTACTCTTTCTATCGATGCCACACCCACAGGGGGCGGACTTAATTTTTATTTTTTATGGCTTATAATTATTAGAATATACTAATTGGTAAATTTCAGCTTTTCACGACGTCTTTCAGCTTTGAATGCACTGGAGGTTGTTGCACATTTAGACCGATTGTGGGCGTGTCTGTGGACGGATTTGAAAAATTTGAATACTTGTTTTGCTTCGGATAACAGAAAGCTCACGTTTCAGCTTTCTATCCCAAAATTTAAGGCCTAAAAATCGGTGACATACGGACGGACGGACGGACGGACATGGCTCATTCGACTCAGAATTCGGTGTCGATCATATGCTCTTAAGGTCTTGGGGGTCTATCGTTATTATTTCTCTATGTTACATTTTCGCCTGTATCAAATTTAATACTCCATTCCTGTGTAATAGGGTATAAAAATAAAACATTTTACAGCCGGGCGTAAAGCACTTGAATTTTTAATACACGACAGATCCTTAACTGCGTAAACTTTTGCAAAAACTTTGCAAAAAGCAAAAACTCTTGCTTCAATTAAAAAGGTTATATGGGTCTTATAACCTTTTAAATTGAAGCAAGAGTTTTTGAAAAAATAAGAAAAAAATAAAGATGAAAATATGACTCTAAACTTAAGTTTAATACAATAAATTAACTAAAACAAAAAGAATTAAACACCCATTAATGATCAATCTGTGAGAAACAAACAAAAGAAGTGAGTAAGTGCAAGTGTTCGTCTGTGACAAACTTCTATATACCCGACCCTATACACCGTGTAACACCAAATAATATCTTTAATATTTGTCATAAATTTTTTTTTTCGATTTGGAGCCAACTTTCCGAAAAAAAGAAGTTGTTTATTTCCCAAAAAAAAAGGAATTAAGCCACACATGAAAAAAGAATTAACGCCCGATTTGGAATTAAGACCCACGACTAAAAATGATTCATGCATATGTACATACGTTGTTTTCTTTAAATTTTCCATTCAAACTTGGCATAATGTAACATTTATTCTTTGAAAAAGTTAAAGGTTAAAATATTTTAAAAGACTTCAACTGTGACATATTCGTTCTTGGCCACAGGCGCCTGCCACGCAACTGGCACCTACCCTTACCGGAGCGACGAAGTCGCGTGAACGGCTAAACCTTGCGAAAAAGGGAGTTCAAATCCTTTGAACCCGTAAACCGGGCCACTAAAATACTGTTTTATAAAAAAATGAAAGTTTTTCCAGACAACTAGTCAAAAGACTCAATCAGTTTGGCAAAAAATTGTTCAAAAAGTTTCCAACTGGTACGTACCCATTCTTGGCCTCAGGCGCCGCCTTTGTATCGTATTCGATACATTTTCAGTCGTTCTGATTTTCTTTTATTTTTACAAAACTATTCGATTGTGGGGCTTAATTCCTTTTGCAAAAGGAAATAAGCCCCACAAGCAAAAGAAATTAAGCTCAGCGGGGCTTAATACCTTTTCGAAAGGGAAATATGCCCCGCGGTGCTTAATTCCTTTTTTTGGAAAATTAGCTCAGCGGGGCTTATTTCCGTGGGGGTTTTTTCACTGCACCGTTACAAAGTATGCATTAAAATCAATGTAACCTCGGTTGGGTATAAAAAAATGACATAAAAGTGCCACCTCACATGCGAAAAAAAAGGAAAAACGCCTATTGGATCTTAATTAATCCAATCGTGATATCGTGAATCCCCTTCAAAATCTTCAAATCCGCACTCTTATCCAATGCACGCTGGCTAAAGCTACGCCGCCGCGCCGCCTTCGCCCTACAGAAAGAAGTCAGGGCACCCAGCGCAAAACGGACCACTCTCTTTAGAAGACCATAAAGACCGCTTGATCGTGCTGATTTTAATTGAAGAACTTCATCTACCGCCAGCTCAGCGATTTCACCTCACAAGAAGATTATCACCTTCGACCCCCAAGAGAATACACCTAGACCGAACGAATTGCAGAGACCAAGAAGACAACCAAGGCACCAACCAGAGCTGCGAGAGAAAAAAAACAACAGAGCCAAAATCACCAAGAAGGAGACAGCATGGGCTTTGCACCTCCCTGTGTTACTTTGCAGCGTTGAACCGTAGTCTTACCTCAGTAGCGTTGACATCGGTGTAATTGATTTCCATCCGTGCGAAGCCCTTCTGGCTATATTGACATTTTCTTAGCGGTCCGTACAAAAATGGAAAAAGAACCTCTTATGGTATTGCTACGTTGCGTTGTCCGTCCAATCGCTTTATAACTTCTGAACGGTAAGTCGTGGAAAGACAAAATTTGGTGTGCGGAAATAGTCAGAGAATCCAAAGAGGGCAATTTTTTCAAGCACAAATAACGGTTTAATTACAGTTTGAAATTTCATGTGAAAATGGACTTAATAATTTTTAGTGTTTTTTTTTCAAGAACTTTAGTAGGCAAGAACTAGAAAAACGAAACTTAGGTTTAAGAAATACTAAGCTTTAGTTAAAAAATAAAAGTTTTCGAAAATATCAAAACGTTTTTGAGAAATGAAGAGTCGAAAATGCATGACGTTTTTAAAGTGTTGGAGGCCATAACTTTTGAACGGCTTATCGCTCAAAATCAATATTGAATACACGTATAAAGCAACTCAAAGTTAACAAAGTGCTTAGGTCATATTTTTCAAAAACAGTTTGAGTACTGCAGTTTTGACGCATTTTCGAAAAAAAATCACAAAAATGCGAAAAAACGTGTCCCCCTCCTTATCTCCGATGCTGTTTGGTGAAATTCTATGAAAAAAACCATATGTATCAGAAATAATTCAAAATTTTAAGAAAAATTATAGCGGATTTTCAAATTTCAAAATCTTCTGAGAATTAACTGAAAAACATATAAGCATTTTCAAAAACAATTTTTTCAAGTCTTCTAGAAGCTTAACGACATAAGCGATTTTTTTCAGATTGGGTTAAAGCACAAAGCTTACAAAAAGAAAAAAGGCTGCGTTAAAATTTTTTTAAATTGCCCTTTTTAACCTAAGTTTTTAGAAGCCTATTTAAAAACGAAATAAAAAGGAGCTTGTTTTACCGTTTGCACATAAACTGGAGGCCAAAGAATTAAAAAAAACATCCAAGGCTAGTGCTGCTGGTTGTGTTATTGGAAAAAGGTCTAACGGAAACTGGAAAAAACTTCAAAATATTTGTTTTATGGATTTGAAATTTCAAAAATCATAAAAAAGGTCAAAAGAACGCATGTCTCTATCTCTATCTCCCAAACGGTATAAAGTATAATTTTTAAATTTACACCGGCATAGTCCATCTTCTTAAATTTTATACAAAACTATAGCAATTCAAAAACTTCGAACATTTAACTGAAAAACGTGAAAACATTTTCGAAAACTGTTTTTAAAGATTTCTAGTTCCTTAACGGTTATGACCACCTTATTTAAATTTGGCTAAAGTATGTAATGTTTAAAAGGCAAGCGCACGGCATCAAAAACGTTTTAAAATTACCGTTTTTGACCCTAAGTTTTTAAGCCCGTTCAAATAAGCGAAATAAAAAACAGATTTTTTTTACCGTTTTCTCAGAAAACCATGTCCGCAGAATTTGAGAAAAGTGGCAAATGCTAGCACAGGTGGTTGTAAAAGTGATCAAAACGTCTAACGGTTATTAAAAATAATCGAAATCGCTGTTTAATGGGTTTTTGAATTATTAAAATCCTAAAAAAGGCCAAAAAGGCCATACTCTTTGTATGTCCTTCCCTCTTTTTTCGTAACGGCAAAGTTTTTCGCGAGCCTTTTTTTAGAGTAACGAAGCCCAACATAAAATCACCCAATATAAGAACAGTAGACAGCACTACGAAAAAAGTATATTACAGACTGTAAAATATATCAAGAAATAATCTTTAAATAGAATGTTACACAAACTGCGGAATATATACATATATGTATATCATCATCATAATTTTCGGATGCCGCTTATCCTTTAAAAGGGTCGCTGAGCGAGGGTGGCTAAATGGTGCCTGCATCTTTCTCGATCCTCCGCCACCAACTCAAGAGACTCCGGCGCAATGCTCAGGCGGGACTCAGAGAGGCTCTTTACCTGATCCCACCGGCGACGCGCTCGCATCTCGGCTAGCATGACCTGTCTAGGAAGTCTGTCAAGGGGGCATGCGAACAACGTGTCCAAACCATCGAAGAATCGATCGCTCCACTCGGAGAAGTAGCTGCTCAACATTAAGATTCCCTAGAATACTGACGTTTCTCACTCTATCCCTTAGAGTAACACCAGCATATATATATATGTTAAATAAAACTGCGACCATAACCTTCAACAAAAGCCGACGGACCGCTCCGCGTACGTCTTCATACTTGACGGTCTTTTTTTTTATAACAGTTCGCCTAAGTCATTATTACTTGACATATTATTTTGTGATTATCTTGTGATTATTTTGATAAGTACTTAAAGTAGGTACCCCAGTCAGAATAAGATGAAATCTGAAAAAAGAGTGCTAGGAATAATCATAATAAAAAAAACTTACTTACTTATTTAAGGTGGCGCTACAGTCCGGGGTGGACCTGGGCCTCAGCCAACAAGCTTCGCCAGCCAGCTCTGTCTCTAGCTAGCCGTCTCCAGTTTCGCACGCGAAGTTGGCTGAGGTCCCCTTCCACTTGCGTGCGCCACCTGAGTCTCGGTGCTCCTCTACCGCGCCATCCCTGCGGTGTGGATTCGAAGATTTTCCGGGCCGGGGCGTTGGTGTCCATCCGCTCTAGATGACCCAGCCATCGTAGACGTTGTGTTTTGACTCTTTTGGCTAGGTCGGTATCGCTGTACAGCCCGTAAAGTTCGATGCTATATCTCCTCCTCCACTCTCCGTCTATGCAGACGGGACCGTAAATCGTCCGAAAAATTTTCCTCTAGAAGCAGCCTAAAGTGTTTTCATCCGCCTTTGACAGGGTCCATGCTTCTGCACCGTAAAGCAGGACTGGGATGATGAGGGTCATATACATGGACACTTAAGTTGCTCGAGAGAGGGCTTTGCTACTCAATTGCCTTCTTAGCCCAAAGAAACAGCGATTGGCAGGAGTTATCCTTCGTTTGATTTCAGCGCTGGTGTCATTGTCTGAATTGATAGCGGAACCCAGGTAGACAAAGTCCCTAACTACCTCAAAGTTATAGCTGTCGATGGTGATGTTTTGTCCAAGACGTCGGTGTTGGGTGTCTTTTCTTGATGACAGCATATACTTGGTTTTGCCCTCATTGACTGCTAAACCCATATTCGCCGCCTCCGTCCCAATACTCACGAAGGCTTCACTGACATCACGCTTTGTTCTACCGATTATGTCAATGTCGTCTGCGTATGCAAGTAGTTGAACGGACTTTTGAAAGATTGTACCTCTGGTGTTGGCGCGAGAGTTCTGCACAATTTTCTCAAGTATGATCTTAGAGAAGTCGCATGACAGCGCGTCGCCTTGTCTAAATCCTTTTTTGACATCAAAGGGGTCGGTGAGGTCTTTGCCGACCTTGACGGAACAGCGTGAGTTTTCCATCGTCATCCTGCACAGACTAACGAGTTTGGCAGGGATGCCAAAACTAGACATTGCGCTATATAGCTCGTCTCTATACATGCTGTCATACGCGGCCTTGAAATCGATGAAGAGGTGGTGTGTATCCATTTGGAATTCCTGGGTTTTCTCCAAGATCTGCCGCAGTGTGAATATTTGATCGATGGTGGACTTTCCTGGCCTAAAGCCTCACTATATGTGCCTATCAGATTTTTTGACAAACGGCTTCAGGCGTTCACACAGTACAGCAGAAAAGATCTTGTATGCGATGTTAAGAAGACTTATGCCTCTGTAGTTGGCACAACTCAGAGGGGCTCCCTTCTTCATAATAAAAAAAAGGCCAATTAAATTTCAAATCGGGCATAAGAAAAATGTAATTGTGTGTGTATAATGAACATTTAATTTTTTTTTATAATGTAGAATATTCAAAAGAAATATCGAGGAGATCCTGTGCACACGATTCAGCGAGGAAATAGTTTGTAAATTTTAACCTAAGGGTGAGTTATCCATTTAATGTTTATTTTATGCATTTTACATTTAAAATATTTTTTTGATCCTGGTTTGATATAAAAGAGTTTGTTAACCATCATTCAAAATTAATTTCGGCTATTTACAATCGTAACTTGGCATAGTAAAACTTTGATTCGGTACCTTCTTAGTTCTTAGTATCATTTTGTTGAAGATCGAATTAGTTTTATATGAAGTTTTTTTTTGCTATTCAGAATTCAACATTAATGTTGAGTAAAACGAGAAAAAACATAGAAGCAAGATAATAGAATAGTAAAATTATTAGGAAATAATTATTTACAAAGAAGATAATATTTATATAAAAATAAAAAAATAAAGAGATATAGAAACTTAAATTTCATTGAACAGTTAAATGTGATTAATTTTATGTGCTACGGGTTACTAAGAGAATTCGTATGTTTTAATCGCGGATAAAGATAAACCAATCACCTGAAGCATCTCATTGAAGATTTGAATTATTAATTTGAGGGTAGTTTTAATTAACTTGATATATATTTATTTTTATTTTTTTTTATTTTTACTAGAGGTATTTCTTAGAAGATTAGCATTAAGCTTAAATTAGCGTTAAGCTTTCCTATAATTGTATTATGAATAGGTGAATAAAAAGATGGAATTATCCACCATCCTGCATCTGAAATTTTTACCGTGCTCTGATATTTATCTGTTCTTATTTAAAGGGTTTTTATGGTTTTTGTTTTGGTTGGTTTCCGATGCAGAAACTATGGGAAGTATTTTTTCGATTTGGAGACATATGGTTTTCTTTCTTTAGAGCTATAAACGCCTAGATGCGCGGATGGTGGTTTGATAGTCCATCCATATCCACCCCGAGAGTGATACAAGGGGTGGGCTAACTCCTGGAGCATCCAACACCTAAGCTCTCCAAACGAAGCAAGTGTACATACCGATTTGACTTAAGTTAAAACACCTTCGGGTTCCATACATCAAATTGTTTTCTTTTCAAGGCCGGATAACATCTCTCCGATGCATTTTCGGTTTTTTTTCCTTCTTAATTTACATACTCTTGGCCTGAAACAAACGTAACGTGCCGCCCTGTTTTCCGACAGCAAGATCCCCCACCTGACAAGCTAAGACATGCCTAAGGCTGTCGAGGTAAAGAGGGCAACTCTATAGCACATTTGCCCGGATGAGCTGAAGGGCCCTGTACGCTTCAGCTCTAAGGGTGAATGCGAGTGGGATAGGGTAGGAAGATTGGATTTTGAATTTTAGGATCTCGTTGAGATTCCATATTCCACAACAGAAACGAGGCTTCTTGTCCCGTCATTGCTTCACCATCTATTTTCACTACTTATACTATTCCATCCCAAAAGTAGCTGCACTTACTACTATTATGATGGTAGCCGTGGACCCCAACGTATAAGAAATAAAAACAAGAACGTTACAAACTAACCTGACGTTAACGGCACAAAGGTAAGGTTAGGTTATGTAGGGTTGTTGGCAGCCAAAGCCACCAGCTCGGATAGGCATACGAGGGCCCTTAGCGTCACCCTATTCGGACAACCTGATGTTAGGGATAGAAATGTTACCATAAATATGATGCTTAGTACGTTGAAGTATCCTGAACTTCGAAGAGGAACTTGGCCCAGCCGCAGTCCCTGCTGAACTTCGTGATATTCGCCACCGGTATTCTTGCAAGCTCGTCCAGCTCCTCAAAAAAGAATTGGCCTAGAAGTTTAAAACGTTGCCTGCTGCCACTGGGGCATAGACAGAAGAGGTTCTTCTTCCTCTTCAGGATCGTGACAGCCTCTGTAAATGTAGTTGGTGCTAATGATTCTTAATTTTGCTGAGTGCTTTCCCAACAGGTGACGCATTGGCTCTTCACAGCTGTGATTAGACCAATCCTTCTATACGGCGTAGCAGTATGGTGGCCGATACTCAACGTCGGCACACATCTCAATGTTTTAAGAAAGGTACAAAGGCAAGCATGTATCTGTATTAGTGGTGCCCTGAGAACCACTCCTACGGATGCCTTTACCCCTTAGACTTTTTTGGTAAGCAAACAGCTACCAACTGCGCAATTCTGCCCAATGGCGTGATTGCGTTTACGGACATACCAATATTCTAAACGAACAGCATCTCACCTCCACGAACCTGGATTACACTTCACCTTCATATTTCCCAGAGAAAAACTTCGAAACCCGGATTCCGAACAAAACCCTGTGGTACGGCGGTAATATACCTTTTGGTAACGCCATACACTTTTACACAGACGGATCCAAGACGGAAGACGGTGTAGGAAGTGGTGTTTTCTCTGGGTGCCTTAACTTAAATAAATCCCTTCGCCTACCCAACCAATGCAGCGTCTTCCAAGCAGAAATAATGGCAATTAGTGAAGCCCTGTCCTGGCTAAAGTGGAACGTGATATCCGCCCGTGATATCTGCATCTTTACGGATAGCCAGGCTGCCATCAAATCCCTGACATCGATCTCTATAAACTCTAAATTAGTTATTAACTGTCGCACATCTCTTGATGAGATATCCGAACAGTTTCACATCTGCCTGTGATGAATGCCAGGTCATAGAGACATCATTGGGAAACTGTGAGGCTGATAAACTTACTAAGTACGCCACTAGACTGCCAGAAGATGAAATCTCCTGTGATATAGGTATTTCCCTAGCTACCTTCAAATTACAGCTCAAAAATCACAGTATACAAGAAACTAACGCCAGATGGAGGACAGGCACCACAGGCCTCGATCCAAAAAGATCAGATAGCTTGATCTCCTTAAGGAGATCCAAAATTAGCACTGCAGTGGGAATTATCACCGGATACTGCCTAATAGGTCTTCACGCAAAAAGACTAGGTCTATTCTCAAATGACTTCTGTAGAAGCTGCCTAGATGAGGAAGAGGAAGAAAGTGTACAACACCTTCTCTGTTGCTCCCCGGCACTCGCGTCGTACAGAAAATCCATACTAGGCTCCTACTTCTACGACTACCTAAGCGACCTTAGTAAAACACAGGTCAAAAAGCTACAAAAATTCATCGAAAAGACTGGCTGGCTGTCATAGAATTCACGCTAACCTCCCTTGGTAGGTTGTAGCCTGTTGGGAAAGCTATAACTCTTGTGGTTATGGCCAGTGATGGCCTTTTTAGTGCTAGAAGCTTTATTGACTCTCTGCTGTCTATGGATGGCAGTAACTCCTTTGTATGGCAGCAACTCTGCAGATGATCACACTTTTTTGGGTTTATATTTTTAATAGTTGTAGACATTTTACTAGTCTCAAAAGAGAGCGGAGGATGAGCTCATTTCCGCTGTTGTGATACATAGATGTGAGTCATGTTTCGCTAGCTCTCCAGCCCTTTCATTGCCGCTGAAGTCACTATGGCGTGGTACCCAAACAATGCGGACATTATTCTGTCTGCTTAGAGCCCTAAATTCTGAGCGGGAGAGTCTTATTATACATGAGATTTTACTGTCGGTTTTGCCGGGGCCAAAATGGCTGCTACGTAAATGGAAATGACCTCCTGTGATAGTTCCAATACTCAGGCCTTAAGTATTGCTGTAGGCAGCTATAAGTATTGCTCGAATTTCGGCTTGGAAGATACTGCAGGAGCTCAACAGTCTTCTGCTTGTTAGGATACCGAGTTTCCCAGAGCATTACCTGCTCAAGTACCCTCACTTGTTTAAGAGCCATCTATGTAGATTGCTATTGCCACAGCAAGCCAATGTGTGTATGATTGAATTGTGTACTGTGTATGTTCTACTCCAATTGTCTGTTCCTTGAAGTCTTATTGCGCTTTTTGCAGCGCTTTATTTAATGATGAGATCTATCTAAGAGCCATCTGTGTAGATTGCTATCGCCGCCGTGTGGGTTACAACGTTATCCAGCCTCCAGTCTCCTCTGCTAGGAATGCGAATGGTGTAGTCTTGATTGAAGTCAAGATTTGTTATGTGGTTTGTTATACCTGCACATCAACCCAGTGTGTGTGTGATTGAACTGTTTCATGTGGATGTTGTACTGTTGCCTGTACAACTTGTAATTGCCTGTTCCTTGAAGTCTTATTGCGCTTTTTGCAGCGCTTTCTTTAAGGAAGAGATCTATAGGCCTTGGGTTTAGGATTGACTCTAACCCCCGTAGGAATGGATCTCAGAGCACCTGTGGTGATGAGTGCGAGTTGAGCCTCCACGGTGAACACACGTAGCCAACAGTGTATGCAGTGAAACCTCGCGAATTTCGTATATTACCAGACATTAATAAATAAAAGTGTTAAACGGGCATATATTTAGCCCAATAATTAATACTAACGAGATATAATGACTCTTTATTAAAATGGCTACAAGTTAACCACTAACAAACTACTAAACTTAAAGTGGTTTAAGTTTAGTCTCTTACCTTTTATAAGGACAGATTTGCCTATCCCGACCTGTTTTTGAATCATTGAGTTTTGTTTGCTTGAACCTCTCTCAAGGTTTGCAGCTGTGCCACACTTAAAGTGTACCGTGCTTCAGCCATTTTTTTATAATCTGCCGCCACATTTTGTTTATATTTTCCAGCGCAAACGTTTTCATGACGCATATCCTAGTACAGGGACAAAACAGCCAAGTGGCCTTGTTTCTGCAGTTACTGGGTGAAGAAATGTTCTATTCCAGTGATTCACTCTCTGCATCTGGCACTGGGTGTATTTTCATAATGACTCTTCTCAGCACTTTCCATTATGACGATGTTAAGGACAAAATCGGTCCTTATAATTAAGTCACCATGTTATCTTCTCCATGTATTTTTTATTTCACCATAAATAAATACCTCCTATGATAATTATAACTAATAAGAAAATTATCCACACCGGTTTATTATCGTCGGAAGGTATTCGGTGAGCATTCCACTTGGATATCTATTATTGGCTATTGAAGGCAGCCCCCCGGTGAAGAAATAAGGAATATCTAAAGACCTGCAATAATAACAGCTTTCAAAAACTTCCCAAATTTATCATCCGTCTTTAATTTACTTGTCATAACTGAGTGAAATACTAAACAAAAACTGACCAATGAAACTAAGGTGTGAAAACACGCTTGTTCTTCATAGATGTTTTTGTCAGTCAACAGACAATCAGAATTTTTAGTTTTGACGTTGTTGCAGGTCTCTAGCTCTACATATACCTCTACTATCTAGTAGGTCAAATGACGAATGGAAAAGTCAGAATGCGATACGTGGTGGACAGTAGAGGAATATGTAGAATGGAAAACTGATAGTTTTGACCGTTTGTAGACTGACACGAACTTCAACGCAGAGCACATATGTTTTCCCACCTTTTATTGTTCAGTTTTTGTTTCATTTTCCATCCAGTTGACAAGTGTATCAAAGCCGGATGATAAATTTGGGGTTTTTTTGAAAGCTGACGTTATTGCAAGTCTCTACACATATACTTACCAGCTCTCTCTTCTGTGCAAATGCGAATTTGTGTGTAAACAAACAAGAATTGGCTAAATTTAGTCAATATTTGTTGTTTTGGAAAGTAAACGAACAAACCTATTATGTCATTAAGGTCTTGGTCTCTCCATGAAAAGACTCCCGGACAAGACAAGGGCATGAAAAATTATGTTACTTGAAGAAACTGGCAGAAACAGCTTATATTATTCATATTCGTTATTTTAGTTATAACTTAAATTTATTAAGTTCTAATTAAAATATTCATTGTCCATGGAATGTCTATATATTGTGTCAAACCCATTTAAGTAAATGTGGAAACGGAGTTTTACCTATATGTATGAAAAACGTTCAACCACACCCTCGTTCCATTTCTGTGTAAGCATTTGTTTACACTCATACGACGCGCTGTTGCTGCAACCGACGAATTTAGAATTAAGAATGCACAGACTAATTGCAAAAAATTGTAAAAACTTTCGACCGATTTAACGGCTCTCATTATGTACTGCTCAAACTTATTCTGAATTCCACTCCCCGCCCGCAAATATACCAAAGTACCCTACTTTTCTAAAATATTAAAATATTCTGTCATGGGAGTAATAAGGCCACTTCATTTCAGCCCGCCTCCACACGTGTTTGTTTCAATAAGAAAATAATGAAAAGATGCCGGCAGGCAATCAAAATGGCTCATAGTTATTAAAAATAAGCTTTTCTAGAAAACTATAGCTTTTCGTTTTTAATGTTTAATTTTCTAGAAACACTATAGCTTTTCGTATACTTCTTTAAATTGGATTGACTATTTTACAGTTAATATCGCCATAGCCAAAGACAGTTCATAGGTAAACCTTTTTTTACACCACGAAAAATTCATTTGAGAGGTTTCATATTTAAAAAAAAAATAAAAAACTTCGTTAGATAAAAATAAGTTGAAGTATACGTATGTATAGAAAACGTTCGACTGTTTTTGTTTCCCCGGTCTGTATAATAACTAACGTTAAGTAGGTACATCGTACATATTTCCTCAGCGCAATTTAAAAAAAAAAAATTTTCAAGGAAATTAAGGTTTTAACATTGAATTCCTTTGATCGTACCCAAAAGGTGGGTACCTCTTTTCCTTCCCAATGAAACAAATTATATAGATAACCTACGGGCTCTCACCCACTATAGTCGAAAAACAATTAAGAAACTTTCGCCCACAATGGTTTTAACGATTCCAAAATGATAAATGGTGTAAACTGTAAAATATTAATTTTCGAAAATTAACAGCGCTAACTGTGTACAACTTCCTCGGAATAAATTATTGCAATACACCCAAGGACTTGTGTTGGTTTATGGATTCTTTATAGGCTGTACCCGAACAAGACCCTCAATTAACAAGACATCCTGATAAATGCAAATTTATGCTTTGAACTAGATTTTGAAATTTTATTAATTACAAGGACTCGTCAGCTTTAGATAAAATTTACTGCCAATTACTAAGCGGCCGGCACGCGCGTGTGCCAACTAATTAGCTTTGTTGCGGAATCTGTTTTATTCTTTCGGTGTTCGGCCTATATGGTCCTTGCCAGTAGGTAGTAGCGATGCGTAGGTAATTGCTGTTAAGTAAAAAAAAATTATTATTTTGGAACGTTCTAGTTATCCAAATCAACCAACCAATAAACACCAGTTGCACATTCGGGGCCTTTCCTTCATTGCTTGCCACGCAATTTAATTTTTCATGACACAATCAGAAATTGCACAAAGTGGAGGTGTGCACACCTCGTTTGGCCAATTTTCAGGTCTGTCTTCACAATCCTTTGGTACTAGGTGCGGGTTGTTGGTGGTTGTGCAATTTGCCGAATGAAATTGTTGCACGGCACGTCCTTGGCAGCGACAATGCTCACAGACCATTAAAAGTTGGCCTCCTGCCAGAGACTATACTCTCTGAAAATGCACTTTGCCTCAACGAATAAATGGGGCGCATCATCAGTAAAGCAGTAAGTTTCGAGTTTTCGTGTCTATGTTCAGGACTTGCCATAATTAACCCATTAAGGGTCAGCCAAAAAAAATTCAGATATATAGATAGACAGAAATTAATTTGAATAAAGCTCACACTCTGGCTTGTGCGGTAGCTAGAAAATTAAGAAAAAATACGTGCAGCTAAAGTGCTTTATAAGAGTGTTGGTTGATTCCTATTATTTTTGTGTTGAATATGATTATTATATCCCTTTACCTTTCAATTCAGTATAGGCATTCATTAATCATGTTTTAATAATACCGGCTAAGTGTAGCTGCGCCCTGTCCTCGAAAAGTTCCCTTACAAATTAGTCTCGTTTGCTGATAGAATGCTGTATACAAGGAGTTGGGTGAAGGCGAGGGTAAAGCTACGTCGTAGTTTTATTTGCAAATGTCAATATTAGAGAATATGTATAGAAAATTTAATTGAGAACTAGTTATGCGTCTAACAAACAAAAGTGAAGGTTATTAAGTGAATGAGCTGATTTAGCGGTTAGATTAAAAAAATTATCGCAGATTCCTTAAAATATTAACCCTTAAATGCATACCATATTTGGTACACGTCTTCATATAAGCTTTATTCTCGCTAATAATGCCAAAATATAATACTGTAAGCTTAAAATTCAAGCAGATAAAATAACCGTCCTTATAAACAATGTTTCCGATCAGATGCAATTTGGCGTATGCACTTTTTGCTCTTTAACCCAAAAGTTAGTTTAAATAGTGAATTGAAAGGTTATAATATCCATTACTTGCGTGGAAATTAATATTGGTGAGTACATTGAACCTTTTTTTAGCTCTATATAATGAATCCTGTTCAAATTGGACATCCTGGAATAGTTATTTTCCCTATTTTTGCATGTACCATTTATGGTACTCCATGCATCTACACATTATATTTTTTGATTGTTTTCTATGTATATAGCCATGGAGATCGTTATAATCGACGGAAAGAGGTACAACGCTGAAGAGGTGGCCGACATGCTTTGTGATGGTGACGGCGGTGAGATGGTAGGCATACCATGCACTGGTAACCTGTCTGAAGATGAATGTTCAGTTGAAGGATTAGATGATTTGATTGACGAATCTCAAATGTCACACCGCGTAAGAAATCGGACCGAAACCAGTTACTCCATGTTAGACGAAGAGGCGATATCGAGCGTTATTTTAAATAATGAAGAGCTGGAGGTATCTGTTCTTGAAGCTTCTGGAATTCCTGTGCCTAATATTGGTACGGCAGTGGAAGTTGATTTATCCGTTTTGGTGCAGGAGCATTCCTCTCCCCCAAGAAAAAGGAATAAAAAAGTGATTTCTTCGACCCCTCTGCAAACTTCTTATGACTCGGTTGATAATGCTGCTACCGAAAATGTTTTAAATGCTCAGATTGATAACTTGGCCCGTGTACGCGGAGAATGTTGTAAGTACAAAGACGTTTTTGTTGACATAGCTTCGAAGGATTTCGAGAGGATTCGTTGGAAAAAAGGGAACCTACAGCTGTACGAAGAGGAAATATCTTTTTTAGGAAGTTCTAAATTGGAACCACAATCAGCAGATGACTTCGCGAAACTCCTTATGCTTGTTTCAAATATTTTTTCACTGAAACGCTAATGTCAAAAATAGTTGACGAGACAGTTCATTATGCTAAGGTCGAAAAGAACAATCAAAAATTTTTTTTAGATATTCTGGAACTAGGAAGATATATAGGAATAATTTATTACATGTCTTACCATAAGCTACCTTCCGTTAGAGATTATTGGAATAGGCAAAATGGGGTTGATGCTGTGCGAAATGTTATGACGGTAAATCGTTTTGAAAAGATTAGGGAGTACCTCCACATAAACAACAACGAAAAACCTGATCGCTTATTCAAAATAAGGCAAATGGTGGATTCTCTTAACGAACACCTTAATTTGATCCCCAAGCTGCTCCACAAAAGTAGGGCATTATATTTTTTTTTGAAAACTAGGGTGGACGGAGGCTAAAACTCCAAAATCTTTCAAAGATACCAATACGCCCACTATAGCAGGTATATAATACCGAAGTGGCAGATATTGGTTATGCCCGATTTCCACGTGCTAAAAAAACCACCCATTTATGAGAGACACTATGAAACTGCCAGAACGCACTTCATAGTAAATAGTAAATTTTCGCTCTCTCATAATACTTCTTACTAACTACAACTAAGTTAACTTAACAAGTAGTTTACGCTTCCGTAGTGCTTATCGCATTGGGTAGGTTGCTATCCAGTGAATGCACCGACTAAGCCGTTCATTCGTGCGGCTTCACCCTAAGTCGCTAGATCGAAGGGTCTTGTTCTTTGTAGTCGTCGCTCGTTGTTTACATCGTTTAGAGTCCCGTTGAGAGTACGTATCATCGCATTGTTGCAATGAACATAAAGGCGAGCATTAAGCTTTCAAGCAAAGTTTGTTACTACTTCGCTCACGGTAGCTATTCCTAAATCTCTCTTAATGTCACTATTCTTATATACCATTGAGCATTCACAATTGCTCTTAGCGTCTTGTTTTGGAAAGTCTGCAACATGTTGCTCGGTTTGTTACAACCCCAAAGTTGTATACCGTATGTCTAGGACGGCTTTAACACCTGCCTGTACAAGAGCAGTTTGTTATATATGCCTAATTTCGAAAATCTTGCGATAATCCAATACATTTCTCGAGCTTGTCACGCTTCTTCTTCACGTGTGGTTTCCACCTTAGTTTAGCGTCCAGTGTCATCCCTAGATATTTCGCTTCATTTGCATAAGGTATTTGTGCAGAATTTATGAACAGAGGTAAATTGTTAACCCTTTCATTCACATGCGTAGACTTGTTCTCGTTAAGAGCGGTTCGCCAAGTCTTCGTCCAGACACAAATTCTATCCAATGCTCGTTGGAGGTTTCTCGTTGATGACTCGACTGATTCACCTGTTGCCAGGATGGCCGTATCGTCCGCAAACGTGGCCACGACTATCTCGTCATCTAAAGGTGTGTTTCTTGTGTAGAGCAGGAACAAGGTCGGACCGAGGGCACTTCCCTGAGGTACTCCAGCTTGAATTTGCTTGAAACTCGAGTATTCAGTACTACACCTAACACGAAAAAGTCTGCTTTCAAGATAGTTTTTCAATATTCTAAACATGTCTCCCGGCAAGTTTTGCCGTAGCTTATATTTCAAGCCTTCGTGCCATTCCTTGTCGAAGGCTTGCGATACGTCGAGGAAAGCACTTGAGCATATTTTTTTCTCTTCTAAGGCTTTTTCAATTTCATGTGTTATTCTGTAGACTTGATCTGTTGTGGAATGGTTAGGTCTGAAACCGAATTGATGATCCGGGATCAAGCGCCTTTCTGCAATTATTGGTTGTAATCGCTTCAGCAGAAGTTTCTCGAATACTTTCGATATTATCGGCAGAAGCGATATGGGCCTATAAGATTTTTTATCATTTGCACATTTCCCCGGTGTTGGAACCATAATGACTTCAGAGACTTTCCATTGTCTTGGAACGTATAGAAGTCTAAGAGAAGCGTTTATCATATAACGTAGCTTGACTAGTGCCTTTTTTGGTAGTTCTTTCAATATTTCGCCAGTGATCGGTTGTAACCCGGGGCCTTATTATTTTAAAGTTTGCTTTTTGTCTGTCGGAGTTCAAATAACGAAACTTTTTTCATTCTAAAGCTATCAGGTTCCGCGTTGTTGTTTTGAACGTCAGCCAACGGTGGACCGTCGAAAGGCTTGAATGTTTCTTTTAAATGTTCAGCAAACGGATTCGCTTTCTCTTTGCCTTCTCTTGTCCATTCGCCGCTAGCTTTTTTTTATTGGTGCCGAGTAGATTATAGGTTTCTTGAAAGACTTAACTGCTTTCCACAGCGAGTAGTTTGAGCTCCTTTCCGCCGACAAGCCTTCAAGGTATTCAGTGGTCTCACGATTTTTAAAATCTTGCAACATTCCTTTCAGTTTGTTAGAGAGGTGGTTCAAGAAGTTTTTGTCTGGGGGAGCCCTCGTGCCTTGCCGTCTTCTACGCGCTCTTCTCTTTTCACGAATTCTTCACAATTCTTCGATTTCGAGCGGATATGTTTTAAGTACATGCCCGTCGGTGCTAACTGCGTTCTTTTGGGACGAAGTGTTGTTCCCATCAGCGCTTTGAATTGCTACAATGAATTTGTCAACTGCGGTTTCTAACTCGAAAGGAGTTTTCAATGGCACATTCAAGCCAACACCCTCCTTACAGTCCTTTCTGAAGGCGTCCCAGTTCATGTTTTTGCTAGCTCATCTAGGAGCTCTTTCTATTTTCGCCAGTCTTCCACGCATCTTCAAGATTACTCCTGAGTGGTCGGAGCAAAGATCATAACACTCTTCGATTCGCGTAAGGTATTTGGGGTACCCTTTAGCGATGAAAAATTCGACAAGGTCAGGCTTTTTATTCCTATCGGTTGGCCAATATGTTGGCCTACCCGTGGAGAAAAAGTCCACCACACGCTCCATACTGTTTTTGTACAGTAATCTGCCTCTTGCTGAATTGTACCGTGAACCCCAAAAAGTATGTTTCGCGTTAATGTCACCCCCAATGATAAAATTGAACCCAATGAAGTCATACATACGATCAAGATCGTCTTCCAACAGTCTATATACTGGCGGGAAATAACAAGATGCAATGTTGTAATCTAAGCAGTAAATTTTTACAGAAACTGAACTGATCTGCATAGGGTCTAGCTCAACTTCTATGATCTTGAAGTGCTTTATGCAGTTCTTAATGTAGAGGGAGGATCCTCCTCTCGAATTTTGCGAAGGGTGATGTGCGTGATAGTCATTGTAACTTTTAAGTTTGGGTCTAGACCCGTTTTTAAGGTGAGTTTCCGTAATCATGCAAATATCAATTTTATTTTTCCGTTGAAATACTTCTAGTTCGTCTATTTTATTCAGAAGGCCGTTTGCATTCCATGTTTGTATTTTAAATAACTGTTTCATATTCATGTTCTCTCGTAATTTTTTCGAGGCTTAAACTTGAGCGTGCTCAGTTTGTCAAATATAACTTTGTTGGTTTTAGTCTGATCCTCAAGTTTCTCCAAGATTACAGCGAGGATCTGAGACACTGCATCTGTTGTGGGCGATCTTGCCTTGTTTTCGTTTGCCGCTTAGGAGTTTCAGCAGTTTTTGGATGTCCTAGGCTTGGATTCTAACCTCGAGTATTTTCCTTAAGAGGCTCTCGTCCCTTTTGCAGCTCTATAGCTTTTTCGCATCCTCGATAGTTTGCAGAGTGATTTCCGTGGCACTCTGTTGAGAGGTGTTTTCCGGCACATTCACCGCAACGTGGTTCTTTTTGGCAGTAGGCACTTGTGTGCCTGAATTCTTGGCATCGCTTACACTGTGGTATCAGTCTATTGCCTTTTCGCATGGGTTCGATTTTAACACTGATGTTAAGTATCATTTTCAATTTTATAAATATCGTTTATGCTCTCAGTTCTTTGAAAGGAGAGCATAAAAATTGGAAGGCCGCGTCTGATCACAGTGTCTCTTTCTCCTTCTGTGCGTTGCTTTTTCTTTTTAATGAAATTGACGGCATCAATAATTTTAAGGCCTTTAGTTTTTACATCTTTTACAACGTCTTCTTTTGTACATGATGGGTGAAGCCCCCTTACAATAACTTGCAGTGGTTTTTCGTACTTATTTTGATAAGTATATCACTCGATTCTTTCTGCATTCAGTCTAAGAGACAGCGACTTTAGGAATCGGCGTTGTCAACATTTACTTTCCACACGTTATTTCGGTGCGAAGTAAGCTTATAGTTTTCTGTTCTCACCGTGTTTGCAAGAAGGTTGCGCAACAATCTCCCGAATTCTGCTATCCCGACGATGTTTATTGCGGGAGGTGGACGAATTTTCGCTTCTGGCTTAGCCTTGTTTGAGCCAGAGGGCTTATCTACTTTTTGTATTACTTCGGGAGTAAAAAAAAAGTTTTTCTGCGATGTGCTATCATGTGTCTTTTTGAAATTCTTTGTTTTTTTTTCAAAAAATAAGGAGTTTATTGGGCATTGTTTTTTAAGTGTGAAGTTGGCACCGAACTTTTATTTTTTTTTAACGAAAGTTGTGCTGCGAAATGCCCGAGAAAAAATATTCGTATATATGTACATATGTAGTTTTTACGGATGAACACTTGTTAAATGTAGCGACACCTTTAGCTAAACGTAGCAGTTCACTTTAATTTTGTCCGTAGCAAAGTTTGCTCTTTATAGGGTTATATGTTTTTTTTTTGAAAATGGGTTAGTCCACACTTTTTTTTTTTTAAAAGTTGTGCTTCGATGTGCCCGAGATGTGCTGCTATACTTTTTTTTGTGGGTAGGTAAAAGCCTTTATAGGCATTATGAGGATCGAACGCGCATGCTCAAAGTAGTGTACATAATGTAAATACTAAAAAACCTCCCAATTTTTGTAAGACTGCGACTAAGCTTCCAACAAGTAGTTCAAGCTTCTGTATAGTAATCGCGTTTGGCAGGCTACCTTCCAACGAAATCACCTACCGTCATTATGTGCGGTTTCCTCTTACGATGCTAGATCCAACGGTCTTGTTCGTTGAAGTCGGCGTGTAAGATTTGTCTGATCCAGAGTTCGGATTATTTCGTGGTTGCAATGGCTGTGAAGGCGAGTGTGAAGTTTGAGAGCGAAGTCTCTTGCCTCGTCTTCGTCGGTCACAGTTGCGATGCCTAGATACCGATGTAAATATTTGTTATCTACCAAGGAGCATTTACGATTGCTCTTAGTTTCCCATTTTGACATCTTTCTAAAATAGATATGTTGCTTGGTTTGGTACAACCCAAAAGCTGTATACCGTACGCCCAAGATGGTTTTAGCACTTGCTTATGCAATAGCAGTTTGTTATACAGGTTGTTTTAGTTAAGGTGTGACAAAAAGCTAGGTTTGGTTGTATAGGTTGGTCGTATAGGTTGGGTCGAGACAAGAAAAAAATATATGGGAGGGGGCGGGTCTATTCTCCCCCGTTTGGCCGGGAGGGGCAATTTTCTAAAAATATGACAAAAAAAAAAAAAGAAATATTAAAAAACAATGGTAACACCGACGTTTTCAAGATATACCTTTTTGTAAAGCCCGAAATCTTTTTTTTATTTTGCTTTTAAATAAAGCTGTTTTAGTGTACAGTTTTTGAAAAATTAATTTTTAAACTCAAAATTTTGAAAAAAAAAAATTAAAAAAAAATTTTAAGTAATTTTTTTTTAATTTTTATGTTACTAAGTTTATTTTTTTTCATAATTTAATGCTCTTATAAACAAGTAATCAAAAACGGAAAACCGCATGCTCATATGTGTTTTACATTTTGAGAAAAAAAAAAACGGCAAGAAATTCTTTCAGAAGGAGAGTTCCAGAACTTTAATTAAAAAGCTAACCGAACGTATCGTTGCTTATATAGGGGAGCGGCCCCTATGGCAAAGACATAAAAATGTACTTGAAATACTATCATATGGGCTATTTGATCTTCTTTAGTATTATCCTTCTTCGCACTGATTGGAAAACTACTCCGAATTGAGTTTCGAAGAGAGAGAAATGGAAATAATTTTTCATAAGATGCTTTCGTCATTGTCTTCCTTGTTTCTTAAGTTTGCAGTCGGTAGCTCGTAGTATTGGTAGCCACACTTGTGTGTTTTGATGCTGTTGGTTTGCTTTTATTTGTTTTACAAATACTTGTTCTCTTATGGGAAACCATAGGAAGAGTTGTCACTTAATGTGAGCATCATCCATCATTATAATATAAATGATGTTTGAAATGATCAAATGACTAGCCATTAATATAATGTTTGCAGAATTGTAAATTGTTGTAGTTTTTCACTTTTCAGGTCGGCAAAAAAATGATAGAGGAGTTTTAAGAAGAACCCTAATGAGGCTACCCAGACCCAGAACTCTTAGTTGAACACCACAAAAAATCGAAATAAGACATTAATGTAAGAAAAAATAACTTCCGTTATCTAAGTCTCAAAAAAATAAAATCGTACAGAACTATTCGCAAGAACCATTGAGAACCCCAGAACACATCATCAAGAGTTGATATTCATATCTCATCAGAACTCTTTTTCGTGCAAAAAATGGGGCCGCGTGAAGTTGGACTCCAATTTACCTTTTTTCATTCTGATATGAAATCAGCCTTTGAAATTCTCAATAACGAAGCAAGAGGTGGACAGTTTAAAGTTAGGAGGATTATATATTTAATGGGTTTTTGGTATACTTCAGAAGGCAGTGGATTAATAAGGTAAGAAAATTCGTACGAATTGTGTTATTATTTTTGCCTTCAATTATTTATAAACATTTACTTATTACTAATTATTCGCGCGAATTCTTAAACTATTATTTTTACATATTTATGAGGTAAATTAAATTTACTGTTTTTTTCATTCACTTATATATAGTTGTTTATAAATGATTTCTAAGTGAATGAAAAAGAATACTGCAAAAATTCACGTAAATAATACCGATTTAAACTCATTTTTACACAATTCTCGTTAGCATTTCGCTCTCTTTAAACATTCATCTTATCTTCCTAAGAATGAACAACAACCGAATGAATGGGTGGCTAAAATAACAAAAAAAATGAATGCCATGCCAAAGAGGTTGTTGTTATAGTTAACTAATGCTAAAATCGCTCATAAAAGTTTTATGTATTGTAATTATCACACAGAATCCAGCTACAGAAAAGGCTTCCATGTGAGCGATAAAGGAAACAAGAATCCAGCCCAGACGACCTTTAAATCTTTGACACACCAGTTGGTAATAAATTTTCGAGAATTATAGATACTATTTTACCGGAGATTAAAATGTATTTTTAATTACATCGCTTGGGTTGGCGTTAGCGATGCCATGACAATGTTTTTATACCTGGGGAGTAATTACGTTAGGGAAGCCAAAAATTGTCCTTTTATTTATTAACGCAAGTGTGCCCCACAGTTTGCCGAGGCGCCCAGAATTCAACCAATGTATTATGCTTCACATATTAAAAGGGTTCTAAAGGATCAAGAGTAGAACATTGGTACATACCCTCAGCTGGGTGATAATTTATATTCACAGTTAGGTTTTTTGACTAGATGATGAATATTTTAGAAAGTTTTAACAAGGGGATTTAGTTTCTTTTATAGGTTGTCCGTTTTAAGAAAGAAATGTATGAATCTAAAACCCCCGCAGAAGGTTTAATGCTTGTGCGGGTTAATTATTTATTAGTTAGGGTGTTGAAGAGTACAATAAATTAATACCTTATATAAAAAAAAGTGGGAAAGTGACACAGTGCGTATATGTAACACCTTCAGTCCGTCTGCGACGCAACGGATTGCAATATACCCTACTTAACACCAAAAAAGACCCGCTTACCACAGCTTCAGAAAGTAAGCGGGATATAAAAATATAACTTTTGAATGCCTTACGCTTGGTGATTGCATACATTTTTGACAAAGCCCAGCCAAACGTGGGCGGAACATATACTATATACTCGTATAACTATACCATACTTTATGAACAAGTAAGCAAAGGCTTATATCTACACATTTGTATTATTAATTTGCTGTCTCATACATACATAATTTTGGGGGAAAAATAATAGAAACAAACAGAAGTTTGTCTTCTTTTACGGTCTTTTAGTGATAGTATATTAAAAGGTTAGTAAAACAACTTAAGAAGGAATATTGTTAATTATTTGACATGGTGTAAGAAAATATACCCAATGCATATGTATATGTATTTTCATTTGAATAATATTAAATAATATAAAGGAAAATTTAAATTTTAAGTTGTTTTGATGGGGGGAAGTCTGAAAAGAATAATAAAAACATTTTTTTTTATTTTTCTTGTAAAATTTAATAGCTCACGTGCAGAGACATACATCATATTAGCCCTAGGGTCGAGTGGGGCCCAGAGTTGCAAATTTTGGGGTAGCGGCAAATTAAGAAGACAGGGACTAACATATTAAAATACCATTTTACACAGTAAAAGCCAAACATTTTCATTATTTTTTAACTCGTAGAAGGCCTTTTGATTTTTCTAGATTATCGACATAACAATGGCATAACTTTCGCCTGTGTGATGTTAAGCAGGAGTTTTGCTTTAACTCTTGAAAGGCCTTATATCACTTCATGGGTCCAATAAGAATTTTGTAAAACTATAGCGTTAATGACAGAACCCCAAGACCAGACATATGATTGAGACGGAAAAGCGATATCCATCCGTCCGCCTGTTTTTGTGCATAATATTTCGAAAGGCTTTAAATTCCCGAAGTAGTACAAGAGTAAAGTTTTATCCGTCCACTGACATACTTCCGTCATTCATAAGGGTGAAATTAAGTCGCCAGAAAAATTGTCGGAAAATAAGTTGCAAAAAGTTGAAACTATGATAATAGCATGCAAAGCCAAAAATATTACATCGAAAAACAAAAAATAAAATCAACCAGTGAGAAAATACAGCAGTGCGTATATAATAGCTTCGCAGCGTCTGTAATGGACCGCGGTAAACCCTATTCCTTTTTCTATTCTCCTTTCCATTCCTTTTCTCCTTTCCATTCCTATTCTGCTTTCCATTCTTTTATTTTCTTGTTTTTCATCCCGTCCCATTACCATTTATGCAGCATTTAAAATAGAAAAAAAGCCTTCTCTTTAAGTTTTTGTTCCCTTTTTTAAAAAAGGGGAGTGGCATGTCCAACCCCTTTAACCGAAAATCAATATTAGCAAAGAAATATCCTAGTTTGCGGCTAGTTTGTACGCAAACTGTAATTTTTTGGTTCAAATTCAATAGTTTTGTGAAATAGACCTCTACAGATGGGCGTGGCTTCTTATAGGTTTTTATGGAATTGTGCCTCTAAATATGGATGTGGCCAAAAACTTTGTACAGGTTTTTATGGAATTGTGCCTCTTAATACTTTTGTGGCCTAAGACTTTGTATGAATCAAATGTAGAACCTAATATTTCCTACATAACATATTAAGAAAAAATTTTTCGATTTGGAACAGAAATATTGAATAAATTGCATTTGAACAATTACTCTTTAATTCGATGCCAAAAATTTAATTTTTTGGGTAAAATTCAACAATTTCATAATATCAACCTCTTAAAAACTTTGAAGAAACGAAATCTAGTATAGAACCCGGTGAAGCTAATGTGCTAAGTTTTATTTCTTATCCTTACTTAAGTTAGGCTAAAAAGTAGTCGAAATCGATGTTTTCTGGAAAATTAGAGGTTTTTCTTAAATTCTGCCTCCAAATGTAGGCGTGGCTCAAGACTTTGTATGAAAGAAATTTAAAAAAAAGTGTTTTCTACATAATATATTAAGTAAAATAAATTGCATGTGAAAGATTACTCATTCAATCGGTGTCACGCCCACAAGGGCGATCTGCGGACTTTATTTTTATTTTTATGACTTGTAATCATTAGAAGATGCTAAATAATAAATTTCAGCTTTTCATGACGTCGTGGGGTGCCGTGGCGTAGTGGTTAGTGTGTGTGCTTACTACGCCGGAGGTCTGGGTTCGAATCCTGCCATCGTCACCTGCAAAAAAAAGACTTGTTCTTTTCACGGTCCCCACCTCCGCGAGGGTTTGACAAGCCCTCCGAGAGTATTAATTGTCTTGAAAAACTTCTCAATAGGCCGTTCGGATTCGGCAAAAAATTGTAGGTCCCCTTGTATGTAAAGAAATTAACACACCAGCATACATTGTTGAGAAGTTGGCCCTGGTTCACCTCGAGCTGTTGCGCCACTCTATTTATTTTTTTTTTTCATGACGTCTTACTGTCTTGAAAGCACCGCAGGTTGTTACACATTTAGACCGATTGTGGGCGTCTCTGTAGGCGGGTTTGTAAAATTTTAACACATGTATTACTCCGGATGACAGAGAGTTTACGTACAAAATTTCGGCTTTCTAGCTCAATATTTAAGGCCTAAAAATTGGTGACATACGGACAGACAGACGGACGGACGGACATGGCTCATTTGACCCAGAATTCGGTCTCGATCATATGCCCTTAAGGACTTGGGGGTCTATCGTCATTATTTCTCTATGTTACATTTTCGCCTGTATCAAACTTAATAATACTCCATTTCTGTGGAATAGGGTATAAAAAGCGCCCCCCAGTGGACGTGGCCTTAGAAAAACAAAGAATTAATTAATGAGTCCTCCCACAAAATTGGGCACGTTTTTCAGTTGTATATTTCAGTACATGTTACCAGGGGGCATCCAAAATGTGGCGCACTTTACCTTAATCCACCCCTGCTCACGTGGCGTAATTGAACCAAAGTTTTATAGCACTTGGTTGTCAATCAATTACTTCACATTTTGGTCCATTACAATTAAGTATTTTAGTATAGGTATCTCTTCTTATTTAAGGCCCAATTCTGCCGTGTTTCATTGGGCCTCTTCATGCCAATTGCGTTTAAGAACGCCCCATAGGTATCTTATGGCGTTGGGACTGGGATACTGGGATAAACACTACAATAAAAAAAATTTATCCTCTTGGAAACCGTTCCTTAGCCAACTTTGGTACGTGCTTTGATTAATTTATTGTGCTGCATTAACTTCCATGTACCACAACTTCCTTGTACTTCAATCCTTCGTGCTATACCATGTTGAAGGCTAGCGAAGCGTCGAGAAAAACGCTTGTAGATGCATATCTTTCTCGCTTCCAGAGCTTTTTCGATTTCGTTTGTTATTCGATAGACCTGGTCGATTGTTGAATGTTTATTCCTTAATCCGAATTGGAATCTGGAATCAATCCGGAATCAATCTCGTTCGGACATTTTCCTGGTTTCGGAACCGTTATGACCTCGGCGACTTTCCATTGCCTTGGATTGTATAAAATTCTCATTGAGGCGTTAGTGATATAGGGTAGCTTGACCAACGCTTTCTTCGGTAGACCCTTTACATTTTCGCAAGTAATTAAGTCGTAGCAAAGGGTGTTTCGACCGATTTCATATTGGTTACAGTCAAAATATGGTTTCGCCTGATTCAAGTAGGAATTTAATAGACCCCTTACCGCTGGTGGGGGAACTGATAAAAAATATACCAGTTAATTGACTTGCTTTACACAAGTTTTTATTTTATATATCAACAGGTCTTTTATATAAAAAATTACCTCCTTACTTCTTACATCCAGAAACACACCTTTAGCAGGGCGAAAGATTTATTCAAGGAATACAAGAAGAAACTGGAAGGCATCGTTACTTCTACATCAGAGCTAGAGAAGCTTAAGGCCAGCGACGCATCTGCAATTGTAAGTAAGGCGACAACTGGCTCTGACCGAACTAGCAAGGGGGCACAAACCTGCAGTTCAGGAAAACAGCACAGATATCAAAAACTGCAACTCCAAATTGATGCGATTGTGGAGAAAAGTATTCAAAGGAGATGTATGCATACCAACAGAGTATGATGCTCGATCTTACTGACTTCCACGAAGACTTCATTTCAAATGCAACTGACGAAGATTTGATGAGACATCGTCGTCGCCAACAATACGCACACAAAGATGTCAAGCAAGATATAAACCATTTCTTGCATCAAATTGTATTAAAGCTGAAGAGGAGATGTATGCATACCAACAGAGTGTGATGCTCGATCTTACTGACTTCCACGAAGACTTCATTTCAAATGCAACTGACGAAGATTTGATGAAAGACATCGTCGTCGCCAACAATACGCATGCAAAGATGTCAAGCAAGAAATAAGCCATTTCTTGCATCAAATTACATTAAAGCTGAATAACACAAACCAGTCAAGGGAAGTCCAAACTAAAAATTACGACACCAGACTTCCCCAGTTAAGGATTCCGACATTCAGAGACAATAGAATGGAGTTCATTCTATGATCTTAATACGATTATTTATGGCGAAGCAAGCTTGAGTAAAACGGAGAAAATTGAGGATCTGAAGACTCATTTGGAGTCTCTAGCTTAAAATTTAAGGACGGGTGGAAGGACGGACATGACTTCATTGATTTTCCTGTCGGTCCCATTCATATCGGTCCCTCGCTGATTATTACACTGCGTTACAAATTATACATAAAACTTATTATACCCCGGGTAGGATATAAAAAAAAATACATAAATAATATATGGCCTTTTTTATTTTGTAATAGTTTACAAAATGCTGCCCACCAAAGCATTTTGGATACTACCAACTCACATGATGCATTTCCAGAAACTCGTAATGACAATGATGACGAAGAAGGAAGCAACACTCCAATGTTAGCAACTGACAACCTATTTTCTCGTCCGGATCATTAAGACTCAGAAATGTTGAGTACCGACAACTTCGTTATTGACAACAACTGTCCAAGAGTTGATCCATTTTCAATAATATAAGGTAGGAGGATAGTCGATATCGATCATTTTTTTAATGGCATACAGTTCAGCTACAGTTTGAAAAACATGAATATTGTCAACGAAGTAACGAAAGGGTTGGAAACTGATTTAGTCATAAGATTTAACATGTGCAATATTGAGTTGCGCGTCTGATAGAATAAGAAAAAAGAAAAGGACATTGATCTAAATACTTTAGCTGTTATTGGAATAACAAGTATTGGTTATGGCTTTTCGTTTTTCATCAACTGTAAGCATACCATATTGCTTTAACAAAAAAAACAATATAACAGAAAAAAAAAATGAGAAATTTGGCAGGACATTGCCGAAAGAAAATAGCTATGTTGGAAACTGCCACGGAAGAGGCCGATGCCGCTGGCGATATTGATCCTATTGACGGGATTCCCTTCATAACTGTGGTGACCGATGCTTGTTGGAGCAAGAGGTCATACAAAAAAAAATTGTTCTGCGTTATCAGGAGCAGCTGTTGTAGTTGGTTTGCACACGGGTAAAGTTATTTTCTAAGGTGTTAAAAATAAATACTTTGTCACTTGCTTCAGAATTAGTTTAAAAGAAAATCCGAACCACAAATGCAATATTAACTACACTAGGCCTCCGACGTTAATAAAATCGGATATTTTGCTTCGAGCATTTCAATGCAGTGTAGAACAGAATGGCCTTCGTTATTTGATAATGCTTTCTGATGGTGACATTAGTTTTTGTCATAAAATAACTAAAAGTGACCCTAACAATGGACGAAAAATATCCGAAATAGAATGCTGCAACCACCTGATGCGAAATTACAGGAATAGAGTTGAAGCCATATCCAAGGGGCGTAAAACAGGACTAAGAGGTTCCTTGACGACTTAACCAGAGAGGATTTGGAAAGATGTTTTAAGTGCTATAAAATATAGAAGGCAAGTGGCAAATATTTCAGAAAGCGAGTCGATAAAAATGATCAAACAAGACATCGGAAACGTTATAAATCATATTTTTGGTGATCATGAAGCTTGCCCACATACATTCGTGAAAAATGTAATGCTCTTGAAGAAAACCTCATTCCAATTATGAAAGCTGATGGAATATAAGAAGCTATAATGAATCCGACTAGAAGGCTTGTTTTCAATGCCCGGATTCTGTACCATGGATACAACCATAATCTAGCAAAGCATTATTTTTCTAATGATGCAAAGCTTGTGGGAGGAAAACGTATTAACTTTTTTATACATATATTTTATATTTTAACCGATGCACTGCAGCTGTTGTACATTTTAACTCAAGTAAGGCAAAGTACAGAGTTTTGCAAGCATATTCAGGGAAAGAATCCATCATCAAAAATTAAGTCGTTTGGAAATTCAGGGAAAGAGTCCATCATCAAAAATTAAGTCGTTTGGAAATGAAAACACTAAAGAGCAAATATCTAAAAGCAAGAAGAGCACAGAGAAAATTATACCGAAGCAGACGAACTTTTTTCAAAGTAAATACTACATCTGGGAAGAATGACGTAGGCTATGGACCTGGTTGAAGAATTTTTATTAAAAAAGGGAACTAATTCTAAAAAAATTGAAAGAGAACCAAGGTGCCTTCTTATCGAGCAACAAACTATGGGCCGATATAATAATAAAAATAGACCGTCAAGTATGAAGACATAGGCAGAGCGGTATGAATATATAGTAGGTAGGGTATGTATACTTTTTATACCCTATTCCACAGGAATGGAGTATTAAGTTTGATACAGGCGAAAATGTAACATAGAGTAATAAGAATGATAGACCCCCAAGACCTCAAGGGCATATGATCGAGACCGAACTCTGAGTCGAATTAGCCATGTCCGTCCGTCCGTATGTCACCAATTTTTAGGCCTAAAATTGAAATTTTGTACGTAAGCTCTCTGTCATCCGAAGCAATACAAGTGCTAAAATTTTTCAAATCCGTCCACAGACACGCCCACAATCGATCTAAATGTGCAAAAACCTCCAGTGCTTTTAAAAGCGTAAGACGTCGTTAAAAGCTGAAATTTACCATTTCATATTATAATGATTATAAGTCACAAAAAATAAAAATAAAGACCGCAGACTGCCCCTTGTGGGCGTGGCATCGATTAAAAGAGTTACATTTCAAATGCAATTTATTCAACATTTTTTTTCCAAATAGAAAAATGTTGACCTAATATATTATGTAGAAAATACTATTTTCTATATTTAGTTCATACAAAGTTTTGGGCCACGCCCACTTGCATAAGAAAAACCCATAATTTTTCAAAAAAACATAGATTTCGACTGCTTTTTAAGCTTACTTACGGCAGAATAAGAAATAAATTTAGCACATAAGATACACCGTACACTAGTCTAGACTTCGCTCATACAAAGTTTTTGGCCACGCCCATCTTTAAAGCCGATTTTACATAATTATTGAATTTCAATGAAAAAATTAAATTTTTGCGTACATTTTAACCGCAACCTTAAATATTTCTATGCTTATATTGATTGTTGGCTCTAGGAGCTGGACATGCCACGCCCCTTTTAAAAAATTAATTAAAAAACCTTATAAAAAATTTTTTTTTAGTTAATTTATGATTCACGAATTGTAACGGGTAGGGGATGGAAAACAAAAAAAATTAAGAATGGAAAGGAGAATAGGAATAGAAAGCAGGATAGGAATGGAAGGGAGAATAGGAATGGAAAGGAAAATAGAATAGGAATACGCGGTTCGTTACAGAAGGACCGAAGCTTATACATACGCACTCTTGCACTTACTCACTGGTTTTTCTTAAAAATGAACTGTTATAAGCTTATTGTTTTTTTTTTCAAAGCTCTTGAGTTGGTTAACGTTCATGTGGTTGTGCCTGCGTCAAATTTGGTTAATGTAAAATAAGTGGCCCAGAAGTTACAACAGTTATATAGAAACTATATAAAAACAACTACTGTGTTTTCAAGCGCATCTAGAAAAGCAAGCATTGTTAACCCTGCAAGGTGGTAAGGTATGCCTGTCGTAAGAGCCGACTAAAATCCACTGGAGGAAGTAGTCTTCAGGCATGAGTAATGCTGTCCAGGAGTATAAACTCCTTGTGGGGCCACCTTTGGCAGTAAAGTTATTACTGAAAAAGATGAACCCGAGGGTTTAAATAAAATCCAGCAGCGTCTGATACATATTGTCAGCATGCGAGCGCTTGGAGGTCGAAAAGTCCCGCTCGGCATCCAAACGGGTTTAACCCGAAGAAGCTACGAGCAGCCCATCAATGGTGCGGCTTTCGGGGGGGGCGGAGGGGGACAGCGCCAAGTCAAAATGAGGGCTTAGGTGGAAACTCTACAAATCGACAACGGCACCGACTCAAAATTGGCACGTGGAATGTCTCGTCGCTAACGAGGAAGGAACTTCAACTGGTTGAGGAGGCCAAAAAGTATCAGCTCGGTGCAACTGGCATCTCCTCAACTAAGTGGAAGGGTTCTGGAACCAAAGACTTCGATGATGGGTGGAAGTTTTTCTTTGTCTGGCGTCCCAAATCACATGAATGCACAGGCGGGTGTGGGGAGCTTACAGGCCCCCAGTTGTCAGAAAATGTATTCGATGTCATTCCGTTAGAGGAAAGGATTCTGATCTTAAAGCTTAAGCTTGAACGATCAACTCTGGTTCAGGTTTATGCACCAAATCGAGAGTCAGAGTATGAGTCGTTTTTGAACGAAGTTTATGCTGCCCTGGACAGAGTGGCAGAAATGGACTTCTTTCTTCTGATGGGTGACTTCAATGCACATGTGGGTACGGACGATAGTACTTAGAGGAGTGTGGTCGGGAGGCACGGTGACCCGGATCAAAACTGGAGCGGAGGGAAGTTGTTGGACTTTTGCTGTGCATATGGCTTGTCCATCATGAACACCTTTTTCCCACACAAAGACATTCACAGATACACATGGCACAAGCACAGTTTAAATCAGAGGTCACTGATTGATTTCGTTGTTGTACCATCGTGTGTTCAAAGAATGATTTGTGATATTCGAGTTTTCAGGGGAGCTGAGTTGTCAACTGATCACCACTAAGTGCTGTGTAAATTGTTTTTCGTGACAGTATTCCTTTGCCACCCAGGCGAAAACCTAGACTGGCGACCCGCATACGGTTGCAGGATGCTGACTCTGATTTCAGAGAGAAAAGAACTGCTTGGTTTAAAACGCCTGGAGTTCAAAAAGCCATCAGAGAGAAGAAGAGAGCCTACATTGCGTGGATCCAATGTAGAAACTCAACTCTCGAGCTCGGTACAATGAGGCGCGAAGGACTTCCAATCTGGCAGTCACAACAGCCAAGGAACAGTCATGGAAAAAGTTCGGCGAGAAGTTGGAGCACGATTACAGAATCTGCAAACAATGTATTTTGGCAGACCGTTCGCCGGCTCAGAGGAAGGAAGTTGAATATCATTCAAGGGGTTAAATCCAAGGACGGTACACATCTTTCAAGTGAGAGCGATGTCTTGCGCAGATCAATCCCCAACAGGGCGCTGAAGATGGCATTCCCACTGCTGACGAGATAAGGGCGGAGAATAGTCTTACAGTAGACCAAATCACTAAAGCGATTAAATCGCTACAAGTTGGCAAGTCTGCTGGAGTTGATGAAATCCGGCCAGAAATGCTCAAGGCAATGGGTGAAGAGGGTGTTAAATGGCTAAAACGTGTCATTAAGGTGGCCTGGGATAGCGGGAAGGCACCTAGCGATCGGCAAACGGGAGTTATAGTGCCCATTTTCAAAAAAGGGAAAAGGAGAGATTGCGCCAACTATAGGGGCGTATCTCTCTTGAGTCTTCCGGGAAAAGTATTCGCGAAGGTATTGGCAACGCGTTCCAGAGCTGTAATCGAGCCTTTGCTACGGGAAGAACAGTGCGGCTTTCGGCCTTGCAGAGGCACAACCGACCAGCTTTTTACTCTGAAGGTAATCCTTGAGAAGGCCTGGGAATATGCCAAACCGGTCTATGCGTGTTTTGTAGATCTGGAAAAGGCGTATGAAATAGTCCCTCGGGCCATCCAGTTTTTGTATGGAAACTGCGGAAGCTGTGTACGGATAAATGGCGTCAAATTCCGTCCTTTTGATGTGCGCGTTGGACTTCGCCAAAGCTGAGTTCTGTCGGCCCCTCTTTTCAAAGCATATATGGACTGGATGGTGAAGCGCATTCTTCAGCATGAGCCATCTGCTTTTCGCAGATGATTTGGCCATCCTTGCATCATCCAAAGAGGAACTTTAACGAGCACTGGATAGGTTTGCAGCCGTATGTGGTGATGCTGGGATGAAAGTATACGTGAAGAAATCAGAAGTGATGGTTGTTTACCGAACTCCTGTGCAGTGTACCCTGCACATAAATGGAGATCCATTAAAACAGGTGGAGAAGTTTAAGTATCTCGGGGTCTTTTTCACAAAAGATGGGTGAAGGAATACTGAGTTGTCCTGCAGAATTGGCCAAGCTGGAGCAATAGTAAAGGAACTGCGCCCGCCGGTCATCAGGAAAGCTGAGCTTAGAGGGAAAGCAAAGATCTTAGTTTTTAATTCAGTGTTCGTTCCGACCCTCATCTATGGTCATGAAATTTGGGTAATGACCGAAAGAATTAGATCTCGGGTACAAGCTGCCGAAATGAGATTCCTGAGAAACAGATGTTGGGATCAGGTAAAGAACCTCTCTGAGTCCCGCCTGGGTATTGCGCCGGAGTCTCTTGAGTTGGTGGCGGAGGATCGAGAACGATGGAAAGACCATTTAGCCACCCTCGCTCCTCGGTGGGTGGCTAAATGGTCTTTCCATCGGTCCTCGAAAATAATGATGATGATCTAGAAAAGCATAAACTATTTCAAAAATACTTCATTTTTTTTATTTCAAAAGATGAACTACGTTCAGTATTTATTTAAAATTTTTGCTTCTTACCGTCTCGAAAATAGAGCCGGAATATATTTTCTTGGCCTTTTTACCTTTTTCTAAATTTAAAATCCATAAAACAGCAATTAGGTTTTTTTTTCAATTACCGTTAGGCTTTTTTTCAGTTTTAAAACCAGCTGCGTACCACTGGCCACTTTTCTTAACTTCTGCGGAAATGGATATCTGAGAAAACGGTAAGACTAAGACATGTTGCTTTTTTTCTCGTTTAGCATTTTATAGCATTTAAAACATCAGGTTCGAAACGGCAATATTGAAATTTTCTAAATGCAGTAAGCTTGCGTTTAAAACTTTAAATACTCTAGACAAATTTTAATTAGATCGTCGTTACCGTAACAGATTAGCATTTTGTAAAAATTCGTTTTCGAAAATGTTTTTACGTTTTTGAATCAAAGCTTCGAAGTTGTTTAATATTCGAAGTTTGCTTTGGCTTAATATGAAATCTTAGACAATGGACTACGCCCTTTATTTATTTTAAAGCTATACTTAATACCGTATAGGAGCTAAAGGGGGAGGCATACCTTATTTTGACCTTTATTATAATTTTACAAATATTTTGAATATTTTTTAGTTCCCGTTAGACTTTTTTCCAATAGCGCAACTACCTGCGCCAGCATTGGATGCCTTTTTTAATTCTATGACAAATAGTTTTTGTTCAAACGGTAAACAATTTCCCTTTTTTATTTCGTTTTTTAAATAGGTTTAGGAAAACGTAGGCTTGCTTTCCTTTTATACGTTTTGTACTTGAACAAAATCTGAACAAATTCGCTTTTATCGCTTAGATTATAGAAGATTTTAGAAAATAGTTTTTGAAAATTTAGTTTTCTCTATTTTTGAGTTAAATCTCAGAATGTTTTGAAACTTAAAAATTCGCTATGATTTTCTTAAAAATTTGGGATAATTGCTGATACTGTGATTTTTTTTTCATATGATTTGTTTTTTGGACACACGTTTTTCATGAATTTTTGCGATTTTTTTCGGAAAATGCGTAAAATGCGGAAAAGAATATTTGTGCACTTAGCGGTTCAAAAGTTTTGAAACACCAGTCTCAAACACCTCAAACACTTTGAAAAGCGTCACCCATTTTCAACTCTTTATTTTTCAAAAACTTTTCAGTATTTTTAAAAAATAATTATTTTTTCATTTAGATAAGTTTGGTACCTTTCTAACTTAAATTTTGCTTTTCTTGTTCTTGCCTAATTATCTTTTTAAAAAAAATATTGTCAAAAATTTAATCCAAACTGTAATTAAACCGTTACTTACTTACTTACTTACTTGAGGTGGCGCTACAGTCCGGGGTGGACCTGGGCCTCAGCCAACAAGCTTCGCCAGCCAGCTCTGTCTCTAGCTAGCCGTCTCCAGTTTCGCACGCGAAGTTGGCTGAGGTCCCTTTCCACTTGCGTGCGCCACCTGAGTCTCGGTGCTCCTCTACCGCGTCGTCCCTGCGGTGTGGATTCGAAGATTTTCCGGGCCGGGGCGTTGGTGTCCATCCGCTCTAGATGACCCAGCCATCGTAGACGTTGTGTTTTGACTCTTTTGGCTAGGTCGGTATCGCTGTACAGCCCGTACAGTTCGATGTTATATCTCCTCCTCCACTCTCCGTTTATGCAGACGGGACCGTAAATCGTCCGAAGAATTTTCCTCTCGAAGCAGCCTAAAGTGTTTTCATCCGCCTTTGACAGGGTCCATGCTTCTGCACCGTACAGCAGGACTGGGATGATGAGGGTCTTATACATGGACACTTTAGTTGCTCGAGAGAGGGCTTTGCTACTCAATTGCCTTCTTAGCCCAAAGAAACAGCGATTGGCAAGAGTTATCCTTCGTTTGATTTCAGCGCTGGTGTCATTGTCTTAATTGATAGCGGAACCCAGGTAGACAAAGTCCCTAACTACCTCAAAGTTATAGCTGTCGATGGTGATGTTTTGTCCAAGACGTCGGTGTTGGGTGTCTTTTCTTGATGACAGCATATACTTGGTTTTGCCCTCATTGACTGCTAAACCCATATTCGCCGCTTCCGTCCCAATACTCACGAAGGCTTCACTGACATCACGCTTTGTTCTACCGATTATGTCAATGTCGTCTGCGTATGCAAGTAGTTGAACGGACTTTTGAAAGATTGTACCTCTGGTGTTGGCGCGAGAGTTCTGCACAATTCTCTCAAGTATGATGTTAAAGAAGTCGCATGACAGCGCGTCGCCTTGTCTAAATCCTTTTTTGACATCAAAGGGGTCGGTGAGGTCTTTGCCGACCTTGACGGAACAGCGTGAGTTTTCCATCGTCATCCTGCACAGACTGACGAGTTTGGCAGGGATGCCAAAACTAGACATTGCGCTATATAGCTCGTCTCTATAGATGCTGTCATACGCGGCCTTGAAATCGATGAAGAGGTGGTGTGTATCGATTTGGAATTCCTGGGTTTTCTCCAAGATCTGCCGCAGTGTGAATATTTGATCGATGGTGGACTTTCCTGGCCTAAAGCCACACTGATATGTGCCTATCAGATTGTTGACAAACGGCTTCAGGCGCTCACACAGTACAGCAGAAAAGATCTTGTATGCGATGTTAAGAAGACTTATGCCTCTGTAGTTGGCACAACTCAGAGGGTCTCCTTTCTTCAGGATCGGGCAAACAATGCTGAGGTTCCATTCGTCGGGCATGCTTTCTTCCGACCATATCTTGCAGATGAGCTGATGCATGCTCCTAACCAGCTCATCGCCAGCGGATTTAAAAAGTTCGGCAGCTAGGCCATCTGCTCCGGCTGCTTTGTTGCACTTGAGCTTAGACACAGCTACTTTCACCTCCTCCAGGTCGGGTGGGCGGTATCGTTCGTATGCTTCGTCGGTAACGTCTTCGCCCGGGTTGAATGGTTCGTTCTGCCTGACAGCGGTATTTGGTTCTTCCTCGCCGTTATACAGTCTGCAGAAGTGGTCTTTCCAAATCCTCAGCACCGACTGCGATTCTACAACGATGTTCCCTTGATGGTCCTTACAGGCTTCAGTTCGAAGTTTATACCCTTGGCAGGACCTTTTGATCCTTTGGTAAAACTTTCTAACCTCATTCCTGTTGTAACATCTCTCTATCTCTTCAACCACGCGCTTCTCGTGCTCTCTCTTTTTCCTTCGGAGAAGCCGGTGCTCCTCTCTCTTCCTCTGCTCGTAGAGCTCGCGAGCAGCTCTAGTCCTTCTGTGCAGCGCCGCTTTGTATGCTTCCTGTTTAGCTGCATGTGCTTGCCGGCATTCATCGTCAAACCAGGGGTTTCGTTGTGGTCGCCGTGTGAAACCCAGCACTTCAGAGGCGGCGTCTCTGATGGCATTTTGGCAATGTTGCCACTGGCTATCAATACTTGATGCTGGTTGCATAGGACTTCGTAGAAGGTTTTGAGAGACTCGGTTGGAGAAGGACCTGGCGATCTCTTGCGATTGTAGTCGGCCGACGTCAAACTTCCTCACAGTATTTCCATTACTTGGCGCTGGTCGGGATATCCGCAGCCGTACCTTGGCTACAACAAGGTAGTGATCCGAGTCAATGTTGGCCCCTCGGAAAGTTCGGACATCCATGATACTGGAGGAGTGCCTTGCGTCGATCGCAATATGGTCAATCTGGTTGACGGTTGATTGATCGGGAGATCTCCATGTCCCTTTGTGGATATTGAGATGCGGGAACTGTGTACTAGCTACCACAACGTGTCGCCCCGCAGCAAAGTCGATCAGCCTGAATCCGTTATCGGAGGTCGTGTCGTGCAGGCTATACTTTCCGACAGTACGACCAAAGATGCCCTCCCTTCCTAGCTTGGCATTAAAATCGCCTAGGACAATTTTAATGTCGTAGCTAGGGCACTGCTCATAAGTTTTGTCCAGGAGCTCGTAGAACATATCTTTGGTCTCGTCATCTTTCTCCTCTGTGGGGGCATGTGCGCATATCAGGCTAATGTTGGCGAATTTAGCCTTGATGCGGATCGTCGCGAGGCGCTCGCTTACAGGGTTGAAGCTCAAGACTTTTTGCCTAAGTCTGCCTCCAACAACGAAACCACATCCAAATAGGCGCTGTCTTTGATGCCGGTAGCAGTCGCCGTAGTAGATGTCGCAGTTTTTCATCCTTCTTTTGCCCGGCCCGTCCCACCGCATTTCTTGGATGGCAGTAATGTCTGCCTTGCAGTCGTTAAGGGCCTCCGCTAGTTGCTCGGCTGCACGTGGTCTGTTAAGGGACCTAACATTCCACGTGCAGATCCGGAGCTCGTTGTCCTTTTCTCGTTTGCATTGGTCGTCAACAGTAAATCCGTCCGAATCCGAGGCTTGTTTCCGCTTCGTGACTGGTGTTTCTTTACGTGGCCGGGAAGTCACCCCGACGGCACGACCCCCAACCTGGAGGACCAGATCCTTTGCTTAGCTCTAAGGACGGAGAGCCGGATAGCCCGCTCCTTATAGGCCTGAGCTCCGAATACGTCGTAGTAGCCCATATAAGGTGTTCACTAAGTAGTTCGGCCTGACTGGAACTATGGACGCCACCGTTGATTCCATCTGGGGAATTCCTCCGCTGCCGTCCGGATGCAAGGATAAGTGCCTTAGTGGGAACACTCATCCCCCCCTCTCTCGTCTGCTACCCCCAACAACCTTCCAAAGGGGTTGGAACCCAATCTCCAGTTGAGGTACTAGGCACCCGGTGTTCACCACGGGGAGGTGAGAGTAGGAGTTGATAGACAGAGGTGGGTTTAGAAAACCTGTGGATGCTTGTATCCTCTTGAGTGCACATGTCTATCCTTTGACCACCAATTAAACCGTTATTTCTGCTTAAAAAAATTTCCGTCGTTCGATGCTCCGACTCCGACTATTTCCGCTGTTTAAAAACACACCAAATTTTGTCTTTATACGTCTACGACTTACCGTTCAGAAGTTATAACACGATATTACGGACGGACGCACGGACGGATAACGTAGCGATACCATTAGAGGTCCCTTTTCTATTTTTGGACGGGCCGCTAAAAATGGTGTGGTATACGCAAAAACAAAAAAGAAAATAAAACAAAAGAAAACAAAAACAAAAAAGAAAATTGAAATCAGTTCCGCTGCAACCAGTCAAGAGATTTGGTGCTGCCAGCACCAAACCTCGGGTCAACAAAACTACGGAACAACGAAACAACGGAGCTATCGTGTTCGAAACGGTGAAGTTATTTTCGGTAGGAACTGCGTAAGGTGGTAGTTGCAGTCCCCATGCTTTCGTGGTAGCCAATTAGCGGTATTAGTTTAAATGTCCTAGTGTAGTGACGATCGTCATGTAGCTAGTGACGATGTCCTTTCTTCCGTTTTGATGTACATGCATATGATTGCCTCGCTTAAATTGCCCGCTCTTCTATCGAAAGGGATCATTCCGGCTATCGAGGATATCGAAAGGAATCATTTCGGCTATAACGAAAGCGAAATGGTTCGGAAGCCGCTGATTGTTCGTAACGCGCAAGGTCTATACGTTGACGATAACTTCCCTTTCGTTTCTTTCGTCCGCAGTGCTTTCGCCAGAATGGGGCGGCGTATAGCAGGGCCGAAGTAATTACTCTCGATAGTAAAATCCCCCTATGTTATCTAGGTCCACCGATGTTAGGCATTATGCGCGACAGAGCTCCCTGCATATGTGATGCTTTTTGGAGTATGTGACTACTCCACGTGGGCCTTAAACTGTAGCCTATTTTCCACCAAAACTCCGAGATATTTTATTACCTCCTTGGACCTGATGATATGGTTTCCGACCTGAAATGTTGCGAATCTAACGGTCTTGCGGCTAGTCACAAGAAAATTGTGATGATCACAGTTTATACGCAGAGGAATTTTTTTTTGTGATTTATTACAGATCACCTAAGCTATTTCCACCCCACGGCAACTTACATCTCCCTACAACTTTCCGTTTTACAGGGATGTGCTTCTGAAATAGCTCCAAAACATTTATGTAACGAACCACAGTTTGGAAACTGGGATAATTTGTCTCACGATACGTAGCCATTTTTCGTTTTTTTTTTATGAAACGACTTCACGCCTGCTTTGAGATGCGTTCTTCAGTAAAAGCCGAATTTTACTTAAAATTTTTGTAATTATTTTTTTAAGCCACATCTGATAAAATATGCGAGCAAAAAATACAATATTTTTGAAAAATTATCTATGCCATGTCCCTTTTTTTGTTGGAGAATAGGTTTTCAAATTGTTAAATTGTCGTGATATATATGTATATAGATATAATATATAGTACACATATTATATACTAGATATAACACAAAAGCCTTGTGCGTTTTTTTTTGTGGACTATGCAATAATTAAATTGTTAACCAAACCATACCTAAAGCGTCAAGGACTATTTAAGTAGTGCGGTCTCGTGCAATAACGTGGCTTTACATTCTTTGGAGGTTCGTGTGAAATTTGTTTATAGCTGACGCCATTTCAAAAACACTTTATATTTTTTCTCCTACTAGAGGTTATAAATTTAGAACCGTACTTCTATACTGGTGCACTTGTTGCTCCACACACCATGCGGCCTACCATGTCAATGGTATTACCCCGAGATTTTTATGCAGTCATTCGATATAGATACAACTATATATTCTAAAATGCTGCCTCAGTAAGAGGCAGTTTTTCGAAACCGTTTTCTCAGGTGTAAATGTTTATGTATATTGTGTTTTTGGTGAGCTGTTCTTGCACATGCACTGCTATGTGCTATAAATTTCCCACTATGAAGTTACAGAGTTTCCGGAAGTTAAGCTGGCTGTCGGTAAGAGTTGTGAATGAACCTTCTGCATATGCAAAAGGGGCAACAAAAGCTAGTTTTAGTATCTTGATTTGCTTTGCAGCTATATTCCGTTGCTGGAGAGGTTGGGGCGAAAAATTCAACTAAAATCCGCTTTTATATTCTCACGGAGCGACAAAAGTCAATAAGGTTTGAAGGGATTGTCTAAGTTCTAAGACCATTAACGTTTTATAGAACGCTCCTGCTCCTGCAGTTTCATTGTGCTATTACATTCTGAAGTGCATTGCCTTGCCGTAAACATTTATGAGTGCTATTGTCTGATTGAAATATATATGACGCAATTGATAGCCTTTAGACACATACTTAACTTAGACATTCTGAAAACAATAATCGTAAAATTTTATTTCATGAAACATAAAACAAGGTTGAACCGAAGCTAGTGTTGAATAATACTTTCAAACAGAGAAATTGAATCTTCTTATAGAGGTACCTACTTAAAAACACTTAAATAAGAAGAGTTTCTAAATTTTTCATAGTATAGAACTATAAAAAAATGCTGACTCCAAGGAAATGATTAAATTAGTTATCACTAAGTTGATTGTTAATTAGTAATCATAATTAGCAGACCAACCTACTCACTACGCAGGAATGCTACATGGCTTAGGTAAACGTCCAGTCCATTGCAGACAGGTCCGAACCGTTAAAAACAAAAATATCTTTTATCCATATCGAACAAAAATTATCTTTGAAAAGCTTTTTTTTAAATTTTCTGGTACAGCTCTCTGGGCCTCAGCCCAAAAGCTTCTACAGCCAGCTCTGTCTCTAGCTAGCCGTCTCCAGTTTTGCACGTTAAACTGGCTGAGGTACCCTTCCACATGTGTGCGCCATCTGAGTCTCGTTGCTACTCCACTGTTGGGTATGGATTCGCTATGGCTAGTATATGGATGAACTAGCCATAGCATTCGTAGTATTGTGACCCTTCTGGCTAGGTGAGTGCCGCTGTACAGCCCGTACAGTTCGATGTTACGGGACATTGCTCCTGCTATCAGGTGATCTGACGGCGACAGTATGGAAAAGGAGGGAGCAAACCCCTTGTCTGTCCTCGGCCTATCTCCCCTATGACTCCGAGATAGTCATCCCGGATAGGCTCCTAGACTTGGTAACGCAAAATAACAGATAAATGAACTTTTATTTTCCGGGCTCAAAATTTTTAGAGGGCAATTTACCCACCTTCGTGGCAAGAAGTAGGCAAGAAGTGACACGGTTTGCGATTGCAAGATGGTTAATAAACACTATTTTAGACTCGATTCGGAACCATCTTGCAATAGCAAAACCGTATCTGACCACGTACCACGTATAGCCAAATTTACATGTTCTGCCAAGTCTAAGGCCTCTTCATCCAGCTTGCGTCGTTTGTATTCAGAGCTAAAGTTTGTGCGTCAGGAGCAATAACTTCTGCAACAAAAAGAGGCTTTAATACAACATAAGGAGAATCTTTTACGTAAGGAGCGTGATTTAGCGGGCAGAATAGAGGATGACGGGGAATTCAGACTCTTTGTGTGATAAAGCTGTTGCAAGGTCAGGAGTTCACGTCTGTCCGAACCAACCTATGCTGAAAGTACAGCTGAAACGCGAATTCCTGGAAGACACATCAACAGGGCCAAATTTTGCAGAAAATCCTAGACAAACTTCGTATTTTGTAACTTCAGTGGATACCAGATTTGGTTCCTGCAATTGTGCCTAGTGTCATCAATCAATTTGAGAATTTTTCTATTCCGAATCAAGAACAAAGCTGTGTTCGGCAAATCACTCGTGATCAGCTCGCTGCGGAGTGTTTTGGACTAACCGCCGTTCACGGGCAACCCTGACGTGAATGATCTTTATTTATAGCTAGCTTCGAGTAGACTACTGAACTTTGTGGATTTTCTGAATTTGAGAATTTGTTCCGCCTCCGTCAGGCTTTAGACAGCCCTGCAGGAAACGCGGTAAATGGTGGATTTTAGTCACTTCTTACGACAGGCATGCCTTACCTCGGGTATATTCGTACCCCTACCCGAACATGGCAAACAAAATATAACGCAATGTTCTGCGCAAAAAAAAAACAACATACATTTTTTTGTATAAGCCCGTGGCATGGCTTTGTAATGTAAACTAAAAAAGTCTTAAAGACAACCACTTAATTTTTCATCCTTCAAATTATACTAGACAAACTCATTCGTTTTCCTTTTGTTAGAGCTAAGGCCGACATCTTCTCTATCTTTTAGATTCATGTGTCTTTAAATTTTACGACATCTAGTATGGCAAGCCTCATTTTTAGGTATCATATTCGTAAACCACATTTTTATCTAATTTAGTTTGAAATCGGTTTAAAAAAAAAGTAATTCATTATACATTAGAATGAGGTCTGGCATACTATCTATCGGTGAAAATATAAAAGACACACTTGGAAATTTGACTTAGGTGTTGCTATGACGTAAGCTTGTTCCTTTTTTGTGTTTTCAAAAATGCATAAAAAATGCGCATATGTCATCGTCATTTTGTTTCTTACATTATTTGTTACTTTTTCCACCCATTTAAAAATCGGTTTTCTGTGACGTATTTTCTAGTGCTAGGAAGGGAACTAGCAAGTTGGACTATTTAGGGGGTACACTTATATTATTTCTCTAGGATACAAACTACGAATCAAAATTAATATACCTCTTATCCTCTGAGATAGGGTATGTATGTACATAAAAATAACCATTTGCAGCAACACGTACAATAAGGTGAATTACTAGGTAATGATATAATTGGTCTATAGATAGATTAAATTTAAGTTACTGCAACTACATTATGTGAATATTTACTCCTCCATCTTTATGATACTCTACAAATTTAATTTCCAATGGAGATTTACGTCCAGGAATTTTACTAAAGCCACGAGTAAGCATCAGCAATCGATACCAAGGGTAAAAACTACTAAAAGTGGAAGTTAGATTTATATTTCCACACACACTTGCGCTCATTATTCCATTTAATTTTGCACTTTATCTCTTTACTCCTTCCTTAAGGAGTCTACATTCCTTAAGGAATGTGGCATTCAAAACTAATGATAATAAATTCTCGTCTTATACTTCCGAGTGCAACAAAGATAAGAAACCAGCGTACTTTGTAATATCATGCTCGTACTCTGGCGAGAAACTCTGATTCCAATGTTAAATATACATTTTGATCATTTAGCTCGAGTATGTACAGTACATGTACCTACACTGTCGCTCACCAGGATGAGGCCATAAATGTTGCGACCTATTTTCGAGATATAAAATGCCTGTTAGTAAATCTTAACCCGAAAACTTTTATTACGACGAATGCATAGATACATATTACCCCAAAAGATAGCCACAAATTTAAGGGTCTAATGAGGAAAGTCTTTTAAAATTTCGTGAAATGAACAACCATAACCAGTGAGTAAGTGCAATAGTGTATACGCAGAAGTTACGGTCCGTAAAACGGACCGTTGAATACGCCATCCTATGCCACATGGTAATAAATTAATAAATCCCACATGGTAAAAAACTGATGTTAATATTATTTTTTGGCATTTTATAAATAGTGCAAACTTCGAAAAGGGACATGGTCCAACCGCCCCTTATTACTAACTATCAATATTAATAGATATTTCAAAGACATGGTTGAAAAAATCGACCTCAAAAAGGGGGCGTGGCTGAAAACTTTGTGTGAACGAAATCTCCTTAATTTTTTTGTTTCATGCTTTCCTGTATTAGGCCTAAGGCCAGTTGGAATTACGTTTTTCTAGAAAATTTTAGGTTTTTCTTCAAGTCTGCCTCCAAATGTAGGTGTGGCCTAAAGTCGTGTATAAAAAAAATAAAAATAAAAGTTACTACATAAAACATTAAGCAATATTTTTTCAATTTGGAACAAAATATTGAGTAAAATGCGTTATAAAATTTAGAGGCCAAATAATATAGAGGCCAAGCCCACTGGAGGAGGTTAACCAATTTCATTTTTCCTTTTTGTGTCTAACATTCATTAGGAGATTCTAAATGAGCCTTTAAGGACGTCTCACAGTTTTGAAAGCAGATTTTGTTCTAGACCGAGTGTCTTTGAGCGCATTGCAAAAACTTTTAAACTTGTACTGCTTCGCATGACATGCAGCTTACGTACGAAATTTCAGCATTCTTGCTCAAAATTTAAGGCCTAAAAACATGTGACATACAGACGGTTGGATGGACGGACGGACGGTTTCGGGCTTGGCTGGGTTTCGGACATGGCTTATTCGCCTTGCTTATTTATATGCCCTTTAGGTGATAGGGGTGTACCCTTATCATTTCACCGTGTTGCAAACTATGTGACAAACTCAATATACCTCCTATCCCATGAGAAGGGTTTTAAAAAGGGGACACTATGATAAGGCCACTTGAAAAAGCTTTCAAAAAAAGAAAAAAATAATATATAAAATGTTCATATTTTATGGTTCTAAAGCATTACTTAATTTATTATGTTTTCGTAAAATAGTAATGAGTATGCCCGACCCACTATTTTCGATATAGCGGTATGGAATCATAAGGGTTCTTTAAAATAGTCACGAAAAATCTCCAGGGACCACTAGCTTCGTTCAATATGTCCAGGTGTTCCTGTCAACAAATTATCTACTACCTTTGTAACTATTTGCAGACAGCCATCCTTTAATTTTGATTATATTTTTGATTATAGCTATTTTATATTTTTTCCGAGGAATACATGGGTCGTTCACGTGAAAAGTTTTATGTGTTCTGACAACCCTGCATTCGGAAAATCTTCAAAACCACCCGGCAGGGACGGAGCAATAGAGTAGCACCGAGGCTCAGTTGCCGCAAACATTTCTAAGTCTCTCCGTTCATTGTTGTTGAAAAAAAATTCAGCTCGACTATTCCGTATAGTAGAACGAAAACTCGGTGTCTTTTCGAATGAAAATTGTTTAACCTTGACGGTTTTAATGGTGTCAACTTTTATTTGTAAGTGATAAAATTCTTACATAAGGTGGGGTGGGTGAGCTTTCGATTATTATGGATGGCTCTCTCGAAAAGTTTATAAAGTCGGTAGACAATTCGAAGACAGGGACTGCTAGATATATCGAAGCTTTCCGTGGTCCTGGAAGCAAGATTTTTCGTGAATATTTAAATGAAACATTATGATTCCATTCCAATTTACATAAACATGTTATTATTATTTTTTTGTTCTTATTGTAATGTATGGTTTGTATTTCACTCCACTGTCTGCTATCTACTATTCACACGAATAAAATAATAAAAGGTTCAGTTGAATTTGGACCGCCAGAAAGAACACAACTCTTTTATTTTACGACATACCAAATGGCGACGAGGATGGGATAACGGAAGTTTTAATGTGGCATCATCATGACTCACTTTTTTTTAACACTTTTTCGGAGTTCATTATTAGCCCCAAAATATGTTGAAATTCTTCTGGGAAATGGCCTCATCCTAGTGGCCGGCAGTGTATTTGCCTTTGCTTTCAACTTCATGTAGTTGCTATTAAGAAAATCGAAAACCCATCCTGAAGTAGTTAGGGTGCTGAGCTACTGTGTCTAGCTTGGGTTATTAATAAGGGGTTCACACGGTACAACATGCTGTACAACATGTTGGACAACATCCGATGTTGTATTGTGTGAATAAAAGAAACAACCGCTTGACAAGCCGCTTGATGGTTTTCAAAATATTTTGATTTTTCTGCTGGCTTGTCAAGCCTACAATCCGTGTGAACAGTTGTTGAAGTTGTCAAACTTTTTTTGATGAAAATGGCGGCAATATCAAATAAAGCGTTTCAGGGCGGATTTTTTGAGACAAAAAATACTAAAAAAAAACTAAAGTTGTACAACAAGCTTGATGAATGTAAACGCAAGGCTATTTTAACTGTTAATTTTTCATCAACCAATGTTGTACAACATGTTGTACCGTGTGAACTGCCCAATCGCATTATAAAAGATAACCATTTAGGTATATTATTATATTTACATTATGAAGAAAAGTATTCTTGTAAATATTAGCACAGTCAAAACGTATTTCCACGTTACAAAAAATATACGTGTGTGGAGTTTTTTGATTCCTATGGTCTTCGGGTCGCTGAATTCGAATCTGAAGAGTTCCAATAAAATTTCTTGGTGCGTGTTGAGATATTCACAAAAAACCTCAACATTTTCGCATTTTTTCAGTTTTTTGCTTTGAACTCGAAAACAATGCATCCTGAGTGAAATGTCATTTGCATCGGTGAAAGAACATAAAATTTCCCACAAAATTAACACACAAAGGGACGCCGCACTTATTGACCGAATTTTGGCCCCCGGTGAAATTTGCTAAAACTTTGTTCACAAAACACAAATAAGGATGTGGAAAATGGCTGTTTTCGAATAATTCCAGTTGAGGTACTCGAATAATTTCGATTTAAAAACTTGTCATTTCAACAGTTGCATGGTGATTGGTGGGTGGTACCGATTAATCAAGGCTCCTGCAATTCTGTAGTAATCGCCAATGTATCGTGCTGCATTTTGAATATTAACTGCACCCTAAAACATTTTAAAGGTACTTCTTATATGGCCATTTCTTGCTTCAACTACCCATCTTACCTTAGTAACAATACGATTTTCGTTGGCTTCTTCTGTTGTGAACTGTTTTCGTCCACGTTCCAAAAAAGCCGGCATTTTGTGTTCGATACCTAATGTATTCAATAATGGCGCTACTCTTATCTCTATATCCCCTATCAACTTTCATAATATCACCATAAGAAATTCATTTCTTAACATTTCTTTCACCCCTGCAAGGTCGGGGTTAGAATAGCCTTGAGGTAAGGTATGCCTGTCGTAAGAGCCGACTAAAATCCACCGGAAGAAATATTCTTTAATGTTTCAACGGATGCTGTCGATGCTGCTCCATTTGGAGCAACTTTTGGCAGTAAGGTTTTAACTTATAGATGAATCTGAAGGTTAAATTAAAATCCAGAAGCGTCTGTCACACATTGTGCGGCTCACTGGTCGGCGTCTGTCTCCAAATGGGCGACTGTATTTAAAAATGAAAATAGAAGTGACTTACCTATTTCTCATAAAAACGACAAGTTAAAAAAAAATGGCAATGAACAAAACGAAAGATTTGATTACCCCAGGTGGCAGCCCAGCTATGCTGGAAAATCCACCCTCTTCGGAGGCAGGCTCTACGGATTCTGGGGAGAGCCTTTTATTGCTTATAAATCCTTTTGAGAAAAGGACAAAACTAAATCGATCACCACCACCTAGATCGAACATATCTGGAAAAAGCAGTCCACCGGTAAACCAGGACTCTGTGAAAATTAAGAGCTTAGAAAAGGAGAATAATGAACTCCGAGCTAAGCTTATTGAAATGGAGCGACTCTTCCAAGATCTAAAAATGGAAGTTGACTCTCTGCGAAAAGAAAACGAGGATATTAAAAATACTCGTTTAACGAAAGACTGTGAGGTAACGAAAGAGTGTGTAACACCGAACCGACCAGCAGTCGAATACTTCACGGACGAGGACGAACTTGCACTTGAGACCGATTCAGTCTTAAGGAAAAGGTCTAGCAAGAAGCGAAAGGCGAATTCCTCTCCCGAAGTAATACAAAAAGAAGATAAGCCCTCTGGCTCAAACAAGGCTAATCCAGAAGCGAAAATTCGTCCACCTCCCGCAATAAACATCGTCGGGATAGCAGACTTTGGGTTATTGCGCAACCTTCTTGCAAACACGGTGAGAACAGAAAACTATAAGCTTACCTCGCACCGAAATAACGTGTGGAAAGTAAATGTTGACAACGCCGATTCCTATCGCGCACTGTCTCTTAGACTGAATGCAGAAAGAATCGAGTGGTATACTTATCAAAATAAGTACGAGAAACCACTGCGAGTCATTGTAAGGGGGCTCCACCCATCATGCACAAAAGAAGACGTTGTAAAAGACGTAAAAAATAAAGGCCTTAAAATTATTGATGCCGTCAATATCATTAAAAAGGAAAAGCAACGCACGGAAGGAGAAAGAGACACTGTGATCAGACGCGGCCTTCCAATTTTTATGCTCTCCTTTGAAAGAACTGAGAGCATAAACGATATTTATAAAATAAAAATGATACTTAACATCAGGGTTAAAATCGAACCCATGCGAAAGGGCAATAGACTGATACCACAGTGTAAGCGATGCCAAGAATTCAGGCACACAAGTGCCTACTGCCAAAAAGAACCACGTTGCGTGAAATGTGCCGGAAAACACCTGTCAACAGAGTGCAAGGTTGACATAAAGGCTCCAGCAGTTTGCGCCAATTGCCACGGAAACCACCCCGCGAACTATCGAGGATGCGAAGTAGCCATAGAGCTGCAAAAGGGACGAGAACCTCTTAAGGAAAATACTAGAGGTCAGAATCAAAGCCTAGGACGCCCAAAACCTGCTGAAACTCCTAAGCCAAAGACTCCAAAGACGCCAAAGCCGATCAAAAGTGGAAGATTGGCAAAGGAGGCGTCGACAAAAGGCGTAAAAGCTCCACAAAAGAGCGGCGCCAGTTCAAGTGCAGCGGAGAAACCACCACTGGTCGCACCGAAATCATACGCACAGGTTGCGGCAAACGAAAGCAAGGCAAGATCGCCCACAACAGATGCAGTGTCTCAGATCCTCGCTGTAATCTTGGAGAAACTTGAGGATCAGACTAAAATCAACAAAGTTATATTTGACAAACTGAGCAAGCTCGAGTTTAAGCCTCGAAAAAATTACAAGAGAACATGAATATGAAACAGTTATTTAAAATACTAACATGGAATGCAAACGGCCTTCTGAATAAAATAGACGAACTAGAAGTATTTCTACGGAAAAACAATATTGATATTTGCATGATTACGGAAACTCACCTTAAAAACGGGTCTACACCCAAACTTAAAGGTTACAATGACTATCACGCACATCACCCTTCGCAAAATTCGAGAGGAGGATCCTCCCTCTACATTAAGAACTGCATAAAGCACTTCAAGAACACAGAAGTTGAGCTAGACTCTATGCAGATCAGTTCAGTTTCTGTAAAAATTGACTGCTTAGATTATAACATTGCATCTTGTTATTTCCCGCCAGGATATAGACTGGTGGAAGACGATCTTGATCGTATGTATGACTTCATTGGGTCCAATTTTATCATTGGGGGTGACTTTAACGCGAAGCATACTTTTTGGGGCTCACGATGCAATTCAACAAGAGGCAGATTACTGTACAAAAATAGTATGAAGCGTGGGGTGGACTTTTTCTCCACGGGTAAGCCAACATATTGGCCAACCGATAGGAATAAAAAGCCTGACCTTGTCGATTTTTTCATCGCTAAAGGGTACCCCAAATACCTTACGCGAATTGAAGAGTGTTATGATCTTTGCTCAGACCACTCAGGAGTTATCTTGAAGATGGGTGGAAGACTGGCGAAAATAGAAAGAACTCCTAGATTAGCTAGCAAAAACATGAACTGGGACGCTTTCAGAAAGGACTGTAAGGAGGGTGTTGGCTTGAATGTGCCATTGAAAACTCCTTTCGAGTTAGAAACCGCAGTTGACAAATTCATTGAAGCAATTCAGAGCGCTGCTTGGAACAACAATTCGTCCCAAAAGAACGCAGTTAGCACCGACGGGCATGTACGTAAAACATATCCGCTCGAAATCGAAGAATTGATTCGTGAAAAGAGAAGAGCGCGTAGGAGATGGCAAGGCACGAGGGCCCCCCCAGACAAAACCCTATTGAACCGCCTCTCTAACAAACTGAAAGGAATGTTGCAAGATCTTAAAAATCGTGAGACCACTGAATACCTTGAAGGCTTGTCGGCGGATAGGACCTCAAACTACTCGCTGTGGAAAGCAGTTAAGTATATCAAGAAACCTATAATCCACTCGGCACCAATAAAAAAAGCTAACGGCGAATGGGCAAGAGAAGACAAAGAGAAAGCGAATTTGTTCGCTGAACATTTAGAAGAAACATTCAAGCCTTTCGACGGTCCGCCGTTGGCTGACGTTCTAAACAACAACGGGGAACCTGGTAGCTTTAGAATGAAAAAAGTTTCGTTAGTTGAACTCCGACAGACAATTAGCAAACTTAAAAATAATAAGGCCCCGGGTTACGACCTGATCACTGGCGAAATATTAAAAGAGCTACCAAAAAAGGCATTAGTCAAGCTACTTTATATGATAAACGCTTCTCTTAGACTTCTATACGTTCCAAGACAATGGAAAGTTGCTGAAGTCATTATGGTTCCTAAACCGGGGAAATGCGCAAATGATAAAAAATCTTATAGGCCCATATCGCTTCTGCCGATAATATCGAAAGTATTTGAGAAACTTCTGCTGAAGCGATTACAACCAATAATTGCAGAAAGACGCTTGATCCCGGATCATCAATTCGGTTTCAGACCTAACCATTCCACAATAGATCAAGTCTACAGAATAACGCATGAAATTGAAAAAGCCTTAGAAGGGAAAAAAATATGTTCAAGTGCTTTCCTCGACGTATCGCAAGCCTTCGACAAGGTATGGCACGAGGGCTTGAAATATAAGCTACGGCAAAATTTGCCGGAAGACATGTTTAAAATATTGGAAAATTATCTTGAAAGCAGACTCTTTCGTGTTAGGTGTAGTGGTGAATACTCGAGTTTCAAGCAAATTCGGGCTGGCGTACCCCAGGGAAGCGTCCTCGGTCCGACCCTGTTCCTGCTCTACACAAGAGACATACCTCTAGATGACGAGACAGTCGTGGCCACGTTTGCGGACGATACGGCCATCCTGGCAACAGGTGAATCAGTCGAGTCATCAACGAGAAACCTCCAACGAGCATTGGACAGAATTTGTGTCTGGACGAAGACTTGGCGAATCGCTCTTAACGAGAACAAGTCTACGCATGTGAATTTCACTTACAGAAGGGTTAACAATTTGCCTCTGTTCATAAATTCTGTACAAATACCTTATGCAAATGAAGCGAAGTATCTAGGGATGACACTGGACGCTAAACTAAGGTGGAAACCACACGTAAAGAAGAAGCGTGACGAGCTCGAGATTAGGCTCAGGGAAATGTATTGGCTTATCGGAAGATTTTCGAAATTAAGCACATATAACAAACTGCTCTTGTACAGGCAGGTGTTAAAGCCGTCCTGGACATACGGTATACAACTTTGGGGTTGTACCAAGCCGAGCAACATGTCCATGTTGCAGACTTTCCAAAACAAAACACTAAGAGCAATTGTGAATGCTCCATGGTATATTAGGAATAGCGATATTCACAGAGATTTAGGAATAGCTACCGTGGGCGAAGAAGTAACAAACTTCGCTCGAAAGCTTAATGCTCGCCTTCATGTTCATTGCAACAATGAAATGATCCGTACTCTAAACGAGACTCTTAACAATGTTAACAACGAGCGACGACTACAAAGAACAAGACCCTTCGATCTAGCGACGTAGGGTGAAGCCGCATTAATGAACGGCTTAGTAGGTGCATTCACTGGAAAGCAACCTATCCAATGCGATCAACACTATGGAAGCGTAAACTACTTGTTAAGTTAACTTAGTTGTAGTCAAGAAGTATTATGAGAGAGCGAAAATTTACTACTATGAAGTGCGTTCTGGCAGTTTCATAGTGTCTCTCATAAATGGGTGGTTTTTTAGCACGTGGAAATCGGGCATAACCAATATCGGCTACTTCGGTATTATGTACCTGCTATAGTGGGCGTATTGGTATCTTTGAAAGATTTTGGAAAGATTTCTTAATATACCCACATCATTCTTATGTGAATCTGAAAAATATGGTCCAGGTATGGATAAAATATAGCCATCGGGGGCAACAATGAGCGTTGGTTTTAAAAGTTGTCTACCTTTGTGCATAGAATAAAATTGACGAAGTATTCTAAATCTTTCTAAATTTGCTACTTTTGTGTATATACGCATAGGTAGTCACAAACTACAATTGCTACTGGAACTTGAGGATAATGATTATATAACTCGTTTGCAAATGGGGTTACGTGGCGTGCAATAAAGTCTTCTCTTTGTTATTGCTGCAGTTCCAATATTTTCTTGTTCAAATCTAGACACAAAGGACCACCTCACGTTATTTATTGCTATGCTTGTGGCTTGTCGGGTAGAATAATAAAAATTACACTCAAAAAACTCGTCTGATAAACCTTGACGCATCTTACATAGTAATGTAATTAAATCTTTAGAATTAATTAATCTTAACCCTCTATCTTGAGATACTGGATCACAGAATGTGCGAAGATCCTCGAATTGAGCTTTATTTAGTGAAAACAGGCAATGGAATTCTTCTTCGCTCACTTTATCAGGATTAAAAAACTTATCTTGTTTTTGTGCAGCTTGTCGCATATTTTTCAATAAAAGCTGAAGATCAGCACCAGGAACGATTTACAAAGTTCAATCCTGAAAGAAGCGAATGAAAAAAAAATCCATTTCTATCAAGATGGTTCGCGCAACATCTAACTCCTTCATGAATATATATATTTATTAGCTTGAATAAAAACTTGTAACCTACGTTCAGGCGATAACCTTTCAGTATCTTGAGCAGAAGCAAGCTTGATTTTATCGTTTGCCTTTAAACATTTACTCTTAAACTGGTAGCATCATTCTGAATCGCTGCTAACTCATTAAGAACTGATTGACTACAATTAAAGCAAACCCTAGTATCCAAGTAAGTTATTAAGAAAACTTTTTTTTTTTCAAACTAGTAGAAAAACAGATTTTTTTTATTTTTTTTTATAAATCAGATATTAAAGATACTATGAAGCATAACTTGTGACAAAAATAAAATAACGACTGCTCTTTAAAAAGTACACTCGCTGGTGTACTTATTAAAGAGCAGTCGTTTATCAAATACAGGAAAAAAAATATTTTTTTTTTCACTTTTTTCTTAAATATTTTGAAATCAGAATGTAGATTTGTACCAAAAGGTTACAAATCTCAAATGTTTATTAAAAAAGTAAACAAATTCAAGAATATTGTTTTAATAACTCTAATACAATTATATATTAAATTGTGCTAGCTTCTGTTTTATCTTAAAAGAAATAAGCAGTAAATAAATTCAAACTAAAAAAATGCACACAAAAAAGTTACTCTATAGTTTCAAGTAGAGAAAAGCAATAATCGTATAGGAAGAAATATTATTCATTCAGAATATATGTTCTTCTCTAAATATTTTTTTATATTTGTGATATTACTTAACAAATTAAAATGAAAATGAAATGGAAAATAATAATCGAAAGTCAAAAACTCCACGGAACATGTATGGAAAAGGGAATATATTCATCAATCAAAAAAGTGGTATCGCCGCCCTTCGAGTTATGGCTGGCGGGGTCCTTTTAAAAGTGGTAAAAGAGGACAAGAAATTATATGTCTTTCCCTCTATTTTCGAAACAATAAGAGGCAAAAACTTGAAATAAAGACCGAACGTAATCTATCTTAAAAAAAAAAAAAAACTTAAGCATTTTTAAAATAGTTTATGGTTTTCTAGATGTGCTTGAAAACACTTTACTTGACTTACGTATCGTAACTTCTGGGCCACTTATTTAACTTCAACCAAATTTGACACAGACACAACCACATGAACGTTAACCAACACAAGAGCTTTGAAAAAAAGCAATAAGCTTATCGGTTCATTTTTAAGAAAAAAATATAAAAAAATTAAAGTAAAAGTTTTATGCCTTTTTTAAATGTCAAAACTAAAAAAAAACTCAACTACGAAAAGTTAACAACAGAATGTAAAATATTCCCAGAAATAATAATAAGCAAATAGATTTTACACAAACTGCATAATAAAGGTTAGCTTCACCTACAACAAAGCTCGACGGAACGCTACGGGTGTGTCTTGATACTTGACGGTCTTTTTTTGTAACGTAAGGCCAATTTTCACTACGCTTTGACTGGACTATATGTACTGTGAAAAATCATTTGCTAGCAACAGCTGTGACTGAATGACACACTTCAAAAACATTAAGAACAAAAGTGTCTGACACCTTTCAAAAACTTCGTATTTTGTGTTGAAATATTTATCAGATGTGGTATACACGTGGTGATTGCATTTTTATATTAAAAATTTGGTTTTCACTTAAAAATGCCCCCGAAAGTGGGCGTAGCAAACATTTATTTATTTAAGTTGATAGTGTACGTATATTGTAGTGTGATTCAATGCAAGCACACTGAATACGAGAGACCATTACGTAGTAGTGCATCGCCCCAATATCCACCGATAGTGTCATATGGCATGCAAATGGTTGGATAGTGATTCATTGCTATGGAAAGGTTTACTAAAGTTCACCGTGTTTGTTATTGTTTACATTGGCGTCCATTGCACTAAGATTTTGTTATGTGAGCCAAAGGTATTAGATTTATGAATATAGTGTTGTAATAGTAATTGTATTGTATTGTAATTGTAATTATTCATAATTGTATTTATGCACTACGCTGCATATTTTATTGTTAAGACCTTTTGTATAAAGAGGGGCCAATTTTGTAAATAAATTCAGTCTAGAACCATAGACGTCTTGACTCATTATATCGGCTGTAATTAGCCACCCTACCTTCAGCGTGCTGCGCTTTGTAAAGCAACATTTGGGGAGAACCATTACAATATATCTTAAAATTTAACAGTGAAAGTTTTTTAGAATTAAGTCAAATATATTGAAAAAACCGTTTACTTAAGTGCATATCAAGCATATGACCACGCCCACACGGGGACGGTTTTCGCTTTTTGGAATGCCAATCAAAATACATTTAAGGATCGCATACCAAATTTCAGCTTCCTATCACAACTTTGATTTTTTATGGTAATAAGTAAAGTGGGGGTGTCAGTAGGCGAATTTAAAAAAATGTTTACTCTTATACTGCTTTGGGACCAGAAAGAACAGATATCAATTAGGTTTCAAGTTTCTAGCTCAAACCGCTAGCTCACTACCGACAGACGCACGGACGAATTCGGCCATGATCATATACCCTTGGTGTTAGTATTAATATTGATGTTAATATTAATAATCACCCCACGGTGATTATGAAGTATGTTACAAGCTTAATTTACCTAACCTCCATCCTATGGAATGGAGTGTAAAATATATTTAAATCACATTTCAGCTATGGTACATCGTAAATAGTGTTATCACACTGATTATATAAACCCCATCTTATAGGATAGGAGGTATATTAAGTTTGTCACATATAGTTTGAAGCACGGTGAAATAATAATGGTAGACCCCCAATACCTTAGGGGCATTATGATCGAGACCGAATTCTGTATCGAATAAGCCATGTCCGTCCGTCCGTCTGTCTATGTCAAATGTTTTAAGGCCTATAATTTGGAGCTAGGAAGCTGAAATTTCGCATATAAGCTCTACATCACGCGAAGCAGCACAAGTTATAAAAAATTTCAAATCCACTCACACACACGCGCACAATCGTTCTAAATGTGCGACAACCTCCAGAGCTTTAAAACTGTTAGACATCTTAAAAGGCTGACATTAGATATTTGGCTTCTCCTTATGATTTTTAGACATTAAATCAAAAATTAGATTGATAAACCCCCTCCAGTGGCATTGATTTAAATAAAGGCAAACTTTCAAATGCATATTATTCAATATTTTTGTTTGAAATCGTAAAATTTTTCTGAATGTTTTGTGTAGACTACACTTAGTTCTACATTTCGTTCACAGGTTTGGGCCACACTCACATTTAGAGGCAGAATTGAAGAAAAAAAACCTTAAAAAAAACCTTAAAAAAAACCTTAAAAAGAAAAACGTAATTTCGACTGGCCTTTAGCCTCATTTTCCGACTGGCCTCATTTGGAAAAGAATAAGAAACAAAAGTACGTAAGGTTAACGAGACTCCATTCTCGAATTCGTTCTTACAAAGTTTTGGGCCCGACCCCCTTTTAGCGGTCGAATTTACAAAAATTTAGAATTTGAACAAAAAAATTGCATTTTTGGTAAACTTCAGCGTTACTAGGAGATATGTATGCTTGTATTAATAGCTTGTAATAGGGGTGGTTCGACCATGCCCCTTTCAATGTTAACAGTAACCACGAAGTTAACAGTTACGAAATGTGGACCTAAGTGCTTTGTATTTAAATATATTTTGCAATTTTTTTTTTCGGTTTGAAACATAAATATCGAATAAAATTCATTTGAAAAATTAGCATTTAAATCATTGCCGCGCCCGCTAGAGAAGGTCAAGTGGTTTTTTTTTCTTTCGTATATGTTGGAAAATGAATGAGAGAAAGAAGAGCAAAAACTAGTGAGTACGCGCTAAAGTGTGTAAGAGTTGTAGTTACAACGCAGAAGTTAAAGCCCCTTAAACGGACCGTTGACTATCACCTCGTACCCCACATTGTAAACTACTCACGTTATTGTTACTTGTATCGATTTGGAATTCCTGGGTATTCTCCAAGATCTGCCGCAGTATGAATACTCATTAGATGCTGGTGGACTTTTCTGCAGAAAAGATCTTGTATCTGTATGCGATGTTAAGAAGACTGATTCCTCTGAAGTTGGCACATATATCAGAGGGTCTCTTTTCCTGAAGATCGGAAAACAATGCTCCATTCATTGGGCATTCTTTCCTTCGACAATATCTTGCAGATGAGGTGGTGTATATTTCCAACCAGCTCATCTCCAGCGGATTTAAAAAGCTCGGCAGCTAGGCCGTCTACTCCGGCTTTAGTCAGAGCTACGTTCACTTCCTCCAGGTCGGGTGGGCGCTATCGCCCGCATGCTTCGTCAGCAACGTGCTAACCCAGGTTGAATGGTTCGATCTTCTGGACAGAGATATTTGGTTCGTCCTTGCCGTTTTACAGTCAGCAGAAGTGGTTTTTCCAAATCCTCAGCACTGACAGCGGTTCCAGTACGATGTTTTCTTGATAGTCCTTACAGTTACAGTTATTGTGGTATTATATCTTCACCATCGTGTTTTTTACTAAGCACGTTTAACATTTCAGTTTTCAAGCTATTTTTGAAAAATATACAAAAGCCATTGAACACATAACTCGAACCAAATTTAGGTAGGAGTAAATAGAAGGAGTAATAAGATTTTTTTTTTTTTTTTTTTTGAATACTAGGATGGACGGAGACTAAAACTCCAAAATCTTTCAAAGATACCAATACGCCCACTATAGCAGGTACATAATACCGAAGTAGCCGATATTGGTTATGCCCGATTTCCACGTGCTAAAAAACCACCCACTTATGAGAGACACTATGAAACTGCCAGAACGCACTTCATAGTAGTAAATTTTCGCTCTCTCATAATACTTCTTGACTACAACTAAGTTAACTTAACAAGTAGTTTACGCTTTCATAGTGTTGATCGCATTGGATAGGTTGCTTTCCAGTGAATGCACCTACTAAGCCGTTCATTAATGCGGCTTCACCCTACGTCGCTAGATCGAAGGGTCTTGTTCTTTGTAGTCGTCGCTCGTTGTTAACATCGTTAAGAGTCTCGTTTAGAGTACGGATCATTTCATTGTTGCAATGAACATGAAGGCGAGCATTAAGCTTTCGAGCGAAGTTTGTTACTTCTTCGCCCACGGTAGCTATTCCTAAATCTCTGTGAATATCGCTATTCCTAATATACCATGGAGCATTCACAATTGCTCTTAGTGTTTTGTTTTGGAAAGTCTGCAACATGGACATGTTGCTCGGCTTGGTACAACCCCAAAGTTGTATACCGTATGTCCAGGACGGCTTTAACACCTGCCTGTACAAGAGCAGTTTGTTATATGTGCTTAATTTCGAAAATCTTCCGATAAGCCAATACATTTCCCTGAGCCTAATCTCGAGCTCGTCACGCTTCTTCTTTACGTGTGGTTTCCACCTTAGTTTAGCGTCCAGTGTCATCCCTAGATACTTCGCTTCATTTGCATAAGGTATTTGTACAGAATTTATGAACAGAGGCAAATTGTTAACCCTTCTGTAAGTGAAATTCACATGCGTAGACTTGTTCTCGTTAAGAGCGATTCGCCAAGTCTTCGTCCAGACACAAATTCTGTCCAATGCTCGTTGGAGGTTTCTCGTTGATGACTCGACTGATTCACCTGTTGCCAGGATGGCCGTATCGTCCGCAATCGTGGCCACGACTGTCTCGTCATCTAGAGGTATGTCTCTTGTGTAGAGCAGGAACAGGGTCGGACCGAGGACGCTTCCCTGGGGTACGCCAGCCCGAATTTGCTTGAAACTCGAGTATTCACTACTACACCTAACACGAAAGAGTCTGCTTTCAAGATAATTTTCAATATTTTAAACATGTCTTCCGGCAAATTTTGCCGTAGCTTATATTTCAAGCCCTCGTGCCATACCTTGTCGAAGGCTTGCGATACGTCGAGGAAAGCACTTGAACATATTTTTTTTCCCTTCTAAGGCTTTTTCAATTTCATGCGTTATTCTGTAGACTTGATCTATTGTGGAATGGTTAGGTCTGAAACCGAATTGATGATCCGGGATCAAGCGTCTTTCTGCAATTATTGGTTGTAATCGCTTCAGCAGAAGTTTCTCAAATACTTTCGATATTATCGGCAGAAGCGATATGGGCCTATAAGATTTTTTATCATTTGCGCATTTCCCCGGTTTAGGAACCATAATGACTTCAGCAACTTTCCATTGTCTTGGAACGTATAGAAGTCTAAGAGAAGCGTTTATCATATAAAGTAGCTTGACTAATGCCTTTTTTGGTAGCTCTTTTAATATTTCGGCAGTGATCAGGTCGTAACCCGGGGCCTTATTATTTTTAAGTTTGCTAATTGTCTGTCGGAGTTCAACTAACGAAACTTTTTTCATTCTAAAGCTACCAGGTTCCCCGTTGTTGTTTAGAACGTCAGCCAACGGCGGACCGTCGAAAGGCTTGAATGTTTCTTCTAAATGTTCAGCAAACAAATTCGCTTTCTCTATTTCTTCTCTTGCCCATTCGCCGTTAGCTTTTTTTATTGCTGCCGAGTGGATTATAGGTTTCTTGATATACTTAACTGCTTTCCACAGCGAGTAGTTTGAGCTCCTATCCGCCGACAAGCCTTCAAGGTATTCAGTGGTCTCACGATTTTTAAGATCTAGCAACATTCCTTTCAGTTTGTTAGAGAGGTGGTTCAATAGGGTTTTGTCTGGGGGGGCCCTCGTGCCTTGCCATCTCCTACGCGCTCTTCTCTTTTCACGAATCAATTCTTCGATTTCGAGCGGATATGTTTTACGTACATGCCCGTCGGTGCTAACTGCGTTCTTTTGGGACGAATTGTTGTTCCAAGCAGCGCTCTGAATTGCTTCAATGAATTTGTCAACTGCGGTTTCTAACTCGAAAGGAGTTTTCAATGGCACATTCAAGCCAACACCCTCCTTACAGTCCTTTCTGAAAGCGTCCCAGTTCATGTTTTTGCTAGCTAATCTAGGAGCTCTTTCTATTTTCGCCAGTCTTCCACCCATCTTCAAGATAACTCCTGAGGGGTCTGAGCAAAGATCATAACACTCTTCAATTCGCGTAAGGTATTTGGGGTACCCTTTAGCGATGAAAAAATCGACAAGGTCAGGCTTTTTATTCCTATCGGTTGGCCAATATGTTGGCTTACCCGTGGAGAAAAAGTCCACCCCACGCTTCATACTATTTTTGTACAGTAATCTGCCTCTTGTTGAATTGCATCGTGAGCCCCAAAAAGTATGCTTCGCGTTAAAGTCAGCCCTAATGATAAAATTGGACCCAATGAAGTCATACATACGATCAAAATCTTCTTCCACCAGTCTATATCCTGGCGGGAAATAACAAGATGCAATGTTATAATCTAAGCAGTCAATTTTTACAGAAACTGAACTGATCTGCATAGAGTCTAGCTCAACTTCTGTGTTCTTGAAGTGCTTTATGCAGTTCTTAATGTAGAGGGAGGATCCTCCTCTCGAATTTTGCGAAGGGTGATGTGCGTGATAGTCATTGTAACCTTTAAGTTTGGGTGTAGACCCGTTTTTAAGGTGAGTTTCCGTAATCATGCAAATGTCAATATTGTTTTTCCGTAGAAATACTTCTAGTTCGTCTATTTTATTCAGAAGGCCGTTTGCATTCCATGTTAGTATTTTAAATAACTGTTTCATATTCATGTTCTCTTGTAATTTTTTCGAGGCTTAAACTCGAGCTTGCTCAGTTTGTCAAATATAACTTTGTTGATTTTAGTCTGATCCTCAAGTTTCTCCAAGATTACAGCGAGGATCTGAGACACTGCATCTGTTGTGGGCGATCTTGCCTTGCTTTCGTTTGCCGCAACCTGTGCGTATGATTTCGGTGCGACCAGTGGTGGTTTCTCCGCTGCACTTGAACTGGCGCCGCTCTTTTGTGGAGCTTTTACGCCTTTTGTCGACGCCTCCTTTGCCAATCTTCCACTTTTGATCGGCTTTGGCGTCTTTGGAGTCTTTGGCTTAGGAGTTTCAGCAGGTTTTGGGCGTCCTAGGCTTTGATTCTGACCTCTAGTATTTTCCTTAAGAGGTTCTCGTCCCTTTTGCAGCTCTATGGCTACTTCGCATCCTCGATAGTTCGCGGGGTGGTTTCCGTGGCAATTGGCGCAAACTGCTGGAGCCTTTATGTCAACCTTGCACTCTGTTGACAGGTGTTTTCCGGCACATTTCACGCAACGTGGTTCTTTTTGGCAGTAGGCACTTGTGTGCCTGAATTCTTGGCATCGCTTACACTGTGGTATCAGTCTATTGCCCTTTCGCATGGGTTCGATTTTAACCCTGATGTTAAGTATCATTTTTATTTTATAAATATCGTTTATGCTCTCAGTTCTTTCAAAGGAGAGCATAAAAATTGGAAGGCCGCGTCTGATCACAGTGTCTCTTTCTCCTTCCGTGCGTTGCTTTTCCTTTTTAATGATATTGACGGCATCAATAATTTTAAGGCCTTTATTTTTTACGTCTTTTACAACGTCTTCTTTTGTGCATGATGGGTGGAGCCCCCTTACAATGACTCGCAGTGGTTTCTCGTACTTATTTTGATAAGTATACCACTCGATTCTTTCTGCATTCAGTCTAAGAGACAGTGCGCGATAGGAATCGGCGTTGTCAACATTTACTTTCCACACGTTATTTCGGTGCGAGGTAAGCTTATAGTTTTCTGTTCTCACCGTGTTTGCAAGAAGGTTGCGCAATAACCCAAAGTCTGCTATCCCGACGATGTTTATTGCGGGAGGTGGACGAATTTTCGCTTCTGGATTAGCCTTGTTTGAGCCAGAGGGCTTATCTTCTTTTTGTATTACTTCGGGAGAGGAATTCGCCTTTCGCTTCTTGCTAGACCTTTTCCTTAAGACTGAATCGGTCTCAAGTGCAAGTTCGTCCTCGTCCGTGAAGTATTCGACTGCTGGTCGGTTCGGTGTTACACACTCTTTCGTTACCTCACAGTCTTTCGTTAAACGAGTATTTTTAATATCCTCGTTTTCTTTTCGCAGAGAGTCAACTTCCATTTTTAGATCTTGGAAGAGTCGCTCCATTTCAATAAGCTTAGCTCGGAGTTCATTATTCTCCTTTTCTAAGCTCTTAATTTTCACAGAGTCCTGGTTTACCGGTGGACTGCTTTTTCCGGATATGTTCGATCTAGGTGGTGGTGATCGATTTAGTTTTGTCCTTTTCTCAAAAGGATTTATAAGCAATAAAAGGCTCTCCCCAGAATCCGTAGAGCCTGCCTCCGAAGAGGGTGGATTTTCCAGCATAGCTGGGCTGCCACCTGGGGTAATCAAATCTTTCGTTTTGTTCATTGCCATTTTTTTTTAACTTGTCGTTTTTATGAGAAATAGGTAAGTCACTTCTATTTTCATTTTTAAATACAGCCGCCCCTTTGGAGACAGACGCCGACCAGTGAGCCGCACAATGTGTGACAGACGCTTCTGGATTTTAATTTAACCTTCAGATTCATCTATAAGTTAAAACCTTACTGCCAAAAGTTGCCCCAAATGGAGCAGCATCGACAGCATCCGTTGAAACATTAAAGAATATTTCTTCCGGTGGATTTTATTCGGCTCTTACGACAGGCATACCTTACCTCAAGGCTATTCTAACCCCGACCTTGCAGGGGTAAATAGATAATAAAATAGAAGAGTAAGGACTAAGAAGCCTGACGGTCAGAGTCTGGTGAAATAGCTATAACTGGGGCCTTAATTGGGTGTCAAGTCAATATAATAATAAATATTTTCATAAAAATATTAAGTAAATAAGGAATTACTCAGCGACTTATGTTTAAGCATGTCCAAAAAGCCTAAAATTTATAAAAAAAAAAATATTTTGCTCCCGCAGTGCCGGCCGCGAACCTACTGCAAATTTTTTTCTTGCAGCACTGCTTTTTCAAAACATAAAAGGACAAACCTGGTTTTAGAATAGAAGAAGATTCATCCTGAGTTAGGACTAAGTTGGTTTTTTTTTAATACTATAGGCTGGACGGAGGCTAAAACTCCAAAATCTTTCAAAGATACCAATACGCCCACTATAGTAGGTTTATAATACCGAAGTAGCCGAAATTGGTTGTGCCCGATTTCCACGTGCTAAAAAACCTACCATTTATGAGAGACTTCATAGTAGTAAATTTTCACTCTCTCATAATACTTCTTGACTACAACTAAGTTAACTTAACAAGTAGTTTACGCTTCCGTAGCGTAGCGTCGCATTGGGTAGGTTGCTATCCGCATTGGGTAGGTTGCTATCCAGTGAATGCACCTACTAAAGCCATTCATTCGTGCGGCTTCACCCTATACTTCGTCAGATCGAAGGGTCTTGTTCTTTGTAGTCGTCGCTCGTTGTTTACATCGTTAAGAGTCTCGTTGAGAGTACGGGTCATTTCATTTTTGCTATGAACATGAAGGCGAGCATTTAGCTTTCCAGCAAAGTTTGTTACTTCTTCGCTCACGGTAGCTATTCCTAAATCCCTGTGAATATCACTATTATATTCACTAATATACCATGGAGCATTCACAATTGCTCTTAATGTCTCATTTTGGAAAGTCTGCAACGGCTTTAACACCTGCCTGTACAAGAGCAGTTTGTTATATATTCTTAATTTTGAAAGTCTTCCGATAAGCCAATACATTTCCCTGAGCCTAACCTCGAGCTTGTCACGCTTCTTCTTTACGTGTGGCTTCCACCTTAGTTTAACGTCCAGCGTCTAGCGTGTCATCCCTAGATATTTCGCTTCATTTGCATAAGGTATTTGTGCAGAATTTATGAAAAGAGGTAAACTGTTAACCCTTCTATAAGTAAAATTCACATGCGTAGACTTGTTCTCGTTAAGAGCGATTCGCCAAGTCTTCGCCCAGACACAAATTCTGTCCAATGCTCGTTGAAGGTTTCTCGTTGATGACTCGACTGATTCACCTGTTGCCAGGATGGCCGTATCGTCCGCAAACGTGGCCACGACTGTCTCGTCATCTAGAGGTATATCTCTTGCGTAGAGCAGTAACAGGGTCGGACCGAGGACGCTTCCCTGGGGTACGCCAGCTCGAATTTGCTTGAAACTCGAGTATTCAGTACTACACCTGACACGAAAGAGTCTTCCTTCAAGATGGTTTTTCAATATTTTAAACATGTCTTCCGGCAAGTTTTGCCGTAGCTTATATTTCAAGCCTTCGTGCCATACCTTGTCGAAGGCTTGCGATACGTCGAGGAAAGCATTTGAACATATTTTTTCCCTTCTAAGGCTTTTTCAATTTCATGCGTTATTCTGTAGACTTGATCTATTGTGGAATGGTTAGGTCTGAAACCGAATTGATGATCCGGAATCAAGCGTCTTTCTGCAATTATTGGTTGTAATCGCTTCAGCAGAAGTTTCTTGAATACTTTCGATATTATCGGCAGAAGCGATATGGGCATATAAGATTTTTTATCATTTGCACATTTCCCGGTGTTGGAACCATAATGACTTCAGAGACTTTCCATTGTCTTGGAACGTATAGAAGTCTAAGAGAAGCGTTTATCATATAACTTAGCTTGACTAGTGCCTTTTTTGGTAGTTCTTTCAATATTTCGCCAGTGATCAAGTCGTAACCCGGGGCCTTATTATTTTTAAGTTTTCTTATTGTCTATCGGAGTTCAGCTAACGAAACTTTTTTCATTCTAAAGCTATCAGGTTCCGCGTTGTTGTTTTGAATGTCAGCCAACGGCGGACCGTCGAAAGGCTTGAATGTTTCTTCTAAATGTTCAGCAAGCAAATTCGCTTTCTCTTTGTCTTCTCTTGCCCATTCGCCGTTAGCTTTTTTTATTGGTGCCGAGTGGATTATAGGTTTCTTGATAGACTTAACTGCTTTCCACAACGAGTAGTTTGAGCTCCTATCCGCCGACAAGCTTTCAAGGTATTCAGTGGTCTCACGATTTTCAAAATCTTGCAACATTCCTTTCAGTTTGTTAGAGAAGTGGTTCAAGAGGTTTTTGTCTGGGGGAGCCCTCGTGCCTTGTGGTGGTTCAAGACGGTTTTGTCTGGGGGAGCTAAGCGCTCTTCTCTTTTCACGAATCAATTCTTCAATTTCGAGCGGATATGTTGTACGCACATGCCCGTCGGTGCTTACTGCGTTCTTTTGGGACAAAGCAGAGCTCTGAATTGCTTCAATGAATTTGTCAACTGCGGTTTGTAACTCGAAAGGAGTTTTCAATGGTACATTCAAGCCAACACCCTCCTTACAGTCCCTTCTGAAGGCGTCCCAGTTCATTTTTTTTTGGCTAGCTAATCTGGGAGCTCTTTCTATTTTCGCCAGTCTTCCACCCATCTTCAAGATTACTCCTGAGTGGTCTGGAGTAAGGTATTTGGTATCTGGCGTAAGGTATTTGGTATCTGGCGTAAGGAATTTGGGGTACCCTTTAGCGAAGAAAAAGTCGACAAGGTCAGGGTTTTTATTCCTATCGGTTGGCCAATATGTTGGCTTACCCGTGGAGAAAAAGTCCACCCCACGTTTCATACTGTTTTTGTACAGCAAACTGCCTCTTGTTGAATCGCATCGTGAAACCCAAAAAGTAATGTAATGTAATGTAACAAGTAATGTAATGTTGTAATCTAAATCTTTCTGTAAATTTTTACAGAAACTGAACTGAGTCTGCATAGAGTCTAGCTAGGTTTTTTTAAAATTAGGAGCTCTAGCATTTTTTGTTGTAGGAGTTTCTTTATTAAGCTGCCTATTTCATTTGAAGTTAATAGGTACGTTAGCTAGCTATTTTATGTTTGATGCATAGGATTGTGGAACCAGTTTTCGAACAATTTTGGCACTTCGAAAACAAGAAGGGTTAAAAAAAGTACTTGTAATATATCGATGCAAGTAATGAAAATTTTTTGTGAAGTAAAAACTCAAATACTATTAATTCTCAAAATAATTATCTTTCGTACCATTGATTATAAAAAATAAAACAAAAAACTGTAAAAAAAAACAACGATTTTCTCCTATTCGCGAACACACGTTTCCTAATCCCGAACACAATGTTTCCTGTTTTCGAACATCTGAATCATTGAGCGTTTAATGCCTAGCAAAACGTTTTCGATGTTGTATTTAAGTGCGCTTAAATTGATTATTTCGTCATCATCATTTTCGAGGGCCGCTTATCCTTTAAAAGGGTCACGGAGCGAGGGTGGCTAAATGGTTTTTCCATCGTTCCCGGTCCTCCGCCACCAACTCAAGAGACTCCAGCGCAATCCCCAGACTCAGAGAGGTTCTTTACCTGATCCCACCAACTGTTTCTTGGTCTACCAGGGGGCAATGCGGTCGCATCTCGGCTAGCATGACCTGTCTGGGAAGTCTGTCAGGATGCCCCCTGCGAACGACGTGCCCAAACCATCGAAGAATCGATCGCTCCACTCGGAGAAGTAGCTGCTCAACATAAAGATTTCGACGAATACTGACGTTTCTCATTCTATCCCTTGCTTAGAGTAACACCTAATTTTGGGTATTTTAATTTAATTTTGAGTAATTTGGGTAATTCTTTCGGTCATTACCCAAATTTCATGACCATAGATGAGGGTCGGAACGAACACTGAATCAAAAACTGAGATCTTTGCTTTCACTCCAAGCTCAGCTTTCCTGATGACCGGCCGGCGCAGTTCCTTTACTATTGCTCCAGCTTGGCCAATTCTACAGGGCAACTCAGTATCACTCCTCCCATCTTTCGTGAAAAAGACCCCGAGATACTTAAACGTCTCCACCTGTTTTAATGGAACTCCATTTATGTGCAAGGTACACTGCACAGGAGTTCGGGAAACAACTATTACTTCCGATTTCAGCATCACCACAGACGGCTGCAAACCTATCCAGTGTTCGTTGAAGTTCCTCGTTGGATGATGCAAGGATGGCCAAATCATCTGAAATTGATTATTTACATAGCAAAAAGCTAAATTTCATACTTTAACAGATGCAGGTTAACACTTCACTTCATCGGAAAGTCTGAGGCACAAGTTAGGGCAGCAGCGAGTTGTAGGGGGAATACAAGCAACCTACTTGCTAAATGCCTTCGGGAGCCCTAGTGGGGGAGGGGGCATATGAATGCCTCACACATTTTTGTCGTTAGTTTTTCTGCCTTACGCATAATTGGACCTTACAGCTCAGAAGAGCAATGCAGTGGCTTCTCACAACCATGCACGCTGTGTGCATTCCGGGCCTACAATTTTATGCTTATTACTTTTGCTTTAGTAACTAAGTTTTAGTTCTAGTTAAATGCTAACTTCTTTAATATAGCGCCTGAAACAAAGTAACATAACAGGAGAGAGATCTTAAAACCAGCCTTAATCGTAGGAAAAGAGCGTGTTCGAAAATAGGAAACAATTTATGGTTTCATACGCTTCTTATGGCAACACCAGTTTCCTATTTTCGAACAGGTCGGAATCGGGATATACCAATGCACATTTCACGGAATACTAAGGAAAATGCTGTTCGTAAACTGGAGCACCGGTCCGTGTCACGATTTTAGACAGAACAAATAAAAAATAATATAATTTATTCATAAGTTTATTGAATAAATTTGCAAAAATAGATTTTGGATGAGTTGCCTATTCTCGAACAGGTTCGAATTAGAAAACTTGAAAAAAAAAGTTTCCTTTTCTCGAACAGCCTAATACGTGCAGCCTCATAATTATTTTTCGCTTTTTTGCGCTAAATATTATTAACTAACGCTTTAACATTATAATTATTTAATTTGCCTGCACTAATATTTACAGTATTTATACCAAATGGTCTCTCCCAAGGGGCTCTCTCCCTGGGAAAAGACCTCTATTTTTTTTTTACAAAACACGAGAAAATGGCTCTCACCAAAACCCTGTCTCAAATTTTGAATTTTAGAAAATATTGGGAAAAAGCTCTAAAAGTAAATATGTATAATGAATCTTATTAAAATTGTTTGAAAACTGGAGCCGTTTGGGAATAGGTGCACCTACACTACTTTCTGTATTTTGTTTTAAGGATTGTGCAGGTAATTTATTCAAAAAATAGTTAGATACATATAACGCGCTTTCCCAGTTGATGTGGAGTGGAGCCAATATTTCTTACATTTTTCCCATTTCACCTCTTCGTGCAAAGCCTATTATACATATGTATGTAGGTATGAATACTATTTCATCCAATAATAAGCAAACGGTTTTAAGACTCTCGGCTTCGGCACCGGATTTTCTGGTGTGCAACTTTGTCTCGTTACCTAAGTTATTAGAATTTCTATGGTCCTAAGTGCACGCCTTAAGTTTGAATATCATCTGCGCTCGCAATCAAACCCTTCAACAGGTTTGACGTATGCACACCCCAGTAATATTTGTTTGACTTCTACTTTCGTGAAATTTTCTTGTCTTCCATAATTGGAATATTCCAAATAATTGTAATTGATGCTTAATGTCTTGCTCGTAGAGTTATAGATTGATAACTTCCTTACTTTTTTTTCTCATTCCAGATGTCGTCACCGTATTTTTCTTTTGTTCTTTTGTTGATATTCTGCGTCCGTGTGGAACGTTCACCTTTGTGAGAGGTGTCTTCACAATTAATTAGTTGTAGATCCATTAGAGGGGCATGATCTGAATTTCTATGTCTCTATGTTTGGATCCAAACAGCTAGCTAATTAATTTTGATATGCTTGCCACGTTGCGGATACGCTCACAGTTACATTAAGCAACGTCTTTTATATTTCCTTACTTTTGATTTTGTTAGTAACACACGCTTCCTTTTTAACAGCATCATTAGGGTTGCGGATGAAACTTCAAATTCAATGAAAGTAGGCATTGGCCGTGAGAAGTTGCCCACAGAAACGTGCAGATATATAGATATTTTGCCATTTTTTTTTACTATTCTATTACGGTGCTGTGTGTTCAAGTGTAAACATTTTCAATTGCATACTTTTGAATTCCTTCCACTTCCAATTTTAAACCCGACCTAACAGTGTTTATTACTTTTAATGCATAATTTGTAACGCAGTGAAAAAATTACCAACACAGACCCCTACGATCTTTAAGAGATATGATCAAGACTGATAAGTGAATTTATTAAACCATGTAGGTACTTCCATTCGTCTGTATGTGTCAAGGTTTAATTTCTTCGAAATCAAGCTAGAGAGCTGTAACTCTAGGTTAGGTTAGGTAAGGTTGGAAAGGGTTGCTTGCAATTATTGCAAGTTCACTCGGTGGCCAGATTGGCCCATTGTGATTACCCTTGTAAGGTAGACAAACATGGTTGGACATATGCCTTCCTAACTGAACCAGGCTGATCTTTTAATAAACCTTTTTAGGTCTAGTAGTGATATTCCTGCCAGGTCGTCCAGGCTATCAAACAACCTGACTCCTAAAAAGGTTAGTCGTCGTTTTTGGAGAGCTGGGCAGTGGCAGGAAAAGTGTTCTATAGACTCTATTTCTTCTTCATCCCTACTGAAGAAGTCGTTGGCAAAGATTCCCATTCGTGTAGCCATGACACCAATGGTGCAGTGTCCCGTGACTACACCAACGAGTGTTCTTATGAAATTTCTACTGAGAGATAGAAGGGGCATTGTTCTTTTTAGGTCGAGTACTGGCCATAAGTAGTGAGTTATGATATAATCTTTAGACTGTTGCCAACGTTCACCGGCTAGTTTGATCGTGTATTGATCTATAAGACTTTTGGCTGTGTTGAAAGGGAGATAAACCCGTCGGTCAGCCATCGTTATGTCGTTATCAGAACCTTTCCTAGCCAGTTCGTCCGCCATTTCAATTCCGGCCACGCCAACGTGCCCAGGAACCCAGCAGAGTAGAACTGTGTGGAGGCTTTTTTACTTTAATGCCATGAGGCAGTCTTTGACACACTTAGAGTATACGAGGTTGGAGTCCAGGGCTTTGAATGCTGCTTGACTATCAACGCATATGGTGATTTCCGTAGCTGCTCATATCGACTAAATGACTACTGCAGTGTTTTTCAAGCTGAGATTTATGCGGTGAAGAGAGCTGCCTTTACCGCCACATTTCTTGTGAAAAGCTCCAGAGGTTGGAGGTGCAGCATTGTTTCCAGACATGTTTGAGGTGTGGATCTTAATGCAGCTGTGTTACCTAAGCAAGCTAATCTTTGTACCTTTTTCAGATTAATGAGGTAAGATTTGGTCTTACACGCCTCCCACCATACCAATGATCCATAGGTAAGAATAGGTCTAACAACCGCTGTATAAAGCCAGTATGTTATTTTGGGTTGAAGACCCCACTTTTTCCCAATGGCTTGTTTACATGTGTAAAGAGCAATAAGACCTTTACTCATTCTCTCCTTCGTCTTCCTTTTCCAATTTAGTTTGGAGACAAACAAAACGCCAAGATATTTGGCTTCCAGGGAGAGTTTAAGATTGGTCCCATTTAATTTAGGAGTTATCCACCCCTGCAGTTTGCGCTTCCTTGTATACAGGACCATATCTGTCTTGTACGGGTTGACTTTAAGTCCACTGTTCTCTGCCCATCTCGATAAATCTGTTAACACAGACTCCATTAGTTTACTGATTGTTGGAAGAAAGTTTCCTGTAATCAGTATAACTATGTTATCTGCGTAAGCGACTGCTTTTATTCCTCTTTTAAAGAGAGTATTAAGAATTGACTTTAAGAATATGACTTTAATTCAAATGCCGACTTATTTTTGGAATTTGCCGACTGTTAAGATTAAGCATCCGTATAAAAGAAATAATAGTGTGATGTTTTGCACTGTAAGGGCTTCTCAAGAAAATTGAAATTTTAGCGTGGAAGTAATATAAGACACTAATCATTACTCTTACGGTGTGTATTATATTTATACCTGTTAATTTAGGACCATGAAATAAATAAATGACTATTATTATAAATTATAATTGCAACAATTTATCTAACTAGTGAAAAATTTTACATTATAAATTAAAAAAGTCAATATTTATATCATTATCGCAGCAATTTATTTATATTTATAATAAATTAATTTAAAAAACAGTTAAAGCAGCAATTAACAAACATAAGAAATGAATATTGCGGCGACGTCTTTATTTATGTGCTAAGGAGTGAATTGCAATGAAAATAAATACATGACGTTTAGCACTATTGCAGTAATTTATCTTAATGCTAAAGAATCTTTAATTATAAATTAAAAAACAATATTTATATTTAAATCATAGCAGTCTATTTATATTACTAATAAATATTTTAACTTAAAAAACAATTAAAGCATAAAGTTTGAAGGAAGTTTATTTGTTTTAGCAAATATAAATAAAATAAATAAATAGAGTGGCGCAACAGCTCGAGGTGAACCAGGGCCAACTTCTCAACAATGTATGCTGGTGTGTTAATTTCTTTTTACATACAAAGGGACCTACAATTTTTTGCCGATTCCGAACGGCACTTTGAGAAGTTTTTCAAGACAAATGATACTCTCGGAGGGCTTGTCAAACCCTCGCGGAGGTGGAGACCGTGAAAAAGAACAAGTCTTTTTTTTCAGGTGACGATGGCAGGATTCGAACCCAGGCCTCCGGCGTAGTAAGCACACACACTTACCACTACGCCACGGCACCCCCAGTTTCTTATGTTTTAGCAAACATAAGAAACTATAATTGTAGCGATTTTTATAAAAAAAATCCTTGACAGCGAAAATAAATAAATAACTGTGGCCCCTCCCCCAGGTCCAGGACGACCGAACCTCCGTTTTAGGGACCAATACATCGCGGATGCCAGACCAATTGGTCTGGACAATTGGAAGCAGCAAGTCTAGAAACGCAGATAATTGAAGGCTACTGTAAATTAGGCAGAGATCTCGCATGGGCTAGGAGCACTTTCAAAACAAAAAATACAATTAAATACTGAGCATTATGGACACCAACGCTCCAGCCAAGAGGATCTTCAAATTTAAGCCCCCCCCCCCCAGGTTCAGGACGACCGAACCTCCGTTTTAGGGACCAATACATCGCGGATGCCAGACCACTTGGTCTGGACAATTGGAAGCAGCAAGTCTAGAAACGCAGATAATGGAAGGCTACTGTAAATTAGGCAGAGATCTCGCATGGGCTAGGAGCACTTTCAAAACAAAAAATACAATTAAATACTGAGCATTATGGACACCAACGCTCCAGCCAAGAGGATCTTCAAATTTAAGCCCCCCCCCCCAGGTTCAGGACGACCGAAGCTCCGTTTTAGGGACCAATACATCGCGGATGCCAGGGCGCTTGGTCTGGACAATTGGAAGCAGCGTGTTCAGGAACGCAGATGATTTAAAATTTAATATGTATTTTAGATTTTAACACGGCGGTGTTTAAGCAATGAGCATTCTTTGACGACCTCACTTAGATCAATTTTATCAACTATATCCTATCCAACATCAGTGCATTCAAGCGATCATCACCCATTGTGGTACGCAAATGGTTCAAAACTAATTTTAATTTACTTAACGAACGCTCGCAAGAAGCTGACGTTTCAGAAGCTATCAAAATATAGCAAACAAGTGTGCTAAATGAATTACTCTTCTCAATTTAAAGACTGTTTTCGAAATGTCTTCCAATTTTTTACATTCTGTATAAGAATCAAGAAGAATTTACAACTCAGAAAGCAAACATTCTGGATCTTCTTTAAAATACAGGGGCTCCAATTGCATAATAGACTCCACTAATTCTATTGTAGCATTGCCCCTGTCGACCGGAATTCCGAAAATAATTTAAAAGGGTTCGAAGGTTGAACATTAATCTTTCAAATTATTTTTTATACAAGTCGTAAAAACTTGTAGGACCGTTCTAAATTCTTTTCTGTAGTATGTTTGAAAATCAACATATGTACATCAATCAAATTGATTGATTTTAATTTTCAGCCGCCCAGACCCACTTTTGGGGGCGTGGCCTATACAAATAATATATGAGCGGGACAAAAAATTTCTAGTTTCTGTGTGTTGGCTTCTGTTTGAGAGAATGGATTTTTTTTGTGTCGGTCGTTTTCGAGTCGAAAATGGTAAAAGGGGAAATTTTTGAAAAGGCCAAAAGCAAGCCACGCACGCGAGTAAAATGTACTGGAAAAGGTCGCGCCATGCTAAAACTAAAATTTCTCAAAAAAAAATATGAGAAAGGGATTTTATGCGCCTTTTTGCACGTATAGACGAAAAGTAGATACCAACATACCTATGTACCTACCTATTGAACAGAAACAATGCTTTAATAATTGTTTGATAATGTGTCCATATTATGAAATGTGTTTAAAAGACCGCCAGTATCCTGTCATTTTCCGACTGTAGATACTTTTTAAATTTTTACCGAGAAGGGCATTTTTTTTATTTTTATGACAAAAAGAACTATGGGAAATCGACATTTGCGAAAGGTGAAATATTTTGTCGTTTGCCGCCTGTATGTAGGTAGCTCTTAAATTTTACCGCCAGCCATTTATTTTTGTTTTAATAATGAAAAAACTATGGATTAGTCGGCATTTCCCAACATATAACATCGAACTGTACGGGCTGTACAGCGATACCGTCCTAGCCAAAAGAGTCAAAACACAACTAAGTCGGCATTTCCCAAAGATAAAATGATTTGTTATTTGACGACTGTGGGTATTCCTTAAATTTTTACCGATTAAGTAGGCCATTTATTTTTGTTTTTATAATAAAAAAAACATATCGCCATTTCGCCATTTGCGAAAGACAAACTATTTTGTCGTTTGTCGACTGTGTCTAGCCCTTCAATTTTACCGACTTATGTAGCCATTTATTTTTGTTTTAATAATGAAAAACTATGGATTAGTCGGCATTTCCCAAAGATAAAATGATTTGTAATTTGCCGACTGTAGGTACTCCTTAAATTTTTACCGAGTTGGCCATTTATTTTTGTTTTTATAATAAAAAAAACCCAAATTTATCGGCATTTGCGAAAGGCGAACTATTTTGTCGTTTGCCTACAGTAAGTAGCGTCTTAATTTGACCGAGTGAGTAAGTAATCTAATTTTGTTTATGAATTATTCGGCATTTGCCAAAAGTGAAATACATATTTGGTCATTTGCCGGCTGTAGGTACTCCTAAAAAAACTATGAATTAATCGGCATTTGCCGAAACTCAAATGATTGGCCATTTGCCGACTGTGCCACGAGTTCGAGTAAGACATTTATATCAAAAAACTATGAAGAAATCGACATTTCACCAAGGGTACGGCTGAAAATGCCGACTTAAATACATTCAGAATGAAAAACGAAGCTAATTTATAATTTTTTTATGGTTTGCGCCAGGCTTATTCTTGAAAATCGTTCCTTTTTATTCATAAATAACCGACTTTTCTTAATTTGCAAGGATTTAAAAATTTTAACTTCCTTAATTTGCCGACTCTTGGAAATCATTTGAATAACATGGGGGGTTGCGACACCCCCCCCCATGGTATATTCGTGCCGTGATGAATTAATGAATTATAAATTTTTATTGCATACTTTTTATTGTCAGTGAACATTTTGTGGTAAATTAAATTTAAACTTACTTGGCTCGAGGCTTGAACATGCGTCCTCGCGCATCAAAGCGGACACCGACTTTGCTGAACTGAAACCTAACCCGGGTCGACAGGGATCGACGAGGGAGTTCCCACGATTAGCCACTAGAATTGCTAGTGCTGTTTAAACACATCTCCCACATCACGGGAGGATACCGATCTACTGAATCGCTCCGTTCGACGATCGCTCCGTTCGACGTCTCGGTTGTCGTTGAGTCGCCTGTCAACAGTTGTCCGAGCAACATGAAAGATCCAGGGCACTGCCGACCTTACCTGGATCAGGCCTGCCTGGTCAAAATAGAGGAATGCCTCCGGGGGGACGAAGCCGCACACTCTCATGATACATGAAATTTGGATAATAAGCCCCTGAGATCAGGTTATTCGTCGAGGTCATCGCTCTGTTGTATAGGACCTCATTGGAAAAGTACTTTGTGTACTCGAACTCCGGAGCTCGATATGAGCGAAGGCAAGCCCGAAGACAAGCCCTCTCGAAAACCCGAATCCTTTCCATTCTACTTGCCCCTATGTTGAACCACACGGGACAACCATATGCGAGCATAGGCCGAATAAGAGCCATGTAGCAGATAACCTCCACCCTCGCATCGAGTTGGCTGCTAAAAACAGTCTCTTTGTTAGGGCAAAGGCACCCCGGGCTCTGGATAAAGCAACATCTACATGTTTGTTAAAATATAGATATTGGTCTAGCCAGAGTCCAAGGTATCTGACTACATTTTTAGCACGCAAGTGGAAGCCCGTGCTGTCCAACGATAGAAAACTTTCGCCAGTTCTTTTTGGTATCCCTAGAGGCCAAAGACAACGGCGTTGTGAACAGAATGGTTTCCGACTTCTGGAAATTGATCCTCAACTTCCAGTCGTCGCAATATTGCTGAATTTTGTCGAAGTCACGCTGCAATAATGCAACAATGACCTCGATTTTAGGCCCTGATCTGTACGCGATCAAATCGTCGGCATACGCTATCACAAAATGAAGAGATCCTATCAGATCAGCCGTGTAAATATTGAAGAGAATCGGTGAATTGACCGCTCCCTGTTGCAGACCGTTTCTGATATTGAACACTCCAGTAGAAGTCACATTGCCGTGATTAACGACAAACTTTCTACCGGAGAGCATATTAAGCAACATGAATAGAAGAGGTTTGCTGATGCCTAACCTATTCAACTAGTAAAAGAGTCCTTCTAACCATACGCCTTCTCCAAGTCAATCAGGCAGGCACCTGTGCATTGGTTCTTGCTTTTGTACCGTTGGATATCTGATATCAGTTTAGACTCGGCATGTATCGTATCATGTCCCGCCTTGAAACCAAATTGTTTATCCGGAACTATTTTATTGTCCTCAACCCACTTAGTCAAGGCTCTATTGATCACCCTTTCGAATACCTTGCTGATATTCGGAAGAAGACTTATTGTCCGGAGATTTGCCGGATTGGAGTTATCCTTTCCCCTTTTGGGGATCAGATGTACGTTAGCTATTTTCCAATGCTCTGGATAATGTGCATTATTCGGTCGTGATTCGGGCGAATTCTAGGATTCACCTTGTACACGTCCTGGAAAGCAGTTCCTATAGCCTCCACTTTCTCCTGCGGATCACGAAAAAGACGTCATCATCAACAGCGTAACTAGGATCTATTCCTGCTGGAGGTTCGCGATCAACGACTTCAAAGTCCTTACCTCCGCGTTTTGTCTGACAGTAAACCGTCTATACAAGTTTTTAAGTCTTGTAAGCAGTCTACTTTTTTGTTCGTGTAGTGCGTCGATTGTTGCATTGCGGTAACTGTTACTGGATGGTCGATATCCAGCATCTACCCGGCAGCTAACGCTATCCAATAGGCTATCGCGTGACATGGGTTATACCTGCCGAAGTTGCTTATTATACGTTCTTCTTTATTTTCAGTTTTTTAACATTTAATTCTTGTTTTAACAATTAGTTCTTAAAACCGGATTTTCACAAAAATAGTTGACATTTTTAATTGTTGTGCCAACAATTTTCATACTTAAAAAAAATCGTTATCTCTAGAACTAATTGTTGGATCAACAATTTAATTTTTGATAGGCGAAACTGACTTGAAACATTGTAAATACAACAATTTTATTGTTGTGCCAACAATTTTTCGTTTTTGAAAATGATTGGCCCACAAGGATAATATTTTTATTTTGAGAATTTCGGTGTTAAATTGAATATTTAATTTTTAAAAAATCAACAACGAGTTCTTGGTTCAAAAAACATTGTTGGGCCAAGGACTTTTTGGTTCACAATCCTTCAAGAATCGAAAAATCTTGGGACAACAACGTTTATTTTTTTGTATGTGGGATATACCTTAGAGTTATACATCCTATGAAGATCTCCTTGAGCCAAGGAATGCCATGGCAGGAATTTTACCATCCGGTCCCGCTGATTTGAGGGGTTGAAAGGATTTTATTGCCCAGGTTGAGCTGTAACTCAAAGCACGGATTGGTTTTTTTGTTGCACAGACAAAGTGTGAAAATTGGTTAAATCCGCCCACGGCCGCGCATACTTTTGGCTTCAATGTGAGACAATCTTCATATTGTCTATGAAGCATATGAAGCTAACACATATTATTTCAAAACGCCTTTTGTTCAAGTTAGACAAGGAGTAGAAATATGAACTCAAATTTAGTTGTAGAGAAAAAGTCGTCAGCAGCCTTTAACGGTATGTTCCCTGCACAAATTATGGTGGTGTGCTTTTAAATTGAGTGATAACTTCCACATTTTTTAAGATAATTTATTCTAATAAAAAGCATTATTTTGGTATTGAATGTGGCCAGATATTCTCATTGTTAAAAATTAACTTGAGTAAATATAAAAGTTTTTAGCGTAGGAAAAACAATGCTTTTTTAGTATTATTTGGGCACAGTCTAAATCCTACCGCGGGGTAGTACTTAGAACTCCATTTTTTTATTTTTTTACTCTATATATTGAATTTTCATATGTTTTTCCTCGGAGCTGTTGTCGCAGAAAATTGTTTTTTCATTTCTTCTTTTTGGTACAAAAAGTAGACATTTTTTGGAATTTTACCATGCATTTGCAAGCGTTATAAAATACCAAACCGAATTTAATAAAGTATTTATTTTTAAGCAGCTAAGGGTAGATGCTTTTAGTGGTATACTGGATATATTTTTTCAAATTTTTTTCTTGATGTATAAGGCTTAAAAACGAAAAATGCCGTTTTTTTAATAAAGTTTTAAAAATTGATTTTTGATTTTTCTTTTGAAGCAAAAATTAAATTTTTTTTGTTAATGTGCTTAGAATTGCAATTTTCCGTGACAACTTTTTAATCCGATTATTGGGTAGCAATCAATTTTTATTTTTGTATTTATCCTTGTCATTTTTTCCCTTTGCGTGTTAAAATTCAAAGTTGTACTGTCGTATGAACTTTACTATGTGATTTTTAAAAAGTGGCTTTTTCGCATTTTTTGCAAATAAAATTCGTTGTTAACGAACACAATCGAATATGTATGAAGTTGCCGCAAAAGCCGTGGCGCTGGCAAATGCCATTTCCTCATTCTCTTCGTTTGAAAGAGAAATGTGGCTTGGATCTTTAATTGTTTTTTTGTCGCTTGCTTTGTATTTGTATGTATCTACCTACCTACTTTTGGGATATTTCATTTTTTTGCAAGAAGAATTTGGTATTTGTGTAATGTGCTTCATGTCAATATTCATAATTCGATGACTCGGGAAAGTAAGTGGTGGTTAACTATACGTATCTATTTTATATTTAAATTGGTAGGTATGTAGGCAAGGTGCGTAGGTACTATTGTGTAAGTCGATTGGGTAAGTGATTGACTCGATTGATACATAACCAAATCTATCAAGCACGTAAGTAAGATAGGTAGGTGGGTCTGGGTATCCCTATGTAAGGAAGCGGTAGCCACCTGTTGTTTTTAGCGGTCCGTCCAAAAATGGAAAAGGACTTCTTATGGTATCATAAGGAAGATACATTTTTTTTAATAATTGTAATTGTTCTTTTTATACTTTTTGGGTGATAATTCTTGATGAACAATCGCCCCAACCAAAAAATGGATAATCGCCCAAAATTCAATACACTATTGCCCAGATCGGATTTATATTATAATCGGATTTATATTATATTATATCGGATTATAAGTCGGAGAATTAGTCGATTCAAATTTTGGGCAAATATTCACAAATTTTTTGGTCGAATGTTCGTTTTTTATGGGCGATTCTTGATTTCGAACTATAGGCCAACATTTTTGGGTGATTATTAATTTTGTGGTTTTGGGCGATTGTTGCCCATTTTCAAAAAAGGGAACATGAGAGATTGCGCCAACTATAGGGGCATATCTCTCTTGAGTCTTCCGGGAAAAGTATTCGCGAAGATGTTGGAAACGCGTTCCAGAGCTGTAATCGAGCCTTTGTTACGGGAAGAACAGTGCGGCTTTCGGCCTGGCAGAGGCACAACCGACCAGCTTTTTACTCTGAAGGTTATTCTTGAGAAGGCCTGGGAATATGCCAAACCGGTCTATGCGTGTTTTGTAGATCTGGAAAAGGCGTATGACCGAGTCCCTCGGGATACACTGTGGAGAGTTTTGCAGGACTATGCGCTATGCGCATTGCAGGACTATGCCCTATGCGCTGAGTGGGCCTCTTCTGAGAGCCATTCAGTCTTTGTATGGAAACTGCAGAAGCTGTGTACGGATAAATGGCGTCAAATCCCGTCCTTTTGACGTGCGCGTTGGACTTCGCCGCTCCTTTTCATAGCATATATGGACTGGATGGTGAGGCGCAGTCTTGGCGAGCAATGTTTCGAATTGGCTGGCATCAGGATGAGCCATCTGCTTTTCGCAGATGATTTGGCCATCCTTGCATCATCCAAAGAGGAACTTCAACGAGCACTGGATAGGTTTGCAGCCATCTGTGGTGATGCTGGGATGAAAGTAAACGGGAACAAATCGGAAGTGATGGTTATTTCCCGAACTCCTGTGCAGTGTACCCTGCACATAAATGGAGTTCCATTAAAACAGGTGGGGAAGTTTAAGTATCTCGGGGTCTTTTTCACGAAAGATGGGAGGAGTGATACTGAGTTGTCCTGTAGAATTGGCCAAGCTGGAGCAATAGTAAAGGAACTGCTCCGGCCGGTCATCAGGAAAGCTGAGCTTGGAGTGAAAGCAAAGATCTCAGTTTTTAATTCAGTGTTCGTTCCGACCCTCATCTATGGTCATGAAATTTGGGTAATGACCGAAAGAATTAGATCGCGGGTACAAGCTGCCGAAATGAGATTCCTGAGGTACGTTGCTGGTGTTACTCTAAGGGACAGAGTAAGAAACGTCAGTATTCGTAGGAATCTCAATGTTGAGCAGCTACTTCTTCGAGTGGAGCGATCGATTCTTCGATGGTTTGGACACGTTGTTCGCATGCCCCCTGACAGACTTCCTAGACAGGTCATGCTAGCCGAGATGCGAGCGCGTCGCCCCCCTGGTAGGCCAAGAAACAAGTGGTGGGATCAGGTAAAGAACCTCTCTGAGTCCCGCCTGGGGATTGCGCCGGAGTCTCTTGAGTTAGTGGCGGAGGATCGAGAAAGATGGAAGGACCATTTAGCCACCCTCGCCCCGCGACCCTTTTAAAGGATAGGCGGCATTCGAAAATGATGATGATGATGATGATGTTTGCACAGGCACACAGATCTTTTGCATAGGTATACCTTTTTAAAATTGCACTCGAAATATAACATAAATATTTTACAAGCGAAACAAATGAGTTATGGAAATGCGTTTGGAAAAATGCCAAAATTGTCCTCGCGCTGGCGTCGCGTAACGTACTATGGAGAGTAGGTGCTTCGCGCTTGTCGACGAACTTGCGACCAGCGAACTGGCGACCAAATGCCTTTACTCCAAAATACTGTTTCCAAATCAAAATCGCAGCACGGAAATCTTTTAAAGATCAAATAATCTATAACTTGACACAACTACATAATCAATTTACACAAAGTTCTGTCAAGATTATTGGCAGTTCGCTGATTTCAAATTGAATTCGCAGCGCCTTGTGCAAATTACAATGCGAATTGTAAATATTTTCACAAAGCTTTTGAAAACGATAGATTTCTTACTCTTACAATCCGTTTAAAAAATTTAAATAAATATTGTATACGATATTATTATTACATTATAATCAGTCGCTCTCTTGCTTTTAATCATTATTTTTAACAAACTGAATACATTTTCTTTTAAACGTTCTAAAGTTTCTTTAATTTTTTATGTCGGGAGGTAGAGTGTTAAATAATTGGAATCCCTTATAAATAATTGTATTTCTCGCCGCGGTGGTGAACTGATTCGGTAGTCTAAAATCGTTTATATTTCGCAGCATATAAGGTTGAACGTCACGTACTTGTCTCACCTCACCGGTCAGATATTCCGGGGCATGCCCATATTTTATTTTGAAGACTGCCAGAAATGTGTTTAGATTAAGTCTTTGCTTGATGCTCAGCTAACTAAGTGCTTCTAGCATGTGCCTTATTGGTGTAAACCTGTTGCAACTTAGAATGCTCCTCATACCTCTGTTCTGCAGTTTTTGAAGCCTTTCGACCTGAACCTGGTTGCAGCATACATATAAAATTGTTGATCTGAACTCGAAATGTGGTTTAATTATGGTGTTATAAACCATGACTGCTGTTGTAAAATTCATCCTTTTGCGGATCCTTTTGAATCTTCTTTCCAATTTTTTTACATATATAGACCACATATAGAAATTCCTGTCTATATACATCCCTAAGTATTTAATGCTGTCAACTTTCTCTATGATTTGTCCATTTATTTGCAGACGTGTATTACTTTCACAATTTATTTCCATCAACTTAGTTTTGCTTTCATTTAGCTTGCGTTTGTTCATGTCAAGCCATTTGATTAAGATTTCTATGTCATGCCTTATTTTCCTATTTCATTCATCAGCGCCCTTTCCTTCTGCATACACCAACGTATCATCCGCGTAAAGTGTTATCTTACAGCATTGAAGTAATGTTGGCAAATCATTAATATATAGAATAAAAAGAAGGGCACTTAATATGGATCCTTGAGGCAATCCTTGCTCTACATTTACGAATCCGGATACATAATTGTTTACTTTGGTGCGTTGCGTTCTATTTCCCAGGAAAGACTTAAACCAATTTAGCACTCTACCCTATACTTACCCTTAGCCATACTTGCACATTTTAGTTAACAGTATTTTTCTGTCAATCGTTTCGAAAGCGCGCTTAAAATCTAAAAAGAGTGCAACTATCTTTTTGCGCTCCCGCCATCCGTCCACTGTTTTAGCACGTGATTTACTGCTGTTTCGCACGAGTGATTTTTTCTAAACTCTGATTGATAAACCGATAATATCTTATTTTTTTCGATGTATTCCATAAATTGTTGTTTAACGACAGCCTCTAGGATTTTTTCAGCTGTTTGAAGGGTGTTTATTGGTCGAAACTCTTCGCTTTTCTTCGTATTCGTGATTTTCTCTACTGGTGTGTATATATATACCTATATACACATATATCTCTACCTAAATATATATACCTACCTGTAGATAAAATCTTATCTCGCATTGTTTTAATAGCACTATCAGAACTGTGATGCAGTTTGTTTAATACAAACAATATCTGCAGCAGAAATTTGCCAAGCAGAAAACTGCCAACACGGGCTCATCAGTTAGTGCAAGTGTTAGTGGTTAATAAATTTAACATAAACTAACACCAAAAACAAAACACTAAGAATTACAAAAAAGCAAATGATAGAAACATTATTATTACAACAGATAAAAAGTAAATTTCAACAAGTAAAAAAAAAACATAAAAATAAAAGTATATTTAATATTTAAGACGAATAACACCGAAGCAGCCTCTTAAGTTTGGCTTTGTCCATGTCAAAGTCTAAAATACTGGTATGTGCGTTGTAGGTGGAACACATACGGCTGATAGGCTCATTTTTCCCATAATTTGTTCTGTGCCGTGGAACGTGTAAAAGCTGGATTCTTCGGAGGTTATGAGAGCCTCCACGAAATTTAAAGCTTATACTAGATAGAAGGTCCGGTGCATCTATTAGACCTTGGATCAATTGCTGAATAAAAATCAAGTCATTATTTATCCGTCTTTGGGAGAGACTTTGAATGTTAAGCAATTTAAGCCGGTCGAAGTATGAGGGGAGATTGAGTGGATCTTCCCAGGGAAGTCCCCTGAGCGCGAACCGAATGAACCTCCGCTGGATCGCCTCGATCCTATTCGTATGGCATACTTGCGATGGAGACCACACTTGTGAAGCGTATTCAAGGTGAGTACGAACAAAGCTATTGTAAAGGGAAAGCGTGACGTAAGGGTCATTAAATTCTTTAGACCACCGCTTAATAAAGCCAAGCATGCAATTGGATTTATTTACAATGTAGTTTATGTGTTTTGAAAAGTCAAGGTTTTGACTAAAGAAAACACCAAGATCCTTAAAATGTTCAACACGGCAAAGAGCATGCTCACTGATGGAGTAAGAGAATGTTGTTACGATACGCTTTTTAGAAAAAGTGATAACTTGACACTTAGCTGGATTGAGGAAAAGACCGTTTTTGTTACACCATGTAGCAAAGCTATTTATATCAGTCTGAAGAAGAACATGGTCATCAGAACTCTTAATAGTTCTAAATATCTTCATATCGTCTGCATATGATAGAATTTCGCTATAAGCGACACACGAAGGCGCATCGTTTATAGCAAGAATGAATAAGAGTGGGCCTAGATGACTTCCCTGGGGAACGCCAGAAATGGCAGGAAAAGAAACTGAAAAAAGTCCTCTAAATTTAACTTGGTAAGATCTTAAATGAAGATAAGACATAATCCAACAGATGAAATTTGGTGGAAAGCCAAGAGAAGTTAGCTTAAAACCAATAATTTCATGCGAAATCAAATCGAAAGCTTTGGAAAAGTCGGTGTAAACGCAATCAACCTCGAAGCCATTTTCTACTGCATCAGAACATTTTTTATAAAACGATAAAAGGTTAGTTACGGTAGACCTATTTTTAACGAAACCATGCTGTTCTTTGCAAATTATGTTTCGGCAGTAAAATATAAGGCTATTGCAAATTAATTTTTCAAACACTTTTGGAATGATTGAAAGTTTAGCAATCGGCCTGTAGTTCACAATATCACATTTAACACCTTTTTTAAAGACAGGCGAAATAAATGAGAGTCTCCACATGGAGGGGAAGTGACCGGACGATAGCGAAAGTTTGAATAAATTTTGTAAAGGAGTGGCAAGAACATCCTTACAGTTTTTTAAAACGATAGGTGGTATACCGTCTGGACCAGTAGAACAATCGACTTTAAGGCTAGACAAGAGCTCATAAATAGTTTCTAAATGTACTGGTATATCACAAAAATTAACTTGAGCAGATTCCGTGAGATATTTAAAATAATCAGTGTCGACAGTAAATGGAGAATCTCTAAATGATTTGGAAAAGTGATCAGCGAAAAAATTGCATATCGTGCCAGGATCGTTGGAAGAACTGCCATTATATTTAAGAGTGGATGGATAGCCATCAACTTTTCTTTTAAAATTAACAAACTTCCAAAATTCCCTGGGACTAGTTTTAAAATCTGAACCAATTTGAGAAACATAGTTGTAATACAAACGCTCTGCGAGAGCATTGAATTCACTGAAATGAAACATGAAATTATCAAGGTCAAATGTACTCAAATTTGTGATGTACTTTTTCCATGCTTTATTGCGTTTATTACGTAGGACTTTCAGTTCCTTGGTATACCATGGGTGGCTGAAGTTAGAGTTCTTGTTTTTCTTTATAGGTATAGTATTACTGATACAGGTATTGAGTATAGAATAAAATTTTTCTACAGAGCGCTCAAGGTCACTGGAGCAAACTATATTAGAAATACCGGATTTATTCAGTTCGTCAGATAGTGTGCGAAAGTTAGCCTTTCGGAAGTCAAAAGTGTATGAACAGTCAAATGAGTGGACATTCTCATGTATCTGACAGTTCAAGTCAAGAAAAACATCCAACGGGGGATGGTGAGTATCTATCTTAGTAATGCTGCACTTGGATTTACAAGCAACAGTACTAATTGCGTCAGAAGTAAAGACCAAATCGAGTATTCGATTATTTATGTTTTTTATACAGCTTACTTGCTGTAAGTCAAAAGAAATAATGTTATCTAACTTGTTAAGTGCTGCATGTGGTGACGAAATATGAGGAATGAAATGCGAAACATCATCAGATAAGACCCATTTCAAAGCAGGAAGGTTAAAATCCCCAAAGAGCAATACCGTACTTTGTCCACAGGCTAAATGAAAAATAAACTCAAGGGCCTTAGCAAGCTCAGAATAAATTTCAACGGGACTATCGGGGGGGATGTACACATTAACAACATATACGAATTTGGGTAAAATGTCAAGTTTGACACATACAACTTCGGCATTAACAGTAAATGGAAATTTAACTTTGTCCGAGGTGATATGATCCCGAACAGCAATTAAAATTCCACCGCCTAACGCTTCGAGATCATCTTTATAACGATCTCTTCTATATACAAGAAACTCTTTGGTGAAGAGTTCTGCATCAGTAGTGCTAGCATTAAGCCATGTTTCAGTCAAAATAATGACATCATGCGGAAAAACCAAAGAATTTTTAAATATATCATCTGTTTTATGTTTGCTACGGATGGATCTTACATTTTGATAAAAAAAACATAGTCTACTATTTAGTTTTTTGAAATATTATTTGGTTGCTTAGAGTTTGAGGGCCTGTATGCAAACTCTTTGACTAGAGTGTTAGACGGCCAAAGCCTATGATCACAGATTGACTCAAAGATAGAAGGAGGAACAACTATTTTGAATGAAGATACGAAACTATTAGGCTTGCTAAGTTTCATACAGCTGACCAAGTTTACGTTAGCAACGACCTTTTGAGATATCAGATGATGAATAATGTCACCAGGTGTGGTCTCGGGTTTCAGTCTTGAAATAAATACAGATTTAGGTCTGGGGACAGATTCTAAGGTGTTGGCATATTCAACAGCAGGCCCACTAGACGGTTCGATTGTAGTTTGAGGAACAACAATCGTTGAAGTGTGAGACGAAACAATCTCTTTATTGTTGTTTTTACGACGCCTCAGATTAACACGCTTAGGGTGAGATAAGGTATGGTTAGACGAATCATCTAAAGCAGCAGTACTAGTCCTAGACAAGTGAATTTCGGACGGACTTGGGATGGACGAAGTACCTTGGTCAGGGCACTTTACTGAAGACAAATCTGATGGTTGAAAGTCGGTAGAAGTCGAGGCGTTCGATTTGTCTACAGAACTAACGTAAGAGTGATTCTCAAAATCTGTCGAAGTGGAAGCGTCACACGAGTAATTGTACTCAGAGAATGAGGCAACGTTTTTTACTACACAATTAAAACTTTGAAGTAAATCACTGAAGTTATTAGACAACTTAGTGATATCCTGCTTGAAGGAAGATATCTTAAAAGCTAACTGGGAGAGCGATATCCTTTTGCATGGAGGGCAGTACCAAAAGGCTACGTCGGAGGAATTTACCTTCTCAAGAAAAGCAGTGGTAGAGCCAACGCATTTAGCATGAAATAAGTTGCCGCAAGGACCATAGCAAGTAAAAAGAGGGATGTTAGCCTTGCTTTCACAGCACCTTTCAGCCGAACAAGCCATAATAAAATAAATTTTTTTTTAGCTAAACAGAAACAACGAGAGAAGTACCTAATGTCTCGTAAAATTAATAATAATGAAATATATATTATATACAAAAAAAAAAAAGTAAAATTAAAGGGAATTTATCGGGGCTCGAACCTTGGTCACCGTACACAACACTCAAGGATCTTACCGCAGAACCACCGCCTGTCGCACAGTTCCTGTGGGGATAATAGCTATTAAAGCAAATGAAGAAAAAAGACTATGATAGCAAACGAGAATTAAGCTTTACGGAAAGCACAAGGAAAAAAAATTAAAAAGGGCTTTTGAGTTTTAAATGTGAGTTGGATTAGAAAAGATGATTTGAGTTAAGAGAGCAAAGCTATAGAGGAAAAAACCGTTTACAAGCAACAGCACGAAGGTCAATGCAAGCAACCAGCATAGAAAGAAAAATACTAGGTACACTGAATAATAAATGAAAATTAGATTATACGGAAGAACAATATATAATTATATAAAAAGCTAAGAAGGGATGAAAAAATAAGTATTACTCATCAAATACGCCTACATACACAGCTTCAAAGCACAGAAATTAAAAAAAGAAACACGTTAAATTAAGTATAAAATTACAACAATAGCACAGAAACAATTGAAAAACCGTCTACACTCTACAGCATGCAAGCAAAAAACTGATTGTTAAAGATCCTGTGCAACATACTTTATATATAGAGTTATCGCTCTTATAACAAAACACTGTACTTTCAAAAGATGTGTATATTATAAGTAGAATAGTGGTCATGATCGCATGATCGACCCGCAAGTAAATAAGAACCTGCATTATAGTTTTATGTTAAAAAGCAGCTTTCGATGGCTGTACTTGGACTTGGTAATAAATTGTCTTTTGGAAATCCCTTTGGAGCCTACATACCCATGTACTGTACGTAGGCATGAGGACATGAGGAACCTATGACAGGTCTAGCAAAGGCATCTATTTTTGTTTCTTGTATGGCCTTAAGTGGGATACCAATTATTCAATACTCCGATTCCTTAAAAAATTCTCATATGTATAATAGGTCCAATCAAAATGTACAAAAATGTAAAATTTGGTTTCGAATGCCTTTTCTACGTACATATGACGTATACATACAGGTAGGTAAATTTACCTCCTTTTTGCAAAACAATTTGGAAGCCAACCAGAATAATTGAAAGTAATTTGTTGATCGAAAATAATTTTTTATCCGTTTGTGCCTACCCACCTATACCTACAATTAGAAATAAAACTTGTCCTAAAGTTAGGTTTCTACCTAGGTTAGGTAAGTACCTACCTACATGCACGATTCTCTTTTGTACTACCTACATGCACCCATCCAACATTATGCATTTTATGCCAACTACATCAAGGTAAACTACCAAATAATTAGTACGTTAGTACATTACCTAATATTTACCTAGGTACGTACCTACCTACCAAAATGGTTTTGATAAGAAAAAATCCTATCAAGGCATACCCATCTACAGTCTCAACAGTCGTTGAAACGTCAAATCCTGTTCCCCAAAACACAGTACCAAGAAGAAACCTCATCAACTTGCCAACAAGACAGCAATGGGATTTATTATTATAGACGTCCTTACCTTTAGGTCCTGAACCAATAAGCAAACAATACCTACCTATTTCTCCAGTCACAGGGCAGGTCAAAAATCATCATAACTTTTGTCTTCCGAGTTTCGACTCCACAAAATGAAAATGTCATATGTATTTGACCATATTTAGCTATTGAGGATCGATTGCTTGAAGGTTGCAAAAACAAGTGCACAAACAAAAAGAGGAACGCAAAAAAGATATAACAACAAATTCTACAGCAGACAGCGACGAAGAAAATCAACAAAAGGTCGGTTTTATTTCACCGGTCGGTGGGTATTTCATGCGCGCGAGTTTTGTTTGTCATAACTCCTTTAATCAAAAAAAAACCGAACAACTTGGTTGGAATAAAACAGACAACTTGGTTAGAATAAAACTTTAATGTCTTTTCAACTAGACGTTTGACAAAGAACTGCTTCAAGAACATGATTTAGTTTAACAAGTTACTTATGAAGGCGATACAACGAACTCACAATCGATCAGACGCTGAGTCTGCGGATTTCATTTGTGCTTTTATTGCACTTGCATTCGCGGATCGATTCCTAGAATTTGTTGTATTGCCTGTACAGAGTTTAGTGTTACAATTCATAATTTTGGAAAACAAGTTCATGGGGTTAATGCTCGGCCTGCTGGTGTTGATGGGCTGGTTGACCGGATACTGATATGTATGTAGCTGGGTCGTTGACGACCTTTCTTTTAATATTTAAAAGAAATTTGTTAGTGGGAGGTTGTAAAGAAGGAGTAAAAGGTAATGGTAGTGTTCTGTAAGATTGTTATTGATATTGTATATAGGTGTTGGCGATTCAATAGTATTGTTATATAAAACAATAATTTTTATTCTAAAATGTAAATAATGAATTGTACGTAACTATTGTGAACTAGCTAAAACCAAGTTGAACGAAAATTTATAGAATGTCAAATTCGACCTTAAATAATTGTTAAGGTTAAAACCAACTTTGTAATTGTAAAAATGAGCTTTTTCTTTGTCAAGTATATATAACCGTAGTTTATAAATCGCTTCTAATGACTCGCAAATAAATCGTTTAATTGTAACGTTGTAAACGAAACTCTTTTTATTTTTTCTACACGGAACATTTTTGGACACACACACAGTGATCCAACATTTGGTCCATTCGAGCCAAATAAGTAAAAAAAAGTGTGTGCAGTGCAGTGCTATCAACATTTATTTTGAGTAATCATTAACTCTTAAACACTAAAATACAGTCCACTGAAACTAAAGACACTTAAGCTAAAAACATTAAGCAATAAAACATTTAAAGAAATATTTTTTGTGCAAAATAATTATTGTGCTAAACGCGAAATCACGCGGCGTGCAAAATATAAAAAAAATCAATTTACACAAAGGGACGAAGGTCATAACCGACGGCAGCAAGGAAGTACATATAGACAAACAAAGAAGACGACACAATTGCAGCAAACTAACAAAAAACTACACGTGAGTCATAGACTTAAGTTTAATTACAAGATATCTACATTTAACCAATATAATCAATTAAATACAAACATAAAAAGGATTAAGGTTTAATTTAAAGATAATTAAACGTAATTAAAACCCAATCAAAAGTAAATTAAAATCAAACTTAAACTTAATTAAGAACTTAGTTTAAACTTAATTTACTATGGCTACATATGGAGAACTGCAGATAGGGCTTCTTACGAAGATTTTGCGTGACGCTGAAGCATTTAGGGTGGCAGATATTTCCAAGCGGACGGTGTTATATGCCAAAAGCCGATCGTCGGTTCTGGAGACGGATATGTCGCTGGCTAGAGGATACCACGAGGAGATTTTCAGCAAGAATAAACTGGAAAAGACGATGTTAAAGGATGAAATAGTTGAGGTGTACCATAAAATCAATGACGCTTACCTGGACTACAATGCAGATTTGCTGAGTGTTCTGGAGGCAGCTGAAGACTCTAAGAAGTTAGATAGGCGTTCCCTTGGTGATGTGTCTACTCCAGCAGTTGGATCCAAGCGAAGTCTTCCCCTGCCAGTTCTGAAACACCCGCCATTTTCTGGATCATATTGCAAATGGCGGTCATTTCATGACTTCTTTGTAACAGCCATCCATTCTGATGATGAGATTAGTGATCTGCATAAACTTCATCACTTAAAGTCGTGTTTGTCCGGTGAAGCAGAACGCCTTTTGCAACACCTGTCACTTGAGGCAGGTAATTACACGAAAGCGTGGGAGTTGCTGAAGGGTAGATACGACAACAAGCGTGTCTTAATTCATTACGAATTTAAACTTTTGTTCAACCAAAGCGCTCTCGGTAAGGAATCTGTCAACGGCTTACGGTCACTTTTAGACACTTCCACCGAGGCCGTCCATTCTTTGGAAAATTTGGGGTTGCCGGTAAAACATTGGGATGCAATTTTGATTTATGTCCTTTTCCAGAAATTGCCGACTATGACTCAACAACTTTGGGAGGAAAAGCTGAGCAGCAGCAAAGATCTGCCAACCTTCCAACAGTTTTTGGATTTTTTAGAAGCCCGTTTTAGGACATTAGAAGCAGTTACTATTACAGGTAACCAAAGTAGTACGCGTCCATCTGTCAAAGCTGATCAACCAAAGGTTTTTCATGCCAAGGCAAATCTAAAAGCGCAGTTTCAATGCAAGGTATGTAGTCAGGGTCAACATTCGTTGCGGAAATGTAGGAAGTTCCTGGCCATGGAGGCAGCACAACGGCAGCAAGCTGCACGTATGGCTAAGGTGTGTGAGAACTGCCTAGCTTATAGCCATGCTTCTAGGGAATGTCCAAGCATGAAGACATGCTACTTTTGCCAGCAACGACATCATACTCTGTTGCATATTGGTCCTAGTGCTCAGGTTAACCAAACAACACATACACATACACATGCACAATCACACACACACAACACCAACACAGAAAGGCCACACTTTAGTGGACACACCAACACAAATCAACTGTCGGTCAACCCAGAGGCTGATATTTTTGTCCCAAGGTCTGAGGAATCAGGTAACGAAGAACGTCGTACTTTTTTCGCGTCGAACCACCGAGCTCAGCAAGTACTGCTAGCTACAGCTGTGGTTAAGGCGTTGTCGGCTGATGGAAGCGTTATTTACCTGAGAGCTCTGATCGATCCGGGGTCAGAAGCGAGTTTTATCACGGAATTAGCAGTTCAACGACTCCGATTACCAAAACATCGCACATCTATCGAAGTGTCTGGGTTGGGGAAGGTCAGCAGCGGCGCCTGCAAGCATTTCGTTGATTTATCGTTTATGTCTTGCCATTCGACGTTTGGAAGCGCCGTCAAAGCCTTCATTTTTAAGTCGCTGACTGGGCTTCTTCCAGCCCAACGGACGACACTCGATAATCTGGCGCATATAAAGGGTTTGCAACTTGCGGATCCTCGATTTTTTGTTCCTGCGTCGATAGATCTGCTGCTGGGAAGCGATGTCTATGCCGAGATCGTTCTTCCGGACATCGTGAGGGATCCAAGCTCAAGCTCCTTGATTGCTCAGAGAACTGAGCTAGGATGGATCGTTTTAGGCAAAATTCCGGATGAGACTAAGGAGCCTCGCCGACTCAGAGCATTCACCCAAACGATAGATCTTGATACTGAGATGAGGAAATTCTGGGAGATTGAGGAAATCCCTTTCAAAATCAAGGAATCTGAAGAAGATGCGGCGTGTGAGAAGCAGTTCCAAACAACTATACGGAGACTGTCGGACGGACGGTATGAGGTTACACTCCCGTTTAAGAAAGGAAGACATCCCGAGCTAGGAGCTAGTATGGATATTGCGCTAAGGAGATTCGCCCAACTCGAACGACGTTTCCAGAGAGACCCGGTACTGCATTCCAGATACAGACAATGTATAATGGAGTACTTAACTCTACAACATATGGAAGAAGTAGACTTGTCCAACGACGTGACAATCACTTCTCCATATCATTTTTTCTTACCCCACCATGCGGTGTTCAAGGAAGCTAGTTCCACGACCAAGCTCAGGGTTGTGTTTGACGCAGCAGCCAAAACCGCAGATGGGACTTCGCTCAACGATCACCTGATGATTGGTCCGAAGTTGCAAAAGGACATTGTTGAGCTCATTCTCCGATGGCGGCGTCATCGTTTCACCTTCACCGGGGACATTGAGAAGATGTACCGCCAGATTTCGGTAAGGCCGGAGGACAGGTATTACCAGATAATTCTTTGGAGAAACGATGCGACTCAACCAGTTAAGGCGTACAAGCTGAGCACAGTGACCTTCGGAACTGCACCTGCCCCCTACTTGGCGATTCGAGTTCTCAACAAAGCTGCCGACGACGGAGCTCTAGAATATCCCATAGGAGCAAAGGTGGTTCAAGAGGATATGTACGTTGATGACCTAATCAGCGGAGCCGACACTGTAGATGAAGCACTTCAAAAACGAGATGAGGCCCGCCAGCTGTTAGCATCTGCAGGGTTTAATCTTCGGAAGTGGACCTGTAATGACAAAGAGTTGGTTAAAGATATTCCGGAAGAGGATTGTGAGCTTGATTTTGCACTTCCCTTAAGAGCTTCTGACAGCGTCAAGACTTTAGGAGTTGGGTGGTTTCCCAAATCTGATTCTTTCTCTTTTCAGAATTTTCAATCAGACAGTGAAGAGGTTACAAAAAGGACTATGCTCTCAGCGATCGCTAAACTGTTCGACCCACTAGGCTGGATATCCCCGTGTGTGATCAGAGCAAAGATCATGATGCAGCAACTCTGGTTTAAAGGATCAGATTGGGATCAACCGATTCCAACGGAACTCCGAAAAGAGTGGGATATTTTCAGTCGTGAGCTCCCACAAATTGAGCGGATCAAAATTCCGAGGTGGATTGATACCCATAAGGCCTGCCAGGCGATCGAACTCCACGGGTTCAGTGATGCCTCAACCAAAGCATACGGCGCAGCCATCTACGTACGGGCCCTGGATAGCGAAGGGTCTATTCATATGCATCTCTTGATGTCCAAGACTAAGGTGGCTCCTCTCAAGACAATAAGCCTTCCTCGTCTTGAACTGTGTGGAGCTGTCATTTTGGCAAAATTGCTGAAATATTGTGCTGAAGCTCTAGAATTGCCTGACGACCAGATTTATGCGTGGTCGGATTCTACCATTACGCTAGCTTGGATCCAAGCATCTCCTTCGCGCTGGTCAACATTTGTGAGTAACCGAGTCTCTGAAGTACAGCGACTTACAAACTGCAGCATCTGGAGACACGTTCAAACGCATCACAACCCAGCGGATTTGGCTTCACGCGGAATTTCACCATCTACTTTGGCAGATCAAGACATGTGGTGGAAAGGACCTTCATTTCTCAACGCCCAGTGGAATTTCACAGTGCCAGACCAACCAACGCCTGTCACCACTGAGGAAGAGAAGCGGTCACTCAAATCTCACTGTGCAACTACCAAACCAGTAAGAGATGCTGTGGTAAATCGCTTGCTTAACAAATCTGATACCCTAATTAAACTTTTGAGAATTCTAGCATTGTGTAAACGATTTACTCATAACTTTGGAGCTAAGTCAGGTTTTCGGACGATTGGTGCTCTAGATCCTTGTGAGATAAGATCAGCTCTGCTGAGTGTTGTCATTTTAGCTCAGCGAGATATGTTCCCAACGGAGCTGGAAGAATTCGGAAAATGCTCTACGACTCCAAAAACCCTTCGCCAACTCAACGCCTTCATCGATGGAAACGGCATTATTCGAGTGGGAGGTCGATTGCAGAATGCCAACATTACATACAACCAAAGGCATCCAATTATTTTGAAGCCCGATCACCACTTTACGGATCTCGTAGTTCGAAACGCTCACGAGCAAACCCATCACGGTGGAACCCAGCAAACGAGCGCATACGTAAGAAACACCTATTGGGTCTTACAGCTGAAGCGATGTGTAAAAAAGCATATACATCGTTGCATGGCATGCTTTCGTCAAAAGGCAGAGGTCATGGAACAACTAATGGGAACGTTACCGAAAGGACGCGTGACAATTGCTAGACCATTCAGCAACACTGGTGTGGATTACGCGGGGCCCATAGACATCAAAGCCTGGAAAGGACGCGGCGCAAAGATGTTCAAAGGGTACTTTGCGATTTTTATCTGTTTGGCAACAAAAGCTGTTCACTTGGAAGCGGTCACGGATCTCACAACACAAGCATTTCTGGCAGCATTCCGGCGATTCACTTCCAGACGAGGATTATGCTCCGAAATCTTTAGTGATTGTGGGACCAACTTCGTTGGAGCAGATCGCGAACTTAGACGCTTGATGAAGGAGGCCAAACATGATTGGATCGAGGTGGCAAATTCACTCGCGAATCAAGGGACGAAATGGAACTTCATCCCCCCAGCAGCTCCTCACTTCGGCGGTCTGTGGGAGGCTGGAGTAAAATCTGTCAAGCATCACCTGAAACGCGTAATTCGCGACGAAAAGCTGACATTTGAAGAACTTAGCACGTTTCTCACTCAAATTGAGGCTTGCTTGAACTCTAGACCACTCTGTCCATTGACCAACAATCCCGATGATCTAGACATCCTGACACCAGGGCATTTCCTCATAGGCGAGACACTTCTGGCGGTACCACAAGGTGACATTTTAACTGAAAAGGTGAGCTACCTTGATCGCTGGAAGAGGGTGCAAGGATTTGTCAAAGTCTTTTGGCAAAAATGGAGTGGCGAATATCTTGCACGCTTGCAACAACGACCAAAGTGGACCCGACGGGAAAGTGCACCAAAGGAGGGAGATTTAGTTCTCATCAAGGACGAACGTTTGCCACCATCGCAATGGCTTCTCGCGAGAATAACAGATACTCATCCCGGAGTCGACAAACTCGTTCGCGTTGTAACACTTAAAACAAAAAATGGATTGCTAAAACGCCCGATTACAAAAATATGCTACTTGCCAATGAACAAAACTTGCGAAGATAGCACAATCATCTAACTCATTGCGAATCATTCATTTGTACCTACCTATGTACGAAAAACACTTATTGAATGGGTCACACAAAAACAAAACAGCACATAAAAACCTATAGGTAAATGGAGTTAAAAAAAAAAAAAAAAAAAAAAAAAAAATAATTGCTCATTTAAATGAATTTATTTATATAATTGAAATTACATATTCTCAAATAACAGAATAATAATAATAAAAACCAAAAAAAAAACACTAAAAAATGAAAGGCTCATACAGAAACAATGAATTACAACCGCAGCCGTTCGTTTCAATAAATTTATTATTATTATAAATTATATAAATTTAATTCACAACACAAGAATTGTATGCTCTCTACACTGAACTCTGAACTCTAAACTGAAATCAAATTTCATAAGCAGTCGCCCATACACCGACGCACGGGTCAACGACATTGTCACAAAAAAAAAAAAAATGCACTTTGAAAAGTGCCGTCGGCAAAACACTCTTAGCGGACAAAGTCAGCTGAGAGTGCAATCATTTGCCACGTCACATTTTTTTCCGTCAACGGATTTTCATTTTATCATCCCGCAAAAGCCGTAACCGTTTGATAAAATTCCACACTACACATGTATATAAAACACTGGATTTCGTCGCGTAAACATACATACCCGATCGTATATAATTTTTTTTTATGCACAATTATGCTTATGCACTACACGAAAGTAATATATATATATTTCGACACTATACACTTGCATGCTATCTCAATCATATTTTTTGTATGCATGCGAAAACCGAAATTTATAATTTATTAACACAACACTACTCATGAACTTTATGCACTTCAACACGATCGCGAACACTCGTTAAAGGCGTTAATTCATAAAATCATAAGAAAAGAATAATAAAATAAATAAAACCTCACCTACCATACCTACATACATAGGAAGATGCCTATCCACACGGCATTGAAGTATACCTGCAAAAAAAAAAAACATCACACTGTGTTATGCCATTGTTACTTTATTTTTTTTCACTTGGCATAATCATTCACTTTTCATCACAATCGCGTATTAAATTAAAGAAATTTAAACTTAAAACATTAAATAATTAAAAAAAACACAAGAAATAACACGCACAACAAATAAAAAAATAATAAAAACACCGAGCGGCCGACAAACTCACGCAACAACTGTTCCAGTTTCCAACCATTCCAATAAGTTATCAATGAAAACTTAACACACGATGCTTGACCCGTTGCCGTTTATATGCTGCAGTGGGTGGCTGGCAAAAAAAGAGGAACAAGATCAGCATTATCGTCACATCGGTAAACAGTATTGTTTACATTTCGCTGCTCCGCTAGCTTGTGCAAATGCTGCCACAAAGATAACGAGTGCAGTCATATTGCACTACATTATTGCGCGCTCTTTTTGTCCTACGGACTTAGAACTTAATTTATTTACGTTTCACTGTGCTGTCCCATACACGTTTTGTTGTTGCATTTATTAATGATGTTTCTATTTTCATGTGATACATACTGAGAAGAAAAATATGAAGCATCTATGGGCCAGGAAAGCCAAACACACAACACAATAATGATGTCAAACGACAGTGGCGTGGCGTCGCAACAACGTAAAAGGCAACACACCACTTTGAAGAACTGCGTTCTTGGGGCCGGAGAATGTTGGCGATTCAATAGTATTGTTATATAAAACAATAATTTTTATTCTAAAATGTAAATAATGAATTGTACGTAACTATTGTGAACTAGCTAAAACCAAGTTGAACGAAAATTTATAGAATGTCAAATTCGACCTTAAATAATTGTTAAGGTTAAAACCAACTTTGTAATTGTAAAAATGAGCTTTTTCTTTGTCAAGTATATATAACCGTAGTTTATAAATCGCTTCTAATGACTCGCAAATAAATCGTTTAATTGTAACGTTGTAAACGAAACTCTTTTTATTTTTTCTACACGGAACATTTTTGGACACACACACAGTGATCCAACAATAGGTAACAATGTATATAGAACAATTAATAATATTTGGATAGTCTCATAATATCATATGCCGTGATTATACTATCATGTTTACATTCATATGACGTGAACGTATTTATGTTGTACTTATAAAATAATATTTGGATAGTCTCATAATCATATGCCGTGATTATACTATCATGTTTACATTCATATGCCGTGAATGTATTTTAAAATCTTATCAACTAGTATTATATTTGTTATATGTTTGCTTTAATTACTTAAATTACTTAATTATGAATAGATATATATGTTTTTTTTTTATTTAAAAAATTTTTCTTTTCCTCCTCAATTTCCTTTTATGAATTTTTTTATCTTTCTTTGCTACATGCTTAGAAAATCTGGCTGTTAGTTTGTTTCGGTTTGCTTCTTTTCTGAAAACAACCTCGTATTCTTTAATTTCTTCTGGCTCCTCCCTAGTCGCGTTTAGCTTCTGAAGTCTAGCAGTGGTTATGTTATCAACCTCTTCCTGGATACAGTTCGTTGAGAAATTCATTCAGTTTTGAAAGGTACTCATGCTCGTTGGAAAAGTTCGAGGTTTTGCCGAACTTGTAGGGCCTACCGAAGAAAAGTTCATAAGGAGTGTGTTTGGTGATGTAATGGATAGTGTTGTTGTAGGTAATGAAGGTTTCGGACAAGATCTCCGCGTGTTCTGTTGTCAGTTTTTGCTCTTTCCTTTTTTCCAGAATGATTCTGTAAATTTCTGTTAGCGTTGAATGTAATCTCTCAACAGAAGCATTGCTACTGGTCTGCTGAAAAGATGTAAGGTGCAGGGTGATGTTATGTTGTTTGCAAAAGTCGTGAAAGATGTTTGCCATAAACTCGGATACTTGATCGCACGCGATCTTCTTGGGTATACCGTAAAGGCTAATGTAGTTCTTCAAGTTTCCTAAAACGGTTATACTACTTCTGCATGTTAAGGTATATCCGTAAGCAAAGCGTGAAAATTTATCTATGAGGGTAAGGATTTGATTGTTATGTATGCTGTAAACGTCGATCTGAAGGATCTCTAAGGGTTTGAGTGGGATTTCGGGTTTAACATATTGTGGCTTGGGAGGATTCCTATCGTATTTCAGCAACTTACAGGTGTCGCAATTGTTGAGAGTTTTCGTAAGTTTGTCCCTTAAGTTTGGGAAGAAGAACTCTCGTTTTAAATGGAGGTAGGTTTTATTTATGCCTCTGTGATTCGAGCGGTCGTGATAATCACGAATGAGTTTTTCTTGTTCATCCTCTAATCTTATGTCAGTCAGTATTTCTGAGCAACGCACAACTCGAAATGTTTTGTTCCGCGAAAAGTATTTAGAAAATGTTGATTGAACAAGATCGAAGATTTGGTCAGTTGTATATACAGCGGTCATTTTATTAGGTGGAAAGAATTTCTTGTAGTTATCGACCAACGCTATGTTGGTCTTGAGCGCTATGTATTGTACTTTAGTCCTCGTCGTTATTAAAAATTTCCTCTAATTTTTCATCTGGATTAGTTATTTTGACGCGACTTAGGGCGTCTGCATTGGTATTTGCTTTCCATCTCTTGTACACTATTTCATAGTCGAACTCTGCTAACTTAAGGCGCCACCTGACTAGTTTTGAGTTTGGCTCCTTAAGGCTCATTAGCCATGTCAGGGGTCTGTGGTCCGTTAGTTTTTGGAACTTTCTACCAAATAAGTACGGTCGAAAGTAACGTGTTGCCCAAACACGTTTTTGTACTCGCTTGTGGAAAGGGTTCTGCTAGCAAAGCAAATTGGCTTATCACTTCCTATGCGGCCTTGTGATAGTACTGCTCCTAAGGCAGAGTTACTCGCGTCTGTTGTGAGTACAAACGGTTTAGTAGAGTCCGGATGTTGCAGGATCGGGTCGTTAATTAACAGATTTTTTCAAGTTTCGAAGGCTTCTATGTAATTTTTGTCCATTTTGATTTGTGCTCCCTTTTTCAGGCAGCTCGTTAATGGTTTTGTGAGTTTCGCTAGATCCTTAATAAATTTTTTGTAATATCCTATTAGTCCTAAAAATGCTTTAATTTCCGTGCGGGTTCTTGGAATAGGGAAGTTGTTGATGGCACTAATTTTTGCAGGGTTTGGTTTTATTCCTTTGGGAGTTATAATATGACCTAAGAAGGCGATTTCCTTTTGAAGAAATTCGCATTTATACATTTGGATTTCAAAATTTGAGTGTCGTAATTTTTCAAAAACCTGTCTAATACTCGCAAGATGTTCTTGGAGTGAAGTAAAATAGATGATGATGTCGTCGAGATAGACAAGACAGATTTTTCCCACTAGTTCCCTGAGCACGTTGTCCATTAAACGTTGGAAGGTCGAAGGCGCATTTTTCATCCGAATTCTAAGATACTCGTAATGTCCTCCTTCGATTGTAAATGCGGTTTTTGGCACATGCTTAGGATCCATCTCGATCTGGTGGAAACCGCTCGCCAGGTCGAGGGTGGTGAAGTACATACATTTTCCCAATTTATCTAGAATTTCGTTAATGTTGGGTAGTGGGTAACGGTCAGATATAGTCTTTTCATTGACTTTTCTGTAGTCAATGACTAGTCTCCACTTCTACTTCCCGCTGGCGTCCTGTTTCTTTGGAACTATCCAAACAGGCGAGCTCCATGGGGAGTAACTGTGACGTATTATGCCTTGTTCTAACATTTTGGAAATTTTGTGCTTTACTTCCTGCTTGTGTACGTATGGATACCTATAGGACTTTGTGTACAGAGGGATGTCGTCAGTCGTATTGATACAGTGTTTCACTTGGTTCGTAAAAGTCAATGGTTCTCCTTCCATATATATAATGTCTCTGTATTCTTTACAGATTTTAAGAACTTTCTTTCGCTCTTCAGAATTCAAATGATCGGTTCGAATTAATTCGGATATGCCCTTCGAGGGTAATTGTTCCATACTTTCTTCGTTTACTTCTTCATTGAAATTATAGATTTCAACGAAATTTAAGGCGTCACACTGTTCTGCGTTTAAGGGTTCCTCAATAATAATATTCTGGTCTGTCTGGGAATAGTTGACGAATTCTACCGTGCTATAACCGTCCTCCACGTCATAGAGTCCCTGTGTTATGCAAAGGTTCGGTTTCAGTTCTGTGGAGTCTATAAAAATACTACCGCAGTTTTGCTTTACCGGGAGTTTCTCAAGCATTTTACTGTTCGCACGTATTGTTATAATTGCCCAGAGGAGTAGTTTGACTTTAGATTAATGTCGACGGTAGCATTTTTTGGAGTAAGAGTTTGGTTTTCCAGATCTCTCTTTGCGCCAAGCGATAGAAGTGCGTCAAGACCAAGGAGCCCGTCGAAGAAATTATGGAATCGGAAAATGAGAAATTTTCCGATTCCATAATTTCTTCGACGATTTCTTTTAAATCCGGAATACATTCCTCCTGAAAAACAAATGACCTGCGACCCGGTTGTGGTCGCAGGTGATTTGTTTTTCAGGAGGAATGTATTCCGGATTAATAAAAGATATCGATGCAACTGTATCGATGAGGAATCTAAGGGGTCTACCAAAAGGTGAGGAGATATTAATGTAGGGTAATGTTATGGGGCGTGTTTTTGGGTCTAGGTACCCAGTGGTACCCAGGTTCTTCGAGGCATGTTTGGAAAAATTTCCTTTGTCCTGGATGTTGGTTGGATCGTTGTTAAAGAAGCTGTCTAGTTCTTGGAAGTTGTTGCCTTCGATATTATTCATTTCTTGAAAATTTGAGTTTTGGGTTCTGGTATTCCTACTTTGCTGACTGGGGTTTGCTTTAATAGCTGGGTGGAATTTTGTCTGGTTCGGGTTGGATGAAGGATAATTAGTTTGTCTTTGATACGTTGAGTTATAATTTTGGGAAAAAGAATTTGCTCGATTGAAGGGGTTTGTGTGGTTTTGTGTTTGATTATTGTCCCTATATTGTTGTCCTTGGTTTTGGTATCTGGAGTGGTTTGTGTTTTGAGGGTTGTCATAGGGTTTACGTGGCGGGGGTCTCAAATAATTCGGACTGTGGTTTATCTTTTGGTATGAAATATTCTGCTCTTCTATACAGTATGTAAGTGCCGTGGCTAATGAATCTGGTTGCATGGCTCTTACTCTGCATCCTAATGGTTCATTCAATCCACTAAGGAATGTGTTCAGGCACATTTCTGCATATAGATCCTTTTTTGCTTTAATAACGTTTTCTTCGCCTTTGTGGGGTAAAACGTTAGTACAGAGCGCGGACTGTAATTCGATTATTTACCCATAGTAGGACTCGACACTTTTATTAAACTGTTTGACACTACGCAAGTCCCTGATGAGGGACGTTTTCGTACGCTTGTCGGAATAATGGAGAATGAGATTCCTTTTGATCTCATCCCAAATAAGGGGAGTCCCGTACATATTCAAAATTTCGTTGGCCTGGCCCTCGATTTTATTTCTTACAGCTCTTAACAGAATTTTACCATAGGGAGTTTTGTCTGTTTCTTTAATGTATAGGACGATCTCCTCTACATTATTGAGAAACTCGTATAGGAGCCGGGGGTTCTCATCGAATTTCGGGAGGTCCTTAATGGCATCCGGGATTCTCAACGAGTTAAAAATGTCTGCGTTCGCCATTGAGCTATGTTCGCTGAAAGAGGTTTGTTCCGTTAAGAAATTTCGTTCGGTGGAAATGCTTTGTTCCGTTAAGGCATTTTGTTCACTGGAAGAGCTTTGTTCGCTTACTAGTTCAGAGTCAGAATCGAATGTAGAATGGTTATGGCTATATAAAACTGGAGTGCCTTTCGACAAGGGTCGCAATTTTGTTATTTCAACAGGAGTGCCTTGTGATAAGGATCGTAGTTATTTTATTTTAGTTATTGAACCAGAGTGCCTTTCGATAAGGATCGCAGTTTGTTATTTCAACTGGAGTGCCTTGCAATAAGGATCGCAGTTATTTTATTTAAACACATACACCACTTTCAGAAAAAAAATTACAAACTATGCTTAGATAGATAAGCACCCATAGATAACGCTGATCGTCAGCATTGGTTGGTTGATTTCACTTTATCCTGCTCGATGCAGTATTTATCGGATTTAGTTCGTGATTTTAGTGCTAAGCTTTCACTTGTTTTAATTTTTTTTTAAACCGTTACACCGATCCTACCGACTGCGATAACTCCTTTAATCAAAAATACCGAACAACTTGGTTGGAATAAAACAGACAAATTGGTTAGAATAAAACTTTAATGTCTTTTCAACTAGACGTTTGACAAAGAACTGCTTCAAGAACATGATTTAGTTTTACAAGTTACTTATGAAGGCGATACAACGAACTCACAATCGATCAGACGCTGAGTCTGCGGATTTCATTTGTGCTTTTATTGCACTTGCATTCGCGGATCGATTCCTAGAATTTGTTGTATTGCCTGTACAGAGTTTAGTGTTACAATTCATAATTTTGGAAAACAAGTTCATGGGGTTAATGCTCGGCCTGCTGGTGTTGATGGGCTGGTTGACCGGATACTGATATGTATGTAGCTGGGTCGTTGACGGATGTTGACGTGTGTACGTTCCTGGGCTGGTTGGGGGGTATTGAGGTGTGTGTGTATGTATTATTATGTGATTTGGTGGTAGATGGGTATCGTAATTCGCGCATATCGAGTTTGAATAAATAGCGATGGAAATGGAGAAGGGGAAGATCGAAAATTATTCAATGAGCGGAAATAAATAAAGTTAAGAGATATTATATCTTCTTACCAATACATGTTAATACGTTTACTTGAGTTTTGACTTCGGCGCCGGGGTAGACCTCCCCTTGATTTGACAAAAATTGGACCGCTCGCACTATCGAAAATGCCCCCATTAACCTGTTAGATCTTTAAAAACGTGATTTCTCGGAAAATTCATTTTATATCCCTACGAATTGTATGACAAATAATAAAAATATTGGCCTTAATAGTAATAACAAACAAAGCATTAAGTTCTCTGCTTCTAAGTAGGCAGCATAAAAATTAATAAAGCGATTAGTCCAAATCGTACCAGTAAAAAATTGAATACTTTGTGTAGCTAATGCGGAGTATTTAACGATCGATAACCTTCTTAACTAACCAAGCAAACTGTCAAATAATTGTTTTTTTTTCGAATATTGTGCGTGAATTTCACCTTAAGGGTTCATGGTTAGAACTTTATCTATATAAAAACCAGTGAGTAAGTGCTATAGTGTGCACGCAGAAGTTACAGTCCGTAAAACGGACCGTTGAATACCCCATCCTATCCCACATTGTAAAATATTGATGGCATAGTTATTTTTTGACATTTTTAAAGTAATGCAAACTTCGAAAAGGGGCGTGGTCCAACCGCCTCTAATTACAAACTAGATATTTCCACAGATATTTCCAAGTTGCTCTTAAATGTAAGTAAAAATCCAATTTTTTGGTTCAAATTCAATATTTTTGAAACATCGACCCCTAATAAGGGTCGAAAAGGGTACGAAAAGGGTACGAAATCTGGACTGAAGTTATGTTTACCTAGCTTGCTACTTTTTTTGTTTCATGCTTTCCTTAATTAGGCTCAAGGCTAGTCGAAAATATTTTTTTTTGGAAAATTTTAGGTTTTTCTTCAACTTTGCCTCCAAATGTGGGCGGGCCCAAACTCTTGTATGAACAAAATGTGGAACTAAGCGTCTTCTACATAAAATTCTAAGCAAATTTTTTTCAATTTCGAGCAAAAATATTGAGTAAACTGCATTTGAAAATTTACCCTTAAAATAGATGCCACGCCCACTAGAGGAGGTTTACCAAATAAATTTGTCTTTTTGTGTCTTAGATTCACTAAGAAATGCTAAATGCCAAATTTCAGCCTTTTAGAACGTCTTACAGTTTTGAAAACTCTGGAGGTAGTTGCACATATAGACCGATTGTGGGCGTGTCTTTGGGCGGATTTCAAAAACAAAAACTTTTAAATTTGTACTGCTTCGCATGACGTGCACCTTACGAGGTTTCAGCACCCTAGCTCAAAATTTAAGGCCTAAAAACATGTGACATTCAGACGGACGGACGGACGGACGGACGGACATGGCTCATTCGATTCAGAATTCGGTCTCGATCATATGCCCTTAAGGTCTTGGGGGTCTACCATTATTATTTCACCGTGTTACAAACTATGTGACAAACTTAAAATACCCCCTATCCTATGGGATAGGGTATAAAAACTATTAAGGTAATTAAGCACGTAACTTATAATGTTTATAAAACTAAATAGTTTTCGAATTTTCCAGAATGGATTCCATGTATGATCCACCAACCCCATCCGCATCTTGCTTTCGTGCTGCTCGCCACCGAAAAGTTTACATCGCATATCTCTCCATTTTCGAAGGAGCGCGCCCCCGGGTCGCGAAAAAGGAATTGACCATATTCAAGGAACTATTTTCTTTATCAGGTTTGCCAATGCCTCTCAGTTCGAATATACCTACATATACTTCCGTTTAACATAGAAATCACCACATGATGAACTTATGTATGTAATATGCCCCAAAGTTTGAAAAATAAAACTATGTATATGCTTTGCATGATGGCGCGCACATGAGCTTATAACGGAAAATAAGAATCAGGAACGCTTCCAATCGTCAACACCACAGATATGAATTTGAGAAGTTTATCAAAACAAAACTAATCTGCTTCCATTTTGGCATGTAAATTTGTTTGCAGGCAGGATACCTGATTTGCTGAACTAGTACATTTTAGTTTTACACAAGATAAAAGAGGTACTGGCGAGAGGCTATTATTGCTTTTAAATTCTTTTGAGAAAAGGACAAAACTTAATCGATCACCACCACCCATATCGAACATATCCCATATCGAACATATAGGACTCAGTGAAAATTAAGAGCTTAGAAAATGAAGACAATGAACTGCGAGCTAAGGTTACAGAAAAGGAGCGACTCTTCCACGATCTTAAAATGGAAGTTGACTCTCTGCGAAAAGAAAACGAGGATATTAGAAATACTCGTGTAATGAAAGACTGCGAGGCAACAAAAGAGTGTGTAACACCAAACCGACCAGCAAGCGAATTTCTGCTGTTTGGGTATCCCGCTTCGCGGGTTCAAAGGATTTAAACTCCCTTTTGCGCAGGGTTAGGCTAGGCCGCTCACGCGACTTCTTCGCTCCGCTCAGGGTAGGTGCTATGTCTGGCAGGCACTTGTGACCAAATACGCGCGATTATTATTTTATTTATTATTAATTAATTATTAATTATTATTTTAACAAACAAAACTCCTGTTTCGCTAAATGCCATGTATTTGAACGTGCTGGTTCCGAATATGTATTTCGGAAAAATATCGGACTCAATTATTTGTAAATTTACAGGCAAAAAAGTTCAAACTTTTCCAACGGCCAAACCATGGACTTGACGGGGTGCCGTGGCGTAGTGGTAAGTGTTTGTGCTTACTACGCCGGAGGTCTGGTTCTAATCCTGTCATCTTCACCTGAAAAAAAAGACTTGTTCTTTTTCACGGTCCCCACCTCCGCGAGGGTCTGACAAGCCCTCCGAGAGTATCACTTGTCTTGAAAAATTCTCAAATTAGGTCCCCTTGTAGGTCCCCTTGTATGTAAAGAAATTAACCTAATATAAGCACTAATTATTAATTAACTTTCTCGGTCCTATCATTCAACGGCAGACGGCTCTAAGCCATGTTGTATACTACTTTTTGTAAACTTCTTTTTGTATAACTTATCGAAATGAAAATAAAAAGTTTTTTTGAATTGAATTGATTGAATAAAGAAATTAACACACCAGCATATATTGTTGAAAAGTTGGCTCTGGTTCACCTCGAGCTGTTGCGCCACTCTTTTTATTTTATTTTATAAACCATGGACTTAGACAAAAAAAATACAATTAAATATTCGAATTTGTCGAAATTTCCTAGTTAAAAAATGCGCTTGATGATAAATCGCAGAGCCAAGTGGAGAATATTTTAAAAATGGCCTAGTAAAAAATATTTTATGATAAATCGCAAGATACGATAGAAAAAATTACTTAAATTTGTTACTTACTTAAATTAATACTACTTACTTAATTAATTACTTAAATTACTTAAGAAGCAACGTACGGACGAAGGCAAAGATTCCGCTGTTATCCGACGCGGCCTGCAAATGTTTATGCTTTCTTTTGATTGAGCTGAGAATATTAACAAAATCTACAAAATTAAAGCAATCCTTAACATTGAGGTAAAAATCGAGCCCAAGCTTCCGCTTAGTGCTTCATAGGGCAACAGACTAGTACCCCAATGTAAGCGATGCCAAGGCTTCCGACACACGCAAGCGTACTGCCGGAAAAAGCCGCGATGCGTAAAATGTGCCGGCGAACACCTCTCGACGGATTGCAATGTCAGCAGTCAGGCCCCCGCGGTTTGCACCAATTGCAGGGGAAGTCACCCAGCGAGCTACCGTGGCTGCCAAAAACCCCTAAGTCGACAAGGGGTACGGGATTGATGAAAGGCAAAGTTCAAAATGCACAAGAAAACATCGCTGGTCCAAGTTCCCACCGTAGTCCAAAAGGTCAATCCACACTTGTTGGTCCAAGATCGTATGCTCTAGTCGCGTCACGTGAAAGTAAGCCACAATCGGCCGGCATCAGATTCGGTCTCTCAAATTCTAGGCATGGTTCTAGAAAAGCTTGAGCAATAGACGAAACTCAATCAAGTAATATTCAACAAATTGAGCGAGCTCGAGTTTAAACCTCGGAAAACATATAACATGAATATGGGAAAGTCAATCAAAATAATTACATGGAATGCAAAGGGCCTTTTGCAAAAAATTGAAAAACTAGAAGTATTCCTACGGAAGAATATGATAGACATATGCCTGATTTCGGAAACCCACTTTAAAAAGGGTTCGGCACCCAAAATAAAAGGTTACATCGACTATCATGCGCGTCATCCTTCAGAAAATTCGAGAGGCGGATCCTCTCTCTACATTAAAGACTGCTTTAAGCACTCCAAAAACGAAGAAATAGAACTTGACTCTATGCAAATAACCTCAGTCTCAGTAAAATTAAGTCACATAGATAACAACATCGCGAGGAGCTATTTTCCTCCGCAGTATCGGCTGGCAACAATGTCAGAACAGAAGCTATTACAGCTGCACCCCTTAAACTTAAGGTTTACAACTATCTCTGCAATTGGATCGAGGAAATGCTTAAGAGCAGGCTCGTCCATGCCGAGTTGGGGAGTTGCCTAGCTGACAGGTCCGTGTGTAGATGAACCCCACAGGGGGGTATTATCACCACTACTATGGCTCCTCGTAGTTAATGAACTACTCTTGATCCTAGAGGAAAACGGCCTTAAAGTTTAGCTTATGCTGACGATATTTCGACAGCGGTAACAAGCAAGTTTCTCCCCACTATTAGGGACATAATGAAATTGGCCCTTAACAAATCAGCTAGATGACAGATAGTGTCGGTCTCGGAGTAAACCCGGCAAAGACTGAACTAGTACCGTTCACAAGAAAGTATAAAATACCTCCCATAATTCCACCATCACTGAAAGGCGTTGAACTGTCACTTGCAGATCACGCTAGATACCAGGGAGTTATGTTAGATAAGAAACTCATTTGGAAACTGAATACACAAGACCGTGCAAGGAAGGCCTCTATTGCCCTGTATTCCAGCAGGAAAATCCTAGGCCCAAACTAGGGACTCCAACCCAAGATTGTGCACTGGATATACACGGCAGTCGTTAGGCCCATACTTATGTACGGAGTACTAGTCTGGTGGAAGGCACTAGACAAGAATAGCAACATTGCTATATTAGAGAAAGTCCAAAGACTATCCTGTATTTACATCACTGGTGCTCTTAGAACAACTCCCTCGGCTGCGCTCGACACAATGCTCCATCTTCTTCCCGTTGACATCTTCGGTAAAGGGGTGGCAGCGAAAGCAGCACTTAGGCTTAGGGAATCCTCACAACTGACTCGTGACAACATGGGACATGCTAGATCCTGAATGGCCATGACACCATCCCTCGCAACTCGGACTACGTTGTCCCATACCTCGACTTCAATGTCAAATTCAGGACCAAATTTCCAAGCAGAGCCGCCTGGGAGTCTTGTGAGGTCTTAAATGCATCTGCATTAGAAATCTACACCGACGGATCGAAAACAGCACTTGGAGTAGGATCAGGAGTCTTTTCCAGTACTCTAGGCCTATGTTTCTCCAAGGGCCTACCAGATCACTGCAGTGTGTTCCAAGCAGAAATTACAGACGTTCGTGAAGCCGCGGCCTGGTTTTCAATTAACTCAGTAGACTGCAGCGCTATTGTTTTCTATATAGACAGCCAAGCTGCAATTAAAGCCTTGGAATCGCCAACGATACGATTCAAGTTGGTAAAGCAATGCCGCGAATCTCTCAACGAGATCGCTGTCAGGTGCGACGTATCCCTATGCTGGGTTCCTGGCCACAGGGATATTCCAGGCAACTGCAGAGCCGACGAACTAGCTAGAGAAGGTGACTAGCTTATGCCAACCCGACTCATACAACGGAACCGGCAGCACCCATAAACTCGATAAAGTTCCACCTAGACGACGAAGCCATCACAAAGGCAAACAATAGGTGGAATAACATCAGCACATGTCTCTCCTCCAAACAAATCTGGCCAGAGCTCGATCGTAGGAAAACAAAGGGACTCATCTCCTTCAATAGGCTGAATCTTAGAAAGATAATTGGGGCCCTCACAGGCCACTGTCTGAGAGGGTGACATGCTTGGTGCTCCCTTCAACGATTTCTGCAGAAGTTGCAGAGATGAAGAGGAAGAAGAGACCATGGTTCATCTTCTGTGCAACTGTCCCGCCCTATCAGCACTAAGAAGGAAAACTTTAGGCGAATACTTCTTTGATGACCTAAATGATCTAGCGCGATCGATCTAAGAGGGATAATGAACTTTATCTCCGGGTCAAACTGGCTAAACGCATAAGGGTGTACCACAAAACCCATCCCTCCTCCATATGGAAACTTTATAGGCGGGCAAACACCTTACAGTGGAGCACCAAATATACCCCACTAACACATCCCGTAAGTTTTCCTCAACAGGACCCGCCTGGTAAGGGCTCATGCCGATTTGGTTGTCCACGACTCCCCGCTCTTGTGGGAACACTGGTACATATTCCCCCTGGTACGGGTTCATACCGCTTTGGTAACCCCTACCTCTTACTCTCTCGAAATGAAATACCTGAACTCGACGACTTCTTTATCGCCAAGGGGGTACCTCGTTACCTAACGAACGTAGAAGAACGCTTTGATCTCTGTTCAGATCACTCGGTAGTTCTTTTGAAAATCGGCGGAAGCCCAGCGAAAAAGGAAAGAGCGCCTGGAATAACTAACAACAACACCGACTGGGACAACTTTAGAAAATACTGCAAAGAAAACATAGCTTAAAATGTACCGCTCAAAACGCCACTTGAAATAGAAGACGAACTAGATAAACCCGTGAGAGTTATTCAGAGCGCTGCGTGGCATAGCACTTCTTCTCGGAGGTCCGATTTATCGAAAAGCGGAACAATATATCCAGAGCGAAAACAGAAGAGCGCGCAAGAGATGGCAACGTTCGCGAGCACCCCCGAATAAGACCATTTTGAACCATCTTCTAACAAACTGAAGCACGAACTTCAAGACTTAAAAAGTCGCGAGACTACTGCTTACCTCGAAAGTCTGACTGCCAATAAAGGTTCGAACTACTCTCTTTGGAAAGCAGTGAAGTCCGTTAAGAAGCCTATACACTCAGCGCCATTAAGAAAAGCCAACGGCGAATGGGCAAGAGAAGACAAAGAAAAAGCGGATTTATTTGCAGATTACCAAGAAGAAACATTCAAACCGTTTGATGGGGAACCGTTGGTCGAGGAGCTCAATCGCTATGCTGTACAAGATAATTATAGAATAAAAACCGTGTCATTGGCTGAACTTCGTCAAACGATAAATAATCTGAAGTACAACGAAGCCCCTGGCTACGACTTAGTTACTAGCGAAATTCTAAAGGAGCTACCAAAAACAGCTTTGGTCAAGCTACTCTATATCATTAACGCGTCCATGAAAATTTTATACGTTCCAAAGCAATGTGTAGTGGCCGAGGTGATAATGGTTCCGAATCCAGGAAAATGTCCGAACCACCAAAAAGTCATACAGACCTATTTCGCTACTGCCGCTAATATCTAAGTTATTCGAGATGCTTTTCTTTAATAGCTTGCAACCAATCATTGAAGAAAGACGATTGATTTCGGATCACTAATTCGGATTTAAGAAAAAGCATTCAACAATCGACCAGGTCTATCGAAAAACAAGCGAAATCGAAAAAGCCCTGGAAGCGAAAAAGATATGTACTAGCGCTTTTCTCGACGTATCGCAAGCCTTCATACCAAGTTAAGGCTAAGCTTAGGTTAGGTTAGGTTAAACAGGGGTGTGGTAAAAAGGACCACACAAACACTAGGCACCAAAACGGGCCCATCCCTGGGTAACCAGTTGAACTTAACATTCAAAAGGCAAAAACAACCTAAACATTATCCCTCGTGACACAGCCAATTTCCCTGTTAAAGCCAAGGAGGCCTTTAAGTGTGTGCCGTCTACTTCTTCTAAGCTTTCGAACAAATATTCCCGTAAAAATTTCCTGCGCATACGCGAAATTGCCTCACATTCGCAAAGAATGTGTGCTATATCCTCAACCGCCTGTAGATCACTGCAGAAACGACATATATCCGTGTCAGAAAGCCTGAGCCTCTTTGCGTGTTTACGCAGGAGGCAGTGTCCTGTCAGAATTCCTACTAGAGCCCTTAGCTTGTCCATGCTCAGTTTTAATAGTATCTTCGATCCTTTTTCGTCTAGTCGTGGCCAGAGAGCCCTAGATACCCCGTGTCCAGTCAGACGAGACCACCTTTGGGTGGCCATCGTTTTAATTTTCTCCTGTCCTCAATAGTGCCTCTTACTACGCAGAGGGGTGGTTTGATGTTAGAAACCTCACTATTTTCCAGGATCCCTCCTCTTCTTGCAAGCTCATCAGCCTGTTAGGGTCTTACCTTGACGACATAATCTTTCGCGTATGGTACGAAAATGAGTACTCGGAATTCAAAAAGATAAATGCCGGTGTCCTGCAAGGAAGCGTTCTCGGCCCAATATTATTTTTGTTTTATACTAGAGACATACCGCATGATGAGGGAACAATTTAAGCTACGTTCGCTGACGACACTGTTATTCTCGCTTTTGATACAACAGTTGAATTATCAACAGGAAAACTTCAGCGCGCTTTAAACAAAATATGCGACTGGACGAAGAGCTGGCGAGTCGTCCTTAACGAGACTAAGTCAACGCATGTTAACTTAACTTATAAAAAGATAAACAACAAACCCTTATCCATAAACTCGGTACAAATCCCGTACTCAAATGAAGCGAAATATCTAGGAATGACTCAAGACGCAAAACTTAAATGGAAGCCTCACGTTAAAAAGAAACGCGACGAGCTAGAAATCAGGTTAAGAGAAATGAATTGGCTTATCGGAAGATCTTCGAAACTAACCATATATGACAAACTGCTTTTGTATAAGCAAGTGCTAAAACCATCATCTTGGACGTACGGTATACTACTCTGGGGTTGCACTAAACCAAGCAATATATCTATTTTAGAGACTTTTCAGAATAAGACGATCAAAGCAATCGTTAATGCTCCATGATACATAAGAAATAGCGATCCACACCGAGATCTTGGAATCGCAACCGTGACTGACGAGGTAACAAACTTTGCTCGCAAACTTAGTACTCGACTTCGCGGACACTCCAACAATGAAATTATCCGAACTTTGGACAGGCAAATCTTACGCGCCGACTACAACGAACGAGGCCGTCGGATCTAGCAGCATAAGATGAAACCGCATAAATTGACGGTATTGTAGGTGCCTTCGTTGAAAGGCAGCCTGCCACACGCGATTACTACAGAAGCTTGAACTACTTGTTAAGGAAACATAGTCGTAGTCTGACGGGAAATGGGAGGTTTTTTGATGAGTAAGAATCTCACACTACTATGAGCACGCGCGGCCGGTCCTCGTGATGCCTATGAAGGTTTTTCCTACCCACGGACAAAAAAAAAAAAACTTAGATTTGTAGTCTCATCCCGGCTCACCAGCTTTAAGCAAAAAAAACTGAGAGTTACTTCCATCAGTAAAGTTGTGAAAATCTTCGACTTACGGAATCATTAACTCTCCCAAATCTCACTTCACATAGAAAAACACAGGAAAAAAAGTTTTGTTCTCAGATTTCATTTTTCATAGGAACACGCTGATGTAATTGGCTTAGCAAGAGGCAGATGCAATAACTTTTTTTAATTTGTTGCTTTTGTATGCATAAATGATTTAAAAATTAAAAACTATATTGTACCTTTGTACTTATTGATGCAACAAATCGGAAATTCTCAACCCATTGTACTAGGTATCAAACGATTAAAATTTCATACTTAGCTTTCGGAAAATTTAAATTAAGTGTATATACAGCTAAGTAAAAAGCTGGATACCTTAATTGTTATTGGTAGCGTTTTTTTGGAAAGTGCGAAGCTTAAATTTTAGCTGTGTGCTTACTTTCGTTATTATCAGTTGATATAACATGTTGAAAGGAGAGATCCTACGAAAACGAACCTTACCAAAAGGCAATGGCAATCAATATTCCAGCGCAATCGGGAAAGAAAGGAAGGTCTAAAAATTCATGGACCACGCAAGTGCAACGACAACAGCATTTATTTTCCCTCAGTAACGAAGAGATCCAAAACCGGGTGGCCTGTCGATATGTTCTGAGGTCAAATCGGCGTACCCCATAAGCGGACCATTGAGAATGCAGTAGAGTGGCAGGGTAATGATCCATAACTTCAGATCATAGCCTCGTGCCTAAAAGAAGAAGAAGTAGAAGAAGCAAGAAGTTTTATTTTCGTATTTAGTAAGGCCCATTATGTTTGATAAGTTTGGCACATACCAAGCATCTTTTTTTAATAATTCTAAAAAAAAATAGAATTAACTGGTTTTAATTTTATGCCCACGCCCATTTTTGGGACTTGGCCAATGCAATTAGTACAGCATAGCTATGCTGTACCTATTGGCCAATGCAATAGGTACAGCAGTTATAAATTCAGGCCAAAAAATGCCTTAGATTTATTGTTAATATTTGCTTCAGAGTAAATAGGGTCGGAATATATAAGTTCATTACATACATACTCTTGCACTTTGCTCACTTGTTTTTATTTTCTTTAAGGAATAGTGCTTTCTATTATTGAACGTTTAATTTCTTTTTCAATTCTTTCTTCAAAGTATTTAACCCTAGAAGAGTAAACATAATTTTTAATATGTTACAGGTAACCATTCGGTGAATCGACGAAGTGATATTCAACTGCGCTGCTTTAAAAAAGTTATAAACTAATTCCTGCGAAGTTAAATAGTTTGTGTTTATTAGTCATCATCATCATCATCATCATTTTCGAATGTCGCTTATTGTAAATGGTCTTTCCATCGTTCTCGATCCTCCGCCACTAACTCAAGAGACTCTGGCGCAATGCGCAGGCGGGACTCATGGAGGTTCTTTACCTGATCCCAACACCTGTTTCTTGACCTACCAGGGGGGCGAAGCGCTCGCATCTCGGCTAGCGTGACCTGTCTAGTAAGGGGGCATGCGAACAACGTGTCCAAACCATCGAGGAATCGATCGTTCCTCTCGGAAAAGTAGCTGGTCAACATTAAGATTCCCACGAATACTGAAGTTTCTCACTCTATCCCTTAGAGTAACACCAGGGATCTCAGGAATCTCATTTCGGCAGCTTGTACCCACTTTCTAATTCTTTCGGTCATTACCCAAATTTCATAACCATAGATGAGGGTCGGAACGAACACTGAATTAACTGCGATCTTTGCTTTCACTCCAAGCTCAGCTTTCCTGATGACCGGCCGGCGCGATTCCTTTACTGTTGCTCCAGCTGGCCAATTCAACAGGACAACTCAGTATCACTCCTCCCATCTTTCGTGAAAAAGAGCCCGAGATATTTAAATTTCTCCACCTGTTTTAATGGAACTCCATTTATGTGCAGGGTACACTGTACAGGAGTTGGTGAAACAACCATCACTTTCGATTTGTTCACGTTTACTTTCATCCCAGCACCACCACAGACGGCTGTAAACCTAGTGTTTTTATTAGTGTTTTATAAAACTAAATACATACTATATGTGTAATACATGTTACATAAGCCCAAGCAAAATATCAACAAAAATCGATTTTGCAAGAGTCCGTAGCTTAGCCTATGCCTAAGAAGATTTAAATGTATCGAAATATAAAATAGATAAAATATATTTTTCTATCTTCCATGATTGCCAGCTGTGCGGGGACATAATATATTTCTCTTTAACTTTGGCCCAGAAATTTGCAGAACGCCCAAGGCATTCGCAAAAGACGCCTGGCTGTTAAATTTTTGCATTGAATTCCCAACTCCGTTTCCTTTTTTCATTCTTTATGCCGGGATAAGATGAACGCAAAATCTGAAAGTGCACTTAGTCTGAGTGGTAGGAAAATAAATAATTTTTACTTTTCACTGTGCTTGTTATATAACTGGGATTAGAAAGTTCGTAAATATTGAGCTAAAGCACATTTATAAACTACTAGACTACGGTTTTAGTATGATTGATGGAAGGTATAACGAATATAAATTCAAGATAATTTCTTATCATTTATTTAACTGTTTTCACAATTGCATACGGGAACGGGACATAAAACATTCCCATCATTCATTTTGATGAGATGAAACAAAGGAAAAATATAAGATGAGATTAAAACAAGTAAGTAAGTGCAAGAGTTCGTCTGTAACGAATACCCGAACTTCTCTACCCTGTAACACCAAATGGGCGCAAGCTCATCATTAATTCATTTGAATCATAAGAAAATTCGTTAAATGTGAAAATTAATGTTTAAAAAGTTTTTTTTTTAAAAACGCCCCCTAAAAGTGGGCGGAGCTCATCACTTTATATCTATGTAACAAACTTACTAGATGGCAATATCTTTAATATTTGTTATATAACTTTTTTATACCCCATCCCATAGGATAGGAGGTATATTAAGTTTGATTCATAGCTTGTAGCTTAGAGAAATAATCACCGTAGACCCCCAAGACCCTAAGGGCATATGATCGAGATCGAATTGTTAGTCGAATGAGCCATGTCCGTCCGTCCGTCTGTCGGTAGTTTTTAGGCCTTAGATTTTGAGCTAGGAACTTGAAACTTGATATCTGTCCTTTCTAGATCTCGAAGCAGTATAAGTGTAAAATTTTTTGAAATCCGCCCACTGACACGCCCACTTTTCTTAATAGCATAAAAAATCAAAGTTGTCGCAGGAAGCTGAAATTTGGTATGCAATATCCTCGCTTAAGTGTATTGTAATTGGCATTTAAAAAAAAAGCGAATACCGCCCCCTTGTAGGCGTGGTCATACTTAATATGCATTCTAATAAACGGTTTTTATTTGATATATTTGCCTTAAATCCAAAAACTTGCACTTTAAAATATTCAGATATGTGCGTAAGCTGTCAACTCAAATAAATAAATTTTTGCCCACTTTTGGGGTGTTTTTAAGTAAAAAATCAAATTTTTAATATAAAACTGCGATGAACACGTGTATACTGCATCTGTTAAAAAAATATGATAAAAAAATTATGTTATTGAAAAGGGGTTGATGCCACGCCCGTTTCTAAAGAAAGAAGATTCTAAACTGACAAATTTTTAACACAATTAAAGTTGATAGAAACTGAAATTCAACAACCAAAATTTTTGACGCATTTTGGAGCTTTACAGTGGTCAATTGGGATGGGCTATCCAAAGATTCGCCTTGGGGGATTGTAACGCTCCCACTAGTTTCGATTTAAATTCAATTTTTCGAGGTTTTTAAAGATTTAACATTTTAAAAGTGGGCATGGTCGATGGTGTAGATGGTCCAATTTCCAAGGCTTTGGGCAACTTTTGGCTTGCACCAAAGTTTAAGGTTATACGCCTAGTCCAAAATGCAATTTTTAATAAAACGTAAATTTAGGGTTGTCTGACATCCATGTCAATTGCGGGCGTAGCTGTGGGTGAATCGTATGAATTTTCATATTTTTTTAAGACCAATTTTAAAGACCTAAAAACTTCACTCATACGGACAGTTGGAAAGGCGGACGCATGGACGGACATGGCCTAATTGATTGGCCTTCTTTTCGGTCTCGATTATACCTCAAGAAGATCTTACACGGTGATTATTTCACTGTGTTTCAAACTTTGCCTTAAATTTAATATACCCTAGGTCGGGTACAAAGTAAGTGCAACTCAGGTGGGTATATCTTAAGAGTTTTTCGACTTCGGCTATTCTGGTCAAAATGTGGCTATAAGACATAACTTATATATTAAAAATTTCTTCAGTGTACGACTCACTCAATCTAGTCACAATATTTTACATCTTTTACTTACTGCTCGCACTCATTAAACCGCGGAAACCAAAAAGATATTTCAATTCTGTGTGATACATTAGCCACTTTGTTAGTCTTTGTTTTTTATTTTTTCACCCTATTCCACAGAAATTGAATACATTAAGTTGGATACAAGCGAAAATGTAGCATAGAGAAATAATAAAGCGATATACTCCCAAGACCTTGGGCATATGATCGAGAATAAATACTGAGTTAAATGAGTTTAACATACGGATGGACATGATCCGTATGTCCTCAATTTTTAGAAATTTTGTACGTAAGCTCTTTGTCATCCGAAACTATACAAGTGTTAACATTTTCAAATCCGCCCACACTTGGTCTAAATATGCAACTACCTCCAGTACTTTCAAAACTGAAGACGTCGTGAAAAGCTGATATTTAACCTTTAGCATCTCCTAATGATTACGAGACATAAAAAATTAAAATAAAGTAAGCAGACCGCCCTTTGTGGGCTTGGCATCTATTGGCATCGATAAAAGAGTCATCTTTCAAATGCAATTTATTCAATGTTTTGTTTCAAATCGAAAGTTTTTTACTTAATATATTATAAAGAACATTTTGAGTTTTACATTTGATTTTATAAATAAACTTCTATATACCGTATAACACCAAATCTTAAAATTTTTTGTCCCGAATTTATATATTATTTGTATAGGCCACGCCCCCAAAAGTGGGTCTGGGCTAAAAATTAAAATGAATTAATCTTAAACTACTTAAGGTGGCGCTACAGTCCGGGGTGGACCTGGGCCTCAGCCAACAAGCTTCGCCAGCCAGCTCTGTCTCTAGCTAGCCGTCTTCAGTTTCGCACGCGAAGTTGGCTGAGGTCCCCTTCCATTTGCGTGCGCCACTTGAGTCTCGGTGCTCGGAATTAATCTTAAATGAAATAATTTATTTAAAATGAATAAATCTGGGGCTTAAGACCTTACGATCTTGATGATTAATTATCATACACCCCATGACCACGCGTATGCAAATGCTAGAAGAAGCTGCTGCAAATGCATTTTTTAATAACTTTTTGGAAAATGAATTAATTATAATTCCGTTAGTATCATGAAAAAAATGCATTTAAACCGAAAATTATTTCGGAAAAATCAGTTTTTACCTAAAAACGCCCCTAAAAGTGGGCGGAGCTCAAAACTTTGCATGGACCAAACTTAGAGAATAATAATATCTTTCATATTTGTCATAGAATTTTTTTTTTGATTTGCAGTGAACTTTCTAATAAATCGGGTTTTTAAAGATCTAAAATGTTAAAAGTGGGCATGGTCGATATTGCGGGTGGTCCAATTTTGCCTTATTAGAGGTTTTGGGCCATTATTGCTCTATACCAAATTTTGGGTTCCTACGCCTTGTCTAACTTGACCAAAAGGCATGAATGAAGGAGATAGGAATGCAAAGGAAAATAGGAATGGAAAGAAAAATAGGAATGGAAAAGAGAATAGAAATAGAAATAGAAATAGAGTATACCGCGGTCCGTTACAGACAGACCGAAGCTTGTACGTACTGTTGCACTTAACCACTAATTTGTTTAATTATTCTTATTGTCGTTTTAAACACACAGTTAAACATTTTTCGAAATGATATTTGTTTAACTAAAATATTAGTTTATATATACCTTTGTTAACTAAAATGGTACCTTAAAACTGCTACGAACTTACATAAGTAACAACTGTTTTCTATTGCATACATACTAAGGACCTGAAGATGACGGCAACGGCAAGTCCCGTTGAAAAGTAGGCAAAACAATGACCTTTGAACATAGAATGACTTATGCTGTAACTTTTAAACACCAAGCCAAGCTGTCAAATAAAACTCGATAGTAGGTATTGGGACCCTTGAGACTGGGAATTCGAAGGGGGACAGAGACAGAAGATATGGCCTCGATATTGCTGCTGTTGGTGATGTCTATTTCATTTTGTTTATCTTAATGAGCATAGTGTAAGAATAATGAAATCGATACTTATGAGTGGCATGATAGGTAAGGTATTGCTGGATGCGGTGGACATTTGGGGGAGGGACATGATATTGGTTTTTAGTTCGTTTCAATTCGCGCCTCGGAGTAAAGAGCACTTTATTTGGCCATATACATGGGGCAACGCAACGGTTTGTTTAGAGAGGAAAATGTGTGCGAGATTGGAATGTGATCGTTGCTGATGGTCGGTTGGCTTGGATGCCTTGAATGGTGATGGATTATGGGTGGGGTGTCGCTTCTGAGATCATCCATTTGAGATGCCGTCGATTGATTGTATGTAGCTATACATTTTTTATTGTTTGGGAGGGGAGGAATTCCTTGCTTGAATCGAGGTGACGTCAGCAGTTTCTGGGACTGAGATTAAATAAATATGAACCAAAATTAACGTTCTTAGACTGACCGTTGCGTTGTTTATTATAAGAAGTTCTTACTCAGTTTTCAATGATTATTGACCGGTGATCGTTTGAGTTCTATAACAAATATAACAAATGAGAAATCACTTCGCACCTCGCAACTAAGACCACTTTATTAAATAGCGGCTTTCTTAGAACAAATGTTTTTAAGCTTATCCTTTTTCAATTAGCGCTGCCAGACGGCCCTATGGGCCAAGGGCATTGGTCGAGCTAGAGGAAAGGAAGGTGTTCCTGCCAGTGCGCTTTAACGGGATGAACGAGGACACCTTTAATGAGTTGCCAGGTGCGAGATTGTCCAACCCATCGGCAACTCCTTTGAGTTGAACTTTACAAAAATTGGAGCGGATGTGCCATCACAACAAGAGGTGGAGTTTATTTTTTCCCAACCATTTTTGTGAACGTAAAAAAAACAACACTTATAAATAAAAAAAAATACTAAAACAAAGGGATTAATGTGGTCTGTTTAACTCAACTTTCGTCAGGCGATTCAATTTGCACGGTCGCAAGATTGGATTCCGCATTAAGGATGTGCCAGATAACGTGGAACCTTCAAACTGGATCCAAAATGTTGTGAAGGGAATGTTCGAGCAGGTCCTCAGCAACCTTGATCCTTCGGATATGATGGGAATCACCTTTACCGGTAAGCAATTTGAGCCCCATGGGCCTGGGTGGATGAGTTACAGAAAGGCGTCTTATATAAAATGGAGTGAGGTGTGGGAGCTGATAGATTCCGTGGGCTTGAGTGCAGATACTTTTCTGATAAACGTCATGTCCGTAAGACTTCCAAAGGGCCAGGGAAACGATCGTCGCAAAAAATACAACTCGTTCACTGAGGAATCTGCAAAGCGAAGAGGAAAAATTGTCATAGGAAACAAAGACAATCTATGTTTACCTCGTGCACTAGTTGTTGCAATTGCTGTCGTAAGAAAAGATAAAGATAGTGCGAAAATCCGGAGAAATATTGGTAAACTTCAGGATCAACGCACTGCCAATCTTATAAGTGCCGCTGGGGTCAGTAATCCTTCTGAATACTTCTGCAACCGCTGCGATCAACACGTTTCCCAAGATCACTTGTGTTACATGCAACCAAATACCAGCAGACCGAAATTGAAAAACGTTCTCTGTGTATTCAACGATTTGGAGAGTCGACAAGAACGGGCGGACTTATCGGTGAAAAAGTGATAAGCGATTTCGTTGGCCCAGTAAAACTTCATGAACCAAATTTATGTGTTTTTCAACAAAGGTGCGACATTTGCCGGGGTGAAAACAATCTACTTTTTTGCCAAAAATGCAAATTCGGACTTAATGTTAAAAGAGGTAGGGATGTTGTATCCGAATTCCTTAAACACATTCTTTTGATTTAACCACAACTTTAAAAAAGGGGTATTTTCCGCATTTCATTAATAAATTAGAAAATGAAAACTATATTGGTCCATTGCCACCTATAGAATATTATAATCCAGATGCCATGGAGACAAATGATTGGAATGCATTCTTTATATGGTACGAAGAAAACAAACACAACGAATTCAATATGCAGCATGATCTTGTTCAATACTGTAAAAGAGATGTACAAATCTTATCTGAAGCATGTATAAAATTCAGAAATATATTTCTCGAGAAGTGCAATTTGGAGCCGTTTTTAGAGGCCGTAACGATAGCATCTGTGGTAACCTTGTATACCGTCGCAATTTTCTTAAATCAAATACTATAGGCTTAATACCTAGTAACGGCTACAGAAAAATTAATAATCAGTCAATACAAGTAATTGATTGGCTCATTTTGGCAGAAAGAATACGTAATTGCAACATACATTGTGCAGCCAAGCAATGAGCAAAAGCAGTAGTAGCTGGTGTGAAAATTGACGGTTTATGCAATGAAACCAAAGAGGTATTTGAGTTTCATGGTTGTTATTATCATGTTTACTTGTGCCTGAAAAGCAATCGCGGTGTGCCTATAAACAAAGATCCATATGACACAATAAATCTACGTCATGAAAAGACAATTGTGAAATCGACCCGTCTAAGGCCATTCGGATACAATGTATGTAATTGAAATGTGGGCTTGTGAATTTTAAAAAACAACTAAGCATTGATGATATTAAATATATAGAGCACACCCTTTAATGCAAGCTTTCCCCTTAAATCCCCTTGACGCATTCTATGGTGGAATACAGGAGTACAGGTAACACACATAATTATTATAAATGTAAAGAGGGTGAGAAAATCAAGTATATTGATGTTCCTTATACCCGTGGGTCTGCAAATATGGAAAATTTACAGTGGGTCATCCTAAAGTTCACGCCACAGAGTTTTCTCAAATAGATTTGATAAACATCAATGGGCTTGTAAAATGAAAAATACTGCCTCTCTAGTATTTATTACGTATTTATTACGTTATATATGTTATGTTTACATTGTGTGGAAAATGCAGCGAACAAATGTCTCAAGAAGAACACTGCTCACATGATGTTAATGAGAGAGCTCTACACGGAACATGGGTTATTGCTGAATTTTCGAAAGTAATAGATAAAGGCTATAAGGTACTAGATATTTTTGAAATATGGGAATATTCGATGGCCCAATATGATAAAACTGCAAAATCAGACGGTTTTTTCACGCAAATGATGAATAAATTCATTAAAATGAAACAGGAAGCATCAGGATGGGCAATTAAATGTGTAACAATGGAGGAGCAAAACAAATACATAGCTGACTTCCTGAAAAACAAAGATGTTGAACTAAATTTTGAGGAAATTTACAAAAATTCGGGAAAGAGATCACTTGCTAAATTGATATTAAATTCGTTTTGGGGGAAATTTGGGCAAAGAGAAAACCTACAGAAAACATGTATAGTTAATAGTCCATCTGAATTATATCAAATGCTTACAAATCCAACTGTTACAATCTGTCATATTCTGCCTATAAACGAGGAAAATATAATAGTAAGCTGGTTGTATAGGGAAGAAGAAGCAGAGACCTTATCAACTGTAAAAGTGTGTATTGCAGCTTATACGACTGCACAAGCTCGTCTAAAATTGTACAGTTACCTGGAAATATTAGGAGGTAGAGTCTTATACTATGACACTGATTTGGTTATCTATGTAAGTCGTGAAGGAGACCCTGAACCAGAGACCGGTAAATTTATAGGTGATATGACTGACGAACTAGAGTGCTACGGCCGTGGAAGTTATATTACTGAATTCGTAGGACGCCCCAAAAATTATTCGAACAAAATCCATAGCACAAAAGACGATGTGGAGAAAATTGTTTGTAGGGTAAAAGGAATCAATCTGCATTATTCTGCTTTGAAAAAAGTAAATTTTGCGACAATTGAGGAAGCTGTACTTAATTCCGAGAATGCGGGTGATGTTCAAATATTATCAAACAATATACGACGGACACGAGAACACGAAGTAATCACTGTAGCTGAAATAAAAACGTAGAGGCCCAGAGCAGAAAAGCGTAGGTTTCTTGGCGACCATAGTTCTTTACCATATATAGAAACAGTTTCATATTTAAAAAGAAAAAAATTTTTTTTTTATTTCTACTCAATTTCCACCGAAGAACTTGTTTTTCAGGTAAGCGTTTTGCAGGGCGCAGCATTTATCGTGGAAGGAACACTTTATTTCGCTAGGGTAGGCACGTTTCAATTCTTTAAAACTTGGACAACCAATTTCTTCTACATTGATCACCTCAACATTTTGATGCTCAAGTATATTTTGCATCCATTGAAAACTTTCTCGGCTCCTTTGGTGTACAAAATACATTTTTTTAATATTCCTCGAAGGTATTGTCGGACGCTTTCAAATTCAGTAAAGCCCTCATCCCAAACTAGGATGTGATGATTTTGATATAACCACTTAGACTGCCTCCTTAATTCAGGTGATAATTGTTTAGAGTTAAATGGAGGCTTGACAATGAAATGATGATGGTGACTTTCGTGCAGTACTGCTACTTCTTTTGCGATGAAATTTTTATTTGGCCCTTTAAAAATTTGTACGTCGAGAATATAAGACATCGTTTTTATTATATAAAAATAAAGAAAAGCCAAATTTGCATTGATGAGTTATATTTCTCGCGAAACTATTTGACTCAGAGGATTATGTTAACTATGTCTTAATTTCAATACGGATATCAACAGGGCCGTTTTTGATTATTTCACTCTGGTGCCTGCAATCTATTAAGAAAATTGGCGCTTGAGATTTGAACAAGTCTGTTGTTAGAAGCGGTTTAGCAACTAGGCGATTATAGTATTTTTTTTTTGAAAGTCACAGTACATATTGTACAGTAAACTGTAGCTATTTTATTATTATCAGCTTTTAAATTTTCTCTTGATTATTAGTTTTCTTATTCCTATAAATAATTTTGCGCTATCAATTTCTATAAATATTTTCAATTTTTTAATAACTGGAAACCTCCTGAGCCTGTTGGCCTTCATTATCATTGGCCCGCTGGCCAGTATTATCCTGTTTTTTTATATTAAAAAATATTTCAAAAAATTATGACGAAAATTTCGCAAAGCTTAAAAAAAAATCGGCAGCGGTTCAAATAAACGCTGAGCTTCAAAAGCTTATAAAAAAAACACAGAATTAGAAAGGCAAATCGTTGATTTAAAAAGACTACTCAATGAATTCATCAAAAATAAACCAACAACGCTCCCTGGTGCTGCAAAAAAAAGACGGTCTTCCAACAGCCCAGCCTTGAATGAAGACCAACCACATATAAGCAACAAATTCCAGACCCTTGATGTTGATAATATGGATGAATGTGAGCTGGAAGCAAATCCAATGAAAGAGGCGGTATCAGCAGATGCAACTGTTGATAAGGTTAACGAAATTTTGAACGAAATGGCTCATAAAAATCTTTAAATGAAAGGACGCTTAATCAACAACCATAGGCAAAAGAAACCTATAGTTGTGGCATGATAATAAAGAAGAAATTCCAGAAAATATAGACAACATTAAGAAAACTATTAAAATACCACCAATCAACATATTCAATCAGGAATCTAAAGACATTGGTGAGTTGCTGAGGAACCTCATCCCATCAAAACAATTTGAAATTAAAAAAATAGGAAAGCTACACTCAGTTAAGGTACGTAACAAAATTCATTACTAGTAAAAGATGCATTGGAGAAGGCGAATGCACCGTTTTATTCATACACACAAAATGACAAAAAAACAAACGTTTTTAATAAAAGGTCTTGATTTAAGCTACACACTGGAAAAGGTCTTGGAAGAGCTTAGATCACTTGCCATTGAAGAACTAAGGTTCGCTACTTCTTTTAGATTAGTCACAAACTGCAGTAGAACACACTTCTCTTAATTGCTGTTCAACTTACTCCAGATAGTAAGGCAGGCTTTTTGCATGAAATAAAATACCTATTTAATCATGTAATAATATGGGAAAAATTAAAAAAATCAACAACGATTCAATGTAAGTAAGAAGTAACCTCGCGGGCCGGATAAATGCGATATAGAGCAATCATCAGGCAAAGAAAAATTATTCAATTAATTAATTATTATTCAATAATTCAATTGAGTCAACAGTACCCAAATTAAAGAGTACAAATTCAATAGAATGTTACTTTACTCCAACTATAAAACGTTTATTAAAGCACAAAAGCTACTTATTACCTCGAGTAAACTCTTTTCATAGAAATTTTAACAACATAAATAATTTAGAGCTTATACGCTTAAGATCACTACTAAAAAATATAAAAAATCTTATTTAAAATATAAAAAATTCAATTAATAATTTTTTGAAAAATAAGTTGCTCAAAATTTAAAAACGTTATTCGAAAACAATGTTTCCGCAAATTAACAGTATTTTTAGACCATAAGGCCAAATAACGATACCAACACTAAAGGTTAATGATGATGATGTTGAAACAGAACTTTTACATAGTGCTGAAATCAAAACTTCTGATACTAACAGAGACGGTAACAAACTTTTGGTTAGTAACAACAAGCAAAAACTAAATCTTTTAGGATCTCATTTTGAAAAAATTCACTTTTCTATTTCTGACCGTTCTGTTAATGTAACTAATATTCAGAACGAAATATTAAATTTTGAGGAACAAAATTCTGACACAATACCTAAGGTACATTTTAGCATCAATTCCAAATCAGACGAGCTTAGTGATGAGAAATTGGGCAGTTATTTCACAACTCCTGAATATTTAGGTGATATTTTTTCAAAATTAAACAATAAAAATTTTTTTGGTCTAGATAAAATTCCAAACATTGCATTAAAACATTTACCTGATATTGTCATAAGAAAATTTTGTATTTTGTTCAACAATTCACTAAACAATCAATACTTTCCTGAATGCTGGAAAATAGCCAAGGTTTTTCCTATTGAAAAGAAAAAAATTATTTCTGGATATATTTTACAGTCTTTTTTCGTAGTGCTGTCTACTGTTCTTATATAGGGTGATTCTATATAATCATGTTCCAAAATAATAATCTATACATTATATTGGGTTTCGTTACTCTAAAAATAGGCTGACGAAAAGCTTTACCGTTTCGAAAATAGAGGGAAGGACATACTCTTGCTTGGCCCTTCTTAGGATTTTTATAATTTAAAACCCATAAAACAACAATTTCGATTATTTTAAATTACCGTTAGACCTTTTGGTCAATTCTACAACCACCTGTGCTAGCATTGCCACTTTTCTCAAATTCTGCGGATATGGATTTCTGATAAAGCGGTAAAAATATGCTGTTTTTTATTTCGCTTGTTTGAATGGGCTTAAAAATTTGGGGTCGAAAACGGCAATTTTGAAACGTTTTTCATGCAGTTCGCTTGCCTTTTAAACATTATATACTTCAGCCAAATTTAAAAAGGTGGTCATAACCGTTAAGGAACTAGAAATCTTTAAAAAATAGTTTTCAAAAATGTTTTCACGTTTTTCAGTTAATTCTTTTAAGTTTTTGAATATTCGAAGTCTGCTATAATTTTGTATAAAATTTAAGAAGATGAACTATGCCCGGTGTTAATTTAAAAATTATACTTTATGCCGTTTGTAGATAGAGGGGGAGACATGCGTTCTTTTGACCTTTTTTTTATAATTTTTTAAATTTCAAATCCATAAAACAAATATTTTGAAGTTTTTTCCAGTTCCTGTTAGACTTTTTTCCAATAGCACAACCAGCAGCACTAGCCTTGGGTGTTTTATTTTAATTCTATGGCCACCGGTTCAAGCTCCTTTTTTATTTCGTTTTTTAAATAGGCTTCTAAGGACTTAGGTTAAAAACGGCAATTTAAAAAAATTATAACGCAGCCTTCCTTCTTTTTGTAAGCTTTGTACTTTAACCGAATCTCAAAGAGATCGCTTATACCGTTAAGCTACTATAAGACTTAAAAAAATTGCTTTCGAAAATGCTTCAATGTTTTTCAGTTAAATCTCAGAAGATTTTAAAATTTCAAAATCCGCTATAATTTTCCTTAAAACTTTGAATTATTTCTAATACGTGTGATTTTGTTCATATAATTCCACTAAACAGCACCGGAGATAAGATAGATGACACATGTTTTTTCATGCATTTTTGCGATTTTTTTTTCGAAAATGTGTCAAAACTGCAGTACTCAAACTGTTTTTAAAAAATATGACCTAAGCACTTGCTTTACTTTGAGTTGTTTTATACGTGTGTTCAATATTGGTTTTGAGCAATAAGCCGTTCAAAAGTTATGGCCTCCAACACTTTCAAAAACGTAATGCATTTTCGACTCTTCATTTTTCAAAAACATTTTGATATTTTCGAAAAGTTTTTTTTTTTTAATTAAAGCTTAGTATTTCTTAAACCCAAGTTTCGTTTTTCTAGTTCTTGCCTACTAAACGTCCTTAAAAAAACACTAAAAAACATTTAGTTCATTTACACATGAAATTTCAAACTGTAATTAAACCGTTAATTGTGCTTAAATTGCCCTCTTTGGATTCTCTGACTATTTCCGCAGCTTATACGCACACCAAATTTTGTCTTTCTACGACTTACCGTTCAGAAGTTCTAAAGCGATTGGACGGACGGACGGACGGACAACGTAGTGATACCATAAGAGGTCCTTTTCCCATTTTTTGACGGACCGCTAATTAGTTTCTGATGTAACCTGGAAGTTAGTGAGTAAACAATCAACTGGGGCATGCTTAGTAGATCTTGAAAAAACATTTGATAAAATCTGGCTGATGGCCTCATAGCAAAATTAATTAAATAAAGGTTTCCATTTTTTTTAATAAAAATTATATCTAATATGATTCGTGGCAGAAAATTTGTTGTAACAAATGGTGAGGAGACAACAAACAGAATATTTATAATAGTAAATGGATTGCAACAGGAACAGTAAATGCACCCCTTTTATTTAGCCTATATATATATATGTGATTTTGAAAAACAGGGAGAGTACTCTAGCCTTCGCCGATGACATAGTTTTGTACTTCTCTAGTTCAAAAGTATATATGATAAACAGCAGTCTCCAAAATATGTTCAATCAATTACGAAAATTCTGTTCTGATTAGAAACTTAAAATTAATTTTGCAAAATGCGAAACTATATTATTTAGGACAGTTTTAAATAAAGGAAATCGTGATTTAAGGAAGAATTGGAAAAATTTAAAAATTTATAGTAGTTTGAATAATAGCAACTCGCAACTCAAAATCACTACGAGTGTAAAGTATTTGGGCGTAAATTTAGATTAATATTTGTATTTTAACGATCATATTAAAATACAAATTAAAAAATCCAGAGTCGCATTTATGAGCCTAAAAAGGCTGTTTTACTCCACTCATTTCACTGCTGATATAAAAATTATATGTTATCTAACATTGATCAGACCAATATTTACTTACGGCTGTCCCATATGGTTCAAAATTAGCCCATCAGTTATGGAAAAACTACGAATATTCGAAAGAAAATGTCTTTGTGCATATTTGGGGAAATATAGATCCGCCGAGAGTGACTGTCTGCATTTTATATCTAACAAAAATATATACGATGAAGCAGGGATTATGCGAATTGATGTGCTTATCATATATCTAATAAGAAACCATTTTCTTCGGTCTGCAGATATTATCGAAAACAACCTTGTATCGGGCCCAGCTTTATATGGCAATCTTGCTTTTTATAAAAGAGCAATTGAAGCGGGACACATTCCTCCAGAAGGTTTTATGTATCTTGATAGCCTAGGGTATATAAATGACAGTCACAACGTACCTGTGTTCTATTTATCATGCATATCGTAGGGCCACAGATAAAAAATTTCTATACGATTCAAATTTAGACTCGAGTATACCGAACCCTTACTGGAGGTATAGTATGGCTACTACGGAGAGAAATATGCAAACCCAATTAAATTTGAACAAATATTTTTGGCTTAATTAAATGTTTGTTTTTTTTTTCGTCACAAAATAATAATAAAAATTAGTATAAATTATAGTATTAAGGTTAGTTATGTAGTTTTTTTTTTTCTTTTTTCCTTTTTGTTTTTATTATTATTTCTTGTATTATTTTTAGTTTTAAGAATACATTTTTATTAAAAATTGTTTATGAAGAACTAATTGGTATAAAAACAAAGAAAATATTTATACATTTACTTAAGAATTAAATACACAAATGTTAGCACATGTCCTAGTAATTTATCCAAAAAACAATTTAGTGCTTAGTGCCATTATTGTTAAACCAATTATTATCTTGAAAAAAATTTTTGTTTATTTGTTTTATATATATTTTTGCGCTGTTATAGTCTGAATAAACTTCAAACATATGACAAAAAAAACGGTAGGTATTTTTATCAAATGCTAAATTGAAATCTTCACATGGATAAGCATCAGAATTTAAAAAGGCTTTCAGGTTTGTAATATTACAATGGTCGAAAGTAGTTGGATTTGCTTTCAGTAAATTACGTTTGTTGGTTTTAAGGGCGAGGATAATGTAGCGTGGCTTCTCCATTTGAGAGGTTGTCTTCACATTCCAAATGTGGTGATTGGTGTTGGGTAGTGCAGGTTATTCATAAAGATCCCAGTTTCGGCCATTGCTGATAGGTTTGTATAGCTTCAATTTGTATGAATCGGATAATGTTATATGCGGAATTTTCCATTGTACTTTAAGCAATTTGATGTTTTCCTTTTCATCCTCGTCAGCAATTAATGAATTATCATCGGTGCGTGAACGTGTTAGAATCAAAACATGACGTCCATTTGGCATTATTTTCTTGTAATCTTCAGCAAATCGCAGTAACTTACTAATAGGTATGAAAAATTTAAAGTAGAGGCCTCCCACATTAATAGAAGAGTTTGGGGACCAAGACGCATTTAAAAGCATATCGTTTTCATTTTTGTTTAAGGAATTTTTTATGGTTGATGTAATGCCGACCGTGCGATTGCTATCGATTTCTACACCATTTAATTCATAACGAATTTCATCGAACAAGAAAGCTACCGCATTGTTTACAAGTTTTGTTTTCGCAGCTGCCGTTCCATCTGTTTTCGATACAGTTCCTTCAATGTAAATGTAACTTTCTGAAGGCAAAATATTAAGGTTTTGATGTTGGACACAAATTTGAATGATGTCATTTTTCTCGAATTATTCAAATATGGTGAGTATGTATGATTTGGTTCTTCGAAAATATTCAACATGCCTTAAAGGTGTACCTCAGTGATAATAGAAATCGCTGGTTTTGTACTGTAAGCTTTGATGTTTTCCTATCAGAAGTTGATAGTGTATTGACAGAGTGAATAGTAACACCTGCCTTTTTATAACTTGATGTGTAATACGGGCTATTATATGTTATCATTATTGTGACTTCAAGTGTAATCGAACTGCAACAGTTTCGTTTCGAAAGATTATAAGATTTCCGTTCTGATCTAAGAGATTCAGTGTTATATAACTTATCCTCTTAGCGTTTACTGGTAAATAGATGATGCGAGGAACCTCGACTATTCTATATCCTGGACTAACGTTGACAGAAAATTCATGCAGAATATGAGCACGTTGATTATTGATGTATGTTTCATCGATTAAATTGCATTCAATTCGTACAATGTTCACTCTATTAATATCAACATACAGATCAGTTTCATGCACTGTATTTGGAGTTAGTTTCTTCTTAGTGAATCCTAAAAGCGATTCAATAGATCGCTAATGTGACAAATCGATTTCCACATTGCTGGAGAGTTCGCATTTAAGTGTATTATTGTTGGCTTTTAATTTAATGACTACTTTTTCAGCTCTGTTCTCATTATGCAGATTCAGGAACTCCTGAATTATGTTGTTAATGTCCTTAATTTCATAAGAGCCTACAGCGAAAGCAATTTCGCCGTATACACCAAAATGGAATAAATTATTGAATTCATCCACATTGGGTATAGAATGGTAGGTCTGGAAGTCAACTAAACCGCACAAATAATCATAATTTAGAATAATCGGAGGAAAGTAGTCTTCAGTGAGAGTAGATTGGTTCCCAATCAATGTAAGTGTTAGCGACATGGTTGCTGAAAAATAAGTGAAACACATTTTGGTTTTGCTCTAACTATTTACATTTTGTTCGAAACTTCAAAAATAGATGACCACACACGAATGAATTAAAGTTTTGACAGTTGTTATAATTATAATGAATATTTTCACCCAAATATATTACAACTTCTAAATTACCAAAACTATCAAAATATTTTACAAAATATTTGTTCTTGATATATGCTACCCAATGTGTCCCCGGCCCACTCTCATTGTCTAGGTTAATCACACCACATTCTTGGTCAATGGATCGTAATGGTAAGTTATTTCTCATGTAAACACCACGGAAATAGGGTACATGCAACTTTCCAAAATTCATAATATCAATATTATTGAAAGGGCGATTTGGTAGCAAATTTAAGAGTTTTTTGAATTTTGAGGTTTCAGGAAAAGACCAAATCCTTTTTTACAAGGCTGCAGGTAAAGCCCATTGCCTTGTTTGATTTGTATTCCTTCCATAGCATGGTTGTGAAATTTGTTCTCTTCCAGCTGTTTCTTTGCAAACTTTGATTGATTTATTGCTTTGACAACACCTGCAATTCCTCCTGCTACTGATCCAACAGCTGACAACCCAGCTAAGATAGGTGACAATGGTAAAAAAACCTCCAATTTTCGGTAGCGGTATTACTCGAGGAAGTTCAATGTTTTCTCGTTTATTTTTAATGACCTTTTTAGCTGCTCTTAAAACAGATAATGTAATGATCTTTGGATCGTCGTTTGTGGGGTTTCTTATCGCGTTTTTAGCCTCCATGATGATGATGGCTTTTTTAAATAAATTATTCGTGAGTGGATTTTTTTTGTTTGCTTTGATTTATTTATCTTTGCAGCCCATGCCGAATTTCGTCTTAGCCTTCATTATATTAGTAACTAATAGACTATTTATTTTTTCAGCTGTTCGCTTTTACCCTTTGCCAAGCCTTTTCATTTAAAATTTTATCCGCAATATGTCGATCAGACAGATTTTTTTTTATAAGCATATGCGATATCGTGTTCTCGACAAGCTTCGTCTAGTTTATTTATACCCCGATCTCCTCTCTCCTTCCCACAAAAATTATATGAGGGAAGATGCAATTCAAGTGGTAATTTCTCGATTATGGAGTTCGAAGAATAAAAATATTCGAGGAATAGTTGTGCCCTGAACCAAAAAGGTGCGTCATATTGACAACAAAGTTTGTCATATTGAAAAAAAAGTTGTCATTTTTGAGCTAATGATCGCGATTGTCAATATGAAGAAATTCTGTTCATCAAATTTTATCGGTTGTCAATATGACGAATGCAGTTTTCAATATGACAATTTTAGTTTTCAAACGGTTGATTGGCAAATTCAAATTGACTATCTCAATTGTTGATATGAAAATCGCAATTGTCAATGTGATGAATACTATTTTCATATTGAAGATTTGAGTTTTCATATTAAAAATCGAAATTGTTAATATGAAGAACGCAGTTTTCACATTGAAAATCTCGATTTTCAAATTGAAAACTGCTATTGTCAATGCGATTTTTGCTGTTGTTAAAATTGTTTACTTTTGTAAACCTTGTGCCGAAAATGTCACTGAAATCGAACAAAAACTAAAAACAACATTTACTCATTTTTTTTATTGTTTACTTATTTTTTTAAATACAATAAGATTATATGCAATTTAAAATAGAAAAAGAAAATAAGAAAAAGTCTGAAAAAAAGAAATAAGGTTAGGTTACGAAAATAAAATTTAGAAGTATAATAAAATTAAAGAAGCAAAGGTATAATAAAATTAATTCAATTAAATTAATTAATTCAATTAAATAATAAATTGAAGATTGGTTTTAAATATAGCTAAACCTACAATTTCAAAATATGTGAAGAAAAAAGAAAAATAAAAAACTGAAAATAAAACAAAACATAAAAGAAAACAAAAGAGCCGAGGTTTGGTTAAAGTATTTTTGTTGTTAAAGTATTAATAGTTGCTTACCAAATGGAGCTGTATCTATAATTTTAGAGTAAAGAAATGAAATAAAATAGAATATAAAAAAAAAATAAATAAAATAATCGCATTAGCGCAACTATAAAAAATATTATATTCAAAAATTTATTATCTTCCGTGCATCATATAGCTAAAAAAAAGGACTTACCTGAAATAACAGTCTTACCTATATGTACCTTGATCACTGAGCTTCAGTAGTTGTTTTCACAAACACCTTCTTTTGGGGCGATACGAACACTTTCTTGAACAGACCAGAAATGAAGTAGTAGAATTTTGCTCACTCAGGTTTAGCTCAAACAGAGTAGCTACCTAGTTCCAAAAGTCTTCATATTGACAATTTCCATTTTCAATGTGATGAATAAATAAAGCAAATTCTTCACATTGACAATTTTGTTCGTCAATATAACAATTTCTGGTTAACAACCGGCGATTGTCAATATGACAATCGATAATTTTTTCGGAGTGTGTCCATCAAACTGCGGAAAAACAAACTTCATGCTGAGTATTCTCCTCGATCCCAATGGTTTAAATTTGAGAATCTTTACATATACTCAAAGTCTCTGCATCAGCCATAGTATACAAACTTAAGAAGTCTAATAAAGTCAATCAAAGGAATGGCATACAATGAGTTTTCGAATAATGGTGAAATTATTATACCTTCCCAAGCAAAGCGAAATTCAGTGTTTATATTTTTCATGATGTGGCTTGTGATAAACAAAAAAAAGTTCGGGAATATTTCTGCATGGGACGGCACAATGAAGTGGACAAAGAATTGGTATTGTGTCAATCTTATACACACATACCGAAGCATTTGATTCGAGGCAACGCAAACTGTATAGTTATTTTTAAGCAAGACAAACTTAATTTGAAGCACATATACAATGACCAATTCAGTGATCTGTGTACAAACTGTTGGACAGATGCGTATGGATTCCTTGGCTTCTAATAAAGATTTAAGTATAGAAAAAGGTCGGTATAATAAATCATTTAAAGAAATTGTTTCTCTGTAAGACTGCTCAGTCGTTAATCAGCTGTTTATTCGACTACTCACAAAATTTCTAATATGGATGTTAATGAGAAAATAATCAAAGATCTCGTAAAAACTAAACAAGCTTTGAAGAGAAAATATATGTCTCTCAAGATTGGAAAGAGTATAAAGGAAACCGAAGTTGAAACTACCTTTGAGCCCATAGTTGAACCCTTAAAAGAAATCATGAAAACTGTAAATAATTCTAATGTACGAAATAGCACTGCTATTGAAATCGATGTTAATGATAAAGCTAAGCGGCGATGAAGATGCTTAGAAATCCAAAGCTCACCAGAAGAAGAAGAAAAAAAATCTACTTTATAGAACAGTTTTGACTTTTCATCTCCATCGTCGTCTTAGCCAACGGACAAAGATGCTTCATTTAGAACACCTGCAAATTTCTATTCTGATAGTCATTATGCAAGTATGTACTTCATTCAATCGATCATCACCATCAGATTCGAAACGTGATAAGACCTATGGTCCATGTTTTGATGTGCAGTTAAATTTGACGAAACTAGGCATATGCAGTTTTCAAATTGACAACCAAAAGAATTTCGTCATTGATGGTGAAATCTTCCCTGGAACGGAGGGCCTCTATGAACTAATTTTTCGTAAAATTCCAAGAAAAGACTGATGAAAGACGAAGACTTGGATGAGTATCTTAAGATATTAAAGAAAACAAAAACACACTTGAAAAATTATGATAGTAACTCACAAGTTAAAGGTAATAGGGATTACAAGTATAAACACATAATTAAACCCTAAATTCAAAGCCTTACGCAAAAAGTTATAAACAAGGTTGGAAAAGGACACCACAATAGTTCACCTGATATGAGCTATTCCAAAAATCCCATCGAAAATGTGTATAATGGGTATAACCCCAATGAGCTCGTAAGTCGATTAAGTCTTTTGATTGCGTCCCAAAAAGCTGGCAACAATAACCTTCAGAATGAGGTGAACTCAATCGTGGAAGAACTACGTGAATCAAATATAATATATTAACATCGGTCTTTGAATTTAAATTATAATTATATTAAGCACTGTTTTGGGACCACGCCCCATATTAATAAAATGAGTGTTGACAAGTTCGGACGAAATTCTAACCAATTTCGTTAGCCCACTGTGAGTTTGCGAGGACCATCCGGTGTAGGATTTAAGCTGCTACCTAATGGTGATAACGATATTGAGGGAAAATGACTAGATAATGTTGGAACTCCTGTTAGGCCATATCAAGCAGTCAATAGGCAGTATATACATAACAAGACAGATATTCAAGACAAAACCATATTTTTTACACAACAATATGTGAACAGTTATTATAAAACATTAATGCATACTATAAACGAAGAAAGTACGAGAACCTTGAAGCAACACCTGAAGGGGTACTTTGACGGTCAACACAAGAATTTTAAAAACATCAAAGAGCCAATCGACGCCTATGATGAATCCACAAAAAAGTATGTGGATATTGTAACTAGTGATGCTGTTAAACGTTGTCACTTAGTTACTGATGACAAATTAGAAAAAGCCGATCAATCTTTAAGGTTGTACGCTGACCAACATAATTTGAATGCACTTGAATTGCTGGATAAATTCAGAAAATACTTTCTGGATTTACTCGAAAAGTACATATCAGATAGAGATACGGAGCCTCGAGTAAGGACTAAGTATCATCAGAAGCCGTTCGGAAGCGTATCCGGAAACATGTCAAATATATAAACACTCCCTTAATCTATGATGAGCTTATTAGGTTCATGAAAACCAGCCAACACATTCTCCTTTGAAGAGCATTACGAGGAAATAATTGAGTGTATTTCATTTCTGAGATAATTTGAAAATATAGCAAATACTCAATCCAAACATGTGTGCCATTTTCTTACCTGCCCCTGGTCTTCAAATCTATGCAAGGAAGGACTAGATACTTGTGCCTGTTATATGGTTGAAAATAGAATGCTTAGAATTCGTGTCGTCTCCATCATACCAGCACAGATCATACCACGACCACACATACCAGACAACTCGAACAACCCATACCGGCACCGCTGATACCCAACTCTTTTGGTACCGCGACGTTTGCTACCCGGGCCAACTGGTACCAATTGAGTGAGATTTTTGGCACAGCATAGGAGGACGGCCTGTGTTTGCAACTCAAATGGAAAAATTAAATTGGCTGTGATTGGTTGGTTGAAATCGAATCGAATGCAGTGTGGTAGCTACAGAGCGCAAAATGAATGTTGGACCGAGGCCCTAAGGTAAAAGGGCTCCTGGTCCATGTACCTACATAAGTATTATATGTATATCAAACTGGTTTACATCGTCTTTTGGTAATTCTGTAATCAGCTTATTTACAAACCTATTCCTTAGAAAGACTGATTTAGTAAAAAGAGAGACTCATTATGCCTCATTAAATTAAAAAAATAATTTATGGAATAATAATATAAATAATAATATGAAAATATTATAATATATAAATATAATAATATGAAAAATATTTATGGTGTTCTTCAAAGCGGAAGACACAGTTAAAGGTTCCTTATATTTCAATACCTCTTAAGGATACAAAATACATTCAATAGAAAGCCGTATTTATTCCCCCTATTGGGCGCGCTATGGATTCAAAATGCTCCTTATAAATCGATTTGCGAATCGAAATGCGAATGATCGAATATTATATAGCAAACGGTTATTAAATACTATTATTACCTACACCAACTAAGTTAGGTGAACGAAGGTACACGGTATACTCGCAAAATTGTACCGAACCTACACGCCCTTTTGTAGTAACACTCACGTTGTTTATCTTTAATATGAATGCACCATTTATTAAAGGGCCCGATTAATTTTATTGTCCTAAGGCCTTTGTCGCACAGCTACGCCTCTGTCTGAGCAATTGAGTATTTTTTCTTTAGCCCCGAGCCCCGACCATAAGCACATAGCACAACATCGGATGCCAATGCCAGTATGTTAGGTGAAGAAAATATTCCAGCATCCAGGTTACAGCGTACAAGGAACAAGGAATGCAACACGCAACTGCACAAGTCCAACACAAAAGAGGCACAACCCTTTTGTGCAGGAATAATAAATTCGCTATAGCTTAAGATGCGAGATAGGCCACCGCCATATGACACAGGTAGCATGTTGGAAGGTTGTATTTACAAGCGATACACAAACACAACACACACAGTCGAGGCCGGCGCGAAAGCATCCGAAATACATGTTGTGCTGTTGAGTGAAATGTAATAAGATAGGACATAGGAGCAGTGTTGGGACATCTACCACTTAAGTGGTATTTCTACCACATTTTAGAGTTTTCAGCAACCTACCACCCTTTGTTTGAAATCTACCACCTTTTTCGTAAGTTTGGTTCATACAAAGTTTTGAGCTCCGCCCACTTTTAGGAGGCGTTATTAGGAAAAAACGGTTTTTTCCGAAATAATTTTCGGTTTAACTTTCGACCTTCATTCAGCAGAGAAGTACACTACCCTTCTATGTTCAACGCATATAGCGCACTGGTAGGATCACGAAAGGGATCGCGCACAGTTACCTCCTATCCTATTACATTTCACTCAACAGTCAACAGAACAATACGTATTTCAGTATAATGCTGGAATCGCAATGTTGCGTTGCTGCGTGCGTACGTTAATGGCCTTTGCAGTGCGTTGCCAAAACTTTACGATACTTTACGTCAAACTACACACGCAGCAAGTTTGCAAAACGAAATGCCGCTTTGCGTTTTGCGGCAGGAAATTGTAAAGTATCACTTCAAACACATTTAATTTCTGTTGAAAGATATTTGCAAAAGAACGAGCAGAAAAGATGCTTTTTAAAAACGAACCAAGTTGCCCAGCAATGAAAATAAAATTATTTCTGTTTATTCCATCACAAATATATCCAAGGTGGTGCACTCGTGTCTTTGTGCATGCTAAAAACCAACAACTTGCGAGTTATCGCGACAAACTGAAATAATACCGAAAAACATCACATTCTCTTCTCAAACCTCTCTACTCTACGCAAACCTGTTTTTTTTTATTCTGACAAGAACCAGAAACAACTCTTTCGTCCCCACAACCTACTGACGACAAGAGAACTATACTCACTCACCACACAATGAATGAGCATGAGGTTGTTCAACGGACGCAAAAGTAGAAAGTAGATCTACTTTTGCGTTGTAGATGCGTCTACGATATTTACGGTCAAACGTAAAGTGAAGTTTTGAAGTAACATTTCGTTTTGCCCCATATGCGCCCGTTGTTTCTACTCTGCTTGTTATCGAACGCAAGTTATGTATGAAAGCGATATGTTTCCGCAACATGAGCCGAAAACCGCTGATTCAGTCAACAGCGGTCATCACCCCAAATGCACCGAAGAAAACAAACAACAGCCGTCGGCAGAACTGATACATAAAAACACCTTGCCAAAGCCACCTGGGCAACCAATGATTCGTGTGTTCTGATAGACTCAAGTTGCAGCGACGCTTGGACGGCGGACTTGAGCTATCTCTAGAAAAATAAATAAAATACTCGAAAGGTTCAAACAAAAGTGTTTTTCTTTTAAATAAATAAAAGTATAAACGGAAGACATTTAACTGGCGCAGTACGGTAAAAGATTGCAAGTGAAAGAATAAAAAAATAAAGTGAGAAACGAAGTAGACCAAAGTGCAATTTAGTGGTTTATGAAGACACAACACTGTGAAAAAAATACGTATCAAACAAAATAAATCAAAGCGTAAAACTAAAACCGAAACTAAAGTGATCGTTCGGGATAATAATAAAAATTAAACATTGATCGTCAACGACAAAGAGAAATTTTATTCGACATCAATCGCGATATGGCCACTCCAGACAGAATTGAGCAATGCCTAGTAGCCTTGACCCAGCTGCTACTACAGAACAACCAGCCATCAACTGTAAGAGCAAGATTGTAAAGAGACACCAGGTTCCTTCCAACCTTCTCTGGAGAACCAGGAACTTTACCTTCGTTTGTCGATGCTGTAAACCGAACGTTAGAAGAATATACCGACGAAGAGGAAGCTTTAAGAGTATTGACGGTAATATATGACACCAAAATACTAGGAGGTGCCAAAAATCTGCTGAACGTCAACCCACCAGCCGATTGGACTAACTGCAAAGAAATTTTGAAGCAACACTACAGATCATCTAAGGACCAGATGACAATTACCAGAGACATCGGAGAATTAAGAGTAAGTAGTATAAGTGACTTAGACAATAAGCTAAAAATAATTGTAGAGAATATCACTGAATACGCAGCATTTTGTGATAATGGTAGTATTATGACAGAAATGTTTAGTGGTATGCTAGTACAAAAAGTTAAGGAGCTAGTAGCTGGTGCTTTAGCGGCTTCAATTATGGATAAAAGTAATTTGACTGAAATTAGAAAAATATCAAATAGTTTTATTGGACAAGATCAGGGAAATTTACGATTGAAAGATTTAAATAGCAGGTATAACAGAAATTTAGGAAATCAGACGGACCATAGTAGATTCAGTAGACCACAAAGGCAGATCCACAACAGCAATCATAATGGATATAATAACTACAACTACAATCGTCACAATAATGGACATAATAGGAATAGCTATCAATCCAACCAGTCAAGAACAAACGATTTTTCAAGACGAAATTTTAACAGCATTTGGCCTCAAAGACAGAACAACCAATTTAATCAACATACTAACAATAACAGATCGCAACAGTTTAGGCATAATAATAATGATAATGGTAGTGCACAAAATAGGCAGCAACCTTTGTCCATGGAAGTAGATACCTTAAGTAGACATGAGACGAACTCCATAGAGGACACGTTTTTTACAAATTAGCCTCGGAAAACAATAAAATATTTATAGCTGTAACTATAGAAGGAGGTGGTCAAAGGATAGACATGTGCACTCAAGAGGATACAAGCATCCACAGGTTTTCTAAACCCACCTCTGTCTATCAACTCCTACTCTCACCTCCCCGTGGTGAACACCGGGTGCCTAGTACCTCAACTGGAGATTGGGTTCCAACCCCTTTGGAAGGTTGTTGGGGGTAGCAGACGAGAGAGGGGGGGAGGAGTGTTCCCACTAAGGCACTTCTCCTTGCATCCGGACGGCAGCGGAGGAATTCCCCAGATGGAATCAACGGTGGCGTCCATAGTTCCAGTCAGGCCGAACTACTTAGTGAACACCTTATATGGGCTACTACGACGTATTCGGAGCTCAGGCCTATAAGGAGCGGGCTATCCGGCTCTCCGTCCTTAGAGCTAAGCAAAGGATCTGGTCCTCCAGGTTGGGGGTCGTGCCGTCGGGGTGACTTCCCGGCCACGTAAAGAAACACCAGTCACGAAGCGGAAACAAGCCTCGGATTCGGACGGATTTACTGTTGACGACCAATGCAAACGAGAAAAGGACAACGAGCTCCGGATCTGCACGTGGAATGTTAGGTCCCTTAACAGACCACGTGCAGCCGAGCAACTAGCGGAGGCCCTTAACGACTGCAAGGCAGACATTACTGCCATCCAAGAAATGCGGTGGGACGGGCCGGGCAAAAGAAGGATGAAAAACTGCGACATCTACTACGGCGACTGCTATCGGCATCAAAGACAGCGCCTATTTGGATGTGGTTTCGTTGTTGGAGGCAGACTTAGGCAAAAAGTCTTGAGCTTCAACCCTGTAAGCGAGCGCCTCGCGACGATCCGCATCAAGGCTAAATTCGCCAACATTAGCCTGATATGCGCACATGCCCCCACAGAGGAGAAAGATGACGAGACCAAAGATATGTTCTACGAGCTCCTGGACAAAACTTATGAGCAGTGCCCTAGCTGCGACATTAAGATTGTCCTAGGCGATTTTAATGCCAAGCTAGGAAGGAAGGGCATCTTTGGTCGTACTGTCGGAAAGCATAGCCTGCACGACACGACCTCCGATAACGGATTCAGGCTGATCGACTTTGCTGCGGGGCGACACGTTGTGGTAGCTAGTACACAGTTCCCGCATCTCAATATCCACAAAGGGACAGACATGGAGATCTCCCGATCAATCAACCGTCAACCAGATTGACCATATTGCGATCGACGCAAGGCACTCATCCAGTATCATGGATGTCCGAACTTTCCGAGGGGCCAACATTGACTCGGATCACTACCTTGTTGTAGCCAAGGTACGGCTGCGGATATCCCGACCAGCGCCAAGTAATGGAAATACTGTGAGGAAGTTTGACGTCGGCCGACTACAATCGCAAGAGATCGCCAGGTCCTTCTCCAACCGAGTCTCTCAAAACCTTCTACGAAGTCCTATGCAACCAGCATCAAGTATTGATAGCCAGTGGCAACATTGCCAAAATGCCATCAGAGACGCCGCCTCTGAAGTGCTGGGTTTCACACGGCGACCACAACGAAACCCCTGGTTTGACGATGAATGCCGGCAAGCACATGCAGCTAAACAGGAAGCATACAAAGCGGCGCTGCACAGAAGGACTAGAGCTGCTCGCGAGCTCTACGAGCAGAGGAGGAGAGAGGAGCACCGGCTTCTCCGAAGGAAAAAGAGAGAGCACGAGAAGCGCGCGGTTGAAGAGATAGAGAGATGTTACAACAGGAATGAGGTTAGAAAGTTTTACCAAAGGATCAAAAGGTCCTGCCAAGGGTATAAACTTCGAACTGAAGCCTGTAAGGACCATCAAGGGAACATCGTTGTAGAATCGCAGTCGGTGCTGAGGATTTGGAAAGACCACTTCTGCAGACTGTATAACGGCGAGGAAGAACCAAATACCGCTGTCAGGCAGAACGAACCATTCAACCCGGGCGAAGACGTTACCGACGAAGCATACGAACGATACCGCCCACCCGACCTGGAGGAGGTGAAAGTAGCTGTGTCTAAGCTCAAGTGCAACAAAGCAGCCGGAGCAGACGGCCTAGCTGCCGAACTTTTTAAATCCGCTGGCGATGAGCTGGTTAGGAGCATGCACCAGCTCATCTGCAAGATATGGTCGGAAGAAAGCATGCCCGACGAATGGAACCTCAGCATTGTTTGCCCGATCCTGAAGAAAGGAGACCCTCTGAGTTGTGCCAACTACAGAGGCATAAGTCTTCTTAACATCGCATACAAGATCTTTTCTGCTGTACTGTGTGAACGCCTGAAGCCGTTTGTCAACAATCTGATAGGCACATATCAGTGTGGCTTTAGGCCAGGAAAGTCCACCATCGATCAAATATTCACACTGCGGCAGATCTTGGAGAAAACCCAGGAATTCCAAATCGATACACACCACCTCTTCATCGATTTCAAGGCCGCGTATGACAGCATCTATAGAGACGAGCTATATAGCGCAATGTCTAGTTTTGGCATCCCTGCCAAACTCGTCAGTCTGTGCAGGATGACGATGGAAAACTCACGCTGTTCCTTCAAGGTCGGCAAAGACCTCACCGACCCCTTTGATGTCAAAAAAGGATTTAGACAAGGCGACGCGCTGTCATGCGACTTCTTTAACATCATACTTGAGAGAATTGTGCAGAACTCTCGCGCCAACACCAGAGGTACAATCTTTCAAAAGTCCGTTCAACTACTTGCATACGCAGACGACATTGACATAATCGGTAGAACAAAGCGTGATGTCAGTGAAGCCTTCGTGAGTATTGGGACGGAAGCGGCGAATATGGGTTTAGCAGTCAATGAGGGCAAAACCAAGTATATGCTGTCATCAAGAAAAGACACCCAACACCGACGTCTTGGACAAAACATCACCATCGACAGCTATAACTTTGAGGTAGTTAGGGACTTTGTCTACCTTGGTTCCGCTATCAATTCAGACAATGACACCAGCGCTGAAATCAAACGAAGGATAACTCTTGCCAATCGCTGTTTCTTTGGGCTAAGAAGGCAATTGAGTAGCAAAGCCCTCTCTCGAGCAACTAAAGTGTCCATGTATAAGACCCTCATCATCCCTGTCCTGCTTTACGGTGCAGAAGCATGGACTCTGTCAAAGGCGGATGAAAACACTTTAGGCTGCTTCGAGAGGAAAATTCTTCGGACGATTTACGGTCCCGTCTGCATAGACGGAGAGTGGAGGAGGAGATATAACATCGAACTGTACGGGCTGTACAGCGATACCGACCTAGCCAAAAGAGTCAAAACACAACGTCTACGATGGCTGGGTCATTTAGAGCGGATGGACACCAACGCCCCGGCCCGGAAAATCTTCGAATCCACACCGCAGGGACGACGCGGTAGAGGAGCACCGAGACTCAGGTGGCGCACGCAAGTGGAAGGGGACCTCAGCCAACTTCGCGTGCGAAACTGGAGACGGCTAGCTAGAGACAGAGCTGGCTGGCGAAGCTTGTTGGCCGAGGCCCAGGTCCACCCCGGACTGTAGCGCCACCTTAAGTAAGTAAGTAACTATAGAAGGAGAAAAGTGTATAGCGCTTTTAGATACGGGATCAACAATTAGTATTTTAAATCAGGACAAACTATCTAGTTTCAACCATAAAATATTAAATCACTCATCGAAAGCAATTAATATGATAGAAGGAGAAATGAAGACACCTAATAAAAAAGTAGCAACATTATGCCCAACAGAGTTTAAATATCCCGAAAATGCAAGAATGAAGTGGATTAGTATGAAGTTAGATAAACCTTATGATCTACTAATAGGAATGGATTGGATCATTAAAAATGTTAGGGATATTAATATAGAGAAACAAGAAGTTAACATGACTAATGGAGTGAGCCTCCCATTCGTGATAAAAACTATGCAAGAACAGGTTAATATACTTGAAGTAAGTGAAGTGCGATATCTCCAATTAGATCATTTAAAAGAATATGAGAGAAATGTAATAGAAAAACTGATTCGAAAATTTAATAAGCTCTTATATAAAGAAGGTGATATATTAACTAATACAAATTCGATTGTTCACGAAATAAGGACAACGACAGACGAACAAATAAATTCAAAACTATATAGGTACCCACCCAAGCACGAAGCTGAGGTAAGAAGACAGATGGAAGAAATGGAACGACAAGGCATAATCAGGAAGAGTAAAAGCAGATATAGTTCATCAATCATAGTCGTACCAAAGGAAAAAGGATAATTCAGGAATAGAAAAATTTAGAATTGTGGAAGACTACAGACGATTAAACCAGGTGACAATTGATGACAAATACCCTTTGCCTAATATTGACAGCATCCTTGACAAACTTGGCAAGGCCCGATATTTCAGTACTATTGATTTAGCCAAAGGTTATCATCAAATTCTGGTAGCCGAGAAAGATATTGAAAAAACGGCGTTTGTTTCTCCAGTAGGGTTATATGAATATGTTCGTATGCCGTTCGGGTTAAAAAACGCCCCGGCAACGTTTCAACGGTTAATGAATGAGATTCTTCGAGAATATAGTAATCAAATATGTGTAGTATATCTTGATGATATATTAATTTTTTGCCACATCCACAGAAGAAAATGAACAATCACTAACGAAAATTTTTGCGAGACTTCAAGAACATAATTTAAAAATTCAGGTTGATAAATGTAGCTTTCTTAAAAAGGACACACCATTTTTAGGGCATATTTTAACAGCTGAAGGTATAAAGCCCAACCCAGATAAAATTAAGGTAATTCAAAATTTAGAACTTCCAAAAACAGAAAGGCAATTAAAAGGATTGTTAGGAGTCACAGGATTTTATAGAAAGTTTATAAAGAACTATTCAAAAGTAGTTTATCCAATGATAAAATATCTGAAAAAAGACTACAAAATTAATATTAATGATCCTCAATATATAACAGCATTTGAAAATCTAAAAAGTCTTATTACCTCTCCACCCATTTTGAAATACCCAGAGTATGACAAACCATTCGTCTTAACGACAGATGCTAGTGACCATGCCATTGGAGCGGTGTTATCTCAGGAAGATCGTCCTATTTCTTTTATGTCTAGAACACTTAACAATCACGAAAAGAACTACAGCACTACAGACAAAGAGTTTTTAGCAATTATGTTTGCAGTCAGTTATTATAGACCAGAATTATACGGAAATAAATTTAAGATTATTACAGATCATGCCCCAATCAAATATCTTAACAGCAAATATAAAGGGAAGGAATTTTCACAGCGACACCAAAGGTGGCTGTTGAGACTTCAACAATACAATTATGAAATAGAATAAGTGCAAGGTAAGGACAATAAGGTAGCAGATTTTTTAAGTAGGTTAGAAAATACAGAAAAGATCAACTCTGACAATGACGTTGAATCAAATTTAGAAATTTCCGATACAAACCATTCAGTGGACGAACAAATTCTAGATCACATAGGTATAAAAGATGACATCGTGAATAAATATAAAACACAAATTATACTGACTTATTGTCCCAGAGAAGTTCAGACATTACATAAAAGGCAAATAATAGAAATAAATCCCTTGGAAAATGAAGATGCAATAAAAGATTTACTAAGGCGACAAATTAAAAAGGGAATAATAGGACTTTTTTCTGAAGTGTCTGACACAGACTATCACAAAGTACAGTTAATATTAATATCAATGTTTTCATCAGATCCAAAAATTAACTTTATACGAAGTTCAAAAAGGGCAAACGAGATATTATCGGAGGAGGAGTTGCATAAGCAATTATCTTTGTATCACACAAAGGAGTCAATGCATAGTGGAATTAATGAATGTTATTACAGTTTGAAAGAAAAATATATTTCCCAAAACCTAGAGACCATATACAACTTATAATAAATAATTGCGCCAAATGTCGTGAGATAAAGTACGATAGGAAACCTATAAAGCCAAAACTTCAAATGACACAAACCCCAACAGAAAAGAATGAAATTATTCACTTAGATATATTTCACTACAAAAAATTAGCCTTTGTCACAACATTAGATAAGTTAACAAAATTCGCAGCAATATATAACATAACAGACAGGAATTGGACTTCGAAAAAAGCAATCATTGTAGAACATTTTGCAAAATTTGGAAAACCAAAGAAAGATAATAATGGATAATGAATTCAGGGCAGACGAAATAATGAAATATTTGCCGACTGAAAATGTGGAGGTGCAACAAAACCGAACAGTCATACCGGAAATTCCGATGTAGAGAGATTACACTCTACCTTGTTAGAAAAAGTAACAGGGATCGAGGATAATGAGCTCACAACTGAAACAAAGATGCAGATGGTTATATGTAACTATAACGATCGATATCACTCAACAATTAAGTGTACTCCCAGGGATGCAAAAGAAAAGATAAGCAGTTCTGAATTACAAGATAGAATCAATAGGGTCAAACATCATATAATAAACAAGAGAAATCTGACAAGGGAAGAATATACCGAAAATAGAGCCATTGGACATATACGAAACTACAAAAGACTTAGACATAAAGACCAACCATACTATAGACAAGCTTGTTTAAGAAATGTACATAAGGTAAACATTAAACGACCTTTAAAATTTACAGATTCCAATCGTGGCAATAATACTCCTGATAACAATCACAGCGACCCAGGGCCTTCTACAAGTAAGTCCAATACATGAAGAAATAGGTTATACCATAGTTAGAGTGCAGGAAGTAGCCATTGTTAATGAAACCAACACCATTTTACATATAATCAGTCAGAGAGATATAAATGATTTACTTACCAAAATTGAAACTAATATTGCAAATTCAGACATGGACAATAAAGGACTTCTTAACCAAGTTATACAAAACATTAGGGCTAAAATTCTATCCATAATTCCAAAAGATGACAGACAAAAAAGAGGACTCATAAATTTAGTAGGGGCTGTGAATAAGTGGTTGTTCGAAACAATAAACGACTACGATAGACAAGAGATATTAGAAAAACTAGATATCAATGAGAAAAATAATCACAACGCCATTTCAAATTTAAATAAACAAATTTCAATTAATACACATTTCAATGATTCATTCAATATACTTTAACTAGCAATAGAAGATGACAGAAATAAGACATTACATGTACTACAATTGATTAAACAAGAAAATGAACAAATTAAAAAACATTCAATGTATTTAGATCAAATGTTAAAATTACAGTATTTAGAAAACAAAATAGACCAAATTCAAGATAATATTTCTTCTGCCAAAAACAATGTAATCCATCCAAGTATCTTAACAGCAGAAGAAATAAAACTGTATGAAATCGATTTTTATAAGTTAAAGTTAGTTAAAGTAGGAATATTAAGATACAAAAATCAATTTCTAGTTATTGCACTTAAAATACCTAAGAATTATATTAAAATAGATTTAAAACTTATAACTCCGTTGCCTAACAAAGATTACCAAGAAATAGATGCAGAAAATGAATATATTGTAACAATAGAAAATAAGACTTTTACTTATACAGAAAACTGCATGTTAAAAGATTTAAAAGTAAGTAAGAACTGTATTTTAAAAAATCAATGTAAATTTAGATACAATAATAAAACTAAAATTGAATCTTTAGATGATGAAACAATACTCATAAAAAATGCAATGCAAGAAAAACTAAAACAAGATTGCGACGATAGAAATATAACATTAAATAAAAATAACTTAATTTATAATTAATTAATATTATATATAATTATATATAATATATATATTATAGTATATAATAATATTATTATATTATATTATATATAATATAATTATATATAATATTAATATTATAATTAATTAATTTATAATTACACTAAAGTACAAATGATCACTTTTGAAAACATTGTAAATAAACATTTTGAAAACTTGAAAGAAATCGAAGAACTTAAATGGCATAAAAACCTTTCATATGGATTAAATACTAAAGTTATTTCATTAGTTTTCTTAGCTTTTATTATTTTAATATATTGGTTAAGAAAAAGAAATATGAGTATAACAATTGTAAACAAAGAAAATAATAATAGCAGAATTCGGGAGCATTCTTATCCAAACCGGGGAGGAGTTATGTATGAAAGCGATATGTTTCCGCAACATGAGCCGAAAACCGCTGATTCAGTCAACAGCGGTCATCACCCCAAATGCACCGAAGAAAACAAACAACAGCCGTCAGCAGAACTGATACATAAAAACACCTTGCCAAAGCCACCTGGGCAACCAATGATTCGTGTGTTCTGATAGACTCAAGTTGCAGCGACGCTTGGACGGCGGACTTGAGCTATCTCTAGAAAAATAAATAAAATACTCGAAAGGTTCAAACAAAAGTGTTTTTCTTTTAAATAAATAAAAGTATAAAGGGAAGATTTAACTCGCACGCAGCAACGCAACATTGCGTTCTGAACTTAATGCTTTCGGGTCGGGGCCGGCCTCGACCGTGTTGTGTGTGCATCGCTGTGAATATAATTTTCCAACACGTTGCCTGTATCCCGTGGTGTAGCTATGTGGCATGGCGAAGGGATAGCGATATCGAATATTATTATTTTTGGACAAAAGGGTTGTGCCTCTTTTAGGTTTGACTTGTGCAGTTGCAAGTTGCATTCCTTGGTTGTACGCTGTCGCTGTAAGTTGGATGCTGGAGTATTTTCTTCACCTAATGAGCTATGGAAAATGGGCTATGGAAAAAATACTCTATTGCTCAGCAGCGTAGCTATGCGACAAAGGGCTTTAGGAAAAGAAATTAATCGAGCCCCCTAACATATGGTGCGTTCATATTTGTTTGCTCAATAGCTCCCATGTCAAAGTAACTATGAAACCATATAGATAAACGTATAGATAAATGTAAGAGATTTTAAATTTAAATTATTTTTCATGTATGTATCACCCTGTACTTTCGCAAGCAAACATACATGTACTACCTTAAGCATAATCATAACGCCACAATTAAGTTCATAATCGACTTAGGTATCGTTCGATTTTACTGCTAAGTTATAACATTAACTTATGTACATGAAAAGTTGTATGCATTCGCATTGACCATGCCGAACCATGTTTTTGTAAGCTATGTTAAGTTCTAGTCAGTCATAATAAATCCTTGAAGATTTAGTCATCGTCGTGTCTTGTTATCTGTCCGCTTGTTACCACAAAAGTGTGTATAGTTTCGTTATATCTGCAATACAACGTTGGACGAGTTTATCTACCTTATCCGTTTGGTGCTGAAAAAAAGTTATTTCGTTTTGTAAATTATTTTACAAATCTAAAAAGCGGCCTTCTTTTACCCAACCCTCATTGATTAATAATAATATTTCTTAATTGGGCATAAGGTTTGGTGGGGTGCTGTGGCATAATGGTTAGTGTGTGTGCTTACTACGCCGGAGGTCTAGGTTTGAATCCTGCCATCGTCACCTGAAAAAAAAGACTTGTTCCTTTTCACGTCCCCCACCTCCGCGAGGGTTTGACAAGCCCTCCGAGAGTATCAATTGTCTTGAAAAACTTCTCAAAGGGCCATTCGGATTCGGCAAAAAATTATAGGTCCTCTTGTATGTAAAGAAATTAACACACCAGCATACATTGTTGAGAAGTTGGCCCTGGTTCATCTCGAGCTGTTGCGCCACTTTATTCATTTATTTATTTATAATTGGGCATAAAAATGGGAAAAGTTAGTTTATTTTAAATTTAATTTCAAATTATTCTATAAAAAAGTGGCATAGGTTTGGTCTAAGTCTTATAAGTCTTGGGTAATATTTTCTAAAAAATAATCAACGTCACTGTAAAACTCTCTCTATTAAACAAAGCACTATTTAATAAGATTTATAAGGGGCATTTCGAATCGATACAACGCTTAATAGGGGAGAATAAAAACGACTTTCTATTTCTAACAGGAGCCCTCATATCTTAGGGCCTCGGCACAAGACTCATTTTGCGCACTATTGCTATGCGCGCCATGCCATTGCACTCAGTTTCTGCCAGCCAATCACATGCGCTTTCAGTTTTCCATTTGCAAATACAGGCCGGCCTCCTATGCTGTGCCAAAAGTTTCATTCAAATGGTACCAGTTGTCCGGGTACCAAACGTCGCGGTATCAAATGCTTTGGGTACCAGCGGTATGGGTTGTCTCTGGTTCGAGTTGTCTGGTGTCAGCGGTCGTGGTATGATCTGGCCTGGTATGGGTCATACCCGAGCCATCCTTTAATGATGACCCGACGCCTTTTAAATTTTTTTCTCGCTGGCGTGTGCAACCCATCAACACCTTTCTTTTTACTCATCTCGTAATGGAATGAATACAAGAAAAAAGCATTTCATATTTTATTATATATTTATTAATCTGATGTAGAGAGACATTAATTTCTAAATTCTAAGGGCTCGGTTATGACCCATACCAGGCCAGATCATACCACGACCGCTGATACTAGACAACTCGAACGATACGATTTGTGGCAGGCAGATTTGGTTGAAATGATACTATATAGTAAAGAAAACGATGGGCATAACTAATAGTTCACAGTTATCGATACATTTTCTAAGTATGCTTGGGCAGTTCCTTTAAAAAGAAAAACCGCTTTGGCTACAACACAAGCTATAAAATCAATTTTTTTAAATTCTCATCGATCTCATCTGCCCCTGCAAGGTCGGGGTTAGAATATCCTTGAGGTAAGGTATGCCTGCCGTAAGAGCCGACTAAAATCCACCGGAAGAAGTATTCTTTAATGTTTCAACGGTTGCTGTTGATGCTGCTCCATTTGGGGCAACTTTTGGCAGTAAGGTTTTAACTTATAGATGAATCTGAAGGTTAAATTAAAATCCAGAAGCGTCTGTCACACATTGTGCGGCTCACTGGTCGGCGTCTGTCTCCAAAGGGGCGGCTGTATTTAAAAATGAAAATAGAAGTGACTTACCTATTTCTCATAAAAACGACAAGTTAAAAAAAAATGGCAATGAACAAAACGAAAGATTTGATTACCCCAGGTGGCAGCCCAGCTATGCTGGAAAATCCACCCTCTTCGGAGGCAGGCTCTACGGATTCTGGGGAGAGCCTTTTATTGCTTATAAACCCTTTTGAGAAAAGGACAAAACTAAATCGATCGCCACCACCTAGATCGAACATATCCGGAAAAAGCAGTCCACCGGTAAACCAGGACTCTGTGAAAATTAAGAGCTTAGAAAAGGAGAATAATGAACTCCGAGCTAAGCTTACTGAAATGGAGCGACTCTTCCAAAATCTAAAAATGGAAGTTGACTCTCTGCGAAAAGGAAACGAGGATATTAAAAATACTCGTTTAACGAAAGACTGTGAGGTAACGAAAGAGTGTGTAACACCGAACCGACCAGCAGTCGAATACTTCACGGACGAGGACGAACTTGCACTTGAGTCCGATTCAGTCTTAAGGAAAAGGTCTAGCAAGAACGGAAAGGCGAATTCCTCTCCCAAAGTAATACAAAAAGAAGATAAGCCCTCTGGCTCAAACAAGGCTAAACCAGAAGCGAAAATTCGTCCACCTCCCGCAATAAACATCGTCGGGATAGTAGACTTTGGGAGATTGCGCAACCTTCTTGCAAACACGGTGAGAACAGAAAACTATAAGCTTACCTCGCACCGAAATAACGTGTGGAAACTCTCTTAGACTGAATGCAGAAAGAATCGAGTGGTATACTTATCAAAATAAGTACGAAAAACCACTGCGAGTCATTGTTAGGGGGCTCCACCCATCATGCACAAAAGAAGACGTTGTAAAAGACGTAAAAAATAAAGGCCTTAAAATTATTGATGCCGTCAATATCATTAAAAAGGAAAAGCAACGCACGGAAGGAGAAAGAGACACTGTGATCAGACGCGGCCTTCCAATTTTTATGCTCTCCTTTGAAAGAACTGAGAGCATAAACGATATTTATAAAATAAAAATGATACTTAACATCAGGGTTAAAATCGAACCCATGCGAAAGGGCAATAGACTGATACCACAGTGTAAGCGATGCCAAGAATTCAGGCACACAAGTGCCTACTGCCAAAAAGAACCACGTTGCGTGGAATGTGCCGGAAAACACCTGTCAACAGAGTGCAAAGTTGACATAAAGGCTCCAGCAGTTTGCGCCAATTGCCACGGAAACCACCCCGCGAACTATCGAGGATGCGAAGTAGCCATAGGGCTGCAAAAGGGACGAGAACCTCTCAAGGAAAATACTCGAGGTCAGAATCCAAACCTAGGACGTCCAAAAACTGCTGAAACTCCTAAGCCAAAGACTCCAAAGACGCCAAAGCCGATCAAAAGTGCGAGATTGGCGAAGGAGGCGTCGACAAAAGGCGTAAAAGCTCCACAAAAGAGCGGCGGAGAGTTCAAGTGCAGCGGAGAAACCACCACTGGTCGGACGGAAATCATACGCACAGGTTGCGGCAAACGAAAACAAGGCAAGATCGCCCACAACAGATGCAGTGTCTCAGATCCTCGCTGTAGTCTTGGAGAAACTTGAGGATCATACTAAAATCAACAAAGTTATATTTGACAAACTGAGCAAGCTCGTTTGTCAAATATTACTTTGTTTAAGCATCGAAAAAATTACAAGAGAACATGAATATGAAACAGTTATTTAAAATACTAACATGGAATTCAAACGGCCTTCTGAATAAAATAGACGAACTATAAGTATTTCTACGGAAAAATAATATTGATATTTGCATGATTACGGAAACTCACCTTAAAAACGGGTCTACACCCAAACTTAAAGGTTACAATGACCATCACGCACATCACCCTTCGCAAAATTCGAGAGGAGGATCCTCCCTCTACATTAAGAACTGCATAAAGCACTTCAAGAACACAGAAGTTGAGCTAGACTCTATGCAGATCAGTTCAGTTTTTGCAAAAATTGACTGCTTAGATTATATTATTGAATCTTGTTATTTCCCGCCAGGATATAGACTGGTGGAAGACGATCTTAATCGTATGTATGATTTCATTGGGTCCAATTTTATCATTGGGGGTGATTTTAACACGAAGCGTACTTTTTGGGGTTCACGATGCAATTCAACAAGAGGCAGATTACGGGACTCCTTCAGAAAGGACTGTAAGGAGGGTGCTGGCTTGAATGTGCCATTGAAAACTCCTTTCGAGTTAGAAACCGCAGTTGACAAATTCATTGAAGCAATACAGAGCGCTGCTTGGAACAACACTTTGTCCCAAAATAACGCAGTTAGCACCGACGGGCATGTACGTAAAACATATCCGCTCGGAATCAAAGAATCGATTCGTGAAAAAGGAAGAGCGCGTAGGAGATGGCAAGGCACGAGAGCTCCCCCCAGACAAAACCCTCTTGAACCACCTCTCTAACAAACTGAAAGGAATGTTGCAAGATCTTAAAAATCGTGAGACCACTGAATACCTTGAAGGCTTGTCGGCGGATAGGAGCTCAAACTATTCGCTGTGGAAAGCAGTTAAGTCTATCAAGAAACCTATAATCCACTCGGCACCAATAAAAAAAGCTAACGGCGAATGTGCAAGAGAAGATAAAGAGAAAGCGAATTTGTTTGCTGAACATTTAGAAGAAACATTTAAGCCTTTCGTCGGTCCACCGTTGGCTGACGTTCTAAACAACCTGATAGCTTTAGAATGAAAAAAGTTTCGTTAGTCCAACAGACAATAAGCAAACTTAAAAATAATAAGGCCCCGGGTTACGACCTGATCACTGGCGAAATATTGAAAGAACTACCAAAAAAGGCACTAGTTAAGCTACTTTATATGATAAACGCTTCTCTTAGACTTCTATACGTTCCAAGGCAATGGAGAGTTGCTGAAGTCATTATGGTTAAAAAACCGGGGAAATGCGCAAATGATAGAAAATCTTATAGGCCCATATCGCTTCTGCCGATAATATCGAAAGTATTCGAGAAACTTCTGCTGAAGCGATCACAACCAATAATTGCAGAAAGGTGCTTGATCCCGGATCATCAATTCGGTTTCAGACCTAACCATTCCACAACAGATCAAGTCTACAGAATAACGCATGAAATTGAAAAAGCCTTAGAAGGGAAAAAAATATGTTCAAGTGCTTTCCTCGACATATCGCAAGCCTTCGACAAGGTATGGCACGAAGGCTTGAAATATAAGCTACGGCAAAACTTGCCAGAAGACTTACTTACTTTCTTAAGGTGGCGCTACAGTCCGGGGTGGACTTGGGCCTCAGCCAACAAGCTTCGCCAGCCAGCTCTGTCTCTAGCTAGCCGTCTCCAGTTTCGCACGCGAAGTTGGCTGAGGTCCCCTTCCACTTGCGTGCGCCACCTGAGTCTCGGTGCTCCTCTACCGCGTCGTCCCTGCGGTGTGGATTCGAAGATTTTCCGGGCCGGGGCGTTGGTGTCCATCCGCTCTAGATGACCCAGCCATCGTAGACGTTGTGTTTTGACTCTTTTGGCTAGGTCGGTGTCGCTGTACAGCCCGTACAGGTCGATGTTATATCTCCTCCTCCACTCTCCGTCTATGCAGACGGGACCGTAAATCGTCCGAAGAATTTTCCTCTCGAAGCAGCCTAAAGTGTTTTCATCCGCCTTTGACAGGGTCCATGCTTCTGCACCGTAAAGCAGGACAGGGATGATGAGGGTCTTATACATGGACACTTTAGTTGCTCGAGAGAGGGCTTTGCTACTCAATTGCCTTCTTAGCCCAAAGAAACAGCGATTGGCAAGAGTTATCCTTCGTTTGATTTCAGCGCTGGTGTCATTGTCTGAATTGATAGCGGAACCCAGGTAGACAAAGTCCCTAACTACCTCAAAGTTATAGCTGTCGATGGTGATGTTTTGTCCAAGACGTCGGTGTTGGGTGTCTTTTCTTGATGACAGCATATACTTGGTTTTGCCCTCATTGACTGCTAAACCCATATTCGCCGCTTCCGTCCCAATACTCACGAAGGCTTCACTGACATCACGCTTTGTTCTACCGATTATGTCAATGTCGTCTGCGTATGCAAGTAGTTGAACGGACTTTTGAAAGATTGTACCTCTGGTGTTGGCGCGAGAGTTCTGCACAATTCTCTCAAGTATGATGTTAAAGAAGTCGCATGACAGCGCGTCGCCTTGTCTAAATCCTTTTTTGACATCAAAGGGGTCGGTGAGGTCTTTGCCGACCTTGACGGAACAGCGTGAGTTTTCCATCGTCATCCTGCACAGACTGACGAGTTTGGCAGGGATGCCAAAACTAGACATTGCGCTATATAGCTCGTCTATATAGATGCTGTCATACGCGGCCTTGAAATCGATGAAGAGGTGGTGTGTATCGATTTGGAATTCCTGAGTTTTCTCCAAGATCTGCCGCAGTGTGAATATTTGATTTGATGGTGGACTTTCCTGGCCTAAAGCCACACTGATATGTGCCTATCAGATTGTTGACAAACGGCTTCAGGCGTTCACACAGTACAGAAGAAAAGATCTTGTATGCGATGTAAAGAAGACTTATGCCTCTGTAGTTGGCACAACTCAGAGGGTCTCCTTTCTTCAGGATCGGGCAAACAATGCTGAGGTTCCATTCGTCGGGCATGCTTTCTTCCGACCGTATCTTGCAGATGAGCTGGTGCATGCTCCTAACCAGCTCATCGCCAGCGGATTTAAAAAGTTCGGCAGCTAGGCCGTCTGCTCCGGCTGCTTTGTTGCACTTGAGCTTAGACACAGCTACTTTCACCTCCTCCAGGTCGGGTGGGCGGTATCGTTCGTATGCTTCGTCGGTAACGTCTTCGCCCGGGTTGAATGGTTCGTTCTGCCTGACAGCGGTATTTGGTTCGTCCTCGCCGTTATACAGTCTGCAGAAGTGGTCTTTCCAAATCCTCAGCACCGACTGCGATTCTACAACGATGTTCCCTTGATGGTCCTTACAGGCTTCAGTTCGAAGTTTATACCCTTGGCAGGACCTTTTGATCCTTTGGTAAAACTTTCTAACCTCATTCCTGTTGTAACATCTCTCTATCTCTTCAACCGCGCGCTTCTCGTGCTCTCTCTTTTTCCTTCGGAGAAGCCGGTGCTCCTCTCTCCTCCTCTGCTCGTAGAGCTCGCGAGCAGCTCTAGTCCTTCTGTGCAGCGCCGCTTTGTATGCTTCCTGTTTAGCTGCATGTGCTTGCCGGCATTCATCGTCAAACCAGGGGTTTCGTTGTGGTCGCCGTGTGAAACCCAGCACTTCAGAGGCGGCGTCTCTGATGGCATTTTGGCAGTGTTGCCACTGGCTATCAATACTTGATGCTGGTTGCATAGGACTTCGTAGAAGGTTTTGAGAGACTCGGTTGGAGAAGGACCTGGCGATCTATTGCGATTGTAGTCGGCCGACGTCAAACTTCCTCACAGTATTTCCATTACTTGGCGCTGGTCGGGATATCCGCAGCCGTACCTTGGCTACAATAAGGTAGTGATCCGAGTCAATGTTGGCCCCTCGGAAAGTTCGGACATCCATGATACTGGAGGAGTGCCTTGCGTCGATCGCAATATGGTCAATCTGGTTGACGGTTGATTGATCGGGAGATCTCCATGTCTGTCCCTTTGTGGATATTGAGATGCGGGAACTGTGTACTAGCTACCACAACGTGTCGCCCCGCAGCAAAGTCGATCAGCCTGAATCCGTTATCGGAGGTCGTGTCGTGCAGGCTATGCTTTCCGACAGTACGACCAAAGATGCCCTTCCTTCCTAGCTTGGCATTAAAATCGCCTAGGACAATCTTAATGTCGCAGCTAGGGCACTGCTCATAAGTTTTGTCCAGGAGCTCGTAGAACATATCTTTGGTCTCGTCATCTTTCTCCTCTGTGGGGGCATGTGCGCATATCAGGCTTATGTTGGCGAATTTAGCCTTGATGCGGATCGTCGCGAGGCGCTCGCTTACAGGGTTGAAGCTCAAGACTTTTTGCCTAAGTCTGCCTCCAACAACGAAACCACATCCAAATAGGCGCTGTCTTTGATGCCGATAGCAGTCGCCGTAGTAGATGTCGCAGTTTTTCATCCTTCTTTTGCCCGGCCCGTCCCACCGCATTTCTTGAATGGCAGTAATGTCTGCCTTGCAGTCGTTAAGGGCCTCCGCTAGTTGCTCGGCTGCACGTGGTCTATTAAGGGACCTTACATTCCACGTGCAGATCCGGAGCTCGTTGTCCTTTTCTCGTTTGCATTGGTCGTCAACAGTAAATCCGTCCGAATCCGAGGCTTGTTTCTGCTTCGTGACTGGTGTTTCTTTACGTGGCCGGGAAGTCACCCCGACGGCACGACCCCCAACCTGGAGGACCAGATCCTTTGCTAAGCTCTAAGGACGGAGAGCCGGATAGCCCGCTCCTTATAGGCCTGAGCTCCGAATACGTCGTAGTAGCCCATATAAGGTGTTCACTAAGTAGTTCGGCCTGACTGGAACTATGGACGCCACCGTTGATTCCATCTGGGGAATTCCTCCGCTGCCATCCGGATGCAAGGAGAAGTGCCTTAGTGGGAACACTCCTCCCCCCTCTCTCGTCTGCTACCCCCAACAACCTTCCAAAGGGGTTGGAACCCAATCTCCAGTTGAGGTACTAGGCACCCGGTGTTCACCACGGGGAGGTGAGAGTAGGAGTTGATAGACAGAGGTGGGTTTAGAAAACCTGTGGATGCTTGTATCCTCTTGAGTGCACATGTCTATCCTTTGACCACTTGTCAGAAGACATGTTTAAAATATTGGAAAATTATCTTGAAAGCAGACTCTTTCGTGTTAGGTATAGTAGTGAATACTCGAGTTTCAAGCAATTTCGGGCTGGCGTACCCCAGGGAAGCGTCCTTGGTCCTACCCTGTTTCTGCTCTACACAAGAGACATACCTCTAGATGACGAGACTGTCGTGGCCACGTTTGCGGACGATACGGCCATCCTGGCAACAGGTGAATCAGTCGAGTCATCAACGAGAAACCTCCAACGAGCATTGGACATAATTTGTGTCTGGACGAAGACTTGGCAAATCGCTCTTAACGAGAACAAGTCTACGCATGTGAATTTCACTTACAGAAGGGTTAACAATTTACCTCTGTTCATAAATTCTGCACAAATACCTTATGCAAATGAAGCGAAGTATCTAGGGATGACACTGGACGCTAAACTAAGGTGGAAACCACACGTAAAGGAGAAGCGTGACGAGCTCGAGATTAGGTTTAGGGAAATGTATTGGCTTATCGGAAGATTTTCGAAAATAAGCATATATAACAAACTGCTCTTGTACAGGCAGGTAATAAAGCCGTCCTGGACATGCGGTATACAACTTTGGGGTTGTACGAAGCCGAGCAACATGTCCATGTTGCAGACTTTCCAAAACAAAACACTAAGAGCAATTGTGAATGCTCCATGGTATATTAGGAATAGTGATATTCACAGAGATTTAGGAATAGCTACCGTGAGCGAAGAAGTAACAAACTTTGCTCGAAAGCTAAATGCTCGCCTTCATGTTCATTGCAACAATGAAATGATCCGTACTCTAAACGAGACTCTTAACGATGTAATAAACAACGAGCGACGACTACAAAGAACAAGACCCTCCGATCTAGCGACGCAGGGTGAAGCCGCACGAATGAACGGCTTAGTAGGTGCATTCACTGGAAAGCAGCCTATCCAATGCGATTAACACTACGGAAGCGTAAACTACTTGTTAATTTAACTTAGTTGTAGTCAAAAAGTATTATGAGAGAGCGAAAATTTACTCTCTCATAAATGGGTGGTTTTTTAGCACGTGGAAATCGTGCATAACCAATATCGGCTACTTCGGTATTATATATCTGCTATTGTGGGCGTATTGGTATCTTTGAAAGATTTTGGAGTGTTAGCCTCCGTCCACCATAGTATTCAAAAAAAAAAAAATTCTCATCGATCGCCAATAAACTTACAAACGGATGTTGGAAAGGAGTTTTGCAACTCGACGTTTAAAGATTTGATAAGAACCTATAAGATAGATTACACTATGCTCATTATTCTACGTTTAGTATTCTGAAGGCGGGAAGAATTACATGCATGAAGAATGATTACTATGCAGAAGAATTACAAACGACAAAATTAGCTTATATTTTTCTTATGGAAAATGTACTTGCGACAAAAGGAGAAAAAGTTTATGTAAAGTGGTTGGGATTTTCATCCAAAAACAATTCATGGATAAACAAAAAGCAATTAATTTAATAGTCTTTTTTTATGTCTCTTTATTTGACTTCATCTTCAAGATAATTATCTATGATAAAGTGCCTTTTTCTCTATTCTAGAGTAGGTTTGCTTGAGCGAATTGAGATTTACTTGGACACACATCAAGTAGGTACATATGTACAATCAATCGACGGCATCTCAAATGGATGATCTCAGATGCGACAACCCACTCATAATCCATCACCATTCAAGGCATCCAAGCCAACCGACCATTAGCAACGATTAAATTCCAATCTCGCACACATTTTCCTCTCTAAACAAACCGTTGCGTTGCCCGATGGATATGGCCACATAAAGTGCTTTTTTTAACTTCGAGCCGCGAAATGAAACGAACTAAAAACCAATATCATGTCCCTCCCTCAAATGTCCACCGTATCCAGCTATACCTTCCTATCATGCTACTCATAAATATCGATTTCATTTTCCTTACATATGCTCATCTTATTTCCTACACTATGCTCATCTTAATGAGCATAGTGTAAGAAAAATGAGCATGTCTATTTGATTTAATCAAAATCAAATAGACACCACCAACAGCAGCAATACCGAGGCGATATCTTTTGTCTCTGCCCCCCTTCGAATTCCCAGTCTCAAGGGTCCCAATACCTACTCTCGGTGTTCGCGAAAACTGCTACGCCCATGTTCATACTGTAAAGAACGACAAAAGATGTAGATACAGGACGGTGCAGGCATTGCATAACTGTGAATATCAATGCAATTATGGCCTAATTTTATTTACATACTTTTATTTTAAACCGCAACGTGTTTTTAGCATCATTTAGTTCGTTATTCACTTCAAAATGAATAAGTATAGCTGTACAGAAATTCTTGGTTACACAGTACTTTATTATCATCATTTTCTTTTGCCGCTTATCCTTAGAAAGGTCGCGGAGTGAGGGTGACTAAATGGGCTTCCAATCGTTCTTCCGATCCTCTGCCCCAAACTCAAGACACCACCTGTATCTTGGCCTACGGGCAGCTTTTAACGATTATTCAAAATTTTGCTGATTTGCATATTTTCAAATATCATTCTAAATAATGAGTTTACTCATTATTCTTAACTTTTTACAAAAAAGTTTGGTATTGTTAAGGTGAGGCTTTTAAACTTTTAAGGGCTTAATTGGCGACCAAAGTCTTTTAAGCTGATCGATTTAGTTAAATTGTCTGCCATGCAAGTAAACCTTACGTGCTAGAATCTTTCACAAATTCTCGACGATTTAAGGCCAAAATCGAGCCATCAGAGCTGGTTGTATCCTTTCGATAGGTATATATACGGATTTCGGAAAGAAACTCTTTGAAAATGATCACTACACTCAGGTATAGCACATCGATATAGAAAGAGGATTAACGGTTACTTGTTAACCAAGAGATTTGAGCTTAAAAAGCTATTCGAGAGGCTTTGCTTGCGGCAGGGAAGCTAAGAATCTGAGAAGCCCTACCATCTGCCAAAACTCCCTGTAGATGCACCAAAAAAATAAGGCCCCATTCTTTATTAACGTTGACATTTTTTATAAAAAAAATCAGCCAAATTTAAAAACACAATTAAAATCTGCTATTAAAAAAATACAAAAAAAGTTGCTGTTAAAGAAACACAATTAACATCTGCTATTAAAAAAATACAAAAAAAGTTGCTGTTCATGATCAAATTTGCACCACTGCATAATTTATACTGTAATTTGTATTCAGGAGCTTAAAACTATTTTCGCTTAAAAAATAAAAAAAAATCACGTTGTGATTCGAAAATAAAGAGCTTCGAGCTCAGGGGGATGTCTTAAAACTGTATCCGAAATCGAAAATTCAATGACCAATATATTTAATCAATCAATAATTTTCGGTGGCCGCTTATCCTTAGAAGGGTCCCTATCCCTATGCTGGATATGGGGAGATGCGAACGACGAGTCCAAGACAACGAAGAATTGATCGTTACATGTACTTTTCGTATTTTAAAAAACAAGAGTTTTAATAATTTATCGATTGGGAAGCGATAAAATGAGGAAGTGTAAGGCATATAAAGGCTAAATTCAATAATTCAGGGACATCGTATGTTCAATCCAATTGAGCTTATAGGCAATCTAGAGTGACGCCTAAATATTTAAATGTGTCAAGTGTTTAAATTTCAAAGCAGTCAGAGGTGCAATGAGCGTTCGATTGGGTGTGTTGAGTTTGGTTCAAGCTGACAAAAATTTATTAGACTGAATCTATTGCATTTGGATGAGTGGTAATGTAAGGGCATGCTTTAACAAATTTTTCCCATTACGTTAAAAATCATAAAATTTGTTTTGCTACTAAAGACTAGTTTATGAAGGTCGAACCAAATCTGCAAAATTTCAAGATCAAAGCTAACATCCAGAAATATATTAAAATAACTCTTGCCAGAGTAAGACAAGGCTGTGTCATCGGCAAAAGAGAATTTGGGAGCTCAAGCAGTTTCGAATCCTAACCATATGATTACGATTTGACAAATAGGCTGTGAACCAGTCGGACTAAAACCTCTGAAACCAGTGTTGTAAAGTTTCTTAAGCAACAAGTTATGTCAATAAAAAGAGAAACAGGAATATCAAAATCATTCTGCTATAGAGTTCACCACATAACTTAAACAATGCATCCTCAGTAGATTTACCACTTCGAAAGCCAAACTGCGAATCACTGAAAAAGGATGTTTTATCTAAGAACGATAGCATTCTCGGTTTGACTCCCTTTTCGATGACTTTTGTAAAAACTGTCAAGAGAGATATTTGGCAGTAATTATTTACAGACAAAGTATCACACTTCTTATACAGAGGAATTAAAACAACCATCTTTAATGATTCCTGAAATATACCCCTTTGAACACTCAAAATAAAAACATGACATTAAACATCTGCAATCAAAAAAAATATTCGTTTCAAAATATTGCTAGAAATTCGATCACATTAGGTGGAACTTGACGGTTTCCGAGATTGAATGCATTTATGTACATCAAGCGGTGTGAAAGTCAAAATAAAAGCTTTGCCTACGAAATGATTCACGAGCAGTGCTATCACTAAGACAATCAGAACTGTTCCTCAACGAATCACGAATCGTACTAGTTACAGTAGGAAACCAGTGAGTAAATGCTACAGTGTGTACGCAGAAGTTACAGTCCGTAAAACGGACCGTTGAATACCCCATTATATCCCACATTGTAAAATGCTCATGGCAATGTTATTTTTTGACATTTTATAAGTAATGCAAACTTCGAAAAGGGGCGCGGTCCAACCGCCCCTAATTACAAACTATTTATTATAAGATGTTTCCACAGATATTTAAAAGTTACACTTAAATGTACGTAAAAATGCGATTTTTTGGTTCAAATTCAATATTTTTGAAAAATCAACCCCTAAAAGTGGGCATGGCTAAAAACTTTATATGAACTAAATCTGGACTGAAGTATTGTTTACCTAAACCGCTACTTTTTTTGTTTCATGCTTTCCTAAATTAGGAAAGCGGTGGGGTTCAGTGGCGTAGTGGTTAGGTCTGGGTTCGAGTCCTGCCTCGTCACCTGAAAAAAAAGACTTGTTCTTTTTCACGGTCCCCACCTCCGCGAGGGTCTGACAAGCCGTCCGAGAGTATCATTTGTCTTGAAAAACTTCTCAAAGTGCCGTTCGGATTCGGCAAAAAATTGGAGGTCCCCTTGTATGTAAAGAAACTAAAACACCAGAGTTCAATGTTGAGAAGTTGGTCCTGGTTCACCTCGAGCTGTTGCGCCATTTATTATTTTATTTATTTTTTTCCTAAATTATGCTCAAGGCAACTCGAAATTAAGTTTTTCTAGAAAATTTTAGGTTTTTCTTCAATTCTGCCTCCAAATGTGGGCGGGGCCCAAAGTCTTGTATGAACAAAATGTGGAACTAAGCATTTTCTACACAAAATATTAAGCAATTTTTTTTTTCAATTTCGAGCAAAAATATTGAGTAAACTGCATTTGAAAATTTAGCCTTAAAATAGATGCCACGCCCACTAGAGGAGGTTTATCAATTAAATTTGTCTTCTTTGTGTCTTACATTCACTAAGAGATGCTTAATGTCAAATTTCAGGCTTTTAGAACGTCTTACAGTTTTGAAAACTCTGGAGGTAGTTGCACATTAAGACCGATTGTGGGCGTGTCTTTGCGCGGATTTTAAAAAATTTTACACTTGTACTGCTTTGCATGACGTGCAACTTACGTACGAAGTTTCAGCACCCTAGCTCAAAATTTAAGGCCTAAGAACATGTGACATACAAACGGACGGACGGACGGACATGGCTCATTCGATTCAGAATTCGGTCTCGATCATATGCCCTTAAGGTCTTGGGGGTCTACCATTATTATTTCACCGTGTTACAAACTATGTGACAAACTTAGTATACCTCCTATTCTATGGGATGGGGTATAACTAGTGGGAAGGTTACAATCCGCTTGGGCAAATCGTTGGATACCCCATCCCAATTGACCACTTTCAAGCTCTGAATTGTGTCATAAATCTTGGTTGTTAGATTTCAGTTTCTATTAAATTCAACAATATCTAAAATTTCTAAGTTAAAGAATCCCTTAAAAAGGGGTGTGGCATCCACCCCTTTTGAATAACATCGTATTTTTGTTTATATTTTTTATCAGAAGTGGTATACACGTGCTGATTGCATTTTCATTTTAAAAATTTGGTTTATACTTTAAAACGCCCCTAAAAGTGGTCGTGGCAAAAATGTCACCATACCTCTCAATCACTCTTCTCCAAGTATTGTCGTCCGTACGCACATGAGAATTGAAGTCACCCATCAGGAGGAAGAAGTCCATTTCTACCACTCTATCCAGGGCAGCATCAATTTCGTTCAAAAAGGCCCCATACTCTGACTCTCGATTAGTTCCAAACACCTGCACTAGAGCCAAAGTCGATGGCTCAAGCTTAAACTTAAAGATCAATACCCTCCCTCCTAATGGAATAAAATCAAATCCGTTTTCCGACAGCCGGGGGTTTGTGAGTATCCTAACACCCGCCTGTGCAGTCATGTTATGTAGGACCCCAGACAGGAAATCCACCCATCAGCGAAGGGTCTGGTTCCGAAACTTTTCCACTTAGTTGAGAAGATACCAGTTGCATCGAGCTGATACTTTTTAGCCTCCTCAACCAGTTCAAGCTTTCTCTCCGCTACCGATAAGTAATTCCATGTGTCACTTTTAAGTTGGTGCCGTTGTCGATTTGTAGACTGAGCATATAAGTCCTTATTTTGGCTAAGCGCTGCCCCCTCTTCCCCCGTAATTGCCGGGCTGCTCGTTACTTCTTCAGGTTGAACCCGGTCGAGTAAGCGAGCGCTTGGTGGTCGTCGAGTTCGGGGAACAACCATAACTTCGGATTTGCTCACGTTACCTTCATCCCAGCCTCACCACAAATGGCCGCAAAGCAATCCAGTATTCGTTAAAAATCCTGACGCTTATCCTGATGCAAGCTATTTCGGAAGATTCCTCATCAAGACTGCTGTTCACCCTCCAGTCTATATATGCTATGAAAAGGAAAGGCGATAGGACACAGTCCTGGCGAAGTCCAACGCACACATCAAAGGATGGGATTAGACGCCATTTAAAAACCGCCATTAAAACCATACAAAAACCGAATGGCTCTCTGAAGAGGCCCACTCAGTGCATAGTCCTGCAAAACTCTCCAGAGTTTATCCCGAGGAACCCGGTCATAGGCCTTTTTTTAAATCTGCAAAACACGCGTAGACCGGTTTGGCATATTCCCAGGATTCCCTTCTTAAGAATAACCTTCAGAGTCAAAATCTGGTCGGTTCTGCCTTTGCCTTCGCGAATACTTTTGCCGGAAGACTTAAGAAATATAATACCCCTATAGTTAGAGCAACCTCTCTTACCCCTTTTTTGAAAATGGGCACTATAACTCATTTTTGCCAATCACTAGGTGCTTTTCCGCTTTCCCAGGCCACCTTACTAACACCTTACTAACACGTGACACGTGTTAGGTATTAAACACCCTCTTCACCCATTGCCTTGAGCATTTCTGGCGGATTTCATCAACTCCAGCAGACTTACACACTTTTAGCGATTTAATCGCGGCAGTGACTTAATTTAATGTAGCACTTTTCTCCGCCCAATTCTCGTCAGCAGAGGGGTTGCGGTTGTGGATTGAGCAGCTTCGAAAAGTACTCGCTCTATCTGCTTAAAACATCGTTGTCATTTGAAAGAAGTGAACCGTCTTTGGATTTAATCCCTTGAACGATATTTAACTTCTTTCCTCTGAGACGGCGAATAGTCTGCCAAAACATCTTGTTTGCAGATGTGATCACGCCCTAACCTCTCGCCGAACTTTTTCCAAGGCTGTTCTTTGGCTGCTCTTACCGTCATATTGGAAGTTCTTCGCACCTCAGTGTACCGAGCTCGAGAAATAGAGTTCCTACAATTATACCACAAAAGATAGGCTCTCTTCTTCTCTCTGATGGCCTCTTGAACTCCAGGAGTCTTAAGCCACGCAGTTCTTTTCTCACCACCAGCCACCACACCAAGCCGCTTCACTCCACAAACATTTCTTGCAGAGGCAACGACTGCCGGTGGAAACAGCTGCCATTCTTCCTCTACATTTAAAAGGCCAGTTGGAATTTGCTTAAACTTCTCCGAAGCGTGCCCTGAAAATCACTCCCTGTAATCAGATTCAGCATCCTGTAACCTTTCCCACCGTATGTGGGTTACCCATCTTGGATTTCGCCTGAGGGCAAAGGAATACTGTCGCAAAAGCGCAATTTGCACAACAATAGGTGTTGATCAGTTGACAGCTCAGCTCCTCTCAAAACGCGAACATCACAAATCATTCTTTGGACACCCGATGGTACCACAAAGAAATCAATCAACAATTTCTGATTTAAACTGTGCCGGTACCAAACCAAGTATATTTGTGAATGCCTTTGTGTGCGAAAAAGATGTTGATGATGGACAAGCCATAAGCACAGCAAAAGTCCAACAAGTGCCCTCCGTTCCTGTTTTCTTCGGAGTCACCGTACCTCCCAATCAGCCTTCACCAAGTATTGTCGTCCATACCCACATGAGCATTGAAGTCACCCATCAGGAGGAAATAGCCAATTTCTGCCACTCTATCCAGGGCAACATCAACTTTTTTCAAGAAGGCCCCATACTCTGACTCTGGATTAGTTCCAAACACCTGCACCAGAGCCAAAGCCGATGGCTCAAGCTCCTCAACCTCCTAATGGAATAAACCCAAATTCCTTTTTCGACAGCCGGGGGCTTGTGAGTATCCTGACACCCGCCTGTGCAGTCATGTTGTGTAGGACGCCAGGCAAGATCTCCACCCATCAGCGAAGGCTCTGGTTCCGAAACCTTTCCACTTAGTTGAGGAGAAACCAGTAGCATCGTGCTGATACTTTTTGCCTCCTCAACCAGTTCAAGCTCCTCCTTCTCCGTTACCGATGAGTAATTCGTTGTGTCAATTTTAAGTTGGTTCCATTTTCGATTTGTAGACTGACCATATAAGCCGTCATTTTGGCTAAGCGCTGCCCCCTCTTCCCCCGTAATTGCCGGGCTGCTCGTAACTTCTTCAGGTTGAACCCGGTCGAGTAAGCGAGCGCTTGGTGGTCGGATGCCGAGCGTGACATTCCGACCACCAAGCCCTTGCATACTGACACCCCACAGGAAAAAAATTTCAGGATGGAAGAGAAAGAAGAGAAAATGAGTTCCGATCCAACAAAGCCACTAATGAGCCAGTACGGAACCTGAAAACCCGTAAGTGTTCGTAAACCCGTAAGCATCTGAATTCAGAGTCTGAATTCAAAGGCTGCCGTATGTTAAACGGATCGACACCAACGCCCTGGCCCGAAAAATTCGAAACCACACCGCAGGGACAGCACGGTAGAGGATAAATTATACTTAGACCTTCACTGTAACCTTCACTGTAAGTGCTCACTTTTTACAAAAATTAAGAGTTGGGTTGAGAAAAGAAGAAAGAAAGAGTTACGTTTGAATAAAACAGATCGTAGGATATTCCATATTTAGAAGACTGTATCCCGCCTACAAATTATGACTAGGCGACTACGATGGTGTTTAGATGTCCATCACCATTTCTGTTCCATTCAGATGTTGACACTTTTTTAGTTCAAAGTACGACAAATGTACGATTTTTCAGGGCCGGTTTTTCTGTGCTGAGTTAAGCTCCGATTAAACCAAGATCTGTTAATCCCTTAACATAACTAATCTGGAGTTAACCCAGCGAGAAGTTTTTCAGTGCAGAGTTAACTCCATCAACAAAGTTTGTCAAAATCTTCGACTCTCCTAGTTATTGACTCTCCCAACTCTCACTTCACATAGAAAAACACAGGAAAGGAAGTTTGCGTTATTCTCAAACACAGAAACAGTGCCATTCTACATATAAACCAGTGAGTAAGTGCTGCAGTATGTACGCATGTACGCAGAAGTTACAGTTCGTAAAACGGACCGTTGAATGCCCCATCCTATCCCACTTTGTACAATGCTTATGTTATTGTTTTTTTTTTTGGCATTTGAGATTGAAAAGGGGTGTGGTCCAACCGCCCTTAATTACAAACTGTTAATTATCCAAGTTAGGCTTAAAAATGCAATTCTTTGGTTCAAATTCAATATTTTCGAAAAATCGACCCTTTAAAAGGGGCGTGGCTAAAAACTTTGTATGAGCGAAATCTGGAAAAAAGTCGTTTATCCAACCTGCTATTGTTTTTATAACCGACCCACGTAGAACCCTAAGACCTTTTAGAAATATGAATGGGACCGACAGGAGAATCGATTAAGCCATGGTGTTATCAACTTTAAGGCCTTAAATTTTTAGGCATAGAACTGAAATTTGGTGGGTTGGCTGGAAGTCCAGTCCTTCAGACTAAGTTTTGAAAATTGGCTGAATCCGTCTACAGACACGCTACTACAGGCCTGAATGTGCGACCATCTCTAATTTTAAAAAGCAATTTTTCCTAATTTTAGCTTTGTAACAATGGTGCGGCCGCATTCATTTTTGGTATGTAACATTGCCTTGTAATTGTCTTTGAAGTTGCCAAAAAAGTTTAGCCTTTCCATTGACCACGCCCACTTTTTAAAAGATTTTAACTTAAAATTACTGTTTTTCAATAAATTAATATGAAATTTGAAAAAAAATTTTATGAAAAAGTTGTATATATTAGTATTTTCTAACTTTTGCGTATGTATAGTATGTGCCTCTGCCCACTTTTGCATACACACTGTTGCACTTTCCCACTTGTTTTCTTATTCTTTCATAAATTTCCTGGCTTATGGCCAGTCGAAATTACGTTTTTCTGGAAAATTTTAGGTCTTTCTTTTAGGTCTCGTATAAACAGAATGTAGAACTTAGTTTTTCTACATTCTGTTTTTTCTACATAATATAATAAGTAGACTTTTTTCGATTTCTAACAAAAATATTGAATTAAATGCATTTAAAATAATACCATTTACTACACTAGCGGAGGTAAAGCGATTAAATTTTTATTTTGTGTATCTTACAATAATCAGGTGACAATAAATACCAAATCTCAGACTTTTAAGACGTTTTAAAGCTTTGAAAGCTCTGTAGGTAGTTGCACAATTGCACAGTGGGCGTTTCTGTGGGCGTATTTAAAATTTTTTTCACTTGTACTGCTTCGGATAACAATGAACTTATTTACTAAGTTTAAGTTTCCTAGCTTTAAATTTAAGGCCTAAGATCGCGTGTCTAAGGCCTAAAACATACAGACAGACGGACGGACGGACATGGCTTATTTGATTTAGAATTCGGTCTCGATCATATGCCCTTAAGGTCTTGGGGGTCTACCATTATTATTTTACAGTGTTGCAAATTATGTAACAAACTTAATATACTTCCTATCCTATGGGATGGGGTATAAAAACATTCAAACAAGTTCAGACTGTCCTACAGATTTGATCCAAGATGATCTCACCAAATTTAGCGAGTTAAGCCGAAATTAATCCCAGATCTAAAATCACTGAAAAACTCATTTCTGAAGTTAATCTCAGTTTAACTCGGAAACTCGAATGATCTCGGACTGAAAAACCGGCCCTATGCGGTGGTTTTTTCGTCAAATGATCTCGTATAGTCAATATAGGTATTAGTTATTAGAAAGTCATCAAATCAATATGAAAATGTTAAATTGATATTAATAAAATGTAAAACCGGACGAAGATCCAACGTTGATATGAAATTTGGGATATTGAATTATAAACCTGACATTAAAAATGTAGGTCTGACATTTTAAAACGTTTGAGCACTTTGAGTCCGTATCAAGTTAATATGAAAATATTGAATCGATGTCAACAAAATTTAAAACTGGATATTTCAAAGGAGAGCAATTGTTGATATGAAAATATGATATTGCAATATAAAAAGCGAATATCAATACCTTACCTTAAAACTGTTAAAGTGATATTTAAAATTTTGAAAATACAAGTTTTTAGATAATGTCAGTTTTTGGGAAATTGATTGATTTTGTTTGTTATGGTCAAAGTATTATTCGAAAATGCGATTTTTTCAGTGCAAATGTTCGTCAACTTCGTATTGGCTTCGTATTGTCTGTTATTAATCGGCCATGACCTCGCGTCAAATTTGATGTAACATGTTAAATAGAGTAGGGTGTTTTAAAGTTTTTTACAGACGAACTCTTGAAGAGCAGCAGATCGCGCTCCTTTAATTCCAATCAAGGTCTTTGGATGTATCTGGAGGCTGCAGCACAATACAAAAACTATGGAAGATTGTATAACCGGAGAGGTCACCACAACTGGGGCAACTACAACTAATTTTGCTTATACATATTAATTTTTCGTAATTTTTATATTACGCGAGATTAGCGAATTAAAACCTAGATATGTGTCGAAGTTCAAAGAAAACTAATTGTTTCTCAAGGACGTTGGGTGCAATTGCTCTAATGAATTACTAACCTCACCAGAATCTTCAGCTACTCAGTTCCGCTCATCAACGACAGTTTTCTAATGAAAAGGATGAGGAAAACTCATTCCTTTCGTTACACATTTTCCAAGTAAACATTCACCCTAACATACGTTGGATCCCTCCTACAGTCGTACCGGGTACATCTTCCTATTCAGAGAGAATTAATTGAATGGCAATCCAAGCGTCGCGTTTATGACTCTGCAGTGTATATTTCCGCTGTAGTGGATAAATACAAGTGTTCATGGTGTAGTCGTCTCCATACATTCGCATTTACAGCTATGTATCGTTATACATATATTTGATGAGTTGAAGGAGTGGATTATGACTTTAATTATAGCAGCTGTAGTATAAACACAGAAGTTAAATTTGCGCGTTTGCACAAGGCATTTCCACTTTTATAAGTTTTCCTAATAGTATATATTCGTGAAGTAAAAGAAGAGCTGCAATAACATTAAATAATGTTGAACTGAGGTTTGAGTTAAAGTAACTGTCATTGTTTTTAAGTGCTTTAAGGAAATGGGCCATGGGCCATGGGCGTAAGTTCGTAATCTATGCATGGTTTCACCGAAGAGAAATTCCGGCTTCAAAGACGTGTGAACAAGGATTTATTAATGTAATTGAATTAAGTAGAGATGACTGGTTTTTAGTCGAGATAATTAAGGTAAGTAGATATGGAGCCTTTAGTTATTAGATCTTAATTCTTTGACATGATGCAAGTGACTCGAGAGATCATACAGGTGTTTGAAAGGCATGTGAAATCATGTACGAAAAAGAGCTTACACTTTTCTTATTATCCCAGTCTGAAACATACCAAGGTCCTTCAAGTCATACCTATATAAGTTTCTATTTTAGGTATGTTCCTATTTAAAAGTGATGATAATACCTGGCGAAGATTAAGTAAATAATTCTTCACCAGGTATTGTTTTTATTGACGCCTCCGCGTCGGTCGGTGTGGTCTGGAGTCTTAAGCCGAAAAGTCTCAACCAGCTATACAATCAAATGAGGTAAGTGCATTGGAAACCATGCCGCCTAAACGAAGCCCTGCAGACACAACAACGCCTTACCCAGTCATGGTGGCTTTGTCCGGGTGGGCCTTCCACTCCGACACACTCGTGTAATCAATATTTTAAACACAGAATAAAATGTAAAACAAGTTGAAAAGTTCAACAAGCTTCAGTCAGTCTGCGACGGATTAAAATATACCCTAGCATACAGTAGAAAAAGCCACCACTTCTCCAAAAAAAGACACCTCAAGTATGAAGTCATACACAGAGCGGGCCGTCGGCTTTTTCTGAAGGCTTAACGCAGAATTATTGCTTAATTTGCATACAAAATGTTGTTTAGCATATTAGCGACTTAGTTTTTCTTTTCTTTTAATGACGATTTCGGATTTTATGGCCTTTTGAGCTCAATTTAAAAAAGATATATGCATAAGCTCTGTGTATCCGCCATTGCAGTGTAGTAAATAAAGTAAAAATTTTTAACTGTTTGCCCGGTATTCGGGTTTAAAATTCTTAAAAACTAGAGGGAGGGTTACAATCCGCTTAGGCGAATCGTTGGATACCCCATCCCAATTGACCACTGTCAAGCTTCAAATTGTGTCATAAATCTTGGTTGTTAAATTTCAGTTTCATTAAACATCGATTGTATTTAGAATTTCTCAGTTAAGAAAGAAATTCTCTTCTCCCTAAAATAGGGGCGTGGCATCCACCTCTTCTCAATAGCATCGTATTTTTGTTTATATTTTTTATCAGAAGTGGTATACACGTATTGATTGTATTTGCATATTAAAAATTTGGTTTATACTTAAAAACGCAAGCAAAAGTGGGCGTGGCGAGAATTTATACACTTGAGTTGATAGCTTACGCACATATCTGAACATTTGATAGTGCAAGTTTTTTGGAATTAAAGCAAATATATCAAACAAAAACCGTTTATTAGAATGCATATTATATATGACCACGCCTACAAGGGGCGGTATTTGCTTTTTTCAAATGCCAATCACAATACACTTAAGCGAGGATATTCCATACCAAATTTCAGCTTCCTGCGACAACTTTCATTTTTTATGCTAATAAGTAAAGTGGGCGGACTTCAAAAAATTTTACACTTGTACTGCTTCGAGACCTAGAAAGAACAGATATCAAGTTTCAAGTTCCTAGCTCAAAATTTAAGGTCTAAAAACTACCGACAGACGGACGGACGGACGGACATGGCTCATTCGACTTACAATTCGGTCTCGATCATATGACCTTAAGGTCTTGGGGGTCTACGGTGATTATTTCTTTATGTTACAAACTATGAATCAAACTTAATATACCTTCTATCCTATGGGATGGGGTATAAAGATATATTTTTATTAATTATACTCAACGTACTGTTAGTACTTTTTTAAAATCTGCTGCACTTATTTTAGCCAAATCTTAAGCTTAGGTACTCAAATTTTTATTGAAAAGCAGGGTGACGAATTATATATTTTTCATTTTTTTTTGGTAAAATAAAACTAAAGAAAATCACAACCTGGTTTTTAGCTTTAAATTTTTTCTTAATAAAATTACTTTCTACTCCAGTGGTTTGTGCTTGTGTAAAATTAAGTTGATTAGATAGAACCAACTTAGAAGTTATAGGAATTTTTTTACTTCTACCATTTTTTTAGCACTACCATTTTAGTAAATCAACTTAAATGATAAAAAGCATATCTCAAAAACCGAGCAATATTTCAGGCCTTCTATATTTTTCTTTCGAACTTAAAACATCTATGTTTTTTTTCAAAATGGTATGTCTTACCGTTATCGAGACAGTGTGGGGGGATAGGCGGGTTTTTGAGCCTTTTTATGCACGTTTTTAATTTAAAATCCATAAAACGTCTATTCGGAACTTTTTGTGAAATAACGTTACATTTATACCCCATCCCATAGGATAGGAGGTTAAGTGTTAAGTTAATTTTGTCACATAGTTTGTAAAACGGTGAAATAATAATGGTAGACCCCCAAGCCCTTAAGGGCATATGATCGAGACCGAATCCTGAATCGAATAAGCCATGTCCGTCCGTCTGTCCGTTCATCCGTCTGTCTGTGTGTCATACGCTTTTAGGGCTTAAGTTTTGAGCTAGAGATCTAAAATTTTGCGCATGAGCTCCTTGTCATGCGAAGCAGTACAAGTCTTAAATTTTTGCAAATCCGCTTACAGACACGCCCACAATCGATCGAAATGTGCAACTACCTCCAGAACTTTCAAAACTGTAATACGTTCTAAAAGGCTGAAATTTGGCATTTAGCATTTCCTAGCGAATGTTAGACACAAAAAAGAAAAACTAAATTAGTAAACGTCCTCCAGTGGGCGTGGCATCTATTTTAAGGGTAGATTTTCAAATGCAGTTTGCTCAATATTTTTGCTCAAAATTGAAGAAATTTTGTTTAATATTGGGGGCGGTTGAATCTCGCCCCTTTTCGAAGTTTTCACTATTCATAAAATATCAAAAAATAATTCTGGATGTGTGTGTTTTTTTTCAAATCATTTGGTTTGTGCAATATTGGAAATAGTGGTGGGGACAAAATTTGTATACGATTTTTTTGTTCGAAAATACGCCAGAAGTACAGCTTTAAAACCGTTGAACCAAAATTTGATTTTAGCCTCTACTTAGCCTTTGGCTGCTTCATATGTTAGCCCAATAGCGGCTTTTTAAATAAAGTGATGATAAAGTTATGACGTTAAACGAGTTGAAAATGGTCATCTATTTTCCATTCCTTATTTCTCAAAGCCTTTTCAATATTTTGCAAAGTTTCGATTTTGTTATGAAAGTCCAATATTTTTTTAGTGCATGTTTTAATTTTCTTCTTTCTGGCTGTAAAACCTTTTAAGATAGGGCAAAAACACTTTTTGTCTTTTTTACTATCAATATTCAAACTGTAATTAAACCGTTATGCGAATATATCAAAAATTGCCTTTTATGCGTTTTCATTTTTTCCCGGACTTTGTAAGTGTACCAAGATTCATCCTTCTATGACTAACCGTTCAAAAGTTACAGGTGCGGACGGACGGACAATGGAGCCATACAAAGAGGTCCTTTTTCCATTTTTGGACGGACCGCTAAAAATGGGCAATGTTAAAAAATATAGCCTTTAAATTATGCAATGCGGTTATTATACCCGACCCAGGGTATATTACGTTTGATGTATAGTTTGTAACGCAGTGAAATTATCACCTAAGACGTTTTAGAGATATGAATGGGACCGAAAGGAAAATCGATTAAGTCATGTTCGTCTGTCCGTCCGTATGTAAACAACTTTTAGCATCATTGAGCACATCATTGACCACGCCCACTTTTTTAAGATATTTAAGCTCAAATTGACTGTTTTTCAATAAATATGTATGAAATTTGACTAAAAACTAGTGGGAGGGTTACAATGTGCCCGTGTTGGGGGGCACATTCGTCATTGCCCCAACACGCCCCAATACGGGGCACATTCGTCAAAACGGCTTTTTTTCTTGAATTAAAAAAAATTGCTGTGCTTCACATATAACACGAAAAAGTGTCTTACTTTATTTTAAACTATAAGTATCTACTATTTAGTTATAAGTTGTATTGAATTTTCTGCAATACGTCAATGAATAACGTATATATAAAGCGTTCAAGTTAATGTACCGAAGGTACCCCAGTTTTCCATAATTATATGATAAAAGTTGTAGATATTAGCATTTACTTTTATGTATATGTTGTATGTGCCTCCGCCCACTTTGGTGGGCGTGGCGTTAAAAAAGCTTGTTACTTACCCCATCCTAACCCACATTGTAATATGCTGATGTTATTGATATTTTTGTACATTTTATGAGTAGTAAAAACTTCGAAAAAGAGTGAGGTTCAACCGCCCCTAATTACAAACTATCAATTATAACACAGATATTTCTAAGATGTATGTAAAAATGCAATTTTTGGTTAAATGCAATATTTTTTTTTTAAACGACTCCTAAAAGTGGACATGGCTAAAAACTTTGTATCAACGAAATCTGATATAAAGTCTCATTTACCTAAACTGCTAATTTTTTTGTTTCATGCAAAAATAATTTCATCCTAAATTAGTCTGAAGGCCAGTCGAATTTACGTTTTTCTGGAAAATTTTAGAATAATCTTCAATTCTGCCTCCATAAGTGGGTGTGGCCTAAAATCTTGTATAAACAAAATGTAGAAATAAGCGTTTTCTAAAGGGTCTGCCATCTGGTAAATGGTAACATTTAGCTCATGTCTGACAATGCGACATTTCTTTGAAAATTATGGTAATGTTGCAGAATGTGTGGCAAAAAATTTTTTTCCAAAAAAATATTCTTTTCAGGTGAAGCTCATTTTGATCTTGGCGGGTATGCTAATCAAAATTGTTGCATCTGGGGCACATTTAACGCGCACGCATACATTGAAAAGCCGATACATCCAAAACGAGTTTGGTGCGGATTTTGGTCCAGAGGCATAAATGGGCCATTTTACTTCGATAATAAGCAAGGAGTGGCCGTTAAAGTCAATGGCGATCGTTATCGGGCCATGTTGAATGAATTTTTGTTCACAAAAATTGAAGAGGAGGGTATTGGCAACATTTGGTTTCAACAGAACGGCGCGGGGCTACGTGCCACACGAAGCTACATTGCTTCCTACATTGCTTCCTACCTACCTACCTACCTGTATACCTACCTAATATAATTTCAGCTTTCTACTTGAAATTTAAGGCCTAAAAATTGGTGCCATACGGCGGACTGCCGGACAGATGGACGGACGGACATGGTTCATTCAACTGAGGATTTGGTCTCGATCATATGCCCTTAAGGTCTTGGGGGTCTATCATTATTATTTCACCGTGTAACAAACTATGTGACAAACTTAACTTAAAACTTAACCTCCTATTCTATGGGATGGGGTATAAATGTAACGGTATTCCACAAAAAGTTCCGAATAGACGTTTTATGGATTTTAGGGTGGGAGGGTTACAATCCGCTTAGGCGAATCGTTGGATACCCCATCCCAATTGACCACTTTCAAGCTCCGAATTGTGTCATAAATCTTGGTTGTTAAATTTCAGTTTCTATTAACTTCAACTGTATTTAGAATTTCTCGGTTAAAGAATCTTCTCTTTTTAAAAGAAGAAAAGAAAAAAAAACAAAAAGGGGCGTGGCATCCAGCCTTTTCAATAACATCGTTTTTTTGTTTATATTTTTTATCAGAATTAGTCCATACGTGTTGATTGCATTTTCACATTAAAAATTTGGTTTATACTTAAAAACGACCCCAAAAGTGGGCGTGGCAAAAGTTAATTCATATCAGTGGCTTTCACACATATCTGAACATTTTATAGCGCAAATTTTTTGGATTCAAAGAAAATAAATCGAAAAAAAAACCGTTTATTAAAATGCAAATGAAATATGACCACGGTTTTTGCCTTTTTTCGAAATGTCAATCACAATACACTTAAGTCCTACGACAAATATGAAATTTCATGCTTCTAAGTAAATTGGGCGTGTCAGTGGGCGGGTTTCCAAAAATTTTACACTTGTACTGCTTCGGGACCTAGAAAGAACAAATATTAAGTATCAAGTTCCTAGCTCAAAATTTAGGGCCTAAAAAATACCGGCACACGGACGGACGGACGGACGCACGGACGGACATGGCTCATACGACTAACAATTCGGTCTCGATCAAATGCCCTTAAGGTCTTGGGGTCTACGGTGATTATTTCTCTATGTTACAAACTATAAATCAAACTTAATATACCTCCTATCCTATGGGATGGGGTATAAAAAGGCTCAAAAACCGCGTGTCCCCCCACACTATCTCGATAACGGTTAGATATACCATTTTGAGAAAAAGACATACATTTTTTAAGTACGAAAGAAAAATATAGAGGGCCTGAAATATTGCGCGGTTTTCGAGATGTGCTTAATATCATTTAGTTGATTGTGCTCTCTATGTTACATTTTTGCCTGTATCAAACTTAATATACTCCATTACTGTGGAAAAGGGTATAGAAAGATTGTGTATTGGGGCAAGGCAAATAGCATTTGTTTTAATGCTAGCAAAAAACAGTATTCTGTCTTTTCAAGGAATAATTCATCTTCTGTACCACCCCTCAATATGAAAAGCAAAATCCGGTTTGCAAAAGATAATATCCACCTCTTGGAGTCAACGCTAAATCTAATATAACTTGGCACTAACTCTTATCTATCTCATCTTGTCAAATCTGCTTCGTAAAAATAAAGCTATTTATTTAGAGCAAAGCGATTCTCTTCACCTCCTCAGCTTCTTCTACTTTATTAGGCTGAGATATGACCGGCATTAGAAAACTGCTCTCATCTGCTCTTCACCTTCTTGATTCAATTCAAAACAGAGCCATTCGTTTAATCGATAATCTTGAGCTAACAACCAATCTCCAATCACTTACACACCGTAGACGTGTTGCTGATCTATGTCTTTATTATAAATATTATAACGGCAAATGCTCTGATGTTTTAAGAAATTGCATTATTCCTGAAAACTCTTCTTTTGTTCGATCTACAAGGCGATCAATCACTGGTTCAAAATTCTTTCTTCTATATGTAGAACAAACACTCTTTGGAATTCACTACCTGAATAAGTTTCCTTACACATAGAAACTGCAAACTTTTTAAATTAAAGTAAATAAATATCTTCTCACATCTCGGGGCACTAGTTCAGTGTTATAGGTTCGCCTTTCCTGAGAAAAGATTACAAAAAAAAAAAAAATACCCCAAGGCTTATAAAATTGTAAGACATAAGCAAATATGTCAGATATAAGCAAAAGAATATTAAATCGGTAAACCTCCCCTGGTAGGAATGGCATCGATTTAAATGGTGATTTTTCATATGCATTTTATTTAATATTTTTTCTCAGAATCAGAATTTTCTTTTTAATAGGTACCTATATTGTGTAGAAACCAGTGAGTAGGTGCAGTGTGTATGCAGAAGTTACAGTCCGTGAAACGGACAGTTGAATACCCCATCCTATCCAACAATACTAGGATGGGTAAGTAAACTGCTGATATTATTATTTTTTGGCATTTCAGTAGTGCAAGCTTCAAAAAGGGGCGTGGTGCAACCGCCCCTTATTACGAACTATCAATATTAACAGATATTTCCAAGTTATGCTTAAATGTACGTAAAAATGCATCTTTTAGGTTCAAATTCAATATTTTTGAAACATCGACATCAAACGTAGCTAAAAACTTTATACGAACGATCTGGAGTGAAATCTTATTTACCTTACCTGCTAATTTTTTGGTTTCATGCTTTCCTGCCGAAATACATCTCTCAACAGAGTGCAAAGTTGACATGAAGGCTCCAGCAGTTTGCGCCAATTGCAACGGAAACCATTCCGCAAACTATCGAGGATGCGAAGTAGCCATAGAGCTGCAAAAGGGACGAGAACCTCTTAAGGAAAATATTCGAGGTCAGAAACCAAGCCCTGGACGTCCAATAACTGCTGAAACTCCTAAGCCGAAGACTCCAACGACGCCAAAGCCGATCAAAAGTGCGAGATTGGCAAAGGAGGCGATTGGCAAAGCTCCACAAAAGAGCGGCGCCAGTTCAAGTGCAGCGTAGAAACCGCCACTGGTCGGACCGAAATCATACGCACAGGTTGCGGCAAACGAAAACAAGGCAAGATCGCTTACAACAGATGCAGTGTCTCAGATCCTCGCTGTAATCTTGGAAAAACTTGAGGATCAGACTAAAATCAACAAACTTATATTTGACTAGGCGAATCGTTGGATACCCCATCCCAATTGACCACTGTCAAGCTCCAAAATGCGTCAAAAATCTTGGTTGTTAAATTTCAGTTTCTATTAACTTTAATTGTTTTTAGATTTTGTCAGTTAAGAATCTTATTTCTTAAAAAAGGGGTGTGGCATAAACCCCTTTTCAATAACATAATTTTTTTATCAGATGCAGTATACCCGTGTTGATTTATATTAAAAATTTGATTTTTTACTGAAAAACGCCTGGGTGATAGTGGGTGATAGCTTACGCACATATCTGAACATTTTGTAGTGCAAGTTTTTTGGGTTCAAAGCAAATATATCAAATAAAAGCCGTTTATTAGAATGCATATTAAATATGACCACGCCTACAAGGGGGCGGTTTTCGTTTTTTTTAAATGCCAATCACAATACACTTAAGCGAGGATATTGCATACCAAATTTCAACTTCCTACGACAACTTCGATTTTTCATGCTATTAAGAAAAGTGGGCGTGTCAGTGGGCGGATTTAAAAAAATGTTACACTTGTACTGCTTCGGGACCTAAAAAGAACAGATATCAAGTCTCAAGTTCTCAGCTCAAAATGTAAGGCCTAAAAACTACCGACACACGGACGGACGGACGGACATGGCTCATTCGACTAACAATTCGGTCTCGATCATTATGGTCCCTTAAGGTCTTGGGGGTCTACGGTGATTATTTCTCTATGTTACAAACTATGAATCAAACTTAATATACCTCCTATCCTATGGGATGGGGTATAACAAACTGAGCAAGCTCGAGATTAAGCCTCGAAAAAATTACAAGAGAACATGAATATGAAACAGTTATTCAAAACACTAACATGGAATTCAAACGGCCTTCTGAATAAAATAGACGAACTAGAAGTATTTCTACGGAAAAATAATATTGATATTTGCATGATTACGGAAACTCTCCTTAAAAACGGGTCTAGACCCAAACTTAAAGGTTACAATGACTATCACGCACATCACCCTTCGCAAAATTCGAGAGGAGGATCCTCCTTCTACATTTAGAACCGCATAAAGCACTTCAAGAACACAGGAGTTGAGCTAGACTCTATGCAGATCAGTTCATTTTCTGTAAAAATTGACTGCATAGATTACAACATTGCGTCTTGTTATTTCCCGCCAGGATATAGACTGGTGGAAGACGATCTTGATCGTATGTATGACTTCATTGGGTCCAATTTTATCATTGGGGGTGACTTCAACGTGAAGCATACTTTTTGGGGTTCACGATGCAATTCAACAAGATAATATGCCTCTTGTACAAAATGTCTCCACGGGTAAGCCAACATATTGGCCAACCGATAGGAATAAAAAGCCTGACCTTGTCGACTTTTTCATCACTAAAGGTTACCCAAATACCTTACGCGAATCGAAGAGTGTTATGATCTTTGCTCAGACCAATCAGGAGTTATCTTGAAGATGGGTGGAAGACTGGCGAAAATAAAGAGAGCTCCTAGATTAGCTAGCAAAAACATGAACTGGGACTTTAAGGAGGGTGTTGGCTTGAATGTGCCATTGAGAACTCCTTTCGAGTCAGAAACTGCAGTTGACAAATTCATTGAAGCAATTCAGAGCGCTGCTTGGAACAACACTTCGTCCCAAAAGAACGCAGTTAGCACCGACGGGCATGTACGCACAACCTATCCGCTCGGAATCGAAGAATTGATTCGTGAAAAGAGAAGAGCGCGTAGAAGATGGCAAGGCACGACGGCTCCCCCAGACAAAACCCTCTTGAACCACCTTTCTAACAAACAGAAAGAAATGTTGCAAGATTTTAAGAATCGTGAGACCACTGAATAGGAGCTCAAACTACTCGCTGTGGAATGCAGTTAGGTCTATCAAGAAACCAATAATCCACTCGGCACCAATAAAAAAAGCTAACAGCGATTGGGCAAAAGAAGACTAAGAGGATTTGTTTGCTGAACACTTAGAAGAAACATTTAAGCCTTTCGAAGATCCGCCGTTGGCTGACGTTTAAAACAACAACGCGGAACCTGATAGCCTTAGAATGAAAAAAGTTTCGTTAGTTGAACTCCGACAGACAATAAGCAAACTTTAAAATAAAAAGGCTTTGGGTTACGACTTGATCACAGGCGAAATATTGAAAGAACTACCGAAAAAGGCATTTAGAGAAAAAGGCTACTTTATATGAAAAACGCTTCTCTTAGACTTCTATACGTTCCAAGGCAATGGAAAGTTGCTGAAGTCATTATGGTTCCAAAACTTGGGGAAATGTGCAAATGATAAAAAATCTTATAGGCCCATATCGCTTCTGCCGATAATATCGAAAGTATTCAAAAAACTTCTGCTGAAGCGATTACAACCAATAATTGCAAAAAGACGTTTGATTCCGGATCATCAATTCGGTTTCAGACCTAACCATTCCACAATAGATCAAGTTTACAGAATAACGCATAAAATTGAAAAAGCCCTAGAAGGGAAAAAAATATGTTCAAGTGCTTTCCTCGACGCATCGCAACCCTTCGACAAGGTATGGCACGAAGGCTTGAAATATAAGCTACGGCAAAACTTGCCGGAAGACATGTTTAAAATATTGGAAAATTATCTTGAAAGCAGACTCTTTCGTGTTAGGTGTAGTAGTGAATACGCGTACGAATTCGTACTCTTAAAGAGACTCTTAACGATGTTAAAAACGAGCGACGGTTACAAAGAACAAGACCCTTCGACCTAAGCGACGTAGGGTGAAGCCGCACGAAATGACGGTTTTAGTAGGTGCATTCACTGGATAGCAACCTACCCAACGCGATAAACACAACGGAAGCATAAGCTACTTGTTAAGTTAACTAAGTTGCAGTCAAGAAGAATTATGAGAGGGCGAAAATTTACTGCTATGACGTGCGTTCGGTATAGTAAATAGATGCCATCATAAATAGATGGTTTTTTTAGCACGTGGAAATCGGGCATAACCAATATCGGCCACTTCGGTATTATATACCTGCTTTAGTGGGCATATTGGTATCTTTGAAAGATAGATTTTTGGAGTTTAAGCCTCCATCCATCCTAGTATTCAACAAAAAAAAACCAATGCTTATCTGTATTAGGCTTAAGGCCAGTCGGAATCAGGTTTTTCTGGAAAATTTTAGGTTTTTCTTCAATTCTGCCTCGAAGTGGAGGCGTGTCCTAAAGCCGTGTATAAACAAAATTAAGAACCAAATGTTTTCTACATAAAATATTAAGCAATATTTTTGCAATTGGAACAAAATTATTGAGTAAAATGCATTTGAAAATTTACCCTTAAAATAGATGCCACGCCCACTGGAGGAGGTTTACCGATTTAATTTATCTTTTTTGAGTTAGGGGCGGATTAAAAAAATAAGTACACTTGCATACTGCGCATGACATGGAGCTTACGTGCAAAATTTCAGCATCCTAGCTCAAAATTTAAGGCCTAAAAACATGTGACAGACGGACGGACATGTCTTATTCGATTCAGAATTCGGTCTCGATCATATGCCCTTAAGGTCGTGGGGGTCTACCATTATTATTTCACCGCGTTGCAAATTATGTCACAAACTTAATATGCCTACTATCCTATCGGGTGGGGTATAAACAAAAGATAGAACAAAAGATTTGGTCATTCTGCAAAAAAAAATTTGATCTTTTTCGATAATGGGCGTTTTTCTTTTTTCGTTCAGAGCAGAGGTAGAACTGTCAAACAAAAATTTGTGTTTTTTTCGTGCTCAGAGTAACGAGAGCCCGAGATTTGTCCCTATTTCTTTTTCGCTCAGAGCACGATCGGAGTGCACTCAATGAGCTCGGAATAAGCTTCGTACTCTTAAGAGCCTTCTGAACTAATTGCTGAGTACAGCGACAAGATGCGAAATTTGTTGAAAAAAAAATTAAAAGGGGATGTTTGTTGTTTTAAGGCCGATTAAAAGCGTTTGATGAATAATTATGCATGCTTCGTTGAAAACAAAAGAGCAGTTCTAGATTTATTCTCAACTCAACACAAAAGATGCGCTCGCCTAATTTTGTGAGATCTTATCTAAACTAACTTGCACATGCAAAGTTATCTTCTATAAAGGGCCAAATCAAAGCAATTTTATTTGTTACGATTTTATGTGCGGACGTGTTTGTTGGTTGCCAGCCCATGCGTGTGTTTTAACTTGTCGCCAAACGAGGAAACATGTTTTCTCGAAAGGAGCAAAGCAGTTCTTCGTTTTAAAAGCAATTCGTCCAAGCTTTAAGGAAAACCGCTATTAGGTACTTCTACACTTGGTTCATACAAGGTTTTGGGCCAGCTCATAAGGATGACAGGATGATGATGGATTACAGGCTCAGGTCGGGACAGTTATATTTTAAACGTTGACTTGTGAAAATCGGTAATAAAGCAAAAAGTGATTCAATTGAAATAAAGTTTTTTTTTCGTGGTTAAGAAGAACCTTCCTCCACGAAAACCTGTTCCGTGGTGAACACCGGGTGCCTAGTACCTCAACTGGAGATTGGATTCCAGCCCCTTTTGAAGGTTTTTGGAAGTAGCAGACGAGAAGGAGGGGAGGAGTGTTCCCACTAAGGCACTTCTCCTTGCATCTGGATCCAATCAGCCCGAACCACTTAGTGAACACCTTATATGGGCTACTACGACGTATTCGGAGCTCAGGCCTATAAGGAGCGGGCTATCCGGCTCTTCGTCCTCAGAGCTAAACAAAGGATCTGGTCCTCCAGGTTGGGGGTCGTGCCGTCGGGGTGACTTCCCGGCCACGTAAAGAAACGCCAGTTACGATGCAGAAACAAGCCTCGGATTCGGACGAATTTACTGTTAACGACCAATGCAAACGACAAAAGGACAAAGGCGGATGAAAACACTTTAGGCTGCTTCGAGAGGAAAATTCTTCGGACGATATACGGCCCCGTCTGCATAGACGGAGAGTGGAGGAGGATAACATCGAACTGTACGGGCTGTACAGCGATACCGACCTAGCCAAAAGAGTCAAAACACAACGTCTACGATGGCTGGGTCATCTAGAGGGGATGGACACCAATGCCCCGGCCCGGAAAATCTTCGAATCCACACCGCAGGGACGGCGCGGTAGAGGAGCACCGAGACTCAGGTGGCGCACGCAAGTGAAAGGGGACCAACTTCGCCAACTTCGCCAACTTAGCCAGCTTCGCGTGCGAAACTGGAGATGGCTAGCTAGAGACAGAACTGGCTGACGAAGCTTTTTGGCTGAGACCCAGGTCCACCCTGGGCTGTAGCGTTACCTTAAGTAAGGAAAAACCTTCATAGGAACTACGAGGACCGGCAGCGCGTGCTCATTGTAGTGTTAGATTCTTACTCACTAAAAAACCTCCCATTTTCCGTTAGACTACAACTAAGTTTCCTTAACAAGTAGTTCAAGCTTCTGTAGTAATCGCGTGTGGCAGGCTGCCTTTCAACGAAAGCACCTACTATATCGTCAATGTATGCCGTTTCATCTTATGCTGCTAGATCCAACGGTCTCATTCGTTGTAGTCGGAGCGTAAGATTTGTCTGATCAAAAGTTCGGATAGTTTTATTGTTGCAATGTCCGCGAAGACGAGTACTAAGTTTGCGATCAAAGTTTGTTACCTCGTCAGTCACGGTTACGATTCCTAGATCTCGGAAGGTGTAGATCGCTATTTCTTATGTACCATGGAGCGTCAACGATTGCTCTGAGTGTCTTATTTTTTGCTGTCGCTTTTTTGGCACGACTGGTGTTTCTTCTTTTTGCTGCACGGTTTCTACTTCAGGTGAAGAACCAGCTTTTCGCTTCTTGGGAAGCCTTTTCTTAAAGACCGGATTCTTTTCGCGTGCAAGGCAAGCTCTTCCTCGTCTATCTGGTATTTGAATTGGCGTTTCGGTGTTTTCTCACATTCTTTAGTACGGGGATTTCTCAAAGCTTTGTTTTGTTTACGTAACAAATCTACTATACTTTTAAGTTCATGGTAGAGACGTTCCATTTCATTAAGCTTAGCGGGGAGTTCATTGTTTTCCGCTTCAAAGCATTTAATTTTCCCTGAGTCCCGATTAACCGGCGGACTTCCTTTCCTTGTTTGCTGAAAATTTAGAAGAAATATTCAAGCCTTTCGCGGTCCGCCGTTGGCTGACATTCAAAGCAACAACGCGGAGCCTGGTAGCTTTAGAATGAAAAAAGCTTCGTTAGTTGAACTCGGACAGACAATAAACAAACTTAAAAATAATAAGGCCCCGGGTTACGACTTGATCACAAGCGAAATATTGAAAGAACTACCGAAAAAGGCATTAGTCAAGCTACTTTACATGATAAGCGCTTCTCTTAGACTTCCATACGTTCCACGGCAATGGAAAGTTGCTGAACTCATTATGGTTCCAAAACTGGGGAAATGTGCAAATGATAAAAATCTTTTAAGCCCAAATCGCTTCTTCCGATAATATCGAAAGTATTCGAGAAACTTTTGCTGAAGCGATAACAACCAATAATTGCAGAAAGACGTTTGATCCCGAATCATCAATTCGGTTTCAGAGCTAACCGCTCCACAATAGATCAAGTCTACAGAATAACGCATAAAATTGAAAAAGCCTTAGAGGAGAAAAAAATATGTTTAAGTAGGCAGAATTGGTTAAAAACCTTAAATTTGCCACAAAAACGCAATATTGGTAGGCCTTATGCCTAATATATGGAAGAATAAGAAATTAAAGTTAGCATTTTAGATGATGGAGATTCCAGTCTAGATTTCATGCGTTAAAACGGCATTTAATTCCTACAATTAAAACGGCAGTATTTAAATTTTTTTTTTAAAAATATGACATAAGAACTTAACTTTGAGTTGTTTTATACGCGGTTTAATTTCGGCTTTGTCCACTACGCGGTTCCAAAGTTATGATCTCAAACACTTTAAAAACGTAATCTGTTTTCTACTCGCAAAAACTTTTCAATACATATTTTGCAATGTCAGCAGTCAGGCCCCCGCGGTTTGTGCCAATTGCAGGGGAAGTCACCCAGCGAGCTACCGAGGTTGCGAAATTGCTACTGAGTTGCAAAAACGACATGAAGGTCCGAAGAAAAATACTGAAAATAAGGGCCCAAGCCTAAAACCACCTAAAGAAGATAAGCCAAAAACCCCTAAGTCGACAAGGGATAAGGGCTTGATTAAAGGCAAAATTCAAAACGCACAAGAAAACGTCGCTGGTCCTAGTTCCCACCGGAGTCAAAAGGGAGAATCCACACTTGTTGGTCCAAGATCGTACGCTCAAGTCGCGTCACGTGAAAGTAAGCCACAATCGGCCGCATCAGATTCGGTCTCTCAAATTCTAGGCATAATTTTAGAACAGTTTGAGCAACAGGCGAAACTTAATCAAGTAATATTCAACAAATTGAGCGAGCTCGAGTTTAAACCTCGAAAAACATTTAATAAAAAATCATGAATATGGGAAAGTCAATCAAAATAATTACATGGAATGCAAACGGCCTTTTGCAAAAAATTGACGAACTAGAAGTATCTCCTAGGGAAGAATAATGTAGACATATGCCTGATTTCGGAAACCCACTTTAAAAAGGGTTCAGCACGCAAAATAAAAGGTTACATTGACTATTACGCGCATCATCCTTCAGAAAATTCGAGAGGTGGATCCTCTCTCTACATTAAAGACTGCATCAAGCACTCCAAAAACGAAGAAAAAGAACTTGACTCTATGCAAATAACCTCAGTCTCAGTAAAATTAAGTCACATAAATTACAACATCGCGACGAGCTATTTTCCTCCGCAGTATTGGCTGGCAGATGAAGATCTTGCTCTGCTCTTTGATTCACTTGGGTCAAACTTTATCATCGGCGGGGACTTTAACGCGAAAAATACTTTTTGGGGCTCACGGTGCAATTCAACAAGAGGCAGAGCCCTCTTTAAAGCAAGTACAAAACGCGGCGTGATCTTCTTATCGACGGGAAAGCCAACATATTGGCCAACCGACAGAAATAAAATACCTGATCTCGTCGACTTCTTTATCGCCAAGGGGGTACCTCGTTACCTTACGAACGTAGAAGAACGCTTTGATCTCTGTTCAGATCACTCGGCAGTTCTTTTTAAAATCGGCGGAAGCCTAGCGAAAAAGAATAGAGCGCCTAGATTAACTAGCAACAACACCGACTGGGACGGCTTTAGAAAATACTGCAAAAAAAACATAGCTTTAAATGTACCGCTCAAAACGCCACTTGAAATAGAAGAAGAATTAGATAAACTCGTGAGAGTTGTTCAGAGCGCTGCGTGGAATAACACTTCTTTTCGGAGGTCCGAATTATCGAACAGCGGAACAATATATCCGCGAGAAATAGAAGAGCTAATATGCGAAAAGAGGAGAGCGCGCAAGAGATGGCAACGTTCGCGAGCACCCCCGGATAAGACAATCTTGAACCACCTTTCTAACAAACTGAAGCACGGACTTCAAGATTTTAAAAGTCGTGAGACAACTGCTTACCTCGAAAGTTTGACTGCCGATAAAGGTTCGAACTACTCTCTTTGGAAAGCAGTCAAGTCCGTTAAGAAGCCTATAGCACACTCTGCGCCATTAAGAAAAGCCAACGGCGAATGGGCAAGAGAAGACAAAGAAAAAGCGGATTTATTTGCAGATTACCTAGAAGAAACATTCAAACCGTTTGACGGGGAACCGTTGGTCGAGGAGCTCAATCCTTATGCGGTACAAGATAATTATAGAATAAAAACCGTGTCATTGGCTGAACTTCGTCAAACGATAAATAATCTGAAAAACAACAAAGCCCCTGGCTACGACTTAATTACTAGCGAAATTCTAAAGGAGCTACCGAAAAAAGCTTTGCTCAAGCTACTCTATATCATTAACGCTTCCATGAGAGTTTTATACGTTCCAAGGCAATGGAAAGTGGCCGAGGTCATAATGGTTCCGAAACCAGGAAAATGTCCGAACGACAAAAAGTCATATAGACCTATTTCGCTACTGCCGCTAATATCTAAGTTATTCGAGATGCTTTTCTTTAAAAGCTTGCAACCAATCATTGAGGAAAGACGATTGATTCCGGATCACCAATTCGGATTAAGAAAAAAACATTCAACAATCGACCAGGTCTATCGTATAACACACGAAATCGAAAAAGCTCTGGAAGCGAAAAAGATATGTACTAGCGCTTTTCTCGACGTATCGCAAGCCTTCGACAAGGTGTGGCACGAAGGCCTGAAGTACAAATTAAGGCTTTGCTTACCAGAAAAACTCTATAGAATCTTAGAGTCTTACCTTAAAGACAGAATCTTTCGCGTAAGGTACGAAAATGAGTACTCGGAATTCAAAGAGATAAATGCCGGTGTCCCGCAAGGAAGCGTTCTCGGCCCAATATTATTTTTGCTCTATACAAGAGACATACCCCACGATGAGGGAACAATTTTAGCTACGTTCGCAGACGACACTGCTATTCTCGCTATTGATACGACAGTTGAATTATCAACAGGGAAACTCCAGCGCGCTTTAGACAAAATATGCGACTGGACGAAGAGCTGGCGAGTTGTCCTTAACGAGACTAAGTCAACGCATGTTAACTTTACATATAAAAAGATAAACAACAAACCTTTATTCATTAACTCGGTACAAATCCCGTACTCAGATAAAGGGAAATATCTAGGAATGACTCTAGACGCAAAACTTAAATGGAAGCCGCACGTTAAAAAGAAACGCGACGAGCTCGAAATCAAGTTAAGAGAAATGAATTGGCTTATCGGAAGATTTTCGAAACTAAGCATATATAACAAACTGCTTTTGTATAAGTAAGTGCTAAAACCATCTTGGACGTACGGTATACAACTCTGGGGTTGTACTAAGCCAAGCAATATATCTATTTTAGAAACTTTTCAAAATAAGACACTCAGAGCAATCGTTAATGCTCCATGATATATAAGTAAATTTAGCTATTAAAGTTCAGTTCTTGCCTTCTTAACATCTTAAAAGCTAGTGGGCGGGTTACAATAAGCTTAGGCGAATCGTTTATACCCCATAACAGTTGACCCCCGTCAAGCTCTGAATCGCATTTATCAGTTGAAAATCTTCTTTTGTAAAAAGGGGGCGTATATTATTCAAAACTGTAGTTTGCATGTGTAAAGTGCATTTTTTTGTAAAAATAAGATTTTTATTCAACCATGCCCCCAAAAGTGGGCGTGAAGTTTTTTTTCGATAAGTTGATAGTAAACAGAAATATTACCTATGCTAACACGGCTCATACCACGGAAAAAAAGATTTTGCATTAAATATAAATATCATTTGTTTAACTGAAAATTAAATGCGACCATTTTCGATTTTTTTTGCAATGTCAATCTCAAAACACTTAAACATGAATACTGCACACCAAATTTGAGCGTCCTACGACAGTTTTTATTTTTTATGCTAAAATTTAAAGTGGGCGTGTGTGGGCGGATTTTAAAAATTTATACAAATTAAAAAATTTTGACCTAGAAAGCCCAGATATGAAGTTTCAAAATAGTAGCTCATAATTTAAAATGAGCTACTATTTGGTCTGCCTAAATACTTCCGACAGACCGACGGACCATGGACGGACGGACGGACCGGGCATGTCTCTTTCGACTTACAATTCCCCTGACTATTGTGGTGGAAATTTCTGTATGCTGGCCGGTACAATCCAACGACTTCGACTGTACTGATAAGCTTTTTACTCTTTCATTTGGAGAAGCATATTCTTTTATTAGTTGATTTTCAAAAGGACTATAAAAAACTATTAACTAGGTATAAAATATACAATTCGGTCTCGATCATATATGCTCTTAAGGTCTTGGGGGCCTACGGTGATTATTTTTTTATGTTACAAACTTTGAATCAAACTTAATATACCTACCTCCTATCCTGTGAGATGGGGTATAAAAAGTGTACTGAAAAACATTTAATCCGTTTGCCATCTTGAAACTGTAATAAAACCGTTATTTGTGCTTAAAAAAATTGTGTTTGTTGAGTTCTTTGACTATTTTCGTAGTTTTGGATGGACTTCTAAAAGGATTGTTATTGGAAACGATTGGTTTGCCAAACCGGGATATAGCAATCAACAATACTTTCAGAGGAATGAGTCTAAAAGATCGAATCAATAATGATTGACCCATGCTTTACCTTCGACTCTATAATATGTTTTCAAATTCTGTATTTTTTAAACAATAAAATCTCTCTTCCCATTAGCGAAATGTCATTTCAAAGCCTATTCAAAGCCGGCGAGACGAGGACAAGGAATCTTTGTGAATGGGCATTAAAGGTCCCCCAATACCTTATAGTTCCTTGAATACAAAAGCGCTATGTTTTTGGAAAGACGGGTTCTTAAAAAGAGTTACCATGTAGGAAGGTATTTGCCTGCAATCTGTTTGCTGCATAGGCTTATCACATAAGAGCATATGGAACATTTTAAGTGAAAGTCGTAAAGTAAAAGTAATATGTACGTAAAGTGATTTTAAACGACGTGAGAATAAAATCTCCATTTTACTTACACGGATACGGCCATTATATCATAGAAAGAGAATAACAATACTATAAATATGATGCAGTTCTTGCATTATGATTATAGAACAAGATAAACAATCTGCCACGTCACATCGGTATGTATTTTTTCCCAAATAGGTACCTAAATAGATAAAGAAAATGTCACAGTCATTACACGACTCTTATCAAAATCATGAAAACTTATTTAATGGAAGAACAGCCCTTACAATAAAGCCATAATGGCGCCTTATTACAAAATAAACCGAACAGATATGACAATGACATTTTGATTACAAAAAAAAACGACAACAAAAAAGAAAACCACCTATCCCTCACCCAAAATGCGTTAGGATGTGACACCCACATCTATAGACCAAAATAAAGAGACAAACCCTCGACTTGATACTTTCCTGACAACTGCTTGGATTGAAAATGAAAACTTCTCCAACCCTCTTTAAAAATGAAAACTTCTGCAATCTGCGAATGTGTCAGGGAGTGTAAAGGTTACAGAGTATTCATTCTTCTATGAGCTTCAAGTTCCGTTTCCTGGAACAAGAAGTTATCTGCACCAGGTAGACAACGATATAGATAGCGAAAAGTACAAAAAAACAAGCTGTATTTTTATGAGCCAAGATGGTTGGTTGCTGCGGAGTAGTAGGTATCTTCCCTCAGCTGTTCCTGAAGGAGTGGTGTCTATATGGTAGGTATAGAAACATCTACAAATTAGAAAATCTCGCACTTAAGCCAGTTAATTTAAATTTAGTATTTTTTATTCAACGAGCTTTTTTAAATCAACATTTGTTGGGTGAAATTTTATTGGATATAGCAGGCATTCAAATCCTTTAAGCCTGTAATAAGATTTGTCGAAAGTATCTCTCGGCTTTAGGCGTTTAAACAAAAGGTAAGTAGAGAAGCCGTAAACAATGCAATCAATGCAGCGAACACTGATTTACCTAGCTATAATTGATGCAGTCACTGGCTTACGGTTTCTTTGGGATGGGGGAAACAATACTATGAGATTCCATTTGTCAAGCCAATCACTCATCTGAATAGAACACACATATATGGATGATTGCATCGCTCAGTTCAAAGGCCTTGACATCCTTACTGTGCTTAGATTTGGAAATTGATATTTTAATAATTTTGTCTGGGGCTTATAGAATAAAACCTAATAACACATCTATACTTATTACAACACGAAACACTACATTTCTTAAACACAGCTGATTTTATTTCATATCACAATTAATTCATTTCGATTCAACCCAGTTACTTTTAGTTTAATAGACTTAGAACTACATTCGGCTTAATTTTGGACTTCAACTTCAGGAACAGAATCAGCATTACTTTTGAAGTCTTGAGCTGGCTCAGTCCCTTTGGACCAATTATGAATAAGAAGTTCTTCAGTTATTGCATTCATTTGAAAAATGGGAATAAACAATATTCACTGAAGTCACTCTGCAGTCTTTCTTATCATTCCTTTAAAGTCATCGTCATTCCCATGAAGTCACTGCCATTCCTTTGAAGTCTTTGTTAGTTCACAAATTTTTCTGAAGTCCTTTTACCTGCGCTTTTACTTTAAAGGACCCATTATTATCACTACGTTTTCCGTCCGCTCATGCAATCACGTTGTAACTTCTGAATGGTAAGTCGGAGAAACACAAAATTCTGTGTGCATTTAAACTTTAAAAATAGTCAGATAACCCAACGAGAGAAATTTTTTTCAAGCACAAATAACGGTTTAATTACTGTTCGAAGTTTCATGGGAAAATGGTTCAAATATTTTTCAAAACATTTTTTTAAAAGTTTAGAAGGCAAGAACTAGAAGCACAAATAGGTCTAGTTAATACTGAGCTTTGATACAAAAAAATCAAATTTTATGAAAATATTGAAAAGTTTTGAGAAATGAAGAAATGCAAATGGATAACGTTTTTCAAAGTGTTTGTGGCCATAACTTTTGAACGACTTAGTCTAAAAAGTCAGTATTGAACACGCATGTAACCGTAGTATGTAGCAGTAGTACGTAGTACAGCTGCGGAGGTATGTGGCGTAGTACGGAAAAAAATTGAACCCAATGGTGTAGGGCGGCTATGTCGAACAAAAACCTCGTTTATAAACAGTGGCCGAGACTCTGTGATAAGTTGAGTAGAATTTCCGGCCTATGTTGTTCTGCGCAAGCAGAGTTGAGTTAAGTTATATAATCAGCAACATTTCGAATCAATTACAAAGGACGACAGAAGTCGAGTCGACTCATTCTCGCTTGATGTGTGCATTTAAACAAGGCAAGAATGAGCTGGCATTTTTGATGACAGTAGTGTAAATGTGCTACCTTTTGGACGCTCAAGTCCGGAAAGCGGAGATGGTGGATGCGTCCTCTATACCAAGAGCGAAAGCGTATGGGATTCTTTGAGACAACGTTCATGTTCATAAAAGATATGATCCTGATATTTTTTTTAAATCTACTCGAATGAACAGGACGCAATATGATTTATTATTAAATCTTGTCTAAAATGGTTTTCTAAGGTCTCTCAGAAAAGCTTCCATTAGAAAACCAATAGTTCCTGAATGCAGGGTGGTGTTAACACTTACCTATGGAAATATTTCACCTAGAAAGAATATAAAATGTTTAATTGCTATGTGACGCGCAGGTATCTATCTCAAGGAGTTTCACCACACTAATTGACGTGGACGTTTCGAATGGGTGTGTCGACCGCTCGGAAAATTATTTTGGAATTTTGCAAAATGCTTTGGGATACGCTTTCACCCGTCTACATGACTGAACTAAAACAAGGCGACTGGAAATCTAAAAGCAATCAGTTTGGAACATGCCCCATTGCGTTGTGCAATCAAGCGTCCTCCGAACTCCGGCCTCAAGTACATCAACTATGAAGGATTCTTCAGTATCGTCCTGCTTTCCATATGTGATGCTAACTATACGTTCCCTGCTGTCGTTGTTGGATCATACATGAGCCAGAGCGATGGTGGTATTTTCCGCAAACTTCGGTTGGGAAAAAGATTTTCCAAAGTGACATTAAGCTCCCACCAACAGAGAAACTACCGAACTCAGAAAGGGTCGTACCTTATTACTTCGTCGGTGACAATGCTTTTCCTTTACGCCACAATCTCACGCGACCTTACCCAGGCATACTGCTTAACAAACCTGAAGAAGTTTTCAACTATAGACTTTCGAGAACTAGGAGGATAAGTGAAAACAGTTTTGGTATTATGGTGGCTCGGTGGAGAATTTTGGGAAAAACAATTGAATTTCACCCAAAAAATGTTAATAAAGTTGTGCTTGCATACACAATTCTACACAACTTCCTTAAAATAACGGATACCCAGAAGACTTATTGCCCTGAAAACTATTGTGACTCGTACGATGAAAATAGCAGATCAACAGTTTGTGGCGTGAAGAAACAAAAGAGTTGCTTTCCATTGGGAGATGTGGAAGCAACAATAGGGCAAAATGAAGCGTTCGAAGTCCGGAAAACACTAACGGCTTACTTCCTTAACGAAGGAAAAGTACACTTTCAACCACAGTGATTGTTTTTTCCAAATAAATAGAAAAAAAATTGTTGCTTCTTATATCCCATCCCATAGGATAGGAGGTGTATTAAATTTGTCACATAGTTTGTAACACGGTGAAATAATAATCGTAGACCCCCAAGACCTTTAGGGCATATAATCGAGGCCGAATTCTGAATCGAATGAGCCATGTCCGTCCGTCCGTCCGTCTGTATGTCACATGTTTTTAGGCCTTAAATTTTGAGCTAGGGTGCTGAAACTTCGTACGTAAGGTCCACGTCATGCGAAGCAGTACAAGTGTAAAAATTTTTGTGCCGAAAGACACGCCCACAATCGGTCTTAATGTGCAACTACCTCCAGGCGCTTAGTTCTAAAATTTGTTTATACAAGACTTTGGGCCACGCCCACATTTGGAGGCAGAATTGAAGAAAAACCTGAATTTTCCAGAAAAACTTAATTTCGACTGGCCTTGAGCCTAATTTAGGAAAGCATGAAACAAAAAAAGTAGCAGGTTAAGTAAACGAGACTTCAGTTCAGATTTCGTTCATATAAAGTTTTTAGCCGCGCCCCCTTTTAGGGGTAGATTTTTCAAAAATATTGAATTTGAACCAAAAAATTGCATTTTTACGTACATTTAAGTGTCACTTGGAAATATCTGTTGAAGTATCTTATAATTAATAGTTTGTAATTAGGGGCGGTTGAACCACGCCCCTTTTCGAAGTTTGCATTACTTATAAAATGTCAAAAAATAACTTTGCCATCAGCATTTTACAATGTGGGATAGGATAGGGTATTCAACGGTCCGTTTTACGGACTGTACCTTCCTTCTGTACTTACTCACTGGTTTTTATGTTGTTTTCGTAAGAGATTTTCTTGTTAGTCGCTCAAGTATTGCAGCACTCCAATTTTTGCAGTATTCCGCAAATAAGTAGGAAAACCGCTGAGCTTCAGCATTAAACTCCGACAAAAAAGTTCATCCTCTGCATTTGTGGAAGTATCATTCACGAAAGATGGCAGTACAGGGCGTGGTTTTATGTATACTCTGTGCGAACTCCCTGGTGCTCAACAGAGTATCCTCCTACTGAACTTTTTTTGTGTGGTCCAATGGGAGAGCAGGTGGGGTGTCGTGCTGTAGTGGTTAGTGTGTGTGCTTACTACGCCGGAGGTCTGGGTTCGAATCCTGCCATCGTCACCTCAAAAAAAAAGAATTGTTCTTTTTCACGGTCCCCACCTCCGCGAGGGTTTGACTAGCCCTCCGAGAGTATCAATTGTCTTGAAAAACTTCTCAAAGTGCCGTTCAGATTCGGCAAAAAATTGTAGGTCCCCTTGTATGTAAAGAAATTAACACCCCAGCATACATTGATGAGAAGTTGGCCCTGGTTCACCTCGAGCTGTTGCGCCACTCTATTTATTTATTTTATTTAATGGGAGAGCAGTCTGCGTTTGCCTGCGCATTGTTAACACTAATCTGGTTTGACCGCCTCGAAATTGTTGCAGTAGCAGAGTGCATCATAGGCGTCGACGAAGTCGTAGCCGTGGGTGCAATAAAACTCTCTATAATGCAGTCTACTTCAGGAGTGGCACGCGTCAATGGATTCGACTGGCGTCATTTGGCGTCAATGAATTCGACTGGCTTGCTCCGTCCCATATGGATTCATCAAGCTTATTGTCCTAAAGAACACATTCCTTTATAATTATTCAAAATTTGTTAATACATACAGTCTTGGCTTCAAATGCTCCCTAAGAAACTCCATCTGTTCTGCAAACTTCCAGGCATGTTCTTTATCTTCGGCAGCCTGTCCTGAGACCTTTCTTTTGCTGAGTCATGTGCCTTGAGTACGAGTCCCGCAAGCCCTTCCATATTTTTTAGCACTTCATCTAAGAAAATGTTCAAACGTACTAGACGTATTAAATTAAATGTCGCCATATACTTACATGACAAGCCAAATTAATCGGCAATCTTTTTCCACTTCTGGGCTTTCTTCTTAATATTTTTGTACAACAGACGACACAAATTCCATAATATTTCTTTAGAGTTCGACGTCCTTTTCCTCCATTGTTTACTTTGCTTGTATCGTACTGTCAATCGTGTAGCGCTACGAAAGTTAAAAGTTGACCAACTCTTACTACCGCCACAGACACACATTAAGTGCGCAATACACTGAATACATATGTTTTAACTTTTGACAGCTCTTACTACCGCTACTGCTACTGCTACAGGTAGTGGCTCTACGGTAAAGCAACTCAAAGTAAACGAAGTGCTTAAGTCATATTTTTCGGAAAAGGCTTAAATGCTGCCGCGTTGACGCATTTTCGAAAAAAATTATAAAAATGCATAAGAAAAACGTGTGCCAATACTGTTTCCTTAAAAAACCAGTGAGTAAGTGCAACAGTGTGTACGCAGAAGTTAGAGTCCGTAAAACGGACCGTTAAATAATCCTATCCCACATTGTAAAATGCTGATGGCATTGTTATTTTTTGACACTTTAAAAGTAGTGCAAACTTTAAAAAGGGGCGTGGTCCAACTGCCTCTTATTATAAACTATCAATATAAGCACAGATATTTCTAAGTTACGCTTAAATGTACGTAAAAATGCATTTTTTTTGGTCAAATTCAAATTCAATTTTTGAAAAATTGACCTGTAAAAGGGGGTGTGACTAAAAACTTTGTGTGAACGAAATCGAGAATGAATTCTCGTTTACCTTGCTTGCTATCTTTTTTGTTTCATGCTTTCCTAGATCAGTCGAAACTACGTTTTTCTGGAAAGTCTTAGGTTTTTCTTCAGCTCTGCCTCCAAATGTGGGCGTGGCCCAAAGTCTTGTATGAACGAAACAAGAACGAAGTGTTTTCTACATAAAATATTTCGCACCATTTTTTTGATTTGGAGCAAAAATATTGAGTAAATACCTTTAAAATAGATGCCACGCCCACTGGAGGAGGTTTACCAATTAAATTTTTCTTGTTTGTGTCTTACTTTCATTCAATGTCAAATTTCAGCCTTTTAAGACGGCTTACAGTTTTGAAAACTCTAGAGGTAGTTGCACGCTTAGAGCGATTGCGGGCGTGTCTTTGGGCGGATTTCAAAAATGTACAGTTGTACTGCTTCGCATGACGTGGAGCATACGCACGAAATTTCAGCACCCTAGCTCAATCATATGCCCGATCTATAACTCGATCATATGCCCTTAAGGGCTGGACGCTTGAGGGTCTACCATTATTATTTCACCGTGTTAAAAGTTATGTGACAAACTTAATATACCTCCTATCTTATGGGATTGGGAATAAAAAAGATGCATTTATTATATCCCAGCGTGAAAGGAAAAAAATTCTAACGTTTATCGCGAATTTCATTAAACAAAAAGCACGTTCTCTTTGGCACTTCACGTTCACATTGCCTTCTGAAACTAGTGGGCGGGCTACAATCCGCTTAGGCGAATCACTGGATACCCAATCACACTTGACCCCTGAGCTCCGTCGTCTCATAAATCTTAGTTGGTAAAATTTAATTTTTATTTATATTTTAAATTGCATTTAGAATTTTTCAGTTATTTTTCCCTTCAATAAAAAGGGGTGCGGTATCCACCCCTTTTCAATAGCATCATATTCTTAGTTCAAATATTTTATCTGATGTGGTATGCACGACATATTAATTGCATTTTTATATATAAAATTTTGTTTACACTTTAAAACGCCCCCAAAGTAGGACTATAAACTTATTTTTTTAAGTTGATAGTACACGTATATATCTGAACATTTTAAAGTGCAAGTTTTCTGGATTTAAAGCAAAAGTATTGAATAAAAACCGTTTATTTTCAATAATTATAAAAGAAATTATATTACAATTATAAAAGAAATATGAAACAGGTGATGGGATCGATAAGGACATCTCCGAGACCCGTCTGGGGATCGCACCTAGGTCTCTTGAGTTGGTGCCATGGAGGAGGATCGGGAACTATTAAAGGTCCATTTAGCAGCCGTTTCATTTGACTCACAATTCAGTGTCGATCATATGCCCTTGAGGTATTAATGTTCTACGCACGTTCATTATTTCTTTATGTTAAAAAACTATAAATCAAACTTAATATCTCCCTAACCTATGGGATGAGCATGGAGTAAAAAAAAAAAACTAATTAAATATCGAAGCTCAGGTGTGTAGTTACAGTAAATAAAATTCATCGGAAATATATTTCAACCAATATAAAATACATCCCTTCCCTATACTTTTCTCTTTAGCATAAAGCTATCTGCAAGAAAATGAAAATGTCCATGTTTCTGCTTTAGTCAAACATGTGCCAGTACCGCATTTTGAATAGCCCAGTCTACAACTGTGCTGTCGGGCGACTTTCCACCCACATCTTTTGACATCGACGAAAAACTCTATGTGAAGTATCTATATGTGCTCTACCTGGTTTGCAATCCTAGTCCTTGCTGATTTAGTAATGGCAGCTAGTAGATTTGGACATGTAGCGCAGCAGCTGCCATCATATTGAAATTCAAGCCGACAGTTTACAATTACATCATTCGAGTCTTTTATTTCGAAGGCAAACTCATGCGGGCAGAATGTGCATACGAAGGAACATTGTTGGGGTGCAGCAAAAATGAAAGGTGCATTCTACATCGGATTATGGTTGTATTCTCGGGTATAAAGGGTACCATATACATTTATGTTTCCTTACTTAATAATAGATTAAGGTCGGGTAGATCAGTTGTGTTGAAGACATATCCTTTCTGACGCACTATAGGACTAATGAAATCCGGGAAGACTGATGGTTTGAGTTTCGGTTAACCAAATTATATTATATGCTAGGTTGTTGCATATATTTTCGACTAAAACCCTGCCTGATTAACTAAAAAACTTAATTGTTTTAAAGCCACAAGCCGGATTTAGATTGAGCCCGGCTGTGTTGCACCATTCTTGGACAATTAGCAATATAGCAATTAATACTATATCATCCTCATATGCCTGACGGTTGAAGCCTAGGTTGGTTAATGTAGTTCATCTACAGTTAGGTCCACCACATGAGTGGTGACTGGTGACAATACTCCTTCTTGTGGGCACCCTCTTATTGTGCTGACCTTGATAATTTCCTGCGTTGTATGCGTCTCCATTGATCTTGTGCTCAGCAGCTCCTGCATCCATCATTCGAACCCGCGACAGCCACTTCAACCTTACCTTACCTAACATTTATTCTCTTAGGTATTTGTCCACAGCCTTTTCCATTGTTTTTAAAAGAAAGCATGTTGAGCTGATCGGTCTATAGGACTTTGGTTGCGTTGAGTCTTTTTTCCCCACCTTTGGAATAAATACAACCTTTGCCCGGCTCCACTCGTTCGGTATATATCCCAGAGCAAGGCAACTTTTTGCTACTCTTACCAAATGTGGGAGAAGCATTTCTTGCCCGTATTGTAATAGGGCTGGTGAGATGCCGTCTACACCTGGTGACTTGACAGTTTGAAAGGAGCTTATTGCCCATTCTAATCGGCCTCTAGAGTACATGGCTTTTGCCATATGTAAGTCTTCCCTCCGAGTTCTCGACGTGTTGGTCCTGCTCCAGATATAAGTGTCAGGAAAACGTCTAGGGAAATCAGTTTCTCTGCTTCGTATTCTCTGTATTCTCTTCCATTCACTTTCTGTAAAGAGACTAGGCACTCCACCCGATTTTGCAAGAACCTTGTGTAGTCTTGCTGCTCAGGGAGTGCTAGTTATTGTCTCACTGAATTTCCTGAAGCTATTACCTTAAGCTTTCCTTATTTCTTTATTTCATATGATTAGTGCCTCTCTGTAGCTTTGCCAGTCTCTGTTTCGCTTAGCCATGTTAAGCAGCTTCCTTGTCTCAGACCTTTGTTTTGACAGGTTATTGCTCCACCATGGCACTTCCTTTGCTCTTCGATTCGTACTAAGAGGACAACTACTTTCAAACGTGTTAGTAATAGCTCTTGTGATAGCTCTATACATAGATAGTGGGATGGAGCTTGTCTTACGTCAATTTGCTCCAGATTGCTTTTTAGATTTTCCTTGGAAGCTTCCCAGAGCTGGAAAAGACGTATGACCTAGTCCCTCGGGATACACTGTGGAGAGTTTTGCAGGACTATACGCTGAGTGGGTCTCTTCTGAGAGCCATCCAGTCTTTATATGAAAACTGCAGAAGCTGTGTACGGATTAATGGCGTCAAATCCGGTCCTTTTGATGTGCGCGTTGAACTTCACCAGGGCTGTGTTCTGTCACCGCTCCTTTTCATAGCACATTTGGACTAGTTGGTGAAGCGTAGTCTTGGTGAGGAATGTTTCGAAGTGGCCTCAGGAATTGATCGAACTGGCATCAGGATGAACCATCTGCTTTTCGCAGATGATTTGGCCTTAATTGCGTCATCCAAAGAGGAACTTCAACCTGCACTGGATAGGTTTACAGCCGTCTGTGGTGATGCTGGAACGAAAGTAAACGTGAACAAATCGGAAGTGATGGTTGTTTCCCGAACTCCTGTGCAGTGTACCTTGCACATAAATGGAGTTCCATTAAAACAGGTGGAGAAGTTAAAGTATCTCGGGGTCTTTTTCACGAAAGATGGGAGGAGTGATACTGAGTTGTCCAATAGTAAAGGAACTGAGCCGACCGGTCATCAGAAAAGCTGAGCTTGGAGTGAAAGCAAAGATCTCAGTTTTTAATCCAGTGTTCGTTCCGACCCTCATCTTTGGTCATTAAATTTGGGTAATGACCGAAAGAATTAGATCGCGGGTACAAGCTGCCGAAATGAGATTCCTGAGGTGCGTTGCTGGTGTTACTCTAAGGCAGTGTTTTTCAATCTGTATGTCGCGACCCTCTGGGGGGTCGCCAAGTATTACTAGAGGGGTCGTGATCTCAAGCCAGGTTAAGGCAAAAAACAAAATTTGTTTGTCCTAAACTGAAAAAATAATTCAACAAAAACACAATGTTTTCAGTAAGGAGACTATGGTCAATAAAATATTGTAAAATCATCGTTGTACCTTTGAAATGTTAATAATTACCATTTCCTTGTTGAAATTATTTCTCTTCTTAGTTTTTGTATTCACTATTGAGAAGTATGTAAGGTCAAATAGGTAAGCAGTGGCTTACACCACTAGGGTCCACAAAACCTCAAATATTTTCCTCGTTTTTCCTTTTCTCCCCAAATTATAGATCGTTTGCACAAGTTTCTATATCATCATGTTGTCAGAATCTTAATCTTCGTTTGTTTATCGATGAGCGAAGGTCAATAGACCAGTTGGTCTGACAAAGAATTTTAAAAAAGAACTTTGTACCCATCTATGTCCATTTGCAGCTTCAGTATCTACTTCTAGAAAACTACTTACTACTGTTTCTTGGCGCAAAGAATTGAAAAAACTTGGTTGCAATGATTCACCTGACGAAATTTATTCGAAAACTCTGACCAGAAAGGAAAATTTAAGGGTGAACATGACTTTTCTTCTCACCTGTTAAACAGTTTTCTTCCTTAACTTGGAGCTTCTTATTAAAATTTCCAAAAGATCAGTGCAAAATAATAAATTCAAAGCAAAGAATGACCAGGAAATGGCTTTTTCAGCCTTTAGAACTCAACCTTTTAAAAACTTCCCACAATACTAACACGTTTTCTTCTGACAGTCAGCTGTCATCGTTGTGATAAGCTGAATTTTAAATTTTTTTTTCTTTGAAATCCACGTGTATGATTTTAAGCAACCAATCAATCTTCGAAAACATACTTTATGTTATCGCCTTCTTTTGGGGGCGTGATTCAAAAAGTGTTCTTATAAAAAATATATTTTGAAAGTGTTTCTTGTTAATTGTCTTAAAGTTTTGCTTTAGTTTGTGGGTCGCCAACATTTTTTTTATGTTTAAGGGGTCGCGTACTCAAAAAGTTTGAGAAACACTGCTCTAAGGGATAGAGGGCGAAACGTCAGTATTCGTGGTAATCTTAATACGTTGTGCCCCCTGACAGACTTCCTAGACAGGTCATGCTAGCCGAGATGCGAGCGCGTCGCCCCCCTACAAGGCCAAGAAACATGTGGTGGGATCAGGTAAAGAACCTCTCTGAGTTCCGCCTGGGGATTGCGCCGGAGTCTCTTGAGTTGGTGGCGGAGGATCGAGAACGATGGAAAGACTATTTGGCCACCCTCCCTCTAAGCGGTATTAGAAAATGATGATGATGAGCTTCCCAGTTCGTATTTCTTGGATTTCTTACCAGATTCGAATGGGACCTGTGCTATCAAGATCAACTAAGACTATTTTAGAATGAGACAACAATGGTTCATTCGAGACTTTCCAGTTTCTTATTAACCTACTTATGCTCGGACTACCGAGCACCCATAAAAAAATACTCTTACAGCAAGCAGTATGTTTTTAGTACCGCTTGTCCTTAAAAGAATCCGCTTGTGACAAACAGTTACCACTTACACGTAACGGTTTACGTTTGCATCAAGCGTTTCTCACCCTTAAATGCGAGTACGAAAAAAAAATCGCTTACGAGTATCTGCATTCAATGTAGATGCAACCAGGATTACCTTTTTTGATAAGAAAAAATGTTAATAATAACAAGAGTTTATACATGTGCAGGGTAACTCAAAAACCGTTTGCCACAAACGATTTTTTCTATTTATATAATTGATAAGCCCGATCGTAGCAATAGGCATCGAAATGCTAGTCTCGACATGACGGATTAGTAATGTTATGCGACGTGGAGTCATCGATAACTGCACAATTTAAAGAATATTTAAATTTTGCCTATAAAATGTACCTTGAAAGTATGTAAGTTCCCCATTTCTCTTCATGTTTAAATGAAAATTTTGAATGTATTAAAATGGTCGCACGTACTTGTATGTACCTCCAATAAGAAGTACATTGTTGATTTGGTTCTTATGATTTACACTTTGTTATTGCAATATAATGCTTCAAGTAAATGTTGTATCTTAATGGCTATTATATTAAACAATAAATGGTAAGATGACTCAAACTTAAGGTAAGCAAATTAAGATTTCATATTAACCGCGCTTTGCTATTGCACTTATAGATAAAGTCGTTTGTGGTAAATGGTTTTACAAATGACTGTCAGCTCTTTTTACCCTTGCTCCAACGGCACTGACTGTCAAACCCGAATGGAAAAAATCCAATTGGCTATCTGAAATTCATTGGTAGGAACGATTGTGGGATCTTAAGGTTACCATGCTATGTCATGCCTGGTATGGAAAATGTCATTTGTGGTGAACTTTTCATAAAGTGCTGTCAAATCTTTTTGCTATTGCTTAAACAATACATCCTTTTACTGCCAAATGAAAAACAACTTAAGGCTATCAGAAAAACAATCAATGTCTCAATTGTAGACTGTTAAGATAAAACGAATATGAGTTACCCCTAACTGTGCTTCCTTATAACTGGTAGAGACAAAGTCGTTTGTGATAAACGCTCTAAAATTTTATCTAAATATCGAGTATCGTTCATAGCAAACACTTTCCATATAGACCTAAAATATTTTCGTGCTGACTGTAATAGCTTTTGCCTCTACTAATAATGATGGAAATCATAAACTACAACCTCGATTAACGCTTGGCCCCTTTTCACGTTTATGACAAACGACTTTCCTCTTGCTTGAAGTGTTTTTTTCTTTCAGTGAGCGTGAGATCAAAAACTTCCTGGGTTATCCTAGTCCAAAAGGGACGTTATATACACATAGTCTATAGTCCATAATATTTTTTAAAATAATATAAAAATTAAGCTGCTGTCTCCGTACAGCAACTTAATTTTTATACTTTTGTAAAAAATATTTACCGTTCAATGTTAAAAGCTTTATATGGAACACAGAAAGAGAAGGTGTATGTTTTTTTATCTCTTTACCGAATTTCAGGAATTTGTGTGCACTTTTTTTTTTGAGCACCGTTTTATTAACAATTACAGTGCTAAGATCGTAAAAATGAGTCAAAAAAGTCTCCGTACAGATGTCATTTTTTTTATTAAAACTGGAAATGTAAGTAATCTTAATTAATGACAATTTGATTCAGGTAAAAATTTTTGTTTTTTCACAAGGTAAAAGGAATAGAAAGCCAGAATAAACTTATTTCCCTGACCACGTGTTAGACTATTATGAAATAGCCAACTTGCAAACTACCTGTCACTAGGACTCTCAAACAAATTTGATAACGGGATATCTCTCTGACGTGCATTAACACGTGTAAAGAGAGCGATGACAGTGTTTTGGTTTACAAGGGAATGCTCTCTAAAAAATGATATGAAAGATGATATAAGCAGATTCGCCGAAGATCATAAGGTAGGTGGTCCCGTTATTGCTATTTAATAGTTATGCGTTTTAAGGAGTAGAGAAATGCGTTAAAAAGAAGGGGGTATAATGGCTGAGTGAGCCGGAACAAGCCATTTGCACGAAAAGCTATTATACAAGCCATACAAAAAAACGCCTTTGAATATTTGGAGAAGCAGCACTTGATGCCGGAAACCAAATTTATCCCGGGATAAGTCTTTATAAAGTGCGATAATATTTGTTTTGGGAAAAAAGAGACCATACTTCCCCAATAATATAGTTTGGGGAAGTATGGTCTCTTTTGGTGTCGGAGTAATTTGTGTTCATAGATTGGTGATGGGAAACTATAAATTCTTGAATATATTCAAGGAAAACTGACCTAAAGTAGCCCAACACTGGGTCTATGGATAAATTTTATACTTCAATAGGATATAATGACCCCAAGCAGATATCGTTGCTAGCGGACGAAAGGTTGCTTTACCACTTCAAAAAGCAAACTAAGCATCATTCTCATTCCCCAAATTTAATCCTTATTTATAAATTTTAGAATTAATTACACAAAAAAATGAAAAATATCACTTTGTTGGACAATGTCAAAAAAAAAAAAACGGACTTGAAAGTCATCTTGCTTTCAGAAGAAATACAATTTCTGTAGAGAAGTCTTTGGTTAGGTTAGGTTGGAAAGGGTTGTTTGCAACTAGTGCAAGTTCACTCTGTGGCCAGATTGGCTCATTGTGATTACCCTTGTGAGGTAGACAAACATATTTGGAAATATGTCTTACTAACTGAACCAGCCTGATCTTTTGATAAATCTTTTTAGGCCAAGTAGTGATATTCCTGCCAGGTCGTCCAGACTATCAAAGAACCTGACTCCTAAAAAGGTTAGTCGTCGTTCTTGGAGAGCTGGGCAGTGGCAGAGAAAGTGTTCTATAGACTCTTTTTCTTCTTCATCCCTACAGCTTCTGCAGAAGTCGTTGGCAAAGATTCCCATTCGTGTAGCCATGACACCAATGGTGCAGTGTCCCTTGACTACACCAACGAGTATTCTTATGAAATTCCTACTGTGAGATAGAAGGGTCGTTGTTCTTTTTAGGTCGAGTACTGGCCATAAGCTGTGAGCTATGATACAATCTTTAGACTGTTGCCAACGTTCACCGGCTAGTTTGATCGTGTGTTGATCTATAAGACTTTTGGCTGTGTTGAAAGGGAGATTAACCCGTCGGTCAGCCATCATTATGTCCATATCAGAACCTTCCCTTGCCAGTTCGTCCGCCAATTAATTTCCGGCCACGCCAACGTGCCCAGGAACCCAGCAGAGTAGAACTGTGTGGAAGCTTATATCCTTTAATGCCATGAGGCAGTCCTTGACACACGTAGAGTATACGAGGTTGGAGTCCAGGGCCTTAAGTGCTGCTAGACTATCAACACATATGGTGATTTCCGTTGCTAGAAGATCCATAGATTGAATTGTCTGTGCAGCTCGCTTCACCGCATAAATCTCAGCTCAAGAAACACTGTAGTAGTCATTTAGTCGATATGACTGGTTGATTTGCAGTGTTTCCGAGAAGACTCCAGAACCTGTTCCACTCTCTGTTTTCGAACCATCGGTATAGATAGCTATACCTTTGATGTCAACTTTAGTCTCTACCCAGTCATTCCTGCTTGGTATAATGACTTTGAATCTTTTGTCGAAGTCAAATTGAGGTTTCTTATAGTCCGTACGGGTTACAGACCCATTTTGATTTAAGATGCTCAGAATGCTCGAGTGTCCTAGACATTGTGATTTCCAGAGGTTGTTCTCTCTTAGTCTGAGAGCTGCCTTTTCCGCCACATTTCTTGTGAAAAGCTCCAGAGGTTGGAGGTGCAGCATTGTTTCCAGACCTGTTTGAGGCGTGGATCTTAATGCACCTGTGATATCTAAGCAAGCTAATCTTTGCACCTTCTTCAGATTATTGAGGTAAGATTTCGTTTTACACGCCTCCCACCATACCAGTGATCCATAGGTAAGAATAGGTCTAACAACCGCTGTATAAAGCCAGTATGTTATTTTGGGTTGAAGACTCCACTTTTTCCCAATGGCTTGTTTACATGTGTAAAGAGCAATAAGACCTTTCTCCATTCTCTCCTCCGTGTTCCTTTTCCAATTTAGTTTGGAGTCAAACAAAACGCCAAGATATTTGGCTTCCAGGGAGAGTTTAAGATTGGTCCCATTTAATTTAGGAGTTATCCAACCCTGCAGTTTGCGCTTCCTTGTAAACAGGACCATATCTGTCTTGTACGGGTTGACTTATAAGTCCACTGTTCTCTGCCCATCTTGATAAATCTGTTAACACAGATTCCATTAGTTCACTGATTGTTGGAAGAAATTTTCCTGTAATCAGTATAACTATGTCATCTGCGTAAGCGACTACTTTTATTCCTCTTTTAACAACAGAATTAAGAATTTTGTTGAGTGACATGTTCCATAGAAGGGGTGAAAGCACCCCCCCTTGTGGGGTTCCCCTATCAACCGTTTTCTCAATAGAATAGTCTCCCATATTAGAGTTGATGACTCTGCTTTTAAGCATCGTCTTTACCCAATACGTCAAGTGGGAATCGATGCCATATTCCTCCAGGGATGAGATAATAATTTCTGTTCTTAGATTATTGAACGCTCCTTCTAGGTCTAGAAAGGTTGCCAATGTAAATTCTTTGTTGTATAAGGACCTCTCGATTGTACTCGTCACCTCATGCAGCGCCGTTTCCACGGATTTCCCCTTAGTATAGGCGTGTTGTGCATTGCTGAAGTGCTTATTGATTTCGAGGTAATTCCTTAGCCGCAGGTCTATCAGCCTTTCCAGTATCTTAAGTAAGAAAGATGAAAGACTTATAGGTCTGTAATCATTTGCTTTGCAGTGGTCGCGTTTTCCCGCTTTAGGAATAAAGACCGCACGCACATCTTGCCAGTTCTTTGGAATATGCCTTAGAGTTATACACCCTTTGAAGATGTCCTTAAGCCAAGGAATGAGTGCATCACTCGTTTTCTGAACCATGGCAGGCTTTATACCATCCGGTCCCGCTGACTCGAGGGGTTGAAAGGATTTTATTGCCTAGGTTAGTTTATCCTTGCGAATACCCTCAGCGATAACTGCCTGTTCTTCGTTGGATAATAAAGGGTGGCAGTCTGTTGTATCGAGTGTTTGTTCGCTTGTTATGTCTTTGCACCCAGGTAAGTGTGTATTGAGCAGAAGTTCCAAGGTTTCATGGTTGTTTACCGTACAAGAGTTGTCCTCTTTGCATAAGTTCCCTGACATGCTTGGAATTTTTGCAAGGATTTTGCGCAATCTTGCCGCTTCCATTGAGGTCTCCATGTTGGTACAGTAGTTGGTCCATGATGTGATGTAAAAGAATCGTGATTAATAACCAGTGTCCAGATTAGTTACCGCAACAAAAGAGAAGACAACTGAGTCGTTTGATGGTTCAGAAGAAAAAGGAAAGAATTTATTCTGTAACAAAGTAAGATGATAGCTGTAATGACATTTATAACTATTATACAGAAAGTGTTATATTATATGAACATTATAGAGATGTTCAATGAAGACATAAGAACTTAATGGAACACTTCATTTATATAATTTATTATAACAGCCTCACTAGTGTTTCATTAAAAGGAGTTTATAAAATTATTTAATTATAAACTCCTTTTATAATGAAATTATAAATTCATAAATTTATAATTCAGAAATTATATTATTCAATGTATAATAAACGAAGAAAAAATTTAGAAATTTGCTATTTGTTATCTAATAAGCAAGTCCAAAATCTCTAATAAATTTGTTAAGCTTTGTGCTATTAACTGCCTTCGTTAATATGTCCGCAGCCATTTCATTAGTCGACTTGTATTGTAAATTTAATTTGATTTCACCTTCGATGCCTTTGTCCAAGTCGCTAGCCCAATCGGCGTCGCAAAACCCGAAGACTTCAGCTTTTTGTTTTGAATCGAATAGCAATTTTATGTCGATAGTACCCTTTAAATATCGCAGCACCCTCGTAGTTATTATTGTACCTACTAAGTACACTTACAGCGAAGCAAACATCTGGTCGACTTATCTGTGCAGCGTACACAATGCACCCTATCGCCTCCTGGTAAGGAACGTTAGCCATTTCTCGTTTCTCTGCATCTGTTTTCGGGCACAACTCTTCAGACAATTTTTGATTGGGGTCCAATGGTGTGTTGACTGGATTACATTCTTCAATATTAAAGCGCTTAAGGAAAGCTGATACGTAATGACGCTGGTCGATCGAAAGAGAGCCATCCGGGTACCGAGTGATGTTCATCCCAAGCAAGGACTTTGCTTCACCCAGGTCTTTCATTTTAAAATGGGTTGACAACTCGTTTTTTAACTTGGTGCACATCGTTGCGTTGCTCGAAAATATCATGATGTCATCTACCCACACAGCCAAGATTATGGTATTTTGGTTAGAATGCTTGTAATAAATACACTGGTCTATCGACGATCGCTTGAATTTAAGTACCTGAACGAGCACTTCATTTAGTTTGCAGTTCCACACACGACTAGACTGCTTCAAACCATACAACGCTCGCTTCAGACGACAAACCTTTGCCGTAGGATCGCTAAACCCTTGCGGCTGACGCAAGTATATCTCCTATGTCAATTTACCTTGAAGAAAGGCAGTCACGGCGTCCATTTGGTGAATGATCATTTTGTACTTAGCTGCCATGGCCAGCAGAAAACGAATTGAGCAGTAGCGAGCAACCGGCGAATACGTCTCATCGTAATCTATGCCTTTGACTTGGCTATAGCCTTTGATTACAAGCCGCGCTTTAAAGCGTTCGATAGACCCAGTTGCACCGCGCTTGATTTTATATACCCACTTACTATCAATTGCTTTTCGCCCAGCAGGCAGCTCGCACAGGTCCCAAGTGTTGTTGGCCACTAACGCCTCATACTCAGAATTCATCGCAACCCTCCACTCCTCTTTCTTGTTGCATTGCCTAGCCTCCTCATAAGACTTTGGTTCACAGACGTCTTTCGTAGCTTGTGCAAGCATCGCATGTAAGCTCAGAGCATCTCGAGTTTTGGCAGTTTCGCTTTCAGTCTCATCGATTGTCACGGTGCACGGAACCACATATGCCTCACTGGCGACAATGTCGAAATCGGTCTCGGTGACGGATGTATATGACGAATTCTCACTCTCATTGCCCTCACTGAATTCGTAGTTTGTTGACTCATTTTCCTCCCCAGTATCGCTGACTTCCACAATTGGTACATCTTGCTGTGGTATGATGATGACTGAATTCTCAGCTTCTGCATAGTTTATGCAAACATTGGACGAGCTTTGGTTCATCACATCCTCACTTGAGTTGTCATCACTAGCCTCACTCGAATCGTCATCAGTAGCCTCACTCAATTCGCTGTCCGACTCACTCTCTCCAGTTAAATTGATTTTAGCATCGCTTTCACGAGCTCCATTTTCGGGAGGTTCCTTTGGGAGAGAAACAGAGTCATTAGAGCTGAGTTTTGATTGAGTTACCTGCTCTCCACTCGATTCGATGAAACGAACGTCTCGGCTCAGAATTACTTTTCTCGCCTTCTTATCATACAAACGATAAGCTTTGCTTCGCTCGCTGTACCCTACGAAGATATACTCAGCTGCTTTCGGTGCCAATTTGCTGCGATGAACTTTTGGTATATGAGCGAAGGCCTTACACCCAAATACCCTTAGCATTGACAAGTCTGGCTTGCGCTTGGTCCACCTCTCCTCCGGTGTTTCATGCTTCATATCTCGACAAGGAATACGGTTGATCAGATAAGCTGCTGTTCCCGCCGCTTCGGCCCAAAAACGGTCACTCAAGTTGCTGTCAAAAAGCATATACCGAATTTTCTCCAATATCATTCGGTTCATTCGCTCAGCCACACCGTTCTGTTGCGGCATATGCGGAACTGGTCGCTGATGTAGAATGCCATGCTTTGCCGTAAACGCATCGAATTGGTTACTGCAATACTCGCCGCCATTGTCAGTACGAAGGATCTTGATTTTACACCCATGTTGAATATCGACGAACCTGAGAAACTTCTTAAAAATGTTTAACACCTCATGTTTGTGCTTCATCTGGTACAGGAAGACCTTGCGACTATAGTCATCAATAAATGTGACGAAGCATTTAGCCCCTCCAAACGAGCGCGTGGGCATCGACTTGCCACACTATATATTCGACATCGCTGTGCACTACTTCCAGAACACTTGTTGCTCGATTGTGACTCTCCTCAAAACATGCACGTGTCTCCTTGCCTTTTATACAAACCTCACACTTCCAGTTGCCATCATTACCTTCCGCAAATTCCACCCCAATTACTGCCGCTCTAACCTTCATCAAGTTTGCATCACAGGTATGGCCCAATCGACGATGCCACATATTTTTGTCGATTGCCATCATCGCAGTTGCTGTTCGATCTGTTGTACAATTCAGCTTATAGAGACCATCAACGAGAGGTGCAGCTGCAATCAATGATTTTGTTGAGTCATAGATTCGGCAGCTCTCTTTGTCGAAGACCATAGTGTTGCCATGCTTAGCCATCTGACTGACAACATTAGATTTGCACAGATATTAGGAATATGCAATACATCTTTCACTGTAACGTGGTGCTTTTGATGTGAACCTGTCCCGACTGACATTTGTATGTCCCCGGCTCGCTCCACTGCGAGATGAGGGCTGTTGCCCACGATGATCCTTTTTTTAATGGGTTCACGCACGTCTAGTAAGTTGACGTCACTCATTGTCATGTGCGCGGATACTCCAGAGTCAACATACCACTCATGATTTTGCGATGAGCTCGATTGCGCCGTGACGAACATATGAGCAATCGCTCATCTTTGGATACTTTTCTCTTTGGGCACTTGTTTGCGAAATGACCTATTTTGTCGCAAACATAACATGTCACCGACTTGTGAGACAGTTTTTTTTGTTTTTTTGATTTTTGCAGAGTTTTTTTGCGTACAATGCAGCCTCTGTATTTTCGGCGTTGTTGTACGTAACTTCTTGTAGAAGGCGATTTTGGACGAAGTCAGTTGTGAGTTTCTTTGTTGAATTTTCGATTGCCATAACCATAGGTCGAAAATCGTCCGGCAAACCTGCCAACATTAGAGCCGCCGCCACTTCATCACCAATCTCCAAACCAGCCTTTTTTACCTTCGCACCCATGAGCATCATCTTGTGGACATAATCCTCAATAGATTGGCAATCTAATTGCTGCAGCAATTGAATCGACTCTACGACCAATGCCAGTATTCTCGTACGCAGAACAAATGGAGTCCCATGCTTGCTTCGCTGTTGTACACTTTTCAGTGTACGTATAGAGCGCCGGTGACAGCAGCAAATTCAACATCTGAATCGCCAAAAAGTTTTTGTCTGCATCTGCCTTTGCCTCCACCTTCCACTCATCAAAGTTCTCCCGACCTTCTAATTTCTTTGGCTTACCCATTGCAATTTTATACTCAAAGACGTCACTACCTACCCAAAAAATTCGCAACCAAAAACCAAAATTTTAAGAAATAGAAATAGTGATGCCTTAACAATTATTTAATTGATGACCTGGGCCCATAACCTGATGGAAAAGAATCGTGATTAATAACCAGGGTCCAGATTAGTTACCGCAACAAAAGAGAAAACAACTGAGTCGTTTGATGGTTCGGAAGAAAAAGGAAAAAATTAATTCTGTAACAAAGTTTGATGATAGCTGTAATGACATTTATAACTATTATACAGACAGTGTTAAATTATATGAATATTATAGAGATGTTCAATGAAGACATAAGAACTTAATGGAACACTTCATTTATATAATTTATTATAACATGATGCTCTTTTCGCTGCTCTAGTTTTCCCTTTGTATTCGTTGAAGCTGTTGCGATAAGTGTTCCAATCAGCATCATTCTTGGTCAGCTTAGCCTTGTTGAAAAGTTTCCTTGTTTTTGTCCTGAGAAGTCGAAGTTCCGCGGTCCACCATGTTGCATGTTGGACAGGATTTTTTGAACGAGGCTAAGAGTGTCTCAGTGATAAGGTTGACGGATTCCTCTAACTGTGTCACATTCGAGATGCTGCCTGTTTAATAAGGCGCTAATCGTCCTGTGACGAGTTTGGAGAATTTGCTCCAGTCGGTCTTAGCAGGGTTTCTAAAAGGTAATTCTTTATTTATTCTCTAATGAATATTGAAGGTTATCCTGTAATGGTCCGAGAAGGAGCATTTGGTGGATACCATCCAGTCATTAACTTCAAAATTCTCGGTACAGTGAGCTAGAGTTAGACCAATGACCTCCTCCCTAATTTTGTTGTGGAAAGTAGGATGACTACCCCTGTTACAAATTTTTAGATTGGATGTCAAAATACATTCTAAAACAGACTCACCCCTCTTGTTTATATCCTTGCTGCCCCAGTGAGTGTGATGGGCATTGGCATCCACCGCGATGACAAGGTTAGCCTAGGTGTTCCTATTAGCGTTCCTATTAGTGTTCCTATTAGCGTGGAGTTCCAAGTCCCATAATGCTGTCGATGGTGGATTGTCCTCTTCGTATGGCAAGTACGCGGATGCAAGAATAAGTTGTACCTCATTCCTGCGGTCGCACACCGCCACTGCTAAGTCGCTGTTGCTGAAATGACAGGAAAGATTAAAGTTGAGTGCTTTCTTAGCCAATATGCAACTTCTTAGTTTATCTTTCTTTTTGGTGTGGAGGAGTGAGTATATTTTGGACCCTAATCCCTGGATTTTGTCTTTGGAAAGCCACGGTTCCTGGATAAGGGCCACATCGATATTCTCCTCGGCCATGAACAGCAGCAGGTCGTCGGTGGCAGCTTGAGAGTGATGCAGGTTAATCTGCACCACTCTCGCTTTCCGACGCTGGTCTTTTTCATGAAGGAAGCTAAACTTTAGCTGCCCTAGCCCGAATTTGACCACCCCTGCTACTGTTTTTAGATAGCTGGCAGATTTAGTATCCACCACTATCTTCATGTCCACGCCTCCACCTTTTTCCCTCGGTGTCTGTGAAAGAACCTGCCAGCCTTTCGTGCTGAGACCCTCGTTCTGCATATCTATAAGCTTTAGTATGGCTGTTTCCTCCGGAGCCGGAGGAGGTATCCATACATGCACTTGTATGCGCAGTGGAAGAGCTGAGCCAGGTATCGTTTTTACTTTGGCATCAGGCCAGACCTCTCCAAGGTTGCAGATGCAGCGGGTTAGAAAGTCATATGACTCCCTGTTGCTGCAACTAACTACCTTTACTCCCTTCCGCCACCCGGCTTCTGCGAATTTGTTGTCATTGTGTGAGCTACTGTTTTCGCCTTCAGCCACCATGGTTTCTATTTTTGGCCATGGTGGATTTTGGCCTCGACCTTCAGCGACTTGTCCATGGTGAGTTTTCCATCAGGATCACTCTTGTCTATGATGGCCAAGGTAAGCTCCATATTGCTATGCTGCTTTGTTTTGGCCTTCTTTGCGATATTCTCAGCGACCTCATCAGCTGAGCGTTGTCTCTTGGGGGCAGGTTTGGCCTGTCCCTTCTCATCGGTCTTGGAACCCGAGGGTTTCCTTGGTTGATTTGAAGGGGTTGGCTTCGCCTTGGTTCCATGAGGACTGACGCCTGGCTTTGTGGATCTTAAAGAGTTTGGCGATGTCTTTTTGGGGAGGGGGCTTTGATGTAGAGGCACACGCTATCTCTTTCGAGAGCATCTTGTCTTTCGCGACATCTTTAGCCTTTCCCTTCTCAGTTTTCTTATTGGATGGGATAGCTGCCTTTGTGGTCTTATTGTTGAGATACAATGTAGACAAACATAGCAGGGTGCAAAGAACGGCAAGCATAGGCTCCACAGGCGCCCTACGGTCAACCCCGTCAGACGCTCTAACAGTTATGCTGCATCTTCTGCCTCTTGATCTACACATTAAAAACTTAGCTACACTTAACGCAATCAGAATCAGGGAAGCTGGTGTCTGGTCTGCGAGACCCTACGGCCACAGCATCATCCTAGAGTCACTGCCGATCGAATTAGCAGCATCTCCAACAGACTACCTTACCCCCAGAACAAACTTCCTAAAACACTGCGACGTACAGTTTCCTTCAAAGGAAGAATGGTGGAAAGGAGAGATATCCAGAGCTTTCGATGTAACCATCTTCACTGACGGGTCCAAGATGGACTGTGGTGTCGGTGCAGGAGTTTTCTCAGAATCTCTTAATATCTCTAAATCCTACAGACTTCCAGACACAGCCAGCATATTCCAGGCGGAAGTACTCGCAGTTCGCGAAGCATGTCGTCAGTTAAAAACACACCCTTTTAAAACACAAAAGCAATACGTCGCTATTTTCGTCGATAGTCAAGCAGCCATCAAAGCTATTGACTCAGTAATCACTTCCTCCAAACTTGTTAAAGAATGCCAATACGAACTGGCCTCGCTTGATGCCCATTTCAAGGTCTCCCTGATCTGGGTACCGGGGCACAGCGGTATAGCAGGCAACGAACAAGCTGACGTCTTGGCGAGGCAGGGTTCACTTCTCCCTTGCTCACTCGCAGAGTTTATTGCCTTGGCGCAATAAAGGCCATTATATCCTCGAACTATCTGGCAACAGCAAACCTTAGATGGTCAAGTCTAACTAACTGCGCCATATCTAGAAAGTGGTGGCCAAAATATAACAAAGCAAAAACACATGATCTGCTTAATAGAACGCGTTCCGATATCGCCAGACTAACAGCGATTTGCACGGGACACTGGCCAATAGGCCAGTGTCCGCCAAACTTGCATAGGCACATGCCGCCAAACTTGGCATTCCCCACAACACACATTGTCGCAGTTGTGACGACGCGACTGAAAAAGAAACTCTTTTGCACCTCATGTGCGCCTGTCCGGCACTAGCCAGGGCCAGACAACGGGCATTAGGGAAACCCTTCTTCAACACACTTGAGGAGGTCTCAGGTAAGAGCATCAGAGAACTAATAACATTCCTTAATTCAACAGGTTGGATCTAGAATTAGATCAAATCAAATATGCAGGTCACGTGAGTTTGTGGTATCAAAACGGCACTTTAAGTGCTACTTGAGCTTCCTTTCTGGAAGCAACCACTTCTACCTACCTACCCTAGTGTTGAGAATTGTTTTGTTTCCAAAACGTCTCTTATAAACCTTGACTACTTTGGCGTGCTTTTTGATGAGGTGCTTATCCCTGTCCGTCAGCGTAGCTGGATCTCTTTACCCCATTTTCGCCAAGAATTTGCCAGAGCTCTTATAGCCTGATCTAGCTTTTTGCTCGGCTGTTTTCTTTTTAGACTTAGGGACCAGCGTGTCCTCCAGAAGTCTTTCCTCTGTCTCGGAGTCTATTGTCGAGACGTTACTGGATTGAGAGGAAATGGCTTCCCCCAGTGCGGTCATGTCTAACAGGGGACTCTCCGACTGAGCGGTGACTTCTGTCGCTTCGCTGGTTGCCCTTTGTCTATTAGGCTTATCATCTCTTTTATCATCAGGTAACTCTCTACCTTCACACCCCTGATTAACAGTGTGATCTTCCATGAAAGTTGGGTCCTCCAGAATCCGTGACCCTGCCGCTTCCGAAGAAGCGAGTGGACTTCTCCAGTCTGCACTAGTGTGCGTTCCAACTGGAGTAATATCTCTATGTTGCTGTCCTTCCATGTTGGTCTTGGCTTTTGTCTTGATGCATTGCCCGGCTGCTACCGCGCGGAGGTATAACTAACACTTGAGAGTGGCCGGATGAGAATCACCATACCTAGAAGGCTTTCAGCTCCTCCAACCACTCCCCAGCAAGCTAAAGCTTGTGCATTCGATGAAACAGTTATTGTAGGAGGTCTAAGAAACACACGAGATTCAGCTTAGTTTTTAATTTTGTTATTTCTTAATTCTAGTTTTTTTAATCTTTTTTTATAATTTAATAAAAATAGAAACTAACAGCCAAATTTATAAGCAAATTTTAAATACTGTTTAAGTCTAAAGTGTCTCTAAGTAGCATTTAAGTACAATATCGGTATTTATAATCAATTTTCATGTTTAAGCAACGTTGCTTAGAGATCGCTTAACTTAAACGCAAAAAACCGCGTTTAAAGTTTACTTAAATCCATTTTAAAATGTTCAATTGTCAGAAAATTTCTATTTTATCATAGTAACGTTGCTTTGCAAATCAAAACAATAATTAATTTTAGATTATAAATTTTGACGATGTTTATGTTGTATAAATGTTTTCGGAAATGATCGTTGGAAAAGGACTTATTTGACGTGCTTTTTTATGAATATGCTAGTGTGTTAATGCCGTGTGTCCTAATCCTATTCTCATCTCACTTGTTTTGATATTCTGAAAGGTGAAAGAGGCGATGTTGGGGTCAGTCAAAGTTACTAGATTCGTGATTTTATTCATAGCTATCAGGAAACCCAAATAAAAGTCTTCAATTAAAGGCCTCTATTTGTAAAACGTTGGCAATTCCCCGAAATTTAGAGATACAATTGGATGCGAAGATTTTTAGGTTTATTAGCAAAATTTAATTGTTAAAACAGCAATTATGGGCACAGTTCCCGCGTTAAAATCTGTACCGTTGAAAAATAAATAAATAAAAACAAAACATTATTTGTCACTGTCAACAGCTGATGATGTCCAAAAAATGCAATGTATTATTTGTACTAGATTTGCTTTTTCTATTACGATATTTGACACAACTATCGATTAGTTAATCATCAATGCGAAATTGATTATATGTATGTAAATAGAAATTTAAGCAACGTTGCTTAAGGACAATTTAAATATTTAAGCAATCTTAACTAAACAGCCTCAGAAATACATTTTAAGGAAATCTAATAAATACGGCTGTAAGTGTACGGAGACTTTTTGGTGATGTTTTTCCTTTATGCTGAATGAAATATTTGTTATTTTTATACCCGACCCTGGGTATATTAAGTTTGATGTATAGTTTGTAACGCAGTGAAATAATCACCGTACCCCTAAGACCTTTTAAAGATATGAATGGGACCGACAGGAGAATCGATTAAGCCATGTCCGTCCGTCCGTCCGTCCGTATGTAAACAACTTTTAAGACTTAAATTTTAAGACAGAGAGCTGAAATTTGGTGGGTTGGTTGAAAGTCCAGTCCTTCAGATCAAGTTTGAAAATAAGCTGAATCCGCCCACAGACACGCCCACTACAGGCCTGTATGTGCGACCATCTCTAATTTAAAAAAATACATTTTGCAAATTTTAGCTATGTTACAATGGCGCTAGCGCATTCATTTTTGGTACGTAACATTGCCTTATAATTGTCTTTAAGGTAGCCAAAAAATGTTAGCTTTTTCATTGACAACGCCCACTTTTTAAGGGATTTTAGCTTAAAATAACTGTTTTTCAATAAATGTATATGAAATTTGACAAAAAATTCTATGACAAAAGCTATAGATATTAGCATTTTCTAACTTTTATATTTATATTGTATGTTCTTCCGCCCACTTTTGTGGGCGTGGCGTTAAAAAAGTGATTTTTTTAGTTAAAAAGGCGGAGTTTTAGGCCGAAATGTATGCAACCACCTAGTATAAAGCATTCAACATTCAATATTTATATCCCGCCCACTTTTTGGAGGCATAGCAGTTTTCTTTTTGGTATGGTCGGGTATTTTGCAATCCGTCGTAGATGGATTGAAGCTTTTGCATACCCACTGTTGCACTTTCCCACTTGTTTTATTTTGTAATAAAAGTTTTTTTTTTGTTTTTCTCTTTAAATTAACGCTTTTGTTTATGTTCTTAGTTTCTAGTTTATAAATCAGGTGTACGGAGATGTACGGAGGTGTACGGAGAATATGTATTTCAAGGGAAGAGCTAAGTATCTATGAATTCTAGGAAACACTTACCTCTATTATTAGTGTCCGTGCCTTCCCAGATAGTGTTATGCGCATTTGCGTCGCACCCGATGAGTTACGTTCGCATCCTAGCACGCTAGTCCTTTGACTATCCCTTTTAGGATCCAGGGCTCCTGCATAAGCACTAGGCCCAGGTTTTGGGTGGTGAACATCCTCCCTCTCGCAGCCGAGAATGGGAGCGAGGTATCTCTGCCGCACATGCTGCAGCCAGTTCCGCCCCATCCCAATTCTGTTGCTTGGGAACCACCAAAGTCAACCATTCGACCGCTTCAGCGGTCTCACAGTCAATTAGTAGCATCCCATTCTTGAAATGAATGCCCTGGAATTTGAGCTTGTGCTCCCATTTCTGCTACAATAGCATTCTCAAGTTTTTCGAGTTTCTTCGCCTCGAGTATTACATGTGGATATCCAACCGAAAATACCGCAACCCACTGTTTCGACTGGATTCTGCCAGGTCCGCCTTCACTGTTTCGACTGGATTCTGCCAGGTGTTGCCATTGTCGCAACCGCAGCATAGACGATTTGCAGAAGACGTCGTGGAACTTTTTGCTGCTCTTTTCCGTCGGTGTGGTGTTGATTGAGAAGTTTGGGATGTGCCCGGCTTTTCCACCCTCTGTTCGTCACCTTCCGGGTTTCTTTCCTTTTAGGCCAATCTGACTTAATTTCAGGGTATCTGTGGTCTTTTGGCTAGTGCTTGGTTGCACCTACCTAGGAACACGAAAAGCTATTCTGCCTTACAGGCCCGCATAATTTTTATTTTGTCAAATATTTTCTTTCTGGTATCCATTCCCATGAGCAGCGCAGGAAATATTTATGCCCCATCCCATAGGATAGAAGGTATATTAAGCTTGATTCAAAGTTTGTAACATAGAGAAATAATCACCGTAGACCCCCAAGACCTTAAGGGCATATGATCGAGACCGAATTTTTAGTCGAATGAGCCATGTCCGTCCGTCCGTCCGTGTATCGGTAGTTTTTAGGCCTTACATTTTGAGCTGAGAACTTGAAACTTAATATCTGTTCTTTCTAGATCCCGAAGCAGTGCAAGTGTAACATTTTTTTAAATCCGCCACATCCGAAAACGATGTTATTGATAAGGGTTTGTTGCCACGCCCCTTTTTTAGGGAGAAGATTCTTCACTGAGAAATTCTAAACACAATTGAAGTTAATAGAAACTGAAATTCAGCAACCAACATTTTTGACCCAATTCGGAGCTTGACAGTGGTCAATAAGGACGGGCGATTCGCCTAAGCGGATTTTTTAATTTTTTCTTTCTGGTATTCATTCCCATGAGCAGCGCAGGAAAGGCAAAGACAGCTACGCCACACTAGAGCCTCGGTAACTTGGTAAGACCAAAGATACTCTCTAAGGCGGCGCGGTATCAGAAAGGCTCCGTTAAAATAGTTAAATCAGTTCTAGCCCCGTCCTTGCAGGGGCGCTAGAACTTAAGTCAGTGGTGAACCCAACTTCAGCGGCCGTAACCCAGGCTGGGGCCAGTTACACGGTTCCATCACCCGAGGAAGGTGAACCGAGGTTTATTTACGGACTTACCGACGAGGTGTAACTCCCCTCTTTTTGTAGGCCCTCTCTTTTGCGATTGCGCTGGAATCTTGATTGACATTGCCTTTTTGACAGGGTTCGTAAGGATCTCTTCTTTGAACGTGGCAATATTAACTGAGCCGGTCTTGCTCCATTTTCCTGGAGATAGGTTCTTTTACATGGAGGCTTTCTAGGATCTTCGTACTTCTTATTCTATCTCCCTTTGTTACTCCTGCTGTCAATATACAGTATTAAAATAAAATAAATTTTGCCTTTGAATCTGATTCTGGTATGTACATAATATCCACAAACTTAAAACATTTTTAATTCCTTTATGCTTCTACTTAGTTAGTTTTCATCTCACCCACTTTGCGATAGAAACTTACTTATCCATCAGTGCTGCTACTACTCCAGGTATGTTTGCGATTAACTATTGATTTGCCATTAACTTATGTTTCCGTTAATTATCCGCAATGTAACTTTCAAAGCGCTAATAAACAGAAAAAAAAAACAGAAGTCTGATATTTACGAGCTCTTCTTTGTGTTTGCCAAAACAAAGTTGTTCTTCCTCAATTGTGGCTCATGGATCCCCTACTGTTCATCCTTATAATTCTTTAACTACGCATTTCTGTACACGTAATTAAGCAATCACACCGAAGTTGCTCGTAACACAAAAGTACCGACCGGACCGAGTGGACGGTTTCGGTCTACAAAGCACCACATGAAATACATTAATTCTGTTGTCCAGAACACGGATGTTGACCATCGCGTCGTTGCCTTCGTCACCAAATTTGTCATTCCATAGAGCACGTAGTGCTTTTGCTTTCATCTCAAACAGGCTGGTAGAAACAACCACAAAAATTACGGCTTATTATTTGATAAACGTTTGGAAAATTATCCTACCTCCTTGGTGTCACTCACTGCCGCCCCACAGGGGCTAGGGCAGAAAAAAATGGTAAAGACAAAATTCGTTATATTGATTTACGTTATTTATTATTGTAAAGACATAATAACTGTTCTATGTTTTCCAAAGTTTGAGATTTGAGAATTTCCGACATATACATCACACCAAAGTTTTCCTTGCTTTTATTTTTTTATGCCCCACAGGAGGTAATTAAGTTGATTCATAGTTAGTAACATAGAGAACTAATCATCGTAGACGCCCAATACCTTAAAGGCATTATGGTCGAGACCGAATTGTTGGAGGCAAACCGGGGCCCATGCCCCGGGCGGCAGCTTACAGGGGCGCAAAATGCATGTGTACACAAAATGCGGAGGCCGTACGGACAACTGAAAAGTTGCGAGCAGGAACTTGAATTCACATTTAAGCAGAACAGAGTTCCGCGTTAACTAAGTAAAAATTAAAACTTTAATTAAAAAAACTAATTCAAACTACAATCGGTCACGAAAGTAAGAACCTACAAAATAGACCCATGATGACGTCACATAAATATGAGCACTCACTTCTGTGACATAATGCAAAAAGCTATTGCGAAAATAAATTCAGTCCAGCTAGACGGAGGCAAATTTTTACTCTCCTCTTTTTTTTGTCTTCAACACTTCACCAGTTCCAAGCGAAAAAAAAAATAAAAGGCATCAGACGCAGAAGTTAACGAATAATAAACATAGGTAGGTACTGCCCTTTGAACATTGCTTTGCCTTTGACGGATACGTAGGCATTAGATACCTAATCCATCCATTCATTGAGTTTGTCATAAGCTTCTTCAGATGCAAACTAACTGCATTTACTGTTACCTAAAGTTTCCTTTAGTCATGTAAATGTCTAGCCGATTTCCACTGTTGTAAAGTGACTCGAAAACATCTAGTTGAGACACCAATTGACAAGACTATTTTCAGTCATTTTCAAGTAATCTTCCAGTTCTGAAAATCGGTAAGTCATGAAGCTGACCTGAGGAGACGTGTCCTAAGCTTTTATATCTGTGCTAAAAAAAAATAGTCAGCACAGATATAAAAGTAGTCATGGATATGTCATGGCGATATTGAAAGTGACTGGGAAACGACCAGAAAACATCTAATCATTTTCCAGTAATCTCCAAATCCTGGAAATTGGCAAGTCATAAAGCTGACCTGTGAAGAGATACCCTTAGGCACGAAAGTTGTCAGGGAATTTGTCATTACGCTTTTGGATTGAGCTCGTGTGTTTTCTTTTCGCAAGTACAAGACAAAGCCAATACGTTAAAACGTCACCAGTTGTGGTGTGTGTGCTTCATGCCTATGCAAAAGCAACCTAAGGCAATTGTCGTCTGACCGTCCCCCCGTATAAACAGGGTCTAACATTTTGAGCTGGAGTGCATAAACAACTGAATAACTAGATATTCAACTTTTGTCCATTTTGCCCTCCAACTCCTATTTTTTAAGTTTTTTTTATAGCCTTCAAGGCTTTTATAAAGCCTTAAATTCCCGCGTCAGTGAATACGTGAGAAAGCCCAAACTGAAATGCATGGAACTGATGAATTGATGAATTTACTCACATATGTAAACAAATGTCAGAGAATCTATGGGTAATTTCGTCAATTTCAGCTTGTGGGCCAAAAGCCAAAGCTTTTGATGACCGAAGTCGAATGTCTAGTTATTGTGTGATATATACTAGAATGTTAAGATTTGGCATTTGCCATGAACGTAGTCTAGTACAAATTAAATTGTATTTCTTAAACCCGACCGAAGATATGCTAGTTTGAATGCATTGTTTGTAACACAGTAATATAATCATCGTAGAGCCCTAAGACCTTTCAGAGATACATATGATCGAAACCGACAGGTGAATCAATTAAGCAATGTCTGTCCATCCGTCACCTTCACACATCCGTGAAACTTGGTACACGGCTTGGTTCTTTTGTTTCAAAGACGAATTGTAAAAATTAGCTGAATGTGTCAACGGCCACGCCCACTAATGGCTTCAATGTGATACAACCTCTATTTCACATTTTCTTTCAAAATGCCCTTTGGTCAAGTTTGACCAGGCGTACGAACTCAAATTTTGAAACCGAGCAGTATTGACCTAAGATCTTAAACAAGGCAAAAATTGGACCGCCCACAATATCGACCAAGTCCACTTTTAACTTGTAAAATTTTTAAAAACCCGGTTTCTCGGAAAGTTCACTCCAAAGCGAAAAAAAAATATCCACCTTCTTGGAGTCAATGCTAACTCTAACATAGCTTGGCACCAACACTTAGCTAATATTGCTAAATCTGCTTAACAAAATTCAGCTATTTGTTTAGAGCAAAACGATTCTTTCCTCCTCCTCAGTTACTTCTACTTTACAAAGCTCAAATAAGACCAGCATTGGGATACTGCTCTCATATTTGGAGCTCTGCCCCTAAGCAGTCTATCCGCCTTCTTGATTCAATTAAAAGCAAGTGAGAAAGTGAACACTGCGTATGCAAAAGTTTCAGTCTATCTACGACGGATTGCAAAATACACATGCCATGCCTTCAAAAAGTGGGTGGGATACAAAAATATAACTGTTCAATGCTTTATATTAGTTGGTTGCATACATTTCGGTCGCTTCTTTTACGTACGCTTTTTCTAATGCCACGCCCATAAAAGTGGGTGGAGGCTCATAGTACTAGCACATGAAAAATGCTAATATCCACAACTTTTGTCATAAAATTTTTAGTCAAATTTCATATTGAAAAACAGCCATTTTAAACTAAAATCCCTTTAAAAAGTGGGCGTGGTCAATGAAAAGGCTTAAATTTTTTGGTCACTTCAAAAACAATTACAAGGCAATGTTACATACCTCGCAATTTTTTTTTCGAAAATGCGTCAAAACTGCAGTACTTAAACTGTTTTTGAAAAATTTGACCTAAGCACTTTGTTTTCTTTGATTTGCTTTATACGTGTGTTCAATATTGATTTTAAGCAATTTGCCGTTCAAAAGTTATGGCCTCCAACGCTTTGAAAAACCTCATGCATTTTCGACTCTTCATTTCTCAAAAACGTTTTGACATTTCGAAAAATTTTATTTTTTATTAAAGTATTTCCTAGACTAAGTATTTCTTAAACCTAATACTATGTCTCCACCGATAATTAAAAGAAGATTAGCGGGAGAGGATGGGTGGCTCCATCGGACAAACATAGGATTAATTTGACACGAAAACTCTGTTTCTGTCATTTTGGCTCTCAAAAGAGAGTGGCGATGTCATTTCCAAGGAGCGAAAATCGATTTTCGCTGTAAAAATCACAAAAGAAAACGTACTTGTGACAAATTTTTCGTACAGGGACAGTTTCAGTTTCCTTTTTTGATTCTCACACTGTTACAAAGGTGCAGAAAATAGGTTTGTAAATAGGGTGAATGGTATTTATGAGAGGACTTTTTTTTAATGGCTTGCCGAGAGGATTTAAATTTGTATGGTAAATCGTGTGATTTATAGAGGATTTAATTAAGATTTATATTTATCGACGATTAGTGCTCGGTGGAGACATGGTATAAGTTTCGTTTTTCTAGTTCTTGCCTACTAAACTTCTTGAAAAAAACACTGAAAAACATTAAGTCCAACTGTAATTAAACCAAATAACGGTGCCTAGAAAAAATTGCCCTCTTTGGATTCTCTGACTATTTCCGCAGCTTATACGCACACCAATTTTTGTCTTTCTACGACTTACCGTTCAGAAGTTCTAAAGCGATTGGACGGACGGACGGACGGACAACGTAGTGATACCATAAGAGGTCCTTTTTCCATTTTTGGACGGACCGCTAAAAGAGCCATTCGTTTAATCGATAATCCTGAGATAACAACAAATCTTCAATCACTGTCTCACCGAAGACTAGTTACTGATTTATGTCGTTATTAATATTAATCATCATCATCATCATTTTCAAATGCCGCTTATGCTTTAAAAGGGTCGCGGAGCGAGGGTGGCTAAATGGTCCTTCCATCTTTCTCGATCCTCCGCTACCAACTCAAGAGACTCCGGCGCAATCCCCAGGCGGGACTCAGAGAGGTTCTTTAATTGATCCCACCACCTGTTTCTTGGCCTTAATTATTAATATTAATAATATTTTAATAATATTTTAATGACAAATGCTCCTCTGAAGAATTAAGTAACTTAATTAACCAGCTTTTCGCTTCTTGGTAAGCCTTTTCTTAAAGACCGGATTTGTTTCGAATGCTATCTCTTCCTTGTCTGTCTGGTATTCGAATTTCCGTTTCTATGTTTCCTCACATTCTATAGTACGGGGATTTTTCAAAGGCTCGTTTTCCTTACGTAACGAATCTACTTCGCTTTTAAGTTCATGGTAAAGACGTTCCATTTCATTAAGCTTAGCGTGGAGTTCGTTGTTTTCCGCTTCAAAGCATTTAATTTTCGCTGAGTCCTGATTAACCGGCGGGCTTCTTTTCCCGGAGATGTCCGATCCAGCTGGTGGAGATAAAAATTCAACAAAACTTCAAGTTAAACAAAATTGTGTTATGATCATTGGCGATGAAAGGCAACCTCCAGCTAAGTGGCCACTAGGTAGAGTGGTCGAAATTTATCCTGGTCCAAATGATCTCTGCAGAGTTGTCTCTATATTATCCAACGGAAAGATCATCAAACGTCTTACCAACAATTTACGCCTGCCTCCTTGCAGCAGTCCAGTTCCGAATTCTGTATCCCACGAAAAACCTTTAGCCATGTAAATTTATAAGCAACAGCATCTACAGAGCGAGTATCAGGCGCTGTATAACGAATAAGCCATGTACGTCCGTCCGTCTGTATGTCACATGGTCTTAGGCGTCAAATTTTGAGCTAGGCAGTTGAAATTTCGTACGTAAGCTCCAAGTCATGCGAAGCAATACAACTGTTAGCATTTTTGAAGTTCGCACAGAGACACGCCCACAAATGGTCTAAATGTGCAACTACTTCCAGAGCTTTCAAAACTGTAAGACGTTTAAAAAGGCTGAAATTTGACATCCAGCATCTCCTTATTAATTTAAGACACAAAAAAGATAAATTTAATTGGTAAAGCTCCTCCAGTGGGCGTGGCATCTATTTGAAAGTTGAATTTTCAAATGCATTTTATTCAATATTTTTGCTTTGAAAAAAATTTACGTAATATTTTACGTAGAAAACACTTAGTTCTTACTTTTGAAGACTTTGGACCATGCCCACATTTGGAAGCTATATTGAAGAAAAACCTAAAATATTCCAGAAAAACGTAATTTCGGCTGGCCTTAAGTCAAATTTAGGAAAGAATAGGTAAAACAAAAAAATTAGAAGGAATGGAAACGAGATTTCATTCCAGATTTTTCAATATTATTGAATTTAAATTGCATTTTTACGTGCATTTAAGCGTAACTTGGAAATATCTGTGCTAATATTGATAGTTTTTAATAAGAGGCGATTGGACCACGCCCCTTTTCGAAGTTTGCCCTACCTATAAAATGTCGGAAAATAACAACAACATCACTATTTTACAATGTGGGATAGGATAGAGTATGCAACGGACCGTTTCACGGACTGTACTTCTGCGTTCACACTGTTGCACTTATTCGCTGGTTTTTATCAGATTTAATAATAACTTTTTTTACTCTACTAGATTGTTACACTTTTAACTATTCTATGTCTATGTTAAGAATAGTTGTTCTTGGCCGTGCGTCGGTATATTTGAAATTCTATATTATTTGGTAGAATGCTTTTACAATAATAGAACACTCAGCTATGCTTGAATTCATTCAATGTGAGACTACCTTTAATTTACATATTATTGCAAAATGCCTTCCGGTCAAGTTAGACAAGGCTTAGCACTAAAATTTTGGCGCAGAGGAATAATGGCCAAAAGCGTTTAATTAGGCAAAAATCGCCCACGCGATTTTTTACATACCAAGTATTGAGCTCCGCCCACTTTTAATCGTCGTTTTTAGGAAAAAACTATTTTATTAGACAATAATTTTCGCTTTTTACGCATTCTCTAATGATTCTTACGAGACTAGAATTAATTAATTTTAAATTTTTGCCCAAACTCACTTTTGTTGGCTTGGCCAATACAAATAATTGACATACAGCATATAAATTTCGGTCAACAAACTTTTAAATTTGGTGTTACATGGTAAATAGGGTCGTCTATTTAGAAGTTTGTTACAGACAAACTCTAGCACTTACCTACTTGTTTTTCAATAATTTCGCTTTCATTTATTGCTCTAAGTTCATTATTTTGGCTATCGAACAGAGACCGAACTCTGAAACATGAAACATGTCCGTCCGCCCGTCCGCCCGTCCGTCCGTTCATATGTCACCAATTTTTAGGCCGTCAATTTTGAGCTGGTAAGTTTTGTACGTAAGCTCTCTGCCATCCGAAGCAATACAACGGTAAAAATCTTTCAAATCCAACTTCTGAAATCTTTCCGACTGAAAGAGTAATCTTTTAAATGTAATTTTTTTCAATATTGTTGTTTCTATGTCGGAAATTTTTTCTAAATAATATTATGTAGAAAAAAATTGGTTCCTTAGATCATACAAAGCTTTGGGCCATGCGCACATTTAGAAGCAGAATTAAAGAAAAACCTGCAATTTGCTGTGAATTAGTCTGCTTTTTAGCCTAACTATGGGAAAAATAAGAAATAAAATTTAACACTCAAGGTACACACACCAGTCACCTAGATTTGATTCATCCAAAGTTTTCAGCCACACCCATCTTTAGTGGTCGATTTTACATACTTTTAAACTATAGAGCTGAAAGTTGGTGAGTTAGCTGAAAACCCAGGCCTTCAGATCAGGTTTGAAAATAAGCTGAATTCGCCTACAGGCACGCTCACTACAGGACTGTATGTGCGAGTATTTCTTATTTTAAAAAATTTTAGCTATGTTACAATGGTGCTAGAGTACTAATTTTTTGGCATGTAACATTGCATTGTAATTGTCCTTGAGGTAGCAGAAAAAGTTTGGCCTTTTCATTGGCCTTTCAAATGACTGTTTTTCAATAAATATATATGAAATTTGACTTAAAATTAATGACAAAAGTTGTAGATTAGATTTTGTATATTAGATTTTTCTAACTTTTTAGTGTAAAAAAGATATTTTTTGAGTGAAAGACGCGGAGTTTTAGCCCGAAATGTATGCAACGACCTAGTATAAAGCATTTAACAGTTATATTTTTGAGCCCACGCCACCCACTTCTTTGAGGCGTGGCAAATTTCATTTTTGGTAGGGTAGGGTATTTTGCAATCCTGACTGAAGTTTTTTTTATACGCACTGTTGCACTTTCGCACTTGTTATGTTTAATTTTTGTTCATTTTTTCATATAAAAAGGTACTTTGTTTTGCATCCCGCACGAAATAACAGTTGATGTCAAACTGTCAAGGGGTCCATACCAAAAAAATGTCAATAACTTGTCTTTCGTTCACTAGTTTTTAAACCAATGTGTGTGTTTAACCCAATACAAATATGTTTGCAAAATTTCATTGTCCTACATTAAGTAGTTCCGATTTTATGTTTTTTTTTTTCCACTCCCCCTACAAAGGACACCACTGTGCGCGCTAGGTCCACAACTTATACAGGTGGGCGGTGGCTTCTTAAACGCTTATATGTGAAATGGGTTTCTTTATGCCTTTTATGCGAGATATGAAATAAATATACATTTGTACATACATAGTTGGGGTGCGTTTTGTTGGTGTCCAGTGTCTATAGTTTTTTCCACAAACGTTTGTTGATCCTTATAAATAACTGAAACCCTTGAAGACAACACTATAGAATCATTGTTCCTTTTTTTGGTTGCTCCGGTCGGTCTAATTACACGTGAACGTATAACGCTCGGAAAACGTAAAGCCTTCTATACAAGGTCCATATTCCGACGCACACAAAAAAAATAATTTCTGCAAGGTGAGCTTTTATTCCTGAGTTTTTATTGCCATGGCCATCATTTCGATGATTAAACATAATAGGTTCAGGTTTTACCATGTATTATGTGTTTATGGGCTGGTTGGTATCCCTTGGTACGCTCTGGAAGACATTTATGACAGTGTTCTATGGTTGTGCGAGTGTCCATGTCCTCCTATTTATGGAAGAATTGAACTTGAGACGTGGCTGCTGGCATGTAGTTGAAGCCCATTATCGTATTTACTTTACCTACGTCTATAGGGTGGCAAACACGTACAGAGTTTGTAAACATGTTCGATTCTGTGGCACGGGAATAATTATGTGAGCCCTGGAAATAGATTAACTTCGTTTGAATAGTTTGGCAGAAGAAATTTTGCAGTAACACCGTTGTGTTTTCGACCTCTGTACCTTCAGCTTGATTGTGAAATCAAACGTGAAGTTTTAAGGTGTAACTTTAGGTGCAAACATATAACTTACATCCTTACGACAACAGAAGAAGCTGTCAGTATTGGTGAAAGCGAACCTACATTCATATTAAGCGCTCCTTACGAAACCGCTTCGTTGTCCGTCCGTCAGCACCAGTTGTATCTTTTGAACTGTGAGTCGCAGATAGATTAGATTTGGAATACTCGCAAACTCAGTAGTAACAAGAAGGATTCCATTACATTCGTTCATTGTATGCACTATGACGCTTAAAACAGTTTTAAATTTTGAAGTTTAAAAAGGAATTTAGTATATTACGTTTAATACAGGCGAAAATGTAACATAGAGAAATAAAAACGATAGACCCCCAAGACCTTAAGGACATATGATCGAGACCGAATTCTGAGTTGAATAAGCCATTTCCGTCCGTCCGTTTGTATGTCACCAATGTTTCGGCCTTAAATTTGAGCTAAAAAGCTGAAATTTTTAACGAAGGCTCTCTATCATCCGAAGCAATAAAAGGTTTGAAATTTTTCAAAGCCGCTCCCAGGTGCGCCAACAATTGGTCTAAATGTGCAACTGCCTCCAGTGCTTTTAAAACTGTACGACGTCGTCAAAAGCTGAAATTTGATATTTGGCATCTTCTAGCGATTATAAGATATAAAAAGTAAAAACGAAATCGCCAGACCACCCGCAGTGGGCGTGGCATCGATTTTAAAAGTAAAC